>JADMNL010000024.1:50535416-51923333 GCA_016271365.2 Neoceratodus forsteri | reverse complement strand
CACCACTGCAAAGGAACTAGCATCTGAGTAGAGCTTGAGGGGTTGGTCGAACCTTGGGTAGGCCAATACTGGAGAAGAGATTAGGTTTGTTTTAAGGTTTCAAAGGCCTCTTTATATTCGGAGGTCCAGTTATAGTCATATCCCTTTTGGTGAGGGCATACAGTGGAGCTGCAATCTTGGCATAGTTGTAAATACATTTCTGTAGTATCCAGACAAGCCCAGGAAAGCTTGAAGGTCTTTGAGGTTGTTAGGTTCTGGATAGTCTTTGACTACTGAGAGCTTGTCTGGATCTGGAGAGATGCCTTGAGAACTAAACCATATGCCCTAGGTAACAAATTTGATGCTGTACAAAACAACACTTCTCTGGCTAAGCTTGAGATTGGCTTGTTTGAGATGTCCGAACCCTTCTTTGAGATGTTGGAAGTGCTCTGACAAAGTTCTGCTAAATACAACACATCGTCCAGGTAGACTAGGCAAGATTTCCAAGACAACCTACGTAGTATGGCTTCCATAACACATTGGAATGTGGCTGGACTGTTCTGAAGATCCATAGGCAGATGTCTGAATTGAAAAAGTCCCAAGTGGCAGTGCCATGCTGTGTATGGACGAGAAGCTGGAACAATGGAAACTTGATAGAACCCACCCTGAAGGTCTAGAGTGGTGAAGTAAGCAGGACTGGCTGCACCAAGACTCTCTAAGGCATCTTCGGTTGTAGGCAAGAGATGAGCATCCTGCATTGTGTAGGCATTGAGTTTTCTGTAGTCTACCACAAAGCAATACCCTTTGTCCTTCTTTACCACCAACAGTCAAGGCACACCCCAGGGGTTTGTAGACTCATCAACAATGTCTTGGTCGAGCATGTCTCTGATTATGTCCTTGAGGACTTGTTTCTGTTTGTGTCCCACTTTGTAGGCTCGCTAGGATTGGTTTCTGGTTGGGCTGCACTTGATGGGGTGTTGCAGGATATCTCAGCATCCGAGCTTATCTGGACCTACAAAGACAGCCGGGCAATTCTCCAAGAATTTCAGAAGTTGCTGCTTTTCTGTTGGGAGATGCTGGAAGTTTTGATGAGGATAGTTGCTGACAGAGGTAATTCTATTGAAGCTTGAGTGTTTATGATAGTACTGACAGGAACTGAGTTGGTGAAACCAGGCTGAACTTCTTGCATGAGATGGAGCTGGTCTCCTGTAGGCAGACAAATTTTCTGATGTTGGCACCCTTTGAAATGACCACAGGCTTATCTGTGAAATTGCATTTTGGAAGACTGCACCACCATGCACCGCCGATAAAGCGTTTCCTGGAAGGAGACCAGACAAATGCAGCTGGGGATCCCATGACGATGCCAACAACACCTTGTGAAGTGGTTGACCTCAAATCTTGACAATCAAAACCAAATCTGACTGAGGAGGCACAGTGACTGAGCCTATAGCTGCAAGTTGCCTCAGAGGATCTAGTGACATTTCATTTGAGGCAAAGTCTAGGATGGCTTTGTGAGCTTTGAGGAAGTCCAGGCCAAGAATTATTGCAGGTTGTAGATCAGGCATTATGCAAATCTTGACAGTAGCTTGCTGGGAGCCAAAGTGGAGCTTGAGATTGACCATGCCTGTGATAGGTACTGTTGCTGTGCTTGCTGTGATAATGTACTTTAGGTCGGCTGGAGAAACATTAGGTACGTGACAAACAGCTCGGTTGTTCAGAATACTACTGTTAACTGATATTTCTGCTCCAGTGTCGACCAAGGCATGCGTGGACCAATCTCTGATGGTTACAGGAACATAGTTGGCTAGGAGGGGTGACCTGATGACAGATACTTTTGCCCTCAGAAGCGAGAATGTGCCTAAGTTTGCAGCTGAGGATGTGTTTTGTTTGAATTGTGAGTGTCAGAGGGTGGTCAGTTGCTGTGCTCCCCAGATCCTGGGACTAGTTGCAATTATCTTGCTGATTTTGCGGTGGGCACCTTTGGTTCTCTTGATCTCTGTTATGTGACTTAAGCTTTTGGCAGACAGCAGCAGTGTGTCCCTAAATCCACACCACTGGCAGGTCACTGGTTCTCGTGAAAGGTCGAAGAGCATTAACAGAGGTTGCAGAAGAAGCAGCTGAGCTGTTCTCCAGGCTACTGACAGTTGTGGTGAGCATCTGATCACTGATTGTTGCTGCTGGACACATGTTGCAAGTGCAGCAACTGTGATGACTGATTGTACACTGCTGGCCGGGACATTAATATGGACTCTTGTGCATGTCATGCAGCTTGGATTGTGTCCATCCAGGTTGTTGGTTTCTGTTGGATTACATAAAGACAGAGTTGAGACAGCAGTCCCAGACAAAGGTTGTGATTTGCTCTTTATCTGTTTTCTGCAGGACGCTTGCACTGTGATTCCTGTGTCCACCATGAATGCTTCTAGAGACTCAGTGGGTTGTATGGTGCGTTCCCAGAGCTGTTGCTCCAATAACCAAGGTGGATGTGCTTGGACAAAAGGGTTTTGAAGGTTGTATACAGAATGGCAGTATCTCCTTTGACTTGTTCTGGAATTAAGCTGAACCAGAAAATGTCAGTTCCTCTCAGAAACAAGTGCAAGGCATTGGAAATACGCAAGGATCAGTCCAACCCGTAAGGAAATCAGGCTTGGAACTGTTTCCAAGCCAGTCGAGCAGCGTCTTTGTGAGGCAAGACTGCGGAAGGTACTGGCTGTAGGCCGGTATGGACCATAGACTGTGGTGAAATAGCTTTAATGTAGGCCAGGTCATCTTGAATGACTTGAATAGCTGGTGCTCCTTGAGCTGAGATGGAAGACCGGATGTCATGCAGGATGGTTTCTATTTTGTGAACCTGCGCCCTTGAGGTGGGTGAAAGGTAGAACTCTGGAAGGTCAAGCGCCCATATCTGTGTCATTGTCAGACATTGTGGTTGGAGATCAGCTGCACTTCACCAATCAAAGGTCGTCGGTGAGGAGTTGCCACCACGCTGGACGCGGACATCGTGGAGTAGATGAAGTGTTGAGTAGAAAATATTTTGTAGACAAAGTACAATTATTTGTAAACAAAGTTCATCACATGATGTCTTAATAAAGAATTATCACTCAATTCTGTATTGTCTGTTATTTAAATAAAGGTTTTGTTGCAAAATCAGCTTTTTGGAGTGTCCATTCATTTCAAAGGGATTGCCATCGATTTCAATGGAGTGAGGTCAATTTGTGCCTTTCACAAGATGGCCACCAACTTTGATATGGACTTCTTGTGCATTTTGACTGGCCTGACTGTAGCAAGATGGCCGCCAGCAGAGGGCTTAAAGGTCACTTCCTTCCTTGCTAGTTTTGCTGCACAAGATGGGAGGATCCTTGCTACTAGGCTGCCTGGCTGCTTCACAATTAGCAAATGGTGATTGCCCTGCTGCTGTGCTTTTCCTAACAGAAATGGAGGGATTTATCTGTGGTGGTGAGTGACACAATTATTGGGGAATTTCTATATTTATTTGACTGCCCATTTCTTATTCTCCTAGTTGATTCTGTGCTGCACTTTGTTGTTTTATTTGATTTCCATGTTCTTTCTCATTGTCTCTGCCCCAAGTTATTTATTATTTGATGTCATGGCTCCATGACTTGTTTGCTCCATGTTGAAGCATGGCTCAGTGGGAGATGTGTGCAGCAGTCAGGAGTGTATCGCCAATTTTGGAATAGTGTTGTGTCGGGGCCGAGGGAGTTTGTAGCTCCATGTGACCGCCGGGCGAGCTGGCTGTTCGGGAGGAGCAGAGGCTCTGTGCAGCTTGTCTGTAGGCTGGTGAGTCAGGAGCTCCATTGTTGCAGGAGCGGCTTGTGTGGAACTGCAAAGCTGGCGAGAAGCTGGTGAGCAAATGCCCTTGGTGTAGCCACAATTGCGTAGGGCAAAAGGCTTGTGAAGCGCAGTCCTGTCAGAGCAGCTGCTGAGCCACGTAGTTGAGAGGGCGGGAGGGAGGTTTGGTAGGCAAGATGTTCCTGATTTTATTTGTTGTATGGCCATTTGTTGTTTCTGTGGCTGTGGGGACAGCTGAATTCGTGGAGCAGCTTGAGGACTGAGGTATTTTGGTGGCACCATGAATGATGGAGTGAGAGAGGCTGTAGCGGTTCTTAAGCAAGAGGCAAATGTGGAGCAGATTGTTCCATTTTTTTCCTCTGTTTGTTGTGGGGCTGTTTGTGAGTTTGGAGTGAAGGCCCTGCTGTGTAGTAGCAGTAGCTTTGGGAGCAGAGCCCTGGGCAGCTGTCCGTGACGTGGTGGAGAGGGACAACACTGAAGTCGGTGCGGAAGGCAGAGCAAGCCATTCATGATGGGGTCCTGGCGAGAGGCAGCATTTAAACAGGCTGGCAGTAAAAAAAAAAAAAAAAGTTTTTCTTTGCTTCAATCTTCCTGGTAAAGGCACTGTGGCTGCAGCTTGAAGGGAGGGAGCCTTTCCAAAATGGAGCAGTTGTGAAAAGCCCTGCCACAAGGTAGGCTAGTTGCACCGCCATGGGGCATAGGACTGGCACTTTAATTGTTAACTATCCCTTCATTGAGCAACTGGTTAGAACATACAGTTTCTTTGACAGTCCAGTGCAGTAATGGCAGGCCACAGTCATGTGCTGCAGGCAAGCTGTGGTGCCAGTAACATTAAGACAGTTCAAGCATACTGGGGTGATGACTTTTGGGGTACCAAACAAGCGCAGGCAAGCGAGATGGGGTCTGGACAGAAGAGATGCCTGTATTCTCCACCATGTGTGTGTGTTTTGGTATTTGGTCTGCCACTAAAGGACCCTTACCTTCTCTGTGGTCTGCCAGACCCTTCGGGTTGCTGCTGGTGAGGACCCCATCTGGACCGTGTGAATAACTGGACAGACACATAAAATAAAGAATACAGGTTTATTCTGTGCAGTAGATGTTCTCTTCATGGAGCAAGCCCCAGACTGACCAACAGACAGAAATTCAAGGGTTTCTTAGGAGCCCCTGCTAAGACAACAATTAGCAGAATATATGCTACATAGGTTTTAGAGCACTTAAAGGGACAGCAGCTATTACCCCATACAAAAGTACATAAGTGTACTCCACAATACATAACAAAAGTTTTAATATCTTATATTCCTATTCATTCTTTGCTTCTATCTGTTGTTCCAATTCCAGAAGATCATTATCCTCATCTGCCTTACTGGACTTGCCTCTGTGCCAAGATCCTCCTGTGGGGTCTGATGTAGTGTTGGGGGCAGGACTCAGAGCTATCATCAGTGGGCAGCATTTGAAAAGCCACATTCCATTTCTGTTCTGAGCTTCAGTGGTGACTGATGGGGATCAGAACCAGTCGGGCTCACTTCTTGGATTTGGCAGCTGTTTAAATGCCTAACTGGACTTGCCCTCTGCCAAGATCCTCCAGTGGGAAGTTTGATGTCAGTGTTGGGGATGGGACTCATGAGGGGCGGACTCTGAGCTGTCATCAGCGGACGGCATTTAAAAGAAGCCTTATTCCATTCCTGTTCTGAGCTTCAGTGGTGACTGATGGGGACTGGAGGCAGTCAGACTCACTTCTTGGATTTGGCAGCTGTTTTACTGCCTAACTGGACTTGCCCCTTTGCCAAGATCCTCCGTGGGAGCTCTGATGTCAGTGGTGGGGTGGGGTCCTGGCTCTCATTTCTAGGCTGTTTACTAGCGGTCCTCCACTGTGGTCCTTACGATAAAGGACAGCAGTTTAACAGCATCATACTGTGAGTGTCAGCATAGGGCAGCAGTTGGCAGGAGATACGCACCCTCAGTAAGGCAAATAATGTATACATCAACAGTACACATGGGGTATATGCACTGTGTCTTGTATCAATTTGTTCAGGCAACGTATCCAGGTGTATTTCTTACAACTGTATGCTCAGACTGCACAACTGCCAGTGGGTGCCAAATCATTTCACTGACTTCCTAAATAAGTTGTTTTCTGACCGAATACTGCTGAGTATTGTCAAGGTTAGCTGTACTGTCGTTTATATTAATCTTGATGTTCTGAGCTACTTAGCTGCTCTTTTAACCATTAGTAATATTATCTAGTGCAGTGTAGTTATTAATTGAATAGCTAATTTCATACTAGGGAGGTCTAAGTGCAGGCTTAATAACCAGAGATCTGGGCTACATTAAGGGGTAAAGAAAGGCTAACAAGGAGAATGTGGGACAAAGGAGCTGGAGCAGGCATCAGGACAGTGGGGAGGCACAAAAGTGTAGCTGGGGTGGAACTAGCATGACACAGGGGGGGCAGGAGGGTGGTCAGCTGTAATGGCGTGGGCCGCTATCATCCTAAGTACAATGTGGAAGCAGGAGGTTGTCAAGTGTGTGACAGCTTGAGCATATTAGGGATGAGATATGAGGCCGAGATGGGAAGGGGAAGGGCTGGGAGGAAACTCATAGGTGGAACAGTTAGGAGTTGTCACCTCCCAACAGCATGGTAGGGTACCTCAGGGCAGAACCAAGGAGCCTGACACAGGAACTGGGGACATTTTCACCACAGGGACAACAGGGAAACAGGGTGGATAACTGGCAGGGTGGTGAAGGGTAGGAGCAGGGGAGGAAGATTTTGGAGCAAAGATGGCAGAGTAAGAACAGAGGAAAATCAGAAGTTAGTCCTGTCAAGGGGGGCTTCCTCAACAGGTTTGTTATATTGGCAGGTTTGGAGCAGCAGGGTGG
Organism: Neoceratodus forsteri; assembly: GCA_016271365.2. Taxonomy (NCBI): domain Eukaryota; kingdom Metazoa; phylum Chordata; order Ceratodontiformes; family Ceratodontidae; genus Neoceratodus; species Neoceratodus forsteri. Next base: position 51,916,676 of record JADMNL010000024.1, on the reverse strand, counting down.
AAGAGGCGGTGGCCAATGATCAGGGAGGGTGGAGGCTTGTAACAGAGCCAAGGGGGAAAGTGCGAAGGAGGGGATGTTGAGAGGTGGATCAGTGGCAGTGGTGAAAAGGAAGGAAGACACATGGGGGAAGAGAAGAAACCTAGTCTGAGAAGGGAGACCAGGGAGACAGAGAAAGGGAGGACACCGGGAAAGACAAAGTTGGGCATAAGCAGGAAGGAGGGGTAAACTGGGTGTAAGGGAGGGAATGGGCTCTGGGAGGTGCACAGCAGGATAGGCAAAATGAGAAGGGAGGAAGGGGTAAGAGATTCACTATCCGTGAGACTCAGTACGAAGAGTGTGAGATGGTGGGGGGCAGTGGGTATAGTGTATGCCTGGCATGAAAGCAGGGGAGGGTAGGACATTTTATTCCAAAGTGTGCGGGGAAGGATAGGGAGATATCTCTGATATGTGGTGCATCTGGGTGCCAATGACCTTGCAGGATGTGAGTACAGAAGGTGCAGGACAGGTTTAGGAGGTAGGGAAGCTCTGTGGGAGGCAGGAAGATCAGTTTCATTCTCTGAGGTTCTTCCAGTCCCTTGGGCAAGTACTGTTAGGAAGCAGAGGATCAGGGAGTTCATTGCATAGTTGAAGGGGTGGTGTGGAGACTAATGGGTGTACCGAGGACTGCCCGGCTGCTAGCCCTTCTTCCTTAGATATTATGATGTTGTATATATGTTTTTCATGTAATTATATGTACATGCCAGTATCAGCACAAAGGCACATAGGGAAAAGACTAGTTTTTTTTTTTTTTTTTTTAAAAAAGGCTTGGACCTTTTAACCTAAAGGCAACTCTTTGTCAGGAACTGAAATTGCATTCCTTATTTATTTATTTTAACAGAGATATGCCAAAATTCATTTTCATGTCATAAAACCATGCACTCAGGAGCGGAATGCTTTGATCTAATAAAGCAGTTATAATATGCTACATTTTATGAGCTAACAGGAGAGGAACATGCTTCCTAGAGAGACTTGTGTGAATTTTATCTTACAGGTGGCAACGATCTGGGAACTCAAAGGCTCAACTCTGAAATGTCTTATCCGTGCTAATTATAGGTCTCAGAATCTGATTTTTAATATTCTAGGAAATCTTTGGAAACAAGCGAAAGCAGTCCTCTACTGGCCTAAAGTTGTGGGATTTTCGCCCTATTTCAAAAGGTATAAACAGCCCTAGCTCAGGGCATTTAGAAGCACATTTTGCTCAGACCCTTTCCTGACCACAGAGAACACCTGTCAGCACAGAGACTGCCTAAGAACCAAAGACTGCTACCAAAAGGCTGAAATATTTTGCAAATCAGCGATTCTCTGGACTTCAAATCTTCATACCTCAGGTAGACTAGCTGTTTTAGTGCATTTCATTATACATTTTTCCATTTTTTTCGTATACTGTAACCCAAATTAATATTCTCTTTTATCTGTAACTCTATGTATTCAAGTATTTTAGTAAAACTTTTATTTTTCTAAAGAATATCTGCCAGAGTGAAAATTTCTATATTGTATGTGTGACTGTAGGTTTATTAATAATCTGTGACAACTGTTATTTGCTTGGAGGGGCCACCATAAGCAACCAAACTGAAAAGGGTCTGGAAGGGACATCTGGAAGAACAGGAGAATACCAGACTCTACAAAGATTTTGAACCAGGCTGTTGCATGTCGCTAGGGAGAAGACCAAATCAGATTTTATGCTGCTACCCCAAAGAGAGTGTGATACATGGGTCTCTTCCTGTGTGTAATAGCAAGGAAGGGTTCATATTTGACCACAAGACTCGAGACTGGTACTGTGCCCTTATCCAGAGCTAGAGGACGCCCTGGATCCTCATGGCAGAGGTGCAGTTGTGACCTCAGTGAGCATTCTAAAGGATGAGGGGTATCCCTGTCCCCGTCACAGATTGCACTTAAGGGTGGGCACTGAGCTCAGTGGGCCTGATCCCAGGAGTGGGTTTGTGACAATGGGTACAGGCTGGTGGGTGAGTGGATACGGACATGGGAGAATAAGGACCAATATGCACCCGACAGGCTGCATTTAAGTAAAGTGGTACAAGGTCCACGGCTGGTTCAACAAAGGCGTGGCACAGAAGGTGAGGGAAAAGAGGGCAGCCTTTCAGAAGTACAAGCGTACTATGAGAGAAGGAGGACAGGGAAGTTTACTCAGGGAAATCTCGAGAGGCAGGGAGAGGGTCCAGGCAGCTAAAGCTGCAAAGGAACCAAGGCTAGCACAGGGATCAGGCAAGGGAAAAGAACTTATTCAGATATATAAGGGAGAAAAGAAGCAGTAAAGAGGGAATTCTTAAGATCAAGAAGGAGGGAAATGGGTGAAATTAGTGCAGATCAGGCAGAGGCACTTAATGAGTACTTCACTGTGTATTCACTAGGAAAAGGATGGACCTATGCCACAGGGAAAGATGGGGGTAGAAAAAGGGTGGGATAAAACAGATGGGGTGATCATGGTTGACAGGGTCTTAGAGGATCTCTGTGCCCTTCCAGGTGGATAAGGCACCTCTCCCGGATGGCATACACCCAGGGGTCCTGAAAGAACTAGCAGAGGTACTGGAAGCCCCCCTGGCAGATCTTTTAACACCTGCTAGAAATGGGGTGTGTGCCTCAGGACTGGAGAATGGCTCATGGTGCCACTCCACAAGAGTGGTCCCAGAGATGAACCTGGTAACTACAGCCGTCAGTCTAACCTCCATTGTATGCAAATTAAGGAGACCATTCTAAAAGAAAGGCTGGTAAACTTTCTGGAGGTTAACAGTCTCCAGGAAGATAAGCAGCATGGGTATGTCATGGGAGATCCTGTCAGATAAACATGACAGAATTTTCGACTGGGTCACAAGGTCGTTGGACAAGGGCCAGGCAGTGGATGTACTATATGAAATAATTACTCACTGCAGTTATCTTCTTTCTTCCAGGGGTCCTTTAGCATCAGTAACCTTAGCAGTTAGCTGGCTGGGTGCAACTATCCCGGAGGTATACCTTTAGAGAATTTAAATGAACTTGAGGCAATAGCCAGTCAGAAAACAGGAAGGGTAGTGAGCCAAGTGAGAGCTGCTGAAGGCTTCAGAATTTTTCAAAGGAAAAATGAGGGCACATGCCGAAAAGAATCAACAGGATTCAAAAACATGCAAATGTCTACAAAAGTGGAAACAGAAACAACACAAGTTAAAAACTCATCGATAAAAACCCCAAATTTGGTGAGAGATGTGATAAAGAGCCCTTCTCCGTCAGGTGAATTGGGGAGGAAGGATGGGAGCTTACTGATGCTAAAGGACCTCTTGAAAGAAGATTACTGTGGTGAGTAATTTTTCTTCTTCCAGGAGTCCTTTAGCATCAGTAACTAACAGAACTACCGAGCAGTACCAAGTGGGAGGTGGGCAGAGAACCTACTTGGAAAGAGGCTCTGCAGAACCGCTCTGCCAAATTTGGCATCAGATCTGGTCTGCACATCCAAAACTTGAGTGTTTCACAAGCGATATTGCACAGATTTCTAGGTAGCTGCACTGCAGACATCCAGGAGGAAATGTCTCTTGCTGCAAGCGAGGCTGCAGTACCCTGGTGGAGTGGACCCTGAGTCCCACTGGAGGCTGGTGACCAGCTTTCTCATAGCAGAATATAATACAGAGACCAACCAATGGAAACAGTTCTCTTAGTAGCTAGTCTTCCTCTGCCTACATCCCCGTGAGGCGAGGAATAACTGAGTGGAAGAGCCTCTGGACTGTGCAGTATGCTCTAGGTAGTAAAAGATGGCCCTTTGACATCCAAGTTGTGGAGCTTTTGCTCGCCAGAGTGGATTTCTCAGCAAAGAAGACAGGCAGAGTAATGGACTGGTTTAAGTGAACTCTGAAACCACCTTTGGCAGAAATCTCCTATTTGTCCTGAGCTCAAATTTATCGTGTGAGGATAATGTAATTTGGCTCAGTGCACAGGGCCTGTAGCTCTGAAATCCTCCTGGCAGAGGTAAATGCTACCAGGAAGGTTGTCTTCCAAGTTACAAACTTGATGTGAGCAGTGGACATAGGCTCGAAGGGTGGTTCATGAGCCTGTCTATGCAAGGGTTCAGGCTTCAAGGAAGAGCAGGCTCCCTGATTGGGCTGGAGGTGCAAAGGCCTTTGAAAAACTGTTTAAATATGGTGTGGGAAAAATATTATTTTCCCCACCGAAAGGTGAACCGAAATCTGCCACAGGTGTGAGCTTGAGGAAGATGGTTGCAAGCCTGGCGCTGTAAGTGTACCAGGTAACCTAGCAGCTGAGGGGTCTGAAGCCAAAAGGGTTTCGACCTTTTTGCTCTTGCACCAGAGGGAAACCTTTTCCATTTGGCTGCATCGTCGTCTTAATGTTCAGTTTTAGCCATCCTCAGTATCTTAAGGACCTGTTCAGAGTACTGTGAGGATGAAAACTCTAGCTTCTCAAGAACCAGGCCTTGAGGCGAAGAGAGAGAGTGTATGTCTGGATAATGCTCTCTGTCTGAGGAAGGGTCGGCAGAGAGTGAGCTGGTGGCAGGCGAATGGGCCTGCTGCAGGACAGTGAGAGGAGGAGAGGGTACCAGGCTTGCCTGGGCCAATTCTGAGCCACCAGAGTCATTGATGCAGGCTGTTGTCTGAGTTTCAGCAATACCGGGGTATCAAGGGAAGAGGACTGCATATAGAAACCTCCCTGACCAGTTCAGGATCAAGGCATCCAGGAAGCATTCCCAGGACTGGGGGCCTGCAACAGTACTGAGAAAGCTAGAAGTTGAGGGAGAGGCAAATTGATCCACTTCTGGTGTGCCCCACCACCTGAACACTGTGGCTAGTACCGGTTTGTTCAGAGTCCATTCACACTGGCCTTGACTGATGTGACTTAGAGCCTCTGCCAGAGTATTGTGTTTGCCTGGGAGGGACCAGCTGAAATGCTGACTCCTGGGAGAAGGGAGAGACCAGATTTATAGAGCCTGTGAACAGAATATTCCTGATCTGGTCCACTCTGCTCGTTTGTGAAAAACACTGCAGTGGTGTCTGTTCGACACTGTACAGTCTGTCCTTTTATGACAAGAGCAAATGCTTTGAGAGCTGGAAAGACTGCTCTGAGTTCCAAAAGATTTATTTGTAACTGACTCCTGGAGAGTCTAGGTGCCACTTATTGAGGCACTGTCCAGATGTGCTCCTACCACAGGAGGCAGGCGTCTGTGGCACTTCTCCGTCAAGAGGTCTCAGCTTTGAAAAAGTGTGGCTTTGGAGACCAACAAGCTAAAAAGAGGAAGCTTGTGGTGTGTCGTATCCTGTATCTGAACCCTGGAACCACTGCAGGCATTGAAGCCATGTGTCCCAACAGCCTGAGGAAATGTCAAAATTACGTGATTTGCTCAGGACCGCATCATATACTAAACAATTGAGAGGTTAATGAGTTCAACTAGTCAAGCGCCTGCTGGCTGGTTTCGCTGTCCCTGGATGAAGGAATTTGCCACTGAGGACAGCTTGAATTCTCACCTGCAGAAGGAAAGTATATCCTTCAATCAATCAATCAAAATCTTTATTTTGCCAGGCGGAACATCATTGAGACAAGCTCATTTACAAGATGGACCTGGGGAAAACAATTGCCAACAGGCTTAAGACATCACAGGTTGAGTGAGCGTACATAACAATTACACAGTAATAACAACAACAAAACAACATATAACCATCAGATGTGACAAGATACTTGCACCAGAACACAGCAATAACAGGAGGTAGTGCCATTTAAATACAATTGCATGGATACAGATATATGGACATAAGGTAATGAGCTAAAATTTATACAGTAAACATCATTGGAGGAGTCATAGTGAGCAAGAGTGGCAGTTCCTCTAGCGTCAAAGTGTGAAAAAGATTGAGATGTAACAGTCCTTTGATAAGTACTGTAGGCATGGCCTGGCAAGCAGGGTGGGAAGGGAGGGGAGGAAGGTCAGACAAGATAGGAGAGGGTTGGACATGATGGCCTAGGGAGGAAGGACTGTTCAAGGGAGAACGGCAGATGCCACAGGCAATGGTTGGGTTTAAATCCAATATTTGAAGCAAAGACAGATCGTGATGTTAGGACCTTGATTTGGACAATGACAGAAGGAGGACTCAAATGACACGTCAGGCAATGGTTGAGGTTTAAGTCAGAATTAAAGCAGTAACAAATCGTGATGTTAAGACCTTGACTTGAAACAGTGACAGATCTCGGAGAAGGTCCTCAAGAACAAGGATTTGAAGACAGAGAGAGAGAGAGAGCGAGAGAGAGAGAGAGAATGTGACAGGGGAAGCGAGTCTTAAGGTTTTCTGGATCTTATTCCAGAGCGTAGGACGAGTAAAAGCTATTGAGGTCTACAAAGCCGTTTTAACTTCAAGGATAGCCAGAGATATGATGGCAAGACTTCTGAAAGAATAGGCACTGGGGATGCAGGGAGTTAGGCAGCTTGTGAGGTACTGAGGTAATTTATGAGTGATTGCCTCATATGTCCATAGAATAGCACACTTTTGCCTCCTGAAGCTAAGGGAGCTCCAGCCTATGGAAGAATAGAGGATGCAGTGGTACGTGTCATAAGGCATCCAAAATGAACCTAAGGGCTCTGTGGTATAGGGAATCAAGCTTGGAGAGAGCTGTGTTAGTACTATGGCATATAGGCAATCCGCATATTCTAGGAGAGGCAAGAAGGTAGCTTGGACTAGGAGTTTTAGCCTCCTGGATTAGTGAGTACTTGATCCTGAAGAAAATCGGAGCCTTTGACCAGTTTCTTAGTGACTTCATCAATGTGATCAATGAAAGACAATATGTAGTCAATCCAGACCCCAGGTATTTGAATTTTCCACGAACTCCAGGGCTTCTCCCAAAGGGTGCTTATGTGAGGAACCTTATCTGTTTGTTTTTTTTTAGACGAGCCAGTGGAGAGAAAATCATGGCCTTAGTGTTTTTGGCATTGAGCATGAGTTTCAAGTTGAGCAGGAGTTTCAAGTTGAGTAGATTTTTTGGAGGATGTCAAATTGTTCTGAGGTACAAAATGGCTTGATCCGGAGTTGATCTGTCAGTGTATAGCACTGTATCATCGGCGAAGAGATGGATACTAGATGACTTTAGGCCAGTGTCAATTTGATTAATATAAATGGCAAAGAGAAGTGGACCAAGTATGGATCCTTGGGGACACCTCTAAGAGTATTTGTTTTTGGTGATAGGTCTCCTTCAGCCTTGATCTGCTGCTCTCCGTCCACAAGATAGTTTGCAACCAACTAAGGACCAGGTTGTCCACCCCAACTTTCTTCAGGGTCACCAGGAGTAAACTGTGGTCCACCATGTCGAAAGCCTTGCTAAAGTCCAGAAACAAGGTGCATACGTATTGTCTGTTATCAAGTGCAGACTGCCAGTCATTTATAACCTTAGCAAGGGCAGTGGAGGCACTATGCATGGGACAGAAACTGGATTGCATTGGGTTTAGTAGATTAAAACTTTCCAGACAAGATCTTAGCTGTTCATTTACTACCTTCTCCAATAGTTTTGACAAGGCTGGGAGCAAGGAGATTGGGCAGTAATTATTTAGGTCGAGGGGTCCCCTGATTTGAAAGAGTGATGACATGGGCCATCTTCCAGACCTTGGGGAGGGAGCCCTGATTGAGAGACAAATTGAAAAGGTGGGTAATGGGGAGCCAAAATATAGTAGGCCAACTGTAGGAAGAAAGGCTCAATCATATCCGCGTCCGCACTTTTCTTAGTATCAAGCTGAAGAAGGAGATCCTCAACCTGTTTGATGGTGACTGGACAGAAGGAGAAAGAGTGGTAAGGGTCAATAGATTCCGGATCATGACAATCAGATGACTAAGGACCTGTGCCCTGATGGCATTTGCTGGGGAGGTATCAAAAGCCATCCCTGCTGTGGCAAAGTGATTAAGGAGGTCAAGGATCTCATTTTTATCTGTAGTTTAGGTACCACCAGTCGAAATTTTGTGGGAAGCGTGCTGCGCTGTTATGGCTGCCCACCTCCCTTAAAAGTTTTCCAAAACTTAGTAGCAGTTAGTGGATGCGTTAAGCTCAGAGTGGAAACAACCAGACTTGCAGCTCTGATAGTTTTCATGCGAAATTACTTGCAGTTAGGAAGAAGCAGACCAGTCTGTGGCTGAATTCGAACTTTCTGGCTCTTTTCAAAAGCATCCCTATGCCATAAGGCAGTCTTTGGAGTTATCCGTGAACCAGGTACAAGATTTTCTTTTGGTAACTGGGGCATGGAGGTCTAGGATGCAGAGAGTATTTCATGAAGTACCTCGTGTGCCTCTTCCACAGAAGATGCAAGGTTAAATTTCTGCCAGTTAGCATACTGGAGGTCGTGAGAGAAAAGCATCTGGGCAGAAGCTCCGTTTATATCTCTTATGGATGTATTTAGAGAAAGAGAGGTTTGAGTTGTGCGACCTTGCATGCAATGGCACAGTGATCACGGATGTCGTTGAAGAATACACCTGAGTGAAGAAGAGACGAGGCTTGCTTACAAGGATTAGGTCAAGAAGGAGCTATGCTCTGGGTTTTGGTGTTTGGGCAGGTAGCTTCATTAATGATGTGGGTAAGTCCATGGGCATCACAGAAGTCTTTCAATGGTAAGGAGACTGTTGAGAGCCAGTCAAGGTTGAGGTCACCAATTATGGATACTTCTGATGAGGTGGTAGCTAGTATGTCACTTAGCTGTTTGAGCAGAGAGGCTAGCTGAGGGGAGCCTACAGCACCCACTAATGCAGAAAGAGGTTGATTTGGCTGGTTGAATTCTTAGCGTGAGGCACTCGAACTCCTTAGGGACTGTAGTCAGTGTCCACCATAGTTACGGTAATGTTATCCCGGACACAGATGGCTACTCCTCTGCCGGGATTTCCTATCAGTATGAAACAAGTTGTACAAAGGAATGTTAACCTCATAGTCCAGGCTGGTTGGTCTTAGCCAAGTTTCAGAGATGCTGGAGGGTCCCAGGTGAGACTTCTTTAGATTTACCAGGGGACCCCAGACTCAGAGTAAGCCCTGAAAGGGAAGAGAACTCCTTGATCTGACAAGGAGACTTTGACACTTTGAGCCAATTGGCAAATTAAGTGTAGCTAGAGACACCCAGATTCCAGAGGAGTGCTACTACCACTGCCAGGCACTTTGTAAAGACTGTTGAGGCAGAGGAAGACCAAGAGCCGCAGTGAGCCCACACCTGAGAGACTGCCTGTGAGGCCTCATTAAAGGTATATGGAAAAAGGAGCCCTTCAGGACCAGGGAGGCTAGCCAGTTTCCCTACTGTAAAGACTGCATGATTAGTATCAGAGTGACCATCTAGAATTTGAGTTTTAAAGAGCAACTATCATGCTCATTTCTAATTGCCCCAAGAAACACAGAAAACCCTTACCTGGTCTCAAATTAAATCCTGCAAAATTTATTTTCAAAAAGTCCCCCATTTTGAAGGGAAGGATCGATATTTTTGCTCCGTGGAGCTCTGCTGCACGATCCCTTCCACTTTCTGGTACCTGTGCCTCACTGATCCTCGCATTCTTTTCATTTCACTCTGACAGGATATCACTGTTATAGCACGGGAGAGTTGCCCGATTGATTTCTCTGAATGGGGAGTTAAATTTTCAGCTCAGATGACCAGTTCAATATGGTCACCGCTAAAAACAAGGGCCTGATATTTAAGCCATGGCCATGATTTATTCCGACTGGTCGCCTAAACTACCCCAATTTACCTTTAAAAACTGCCCTATTCAAGTCAATGGATGCTCACCTCACACTACTCAAACAGTGATGTCACAAACGCGGGTAGCTGGGGCAGATCTGTCGAGGCACAGGCACCAGAAAGTGGAAGGGATCGGTGCGGCAGAGTTCATCGGAGCAAAATACCATCCCTTCCAAATGGGGGACGTTGAACAGAATTTTGCAGAATTTAATTTGGGGGCAGGTATGGATATTTGTGTTTTTGGAGGCACCAGCTAGAAAGTTGCTTTAACAGCAAGATAGTCGCCACTCCCCAGTTGTCTTTTGTGCCAGAAAATACCTGGAGTAGAGGCCTTTCCTTTTGTGGGCGAGACCCTCTCCACCATTTGCAAAGCTAGAAGGTTTTACCTCCCTCCAACAGTAACACCTGTGTTGGGGATAGAGGCTTAGACACCTGGGTACACAAGAGGTCTCCTAACGTCATGGCTTAGACTGTAAAGCTGCTGGCTGGGTAGAGGTGGCCACCTTTGCCCTTCTCTCCTTCCTCTGGAAGCACCCCTGTACTGAGAGAAGGGGTACCTGGGAAAAGAACCTGTGCCCCTACTGCCCTCTGGAGGAATTTGCATGGGGCAGGAGGCCTTGTTGCAGTCAGATGTTCTGGATTTGATCACAGGAAAGTCCATGGCCTTAAACTGGAGTCTGAAGGTAGACCAGTAGTTCTAAGCCAAACAAAAGCACCTCAGAGAGATGGCATGGGCCATGGCCCTGGAGGCAACATCCGTGTTGTCCTTTTGCCCTGTGGAACTGAGTATTACATAGCTTCTGGGGCAGGTATGCGTATCTACTGGCTCCTTCCCCATAGACCGTAGTGCCTTTTTTTTTTTTTAATTTGGCCTAAAGGCCATGTAGGAAAAAATGTTGACAAGCATCTGTGGTTAGCTATGAAATCTATTTTCTGGAGTCCTTGTCTGGGGGTAAGGAGAACAAGGAGACCCAGCTTTCAAAAGCTGCCTGCTGCACTAACTCACATGGCTAGGATGTACAGACAGGCACTCAGCGTTATATATTTATGTGTTTATTCATTTATTAACATTTCCAGACTGCTTGTAAACCTCTGCCACAGAAGTGGAGGTTTGAAGCAGTTTTGTGTATTTTATTTATATTTTTTCATTATAGATAGGCATGACCAGTCTTTTAGGAGGTGGAAGACCTTTCTTCTCCCTATAATCCTTTTTTTTTTTTAATCCTCATCCTCACCTTGGATGGACTCCTGAGAAGGGAGGTCCAGGGTGTCCAATATGTTTTGAATAAACTAAATCATGGGGAAATCCTCCTGGATGGCCGAGGAAGCTCAAGGAGAGGTAGTGGACACATAAGGTTCTAGGCCTCCAAAGTCATAACAGGAACACCATAAAAATATTCATATCATCTGTATCACCCTCACAGTCTCTGGAGAGAGAACTGTGGACCGGAAGTTAGCAGCCCTAAAAGCAGGGGCATCATAAATTATTCATCATCAACTGTATCACCTTCACAGTCTGCTGGAAAGAGGACTGTGGAAAAGTGCATACTAGCCCCTGTAAACATAAACCTCATCTTTGTGAGTCTGAAGGACGTGCCATACTTTTGCCAAAACTTTCACCTACATGAAACAGTGATGAATATGCTTTTCTTTATTCTTTAAGATGCCTGTTGCTTGTTATTGGCTTTCCAGGAGGAACAGGAGCATTTTATCTTGACAGAGTTTCTTTTAGCCACTTCATAGCAGCTTGCTAGAGCTTCCTTTATTCATCTGTACAATTTTGTAATTTATGAGGAACTTCCTCAGCCCTTGAAGCTATAGTTACTGGCTGGGAACTGAGGTTTCATCAGCCCCCTGCTTACATATTTATTGTTAATATCTTAAATGGCCCTCATCGTAGCCTTTAATATATAACCAGCCATAATACTTAAAGGTTTCTTTGCTATGTGCCAATTTAACAAAAGTGAACCCAAGTGCTGGACTACAAACAGCTGAGTGCAGGTTTCTGTGAAATGCCACCTGCCAGTCCGTGACAGATGAACTTAGGGCCTAGTTTATGTAGTTAAGGATTCCTTGACCAAGCAACTGTCAAAATTTGAACCCAATTGGTTGCCTCGTGGTAAAACCCATGAGGTCTGAGGTAAACATTTAGGCAAAAGTACAAGAATTCGACAGCTCCTTCAACAATTAGGTTAAAAGGGAGGAACACGTCGAAATTAAGCACCTGCAGTAAAAATAACATTGAAATGAACATGTCGTGGTAAAAATAAAGTCAAAATTGTGTGACTGCACTAAAACAGCAACAAAAATGTAAAACTTTCACTCAGCACACTAAAGAAATTGATTTATGAGGAAAACTTTACCCAGATAAGCACTAGGAGGCTGTCAACAATGAAGCTGAGAGGCACCTCAGGTGCAATGTTGCTCAGTACAGTGGACAAAAATTTCTGAAGCCTTCAGGCAGCTCTCCTCAGCTCACTCCCCTTGTTTTTGATTGGCTATCCAAAGCTCATTTAAATAAAATTCTCTTAAAGGCATACTTCCAGGGCAGTTGTACCTAGCCAGCTAACTGCTAAAGTTACTGATGCTAAAGATTCCTAGGGTAAGAATGGGGCGATTTTCAAAGTAAAATTTGTGTAGTTTAGATGGCCGTTCGAACAAATCATGGCCACCGCTTAACTATGAAGAAAAATTATCACCACAATAATCTTATTTTTTCCAAGGAGTCCTTTAGCATCAGTAACTTTAGCAGTTAGCTGGTTAGGTGCAACTGCCCAGAAGTGTGCCTTTAAGAGAAATTCAAAATGAGCTTAGGACCATAGCCAATCAGAAAACAGGAAGGGTAGTGAGTCGAGTGAGCTGCTGAAGGCTTCAGAATTTTTCCAAAGGAAAAACGAGGCACATGCCCGGAAAAGAATCGACAGGATTCAAAAAAATATGCAAATATCCACAAATGCGGAAACAGAAACAACAACACAAGTTAAAACTCATTAATAAGAAAACCCACAAATTTGGTAAGAGATGTGATAAAGAGCCCTTCTCAGACAGGTGAACCGGGAGGAAGGGAGGGAGGGAGTTATTGATGCTAAAGGACCCCTTGGAAGAAAGATTACTGTGGTGAGTAATTTTTCTTCTTACCCCAGGAGTCCTTTACCATCAGTAACTTCAGCAGACTACCAAGCAGTACCAAGTGGGAGGTGGGCAGTGAACCTGTTAGGAAAGAGGCTCTGCAGAACTGCCCTGCCAAATTTGGCATCTGATCTGGTCTGCACATCCAAACTGTAGTGATTCACAGAGGTGTACAGATTTCCAGGTAGCTGCTTTTCAGACCTCCAGTAGAGGAATGTCCACTGCTGCTGAAAGTGAGGCTGCCGAGCCCCTAGCATAGTGGGCCATGAGCCCCACTGGAGGTTGGTGACCAGCTTTTTTCATAGCAGAATCTCATACAAGAGGCCTACCACAGGACAAATTCTCTTGGTAGCTGGTCTTTCCCTGCCTACATAGCCATAGGTGGGGAACAACTGAGAGGTAGAACCTCTGGATACTCTAGTGTGCACTAGGTAGTAGGAGATGGCTCTTGACATGCAAGCTGTGGAGCTTTGCTCACCAGGAGTGGATTTCTCAGTGAAGAAGAGAGGCAGATTAATGGACTGGTCAAAGGAACTCTGAAACCACCTTTGCAGAAATTCCTATTTGTCCTGAGCCCAAGTTTATCATTGTGATGGAAGATGTAAAGCGGTTCAGTGCACTGGGCCTGTAGCTCTGAAACCTCCTGGCAGAGGAAATGGTTGCCAAGAAGCCTGTCTTTCAAGTTACAAACTTGATGTGGGCGTGGACATAGGCTCAAGGGTGGCTTCATGAGCCTGTCTGTGCAAAGGTAGGGCTCCGAGGAGGAACAAGATCTCGGACTGGAGGCTGGGGGTGCAAGAGGCCTTTGAAAAAACTGTTTAAATTTGACATGGGAAAAAACTGATTTTTTCTTTCCCACTGAAAGGTAGGTCGAAATTGCCGCCAGGAGTAGCTTGACAGAAGATCTCTTGCACAGAGGAAAACCTTTACATTTGGCTGCATAGGTTTTCTTAATGTTTGATTTTTTAACCACCCTCAGTATTCTAAGGACCTGTTAAGAGTACTGGAAGATGCAGACTAACTGTTCCAGAACCAGGCCTTGAGGTGGAAGGAGGTATGCCTGGATACTGCACTTCTGTCTGAGGAAGGGTCAGCAGGGAGTGAGTTGGAGGCAGGTGAATGGACTGCTACAGGGCATTGAGAGAAGGAGAGGGTACCAGGTTTGCTTGGACCAATCCAGAGCCACCAGAATCCTAGATGCAGGCTGTTGTAAGAGTTTCAGAAATACCCTGAGAATCAGGGGAAAGGAGGAATGCATATAAGAAACTCCTTGACCAGACCAGGATCAAGGCATCCAGAGATGCGATCCTGGGACTGGAGCCTGCAACAGAAATTAGGAAACTGGAAGCTGAGAGGAGGCAAACAGATTCACTTCTGGGATGTAACCGCTAGACTCACCGTGGCTAGTACCTCTTGTTCAAGTCCATTAACTCTGGTCCTGACTGATGCAATTAGAGCCTCTGCCAGAGTACTGTGTTTGCCTGGGAGGAGAACTGCTGAAAGGCTGACTCCCGGTAGAAGGCAGAGACCAATTTTATAGCACCTCAGAACAGAGTACTCATGACTTGGCCATTGCAAAAGTGTCTGTTTGACTCTGTAAGTCTGTCCTTTTATGACAGGAGCAAATGCTGTGAGTTAGAAAGATTTTCTGAGTTCCAAAAGAAATAAGATTAACTGTGACTCTTGGAGAGTCTAGGTGCCACTTACTGAGGCACTATCCAGTTGCGCTTCCACGACGGGAAAGGCATCTGTGGAACTGCTCCATCTTAGTTTACAGCTTTGAAAATTGTTGCTTTCTGAGACCAGCAAGCTACAAGTGGACTTGCAGGTGATGTCTCTGTATCTGAACCTTAGGACCACTGCAGGCACTGAAGCCATGCATTCCAACAGCCTGAGGAAATGTCACATTTATGGTGACTTGTTCAGGACCACATCATATACTGAACCAGTGAGGGTTAAAGAATCAAACCCAGTTAAGCACTTGCTGGCTGGTCGTTGTCCCTGGATGAAAAAACTGCCAATGAGGGATATCATGAATTCATGCCTGCGTAAGGAAGGCATATCCTTCCTGGATGCTGGGAGGGTTCAAGTGAGACTTTGTTTAGATTTCCAAGAACCTCGAGACTACAGACACAGCTCTGTAAGGGGAAAAAGGGACTCCTTGACCTGACAAGGAGACTAAGGCAGGCTAATCGGCAACTTAGGTGTAGCTAGAGATGCCTATATTCCTGAGGCATGCTGCTACCACTGCCCAGCACTCTGTAGGACTTTTGAGGCTGAAGAAGGCTGAAGGGCATAATGAGCTTGCTCTTGTGTGTGAGACCTCATTAGGGTACTACGGGAAAAAGGGGCCATCTCTCCTGCTGTATGAGTAGCAACAGAGTGACCATCTTGAATTTGGGTTTTAACAGCAAGATGGGAAGCCACTCCCCAGTTGTCTTTATGTCAGGAATTACATGGAGTAGGGGCCCTTTCTTCTTTTCATGGCCAGGGACCCTCTCCACCATTTGCAAAGCTAAAATGGTTTTGCCTCCCACTCACATAAGCGTCTGTGTTGGGGATGGAGGCTTAGACACGTAGGAACATATGAGGTCTGCACACACATAATGTCAGGCCTTAGACTGTGAAAACACCCTGTACTGAGAGAAGGCTGAAAAAACCCTGCCCCAATGCCCTAGGGAGGAAGTTCCATGGGGCAAGAGCCTTGTTTGAGATGTTCTGAAACTGAACAGTGTGTTTTGATTACCAAGAAAGTCTGTAGCATTAAACTGGGAGTCTGAGGGTAGACCAGTAGTTCTAGGCCACAAAGCGCCTCAGAGAGATGGCATAGGCCGTGACTCTGGGCGGTATCCTATTGTCATCCTGTGGAAATGGTATTACATAGCTTCAGGCGCCCGTATCCACCAGCTCCTGCACCGAGAACCAGGACAGAGTTCAGCGTTGCTTTTTTTTTTTTTTTTTTTGAGATTTGGCTGAAAAGCCAAGAAGGCAAAAGTTTGACAAGCATCTGCAGGTAACTAAGAAATGTATTTTCTGGAGTCCGTATCCGGGGAGTAAGGAGGGACAAGAGACCCCAGCTTTCTCCTGAGCTGCCTGATGCACTATACTCACATGGCTGGGATATACAGACAAGCACTCAGGACAGTTAAACAACTGATATATTAATGCATTTATTTATTCACACTTCCAGACCGCTTGTAAACCTCTGCCACAGAAATGGGGGTTTGAAGCAGTTTAGGATATTGTTATAGTTTTCATTGTAGACAAGGCTTTTAGGAGGTGGAACCTTTCATTTTCCTATAATCTTTCTTTTCCCTAACCTCACCTTGGAAGGACTTCAGAGAAGGAAGGACCAAGGTGTCCAATATGTTTTGATAAACAAAGACATAGAGGGAGAACCTAGAGCTCCACCTCATACAAATTCTCATATCATCTGTGTCACCCTCACAGTCTCTGGGGCAAAACTGTGGAAGAGTGACAGCAGCCCCTGTAAGCAGGGCAGAACAAAATTGTTTACCATCCACTGTATCACCCTCACAGTCTCTGGCGAGAACTGTGGAAGAATGTTAGCAGCCTCTGTAGGCAGTGGCATCATAAAATTATTTATCATCAACTTTATCACCCTCACCTGGGACAGAGAACTGTGGAAGAGTGTTTGGCAGCCACAGTAAAGAAATTACCTCTTTTTATAGGCCTGAAACAGCTGCCAGGCTTTTTCCACACACAGATGGAGTACTAGCAGTTTCTTTGTATGCTTTTTTTTTTTTATTTTACTTATTTATTGAATACAATCAAATTAATACCTTTGAGTCAGAGACTCCTTTACAAAGGCTCCACATCACAGAAAACAATACAGAGCATACGGTGTACAGACAACACAGTGTAAATAGCAGTGAGGAAATGCATCACACCTTATGAAAGATACATGGTAAATTACAACAGGTGGATGTGTTACAGGGTAATTTCAACAATCAAAGACAATGCAGTACAGTGGCAAAATACAATAAATACAGTAAAACAGCAGCACTCTAGAAGCAGGCAGGACCAAATGGGTCCATTGTCATAGCAGTTATAGGTCGTGGGTAGGTCAGGTACAGTCACAGGTGGAGTCACGCAAGATACGGCTAGCCGAGAAGGGATCTGAACAGTCCTAGGGTAGGAGCCAGAAGAACTGGTATGGGCAGTGAGTTCAGCCTATTGGGGCATGATATCTGAAAGTTCTTTGCCCCAAGGAGGTTTTATAGCGGAGAACTTGGTGGGGCAATTTCTCAGCATGATGTGTGCATCTGGTGCTGTTAGAGGGGAGCAGCGCCACAAGAGCTGGAGCGTGAGGCCAATCATGATTTTCTTAGCAGGAGACAGGTCTGGTACTTTAGGTGATCATCGAAATTAAGCCAGTTTGTACTGGCATACAGCTGCATGGTGTGTGTATGCGGTCACATCCTGTGGCCAGTCTACAGTCTTTGTTCAGGAAACCCTAATTTTGTTGAGGGAGGTATTGTCAGCAGCCCCATAGAAGATAATCCGTAATCAATGAGTGACACGGTGGAGGATGAGATGGCTAGCTACAGGGCTTCAGGGAGGAGACAGTGCTTGTAGCAGTCCAATGCGCATTACTTACAGCTGTATTAAGTCAGCAGATATGTTCATGGTAGGTTAGCCCTGAGTCTAGAGTAACCCTTAATATTTAAAGGAAGAAACTTGTTCCAGGGTCTCATTATGGATGAGCAGGGGTGGTTACTGAACTTGTTTTGGGCATGTGCAAACAGCACAGATTTTGTTTTTATAGTTTAGAACAAGCCTATGGTCAGTAAACCAGGATTCGACCTCATTAAGCGACCCTTGGAAGGCTACTTGGTGGGTGGTAGGGTTGGTGTGGGTGCTGAACAAAACTGCATCGTCTGCATATAGAGAGACACCCAGAACAGGCCTTGGGCAGGGAGTTAAGGAAAAGAGTGAAAAGTAGGGGGCCAAGGATTGACCCTTGGGGACCCCAGCTGTAACTCTGAGGGGATGATAAGGTATGCCTAATCTGACTCTCTGGGTTCTGTCAGACAGATAGTTTGAGAACCAAGTGGTGGTATCCTGTGAGAAACCTATTTGGGTTAGCGAGGTTAGAAGGAGTGAGTGGTGGATGGTGTCAAATGCTTTGGAAAGATCTATGTAGACAGGACCAGCAATCTGGCCTGCATCCAGGGTTGCATGGTTAGTGTTGGTATATTCAAAAAGCGCAGTTGTGGTGCTATGGTTTTTCGGAAACCATGTTGTTCGAGCAGAGGAGATTGTGTTGAGTAAGGTAGTCTGTGACTTGGATGGCGACTATCTTTTCAAGAACCTTGGAGACAGAGGGGTAGAACTGAGATGGGTCGATAATTACTAGGCACGGTTCGGTCACCACTCTTCAGGAGCGGCGTGATGAGGGCAGTTTTCCACATGGAGGGAACTGACCTAGGGCAAGGAGCGGTTTAGCAGGCAGTGAGGGGTAGAGTACTTCAGGGAGAGTGAGCCTTAATATTTTAAGATCGAGATTGTCACTGCTGAACCAGGATTTCAGAGTGCCCTTAGCAGGAGGGGACAGCACCACACTGGGAGATGACCTTGAAGCGGAAAGGGGTACTTGGGTGGGTGTCGATGTTATGGTGGAGGTGGGTACAAAAGTTGGCAGGAAGTGCGCTGAGGTCTGAGAATGAGGAGTTCAGTGCATTTGCTAATGTGTCAGGGTCCATGGAGACACCACCATTTACCAGTATCTGGGAGGAGGCATTAGAGATTTTGCTACTAAGATCTTTGAGGGAGTCCAGAAATTCGCCCCTTCCCTCAGGAGGTGGTGAGGGCTGCTCTGTAGTATTCTGCTTTTGCCTGACAGACCTGCCAGGTGCAGAGGTTACTGGCCTCATGGTAGCGTTGCCTATCGGTAGACCTCCCAATCTCAAGGCTATGTGCCAGAGATGGTCTCGGTGGCCCATGACATCCAAGTGACTGGGACATCCATGGGGTGTCAGCTCCTTTAATGACTCGTTTGCACAAGGGTGCAAAAGGTCACAAGGCGGAACTGAAGTAATTGACAAAATACTCCAGGGCAGAGTCAATATCAGGCGAGGCAACAATGGGAGACCAGTTCCAGCTGATGAGGTGGTATTTCAAGGACTGTAGCTTGCCTGGCCTGACTTTTTGCTGAAAGCTAGGAGGGGGCCTTTGTAGCCAAAGTAAAACTAAGCGGCCAAGTGATGCTGAGGTGGTCACTCAGTGAGTCAGGTATACGGAGACCGGGTGAATTTGTGAGAGTGATTAATAAGAATTAGGTTGATGAGGGTCGAGGTACCTGTTCTCGGGTTGTGTCGGGTAGTAGCGGTCACAACTTGAGATAGACTGAGGATGGCTGCAGCATCCCTATACTGGAGCGCAGTGTCTGCTAACCAACTGATATTAAAAATCACCCAGGGCAATAATTTCTGCCTTATCTGGGTGTTGATGGATGGAGGTGGGCAGAACGACTGGAATGCACTTTTTGATTCCTGGGCGGGATGTAGATAGTGGAGATAAGAGAGAGGTGCCCTGGAAGGAGCGACATTAACTTTAAGCTGCCTGTTGTCTCGCTTTTGACTTTCTCAGGAACAACGGGGGCATCTATGTCCAGACAAAGAGTTTCTTTTAAGCCACTTCATCAGCTGCTGATCAAGCTTCCTTCCTTCATCACTTCTATTATTTTTTAAATTGTGAGAACTTAGTAATTTGGAAGCTTTCATTTTGGCTGGGATCTGGAGGGTTCCTCAGCACCTCCTTACATTTAGTACTTTTGAGCGGCCTTGTCGGAAGCCTTTGCTATGTCCTCAGCCCTAATTATCAAAGGTTTGTCTGCTATGTTTTGCCCAATTTAAGCAAAGCAAACCAATCCTGGACCTTACAAACAGAGTGCAGGTTTCTGTGACGCCACCAGCCAGTCCTGCCCCAGTTAATTAGCTCTGTCTGTTACCAGTGCCTTTTGTTTTCGTGGTTATAGAACTGGGATATATATCAGTGCCAATCTTAATAAAAACCCAGCAATATAGAAACATAAAATTTGATGGCAGATAAGGACCGCTTGGCCCACCCAGTCTGCCCATTTCCTACCTACTGGATAAGCTGCAGATCCTAGTTAACCAGCAGCCTACTTCTTCTTACCCCACACCTAGAATTGCCTTATGACTGTCCATGCATGCTCAATTCCACCACTGATTTTGACTCCACAACCTCCTCCGAAGGCTGCTCCATGCCTCTGTGAAAAATACTTCTTAAATTACCTCTGAGCCGCCACCCCCCATCTTCAAATTGTGCCCTCTTGTTCTTGCACACCTTTTTTGAAAGATGCTACCTCTTGGACTTTGCTGATTCCTTGAGGTACTTGAAAGTTTCTATCATGTCCCCCTCTCCCTCCTTTCCTCGAGGCTATACATATTAAGCTCCTTAAGTCTCTCTTCATATGTCTTCCGGTGCAGACCCTGTACCATTTTAGTTGCCTCCTCTGGACAGCTTCCATCCTGTCTATGTCTTTGCAGAGATTGGGTCTCCAGAACTGCACACAGTACTCAGATGGTGTCTCACCAGCTGTCTGTACAGAGGATAACTTCCTGTTTCTACTGGTGATGCCTCTCCCTATGCATCCCTGTAACCCCCAGCCCTCCTTGCTGCCCTCTCACATTGCTTGCCCACCTTTAGGTCATCTGATATGACTACCCCAGGTCCCTTTCCATTTTTGTTGTTGTTAGTATCTCACCCCATTGTGTACTCTTCCCTGGGTTTTGTTTCCCAGGTGCATTACCTGCACTTCTTAGCATTGAATCTAAGCTGCCATACATCTGACCATTCCTCTAACCTCGCCAAGTCCTTCTCATCCTTTCCCCCACCCTGTGCATCAACTCTGTTGCAGATCTTAGTGTCATCTGCAAAGAGACATACTTTCCTTCCAGTCCTTCCGCAATGTTGCTTATAAAGACAATGAAGAGGACCGGTCCTAATACTGAACCCTGTGGTACCCACTAGCAACCCTCCTTTCTTCTGAGTGGACTCCATTTACTATTACTATCTGTGTCCTATTCTCCAGCCAATTCTTTACCCAGGCTGTCATCTTGGGACCCACTCCCAGGCTGGCTAACTTGTATATTAATACTTGTCAACTGCCACAGGTGGCTGCTGGAGACTTCACGGACAGTCCCTGAAGATGATACCTAGGTCCAGTTTCTTTATGTATAAACACAGAATAGAAGAGTTTCTCTTAAAATGCCAATCCTGACAGAAACCCCCAGGCACGGTTAAGATATGAATTCCAACAGAGTGCCTAGCGGTAAAACCCGTGAAGTCTGAGGTAAAACAAGGCAACTGTCCCCAGTTAGACGGTTCCCACAAGAATCTGGTCAGAAAAGAGAGGAACCATCGAAATTAAGCACCAAGATAATGTAACATTTAAAGGGACACTGTCAACCCCTAGATCTCAAAGTGTCCTAGTTTAAAACATATTTTATCATTGCCAAAATTCTGTAAAGATTGTTGATATAGCTGATAGTCTGATTCTGACCCTTATTTTCTTTAAAAGGTGAAAAACACACTGCCCAACATACTGGTGCTATCACACCAAAACAGGTTTATTTACATTCCTTGATCAACTCCAAAGGCATCTTTCCTGGACTTGGGAACACCCACAAAACAGTCTAACCCCTCATAATGCAGTGGGAGTTTAGGTGGCTACTGCCTTGTGAGTGACGGACAGTTTGGGTGTGTCTATAATGCTCAGGAAGTATGCAGTAAGAACAGAACCAGGATTGTAAACAAAAACAAGGTTGTTTATAAATATATATTACCATGCATTTCAGTTCTACTAAACAAGGAAACAGACAAAACAAACAGCAACATCAGTAAATTTTAGAGAGGGTAAGCAATCATAAAATATGGGTTTTCAACTAGAAATAATATGATGAAAAACAGGTTGACAGTGTCCCTTTAAAATGAACAGTCGCAGTAAAATAAAGTCAAAATAGTGCAGCTGCTAAAAAATGAGTGGCATAATGCTAACAAATTTGTGTTACATTCACTCCAGCACACTATTAACATAGAAACATAGAGGTTGATGGCAGATAGGACCGCAAGGCCCATCCAGTCTGCCCATTTCTTTTCTACCTTATAAATGTGCCATCGCCTTTGCTCTGTCAGTGGCCTATTCATACTCATCTGTATTGCTCCCTATGCCTATCCCATGCCTGTTTGAAGCCCTGCACTGTATTCATGGCCACCACTTCCTGAGGTAGGTCGCTCCATGCATCCACCACCCTTTCTGTGTAAAGAATTTCAACACATTCCCCTTAATCGGCCTCCTCTAATCTCACGCTGTGTCTTGTCCTGATATTTTTCTTATATTTAAACATGTTAGACTCTTTCACCTTAATGCCCTTAAAATGTTTGAATGTTCCAATCATATCACCTCTCCCTCCTTTGCTCAAGGTATACATATTGGGCTCCGTTAATCTGTCCTCATCGTCTTCTGATGCAGTCCCTGCACCATTTAGGTTGCCCTTCTCTGGACTGCCTCAATTTGGTTAATGTCCTTGTGAAGGTGTGGCCTCAGTACTGCACACAGTACTCCAGATGGAGCCTAACCAGTGTCTTGTAAAGAGGATGTACCTCCTTCTTGTGACTTTGATACCCCTACTAATATACCCAACATCCCCTAGCCTTACCTACTGCTTTAGAGGTCTTCTCGGATGATTTCAGGTAATCAGTGATGATGATGCCCAAGTCTCTTTCTTCCTTTGTGACTGCCAGCAACTTCCCTCCCAGCCTATAGGTGGCTTCAGGTTTTTCATCCTATGTGAATGATCTTGCACTTCCTTGTATTAAATCCCAGTTGCCACTCTTCTGACCATTTTGCTAGTTTATCCAGATCTCTTCTCATTCTGCCCACCCATCTGGATCATCAACTCTGTTGCAGATCTTGGTGTCATCTGCAAACAGACAAGCCTTACCCTCTAGTCTATCTGCAATGTCACTAATGAAGATATTGAAGAGGACTGGCCCCAGGACTGATCCCTGAGGTACTCCACTTGTGACTTGCATCTCTTCTAACTGTATACCATTTACCACCACTCTCTGTTTTCTGCCCATTAACCAGTTTCCCACCCAGTTGACCAACTTCTGACCCACCCCAAGCCTACCCAGCTTATTTATCAATCTTCTATTGGAACAGTGTCGAAGCTTTGCTGAAGTCAAGGTAGGTGACATCAACTGCACCCCTTGGTCCACCACTCTGGTTACCCAGTCAAAGAAATCTATGAGACTAGTTTGACAGGACCTTCCTTTGTAAACCCATGCTGTCTTGGATCCTGTGCCCTATAGATTCCAAGTGTTGCACTACCCTTTCCTTAAGGAGTGCCTCCATCATCTTGCCCACTACTGAGGTAAGACTGACTGTTCTAGTTCCCTGCCTCCTCCCTGCTACCACTCTTGTGGAGCGGGATCACATGAGCCCTTCTCCAGTCTTCTGGGACCTCTCTGTGCTCAGAGACTCACTAAACAGTTCTGCTAATGGCTAAGCTAGTTCCACCCTTAGCTCCTTAAGTACCCTGGGATGTATGCCATCAGGTCCCATTGTCTTGTCCACCGAGCTTAGCAAGCTGTTGTAGGACCCTTTCCTTTGTGAAGGGAGTAGTGTTCACCTCCTCCCCTTGTGTCCATGGTGCTGAGCTGTGGGCCCTGTCCTACCTTCTCTTCAGTAAATACTGAGCAAAGTATCTATTATTTATTTTGCTTTTGGTTACCGGGTGGTCGCTAGACATAGCAATGCCTATTTTCAGGCACAACACGGATAGATGTTTACAGGGTCCTCCTCCTCACATGCTCCCTTTTCTCCTTTGAGCTTAGCAATACTCCTCTGGACTTTCTCCTTTCACTAATGTATCTATAGAAATTCTTGTCACCTTTTTACCGTTCGTGCTAGTGTTTCCTCAGTTTGGGACTTTGCCTGCCTTACTGCCTTCCCTGCTTCCTTTAGGGCAGTTTGGTATGCCTCCTATCTTCATCCACTGTGTTCCTTATATTTCCTGAAGGCCAGCCTTTTGGCTCTGATCTTTTCTGCTACTGTATTTGAGAACCAAAGTGGTTTCTTTTCTTTTACACTTCCTTTTCTGTCTAACACAATGGGATGTTGCTTCAAGTATTGCATCCTTAATGTTGCCCACTTTGCCTGTACCCCCTCACCTGTGTTTCTTTTTCCAGGACTAGCTTAACTCTGTTGCCCATCTTATCTAAGTCAGCTCCCTGAAGGCCCATATTTTGCCTTGGAATGGGATAATTTAGATGTAGTGGCCAAATTGAACCATACCATGTCATGGTCACTGGCCCCAGGTGAACTTCTACCTGGAGATCTGTGATCCCTTCCACGTTAGTCAGTACTAGATCTAGGACAGCCCTGTCTCTTGTGGGTTGTTGTACTAGTTGTTTGAGGCCCTCCTTGGGGAGTCCACCATGTGTCTAGTTCTGGCAGATGTTCCTGCTGGTATTGACTAATCTCTATCCGCATGTTGAAGTCTCCCATTATCAGAACATCCCCTTTAGCTGTCATGTTTTGTATATCTTCTAACACTAAAGGTGTCTATGTCCTCCCCTGGTCTGGGGCCTGTAGACAACCCCAATTCTTATGGCTGTCCCATTCCCAGGGTGACCCACAGTTCTTCTGGCTCCTTATGTGTATTCTGAATTTCTTTAGTTTGATATTTTCATTGACGTACAAGGCCACTCCACCCCCTTTTGCACCTTGGTCTCTTCTGAACAGTACACAGCCAGGTACTGAAGTCTTCCAAGTGCGGTTACTGGTAAACCACATCTCACTAATTACTACTATGTCCAGTTTAGCCTCTGACATTATTGCCTGCAGGCCTGGGATCTTATTTCCCAGGCTGTGAGCATTGTGTACATGATTTTCCACTGGCCAGATTTCAGATGCGTTAGTTGTTGGGTGAGGTTTGGCATTTCCTCTGTGCATCGTATGGGGAGGCGGACCTATGAGGAAAACTTTGCCCAGATAAGCACTAGGGAGCTGCCCACAAAGAAAGCTGAAGAGACACCTCAGGGCAATGTTGTTCAGTCCAGCGGAGACAAAATTCTGAAGCCTTCAGCAGCTCTCACTTGGCTCACTACCCTTCCTGTTTTCTGATTGGCTATGGCCCTAAGCTCATTTGAATTTGGCACACCTCCGGGGCAGTTGCACCTAGCCAACTAACTGCTAAAGTTACTGATGCTAAAGGTCTTGTTTCAGGATGTGTCCCAAGCGCAGATGGAGAGTGAGGTATAAAACCAAGTGCTGCTCAGGTAGATGATATCACTATGTTCTACCCACCCAGATGCAGCAGGAAGTTGTGGGTGAATTTCAACCTGGCTGTCCAGCCCTACCTGGAGGAAGTCCAGGACAATATGGGAGTCGGTATCAACTGTTTTAGTTGGTATGGGGTCCAGACCATGCAAGGGAAGTGAGCAATGGTGCAGGCAGGCATACTTAATGTTTATTGTTTATTGCATATTTTCGAATTACAAACCTTTGAGTCGCAGACTCATTTGCAAAGCTCCACGTCTGGTTACAGTGGTGGAGGGGAGACGAGACAAGGATACATACATAGTAAGGCAGTATACAGGAGAAACATACACACTCAAAATAATACACATGACAGTTCTGAACAGTGCAGTCCAGGCTTTATCTTAATACAGCAGTGACTGTAGTAGGACATTATGGGTATCATTTGTTAGACTAGGGGAGGCGTGTTCGTGGGATCCATGAGACCCTGTGTCAGTTTTAATGGAAGGCGTATTCTTGGGGTCCATGAGACCCTGTGTCAGATTTTTTTTTTTTTTAGTATGGTAGGTAGCCTACTTAGGAGAAGAATAGCTAGCCACAGGCACAGGAATGGGATTCAGCTAGGTGGGCTTTGAGGCCTGCTTTGAAAAGGAGATGCTGTGTGACTGAGTGAGCCAAGGAGGTAGTGCATTAAGCCAGCGAGGAGCACGGTACTCGAAAGCGATCTTTGACCCATTGATGTCCTACAGTGGGGATCCAGAATGAAGGATTAGAGGCGAGTCGGGTATTGCGCCTGATGGGGCTGGTCTGATTATTGGGAGAAGGCCAAGTGGGGCGGTCTGAAGTTGTATTTTTTAGCCAGGATACAGGTGTGGTAGTGTAGTCTTTGTTGGAAGTTTAGCCAGCCAGTCAGGGCATATGGGTCACATGTATGAGTAAGCTGGTCACTGCTGGTGACTAGTCGGCAGGCTTTATTCAGGGCGGTGTCGATACTGTAGTACCGTGAGTTCAGCCGATCCATATATCGATATCCCATAATCGATTAGGGAGAGGATTGAGGCGGAGACTGCTAGATGCAAGGCCTGTGGGGTAAACAGTGTTTAACCCGATAGAGGATTCCCACTCTTGTGTTAACAGCGGTGGAAAGAAGTTGGGCGTGTCTATGGTAGGAGAGGAGGTATCTAAAGTGATACCCAGGTATTTGAAGTTAGTGGCGTGTTCAAGGGGTGCCTTGCTTTTGTTAATTAGTAGAGCCGATTGGCTGTGTGGGTTTTGTCGGTGTGCAAATAACATGGATTTAGTTTTATAGTTGATGATCAGGCGGTGTTCATCGAACCACGATTCTAGCTCCCAAAGAAACCCTGTAGGGCTTGCTGCAGGGTGCATGGTTGGGGTGTTTCAGAATATTACCGCATCATCCGCAGAAGCATGTTTCCACTGCATGCCGTGGGAAGAGAGTTTAAAGAGGAGAAGAGAAGGGGCCAAGGATGAGCCCTACTGGGACCCCAGAGCACACTGCTTTATGGGAGGAGATGGTGGTATTTACCTAACTTGCTGAGACCGGCCTGATAGGTAGTCCCTGAACCAGGCAGTCGCCTCAGTGACCACATTTAGCTGTGGCATTACATGAAGCAACAGATCGTGACTGACTGTGTCAAACGCTTTGGTGAGGTCCACGAAGATTGCACCTGCAACAGCTCCTTGGTCTAAGGCCCGTGGATGAGCGAGGTGAGTTTGGTCAGCGCGGTCACAGTGCTATGTCCTGTCCGGAAACCGTGCTGAGCATGACTAAGGAGGTTGTATCTAGTGAGGTGTTCTGTAAACTGGTCAGCGACTATTTTTCCAGCGCTTTAGAGAGCGGAGGAAGTATGGAGATAGGTCTATAGTTGCTTGGTAAAGTGGGGTCTCCACTCTTCAAGATGGGAGTGATTAAGGCATTCTTCCAGGTTGAGGGAACTGACCGAGGCAGAGAGAGAGATTGAGAATTTTAGTGAGGTGGGAAGTGTGACGTCCAGTGTCAGCCGAATGAGCTTTAGATCGAGTGAATCATTGCTGTACCGGGAATTGGAAATTGCATTGGTAATGTAATGTTTTGCTTCCTGGCAGGAGATGACTCTCAGTCTGAATGGTAGTGAATCCGAGTTAGTGGGAGTGTCGGGGGCTGGGTGGAAGAAATTAGGGGAGGATACTGAGAGGTCCGAGAAGGTGGTGTTAAGGGCTTCAGCTACTACGGTGGGGTCTTGTGTATCTTCTCCGTTTACAGAGTAGGGAGGAGAAGGGGCGTGAATTCCCATTTAGTTCTTTCGTTGCTCAGAATTTCTTCCCGTCTCCCCATGCGGTAAGGGTTTGCTGGTAGAGATGCTTTGCCTGTCGCACGCCCATGTACATTTATTATGGCTGCTCGGTATAGTACTCTATCATGTGTGTTTTATATTCAGTGGCCTTATGCTAAAGGTTGTCCCGCCATTGGAGCAGGTTAAGTAGTGATGGTGTGAACCAAGGGTGGATCTGGTTTTCAGTACTTGTTTGGTGAGGGGCAAAATGTCAGGCCTTGTTAAATGTGGATATAAAGTGAGGAGAGCAAAGTCTACCGACTGTGAGGTGTAAATTGGGAGCCAATCACAAGTAGCTAGATGGGCTATGAGTTTACGTGAGCCTCCTCTTTTTAGCCGTCCCTGCATGAGAATTAGCGGGGGTAGGTGCAGCTGTTTTACGTACCTTCATATAAACAATATGCCTTTCTGAAACCACTTCTGTTATTTAGAATATACAGTAGCTATAAATCTACAACCTGCTTAAAATTAGGTGAGACATCTGGATTGGTAACAAATTATAATCTTATTTTTGTTGCAACAGATGCATAGGATGGGGCAGCAATTGGAGACCTTACAAATCAGACATGTCTGGCTGTGTGGAGGGGCAATATTTATAAAACAGAATTCCTGCATATTTCAAAATTAGTGTTCTCTTCATGTATCACTCCCCAATACAATTTCGTAGTTAAATAAAAAGTACAATAAATTAAACCAGACATATATTTTGCTCTGAATAATTCCTAGGTTCATCAGCTGTACCTCCACAGGTCACATAATAAGGTGGTCCCCAAATGCGTCTTTGTTTTCAATTTACTGCAGCATTTAGAATGAACCAATTTCAGGAATCTGATAGAAACGGTCAATGCTTACTTATCCTTACTGCCCAGTGCCATGCACCTGTTTTGTGGCCTGTTTTTAAAGGTGAGATTACGTACTCACCGTTCCACTATGAAACCTAATTTTGAAGTATGCTTAAAATTATTTTGAAAATGTAAAAACATTTTCGCGTCGCCCACCCCAGACTGAGATGGAAGACTGTAGTAAAGGAAGAAAATACAGGAAGCACGGATACCTTAATCAAGGGATTAAAAGGGAAACAAAAAACACACGTCAGCGTGAGACAGCGCTGCTCACAAAGGAACAGGAAAGATTTCCTAAAACAATAACTGACTCTCTGCCGGTCCCTCGGTTTTGGTGCCGACAGACCACACACATCCCGTCAGGTGAACCGCGCTGAGGTGTACGCCGGGCGGAGGCTGCGTGTGTTCTTGCGCCGCACCTCGCGGCCTGTATTTCCCAGATGGGAGCTCGAGCCGCCCGGCCAGGCAAACGGATACGGCGCGCGCCGCCTCCGCTGGAGACGGAAACGGCGAAGCAGACCAACGGATAACACGGAACGTCGACTGGTGGCGGGTATCAGCCATTCACTGTAGGGCTCGAAACCTGCTTCTTTCGCCGGTTACTAGACCCCCCATTATCTGTGGCTGACGTGGTTTCCAATCTTGCCTTCTCTCTGGAAACAGGGCAGCAACTGCGCTCGGCAGCCACGTTCAGAATTGAATAAAACGCACACAAAAAATGAAATGTAACCCCAAATCCGATACAACTGCTAACTAAAACAGAATATAATATGCTGTTAAAATATTCGCCTGTCTCGGGCGATAAATATAACCACTGCCATTCTGTACATCCCGCCCCTCCCTCTAACATCGGTTGAAGTGGGACAGCTACGTGTCTCTTACGTTTATTGGTTTATTTCCTAATTATTGTACCTGCGTTTTGGTGGTGAGCTGGATCACTGCCTTCCTGAAATTCAGCTTCGAGTCCGTATTCCCCATGTTTCCGCCGCCAGCAGGAGCTACACTAGTGCAAGGCGCCTTTCCTTTAAATGGGAGTTCTGTTATTATCCAACACTCCACCTCCTGTTGTAAGGCCAGCGGTATTGTCACAGATTGCTCAGAGCGCACTTGCAATGCAGGGCTTCTCAGGTCGTCCTGTATTTTACAGGAATTTGGAGTCATGTACAGGGAAATTGTTCCCATAGGCTTGTATTGATTATATTGTATAGGAAAACACATCAGTTCTGCTTTGTATGTGAAATAATATAATCTACAGGAAAATTGCACTGGAGTTAATGGAAATGCCAATTCCGTCTTGAGAGCACTGGCAATCATCCTTCTCACCAGGTTTCACGTTTCGGGGTGGGGATCTCACTGGGTTGTACTGTATTCATAAAGCTGCCACTTCCTGTTTTGTGGGTGACAATTACACATTAGGTGGGGGATCTCACTGAGTTGTACTGTATTCATAAAGCTGCCACTTCCCTGTCTTGTGGGTGACAATTATACATTAGGTACAGTGTTAGCCACTGCCACAAACTACAGTGAGAAAAAGAATGTGACCTACTGCAGTGATGAAAGTGAACAGGAACTCGTTCCTGTACCTTTTGCAGCAAGAACGGAGTTCCTGTACTTCTTCCACTGACTCTGGAACTGAAATTTTAAATCAGCAACTTGAAGACAATTTCTGGACATGTGGTCTGCAATCAGAGTTTCCAGAACACCATTTGACTTGTACAACAATGCTATTTTTCTTAAAATACTTCAGTATCTCTAACTGAATCGACTAGTGTCAAATTAGATAGTTGTGCCTTGACACCACTATCCTTTAGATTGAGGATCTTCATTCTGCATTTCATAATTGCCAGTGCCTGAGTTCCTGTACTTCTTGTCTACCACTTGCACCACTGACCTACTGGGAACTGAAATAAGGCCCACAAAATACTACCCCACTGTTGCTCAGTGTGAGTGGGTCAGCAGATTGTACACTTGCCTCTGAGGCCAGAAAATTAGAAGATTGTGGGTTCTAACCCTATGGCAGGAACTTGGGGTATCAATACTTTTTGTTGACCAGGTTAGCACGGAAAAAATGCCTATTTTCTTAGTCAGAGTCCTTTAGCATCAGTAACTTTTGCACTTGGCTTGCTGGTGCAACTGCCCAGAGGTGTGCCTTTAAGAGAGATTTAAATGAGCGTTGGGCCAAGCCAAGTAAAAGACAGGAGGGTGTGAGCTGAGTGAAAGCTGTAGAATGCTTCAGAATTTTTCTCCGCTGGACTGAGCAATATTGTCTCTGATGTGTCTCCCAACTTTTCTTGTTGACAGCCTCCTAGTGCTTATCTGGATAAAGTTTTCATCATAAATTATTTCCTTTAGTGTGCTGAGTGAAAGTCTGACTTTTCATTAGTGCTGCGCAAATGTTTTATTTTAAGCGCCATCTGCACTATTTTGACTTTATTTTTACAGCGACTGTTTAGTTTAAAGCCTAATTTTATCACGGTGCTTATTTTCTACGGTTTCCTTCATTTGTGGTGCAAATTCTTGTGGGAACTGTCGAATTAGGGACAGTTGCCTTGTTTTTATCTCAGACCTTGCGGGTTTACCTAAAGGCACCTGTAGTAGACTTCAAATTTAAATAGTGCTTGGGTTTTTCTCTCTAGATTGGCAATTACAAGGAAACCTTTTTGTTATATTACTGGACCTTGGTATCATCTGTGTCAGGACTGTCTGTAAGGGTCCAGCAGCCACCTGTGCGCACTTGAGTATTACTGGGTTTCTATTAAGACTGGCACTGGTATAGATCCCAGTTTTACAACAACAACAAAAAGACAGTAGTAATGGAGTTTATTAACTGGGGCAGGACTGGCGGTGGCATTTTCACAGAAACCTGCACTCAGTTCGTGGGTCCAGAACTGGTTTGCTTTGCTTAAATTGGCAAACATAGCAGACACATCTTTTATTCTTACCCCAGGAGTCCTTTAGCATCACAACTTTTTGCACTTAGCTGGCTAGTTGCAATTGCCCTGAATGTGTGCCTTTAAGAGATTTTTTAATGAGCGTAGGGCCAGCCAATCAAAAGACAGGAGGGGTGTGAACTTAATGAGAGCTGTTGACTGCTTCAGAATTTTTCTCAGCTGGTCTGAGCATATTGCCTTTGAGGTGTCTTCCCAGCTTTCCTTGTTGACAGCCTCCTAGTGCTTATCTGGTTAAAGTTTTCCTCATAAATCATTTCCTTTAGTGTGCTGAGTGACAACTTTTATTTTTCATCAGCACTTTGCACATTTTTTTATTTTAGCGTGACAGCTTATTTAGACTTTATTTTACTGTGACTGTTTTAAATCCTAATTTTATCATGGGTGTTTATTTTCAACAGTTTCCTTCATTTTGACTAATTTCTTGTGGGAACGTCGAATTGAGACTGTTGCTTTGTTTTACCTTGGACCTTGCGGGGTTTACACGAGGCACCTGCAGTAGATTTCAAACTTAAACAGTGCCTGAGGGTTTTCTGTTAGATTGGCAATTACAAGGAAACCTTTTCTGTTATATTACTGGACCTTGGTATCATTTGTGTCATGACTGTTCGTAAGGGCCCAGCAGCCACCTGTGGGCAGTTGAGTATTACTGGTTTTCTATTAAGATTGGCACTGGTATATATCCCAGTTTTACAACCCAATAAATAAATAAAGGCACTAGTAATAGACAGAGTTTATTAATTGGGGCAGGACTGCGGTGGCATTTCCACAGAAACCTGCACTCAGTTCATAGGTCCAGAACTGGTTTGCTTTGCTTAAATTGGCGAAATAGCAGACAAACCTTTGATAATTATGGTTGAGGATAAATCAAGGTTTCCAACGAGGGCTATTCAAAAATACTGATACCAAGCAGAGGTGCTGAGGAACCCTGCAGATCCCAGTCAAAAATAAAGCTTTCAAGATGAAGTTCCTCACAAATTGAAAAATAAGAGTGATGAAAAAGGAAGCTTGATCAAGCCTCTGATGAAGTGGCTAAAAAGAAACTGTCAAGACAGATATGCTCCCAGTGCTCCTGGGAAAGCCAATAGTGAGACAACAGGCAGCTTAAAGCATTCAGAAAAAACAAAGCACTTACAAACTGCGCGGTTCTTCCATCAATGCAAGATATGGAAAAAGCATGGCAACTGTTTCAGACCCTTCAAAAGATGGGTCCTCTATATACTGGGGCTGGCAAGCACTCTTCCACGGTTCTCTGTTCTGTATGCTGTGAGGTGACGCAGATGATGATCAATTCTATGATGCCCCGACATGGATTTTGAGGTCTTGAGCACCAGGAGTCCCCAGACCTCGCCTTGGGATCCCCAGGTGACCACGAGGATCCTTCCTCTGTGTTGTCATTTATACAAAATATGCTGGATACCCTAGACCTCCCTACACAGGAGTCCAACCAGGATGTCGATGAAGACGAAGATTATAGGAGATGAAGGGTCTTTCATCCTCAAAGACCCTGGTTGTCCCTATCTATATTGCATTTAGAAAAATACCATGAAGGTGCTTCAGCACCCCACTTCAATATCAGGGGTTGATAAGCAGCTTGAGAGAAACTATAAATTGTCTAAAAATGGTACCAAGTTCCTGTCTGCACACCCTAGCCATGAGGAGTATAGTGAAGCAGGCAGCTTGTGAGAGCTGGAGTCTCCTTGTCCCCTCTCCTCTGACAAGGACTCCAAGAAAATTGACTTTATAGCAAAGAAAATGTATGCCACAGCTTCCTCTGCTTCTCAGGCTTCTTCACATGGCATTCACAGCCAAATATCAGAAAGCCCTTTGGAAATCTGTCCAGCCATCGCCTGCAATGGATCAGATTCTATGGTGCAGGGACTAGTGAATATGTCAAAACTGCCTTGGAGGCTACTATGTACCAATTCCACATGGCAGATGACAATAATGATGCCATATGTCTGAGACGGTCGCTGGCTTAGAACAACCAGTCTGACCACAGACACTCAAAACAAGGTCATGGATTTTCCTGTGATCAAAATATGTTGTTTGATTATAGAACCACTGACTACAAGAAAAGGTCGATGAGTACAAGGCCTCTGGCAGAGCCATTCATCCAAGCCTAAACCCGCCACCTCTGAGAGATCCCATCCCAGGGGCGGTAGGGGCAGATGTTTTTTCCCAGGCCTTACAGTCCCTATCCCCACTCTCACTTTAGCCAGTACAGGGTCTTTCAGAAGCAGCGGCAGAAGAGGCCAAAGAAGATCCACCTCTACCCAGCCACCTGCCTCTCAGTCTAAGTCCTGATGTGATTGTCCAGGTCGCCTCCCTGTTTCTGGTTGGAGGCAGACTCTTTCACTATCTTCAGCACTGGTCCTCATCACGTCAGACAAGTGGGTGCTGGAGATAGTGGAGAAGGGTCTATCATTACAGTTCAAACAGCTGCCAGACCTCAAGCATACCCTGGTGTCATGACCTCTGTCACAATCACAGATACCGCTGTTGGAAATGGAGGTACAAAACCTTCTGGCTTTACAACAGTGGAGAGGGTCCCCACCTACAGAAGGGCAAGGCCTCTACTACAGGTATTTTCTGACACAAAGAAAACTGGGAAGTGGCAACCTATCGTAGATCTGAAAACATCTGAAAAAAACATTCAAAATGGTCACTCTGTCACTGATCATACAGTCCTTACAGCAGGGCGACTTGGTAGCCTCCCTCGACTTAAAGGATGCCTACTTCCACATACCCATAAGGAGATCTCACAGGAAGTTTCTCAGGTTTAAACATCCTTCAGGTCACTATCAGTTCACCATATGCCCTTGGGTCTGTCCTCAGCCCCAGAGTCTTTACCAGGTGTCTCACAGTGGTAGCAGCACATCTCAGGAGACTGGATGTCGCTCTCTACCCCTATCTGGATGACTGGCTCATAGTAGCAAAGTCTCCTTGTCA
This sequence comes from Neoceratodus forsteri, assembly GCA_016271365.2. Classification (NCBI taxonomy): domain Eukaryota; kingdom Metazoa; phylum Chordata; order Ceratodontiformes; family Ceratodontidae; genus Neoceratodus; species Neoceratodus forsteri. The sequence continues at coordinate 51,882,447 of JADMNL010000024.1, read as the reverse complement.
AGTCAAGAAATCTCTTTCCTCACAGAATGCACTCTGGAGTGTCTAGGTTTCCTGTAAATCTCAAGAAGTCTCACCCAGAACCCACCCAGCTGCTCACCTTCATAGGGGTCCAGCTGGACACTGAAGGGTTATGCTTTCCTTCCACAGGAAAGAATTCAGAGTTTCTCAGTGGCAGATTCCTTCACCCAGGGACAGACAAGACCAGCCAGACATTTCCTCAAACTTCTGGGACATATAGCCTATATGACTGCAGTAGTCCCAGGAATCAGGTACAGGATGAGTCTCCTGCTAGCCCACCTCAGAGCTCACTGATCTCAGAGAAGTAACACATTTTCAAAGTTAATACTGTTGTCAGAGCAGTTCCTCCAAAATTTGCTGTGGTGGAAGGACCTACAAATTTGCAGGAAGGATTCCATTTCAAGCTCCTCTTCCCACAACGGTGATCACCACAGATGCCTCCCTGTTGGGCTGGGGAGCTCATCTAGACTGTGCCTCAGTAGTGGCAACTGGACTCCTGAAGAGTCACAGTTGCACATAAATCTTTGGAACTTGGAGCAGTCTTACTAGCTCTCAAAGCTTTTTCGCCAGCATAGAAGGACGGCTGTTCAAATTAAACAGACAGCACCACTGCAATGTTCTACATAAAAGCAGGGTGGTACCAGATCAGGAATACTCTGGAAGCTCTGGTCTCTAGCATTCTCCTTGCAAGGCAGCCTCTCAGATATTCACCTCCCAGGCAAACTCAGTACTCTGGTGGATGCTGTAGCCGCATCAGTCAAGGTCAGAGTGAATGGACACTAAACAAGCAAGTACTATCCACAGTATTCAGGCGGTGGGGCACACCAGATGTGGATCTGTTTGCTTTGCCTCAATTTTCAGCATTCTCGGTACTGTTGCAGGCCCCAGGTTCGGAATACTTCTTCTGGATGCCCTGAGCCTGGACTGGTCAGGGAGGTTCCTATACGCATTTCCTCCTTTCCTGATATTCAGGGTTTTGCTGAAACTCAGACAGCAGTTTGCATCGATGATCGTAGTGGTTCTGGACTGCCCAGGCAAGCCTGGTACCTCTCCTTCTCTCAGTGTCCTACAACAGGCACATTCGCCTGCCTCCAGCTTGCTCCTTGCTGACCCTTCCTGACAGGAGTGCAGTATACCTAGACATACACTCTCTTCACCTCAGGCCTGGTTCATGAGGAGTTAAGAGTTTCTTTCTCACAGTACCCTGAACAGGTCCTTAAGATACTTAGGATGGCTAAAAAACTGAACACTAAGAAGACTTATGCAGCCAATTGGAAAGGTTTTCCCTCTGGTGCAAGGGGTGAAAAGGTCGAATCCCTGTCATCTTCAGACCCTTAGCTGCTAGACTACCTGGTACACCTACAGGCATCAGGCTTGAAACCATCTTCACTCAAGATACACTTGGCAGCAGTTTCAGCCTATATTTCGTGGGAAAGAAGAAATCATTTTTTTCCCCACAACATTTTTAAACAGTTTTCAAAGGTCTTTGCACCTCCAGCCTCCAACCAGGGAATCTGTTCTTCCTTGGAGCCTGAACCTTTGCATAATGGGCTCATGAATCCACCTTTCGAGCCTATGTCCATGGCCCACATCAAGTTTGTAACTTGAAGGCCATCTTCCTGGTGGCCATTGCATCTGCCAGGAGGATTTCAGAGCTACAGTCCCTGCGCACTGAGCTGAATTACATCATCCTCACAACAATAAAGATGAGCTCAGAACAAATAGGAAATTTCTGCCAAAGGTGGTTTCAGCGCTTCACTTGAACCAGTCCATTACTCTGCCTGTCTTTTTACTGAGCCATCCACTCCTGGTGAACAAAAGCTCCACAGCTTGGATGTCAAAAGAGCAATCTTTCACTACCTAGAGCATACTAAACAGTCCAGAGGCTCTTCCACTCAGTTGTTCCTCACCTATGGGATGTAGGCAGAGGAAGACCAGCTACCAAAAAACTATTTCTCATTGGTTGGTCTCTTGTATTAGATTCTGCTATGAGAAAGCTGGTCAACAACATCCAGTGGGGCTCAGGGCCCATTCCACCAGGGCACTGCAGCCTCACTTGCAACAGCAAGGGACATTCCCTACTGGATGTCTGCAAAGCAGCTACCTGGAAATTCTGCACATCTTTGTGAAACACTACAGTCTGATGTGCAGACCAGATCTGATGCCAAATTTGGCAGGGCAGTTCTGCAGAGTCTTTCCTAACTAGGTTCTCTGCCTGCCACCCACTTGGTACTGCTGGGTAGTCTGCAAAACGGTACTGATGCTAAAGGACTCCTGGGGTAATAAGAAAAAAAATGCAGCAGTAATATTTCTTCCAAGGGGTCCTTTAGCATCTAGAAGCTCCCACCCTTCCTCCTCGGTTCATCTGTCGGAGAAGGGCTCTTATGTCATCTTTTACCAAATTTGGAGTTTCTTATTGATGAATTTTTAGCTCATGTTGCTCTTGTTTCTGTTTCCACTTTTGGGACATTTGAATGTTTTCTGAATCCTGTTGACTCTTTTCAGGACATTTGCCTCATTTACCTTGAAAAAATCTGAAGGTGAGTGATTTTTTTTCTGTAGGTGCGACCCAGAAGGTTACAGTTAGATGTACAGACAATATAATGGGGAAAATATACAAACAAGAGTTGGAGAAATATTACAAAGGATAAGACATTAAGTACAGTGGATTTGATGTTATTAATCAGTACATATATTGTATTTCATAAGATAAACAAAGTACAATACGTGCAGTCAAATGCCCATCTCATTAGATTGCCAGATTTTGGCAAAAGTGAGGCATTCATAGCAGAAAGACTGTGACTGTGTGGAAAACAGTCATAGGATTGGGGTTCAGGCCAGTGGCAGGCTGAGAGGGTGTTCAAATGCTCTACAGGGACTGCTTGGCGTGCCGAGCAGTCTCAGGAAGGTTGTTCCTGAAACTAGGAGCACAGACCAGCAACAGCCCTATCACCTGGCAAGGAGGGACCTAGGTACAGAGAATGTGTGAGAGCCATTTGAGTTTAAGTAGGTATGCAGGTTGGACAGGTTTAAGGAGGCTTAATAAGGTGGCGGGAAGCAGCTCTGATTATCTTATCGATAAAGCAGCCAAGGGCAGAGGAGTGGTAGTTGGGTAGAGACAGCCAACCAAGTTTAGTGTACAGGTCACAGCAGTGAGTGAGTCAAGGAGCACCAACAGCAAAGCGGCAATATATGAAACATCCCACTTAGCTAGGCTAGACTGTACCACAAGGGTGAAGGCTGTAAGCCCATAGCTAGCGTGGTTAGCAATGCCTTTAGCCAAGGCAAAGCGCACAGCTGCAGTAACAGTTCCTCTTGCCCTATAGACTAGGCTGTGTGATAGGGTGGAATAGGACCCTGTCCCAGTTGTTTAGAGAAAGTGTTTAAATGCAAGGATCTCTCCTTTTCTGTCTCTTCTGTATCTGGTCATGCAACCCAAAAGTAGGGTATTTTTATTAAATAAAATAAAAATACAGAAAAGGAAAAAAATCATAATGGGTATTTTATTTAAAAAGAAAATGCTAAACATACAGAAAATAAACACCAAACATTAATAACAGTACAATAATTTGTGTTTAAATATCACATAATACAAACATAAACCATAAAACAAATCAGAATCACTATGCTCAAAAAACTTTCACTATTCATATTCTCATAAATTTCAAAGTAATCAGAAACATATACAAAACTAACTATAAATAATTTTCTAGTAATGATTGATACCGATATTACATGTTATTCATGTTATTGGGCTTTAGTGCCAAAAGTGCAAGGTGCTGCATTTTGGGATGAAGAACCCAAGGAGGTTACCAGCTAGGGGAGTGCAGCTAGCCCAGACAGAGGAGGAGAGAAGGATCTGGGTGTGCTCATTACAGGGTCAGTGAACAACTCGGCACAATGTAGGAAGGCCAACAAAATGCTGGGTTGTATTGCAAGGGTATATCCTCGAGGAGGGAGGAGGTGATTCTGCCACTGTATAGGTCATTAGTTAGACACACCTGGAGTACTACGTGCAGTACTGGCGTCCGTATCTGAAGAGGGACATTAAGTTACTGGAGGGGTGCAGTGCAAAGCAAGAAAGATGATCAAGGGGCTGGGGACTTATCATAACAGAGGAGGTTGAAGGAGTTGAACATGTACTCATTGAGGAAAGAGAGACAGGGGTGACATGACTGAAACCCTTAAATACATGAAAGGAATAAACAAGACAGGTACAGAGGAATTGTTCAAAGTCAGGAGGGAGGGCCACCAGGGGCCATGATATGAGACTGGAGCGAGGAAGGTTCAGGAGAGAGATGAGAAGACACTTTTTACAGAGAGGGTGGTGGCTGGGTGGAATGGTTACCTGCTGAAGTGGTATGCAGTAGAACAGTGGACTGCTTCAAACGAGGATGGGACAGGACAAGGGGAGGGTTAATGAAAGGAAGGGTAGAAGGGAGGGCAGCTGCAGAATAAGGTGCTAGCTGCACATTCGAGCAGACTTGATAGACCTCTAGGGTTTTATCTGCTGGCAAATTTCATATGTTCATATTCACCCTGCATGCAGAAAACAGCAATTTTCCATGAGTCTGCCACTTTGGATTTTGAATACATTTTCTCCTCTTTCTCCTTGACCTGTCTAAGAGAAATTACAATCTTTTATAGCTGTGTATATGTTATAATTTTCTGCTGCAATACCCAAGGACACGTTGCTTGCCGTATATAATATTTTAGGAGTACATAAATCACTTGCAAGGTTCTTTTATCATACTTCCCAAGGGCCTTCATAAATACTTGTAATTAATTCCTTCTGTGTTATGGAATTGTAGATCAGTTTCTTCCATTTCCTAGCCTATATACTCAAAAAGTAATAATGTAGCCACATTCAAAGTACAGATGTTCCTAAGATCTTCTTTGAGGTATCTCAGTCATCAGGTCATACCGTAGGAATGTCATTGTTGGCAGAGCAGGATGCACACAGAAAATTTTCAGCAGTACAACTGGAGCCACCCATGCCGACGCCATCCATCAGTGTCACCAACCCTATACAGGCATGAGTGGCCCTGCCCTCCTCCGCTCTTTCCAGCTATCGACTTAGTCTCCATGGGTCTGTGCGGAAGTCTCACAGTTTCACACCTTTTTGCCTATGATTTTTCTGTACCTAGTTTTGTTTTAGAATCTCCTTTGGTTAGAGATTCCTTTAGCGAGAGCTTTTTTCTCTCCTTCTCTCCTTCTCTCCTCCATCGCTGCTGTGGTGGATGGACAGTCTCCTCAGATTATTTTTTTTCTGTGTCGGTGATCTTGGGCTGCTCTCGGACTGTTAGTCTCTGTCTCAAGGTTACTGTTCCAGCCCTCCAGTGCAGAAGAAGGCTCTCGAGAGAAGAAGATTCCTAAAGGAGCATTTTTGGGGCAGAGACCCTCCGGATCCCCCCTCCCCATCACTGTTTTTATTTTTTGAGCTATCAGGGCTCCAAGGCCCAGGACCAACTGTTGGGGATTAGTCATCAGCGAGGCCATTACTGGGACCGTTTCCTCTGGTGTTCCCATTCCCAATGGCTCCTTCTTCTTAAAGGGCTCCTCATCAATGGCTCTGGTTTCGCGTGAGGATCGCTGTCCAGGTCTTTGCTCTTACCAGGCTATACCAACAATGCTATTTCCTTCACTGGGCACCAGGTCTCAGCCTCCGGATCACTTTCCCTGGTGTTCCCAGCCCTGATGGCTCCTTCTTCTTCAGGTGGTTCTTCAGCAATGGCTCCAGCCTCATTGAGGATCGCTGTCCAGGTCTTTGCCCTTATCAGATCCATACTGACAGCATTGTCACCACCTGGTCCGTGACTGGTCACCGACTCTCAGGTCAGCTACCTCCGCTGTGTTGACTATTTACTCATTGGCAGTAGCCCTCCATTTCAGCCTGATGGTTCTCCAGGTCTCAAACTTCGGGCTCTCAAGCTCGCCAATGGGGTCGTCATGCTCTGTGCCTCTGACCACTGTGCCATCGACACGGCTTCTTCTGTTGTCAACATTTGTGGCACCTGCCGTCTGGCCGACTACAGTCGCTCACTATGGCCCTCTCATCATGGTCTGTTGCTTCTCCAGGCCTGGGCTTCGGGCCTTGATATCAGGCCCATTGACTGGGTCATTGTGCCATTTGTCATCAACCTGTCTTCCATTGATGATGCCTTCTACCATCATCAACCTCTCTGGTGTCCACTTAGTTGACGACTGACTCATCAACAACTTGCTTGATGCTTCTCTCCAGGCCCTGGGCTTCGGCTGTTTAGGCTCTCAAGACCCGTCGATGGGTGGTATGCCCTGTGCAGTCTTCCAGTCTGTCTTTACCATCATCATCCATAATGATGCCTGCTCTGTCGAGACTAGCTCATCGACAACACTTCCATTGTGGCCTGAGGCTTCTCCAGGCCTCAGGCTCCCAAGACTCTTTGAAGGGGTTGTTGTGCCCAGTGCCACCGACCTTCTGCAGTCGATGATGTCCTCCACTTTCGACAACCTTAATGGTGCCTACTCCATCGACGACTAGTTTTTCAACAACAGCTCTCTCATTGGCCTGATGCTCTTCCAGGCCCGAACTTCAGGTATTTGGGCTATCAAAGACAGTTCTCTAAGCCCATCGATGGGTCATCATGCCCTGGGTGGCCCAGCCAGTGTCAGAGGCAATGGGGATCTAGGCCACTTAGGGCAGTCTATGGCACCCAGGCACCTCAACTCCCTCCCACCCCAACAAGGAATCCTGCAGGCTTGACCTTGGGGCAACAGGATTTCTACTTTTATGCCTTAAGGCTGGACATTGTCCATTTCCCACTTGGTGAAGTATCAGAGGACTGTTTGTCAGAACAACAAGGCTGACCCCAGCCCTTCCTCTTTACCCTCAAACGTGAGGTTCTCAGGTGCTCGCAGAGTGCAGTGTATTGTAGCAAACACCTCCTCAGGGTACTTCATTGTATCTCTAATGCAAGTGCCAGGGCTGCTGCCTCAGGTCTTTGCCTTTGGAGGCCTTCCTGGTGGCGGTCTCCGCTGATGTCCATAGATGGTGCTTAATGCCCTTTTGCAGCTCCAGCTAATTGGACCAGAAGTTCAAGACATCATTAACCTGCTGCAGGCATCAGACAGGGCTATTAAGTCTGTCTTCTCGCTCTGTCAAACTCAACCTCGAGCAAACAAACAGCGCCTCTTTTTTGTAAGGTCCCCTATATCCAGGGCAGCCTCCTGGCCCCAGGGTAACTGAAGAGCCTCCTCCACTTTACCTGCTACCTCCTCCTCAGATTCCACAGTCCAGCACCATTGGAGTGTTGGGACACCCCTGCAGCTGGCTCCACCTCCTGTTGGTAGGACCCTTCCTCTCTGGTCCTTGACCAAGAGGTGGTGGGCCAAGTTTGGTTCTTCCTCCATCTTAATTCTTGGAGAACCATCTTCAGATGCCTGATCCTTCAGAGTATAGAGAGGGACATGCTCTGGAGCTTGTGAGAACACCCCAGAGACCCCTCCCTCAAGAACCCTCCCATACCCCTGGACTGGGATCTGTGGACATACTGGATCTCCAACACCTCAGCTGCTACATCTGGTATGAAATAGCTTCGTATGCTCACCCTGCAGGGCTTGCTGCCCCTTCTCAAGCAGGGCGCCTGGCTGCGCCCCTGGATATGCGGATGCTTCACTGCATATCTTTGTCTTTCCACCACACACAGGGTTTCTGCGGTTCTTCTTCTTTCAGTGGGAGCTTTATCCATCCAAGATATTGCCCTTGACTTATTTACACCTGCGCATGGAGCGATTTATAGTCTAGTGCTGGACTTCTCCCCAGTCCAAAAGGTGTTCCAAGGGAGGATGGCCCCTTTTGACCCTTTCAGAGAGGGTCCCCTTTGGGATCTACACTCCTCAGCTGGTCCACACCATGGACGCCTCAGACTCTGGCTAGGGGATGCATCTGGGTCCTCTTGGACACAGGTTCTGGGTACCATATGGAATCCCCTATTCTTATCAATGTCCGAAGATGCGGGTGGTTCCATACACCATGCCGGCCTTTCAGAACCATCTTACCCAAGATGGCTCTTGTTCGGATAGACAACCTTAGGCTGCCAATTATGTCAGCCAGCATGGGGAATTACTCATATCCCTATGCAGTGAGGTCATGAGAACTTGTAACGGGCCACAGACCACAGTCTCATCCTCTGGGAGGACCATTTTCCCAGCATGCAACTTACTCTGGCCAACAGCCCTTTGGGTATGTCCAGCATGCATGAGTAAGACACCCTCTTCCGTCGCTGACATCTCTTCACCAGATTGGGCGGTCCAGAGTTGGACATTCTTTGCATCCCTCACATAACATAAAACAGCCTGGCTTCTGCTCACTAGATCCAGGGCCTGAAAAGTTCTGGCAAGAGACGTCCCTCCCTGGAACAGGTTTCTTTATGCCTTTTCTCCATCTCAGAGGGTGCTACCCAAGCCTCAAATGGAGGGTCAGCATGATTCTGGTACTCCTGGCCATGGCAGATATAGTTTCCGCTGCTGCAACAGCTGGCATAGGATTTCCTCATCCCTCCGCTCCTCTCCAGGGACCTATTGGCGCAGGATCCCAGTACCCTGGTCTATCCCAATCTCAAGTCCTGCATCTGCATGCTTAGCTCCTGAAGACATGGCCATCACCTGGCTGGGGTGTCACAGAGTGCAGCGGGCATCCTTGTTGCAGCTCAGAAACCTTCCACTAGGACCACTTATGCCATGAAATGATAGCGGTTTGCTGTGTGGGTGGTCAAGCATCAACTGGACCCCTTTTTCCTGTCCAGTGCACTGGGTTCTGGACTACCTACTGTCCCTTTGGGCTCCGGACTCCAGTACTCTACCATCAAGGTGTACCTCTCAGCTATATCAGTTTTCATGATCTGGCAGGTGACCACACTGTGGCTCAGTTGCTGGTGTCCCATACTCACCTCAGGGACATCCTGCAAGCCTGAAGCCCAATACATGCTCCAGTTTTGGCTTAGATCTGATTGTTGCTTGGGCGCAGCTGACGCTGTCTCTATCCAAGCCTGCCGCAACTTGCTGGCTATGCTTTCTCTGCTGAAAAGTGTTCATTTTAGTGGCTATTACTTCTGCTCAGAGGTTATCCAGCTTTAGGGTCTTTGTGAAGCTCCTTTGTTTCTCCACAAAGACAGGGTGACTTTGCATGCTAATGCTAAGTTTCTTCCTGCAATGGTGTTTGACCTGCTCTGACCCAATCCGTCCACCTTAAAGTCTGTTTTACCGACGAGCATGGCGAAGCACTGCTCGATATGCTAGAGTGTACACATAATCTTTGCAGTATTATCTGCTTTGTACTATAATGCACAGAAAGTCAAAGCAACTCTTCGCTACTCTCACCCCAAGTAGAGCGGGCACTCAGCTTTCATCTCAATGTTTGCCCAAATGGTCAGCACCTTGCATTGTGTTTTGCTTCAACCAACATGGCAAAGAGTTGCCAGAGACAGTGACAGCCCTTTCCATAAGGGCATAGCTGTCTTTGTGGCCTGTTTTAAAGGGTCTCAGCCACTGACATTTGTGCTGGTGCCACCTGTAGTAACATCCATACTTCCCCAAGCACTACAGTTTGGACATTGACTCTAAAGCCCGTGCAGGTTTCAACAGAGCTATGCTGCAGGGCCTCTTATCTTGCATGTCAGTTGGCCTTCCTCCCAGACTGTTTCTTTGCATTTGTAACTGCTTGGGACTCATTCTCACGATGTGACCTGATGACTGAGATACCCCCGAAGAAGATAGAACTGTTACATAAGAACTTACCATAACAGTAGATCTTCAGGGATCTCAGTTTCAGGTCTACTTGCCCTCCCACTATCCCCTTTTTGTGGGATTATCTCAGAACTGGTTATCTAGTGAATCCAGTCCTTTATTTTGCCTCAGCACCTCTTTCTCTCCTCAGTCCCCATGGCACGGGTATGCTCCTTTAGTCTCCAGGGGAAAGAACTGAGGAGAGAGCGGGTCACTCATGCTTGTATGGGGTTGGTGATGTCGTAGGTGGCCCCAGTTGTACTGCTGAAAATCTTCCACGTGGATCTTGTTTCACCAACAGTGAAATTTCTACAGTGTGACCTGATGACTGAGATCCCTCAAGATCTACTGTTACAGTAAGTTCTTACATAACTGTTCTTTTCTAAAGCCTTTATACTAGAGCAAAATCTTTCATCTATCTGCTTGTGTTTATGATTATTGTTAACTCACAGTTTTCCATGGCAGCTCAAACCATATAACATCCCAAGTAGACCTGAGAATTCTATCATTTGTCGATTGCATTAAAAGTTTGTCATTATGTGAAGCAAGATAGTTTGGAACACTAACCTCACTTATGGCAGTGTTACTCAGGATCTGTTCATACATCCCTTTTCTAGAGATACTATACATACTTCCATATTGAACTTCCCACTTTATTAGTTTTGCAGAACAGTTTTAAGATGCTGTGGTATCACCCTTATTTTTGTCAGTTTCTCATATTGAAAGTTTCCCATGCATCCAGGCATGGTGCCAAAAATCTTGTAAAATGATGCTCCATCTTTGACCCCAGGCCTCATAGCTAAAGAAAAATTTGCATGAACAAAATACTATAATAAAGTGCTAATTTGTTGATCATATGACCACCTCCTTTTAACTGGCCAATATGTTACTTCTCTTTAATTGGATTTAGTATATTGTCCCAAAAGACCTGAAAAATACTGTATAGTCTGGCTTCTAGTTTCACTGAGGGTGGAAAATATAGCTTAAATATAGACTTACCAGTAATAATAGTATTATGATCAAAACACATTTTTCTTTGATATGTTTCCACTTCCATTTAGCCATAACCATGTCATCCATTTTTAAAGAGTATGGTAATTTTATTGAAGAACACAATGATACATCATCAATAAGAAAAATTACTCACCTTAGTAATGTTGTTTCTTCTAATGGAGTCTTGCTATTTATGACAATTGCAGTTTGTCCCACCATTAGAACTGCTCGGAAGTGAAAGAGTTAACTTCCATGCCAGGCATGGAGCTTAGAGCGAAGCTCGGTTAGAGAAGCTCTGTCTGGATAATTTCAAACTGAAACTGTCAGATCTTTGAGCAAAACTCACTAAGGTTCTGTGTGGAAGCTGTAACCTACAGTAGCCAACTGGCTACTTAAATATTACAAATTCCTGGTCCCAACACCAAGACTCAAGTCAGGGACCAGAAAATAAGATAAGATAAGATAAAATAAAACACAACACCCCAAACCCCAAAAAGAAGGGGTGGAAAACATAAAAGGGCAAAAACAAGTGCCTACACTGGACTGCCCACCCCATACCCAAGTAGAAGTTCTGAGAGGGGCAGGTTGGGGAAGTCATAATATAGCGAGACTCCATTAGAAGAAACAACATTATTAAGGTGAGTAATTTTTTCTTCAAACAACATGAAGTCTTGCTATATTATGACAATTGCAGACTACACAGCAGTACCTCCATGGAGGAGGGACAGAACCTATTTAGAATAGGTTTCGAAGCACGGTTGTGTTAAACCGAGCATCCCTCCTGGCCTGGACATCCAGGGAGTAATGCTTGGTGAAAGTGTTACCGCTTTCCAAGTAGCTGCTTGACATATCTCTAAGATAGGGATGTCTCTGGCAGCAGCTAGAGACGCAGCTGTACCTCTGGTAGAGTGAGCCCTCAGGCCTGAAGGGGAACCTTTCCAGTTTTTGATAACAAAATTGAATACAAGAGACAATCCACCTGGCAATGGATCTCTTAGTGGCAGGTTTCCTTTCCCAACCTCACCATAGGTGAGAAAAGTTGGAGGATTCGAACCTGTGACCCTTGGTACGCTCTATATAGTAACTAAGGGCCCTTCTTAACATCTGCTGTGCAGCCTCCTCTCACCAGAGGAGGAATGGTCAGTGAAGAACACTGGAAGGGAGACTAGATTGGTTAAGGTGGAAATCTGAAACCACCTTAGGCAAAACTTCCTGTTAGTCCGAAGGACTACTTTATCCCTGTGAAAGGAAATAAAGTCAGTCTCCACTGACAAGGCTTGTAACTCACTTATGCGCCTGGCAGAAGTGATGGCTACTAGAAAAGCAGTTTTCCAAGTCATACTTAAGCTCTGCAGAAGACAGAGGCTCAAAGGGGTTGCATCAACTGAGCAATGCAAACATTAAGATGCCAGGCAGGGGCCGGGTCCCTGAAAGGTGGATTAGTATGAAGTAATCCCTTGAAAACTTGGAAAAACAGGGTGAGTGGAAAGAGAAGAGGGCTTCTCCTGAAATAAAAGCAGAGACAGCTGCCAAATGTACTTTCAGGGTAGCTGGTCTCAGACCCAAAGAATTAAGATGGACCATATAATCCAAAACAATGGGCAAGTCAGCAGATTCTGGGAAATATGTTTCCCAGAACACCAGATGGAAAACCTTTTCCATTTAGAGTTATAAGTAGCTCTAGTGGAAGGCTTCCTAGAAGCCTTCAGGATTTCAAGAACACCTTGAGAAAGGTGTAGTCAGCAATTCTAACTCCTCAAGAGCCAGGCCTGAGGTTGAGGGATTTGAGATTCGGATACCAAACCTCCCCTGATACAAGATAATGATTGTGTCTCCTGGTGAGGCACAGGGGAAGATGGACTGTTAAGGACAGAAGGAGTGGGTACCAGGGCTTCCTGGTCCAATCTGGAGCAATCAGAATCATCTTGCAAGGCTGGGGTCTGATTTGACTAGCACCTTGAATAGAAGAGGGAAGGGGAAAAGCATAGAAACTTCCTTCCCAATCTAGGAGAAAGGCATCCAGGGGATTGAGCCCATCACTGGGGACCTGCAACAAAACAGTGGAAGTTGGTGATTGTCTGGGGCTGCGAAAGATCTATCTGAGGGGTGCCCCATCTGGCAAAACTATCCCCAGTACTGGGGATCCAGTGACCATTCGTGATGGCCCTGGGAAATCCTGCTGAGAGCATCTGCCAGGACATTGTCCTTTCCTGGAAGGTGAACTGCTATGAGGGAAGTGTTCAGGGAATAAGCCAGAGACCACAACTTCATTGCCTCGGTGCACAAGGTCAAGACCGAGTGCCCCTTGTTTGTTGATGTACCACATTGTAGTGGTGTTGTCTGTTCTGACTTGTACCACTTTGTTCTGAACAGATGCAGAAAACACCTGAAGTGCTAGAAAAACAGCTCTGAGTTCCAGCAAATTGATGTGGAGCAGAGATTCCTGGGTGGAGAGGTCCCATGTGAGCTCCCCATCCCAGAAGGGACGCATCTGTAGTAAGGGTCAAGGAGTGAGATAGAGGGATGAAGGAACCCTAGTCTCAAATTGCTCTGATCCTGCCGCCACTGAAGGGCCTGGATCAGGTTCGAGTCACTGGGATCAACTTGGAAAGGGATCTTTTCTTTGAAACCAAAAGGCTCTCAAGTGAAACTGAATGTCCCTCATCTGAAACCTTGCCTTGCACTACAGCTGTGGAAGCAGCCATGTGTCCTAGTAGCTGTAAGAAGTGCCTTGCTGGTCAAGAGACCTGCAGAGTGAAGGAGGAGGCCGGGGCCACTAGGTTTCTTACCCTTTCTAGGGGCAGGAAGGCTCTGGCCTGCTTTGTGTCCAATTCTGCACCTATAAAGGTGAGTACCTGGACAGGTTCCAGAACTGACTTTGGAAGATTGAGAAGAAAACCCAGAGAGGTGAGCAGCTGCTGGGTAACTTGCAGGTGTGATCTGACCTGGTCTGGAGACTGACCTACAATGAGCCAGTCGTCTAGGTAGGGGAAGATGGCAATCTTTTGCCTTCTTAAATGAGCAACTGCTACTGCTGGACATTTTGTGAATACCCTTGGGGCAGAGGTAAGGCCAAAGGGCATTGCTCTTGAACTGGTAATGGCCTGAGGGCAGTTCGAATCTGAGGTACTTCGGTAGGAGCTTTGATGAGAACATGGAAAAGGCATCCTTGAGTCCAGGGAAGCTAGCCAGTCCCTGGCCTTAGAGAAGGTAAAATCATTGCCAGAGTCACCATTTTGAATTTTGGTTCAAAAGGTGCTTGTTCAGATATCTTAGGTCCAAAATGGGCGCCATTCTCCTGTCTTTTTGGGTAAGGAAGTACCTGGAGTACAGACCCTTGCCCTGGTGTAGGGGAGAAACCCTTTCTACAGCTCTGAGAGCCAGGAGGGTTGAGACTTCTGTTTCTAAGGCAAAGGTCTCTAGAGGGTTTGCAGGTGGAAAAGATCTGATTCTCATCTTTGGACATTTTTGAAGCTGAGAACCAGACCCTGGCTTACTACTTCCAGGACCCACTTGTCTGATGTTAGAGACTCCCAGTCCTGAACGAGTAAGCCAACCTGCCCCTACAGGCAATGGAGAACTGCCCTGGGCACCCCATCAGGGTGCCTGTTTGGCAGGGGCCTTAGGCTGAGGGGTGGGAGCAGACCTGCCTGCACCCTGCCTGCCTCTTCCTCTGAAGAACCCCTCTGAGCATAAGCAGAGGATGCCTGGTTTGGTAAAAGGCCTGTGAAAAGGCTACCTCTACCCCTGGGTCTGCCTCTGAGGAGTGGCTTGCCGCTCCTTGGCTTGTGCACCCTATAAGTTGTCCTATATTCATCCATCTTCTTCATGTAATTCTCTGTCTGCTCCCCAAACAGAGAATTTCCTACCACAGGAAAATCCATAGCCTTAGTCTGGGTATCCTGTGACAAACTAGTACACCTGAGCCAAGCCAACCCTACGAAGGCCACAGATGTAGCCATGACTCTAGAGGATACATCATTAGAATCCACAGCAGCATGGAATTGCATCTTGGATGCCTCAATACCATCAGCAGCCACCTGCTCTAGCTCCTTAGCAAGCTGGCCAGGGCCGTTTGGCACAAAGCCATGACAGTGTCCCATCTAGATTTTTGTATCTTGCCACATAAGCCATGTAATTTGCTTGTCTGTCCCAAGGACGCTGCCATGTATTGTTTTTAGCCATGGCATCAATCTTCCTGGAGTCCTTGTCAGGAGGATGTGAAGCCAGGGAATATTAGCCTTATCACAGGCTGCAGCCTGAACTACTCCAACATGACTGCATTGCTGTGAAAGGAATTCTGTATCAGGATCTGAACAAAGTGTACCTCCTGTCCATCTACTTGTCCACAGGAGGCACAGAATTAGGAGCTTTTAAAATTTTTATTGTTTGTTTCTAAATGATTTATGTAAATGGATAGACAATCTCCTAGACTCTGGGATATCCATCATTTCCAAAAAATCAGGTTCCTCTTGCTCATCCACAGCTTCCTCCAATGGGAGCTGGAGGGTTTCAGCAACCTTTATAAAAACAGAAAATGAGAAGGGACTCAGAAAGCATAGGGGGATTCTAAAAGGTCTGTCTGGGAGATGTCGGTTCAATGGGCACATCCAGACTCTCAGAGTCACATTCACACTGTTCATAATCATCCTCCCCTCCTCTGGTTCATAAAACTCTTCTATATCATATTCTTGAACCGGTGGAACCCGTGAACTGACCTTTGCCAGACGGTGGCAGTTCAGGCGAACCGGAGAAAGTGACTGGACAATTTGTATAGCTTTTGCTATCTCTGCAGCAGTTGGAGAAGGAATTTTGGACTCCAACCTGCTGATTTTCTAGTTTTCTTTGCTGGAACTGGCTCCACAGAGTCAGCTTTACGTTGCCGGAAGTCTAACCCTGGTCAGAGGGCACTCCCTCCAGTTAGGTTGGCACTGAACCCGGGCTGGCCATCTGGGTCAGCTGATTTTGGCCTCTCGTTCCCTGAGCCTGCCAGCTCTCTTATCCAGGGTGGCTGCAGGAAATTCTTACAAATCTGGCAGTCTGAATTGAGGTGGTCAAACCCCAGACAATATACACATGTGGTGTGTGGGTCAGCCTTGGCAAGGCTTCCCACAGAACACTACAGTGTTGAAACCCAGTGGGCCGGTTTTTCTTTTGGGTTTCTCAGACATGATGCCAGCCAAACCAAAAAAATTGCCCTTTAACGGCACTGCCAGGCAAGACACTTTATCGTTCCCAACCGTCACGGTCGTGGAAAAACTGTAATGAATCCGTATTTTTAGAACCGATAAGAACCAGGAACCGCACTCTAAAAGCTTTTAATGCTTGATTTTTAAAGTTTTAAGACAACCTGATCGGTTCGAACCGAACCGATAAACATTTAAAGTTCCACACAGAAATAAACCTGTCTATTACTTACAATACCACAGACAGAGCTTGAACAGATCGGTTTTGGTTAAAATAATAATACACGGGTTGAATTTAACCGAGAAAATACTGTTTAAACCGAGAAATGAACCGAGCAGTAGGAGAAATCTCGGAGCGACTGTTCAGTGAGGCGGAGTAAAGAATCTGACAGTTTCAGTTTGAAATTATCCAGACAGAGCTTCTGTAACCGAGCTCAAGATTTAAGCCCATGCCTGGCATGGAAGTTAACTCTTCACCTCCGGAGCAGTTCTAATGGTGGGACAAACTGCAATTGTCATAATATAGCAAGACTTCATGTTGTT
Organism: Neoceratodus forsteri; assembly: GCA_016271365.2. Taxonomy (NCBI): domain Eukaryota; kingdom Metazoa; phylum Chordata; order Ceratodontiformes; family Ceratodontidae; genus Neoceratodus; species Neoceratodus forsteri. Next base: position 51,865,945 of record JADMNL010000024.1, on the reverse strand, counting down.
TGAAATTGTTACATCAAAACCCAGACATCACACCCCACCACCAAAAGTAAATACATGTGCTGTACTGTTTAAGATCAAAAACAAATAACTCTAACAAGCTCTATTTATATTTAAAAATGAAAACCCTTTCCACCATTTTTACCTTAGTTAAAGGATGAAAAGAACAATCTGAATCAAAAATAGTCCCTAAGGCAGTTTATGAATTCTACTAAATTTTATGTAAGGCATAAATTTTTGTTTTAGCACTCATTGACATCTAGCGTGCAAGGTAAAACTTTAGCATGCTAGAAGAACTGTTAGTCTCTGCATGGAAAACCCTTAGAGAGGAGGGTATACTCCTATAATGATGATTTCATATGTCAAATTAATTAACCAAGGCAATTCCATTTCTGAGCTAAAGGACCATAGTACTTTCATAAGGACAGCTCAGCAAGAAATGTTCCATAGTCTCTTCAAGAGCTAAACAATTGGTGTAGAGGCATGATCGTTCTTCCAAGACTTTGTTTATTATTACCCTTATGTTTAATCTCCCATATGAACTTAACACACTATTTCCCACTTATGTTTGGGTATTTGTCATTATTGCAGTATACCCTGCCTACCACCTGTGTCTTCCTGTTAGGGTTTGAGTGGCAAAGCTTGACTCTGTGCCCTATTCCTTATTGTTTTCTATCTGCACCTCTACTCCCTGCTACACTGTCCCTCTCATACCTAGGCTGCTTATCTCACACCAAAACTAACCTGAACAGTTTGCCTTATTTTCTCTTGTTCACCAACTAGCTAAGACATTTTATTTCCACTGTCTCGGTTCAGGTGGATAACATACAGGGTAACGGATTCCCTATAGCCACTAAATACCCCAGAATGTCAGGTCCAATGCACACAATGGGAGGGTTATTGCCTCTCCTACTGCTTCAAACAACATGAAGTCTTGCTATTATAGACATTAGCAGTTTGATCCAGCTCTAGAACTGCCCCGGAGTGAAATGGTTAAAACCATTCCAAAATAGAATTTTGGCACGAGCAGCTCTCTATCTGTGTCATTTCAAACTTGAACTGTCAGATTCTTTACTCCACCTCAGTGAACAGTCGCCCGGAGATTTCTCCTTCTGCTTGGTTCATTTTCGGTTTAAAAGTGTTTTCTCGGTTGGATTTAACCGAGAATAGTTTTATTTTAACCGCAAAACCGCTTGGTTCAAGCTCTCATCTGTGGTAACCGTAAGTAAATGAAGGTTTTGTCTGTGTGGAACTTGTAGTTATCAGTTCAGTTTTGAACCGATCAGTGGGTTTAAAACTCATTTAAAACTAAAAGTTACTATTTTAGAGTGCGGTTCCGGTTCTTATCGGTTCTAAAAACGGATTTATTACATTTTTTTCCAATACCATGACACGGTTAGGAACCGATGGGTGTCTTGCCTGGCACTGTCATTAAAAGGGCAAGTTTTTGGTTAGGCTGGCATTATGTCTGAGAAACCCAAAAGAAAACCGGCCCATTGGTTTCAACACTGTGATGTTTGTGGGGAAGTCTTTGCCAAGGCTGACCCACACACCACATGTGTTTATTGTCTGGGGTTTGACCACCTCCAGTCAGACTGCCAGGTATGTAAGAATTTCCTGCAGCCACCCTGGAAAAAGATTGGGCAGGCTCAGGAACGAGAGGCCAAAAAGTCCGCTGACCCGATGGCCAGCCCGGTTCGGTGCCAACCGAACCAGAGGGAGTGCCTCTGACCAGGGCCAGACTTCCTCGGCAAAGAAAAGCTGGTTCTGAGGAACCAATTCCAGTAAAGAAAACAAGAAAATCAGCAGGTCTGGAGTCCAAAATTCCTTCTCCAACTGCTGCAGAGATAGCAAAAGCCATACAAATTGTCCAGTCACTGTCTCAGGTCCGTCCGAACCACCACTATCTGGTAAAAGGTCGGTCTGTCCGTCCCAGTGGTTCAGGATTGTGATATTGAGGAATTTTATGAACCAGAGGAGGGGAGGAGGATTATGAACAGTATGAATGTGGCTGGAAGGTCTGGTGTGCCCATTGAACCAGACATCTCCCAGACAGACCTTTAGAATCTCCCCATGCTGTCTGAGTCCCCATCTCATTTTATGTTTTATAAAAGTTGCTGAAACCATCCAGCTTCCTTTAGAAGAGGCTGTGGATGAGCAAGAGGAGCCTGATTTTGTAGAAATGATGGATATTCCAGAGTCTAGAGATTGTCTATTCCTTTACATAAGTCTTTAGGAAACAAACAATTAAAATTTTAAAAGCTCCTAATTCTGTGCCTCCTGTAGATAAAAAGATGGACAGAAGGTATACATTGTCAGGCCCTGATACAGAATTCCTTTCTCAGCAATGCAGTCATGTTGGAGTAGTTCAGGCTGCTGCCTGTGATAAAGCTAATATTCCTTGGCTTCACATCCTCCTGACAAGGATTCCAGGAAGATTGATGCCATGGCAAAAACAGTATATGGCAGCCTCTGGGACTCAGGCAAGCAAATTATAGTGGCTTATGTAGCTAGGTATCAGAAATCTAGATGGGATACTGTTATGCACTGGCAAGCAGGCCCATGGCCAGCTGGCTAGTGAACTAGAACAGGTGGCTGCTGATGGCATTGAAGCCTCTAAGGTTCAGTTTCATGCTGCTGTGGATGTTAATGATGTTTCCTCTAGGGTCATGGCCACATCTGTAGCTGTGAGGTTGGCCTGGCTCAGGTGTACTAGTTTGTCACAGGATACCCAGACTAAGGCTATGGATTTTCCTAGGTGGGAAATTCTCTGTTTGGAGAGCAGACAGAGAATTACATGAAGAAGATGGATGAATATAGGACTACTTACAAGAGTGCCCAGGCTAAGGAGCGGCAAGCCACCCTCAAAGGCATGCTCCCTCAGGGTAGGGGTAGGCCTTTTCACAGGCCTTTCTACTAGACTCAGGCCTCCTCTGCCCTATGCTCAGAGGGGCTTCTTCAGAGGCAGGGCAGACGAGGGTGGGCAGATCTGCTCCCACCCCCAGCCTAAAGCTCCTAGGAAACAGGCACCCTGATGGGGTGCCCAGGGCTGATTCTCCTGTACCAGTGGGGGCAGGCTGGCTTACTTCAGTCAGAATTGGGCTCTTTAACCTCAGACAAGTGGGTTCTGGAAGTAGTAAGCCAGGGTCTGGTTCTCAGCTTCAAAAAGTTTCCCAAGTTGAGAAGCAGATTTTTTCTACCTGCAAGTGCTTCAGAGACCCTCGCTCTGGAAACAGAGGTCTCATCCTGTTAGCTCTCAGAGCAGTAGAAAGGGTTCTCCCTGCATCAGGGCAGGGGTCTGTATTCCAGATACTTCCTTACCCCAAAAAGACAGGAGAATGGCGCCCATCTTAGATCTCAGATATCTGAATAAGCATCTTTTGAAACCAAAGTTCAAAATGGTAACTCTGGCAATGATTTTACCTTCCCTAAGGCCAGGGGACTGGCTAGCCACCCTGGACCTCAAGGATGCCTATTTCCATGTCCTAATCAGAAGATCCCATCGAAAGTACCTCAGATCTGAACTGCCCTCAGGTCATTACCAGTTCAGAGCAATGCCCTTCGGCCTTACCTCTGCTCCAAGGGTATTCACAAAGTGTCTGCAGTGGCAGTGGCCCACTTAAGGAGGCAGAGGATTGCTGTTTTCCCTATCTAGACGACTGGCTCATTGTAGGCCAGTCCCTCAGAACAGGTAAAATCTCACCTGCAGGTCACCCAGCAGCTTCTCACCTCCCTGGGTTTTCTGCTAAACCTACTCAAAGTCGGTTCTGGAACCAGTCCAGGTACTTACCTTTATGGGGCAGAATTGGACACAAAGCTAGCCAGGCCTTTCTTCCCCAGAAAGGGTAAGGAATTTAGTGGCCTGGCCTCTTCTTCACTCTGCAGGTCTCTCGACCAGCAAGACACTTTCTGCAGCTCCTGGGGCACATGGCTGCATCCACAGCTGTTGTGCAGGGAGCCAGATTTCAGATGAGAGACATTCAGTTTCACTTGAGAACCTTTTGGTCTCAGAGAAGAGACCCCTTCCAAGTTGGTCCCAGTGACTCGAACCTTGATCCTAGCTTCCAGTGGTGGCAGGATCAGAGCTATTTAAGAGCAGGGTCCCTTCATTTCCCCTTCTCACGACTTGACTCACTACAGATGCTTCCTTCTGGGTTGGGAGCCCACATGGGCGACCTTTCCACTCAGGAGTTTGGTCCCCAGGAATCTCTGCTCCACATCAATTTGCTGGAACTCAGAGCTGTCTTTTAGCTCTTCAAGTTTTTCTGCATCTGTCCATGACAAGGTGATACAAGTCAGAACAGACAACACCACAACAATGTGGTACATCAACAAACAGGGGGCACTGGGTCTTCGGCCTTGTGCACCGAGGCAATGAAGTTGTGGTCTCTGGCCTATTCCCTGAACACTCCTCATAGCAGTTCATCTTCCAGGGAAGGACAATGTCCTAGCGGATGCCCTCAGTAGGATTTCCCAGGGCCATCACGAATGGTCCCTGGATCCTCAAGTGCTGGGGATAGATTTTGCCAGGTGGGGCATCCTCAGATAGATCTTTTGCAGCCCCAGACAATCACAAACTTCCTCTGTTCTGTTGCAGGCCTCCAGTGCTGGGCTCAGTTCCCTGGATGCCCTTCTTCTGGATTGGGAGGGAAGTTCCTCTATGCTTCCCCTTTCTCTCCTATTCAAAGTACTAGTCAAAATCAGATCTCAGCCTTGCAGGGTGATTCTGATTGCCCTGGATTGGGCCAGGCAGCCCTGGTACCCACTCCTTCTGTCTCTGACAGTCCATCTTCCCCTGTGCCTCCCAGGAATCACAATCTGTTGACTTGTGCCCAGGGAAGGGTTTGGTATCCGAACCTCAACCCTCAACCTCAAGGCCTGGCTCTTGAGGAGTTAGAGTTTGCTGATTTACACCTCTCTCAGGGTGTTCTTGAGATCCTAAAGGCTTCCAGAAAGCCTTCCACTAGGGCTACTTATAGTTCTAAATGGAAAAGGTTTTCCATTTGTGTGCTGGGAAAAATATTTCCAGAATCTGCTGAATTGCCCATTTTGTTAGATTACATGGTACATCTTAATTCCTTGGGTCTCAGACCAGCTACCCTGAGAGTTCATTTGGCAGCTGTGTCTGCTTTTGTGTCAGCAGGAAAGTCATCCCTCTTTCCTCTCATCCTGTGTTTTCCAAGTTTTTAAGGGATTACTCCATACTAATCCTCCTTTCGGGAACCGCCCCTGCTTGGGACCTTAATGTTTGCATTGCCCAGTTAATGCAACCCCTTTGAACTCTCTGTCTTCTGCAGAGCTTAAGTACCTAACTTGGAAAACTGTTTTTCTAGTGGCCATCACTTCGCCAGATGCATAAGTGAATTGCAAGCCTTGTCAGTGGAGACTGACTTTATTTCTTTCCACAGGGATAAGGTAGTCCTTAGGACTAATAGGAAGTTTTTGCCTAAGGTGGTTTCAGATTTCCATCTTAATCAATCTATCTTCCTTCCAGTATTTTTCACTGATCACTCCTCTTCGGGTGAGAGGAAGTTGCACAGCCTGGATGTTAAGAGAGCTCTTAGTTATTATATAGAGCGCACTAAAGGTCACAGGTTCGAATCCCTCCAACTTTTCCTTACCTATGGTGAAGTTGGGAAAGGCAAACCTGCCACTAAGAGATCAATAGCCAGTGGATTGTCTCTTGTATCCAATTTTGTTATCAGAAAGGGCAGAGCCCCCTGGTTTGAGGGCTCATTCTACCAGGGTACAGCTGCGCTCTAGCTGCTGCCAGAGATATCCTTTATTAGAGATTTGCCAGGCTGCTGCTTGAAAACGGTACACACTTTTACCAAGCATTACTCCGTGATGTCCAGGCCAGGAGAGATGCTTCGGTTTGGCACAGCTGTTCTTCAGAGCCTATTCCCTAAGTAGGTTCTGCCCTCCTCCATGGAGGTACTGTTGTGTATTCTGCTAATCGTTCTGTAATATAGCAAGACTTCATGTTGTTTGAAGAAAAAATTACTCACCTTAGTAATGTTGTTTCTTCTAATGGAGTCTTGCTATATTATAGACCTCCCCCAACCTGCCCCTCTCAGAACCTCTACTTGGTGGGTGCGGGCAACTTAGTGTGGGCACTACTATGTCCTTTAGCATTTTGTCCCTTTGGGACTTTGGGGTGTGTATGTGTACGTGTGTGTGTTTTATTATACTTATGTTCCATTTTCATATTATTAGAACGGTGTTAGTATTTCTGGTCCCCTGACTTGAGTCTTGGGTGTTGGGACCATCAATGGTTGTTATTATTTAGGTAGCCATTTGCTTAGTGTAGGTTACAGCTTCCACACAGACCTTAATGAGTTTGGCTCATAAAGATCTGACAGTTCAAGTTTGAAGTGACACAGATAGGAGCTGCTCGTGCCAAAATTCTATTCTGGAATGGTTTAACCATTTCTCTGGGGTAGTTCTAGAGCTGGATCAAACTGCTAATGTCTATAATATAGTAAGACTCCATTAGAAGAAACAACATTACTAAGGTGAGTAATTTTTCTTCTGGTCCCACTAGTGGGCATAAGTTTCACCACCTTTGGAGCTGAAAAGGAACTTTCTACAGCATTAGCAACACAGGAGCAGAAACTAGCCCTATTAATAGGAATGACCCAGGATGATGGGGAACAGCTTAACCTCCCTCAAGCACTATCAACGCCACCGGAGGCTAAAATCTATTCCTACCCTTTTGCAGCCCTACTGTGTGGCTGACCAGGCTACATTAGCTCTTTTACTCTAGTACAACAAGGGTCCAAGCATCCTGATGCTAGTAGTAAACCATGGATGCGCCTATGGCAAGCTCATACTGTTCCTCCAGCTTCTATCTGGGAATGTCCACCCTAACCCTGGGCCACCCCACGCAATCTATTGCAGGAAGTACGCATCATAATGCTGTGATCACCCCCATTCAGCCTTTGCTAAAAGGAGAGCTGAGAATCTTATCACTTAATATAAACAGTCTCTCCTAAGTTCCCCAGATCCAAGCATAGGTGGTACAGCTAAAACCGACATTATCACCTTCACAGAGACCTGGCTTTTGCCCAAAATCACAGATGCATCCTTATCACTGGAAGACTACAACTATTTCTACCAAGACAGGCTCACCAAACGCTGTGGCAGCTGCCTAGTCTATGTCTGAAACAACATTAAAGTGCAGATGATGGACTGCTGCCTGCACACTCAGTGAGGCGAAATCCTCCACCTCAGACTTACCATTGGTCAGCAAAACAAAGTACTGCTCAAGCAACAGTATACATACCCCCAGGGAAGCAGGCTGCTGAGCTCAAGCTCTTTGAGGAGACTCTGCAGCATTTGGGAAAAGAATGGGAGCAGGTAATTGTTGGGATTTCAATGTAAACTTGGCACTCTAACAAGGAAAACATAGCCAGGAACCTAATAGCTGGCTTATATCTTATGCAGATGCTTACCCTTCCCACTAGGAATAACTACAAAATAGGCACCAGTACACTCATTGACCGCCACTTTGCTCCAAACCTGATCACATATCAGATGTTAAGGTTCTGCCTGATAGCCTCAGTGACCACTCACCAGTCATGTGCACTGGGCAAACAAGTTCACAAAGTCCCTGTCAAAGGTCACTACTAATCATGTGCTGAGACCTGGGCTATTAAATGATTTCAAATCCACTTATCCTGATCGACTGGTCACTGCTTGACCTTGCAACTGATGGCAATCCCGCTTTGAGTTCTTCTGAAATAAGTTTACTGAGACATGCAATATTTTTGCCCCATAAAACCAAAAAATCAAAGGAACCCACACCCTGGCTTAACACCACACTCTTAGATCACATGCTTAATAGAGACAACCTGTGGCACAAAGCTAAGGACTCAGGAAAGCTGAATGATATAGCTACAAAGCTGCAAGGAATTCCTGCACTAGTTTATTCACTCAGCTGAAGCAAGCTATTTCAAGGACCTCTTACTTAAAACTGGGGTCCTCCAAAGGTTTTAGAACTAACTAAAATCCTTACTGGAAGGACCTCCAGGCATCACCTGACCTGATCTCCAATGGCGATGGGTCTATCCAGGAACCCCTACTGATTGCCAACGAGTTCAATGCCATGTTCATTGACCTATCAGGGGTGCTTCTCAGAGAGTTCCTAAACCCACTGAATAACTCAGCTCATGGCAACACCATCCCTCATCAGCGAGGGATGGGCTGCCACTTTTTATTTTAGGCAAGTTTCAATCTCTGAGACCATCAAGCATGTAAAGAGGGTCCCTGAAAGACCAGAATGGGGAGTGATCAAATAGATATGAAGTTGATTGTCTAACGCTTGATGAACTACAGCCCCAATCTCCAAGGTTTTTAATGCCTCCTAAGATCAGGTGTGTTTCCAAGCCTGGAAATCTGCCTCTGGTTACACCAGTTTTCAGATCTGGGATAAAACACTCACCGCCAACTATAGGCCAATATCCATCCTCCCTCCCTTTCCAAAGCTCTAGAGAGAATAGTCTCTGAACAACTCACTGACTTCCTCGACAGTCACAAATTATTCTGCAGCCATCAGCATGGATTCTGCAAAAACACTCTACCATCAACACACTGGTGGATTACACCACTAGCTGTACAACACCCTTGACCAAGGGATGGGGGGTTCGTTTTCATTGACCTCACAAAAGCATTTGACTCAGTTAATCACCAGCTATTACTAAACACACTGCTCTCTATGGGATTGGCCCCTGATACAGTTACCTGGTTTCGTAGCTATCTGTTGCAAAGAACTAAATGAGTGAGAATCGCGACTCCCTTTCTGACCCAAGGTAGTGGATCTTGAGTGCCGCAGGTCTGATACTTGGTTCACTCCTTCATCCCATTTATTAACCGCTTCCTGAAGCCTGCTCGGCAAGCATCATGTTATATGCAGATGATGCTGTTATATCGGTCCCAGGCAGGGACCACTTGACCATCGAGGAAGGCCTACTCGATAGTTTACACAAACTTGAAACCCAGTTCTGTCAACACAAGCTGCTACTAAACCATAAAAACAAAAGCATGCTGTTCTTGGTCCTCAGAACAAAAGGAATTTCTGCCCTTCAAATTCTGAATCTAAAAGGTGACATACTTGAAGAAGTCTCTTTGTTTAAATATCTGGGTGTTTACCTTATGACACTGAATTTCTCCACCACGTTGATCAAGTTGTCAAAACCACCAACATGAAACTAGGAATCCTCCATAGAAACAAGCACTCGATGACACCTGCGGCCTCAGATTAGCCACAGGCAGCACAGTATTATACTAACATACTAAAATGCCAGCAGAATAGCCTAAAGGTCTTTCGTGTCTGCTCGTTTGGTCAGTCCCACCCTGGGTGCTGACCTTGCTGTCCCCCTCGCCTTCTCTGGCTTCTCCTTCCCAGTTCCGGATATTCTTGCTGCATTGGATTTTGCTTCCAGAACCCTTCCCTGTACCTGTCCCACCCTCTTGAACCCCTCCACTGTCTCTGCCTCCACCAGCCCCTAGGCAGTGCATTCCATGGCTCCACCACCTCCTCAGTGAAGTAGCACCTCCTCCTTTCTCCCTGAATCTTCCCCTCCAGCTTCCACCCATGCCCTCTAGTGGCCCCTCCTCCTTCCTTCAAGCACCCTGACTGTTCCTCCCCTATTTACCCTCTTCATGTACCTGAAGACCTCTATCATGTCCCCCGGTCTCTTTCTCTTCCAATGTGTATACATATTTAGCTCTTCGAGCCCTCCTTATAGGTCCTGTCCCCAAGCCCCAAATCATTTTGGTTGTCCTCCCTGACCCTCTCCAGGAGGTTAATGTCCTCTTTAAGTGTGGCTCCAAAACTGCATGCAGTACTCAGGGTGCGCCCTCACCAAGCAGTTATACAGAGGGAGTATCACTTTCCTCCTTCTGGAGGTGATCCTAGCGATGCATCCCAGCATCCTGTTGGCCTTGGCTGCTGCCCTCCTGCAAGTCCCAGAGTTGTTCATCTTGACATCCACCACCACCCCCAGGTCCCTCCCAGCCATCGAGACTTGTAGCATTCCCTCAGGGTGTACACTTGGCCTGGGTTTCTGCCCCCAGGTGGAGTACCTTGCATTTCCTGCATTGAACCTCAGCTTCCACTTCTAGACCATCTTTCAGAGCCCCAGGTCCCCTGTAGCGCCACCCTCCCTCCTCCCCATCCACCACCGCCTCCAGCTTTGAATCATCCACAAAGAGACTCATCTCACTCCTGATTCCTGTCCTTATGTCAGAGATGTAGACGTTGAACAGAAGGGGCCCAAGGACTGATCCTGTGGGACCCACTAATGACCCTCCTTGGGATGAGACTATCCCACCTAACTACGACCCTCTGGGTCCGGTCCTGGAGCCAATTGCCTAGCCATCTGATCCTCTGGTTCCCACCCCATTTCTCCCAGCTTATCCAACAGGCCCATGTGAGGAACAGAGTCAAATGCCTTGCTGAAGTCTAGAAAGAGGACGTCCACTGGTCTACCCAGGTCCAAGGCACTAGTCACCCAGTCATAGAACTCCACCAGGTTTGTCTGACATGATTTCCGGGATGAATCCATGCTGTCTAGCGTCCCAGGCACCTTGACTTATCCAGGTCCCCCCAGCCTCTCCTTGACAATGCCTCCATCACCTTGCCCACCACTGATGTCAGGCTGACAGGCCTGTGTTCTCTAGCCACCTCTCTTGATCCCCCTTGTGGATAGGCACTATATGCGCCCACCTTCCAGTCTTGGGGCACCCACCCTATCCTCAGAGAGATGGTGAAAAGCTCTGCCAGGGGTTTCGCCAGGACATCCACAAGTTCCTTTAGCACTCTGGGATGTAATTTATCCGCCCTGGTGCTTTCTCCATCTTAAGGGAGCTGAGGGCTTCCTCACTCTCTCTGCTGTGATTTCACTTCCGGTACCTCTTCTCCCTGTAGGCCCTCCCCCCACCTGCCAGTGATGCTTCCTCTCCCCCAGACCCGCCGATCGGTAAGGGTCCCCCTCCTCAGTATCTCTGTCTCCTCCCATGTATGATGCAGCACCCCATTTCCTTGGTGAAAACTGGTGGAGTAGACATTTAGTACCTCAGCCTGCTCCCCGGGTCTTGTGCCCATCTCCCTGATTTAATCCTGCTAATCTGCCTCCTTCACCCTTCGTTTTTCCCCAATGTATCTAAAGAACCCCTTGTTCCTCTCCTAATTTCCTGGCCAGGTTCTGCTCCTTCCTTGCCTTAGCTGCCCTCACCACCCTAGTGGCCTTCTAGCCATCAGCCTGCACTCCCCGATCCCTTTCTACTCCTTGAGCACTTGAATTGCTTATAGGCTGCCTTCTTTCCCAAGAACACCTCCTGGACCTCCCTGGTCCACCAGCAGGGTTTTTGGGCCCCACCGCATTTTCGTTTTACTCTGCACAGGTGCTGGTAGCATCCTGCACCCTCTCCTGATGATTTCCCACCTACTATCAGTGTCCATATCTGACCCAATCCCATCCAAATGCTCTTAAGGATCCTTCCCATTTCCTTAAAATCCACCCTGAAGTCAGTTACTTCCGTCTTTGTGCAACCTTCACCCCTCTAGGTCCAGGCAGAACCAGACCGTGGCATGGTCACTCCTGCCAATGGGTCCTTACCTCCAGGCTCCCAATCTGGTCACTGTCTGCCAGGACCACATCCAGTACCCGCCTCCTGGTCGGTTCCTCACCTGCTGAGTTAGGAACACGCTTGAAAGACATCCAACAACCTCTGTTCCCTGGTCACAGAGGATGTCATAATCTCCCAGTCTGTTCCTGGCATGTTTAAGTCCCCCAACACCACCACTGCTCCTCTGCCCAGTCTGCAGTGTCTCCCAACATCTGCCACCAGACTGTCCTCCAGCTCCTCCGCCAGGCAGGGGTCTGTACACCACTCCTATTTTTACTCCTTGCCCTCCTTGTTATCAAGGTGACCCAAATCGCCTCCACGGTTCCCTCCGCCTCCCTCTACTCCCCTATGCCAATGCAGTTTTTGACTATCATTGCTACCCCCTCCCGCTTCCTCCCCCTGTCCTTCCTGAACATAGTGTAACCCTCCAGGTTCAGGTCCCAGTCATGTCCTGCAGTGGCCCAAGTCTCAGTGACCGCTGCCACATCCACTGCTCCTCAGTTGCATCGCCTGGAGCTCAGGCATTTTATTGCCCAAGCTCCTGGCATTTAGCAGGACTACCTTCCACCCTTTCCCTATAGTTCCATTTCCTGCTCATGTTCCCCATGGGATTCTGTTTTCCCTTGGCTCTCCTTTGCCAGTTGGCCTTTTCCTGCAATCCTCCTGGTCCCCAGGGGTGGAGACAGAGTCCCTCCTTATCGGCACCCCTTGACAGCCTTTTCTCCCATCCCGCCCCCTTCACAAGTTTAAACCCCACTTTTCACCAATGAACCCTCATTTTCAACTTAAGGATTCTCCTCCAAATTGAGATGGAGTTCATCTCTAGCATACAGCCCTTATCCTCCCAGGTCTCCCCAATCCCCCATCAACCCATACCTCTGGCCTCACACCACCCCTGAGCCACTGGTTTATCTCCCTAATCTTCGCTTTGTGTTCCCTACTAGCCTTGGCACTGGCAGGATTTCTGAGAAGGAAACTGTGCATCCTATGTCATGACAGACCCTGGCGAGCTCCTGAATCTTGCCTGTATCTCTAGCTCGCTATTTCTCAATGTCATTTGTACCCAGGTGGACCAGTACATGTCTGGGGAACCCCACAATCCTTTGCCAGCCGATATACCTTGTGCTTAGCCCTGTGCACCGCTAGTCCAGGGAAGCATCTTGTTCTAACTGGCCAGGCTCTCCCTATCCCATTTGATACCTCTGATCATAGAATCCCCAACAGGAGCACTTGACCGCCTCCTTTTCTCCATTCCCCCTTCCATGTCCCTCATCCTTTCTACCGCCTCCACCCAGCCAGCTCTTGTTCCTCCCCATCTGGGTGCTCATGCCACCCCTCCTTATTTACCAGTGGCCACCCCTCCTCCAATCCTATGCCTCCTCCTGAGTATCCTTCTGTACCTTGCTAATTCCTCCCTCACTGCTCCCAACTGGTCCTTCTCCCCATCTGCTAAACTAGCCTGGCTCATCCTCCCTTCCTTCCTGTCTCCAATTAGTTCCTCCTTGCTCGTCGTGCTCCCCTGGCCTAAAACCCTCAGCTCCCTTTTCTGAATCCTCCTTGTACTTCTGGTCCTTCTCCTTTACCTTTCCTCCCAACTGGTCCTTCTCCTTGCGCTTTCTCCCTCTTCCCCTGCCCCTCCTGCTCTGATTCACTGCTCCCCATTTTCCTGCATTCCAGGTCCCCCTGTTCTTCCTGCTATTTGGCCCCTGCCTCCTGCCTCCCACTCCTTTCTGTCTCTAACCACCCCTGTCGTGGCTACATCACCCCCTCATCCTCACGAGCAGAAGAAGAGAATTGAGCGGTTATTGAGTGTAAGGTCTGATCCACCTCCCCTTGCTTCCTTCTGTCCAGCCCTGGCCATCTGCCTACTTCCTGAGAATGTTGTCCCTCCGTCCCTCCTTTGTGAGGGTCCCCAGTTACCTGCCTGCTTCCTTGTGGTAGTGTCCTTGGACCCTCTGCCAGGGTCCCTATGTGACCCTGAGTATTCTCCTGCACTCCTTTCCCTATGCCCCCACCCCAGTGCTTGGTGCAACCCCTGGGAGATTCCCAGCCCTTCCCAAAACCATACCACCCCTTCCCCAGCTTTCCCTAATCCCGCGAACCTCCTCCCTAAGCTGTGCCAGCTGGTAGCACACTGGGCAACCACCGAACTTCCAAGCCCAGTCCAGTATCATGGCTGCTCCACACCCTGTGCACCCCACCACCCTCCCAAAGATGCCGGCCCTAATGACGTGTGGTTCCATCCCTTCCAAATAGGTTTCCTTGGATGAGCCACCAGGTTCCCCCAGTCCAAGATACACCCTACTGCCTAATCAGGTCACCCACTAATCTTAGAGACAGTCCCACTGTACACCAGTAACCCTGTTACTAGGTGCAGTACAACACATTAAACTTATAAGGGAAATGAGCAACTCCCTAAGCTCCTCTCCCAGCCTTTAAATCCAACCCCAGTGGCTAGGAACTACATGAGGTGCACCTGCAGCCTTTTCCTCCAATTGCAGGGCAGGTGTTCCCCATAAATTAGCAGACTTGGGGAGGGAGGGTGGGGGCGGTATTACAGACACCTGACCCCGGGAGAGAGAGTACAGCCCTGTGTCTCCAAGCCCAGCAGCCAAAGAACCAGGCCCAAGCAAATCCCACCAAATAGGTTTTAAATCAGAAGAAATAGGCCTCTACCAGTGCAGCCTGTTACACAGTGAAACATCCACAAAATGAGCCCACTTACAGCCACCAAATCAGTTTTCAAACCTCCAGCAGCCCCCAAAACAATACTCTGTTAGCCCCTTAGAAGTAAGAAAGAAAGAACTAACCTACCAAGTAAAATCCACAAGAACCCTGTGAAAACAACAAGCAGCAGCTACTGTCCTGGAACACAACTGATCCTTTCCCTTCCAGTTCTTTCTGAGAAGACAAAGCAGCTAACACCTCAAACCTGATTCAGCTCTGCCTCCAGTCAATTGGCTGAGTGAGACCTGGCCAGACCATTAACACCCTCCCCACTATGCACTAACCTTTGCAGCTAGTGGAGTCAGCAAAAGGAATCAAAATTCAACTCAAAGCCCCCAAAATATGTTTGCTGCCAAAGGAAACAGGTCTCCAATTTAATCGGCTTCACTAACAACACATCAAAATAGGCTTGAAATTAACAGATATAGGTCTCCAATTCAAATAACCATCTCCAAGCAAATCCCACCAAATAGGTTTTAAATCAGAAGAAATAGGCTTCTACCAGCTTGAGCGTATTACACAGTGAAACATCCACAAATGAGCCCAATTACAGCCACCAAATCAGTTTTCAAACTTTCAGCATCCCCAAAACAATACCCTACTAGCCTCTAGAAGTAAGAAAGAAAAGAACTAACCTACCAAGTAAAATCCACAAGAACTCTGTGGAAAACAAGCAAGCGGCTACTGTCCTGAACACAACTGATCCTGTCCCTTCCAGTTCTTTATCATCCGTTGATTATGGGTTACCAGTATACATCGCAGGATCAGATACTGCCCTAAGCAGGATACAACACTCGTTAACAGGCCTTGTCATCTGGCACTTGGGGCAGATCGATGGACTCACACCTGTGTACTCTACTCTGAGACTGGCTGGCTGGCTCCTCTGTACCTAAGAGCCCAATACCAAACATGCCTGATTGTAAAAAAGCACAACTAGGCCTCATGCCGAATCCATAAGCAGTATGTTCAAGAAGTCAGTGCATACTAAACAAACAAGAAATGCGACAAAAGGAGGACTTCAGTCCCTTTCTGTTAAACATCTCTAGCCCAAAATCCATTACTTTTATGGGCCCCAAATGGTTTAATGAGCTACCTGATATGCTGACAGGAGGCACAAAGCTGAGTCAGTTCAAAAAGGGGCTACGGTCCCATCTTAAGAACGTGAATACCTGTAACTGCTAAGTATATAATCAACAGATCCTCCTGCCTTTTCACCTGCCTTGTCCCCTCCCAATCCCTCTCCCTTTCTCAACTTACCACCCTCCTACACCGCCTCTACCCGCCTCTTTTCTCCCAACCCACACCGCCTCTATTTTCCTTGCTAACGCCAATGTTTACTCCCCTATCATCCCCCCTAACATAATCTACCTTATTTACTGACATGTTCTTTATTGTCACACTATCCCTACCCTGCAAACAATTGATGTAATGTACTTTTACCTGTTGTTAAGATGTACCTGAAAATAGCAAGTTTTGAACCTCACGTGACATTGTAATGATTTCATTGTGCCTACCACATGATCCCTGCTATTTATAGTGTATTATATAGTATTATATTTGTATTGCTTTGTTTGTCCATGACTTGGAACCTTTGAATTAGTCTTTGATTCAAAGGTATTAATCTAATCAAAATAAATAAATTTGTTTGTTAATATTTCTAATACTTTGCTTCTGTTTTGAGGTGTACAGTTCTTAAAATTGGGAGCACTAGGGCAAGTTACACCAATACTGTTGTATACAGCAATGCACTAAAACTTTGTATAATCTGGGTTTTAGATAGTCTGCATTTATGTAATTTCTGAACAGTTGACTTTGTGTAGTCAGGAATTTTAATGGCTTTTGAGTTCTTGGGGGTTGCATCCTATGTAAAAAAAAAAAAATATATATATATATATATTAAATCTAAGTTATTCCAAATCCATTTCTGTGGAGGCTTGGAGTTCAGTAACCCTACTTTTATATTTTGGGACATACATAGTGTGTGAAAAAGTACTATTGGGTCTGTCATCCTCAACCCCCTTTCTCTATTGGTAAACATAGAAACATTCTTTTGATGGGGTTCAGGCTGACGTCCCACAACATTTGGAAAAAAATATTGTAGATCTGGGTTTCAGTTGAAAGGGTAGTGGTAAAATCATGCCCACATATAATAAACAGGAAATAGGAATTGTTTAATATTCTGAATTCTCTTTAATTTTGAACTTTTCCACCCTTCCCATCATTGGATTTTATCACATGAATTTAGAGCTATTTCCCAATTGAGTTTAGCCATATCCTGAAACCCATAGGTAATACCTAGAATTTTTATAAGCTCTTGAGAGATGAAATCTACCATGGTTTGATTAATAGAAATTCATGTATCTAAGTGAAACCTTTTACTTTTGTCCAAGTTTAGTTTAGCATTTGAAACAGAAGAGTAAGTTGCAGTTCCAGAATAGTAGCCTATATGCTGTGTTCATCCTGAACCATCAGACAGATATCGCCTGCATATGCTAAGACACTGATTGTATCCTGATTGTATCTGAAGGCTGATGTCCGATTAACCCTTTTATGCTATGGTTGCTTGCTAATCTTCTGAGTAGTGGGTCAAGAGAAAACTGTAAAGCAGGAGGCTTAAGGGTCAGCCCTGTCTAACACCTTCAGAAACCACAATTTCTGGGCCTATCTGACCAGCTACTATAGGGCTAAGAGTTGCTGAGGTATATAATAATTTTAGCCATTTAATAAACTCTTCTGGTATTCCATAAAATCATAGAACATGAAAAAGGAAGGTATGGTTCACTCGGTCAAAAGCTTTGGTTGATCTAATGACATAAGAAAGCCTGATTTTGAGCATTTTTATACAATTCTAAATGCCCTTAAAAGAGCCTGCTGAATTTTTCTGTCTGGTAACCCGATAGTTGGGATGGGTGTATTAAAGAAACAGTTACTAATCCTGACCTTAGATTCAGTATTTGAGACAATAGTTTAAGGTCCAAATTAAGTAAGCTTATCGGTCTCCAGTTTTGTATTTTCCTCCTGTCCCTGTTTTACAAAATTAAAACAAGGCCTTTTGTAAAAGATTCCAGGGCTTGTTGAGTATTAAGAATAAATTGAAATATTCTTTCAAGAATTATAGCAAGTTTGTCTTTAAATGTTTTATAAAATTTGTATGGCAGACCATCCATCCCTGGAGCAGCTCCTTTTCTACGTTTCCTAGAACCTGAATTATTTCCTGTAGCTGTGATTGGCTGTATCAAATTATTTGTTTATTTACTTACTTACTTACTTGTTTGTTGGGATTACAAACTTGGAGTTTACACTCTTTACAAAGGTTCCACATCATACACGAACATTGGTTAACAGAGATGGGGTTACAGTCAGAGATAGGAGTGTACAACAAGAACAACAAGTGATCCTTAAATATACATTATAAAGGTGTGCAAACAATGCCATGTAAGCAATAACTTTTGACTATAGTCAGTGTACAGTTTATCATTCAACATGTCATCAGTGGTGGTGCTCAGAGTTGGCATTGTCTTGTAGCCTAGGAGGAGGGAGCAGAGGCGGTACAGCAAGGGGTAGTTAAAGAAAAGGTGTCACAGTCTGAGGGGAGATAGTGGCTGTGGTGGGAGAGGGTGACTGGGAGAGATGAGAGAGGGGAGAGAGAGAGAGAGAGAGAGTGGGAGGGAGAGAGAAAGAAAAAGAGCAAGAGAGGTAGAGAAGGATGGAGGGTAGGAGAGCACAAGTATAGGAGGGAAGATAGAGGATGGAGAGAGTGGGGGATGGGTGAGAGAGACAAATAGAGAGGGAAGAGGTGGGTGTGCAAAGTAGAGAGGAGTGTCTGAATGTTGTGGCGTGAGGGAAGTTGGAGTGAGTAGGAATGTGTTGTGTGGAGACAAAGCTGAAGCAGAGAGTAGAGGGAAAGAGCAGCCTACAGTAACTTAGTATAAGTCTTTGAGTACTTAGTCTTGGGCGTGTATGTACTTGTGGCCTAGATTAGCTGGGGGGCTCTGGAAGACACCTGGAGGTTAATTATTTCTTGGTTAACATACACAAGTGTTGCATGTGACAAGGAGCTGCTTTAGTTCAGCTTTAAAGATCCTTTGGCTAGCCACATTTTGCATTGCTGCAGGTAGCTCATTGAGTCAGAGTAGGGCTTGGTATGAGAAAGATCTCTGTCCCAGTTGCAGTCCATCTGAATGGGACACTAAGCTTTTTTGCTCTTTTTCTTCTGGTGCTGTAATGGACTTTGTTCATGGGTAGTAGGTTGATATGCGGTGGGGTATCACCAAGAAACATAGACTTTGATGGCAGATAAGGACCGCTTGGCCCAGCTAGTCTGCCCATTGCCTTTCTTTCCAGTAGGCAAGTTTGGAAATTTATCTTATCCCCGAGTGTCAGCAGATTACACTGTTCGTACAGCGCATGGGTATGGAGTCGTCCAGCATCTAGCACAAGTCTGCGTGCATTATTTAGGTAGTTTCAATTATTTTTAGGCTGTATAAGTGGCAGCTTCATAAACCACCAGACTATAGTCTAAGACAGAGAGCATGGAGCTTGAGATCGCTGTACTTAAGGTGTTAGGTGTGAGGCTCTTTCAGTGACTATACAAGACGCCCAGTTTTGTCTTGGTTGCTCTTGTTTGACCACTGAATCAATATGCAGTTCAAAGGAGAGTGTATCATTGACCGTGACACCAAGGTACTTAAAGGAGTACCTGTTCCAATGGTTCTCCTTTGTTATTGCTAATTGCTAAGGAGGGTACCTACTTTTAATTGAGGATGGAGAGCAGCATTGTTTTAGTTTTTTATAGTTCAGGAGCAGCTTTCTATTGCTAATCCATTTTTCTACTGATGGAAAGCTACCTGCAGCTCAGTTTGTAGGGGAATTATTTTGGGTGGCTGCATGGGATCACCGCATCGTCTGCATATAAAAATAATTTTTGATGTGCAGGCTCAGGAGGAGCATTCAGGAACAGGCTGAATAATAAGAGACCAAGGATGGACCCTTGGGGAACTCCCAACGATATGGTTTTGGGCTGTGAGATTGCCTGGCCTATTTTACCCTTTTGCATCCTGGAGGACAGGTAGTCCTTGAACCAATGTACGGCATTTAGGGCAAGTCCAAGGGATTGTAGTTGTTTCAGCAGGAGCAGTGGTTGACCATATTGAAGGCCTTGGTAAGGTCTATTAAGATAGAGTCAACCATCCTACCCTCATCCATGGCCTTATGAACATAATCAGTGAAGTCGATCAGTGCTGTAGTGGTGCTGTGATTCTTTCTGAACCCATGTTGTTGTGGACACTGCAGGTGTTATTTGTGGATGTACTTTGTGATTTGATCAACCACTATCCTCTCAAGTGCTTTTGAGAGTGGTGACAGGATGGAGATAGGCCTGTAGTTTAGCTATGCTGGTCCTGTCCCTGTTCTTGTAGACTGGTGTTACTAGCTAGTATCCATTGGGCCTGGAATCTAGCCTGAGCAAGAGATTTTTAAATATTTTATAGATGGGCACAATGAGCACATCAATACCAATTGCCACCAGTTTCATGTCCAAGGAGTTGCTACCAACTCATGTTTTACCCAGTACTTTTTTTGTAGCCCAGGCCTCTCTCACCATTACTTTTAAAGTAGAAATTTGGGTGCTGAGTCATAGGGATTTCACCGACTGAGCCAGTGTTGTTAGGATTTAGGTAGTCCTGCCAGTACTACTGCATTAGATCTGAAAAAGGCCAAGTTGAACACCTCTGCTATTGTGATCGGATCCCCAGTACTGGAGCCCTGGTGTTGAGCAGTTGGGGATGTTTTTTTCTCTTGCCTAGCAGGTCATTTAGGTTCTCCCAGAAACGCCTTCCATCCCCAATTCCTTTCCAGTTGCTTCTTGTAGACATTGGCTTTTGCACTCCTTATGAGATGTGTAGATTTGTTCCTGGCTGCCCTATAGTTCTGGAGGTCACTGGCCCCTCCCAAGGATTGTGCTCTGGTCCAGAGATTGTCACGCTGTCTCATGCATTCCAGTAGTTCACTAGTTATCCATCCATTAATGTATCCTCGAGCTTTTCTTTCTTTCATAGAGCATATTTCACACACTGTGCTGAAAGTGTCAATAAGATGCTGTAGTGCCTGATCCAGATCCGGAATATGATCATTTGGGACCAGTCGAGAGAGCTCGTCTATAAATGCATTGGTCTGCCCTTTAACAGAACTCTATTTACCGTGAAGATGGGCTGCTTCTTAAATTTGTTTGACCATGTGCAAGTGACTGGTGAGTGGTCACTCAGAGGTCGGCCTGAACGGTGATCTCTGAAAAGAGGTATTGTAGTTTGATCTTGGCTTTAGGTACTGGAGAAAACCTGAAAGGTTAGCCTATCTGGTGAACTAGATAGGAGCCAGTTGAGTAGTGAGTGATTTCCTGTTTTGTGGTTCATCCTGGTGGGCACTGTAACTAGTTGAGTGAGGTAAGAACTTTCTATGAAGTCTCTTTGTTTTGCTGCATTTTCACAAAGCCAGTAGATATTGAAATCCCTACTATGATGAGTTCATCTTTCTTTGATGATACCTGCCAGGGCATCTAGCACTTTAATGAGCCCTCACGCTGTTTTTTAGGCAGAAGGTAGGTACATGCTAAGACCAGGGACTTTGATGAGAGGCCAAACAAGAGCTTTACTACAAGTAGTTCATGGTTCTCTGCCATTATGGTGACAGGGAGAACCATCCCATGGAGGTGGTCATGAATATATAGTAAGCAGCCCCACCCACTTTGGAGGTCCTGTCATTCCGGAATAATTGGTACCCTGGTAGTCTAATGTCGCTGTTCTTTACACATGGATAAATCCACGCCACAGTCAGGCAGATTATATCTAGGCGATGGAGGGCAGACCAGGCCTAGAGTTGCGCCATCTTAGGCAGAAGGCTGGAGATGTTCATTGTGGCAATTTTTGACCACTCCTGGGTGTACCCTTTGCATCTAATTTAGTATGTAGGCTGGGATTAGGGTGCACATTACCAGACAGTAGCAATGGGGAATAAGAACCAATTTCCTCGAGGATAAGCAAACTGAGGTTGTGCGCTTTCTTATGTTTTTGGCTTGCCTTGGTATGGCATCAGGCTCTTGAGTATCACCGTGATTGGTATACTTGGTGCCATGTACCCTAGATCTTTGCTCTGTTGCTGCGTTCCCCATGTGTCAGCATTTTCTGTGTGCAGTCATTGCCAGCTGAGGAGGTGGTGTCACTTGGTTTCTGAGGACTGTAGGCCGCAAGGCTGGGTAGGAAATGTACTAGGGTGGCTTGCCATCGCCTACCCTGCAGTTATAGAGCAGAGGAGGATGGTTAGGAAGATGGGTAGTGCCATTTTGCAACTAGGGATATTACAGTGTGTGTGTCCCCTAGGGCATGTTTAGATAATAAAATGAGACCTTTGCTACTACTGAGGTTGCCAAGTGAATAGGTGATGTAGCTAAAGAGTGTTCCAGTGGGCTCATATGATTAATCGAGGTGGGAGGATAATGTGAGAGGTGGTGTAGGCATTCGATGTTGGACTGAGAGTGAGATGAGGGAGTGGGGGAGGTTGTAGGCAAATGAAGGAGGAAGGATAGATCAAAATACTTAAAGGCAGGAGTGGGAGAAGAGAGGAGGTTGTGCAAGAGGTTGCTGGGGGCATCTATTTACTAAGAAAAAGGACAATCAAATGTTATTTACAATCAGGATTCAGCGTGTCATAGTCATAATTTTCTGGGAATCGGAGTAAAAGAAATACCTGGTCAAAACTAGCACTACATAAGAGAGAGGAACTTTTTTACTGTGTTTCAGAGCATGCAGGCTGACTTATAATAGCACGCCTCTGCCTGTGATTCAGTATAGCCTGCCAATGGCAAATCAGGGACTTAGTCATATGACTCTTCCCTAGTTATAAAACAAAGGCTGGACAAGGGTGGGATGCCGCAAATGCAGCTGTGTGGGATGCTTCCTGAGAACAAAGAAGGTCTCTGAGGCAGTGAGCTTTGGCCATCTGTTGGTTTTGCAATTGCCTTTTCGGCTCAGTAGTTGGAAGACACGTGCAATAGTGAATACCCGCCTGGTGGCTGTGTTTCTTCGGCCGGAGGGATGGTACTCTGCTGGACTGGCAGCAAGCTGGAATCGAACCACTGCCACAATGATTGAAAGCCCTAAACATTTGGGATGTTAGAGCACCGTTTCAAGTAGGTGAGGATGTTATTTTCCTCTTGGAGGTTTGCTACTTTATAAGCTCGTAAGTACTGAGAGATTATAGCATTTAATTCTGTGGGGGAAGATATTGTGTCTCCATTATTTATCAGCTAGTAAAAGAGAAGGCTTCCTTTCTAGATTTACTAAGTTTACTAGCTCTTCAGGAAAATTATATTTCCTCAAAACATCCTATATATAGCCATGTTTAACCGAGTCAAAAGCTGTTGTCGGATGTAAAGCATAAAGATATCCTTCTAGTTCTCCTTTATCCCTTTGTCTATTATTTCCTCAACAAAATCAAATTCTCCTTTATGCTTCTCCTGGCACTGCACATGTCTGAGTTTCCATTATTAAATCTAGTACATACTCTACTATCCTCCTATGTATGACTTTTGCTAGTATTTTATAATCAGTTGTCAATAAAGTAATTGGCCTCCAATTCTTAATCTCAGACCTATCCCCTTTTAACAATAAACACTGTAACACCTTGCTTCATTGATTCAGATAATTCCCTGTAATTTGGATTTCATTATATACTGGTGTTAGTATTGGGACTATTATACTTTCAGACTTTTATAAAAGGCATTAGGAATCCCATCCAACCCTGGGGCTGTATTGTTTGTTAGGGATTTAATAGCTTCTTTTTACTTCCTTTTCTGTAATTGCGTCTTTCAGTATTTGTTTTTCTTTTTTGAAATTTTGGGGATGCTTAACTTATCTAGAAAGGTTTTAACGTATCTCTTCTTACTAGGAACTCGATATTTCTGCCTTACATACTCTGGTGCAATTACCTTCATTTTCCTTAAGTCAGATGCTTTCTCCCCATTTTTATCCAATAATTCATATATTATTCTTTTCCCTACTCTATCATTATTATCATCCAAAGGGTTAGTCTGTGCTATATAAGTATCTATACAAGTATGAGTATCTATGATATCTTGATCTGTTTTTCTTCTGAGCATTTTTAATCATAATGTCTTTAATATCATATTTAGTATCATCCCACCACTTCATTAAGTTTTCATATAGTCCCAAAACAGATCCTCTTTCTGCAAACATATATTTTAATTTATTTTGCACCTCTTCATCCTGTAATAATTCCAGATTCATTTTCCAATATGCTTTGCCACAGGTCATAGTATCTTTAACATTAATTTTAACACTTACTTCTACATGGTCTGATGTTTCCACTGGTGTTGTATATGTTTTCAATAATTGTATTTTAGGTACAAACCAAAATCTATCCTAGAAGACAGTCTACCTTTAAAAACGTGTGTTCCACATTCTTCCCACTTATTTTAGAAACATCCTTCATTCTTGCTTTATTCAGAATGTTCTTTAAGCTCAGTGAATCACAAAATACCTTATTTGTGCTCCTTCCCCAATCTTGATTTGAAATTCCACAATTAAAATCTTCCCCATAGAGTCATTTTGACCATATGCAAATAGGGCTGTATTAAACCCATAAGTGAAATTCTTTCTCCTTTGGTTTGAGGATTGTATATATTTATAATTCTTATTTCTTTCCATTTAACTAGTGCATCTATAATTAGAGCCCTCCCAGGAGCTATATATGTCATTTTTAATTTGGACCTCCTTTGTACAAAGGCAATACCCAAACCAAAGCACCTTTCCACCTGTTGACCAGACTGATGGCACCAATTTCCACTCCTTCTGGGCACTTGCCAACTCCTCTTTGTATATAATGCGTGTCCTGTAATAACACTACATCCCCTTTAAACCTCCTAGAATTTCAAAAGTACTAGTCTCCTCCTCCTGTTTCTTATACTATTTACATTACAGTAATGCAATGCAGTTGTGCCATGAGATTAACATTTACTCCTCCCTATTCTATTTTATCTTTTTTCTTTTTTGGAAGCTTGGGTGTCAATAGGTCACATTCTGACATTACCTCCTCCTCAGACTACGATTCATTCCACTCATCTTCCTCTCCCACCCTTCTCCTTTACCTTTGCCTTGTAGTATTTTGAATTTGTTTTTAGAGTCACAAGTCCTTTTTCCTGTACATCCATTTTTTGTTTCCCTGCACTTTTGGGGCCTTTATTTCTAGATCTTGTCACCATGGTGAAATCTTCCTGCTTTTTTTCCACCTCAGTGGTTTCTTCCTCCTTTGTTTTATGTTTATTTCAGTAACCGATTCATTTCCTTCTGCTTGTTCTGGTTTGAGTTCAGTATGATATTCACGTTTAGGGTTGGTTTCCACCCTTTCTACTTCTTTTCCTCTTCATCTCTTTTCTGAGCTTCTGTTACCAACTTTTCATACCTTATTTTTCTTTCTTTGCTAAAGCAAGGTACACGTCTGGCTCCTTGCTCTCCTGGGTCTGGATTGTTGTGGGCTGCCCAGGGACAATTAAAGGAGTGCCCTGACTCTTCATATAGACTACATCTCATTCGATTCTGACATGCTGCTCCAAAATGGCCTAGTTGCCCACATAGAACACATTTTATTTTCTCACAGGCGTTGCTTAAGTGCCTTCTGTCCCACAACAATAACATGCCCTTGGCTGGCCTGCATAGAAAACAATCCCTCTGTCTCTTCCTAAAAAACAGTTCAGGAGGTGTACAAAGTCTCCATCTTGTTGTCTTAACACCGCTTTGAACCTCCATCCTCCTGCCCATAAATTTTCCTCATCCAGTATTGGTTCAGGAGTCCTTTTAAATCTCATTTTTGTCTCAGCCAAAAGGAGATATCGGTGACATTCACCCTCTCATTTCTAAATAGCACTGTTACTATTTTTGAAAGCAGGCTTAGTCAATAGTATTGCCACAAAGTTTTCCAGAGCAAGGTATTTTTAGTTGGTGATATAGTTTCCAAAACTTCTCTAGTCCTGTAGGGTGCTTAAAACTAATGTCATACATACAATCTCCTGGTATATGTATCAAAGCGTAACTCTAGTAGTCATAAAACCTCATGCTGTTTTAATCAGTTGTCTTCCCACAAATAATCTGTCAGGCATCAGCTGCCATCCCTTACACTTTAAATGCACTGCATTCTCCTCTTAGCAGGCTCTTGATAGTCTATTCATACCTTCTGGAAATAATTTTTCCTTACATTTTTCCCCATACATTATTTCTTTTGTTTTTTTTCCTGGTCACTCTGTTCTTTTTCAGCTTGCATGGTTTTATCCTCAACTTCCATAGAGGTTTCAAGATCAGATTCTACCATATTCGGCCTCCCTTTGTTGGGTCATCCTCTACTTTTTCCTATGTTTCCATTTTCTGGGGCCTGCTTTATACCCTCTTGTTCTCCTTCTATCTCCTTTTCTGCCATTTCCATGTCTTGCTCATTATTCTTTGTGATGGTTCTCTGTTCAGATCCCACCCCTTCCTGTCTGGGGTCTTTTTCCAGCCTGCCCCTATGAGGGCCTCTGCTATCCATTCTGGCATGTCTGGGAACTCAGTTGTCTCATTACCCATTTCATTGCTTGACTTTTCAGCCTTTTTTCAGTTATAATGTGCTTTTCTTTTGTAGCCTTTTTCTGAAACATTTTGTTTACTGCTTTCACCTGCTTCACTTTTACCACTTTGTTTTTTTTCCTGACCCTTCTTAAACCAAGCCGTTTCTGACTCCTCAGTGGTTTTCCTCTCAGGGTCTGTTTGTTTCCTATAGCAGAAGGCTGTTCATCAGTTTCATCTTACAGGCCTGGAAACTGCCATGTCATCCTGCTGCCTTTGATCTTGACAGGCCTCCACCCTCCTGTCATCCGGCTTTGCAGGCCTAGTTTTACTATTGCAGCTTCCTTTCCCCATGCATTTTTCCTTTGTTTGAGACAGCTTTACATGATTAACATTTTAACAATACTGCCTTCCTCCATTTCCACGGAAGAAGCTGCGTTTTTCCTTTTGTCTTTTCTGACTGCTCCAGTTCTTCTTCATCCTGGATTCGTTCCATTTCTTCTGCCGCACATCTCGCTCCTTCGTCTCCTCCATTCTCCTGCTCTCTTGCTTTTATAAGACCGAGGAGGAGACCAGCCTCACCTCTCACAACCACACAGCAACTGAACTCCGCCAGTCTTCCAGCAGAACTCCCCTACTGAACAGTAGGGAAATTTCCATGTCCGCTAAATTTCCCCATTCAGTAAAAAAATAAATACCACCAACAGCATAAAGAGACACTGTCAACCCTTTTGCATCATATAATTTCTAGTTGAAACCCTCATTTTCTGATTGCTTACTCTCCACACTGTCAACTCTTTTTCATCTTTTGCATAATATAATTTCTAGTCAAAAACCCTCATTTTTGATCGCTTACCCTCTCGAAAATCCATTGATATTGCTGGTTGTTTTATCTGCTTCCTTTCTGAATAGAACTGAAATGCATGCTAATGGTTTAATTGTAACCAGTCTTGTTTTGTTTCAAATCCTTGTACTATCATCTTGATACTTCCTGACTTATTAGGTACCCCTCTGACAGGGCAGCCTCTCATGATGCAATAGTCTTCTCTCCTCCCACTGCACCATGAGTGGCTAGACTGTGTTGAGCGTGTTCCAAATCCAGAAAAGATGCAGCTGGAGTTAATCAAGGAATGTAAATAAACACACTTTGTGTGTGGTAACACCAGAATGGTGGCAGTCTTTTTCATTTTAAAATGAAAAAGAAATCTGAATCAAAGCACCAGCTATATCAGGAATCTGTACTGAAAGTGACAATTACTGTATTACATGTTTTTTTTTTTGCTGGAGACATTTTGAGGCCTAAAGGGTTGACAGTGTCCCTTTACTCTGGTTCAATTTCAGTTGCTTTCCATCTGTACCTCGGATGAGGGCTGACAATAGGCAGAATTGCTTAGCCCTCTTTCCCAGTCAACAGAAACTAACTAAATAAGTGTTCTACCAATGAGCTGCTTACATGGTTGGACCTGAGTTTCCTTGACTAGGTACAGAGAAACACTCTGCACAGAGTTTACTTGTGAGCTGTGGTGTCCTATCTTACAGATATAGGTCCAGAGTACCACCCCACCTTTGTTTCTGGCCCTTATAAAATATTTGTAAGCATTATTCAAGAACTGCTGCAAAGAGAAATGTAAGACTTTGTGTGAAATGGGTCAACAATGTACTTTCATAGAAAGAAACACTGAAGTCTTTTGCATGACTCATGCAGTACTGTTGGAAATTGGTCAGTCTGATGCAAGAAACAAATAAAAACACATTTGTCAAAGCACAGTCCATGGCTGCTTTCAGATTTTGATTGATGACTAAAAACAGTCCTTGTAACTGAGTATCAGTGCTGTAACCACCGGTCAGGGAACACAGTGTATTTCCTGAGGGGGCAAGAGACAAAACAGAAATATATTGTGTTTCCTGATTGGTGGTTACTGACACTGATACTCAGTAACAGTGACTGTTTTGGTTCAGTGGGGTACACAAATTAGTGAGGAGTTATGCTTGTGCGTATTATGATGATAAAGTTTATATTTATTTCTGTTTCAACTTTTTGAGAAGATACCATATAATGGAATCTAATTAATTGTTATTCCTAAACTATTTTTGAGGATGTGTTTATTATTTTATAGAGTACCCTAGGTTCATATTATACGGTAGTCTAGATCTATCCAATTTGCTACTTATGTTGATTAATAAGGAAACGTATAAGATATTTTGCACAGTTTTATATTAATTATCTTAGTCACTGAACCCTGTATTTACTTATTTATTTACTAGGCCTAAATATTTATTTAGTATGTATTTATATACTTTTTTTTTAAAGTAAAATCTTTTTTAATGGCATATGATGGGCTGAAGATATTGGATGAATTGTTGTTGACTGCTGTGGATACTTTTGCCATTTGCGCACTCTGTCTCATGGGAACTACTACCCTGTTGGGATACCATGAAGACAAAGGAACCTTCTAGAGAAGGGTTCCACTCTTAGAGGTTCCATGGGGACATAGTTCCTTTAAGGCTAAAGGTACCTTAGGAAGGAGCTCAAGCATAGAGGCACACTGCTGGAGGAGGTGAGGAAGGTGGTGGGGCAAAGAATCAATGCTTCTGAGTGAAGCTGGAGGAAACTGGTTTAAATGGCTCAGGCAGAGGGCATAGTTGGTAACTTCCACCCAC
The DNA here is from genome assembly GCA_016271365.2 of Neoceratodus forsteri. NCBI lineage: Eukaryota > Metazoa > Chordata > Ceratodontiformes > Ceratodontidae > Neoceratodus > Neoceratodus forsteri. The sequence goes on along the minus strand of JADMNL010000024.1, from coordinate 51,837,323 downwards.
TGAACTACAGGCATAGCCTTTGAATTCAATTGGTGTATACAGTTTAGTGAGGAGTTACGCTTATGCAAACTTGTCGATGGTCTGAAAGGTATTTGACTGTGTTGTTGACTGTCATAGTGGATACTTGCCGTTTGCACCCTGTCCCATGGGGAACTACCACTCTGTTGGGGAACTGTGAAGGCAAAGGAATCCTCTTGAGGAAGCTCCACCCCTAAACATGCCATGGGAACATAATTCCTTTAGGCTAAATGTACCTTAGGAAGGAGACAAAAGTACTGTGCAGTGAATGGTGAACACAGGACCTGAGTGAGGACAGACTGACAGCAACTAGTGATGACTGATAACAGACAGAGAACTGAATAATGACTGATAGTAATTGGTAACTGATAGCAGATAGAGGCATGACTTCTATAAGGAGAGAGGAACAGCAAGCTGGAAAAGAGGGACACCATCTAATCCCAACTCTCAGTGGAAACCTACTAGGGTACAGCCTATAGATATACTACATTATGGACCACCTCCTGCAGAGACTATCTAACTTTTATGACCTTCAGCACAGAGGGAGAGGAGAACCTCCATGGGGAGGAAACCTTGGGGATCCAAGGCCTTGGTCATCTTCCTCCAGGCTGGGGATAAAATTAGTAATGGCTTAGCTACTGCAACTTAGTCAGTTCAAGGAAAACTTTTAGAGGAAGGTCTCTCACTCTGCCCTCTAATGGGAATTCCATGGCGGTGTCAAAGAGTCAGTCTCTGTTGCTAAAGGAGGTTCCTAGCGAAGGACGCCACCTCCAAGGGAGCCTCAATAAGACATAGAAGTTGGGCTCTTGAGCAGCAGAGGAGGGGACTAGATGAACCTTAGGCAAATGTAGGGAGGGATACCTTTCAAAGGTACTGCCAACATGGTCTGCACAGCTAAAGGAGCCCCTGTGGACTTAGAGGTCCCACCCTTCAGCAGCTGGACTCTTAATGCTTCATCAGGAGTTGCTGCTGAGTCACACTGCATGGCCAAAGCTTCCTCCGAAGTGTAGGACATTCTCACTTGAAGGGCAGAAAGGAAAGGACCCCTGAGTCAAAGGGACCCACCCTCAAGATGCAGACTTCAAGGGAACCCTCAGGTTGCTGCGGTGCAAGTGTGAGACTCACCCGATCATGTAAAGTCCTTCACTTCACCCTGAGCCACAGCAGAATTGTAGACACATTCCAGAGTGAGCAGTGTAAGCAGCCGTGTGGACAGGCTGCACCACTTGTTTTGATACATAATAGGCAGTCATCCTTTTTGTGTGGTTCAACACAGACATTACATTAAAGATCGCTTTTGTAATTGCTACAGATTTGTTAATTGGTGCTTTATAGAAATACTAGATTTGAGCCTCTGTGTCTGGACCATTGCAGCAGTGAAGGTTGGGTGGAGCCATACAGGGTGTGGGGTTAGAAGTAGGGGCAGAGGGAGCTCTGTCATGTCCATATCATGGAAGAGTGAGTGCTGGAAGGACTAATAGGGTTGTGGGAAGATAATTCAATGATGCAAGATGAGCTGCATCCTAGGATACTCAAAGAAGCAGCAGAGGTACTAGCAGTACCACTAGCCAATATTTTTAACTGCTCACTGAACACAGTAGTAGTTTCCAAGAACAGGACTACTGACATGGTCCCTCTGTGTCAAAGCGAAGGATAAGCCTGGCAACTATAGACCAGTCAGCTTTGATGTCTGTAGTGTGAAAGATACTTGAGGGCAAACTGAGGGAAAGACTGGTGGATATTCTCAAAGTACATGGTTTGCAGGATGTTAGGCAGCATGAGCTCATCAAGGGAGGTCATGCCAGATGAAACTAATGGGGTTCTTTAACTGGGTGACGAGGTGGAAGACAATGGACAGACAGTTGACATACTGTACATGGTCTTCAGTAAGGCCTCTGACTGAGTTCCCACAGGAGACTGGTCTCAAAACTGAGGATCCTATGGTGGAAGAACAAATAGCAGTATGGGTAGACAACTGGCAGAGGGGAGAACTCAGAAAGTAGTAGTAAATGACTAGTTCCTGGATGTTTAAGAAGTTATGCACACTGGGCTGGCCCAGTGTCATGGAAGGTTAGGCACTGGACGCCACACCAGTGACTGGTTCAAGACCGAGCCTGGGTCATTAAAGCTAGGAGGAGGATTTTTGTTAATATATTTTGTATTGAGCTTTTAAATGGTCAATATGGCACTTTGTAATAGCAATAAAGAATGTTATACATCCTTTTTTTAAAATAATATTTATTGAACTTTTTAATTTATACATAATTCCATACATTTGCAGATAGTCTTTGTAATCTTTATAACATTTCATTTATATTACCTAAATGTTGGAAATCAATAGACACATGACATATTGATAAAGAAGAGAAAATCACTATGCAGTAAAGAAAGAAAAGAAAAAGAAAAAACAAGAACATTTAAAAGAAAAGAAGAAACGAGATATGCAAGGCATGTTTATGTAGACCTCATTATAACTTGACAATCTTTTTAAACAAACATTATGATACATTCAAATACTTCTTCATATTTCATGTGTTACCCAGATTTAATGCTAAAAGGAAGAACAAGAAAAATATGAAATTACCAAGCCTTTTATTGGTTATATCAATTATTTTATATCTAACTGCTAATGTTTAAGGTGGGGGAGTAGTATTTTGAATATTTGTCTACAGTTTTCATAGTTAGAATATGAGTTTGACTCACTTAGTAATTTTTCAGTTATTAGTGTATCTAAAACATGGTGTCCCAATTCCCCATGTCTAATTGTATTAAATTTTCAGAATTATAGATTAAATCTGTCACAAACCCACTCAGCAGGTCAGCCCTCTACTCCCAAGTGCCAACCTCCGAGCTTAGTTTGTGAACAGTTAACAGAACAAGGTAACCCTCTTGTCTGTTTTTGTGGATTGAATCAACCTTTGGTCTCAAGTCTTGGAGGGATTCAAACTGTGAACCACTTGCTAGCATACCCAATGCACAGGCTCAGATAATCCTGTCTTCGGGGACCAGATATCTTTGCCTACGGGCACCTAACCAGGTGTACAGAAATTAACCCTTAAAACTGTAATAAAAGACCTTAGATTTAAAATGCTTACCTTTTCCAGTTTGGTGTCACCATTCAAGCTTATGCACAGTGTCTGCTTTAACCATATATACTCTACTTGTAAAGGAAAGAAATCAAAGACAGACCAAGTAAGCTCTAAAAATAGTTTTACTACAATAGATAAAAATATGTAACACATAAAATACAGAACTATTATATCACAAGACATACAAATTCTTAAACAAAACAGGTTTTAACAGTGCAGTTCTTAGATTTGTCTGGCTCTAAATACCTGCTTAAAGTGCTCACAGATGTTTCTTTGTCCAGAGTCTAGATCAGGAGTTCTCTCAAATGGTGGCGCGCCTCCCAGAGGCTGGCGTACCTGTTTCAGGGAGGCGCGGATGTTTTGAAAAAAAGTGTAGTTGCATTATGTGCGCCTTCCGATTCCCTTTCCTGACTGGTCACATCACTAACACACCTCCCCCATCGCGCCCCACTCGGGCCGCATGTGTGCAATTACCATCCTCCCCCACAATCTCCTGCTTGCAAGAGGCTGTGCTGCAATGCCCAGCTATATACACCCCCGCCTCAAACAGTTTAAACCTTAGTGGGGCTAGGAAGGGATCCACAGCCAGCCAAACAAATGCAGAAAAGGTCTGTATCAGACTAATAGGGAGTAGGTCTGTATCAGACCAATAGGGAGCAAGATTGGTTTGGCTAATCAGTAGGCAAACTTAGCTAGCCAATCATCGGCTGGCTTCACTGGCTTCTGCGGCCAATCAAAGGCCATCTCAGGACAGTGTCGTCATCGCCCGGCAGTAAAGCATGGCGCGCAGTCGGGAGTTTCAACTTTGCAGAGATTGCCTCTAACTTGGACCGCCTGCCTAAAGCTGCTGATTTGATCCACCGCCAGCTGCCGCCCAGACCTTCACGCTTTGCCGCTGCACCTGGGACCCACGCTTGACTGCCGCCTAGGATCTGCATTTCACCCACTTTAGCTGTTGCCTGGAAGCTCTCCTCATTGTGGCTTCCACCTCCCACCTGTAGCTGCTGCTCGACCTCCTGAGTTCCAAACTGGCCATCTTCTGCCTTCCAGACTTCTCCCGGACCCACTCTGTAAAGGGCTGGTAGGGACTTGTTCTGTACTGCATATATGTTTTGTTTGTATGCCCAAGGGGGCTTAAATGGTGGCAGTTGGGGGGAAGAAGGTTGAAATGGCACACTGTTTTTGGTGGGGGGTCATATATGGTGTCTCTGTCCTGAAACAGAGAGTTGGCTCACTGTTTGTTTTGGATGGCTGGTGTGGGTCATATATGGGTTCATTGCTCTGAAAGAAAGCTGAAATGGCCCACTGATTTTGTGGTTGCAGGGGGTCATATATGGTGTCTCTGTTTGTACTAAAAAGAGAGTTGAAACTGCTCACTGTTTGTTTTTGATAGCTGGGGGGCATATATGATGTCTCTGTGTGCTGGAGAGAGTTGAAATGACACTATTTTGATGGCTGAAGGGTAGGGGTCTTTGCAGATCTTTAGGAGGACCCTGCCTGTGCTGGCTTTCATATGTGATGGTTTCTATGGGGATGTTTTGGGCAAAGGGCCTTCTGGTATGGCTTGAGGGTAGGTGTATTCTGCAGGTCTTAAGCCCAGGAGCACCCCTGGCACTTCACTTCAAAAGCAGCAAAACCTGCCTGTTGGATTCAAATGAATGGGAGTTTACAAAGTGCCAATGTGTTATTCATTATTACAGGTAGCTGGCAAGTGCACAGTGGTAACCATGCAAAAGTTGACCAGAAATCTTATTTAGTGCATATACGCAGTGCGCTAATGGGCAGTTCTTACACAATTACCACAGTATGGAAATATGTATGTAAATGAGGTCATGATGACATGGGAGGCTTGACATTTTTTCAGGCCCTAGGGGAGGCTCACTATGGCAAGGTCTGAGAACCCTTGGTCTAGATAGATAAATGAGTTGTTTGTGGCCAAACAAATACTTTACTTTGAATTTTATACCAATCTAGCTCAGTCATGTCATTAAAAATGAGGCTTCTAGGTTGTAAAAATATTTCTTTTCCCAGTTCTTGTGCTGTTTTTTTCTCCAAATTTGAATTAATGGGCATTGCCAGATATTATTTAATAGTGTTCCTTTTGTTTACATCTGTGCCAGCACAAATGATCTTTTCTCATACCCATTATAAATTTATTTGGTGTATAGTATGCCTTTGCAATTATGTTCAGTTTATTGACTTATTTTTGCAAATATGTCGTTTTTTTGCTGCTTTCCAATATGTGTTCCATTCTTTATGCCACTCCTGATCATTTATTCATTTTTTCTATTTTCTGCTGTATCTCTCATAGAGCAGTTCCATTAGTAGCTTTTATGATTACATTGTAGAATTTACTTAATCTTTTAGTTTTAAATTAAAACATAAAAACATAGAAATTTGCCAGCAAAAAGGACCCATTGGCCCATCCAGTCTACCCATTTGCTTCATCTTCTTCTTATATTTTATCCCAGTCTATTTTATATTTATTTATTATGCCACTTTTTGTTTTGAAATTATTATATAAAGTTTTTAGTGTATATTTCCACCAGTTGATTTTACTGATATTATTAATTCCTTCATATTTCATTAATCTGTCTTTATTTAATAGTTGGATAGTTGGTACCATTTCCAAATACTTGCATTTCTAAGTTTTTTTTATCAAAGTGTTTTTCCTTTATGCCAGGATTCATGACCTAATGCCATTCTTTTTATTTAAAGCTACTTTTAAAACTAATTCACTGGCTTTTATGTTCTCCATTTTTTAAATATATTTTCTGTATATGTGTGAAAAGTAAATTATGCTGACATTACTAAAATTCATTTTGCAGTTACTAATATTCCTGTATTTTATTAAACACTGTAATATCCAGGGTGCATGACCAGTTGATATTCATTTTTTGAGCTAAATAATATCCATTAAGGGTCTGGACAGCCAAGGCGCCTTCCTGTCTAGTTAAGCAAAGTGTAGTTCATGCTATTCTAGGAGAACCTCCATGCCATAGGAACTTTCTAAATAAGGCTTTGATTTTTTAAAGTGTTCATCTGACAATGATCTTTGTATAGCTTGATAAGTAAACAACAAATGCAGTGACACCATCATTTTAATAGTTTCATTTCTGTCCCGAGTGACAGGGATAAACTTTACTAACAATCTAACAGGATTTCCATTTTGTTGTATGTCATCTGGATGTTTATTATAGCAGTATTGTCTATTTTTTTATTAGTATAATCTCCAACTATGATATATTTTCCTGAATTTTCATTTCAGATGTAATTTGTTTAGTTTGTTCTGTTAAATTAGTAATCGGATAAGATTACTGATTTATTTTTATTTAAACTATAATCTGCTAATTATCCAAAATATTCAAGAGGACAGGGAAAGATATCAGGAGAAACAGAGAGGCAGATAAAGCAGTTAGGAGCGCAAAGGTGCAAATGGAGGAGAATATTACCAAGTCAATAAAAAGGGGCTACAATATTCTTTAGATTTATAAACAAAAAGAGGAAGACTAAAGGAGGGATAGTGAGGCTGAATCAGAAGGAGGGGTTTGTATGGAAGAGGACCAAAAATAAAGAGACATATTGAACAAATACTTTTGTTCAGTATTTACAGATGAAGGGGTAGGTGACAGGCCACAAATAAGGGACAAGGGCATTAAAGGAAGGGAGGGGACACTAGTCCTTTGCAGGAGAGAGAGAGTCCTCAAGGAACTAGCACAACTAAAAGTGGACAAGGCAATGGTGCCTGATGAGGTACACCCTAAGATACTGAGGGAGCTCAAGGAGGTGCTGGCTGCACCTCTGACAGCCCTGTTCAACCTATCACTGGATACTGGGGATTGGAGTAGGGCAGATGTGGTCCCACTTCACAAAAGAAAGAGGGAGGAGGCAGGAAATTAAGACTTGTCAGCCTGACTTCAGTGGTGGGTAAAGTAATGAAATCACTACTGAAGGAAAGGATTATGAAACCTGTTACCACTCTGGAGGTCTCCCCATCACGCCGCCAACCAGGCTCAGTCACTAGTACTTCCATCTTGTTGGGGTTCAGTCTCAGCCAGTTTGAGGACATCTAGTCCTGAATCTCCGCCAAACATTTATTTAGCACTTCAGTTGCATTTCAGGAGAAATGATATATACAGCTTGGGTGTTGTCTGCATAGCAGTGGAAACCCAGACTGTATTGTCTAATGAGCTCTCCAGGGCAGCATGTACACCGCGAACAACATCAGTGAGAGGATCGAGCCTTGAGGCACTTCACATGACAGGGGCTTCGAGGAGGAGGAGAAATTTCCCATCACTACTTTTTACCTCCTGTCGGAGAGATAGGACTCAAACCATTTGATGACTGTTCTGATGAGTCCACAATATACTCAGGTGATCCAATAGCACAATGTAGTCCATGGTGTCAAATGCTTGAGGAGAGATTGAGAAGAACAAGAAGAAAAATTACTTACCATAGTAATGTTGTTTCTTCTAATGGAGTCTTGCTGTATTCAGACATAATGCAGTTAGTCCCAGCACTTGAACTGCCCCAGAAAGGAAAGAGTTAACTCTATGCAGAAGCATAGAACGTTGAGCTCGAGCTCTGGTTTTCAAACCTCTGTCTGTGGTACTTCCCAGTGTAACCGCCAGATTCTTACGAGCAAACTAACTAATATACTGTAGTGTGGAAATTGTTCAAACATATAGCCAAAGGGCAAAAGATTATTTTTGGGCCCAAAAGACTCAAGTCGAGAACCCAAGAAGGAAAGGTAGTGACAATATTTAAGTATAAAACACCAGAAAATAACAACAACATCTACCCCACCCAAGAGGGAGGGTACAATGTACACCCCTGAGATGCAACACTGTAACTGCCAGCCCACTTCCCAAAACCCAGGTTCTGAGAGGGGAGGGAGGTCTGAATACAGCAAGACTCCATTAGAAGAAACAACATTACTATGGTGAGTAATTTTTCTTCAAACAACATGAAGTCTTGCTGTATTCAGACATAATACAGACTACCAAGCAGTTCTCACAGAGGAGGGAATGCAGAATCTACTTTGGGAAGAGGCTCTGCAGTACTGCTGTGCTAAACCTAGCATCACTCCTAGCCTGATGTCCAGGGAGTAATGTTTGGTGAAAGTATGCACAGTTTTCCAGGTGGCTGCTTTACAGATCTCTAACAAAGGTATATCTCTGGCCAGTAGCTGTACCCCTAGTCGAGTGAGCCCACAGGCCTGAAGGAGCGTTCTACCCAACTTGTCATAACAGAATTGTATACAAGAAACAATCCACCTGGAACTAGTTCTTTTAGTGGAAGGCTTACCTTCCCCACTTCACCATAAGTGAGAAACAATTGAAGACAGTCATTTCTGTGTGCCTTAGTATGCTCAATGTAGTAGCTAAGGGCCCTTAACATCCAGACTGTGTAACCTTCTTTTCACCTGAAGAAGAATGGTCAGTGAAAAACACAGGAGAGATATAGACTGGTTCAGATGAAAACTGATACCACTTTGGGCAAGAACCTCCTATGGTTCTTAGGACCACTTTGTCCCTATGGAAGAGATGAAGTCAGGTTCAACTGACAGAGCCTGTAACTCGCTAATCCGCCTGGCAGAAGTAATAGCTACCAGGAAACACAGTTTTCCAGGTCAAGTACTTCAATTTGGCCGAAGCCAGAGGTTCAGGGGTGGCTGCATAAGCTGAGCTATGCAGACATTAAGATCCCAAGGTGGAGTGGGCTCCCTAAAGGGAGAGTTACTGTGAACCAGACCTTTGAAAAACTTTCTGAAAACAGGATGAGATGCTAGGAAGAGCCTGTCCCTGCTGAGAGGAATGCAGAGACAGCTGCTAGATGAACCTTCAGAGTGGCAGGCCTAAGGCCTAGACCATTCAGATGAACTAGATAGTCTAAGGTCGTGGAAATGTCTGCAGAATCAGGCAAGATGCCTTTCTGAGAGCACCAAATACTGAACCTTTTCCATTTGAGTTGTAAGTTTTTCTAGTGGAAGGTTTCCTGAGACCTTCAGAATATCCAGAACTCCCTGAGAAAGATGTAGTGCTGCATATTCTAACTCTTCAAGAGCCAGGCCTTGAGATTGAGAGACTGAGACTGGGGTACCAGATCCACCCCTGGGAGGAGGACAGGAGATTGTATGTCCTGGGCAGAGACAGGGACGTGACACTGACAAGGACAGCAGTAGAGGATACCAAGGCTGTCTGGCCCAATCTGGAGCCACCAGTGTCACTGTGCAGGGTTGAGTCCTGATCTTGATCAGAACCTGAACAGCAGAGGGAAGGCATAGAGAAATCTGCCCTTCCAGTCCAAAAAGAGAGCATCCTGGGGAACCGTCCCCAAGACTGGAGGTCTGCAACAAAACAGAGGAAGTTGATGATTGTCTGGTGCTGCAAAGAGATCCATCTCTGGAATGCCCCACCTGGAGAAGATGACCTTCAGGATGTGAGGATCCAGGGACCATTCGTGATGTCCATGTGAAATTCTGTTCAGAGCATCTGCTAGTATGTTGTCCTTCCCTGGAAGGTGAACTGCTACCAGAGAAGTCTGAAGAGAATAGGCCAGAGACCACAGCTTCATGGCTTCTGTGCACAAGGCTGAGGACCGAGTGCCTCCCTGCTTGTTGATGTACTCACATTGTGGTGGTGTTGTCCATTCTGACTTCACCACCTTGCCTTTGACTGAATCCGAGAAACTCTGCAGGGCTAGGAAAACTTCCTGAGTTCCAGAAGATTGATATGAAGGAGAGACTCCTGTGGAGACCAGATCCCTTGAGCTGTCAGGGCTCCCAGGTAGGCTCCCACCCTAGGAGAGAAGCATCCATAGTTAGAACTACTGATGGGACTTGAGGAAGAAATGGAACCCCTGTCTGAGGTTTTCCTGGTCCAGCCACCACTGGAGAGCTTGGACCAGAGTCTGAGTCACTGGAATCAGTTTGGTAAGTGAATCCTTCTTTGAGACCAAAAAGACCTTAGATGAAACTGAATGTCCCTCATCTGAACCTTGCTCCCTGCACCACGGCTGTGGAAGCTGCCATGTGGCTCAGGAGCTGGAGGAACTGTCTTGTTGGGCAGAAGACCTGAGGTCAGAAGGAGGAAGCGAGATCCACTAGGGCCTTTACCCTTGCCAGGGAAGGAAGGCTTTTGCTTGTACAGTGTCCAACTCTATGCCTATAAAGGTGAGAAGTTGAACTGGTTCGAGGACAGACTTTGGAAGATTGAGAAGAAACCCTAGGGAGCTGAGTAGGTCCTGGGTAGTTTGAAGAGTTTACTTGACCTGTAAAGGTGACTGACCCACTAAGAGCCAGTCGTCCAGATACGGGAAGATGGTGATACCCTGTCTTCTGAGGTAAGCCACCACTACTGCAAGGCACTTTGTGAACACCCTTGAGCTGATGTTAGGCTAATGGCAAGGCTCTGAATTGGCAATGGCCTGAAGGTAACTTAAACCTGAGGTATTTTCTGTGGGAGCACCTGATAGGAATATGAAAGTAGGCATCCTTGAGGTCCAGAGATGCTAGCCAGTCCCCTGGCCTTACAGAGGAAAGGATTATTCCCAGAGTTACCATTTTGAGTTTGGGCTTTGAAATGTGTTTGTTCAAATACCTTAGATCTAGGATGGGTCACCACTCCCTGTTTTCTTTGGTAAGGAAGTACCTGGAGTACAGTCCTTTTCCCTTGTGCTGAGTAGGAACTTTCTCTATAGCTCTGAGAGCTAGAAGAGAGGAAACCTCTGCCTCTAGGGCAAGGGTTTCTGAGATTGATGCAGGTGGAAAAGACTTGGCCCTCTTTGGGAAATTTTTGAAACTGAGGGCCAGTCTCTGGCTTACTACTTCCAGGACCCACTTGTCTGAGGTCATAGACTTCCAGGCCTGGAAGTAGTAAGCCAGCCTGCCTCCTACTGGAAATGGGAGTCGACCCGGCTGACACATCAGGGTGTCTGCTTGGCAGGAGCCTTAGACTGAGAGGAGGAGGAGCAGCCCTGCTCATCCCTCTCCTGCCCCTCCTCTGAAGAACCCCCTCTGTGGGAAGGGAGAGAGGCCTGGGCTTGGTAAAGGGCCTTTGAAAGGGCCTGCCCTGCCCTAGACTGCTGCTTGTGCGGAGTGGCCTGCCTTTCCTTGGCCTATGCACTCCTGTATGTGGTCCTGTATTCATCCACTTTCTTCATGTAAGCCTCTGTCTGCTCCCAAACAGAGAGTTACCTACACAGGAAAATCCATGGCCTTAGTCTGGGGATCCTGTGAAAGGCTAGTACATCTGAGCCAGGCATGTCTTCTGAGAGACACAGATGTAGCAATGACTCTAGATGCCACATCATTGGAGTCCACAGCAGCATGAAATTGCATTTTGATGCCTCAATTCCAACAGCAGCCACCTCCTCCAGCATCTTGGCTAGCTGGGAGAGGCCTGTTTAGCCAGTTCCAGAACCGTATCCCATCTGGATTTCTGGTACCTGGCTGTGTAGGCTATATAGGTAGCCTGCCTGAGTCCCAAAGAGGATGCCAAATACTGTTTTTGGCCATGGCATCCACTTTCCTGGAGTCCTTATCCGGGGTGGAAGCCAAAGGAATGCTAGCCCTGTCACAGGCTGCAGCCTGCACTACCCCAACATGGCTGCAATGACTATAAGGGAACTCCACAGTTGGCCTGATAACAAATACCTCCTGTCCATTCTCTTATCCACGGAGGTATTGAATTAAGAGTTTGTAAAATTTGTGTGTCTGTTTCCCCAAGGATTTATGAAGAGGGATAGGCAGCCTTTTGACTCTGGGATGTCCATCATTTCCACAAAATCAGACTCTTCATCCTCCTCTGCAGCTTCAACCAGGAGAAGCTGCAGGGTTTCTCTCACCTTTGTAGAACAAAAATGTGAAGGGACTCAGAGAGCCTAGGAGGAGAGACACTGAGGGCCTATCTGGGAGATGTCTGGTTCAATGGGCACATCCAGACCCCCTGGTCATCGCCATCATCATCATCATCATCATCACCAGGATAGTCTTCGCCTCCCCCACCCCTCATAATAAGAGTCTGGATCATAATCCGAGGAGATGGATCCGACTGAACCGACTGCCTAACCAGCGGTACCGGTTCGGACGGAACCAATCTAAGCGACTGAACAATACTAATCACTTTGGCTGTTTCGTCGTGGTTGGAGAGTGAGATACGATCCGAACCGGCAGACTTACGCTTTCTTTGATGGAACCGACCTTTGGGGTTGGCTTCCTTTGCCCGAGGAGGTATCGCCTAGGTCAGTAGGCATCTCCTCAGGTTCGGCCGCAACCGAACTAGGCTGGCCATCCGGATCTACGGACTTCTGCCTCCCTTTCCTTCAGCCTACTCAGTCTTTTATCTAGAGTGGATTTAGAAAGTTTTTACAGATTTGGCAGTCTGGCTTGAGGTGGTCAAACCTCAGACAATAAACACAGATGAGGTGGGGTCAGCCTTAGCAAAGGCCTCCCCACACTCAGTACAGTGTTGAAACCCAGTGGGACCGTTTTCTTCTTGAGTTTCTCAGACATGGCCAACCTAACAAATTACCCTATTGCAGCTTTCAAGCCAGGTAATATAATAACCAATTGGTTTACAAACCGTGTCACAGGCTTTTTAAAAGAACCAGCAAAAGGTCCAGTTCTTTGAAACCGATCGGCACTGAACACCACATTAATCCCAGAAATAAAAATTAAAATTAACAAGGTCGGTTCAAACCGGACTGACCGAAAGAAACTGAAGAAAAGAACAATTTCCACCAAAATAAACACAGTCACTACCTATCTACATACTACCTCTATGATAGGCAGAGGCTGGAACCGAAAATAACAAAAAATATGCGGTTTAAACCAAACGCTTACTTTTACCGACCCGAGCAGAGGAAATCTCCGGAGCGACTTCACTGTTAGGTGGAGTAAAGACTCTGATGGTTACACTGGGAAGTACCACAGACAGAGGTTTGAAACCGAGCTCGAGCTCAACTTTCTGTGCTTCTGCATAGAGTTAACTCTTTCCTCTCCGGGCAGTTCAAGTGCTGGGCTAACTGCATTATGTCTGAATACAGCAAGACTTCATGTTGTTTGAAATGATCATTCTCCTCTATCCTCACCCTGAGAAGGTCATTCTGCACTCAAACTAATGCTGTTTCTGTGCTATGCCTAGCTCTGAAACCAGACTGGAATGGCTCATAGATGTCAAAGGCTGAGAGGTGCACCTCAAGCTGCTGAGCCACTACTTTCTCATCAACCTTCCCTAAAAATGGGAGATTGGAGATAGGTCTATAATTTGCCAGGACATCAGGGTCGAGTGATGGTTTCTTCAGAAGGGCCTCACCAGCGCCTCTTAAAGGCACTGGGGAAGCACTCACCTGAGAGCGTTTTCCAGGTAAGACGTTGGCTACGCAACAGGAATCAGAGGGTGGTGGTAAATGGTGTTTACTCTGAAGAAGGCAAGGTGACCAGCTAGGTGCTGCAGGGGTCATTATTAGGCCCAGTCCTCTTCAATGTCTTTATTAGCAACATTGCAGGGAGGACTGAAAGGGAAAGTATGCCTGTTCATGGATGACACAGAAATCTGCAACAGAGTAGAGACACCAGGGTGGATGGAAAAATGAGGAACAATCTGGAAGACTGGTCAGGGTTTGGCAACTGGTTTTCAATGCAAAAAGTGCAAATCATGTACTTGGGCACAGAAACCCGGAGGCAACATGTACCAATTGTGTGAGGAGTATTGGCAACAACAAAACAGGAAAGGACCTGGAGGGTAACTATTTCTGATGTCCTGAAGGTTGCAAAGCAGTGTGATAAGGCAGTGGAGAAGGCTAGCAGGATGCTTGGGTGCATAGGGAGGGGTATCTCCAGCAGAAAGAGGGAGGTAGTGTTACCCCTGTATAGATCTTTGGTGAGGCCCCACCTCGAGTACTGTGTCGAGTTCTGGAGGCCCCATCTCCAGAATGACATAGATAGGGTGGAGGCGTGTACAGAAGAGGGCAACTAAAATGTTGCAGGGCCTGCATCAAAAGCCATAAAGGAAAGAACTAAGGAAGTAAATACACACTTTCTAGAGGAAAGGAGGTAAAGGGGGACATGACAGAAATGTTCAAATACCTCACAGGTATTAATAAGGTATAGAAAGTAGCATTTTAAGTAGGAAAAATGCTTGAGGCAAGGGATGCTGTGAAGCGGAAGGGGAGACAGAGGAGATGTGAGGAAAATTTCTTCATGGAAAGGGTGGTGGATGCCTGGAACAGCCTCCCAGCAGAAGGTGGTGGGTGCTAAAATAGTAACAGGATTCAAGCATGCATGGAATAGACACAAGGGACCTTAGAAATAAGGCAAGGGGGAGACCAGAGATCAAGTAGGGTCTGTGGTGGCACAGTAAGTAGGGAAAATAGGGCAGACTAGGTGGGCCAAGAGGTCCTTCTCTGCCAACAACTTCTATGTTTCTATGTTAAGCTCTTTATTAAATATTTATAGGATTTCTTTGTTTAATCATCAAACTCAGTAATCATCAGCATAAGCATTTAACTTAAAGTACTTATTTTGACATTCAATACCTTGTATATTTTGATTACCTCTTACGTGTTTTAATAAAATTTGTAATGCTATTATGAATAATACTGGGGACAAAGGGCAACCCTGTCTCTCCGTGGTCATTTTTAATGTTATAGTAAAGTAGTTTTTAATGTAGTAAAATATTTATTATTATAAAACTAGCGGTTGGGAAAGAATAGAATTGATTAATTATATTTTAAATAAGTTTGTGGAGTCCTTATTTTCTAAACATAATATAATAAAGCCCAATTTTATAAGGTCAAAGGCTTTTCGCATCCAAAGCAATTATTATAGATTCTTTATTATAAGTTCTTGCTTGTTTAACAGTGTTTTGATGTGAGCAAGGCTCTGAAGTAAGGTTTGTCTCTCTACAAACCCTGATTGGTCTGGTTCTATTAATTCAAGTATTTTTGTTTAAATTCTGTTAACCGACTTCTGATGCAGCTTCCGGTAAATGGTAGCTTAGCTCTCGAGCTATCGGCCAGCTCTCTAGTTTTACTTGATAAATCAGCTCTCTCTGAAATTCCATGGATCCACTACTGGAAAGTTTATGGCGGCTAGCAATCTACGTAGGGGAGTTAATAGAGTCGCAGTAACTGCCTCTGACACGAAAAATTCAAACGGAGACGCGACTGACTTAGGGGCCTCACGCCTCTATCCAGGCACCACAATCTAAGATGCGCAGACCAAACAAGCCAAAACAAAACAATCCGCCAACATGGACACTAAACTAGATAAAATCTTGCAGGAGCTCCAGGAGTTTAAGGCAGACTTTCAGTCATTCAGGCAAACCAGGAGAAGTTTCAAAATGACCTCACAGAGCTGCACTCCACAGTATCCTCTTTAGATCAGCAGGTACAAGAACAGGCCTCGACCACCTCTCAGTTGCAAGATACCCTGAACCAAGTGGCCCACCTTTGCCAGCTCATGGTGGAGTGTCAGGAAGATGCTGAGAATCATAGCCGTCGCCAGAATATACGTTTATATAGGGTACCAGAGAACAGCGAAGGGTCAGATCTACTTAGATTTGTAGAAACCTCCTCCGTGAGACCCTTGAGCTGGGCTCAGACTACAACCCCGAGATAGAGAGGTCCACAGAGCCTTGGGCCCAAAGCCCGTTCAACCCACTGCCGCCCTAGATCTATAATAATCAGGTTCCTATGATTCCAGACAAAGGAGTTTATCCTAAAACAAGCCTGGGCCAAAACGTGTATTTACTGTGGTGATAAACGATTTTCGTGACAATGACTATGCTCCCGCCACAATGCAGAAAAGGAGGCATACATCTCACTGTTCCACTTATCTTAGACAGCAGAAGCTTAAATTCGGACACCATACCCAAGCAAAATGGTGATCCAGTTTCCATCGGGCAGCAATGTTACAAATCCATGGAGGACGTCTGTACAGACCTTAGAAAATGGGGTACACTCTACCAACCACGATCCATGCACCATGAGAGTACCTGAAGACAAAGCCATATCCAGAGCGACTCCTTCTAAACAATTGCCAGATCAACAAGCAACTATTGAATCGATCGAAACTATGCTAGCACAGTTTTCTTGGCAGTCCAGTTGAAATTCTTCTGAAACAGAACTTTGACTCACAGTGAGTAGTATGGCGGGGCTGGGGTGGGGTGGCTGGGGCCGGCCCATTGGGGCTCATTTCGGGGGTGGGCTTGATGATGGAAGGCACCCAGTCTATAATCTGAATTGATTAAACCAGAAAATAATGGCTATGGTGCTTTTTATTCGGGGTTGGCCTGGGGGCTGGACCGGATCGGAGCCTAGAGTTGAATACTTTGACCTGGCATGGGGGGTGTAGGGCCCCTCAGAGCTCACTACATCTGAGGGGTGGGGAGGCAGACCCATCCCAGCCTTTTCTGAATGCTCCCCACCGTGGTTCCTCTACATTGATAAGCAGCTGCCAGGTTGGGCCAGGCGGGAGAATATTGACCCATCCTTCTTGAACTGGCCACGAGGGTTTTATATATCTACTCTGTCCTCATTAAATAGGGTCTCAGAGGATCCCAGATACCTCCGAGGGCTAGAGGGCTCGTAGAGTCGCTAAGCCTGCCCAGACCGGATGTCTATCGGGGCCGGGGATATACTTTAGCAAGTTCAACTGGCAATACTGCATTTATTTATTTATAAGGTCTAGGATTACAATACCTTTGAGCCAAGGCTCTTTACAAAGGTTCCACATCAGAGACTAACATTTAAAAAAAAAAAAAAAAAGAAGAAAGACAAGCAATGGTGACGGAAGTCCATACAAAATGTTTCCCAGGATCCCACATCATTTCGATGATGGGTGCTCACCCATGGACGATCTGTAGATCAGTCCCAAATGCTTGCTCCACTTGAGCATGCATTGTTGGAAGTCACAGAATCTCCCTTAAATGGAGTTTGTATATAGTTACCACTGTTTTCCAAATCATAGATATTAATATAAGTATGCCGGTTAGCATATGAATCCCTATATAATTTCTCCAGTTATTGTTTTCCTTTTATTTTTGAACCACAGTTCACCAGAAAACTGCAAATGACTCAGATGCTATGTGTTATTAGAGACAGGAATACAAGCCAGCAGATTATCAGAAGGACTGTTTCAGTTGGGGAGGCCCGGTGATCAAACAGAGTTGACGCATAAATAGACATGCATTATCCTTCAAACTTACATCTCATAATGTAAACAGACTGGCCGGCCCATCAAGAGGGATCGTATACTTAGCACTTAAAAACTAAATCCAGATATTCTTTTACTACAGGAGACTCATCTCTCTACCATGGAGCACCATAAGTTGCTCAAATTCGATTTTTACATATAATAGAATCTTTCTTACCAGAGGGTAGGAAAAGGGTTCAGTAATTTTGATTCCAAAACGATCCAAACTACAACTACTGGACCAATATACTGACAGAGAGGGCAGGCTGGCACTGGCAGTGGTCAAACTGAACCAACAGACCCTAACAGTATGCAGCCTCTATATCCCGCCGGGCTCAGATGCCTCAACTGTCCAACAATTAGTGGACGCCATCCTTACCAGGCAACAGGGTATTTTAATCTTAGGGGAGACTTTAATTGTCAGCTGAACCCTTTGCTCGATTCCTCAGCAGCACACCCTCCCCACAGACATCTGGACAAAAATATCTACAATGTCTTATCCAAGATGTGGGCATGGTAGACACATGGAGACAGTTACATCCTAACATCAGAAATTCTCCTAGTATTCTCAGCTTTTAAACATTATTCAAGACTTGATTACTGTTGTATAGGCAAGGAACATATGGATCTAATCCGATCCGCTGAGATTTTAAATATTTGTCTGCCTGATCATGCCCTCATCACCCTGGACCTCGATATTCAGAAAGAGAGAATAAACACCCAGTGACATTTTAATCCGTCCCTGCTCAGGGATAAAGAATTCCAAGATTTAATGGATAAGCGTATCCCAGAAATCATAAGAGATAATACATCCTCCCAGACCTCCTGCCAGATTCTCTGGGATATCCTAAAGGTAGTCCTCAGAGGTGACATAATAGCTATGCCTTGCATAAGAAAAACAGTCCAAGCACAAATTAGTAGCCTTGCAGGAGGAACTCGGCTTCCTTCAGCAGGCAAATATGCAGGGCACACCGATCTTTTACCTTTGATAGTCCAAACACAGAACAAGATCCAGTAGATCCTGACAGCCAAAACTGAGCAGGCTCTGGCCTGGTTGAGGCAACGCTACTACGAGGGAGGGCGAGGGCCTCTAGACTCTTAGCATACCGCCTCCAAATCAAATACATAATTATACCATTACTAAAATTAGAGATCCCATATCCAGACAGATCAGATACTGACTTCACAAATACTGGACGCCTTTAAGAAGTATTACCAGAACTTATATCTTCTCCGAGGTCCCTGATCCACACAAAATTTCAACTTCCTCACCCAGCTCCATCTCCTTGCTTTGTCAGAATCACAGCAAGCCCAAATAGTAGCCCGATTACTGAATTAGAGCTTCAAAAGACAATTCAAAGCCTGAAAATGGAAAATCCCCAGGCCGGATGGTTTTGGAGTGGAATTTTATAAAGGCACATGGAATTTGGTGCGAACCTCCCTTCTCCAGGCGCTAAAAATTGCCCACACCACTTCCTCTTTTCGATCTCTTGAGACAAGCAACCATTTCTGTGATCTTGAAGCCCCAAAACCCTCTCATCTTTGTGACTCATACCGCCCTATTTCGGTTCTCAACTAGGACTATAAAATTTATACAAGCATTTTGGCACATCGGCTTGACCACATCCTCCCTCTCTGATACATCCAGATCAATCTGGATTCATCAAAAGGCAGGCAGACAATGGACAATATCAAAAGAACCCTGTATCTTATAGACCATGCTCAGTCCTCAAAGTCCCCTCTTCTAGTATTAATCCTAGACCTCAAAAGGCTTTTGACATGGTTTCATGGGATTTCCTACAGGCGGTCCTACAAAATTTAACTTCCCTACCCTATTTATGGATGCGATTAAAGGCATATACATAGATCCAGAGGCAGTAGTGAAGTTAAGCAGCTCGCACTCTGATCGCTTCTCCTCACACAGGGCACCCAGCAAGGCTGTCCCCTCTCCCCATACCTATTCGCTCTTTTGTTGAACTTATAGCCCAGATGTTAAGATAGACTCCGGCCTCTATGGTTACAGAGCCTCTGACTCATCATACCATAAAATAGCATATTATGCTGTGACTTTCTCCTCTATATCACCCTTCCCGAAGAATTGCTACAAACCCTAACTACCTTACTAAAAGAAATAGAGACCCTCACTGGATATACTATAAACTCAAATAAATCGGAAGCCCTACTGGTACAACCCTCTTTCCCAAGATCTCATTAATAAATACCCATATAGGTGGGATAAAACACACTTAACCTATCTTGGAATTAAAATCCCATCTAAGCTATCTGATCTATACAATTCAAATTATTCCCCTACTTTCTCCAAAATACATTCTGATTTACAGAGATGGACTCCTCTTCCTTTATCATTAATGGCTAGAATTCAATCTATTCAGATGAACTCCCTCCCAAAGCTTCTATACTTGATGCAAAGTATCCCTTCCCCTACTAAGGAAGGATGTCCGGATCTGGGACAATTCTATTAGCCAGTTCTTATGGATGAATCAGCTACCTCAACTGGCAATGGTTAAGCTTCAACAACCCAAGGACAAAGGAGACTTATCTCTTTCCAATATACTACATTACAACATGGCATCACTGCTCACCCATATAACTATGTGGTTCTTACCCCATCCCATGCGCCATCCTGGCATTTAATAGAACAGACTATGGCAAACGGCCCCTACACCACTCTCTAGTTTTGCAACCTAACAATATCACCAGACTGCAGAAGGCTTCCAGATTTACAAAATATACTTCATTCTTGGACGTAAGTTTCTAGCTCGCCTACTCGTAGGTTTATGTCATCCTGATAGGAATTCGTGGAAGACCCTGATTGGGCACCGCACGATTGGATACTACCTTCCAATCCTGGGCTCATAGAGGTCTAAGACACACATACCAACTATATGAAAATGCAGTATTCAAATCATTTGGCCAACTCAAACAGGAATTTTCTCTGGTGAGAAGTGACTTTTATAGATATTTACAATTACGTAATTTCTTAGTGCAAAAATAGGACTGAATATTACAGCCTGTTCTGTCCCCTCTGTCTTCTCCTGATCCAGTTAGAAAAGGCGAGACTGGAGCCATTTGATCTCTCGCCTTTATAAAACCCTACAAGGGACACCATCCCAAGCCATGGACCTGGTACAATTTCATTGGGAAGCAGAGCTCCAGATTGCTCTGTCCCAGGAGGATTGGCACAGGATTTGGCAGAGGCAACACAAAACCTCCAGCTCTTACACTTGGAGAGAGTATTCCTGGAAAGTGGTGTCCAGATATTTCTGCACACCCCAGATCACAGTTAAGTTCCTGATGGGAAGTGATTCCTCATGTTGGAGGAAATGCGGATGTGAGGTAACTACACATTCTAATTTTTTGGACATGTTCGGTCCTGACATCATACTGGATTACTATAGGCGACAGAGTTGCACACCTCTTTCCTCTCTTAGGCACATTCTCACCTGCAATTGGGCTTCTACTTCATTATCCTCGCTGTTTCAGAGATCCACACCAAATATACCTTCTTAATATTTTGCTGGGGGCAGCTAAAAATGTATAACTAGATTATGGCTCAACCCTGATCCTCCCTCCATCACAGCCTGGGAGGACACAGTATATGATATCTATAAACTAGAACATATGACAGCCAGAATTCAAAATAAGGTCCCTGAATTAATGAACGATGGAACAGATGATTCCTTCATATAGCACAATTTAGAATAGATCAGATACCATAGCTCCAGGGGAGATGTGTTATATAAATGGGCTCAGTGGATGGGGTCGAGCCAGTCCTCATTTTTATTTATTTATTTACTTGTTTTAACTAATTCTCCTCTTAGAGTCCTTTCGGAACCTGGTTGGGTGGTGATCCCGCCTACTCGAAATTTTATGCGGCATGGGTGGACCCCTGGGCCTCTTCCCTTGTAAGCCTAGTATATAAATTGAAAGTGCAAAATGTTTTTTTGAATATTGAAGGAAATTGATGTCACTAGGAAGAATTAAGTATGGTAGTGGATTCTCCTCATTCGGATTCCTAATTTTTCTTTTTAACATACCTATACCACACTTAATCCCATACTTGTTCATTATCTCTTCCCACTTTTTAGAGGTTTGCTGCTACACTTAGTGAATGCCTTACTTTTGCACCTGTAATTGATTTCCTGTAAATATGAACTGTGATGTCAAATAAGTTAACATCTGAAATAAAAAGACAGTTTTAAAAATAAATTTGTTAACCAATAGTTTAGCTATTACTTTTATAGTCTATATACAATAGTGCATTTGGTCTGTAATTTTCAGGAAGAGTCTTATCTTTATTTGGTTTGGCCAATAACACTACTTATAACAATCAGTCAATCAATCAATCAAAATCTTTATTTTTGACAGGTGGAACATCATTGAGACAAGCTTATTTACAAGACGGACCTGGGGATAACATGAGGTACAGAAGACAGGTACCTGATTGGTACAGAGCCATCAGGTGACCATTGATTAATCCACGATATACACACAGCAAGTGGTGAAGTGTCCACCCTGATAGATCAGTGAGTGGTCCAGATCTTGTTACTGTGCCAAAATCCAGTTTGAGTGGCAGCCATTGCTATCCTTGCTGAGAGAGCAAAGCGAAGGCTGTCCTGTATTACAGCACAGTGTTCAATCTTGCTGCACTGTTCTCTCTCTCTCTCTCTCTCTCCTGTGTCCTGGGTGCTGCTTGTCCCCCAGTCCTGTTCGTCTGCCTGTCCAGTCCCTTGCTGTCTGTACTTTTACCCACCCACCCACCCCACAGATCTTGTAATTTTCCCTGCAGTGCCTTAACGTGGCAGAATGTGACAGCAGCCATAGGAACATAATTTTTCTGATGTAATTAATGACTTGTAGCACAGACCACAGTATATCCCCACGAGTGCTTAAGAGCATCTGCAAGAGACACGGCAGTTTCCGCGCCTCCACCCCCCAGCCATGTCTGCTCCTCATCCTTCGCTCATGACAATGTGAGTGTGATGTCTTGATGTAATTTTACAGTGCACACTGTCTCGTCCTTTGGAGTCTCTCCTCCTTTGTAGTCACCCACCCCAAGCACAATCTCCTGAAAGTGTATTCCAGCATTGTGACCCAGATACCGACCTTCTGTTACCCCATGTGTGCCATTTTCTGCCATGTCTCACATTCGGTCTGAGTACCAGTATCCGCTCCTATTTGCAGGTAGTTACAGTGGGTTGGAGATGTACAGGCAAATATATGAAGTGTGATAGAGACTTCCAACCCGCTGTCAGTCCCGTTGACACGCTTTGCACATTTTGCTGTCTAAAGTGGAGGTATAGTGGGGATACAGCCAAGCAGATGTGCAGCACTTGAGTTCTGGAGGAGTGAGACAGAGACATTGGCAGCAACAGATCTCCAGTCCACATCCTCCAGTGAGCGAGACTTCACGATTGTGTCCTGTGTGAGAGAGAGACAGTGTGACACAGGCGGACTGGGATATGCAATCAAAAGTTTCGGCAGAGTTCCATGTGTCTGTCTTTCTTCATGCACTATCCTGTGCAATTGGCACGTATTCCTGAACACTTGTTGGCAGTGGCATTGTTGATCCTCAGAGCAGCACCGTGATTTGTGACAGTGCCCCACCCTGCCCGACAATCTCGAGCTTCCTGTGCTCTGGTCACCCAGAGCGGGATTCAGTGGAGAGAGAGAGAGGGAGGGAGGAGGGAGAGAGAGACATGTCGTATCCACATTGCAGGTAATTTCTCATCTGTGTGTCTGTCTCTCTCTCTCTCTCTCTCTACACTCATTGGAAAAGGTGCAGTATGTTGTGTGGGGCAAAATTGATGCAGTCCTCTCTCTATCTAAGATGTGGAAGGGAGACATACACACACACACACACACACAGCGAAAGACAGAACTGACATCTCCATGTGTGTGTGTCTGTGTTGTGTGCAGTTAGTGAATGGGAGTTCTCTTGTGGGCTATGTGCCAGGTACCATTTCCATATGTGATCTCCATGGCACTGGGGAAAGCAGCAGGTGCAATGGTGGGAGTGAAGGACAGGACAGTGCAACGGAGAGCGAGCGAGCAAGACACAGAAAGCAGCAACTGACACACAGGAGCAAGACATACTGTGCAAGTGGCACTGTAATCACTGCTTTGCTCCCCACTTAACCATTTGTGAGTCCAATGTCTCCTGTGTGTTGTTTTTTAATGAGTGACCCAGACAGAGACAGATCAGGAGCAGGGATACTTGGGGACTGAGGGTTTATAAGAAGGAGCAGCACACAGTTCAGAAACTCAGCAGTGACAGCAGTGCATATGTAACATTCTTCAGCAGTCTGACCAACACGGTACTTGTACTGGTGGCAGAACACATAAAATAGTTCCTATGTTTTCATGACTTACTCATGCTTTCCTCGAGTTTTTTCACATCTGGTGACACCCATGTTGTAAGTGCAATAACCCACTCCAAAGTATGCGGTTATTGAGGATTACTCAACACTCTGGGTGCTGTGAAGACACTCAGCCTCCGTGCGGTCTCATGCCTCACAGTGCACCCAGGGTGTTGATTAATCCCCAATAACTGCACACCCTGTCGCGGGTTATTGCTTACTGAAGCTTGTACCACTGTTAAAGGTATTGGTTCATTATTAGCTATTTTATTAACCATTAATTCCATCCAAGGAACCAGTAGTTCCCTGAAGGCAATATAAAATTCTGCAGTATACCCATCTTCCCGGTGACTTATTATTTTTAAATTATTAATAACCTATATACCCATCTTTCCCAGGTGACTTATTCTGTTTTAAATTATTAACTTCATTTTATTTATTTATTTATCAAAGTCTAGGAATTACAACCCTTTGAGTCAGGGACTCACTTACAAAGGCTCCACGTCATAATAGAGAACAGAGACATAATACAATGAATAATACAGTACTTAGAGCAAACAGATACAGTGAACATACCAGAAAGTGCATACAGTGAAATTCAAGAAAACATTTGAACATTTGATTGGATACATACTATTACAGGGAGGATGGGCTGAAAATCAGCCCATAGGTCTCAACGGAAGGCAGAAGTTGAGAGCAGAGAAAAGAGGAGGGGAAGAAGCAAGAGGGATTATTGGCAGTCACAGTTTGAGCAGGACACGATGTAGTCATGCAGCTCTATTTTGAAAGCCCCAGTCTGGGTATGGAGAGGAGGTGCTCTGGGATTGAGTTCATCCAGAGGGAGCCCTATACTGAAAGGACCTTTGGCCAGCATTGGATTTGACAAAGGGATGTGAAAGGCAGCAGTATCAGAGTATCTTGTAGTCTGCCTCTGCAGCCCTGGTTGAAGAAGTGAAAGACAACTGGGGGATAGGCCCAACTGGATTTTTTGGCAAGTAGGCAGGTCTGGTATAGGAGACACCATTGGAAATTAAGCTATGCCAATTGTTGGTAGAGGTCACAGGTGTGTGTGTGAGCCATTCTCTGCCTGTGTGGCCAATCGGCAGGCCTTATTTAAGGTATGTTTGATTTTGGACAGGGCAGTGTCTAAGGCGGAACCATATATAACTATGCCGAGTCAGCTAGGGATAGGATAGAGCTAGAGATAGCTAGTCAGAGAGCATCAGGGGAGGCAGGTTCTGAGTCTATATAAGAGACCAACTCTAGAATTAACTGCAGAGCAGGTAGACGTGATATGGTCATGGAAGGTGAGAGCCGAGTCAAGGGTGTTGCCTAGATATTTAAAGCTAGTAACAGGTTCCAGAGTGGTTCCCTGGGAACTAAGTATAGAGAGGGCTTATGAGAGGCAAACCAGGATTCTATTTCCATGAAGGAATCTGTAATGATAGTTGGAGGTGGGTTGGGTCTGGATGCCAATTAAAAATCACTGCACTGTCTGCAGAGAGGATAAGACGCTCAGTGGAGGCCAGGGGTAGGGAGTTTAGGTACAGTGAAAAAGGAGAGGACCAAGGATGGAGCCTCTAGGATACCCGATCAGACAGAAAGGTTTGTGGATAGGGTGTTATTTATAGTCACGTGCTGGGTATATCCATGCAGATAGTGGGGAACCAGCCAGTGGCCTCCTGGGATATGCCAGCAGAGAGGAGGGAGTCAATTAACATAGGGTGATTGACCGTGTCAAAGGCCTGGAGAGATCTATGTAAACAGATCCAGCCAAGGCCTTCTGATCAAGGGCATCATGGATATAGGAGGTATACTCTAGGAGGGCAGTGATTGTATTATGTCCTTTCCTAAGCCATGCTGCTGTTGGAAGAGTAGGTGATGCGAGTCCAAGTATTCAGTGGGTTGGTGCAACAATTTTTCTAGTGCTTTAGAGAGGGAGGGAGGATGGAGATAGGTCTATAGTTACTGTGGGAGGTACAGTCACCACCCTTATGGACAGGTGTAATGGCTCACTCTTTTCCATTGGGTAGGAACTGTCCAAGACATAGAGACATATTGAGGATTTTGTTAGGGGGTAGCACTGCATCAGGAGCCAAGGTGAGCAGCTTTAGGTCTAGGAGTCACCACTCTGGTCTTACCAAGGAACTTGGAGACTAGGGCGAGGCTGAAGGCTAGGGAAGTGTCTTAGCAGGTGGACGGCGGAAGTGCGGGCAACTGACCAGGAGAGGCAGAAGAAAATTCTGTTTTCTGAAATTCAGAGCTATCATAGGTAATCTTTATAAACGGATATTGTTCTGTATATTCTTTATTTGCTTCTTTTGTAGTTATGTCTGGCGCCTGATAAATCATTGTATAATATTCCATAAATACTTGTCCTATTTCTTCATTTGTTGTATGGTAGTACCATGTTTATCTTTTGTTTGCTATAATGTTTCTTTATTTATAATTTTTTTGAAACATGTATGTTAATAGTTTGCCCAATTTATCCCCATTGTCATAAAATTAGTTCTAAGGATTTTAATATTTGTTTGTTTGTTTATTTATTAAAGCGTTTCACCAGGAATGACATACTGAGCTTTGAATTAGCTTATTTCCAGATGCATCCTGGGGAGGGGAAGGGGTTGATACAAGAATAACAGTGCATATACAGTACAATACAGTGAAGAATAGTTTCACTTGTTACAATAAACAGTTATTTACAGCATTTACAATCATATACAGGTGAGATACAAGGTAATAATGCAGCTGAGAACTTGTGGGCAGTCGAGTAGAGGCCCAATGCAGGTCAATTGATAAGAGGATTTAGTCAGGGGCAGGGAGGAGATAAGGGGAGGCAGAATGAGGTGGGCAGAGAGGGGAGGGAGGGAGGGGATAAGGGAGAGAGAAGATAAGGGGAGGAGGAATGAGGGGAGAGAGAAACGTAAGGGTAAAAGAGGGGGGAAGAGGAGGAGGAGAGAGAGAGAGAGAGTGAGGAGGATAGGAAGGAAATGAGACAGCGGGGCAACTGAGGGGGAAAGGAGTTGTAGAAACAAATGGGCCTGGTAATCAGGGACAGTCACAGGAGGGTTGTGTGGGTGAAGTTGTGAGGTTAGTGAGTGTTTGGAGAAAGCAGATGAATGGGAAGGGGGAGAGAGTTCCAAAGCTTAGGAAAACAGAACAAAAAGCAGCTTGCCCAGCAAGGGATTATGAGAGGGAGCAGGAGGGAGCAATAACCAGAATTGTGGAGGGAGTGGGCGGGGTAGAGAGAGAAGAGAGTTCAAATAGGGAGGAAGGGAGGGAGGAAAGCCAGAACTTGGACGTGAAGGTGGCACAGTGGATTAGGTGATGATCCTTTAGGAAGGGAGGGAGGAGAGAGCAGAGGAAGAGAACAGTGGTGGGTGGGGGAGAACACTTCAGAGCAAAATGGCAGAAGGAGCGGAAGAGGGGTCCAGTCTGGTCAGTGTGGATCTTGGGGGCAGCACCATAGACTATGTTTCCACAATCAAAGATGGGGAGAATCATCTTGTAAGGATATCATGATGGGTGGAAAGGGACACAGCTTTGTTTCTGTAGAGGGCACCAAGCTTGGGTTGGAGTTTATTGTATATGGCGTCTATGTGCTGGAGAGAAGTTAAGGTGATGGTCAAGCCAGATACCGAGGTACTTGAATGAGGGCATGTCATCAATTGTATCCCCATCTAGGGTGTGGAAGGAGGGAGGGATGGGAGATAAGAAACTGTGGCTTGGTACCAAAGCACATAGAGACTGTTTTTCTTTTGCATGTAGTGATAGCTGATTTGGTCTGAACCATTTCTGGACTGAGTCAAAATCAAGTTGGAGTTTGAACTTAACTCTGCTGGAGCAGATCCAGAGACAAACATGATTGTGTCATTCTGCGTATATGTGGATGGACAGATGGGCAGGCAGAGGAAGGCATTTAGAAAGATGCCGAAAGTGAAGGGCCAAGGATGGAGCCTTGGGGACACTGGTGTTAATGGGGAGGGGTGGGATAGGAATCTCCAAGTTCCACTGATTGTGATCTACCTATGAGGTAAGAGCCAAACCAGTTTATTGTGGAGTCTGAGAGGCCCGCAGACCCTCAGTTTGTGCAGGAGAAAGGGGTGGGAGACAGTGTCGAAAGCTTTGCTAGGTCTACAAAGATGGTGGCAGTGAGAAGGCCCTGGTCATAGCTGTGTGAATGGCATTGGTGAGTCGGAGGATGGAGGAAGTGGTGGAGTGGTGTTTGCAAAAGCAAGACTGGAAACGTATGAAGAAGGAAGATGAGTCTAGGAAGGGAGAGTTGGGTTAGAACTATGTGTTCAAGGAGTCTGGAAAGGGTTGGAAGGAGGAGATAGGATGGAAATTGCTTGGAGAGAAGAGTCATCTCCTTTTGGCAGGGGACAGTGTAAGTAGTCAATTTTTTGGGGGGTTGTTTATCTGTGAAATGGGATACATAAAAGCCAGTGTCCCAGAGCTCTGGGAGTTTACATGCTCTGTGGCAAATTTTGGGTCTTTTCTTGAACAAAAACACACTTTGTTACATAGTTCCATACCCTTGATTTCAGGGAAATGTTTTATTTCCCCATGTAATCAGGGGTGTTGGAGACTCTGGCTGGCATTAGAGTCTGCAGCTGCAATTGTTGTGACAACTGGCTGACCAACAGTGCCATCAACCGTCCCACCCATATTTTTTTTAAACTTTAATTTTATTGCTTTTCATTTTCATATATATATATATATATATATATATATATATCCTTACAGGAGGACAGGTGAGACATATTTGATACAGTACAGGGTTGTTCACATGAATATACATAGGATAAAGCCAGTATACTACTGATACATTCTGAGATATAGAGACCATAAATAAAAGCAAATCATGATACATAGGCACTGTGGTAAAGCATACAGCATAAAGCATAAAGCATGAGGCAGTATGGTGCAGTGGGTTAAGGCTCTGAGCTGCAAATCTGGATACCTGGGTTTGAATCCCACAGCCCCTAGGTGCATACTGTGTGACTCTGAGCAAGTCACTAACTTCCTCGTGCTCTCAGGTTGCACCTGCAAACAAAGCTTTCAGCTTAGTGTGTCTCACCTGGTAAAATAATTGGTAAATACATTAAGAAACTAAGAGTTTCTAATCTGTAACTAACTAAGCAAATGTTATGTCGAAATGTTAGCCTGTTTAATACATCCTCTAAGTCTTCTCTCTATATAAATTTATTTAATAGACTATGCATCATAACAGGAAGAGGAATCTTGCCTACATGCATAGAAAACCCATTTTCTCCATCTAATTTCAAATGCAGTATCTGGTTTGGGTCCCTCGAGCAGAGCCTTTCTAGTACGCATAAGTTCTTCATTATTTTAAACCCATCACTGAGTCGGGGGTGGCTACCCAAAGCAGTGATCACTTTTAGCTGCCAAAAGATATGTTTCTAAGAGAGATCCCTTGAATACGGAGACCCTCAGGTGATCGTCAAGAGAACCACTTCAGGGGTGAGCACTGCCTCTTCTCCTACCAATTCAGCCAGTGTAGATGCTATATCCGCCAAAAGCTCCTGAGAGCAGGACATGACCAAAAGATATGGCAGTGGCATGTCTTCCCTCTCTGCATTTCCTCCAGCATTCACCATGAGGGTCACCTAATATTTTGGCTACCTTGGCAGGAGTATTAAAAATCTGTTTCTTGTTTTCCAAGATAATTCTCTCAAGTGCAGGCCAAGGGAACCCTCATAGAAAGTTTTGTATATTTATACCAGTTCTCTTGAGAAACAGGAATTTCTAATTCTCGATTCCAGACCTTCAATATGGAAGCCGTGGATTCTAGTGAGATTCCTGCAATCCCCCATAGGTCACCTCAATAAGGTGTGGCCATTGTTGCCCTCTGAAAGTGGTGATAAAAGCTGCGGGAGCATGGGGAGTGGATTAGGCAGTGTATCCCTACGAGGGCCCCTCTGCGTGAGAGAGAATCCCTTAATAAAGTGTAAATCTGAGAGTCTGCCAAGGATCCTATATATCTCATGAATCTTCTGGAAAGGAAGGATCCTTCTGAGTCCATCACTTGAAACAAGAACCTTAAGTCACTCTGATCCCATTGTTCCAGAGTCTGCAATGCATGTGGGAGAAGAGGGACTTTTCTGACTTGATAAGCTTTTAAGAAATAAGAAACTAACTCCAGTCTCCCGAGGTCTTCAGCTTATACCAAATTTCTAGGTTGCATGCAACCTTGAAGTATGCATGGTACCTGCCAGGGAAGAATTTGCAGAAAAGAGGACCTGTATGAATCTTGAATTCGGTTGAGGGTTTGATCTAAAGTTTTCCACGGAGAGTATGTGCTGGTTGCTCCAGTGCATGATCCTCACCAATAAAGTGGCCTGGGCATATTTAAGCAGATTGGGGAGAGCAAGTCCCCCTTGCCTTAGGAAGCTGTAGAATAGACTACCTAATACAGGGTCTCTGACCTCCCCAGACAAACCTGGCTGGGGCACGATTCGGGAAGTGAAATAGGAGGGGTGGGAAACATCGGCATAGTTTGGAATAAATACAGCAGCCTGGGCAAAATATTCATACATATAAGATCAATCTTAAGGTAGAACGGGAGATGAAGATGAGACCATGCATGAATGTCCACTTCTATTCTTTTGGAAAGTGGTTCATAATTCAATAAAGTGTATTTTGGACATTCTGTGGGAGAATTACTCCTAAATATTTAATTTTGGTACTCCACCACTTAAAAGGAACAGTTTTAATATGATGAGGAGGGTATAATGGAAGGAAATGACTTCAGTTTTGAGAAGTTTATACTATAGCCAGAGACATTTTTCTTTTCCAGGCACATTTTTCCAGTATATCCCAGAGGGGTGGGAGAAACTGATCTGGGTAAAGTATGGAAAGAAGAATATCATCTGCATAGAGAGCCAATCTCCATTCCTCTGAGCAACTGCTATTCCGAGATGGCCTGGAAGTCATGGATAGCCATAGCCAATGGCTCAATGTAGAGGGCAAATAACAGTGGGGATAGAGGCATCCCTGCTGGGTGCCTTTCTCAAGTGGTATCGGAGTAGAGACTCGTGATCGTGAGACTAAGGGCTCCTCTCGAGATCCTGTGGTTCAGACCTGGAAAGGACAGATGGGATCCAGTGCCTCGTGTCCTTTCTAGTAAGACTTACAAAGTACATCTTTATGGTCATGAAGTTTAGTGTCCTGTACTGTACACTGTATGGCACAGAGCACTAAATGGGTTAATTAACAATAATGCCCGACAGGGTGTGTGTCATGCTGGGATAACGTCATGCCTCAGGTGGTTGGGCACAGGCCACAGGCGAGGGCGCCACAACTCGAGGCATGACGTTATCCCAAAAACACACACCCTGAGGGCATTATTGCTATTATACAATGGCTCGTTGTTATAAATAATAAAAAATAATTTTAAAGATGTTTTTGTGTGGAAAAATATTTTAGTTTTTAAGAGAAGATGAAACAATCAAGCAAATGGTCAAGCATATCTGGCTCATCATATAGCTCATCTCCAGGTTCACAGTGAGGCTGAGACTAGACCCGTGATGTTGTACTGGGATAACAGCATGGAGCCAGCCAAGACTGACCAATCAGAGTCCAGGATTTTTTCTTGCCATTGTATAATTGGACTTTCCTGATATTATTTTTATACAGTATTATGAGATGGAATTAATTTACTGCTTTTATTTTTGTTCTGCACAGCAATATGCCTTCTATAATGTAAACTGTCAATATGTAGTACTGAAAGTGGCATAACAGAACTTTACCAGGAAAGGCCAACTGAGCTCATTTCTAGAGGCACCCTGGGGAAAGAGTACAGGAAGAACAAATGTATAAACACTATGGATTATGCAATACAGTGCAATAAAGTGTAGATAGTTGTTATGGCATGAATGCCTGAAAATGGCTGGCATGAAAACTGAGGGAGGCCAGCAGTCAGTCCAGCTTGCTAGGTTCATAAACCAAAAGATAGGAGGTACAATTTAGAGTGAGAGGTGCACAGGTAGAATGCAGAGAGTGTGGAGACAGAAACTTGGGAGAAGAAAATGGGAGAGGGCGAGGAGGTAAGGGAACATGGAGAATATGGGAGGAATGTGAACATAGAAACATAAATTTGCTGGCAGATAAGGCCCATCCAGTTTGCCTGTTTCCCTATCTGTATCAGCAGCCGTTGACCCTACTCGGTTCTTGGCTTAGTCTCTTTTACCCAACTCTAGGGTATCCTGTATGCCTATCCCATGCATTCTTGAATTCTCCACCGTGTTGCTCCCACCATCTCCTGGGGTAGGCTATTCCATGCGTCCACCACCTTTTCTGTGAAGAAACACATTATCACATTGCCTTAGCTGCCCCCTCCAATCTCATATTGTGCCCCTCGCTCTTGTACTTCTATACTGAAAGATTCTGCTCTTCTACACCTTGTTTATGCCCTTCAGATACTTGAAGCTTTCTATCATATCCCTCCGTTCTTTCCTGTCTTCCAATGAATACATGTTGAGGTCCTTTAATCTTTCATCGTATGTCTTCTCTTGCAAGCCTTGCACCATTTTAGTTGCCCTTCTCTGAACTGCCTCCATCATGTCTATGTCCCACGGAGATGCAGCCTCCAGAACTGCATACAGTACTCCAGATGAGGCCTCACTAGTGTTTTGTATAGTGGCATTACCACCTCTCTTGTTCTGCTAGTGATACCTTCCTATACAACCCAACATGCCACTGGCCCTCCCTACAGCCTTGGCACTGCTTAGCCACCCGTTAGGTCATCTGATATGATTATTCCCAAATCCCTTTCTTCCTTGGTGACTGTCAGTAACTCAACCCCCCATCCTGTAACCCTCCCAGGGTTTCTGCCCCTAGATTTGATTTTGTACTTCTTCCGTAGAATCTTACCTCCCACACCACGGAAAGTTTTCTAGGTCCTTCTCATTTCTCACCCCAGCTGAGGTGTCTACCCCATTCAGATCTTGGTGTCATCTGCAAAGAGGCAAACTTTTCCTTCTAGCCCTTCAGCAATAATGTCACTAATGAAGATATCAAATAGGACAGGCCCCAAGATTGATCCCTGTGGTACCCACTGGTCACCCCCTTTCCTCAGATTGCACCCTATTTACCACCACCTCTACTTTCTGTCCTCAACCAATTCCTAACCCAATTACTTACCGTGTGACTCTCACCCAGGTTACCTACAGTAACTTAAGAGTCTTTTATGTGGAACAGTGTCGAATGCCTTGCTGTGAAATTGAGGGGGCGGCGTTCACTCTCCCCTTATCCATCTCCTTTGTTGTCCAGTCAGAGAAATCTATCAGATTTGTTTGACATAACCTTCCTGCAGTGAATCCATGCTCCACTGGATTCCAAGTGTTTAACAATCCTTTCCTTCATCAGCACTTCCATAATTTTCCCCACTACTGAGGTGAGGCTGACTAGTCTATAGTTACTAGCCTCCTCCCTGCTCCACTTTGTGACGAGGAACCACATGTGCCTCTTCCAGTCCTCGGAACCATTCCATTATTGAGCGACTTGATAAATAGGGCTGTTAGTGGTGCTGCCAGCACCTCCCATAAATCTTTTAATATCCTAGGATGTATAACATCTGATCCCATTGCTTTGTCCACCTTCGGTTTTGTGAGTTCTTCTAGGACCCTCTCTTCTTTAAATGGACTGGTGTTCCTCCTTCCCCAGCTGTTACTGATGCCTAGCTATGGCCCTCTCTCCCCCCTTCTTCTGTGAACACTGAACAAAAGTATTTGCTCAGTACTTTGTTGTGGTCACTGTACCTAGAGTCATCCACCTGGACTTCTGTGATTCTGTCCCCGTTTGTCAGTACTTGGTCCTGAATGCACTGTCCCTAGTGGATTCTAGCACTAACTACCTGAGGCCTGCCCCTGGCAAGAATTCCTGGATGTCCCTGCTCCTGGCCGAGGCAGCCGCTGGGATGGTCCACTCCACATCCGGCATATTAAAATCACCCAGCAGCAGCACTTCCCTTTGCTGCCATCCAGTGGATTCCTCCATTAGCACCCTATCCACCTCTTCCCTGTGCTGGAGGCCTGTAGATCATGCCCATGTAAATTGCTGGCCCATTGCCTGTCTCAAGGATGGCTCACTGTGCCTCGGCCTCCCCTGCTTTCCCTATTACTGCCAGTTGCCTTTATACCGTCCCTGAAGTAAGAGCAACCCCCTTCCCCTCTATCCCTCCTGAATAGAACATAAGCTAGTACAGCTGCCTCCCAGTCATGGTTTCCAGTGTACCATGTCTCATTTATTGCCACTTTATCCAGGTCAACCTCCACCATCAAGGTTACCAGGTCAGGATCTTATTTCCCAGACTGCGGGCATTTGTATACATGGCCTTCCAATGTTCTCTACCTGCCCTTCTGCTCTTCCTGCATTCATCCTCTTGCTTCCTCTGTCTAACCTATCTTTCATTCTTTTGCTGTGTCCTTCCTTTACCATAACCCTTTTATTGAGTTCAGATAATCCTTGTACTATCCTAACTTTCTGATCTTCTCTGTTGCTTGTTCTAACCTGGGGATGGGCAGTTTGTTCTCCTTACTCATCTGCCACCCCTCGGCTAGTTTAAATGTGAGATTAGGTTCAGGAAAAACATGACAGGAGTGCATTTTTGATATTAAATATTCGCCACCTCACCATTTGGCTGAAAAATTAATTGGTTAAAAAATTCATTACTGCTGGTGAAATGTTTTCTCACTGCTTAGAATTAGGACCTCACCACTGCTTATGAATATGTTTTCTCAGTGCTTAGAATTAGAAACTGAAGTGGTGGAGCAGTTTTTTTCTTTTGGCTTGCCTGTGCTTCTTTCTGCTTCCCACCCTTCATGTCTGTAAATCTCACCCACCACCTCCCCACCTAATCCTGATGAGTCCTTTGGTTTGTGAAAATCAGTATTTATAAACCATCCAAACTGGGTCACTGAGGGTCCCATAAGGGCGGAGGTGGGGAGGGGTGGATCTGAATATCTAGTGCTGGGATTGGTTCATTATCAAAACTGAAAGGGGTGCGAGTGGAGCATGAATGGAGGATGGGGCCATAGATGGCTGTACTTCCTGAAGAATGCCCTTTATTTTTGCAGCAAAACAGTGGCACAGAGACCACTTGCCCCATGCCACATACCCTGAAGAGGAGCCCTGCCCCTAGAGGATGGATGGGGACACATGCGACTATGCCTCTTGAAGTCCACTTTGTCAGGATAAGAGGAGGGGACAGGAGGGTTAGGATGTGTGTGGCTCAGGATCGTGGGGATTGTTTGGGATCACGGAGGAGGAGGATGTTACTTAGTGGTTGAGTTATCAAGCTGAACCTGACGGCTCAGGTTTTGAATTCACCACTGTCATTCACTGAGTGTCCCAGGCAAGCCATGTAGAAACACAGAATTTGTTGGGAGATAAAAGCACTCGCCCACCTAGTCTGCCCATTTTTCCTTGCCTATGCTGTCACGACAAACCTTACTCCCTGCTTTCCTACCAAGATTCATTTGTGCCTATACCATGCATGCTTGAAGCCTGCCACTGTTTTCACCAGTACCTCTGCTGGAAGACTGTAAGGCACCCTGCTCTTTCGGTGAAAAAATACTTCTCTCATCCCTCCAGAATTTCCCCATTCCACACTTTGTTGCATGCCCCTTGTTCTCGTGCACTTTCTCCTTAGAAAATATTACCCTCTTACCTCATTCACCCCATAAGATATTTATTAGTCTTTACGTGTCCCCCTCTCCCTTCTGTCTTCCAGGGTGTACATATTGAGATCCCTCAGTCTCTTGTTATGAGGCTTTTACTACAGCCTCTGCACCAGTTTAGGTGCCCTACTCTGGACAGCCTGTACTGTCTGTATTTCCTGAGTTGTGGTCTCTAGAACTAGACACAGTACTCCAGGTGAGGTCTCCCCAGTGATTCATGCAGTGGTAATATCACCTCTCTCCTTCTGCTGGTGACATTAATCCTATGACCCCAACATCCTGCTGATCCACCTACTGCCTTGTTGCATTGCCTCGCTACCTTGAGGACATCAGGTATGATTACCCCAAGGTCCAATTCCTCTTTAGTGACCGTCAGTACCTCTTCCCCATTTTATACTTCCTCTGGGTTTTCTGTGCCTTAGGCGCATGATTTTGTAGTTTTTCATATTGAAACCCAGTTGCCATACCCATGAGCACTCCTCGAGTTTTCTCAAGGTCTACACATTTTCTCCACCCCTATTGCAGATTTCATTTGTCATGTGTGAGGCATACCTTCCCTTCCTTCCAGCTCTTCTGAAAGGCACTTATAAAGTGTATTAAGAGGACTGGTCCCAGCACTGAGCCCTGAGGTTGCCCTGTTGATCACTGTCCCTCCCCAAAGTGAGTGCTGTTTACCACCACCCTCCGTCGTCTATCCATCAATACATTTCATACCCATTTAGCACCTTTTGTGACCTACCCCCAAGCTGCCCAGTTTTTTTTTATGAGCCTCACAGGTGGTACAGTGTCAAAGGACTTGCTGAAGTCTAAGTAGACCATGCCCTCCGCCCCACCTTGATCTAGTTCCCTGGTTGCCAGTTCAACAAATCAATCAGGTTTGTATGACCTGCCCCCAAGGAATCCGTACTGCCTCAGGCCTTGTAACCTGCTGGTTCAAGATACTTCACTAGCCTTTCCTTCGAAGCCTCTCCATTGACTTCTCCACCACTGACATCAGGCTGACCAGCCTATGGTTGCTAGCCTCCTCTCTGCTGTCACTTTTATGAAGCATGATTACATCTGCCCTCCTCCAATCCTCGGGAACCACTCCTGTTTCCAGTGACTTGTTCAATAGGGCTGTCAGAGGTGCAGACAGTAGCTTCCTGAGTTCTCTCAGCACCCTTGGGTGTACCCATCCAGTCCACAACTTTATCCACTTTCAGGTTTGCAGGTCCTTTCAAGACTCTTTCATCTGTGATTGGACTTGTCTACCTCCCTCCCCTCAATGTTCCTGCTATTTTCATGGTCCATTCGTCTCCCCTTCCATTGTGAAAACCAAACAGGAGTATCTGTTTAGGATATCTGCTTTCTCTAGGTCCTCCTCTGCTGGTCTATCCCTGCCCTTCTTAACCTCACAGTCCGCCAGCCCACTGGCGCCAAGCCTAGGTGTCTGATCTTGACGCCGACATCTTGGGTTGAGACGGACCCAGGAGTGGGAGGCCAGCAGTGAAAGAAGTTGAGCATCGAGGAGATGACTCTCCTTCTCTGGGGGCAGGGAGGGTGAGTGTCGGTGAATCAGAGACAGGACAGGCGTTGGGTTAGTCCCATTGACATCATTGCACATCCGCCTCCAGGCAAACTCCAGCATCACAAAAAATCTGCCCCAGTCATGGCGCCCACTCCGTTGCGCCATTCCTCTGCTCATTCTCATCCGTCAGAAGTCCCTCCCATGGCCCCACCCCAGGGGCAAGCTGCAGCTCGCCCTGTCTTGTCAGTTGGGGGGTGCCTGCCCGGCCCCTGCGAGGGTGAGCCTGGGTATGGGGGATAGAAACATAGAATTTGGCGGCAGATAAGGACCACTTGGCCCACCCAGTTGCCCGTTTCCCTACCTACTGGATAAGCTGCAGATCCTAGTTAACCAGCAGCCTACTTCTTCCTCCCCCACCCCTAGAATTGCCTTATGACCGTCCCATGCATGCTTGAATTCCACCACTGATTTTGACTCCCACAACCTGCTCCGGAGGCTGTTCCATGCATCCACAACCCTCTCTGTGAAAAAATACTTGCTTAAATTACCTCTGGCAGCCCTCCTCTATCTTCAAATTGTGCCCTCTTGTTCTTGCCTCTTTTTTGAAAGATGCTACCCTCTTGGACTTTGTTGATTCCCTTGGGTATGAGCGTTTCTATCATGTCCCCCTCTCCTCCTTTCCTCGAGGCTATACATATTAAGCTCCCTTTGTCTCTCTTCATATGTCTTCGGTGCAGACCCAGCACCATTTTAGTTCCCTCCTCTGGACAGCTTCCATCCTGTCTATGTCTTTCTGGAGATTGGGTCTCCAGAACTGCACACAGTACTCCAGATGGGGTCTCACCAGCTGTCTGTACAGAGGGATAATAACTTCCTGTTTTTCTACTGGTGATGTCTCTCCCTATGCATCCCAGTAGCCCCAGCAGCCTGCTTTGCTGCCCTCTCACATTGCTTTCCCACCTTTAGGTCATCTGATATGACTACCCCAGGTCCCTTTCCATTTTGTTGTTGTTAGTATCTCACCTCCCATTGTGTACTCTTCCCTGGGTTTTGTTTCCCAGGTGCATTACCTTGCACTTCTTAGCATTGAATCTAAGCTGCCATACATTTGACCATTCCTCTAACCTTGCCAAGTCCCTTCTCATCCTTTCCACCCCACCCTGTGCATCAACTCTGTTGCAGATCTTTTGTGTCATCTGCAAAGAGACATACTTTCCTTCCAGTCCTTCTGCAATGTAAACATAAAGACATTGAAGAGAGGACCGGTCTAATACTGAACACAATGGTGCCCACTAGTAACCTTCCTTTCTTCTGAGTGGACTCCATTTACTATTACTCTCTGTGTCCTATTCTCCAGCCAATTCTTTACCCAGGCTGTCATCTTGGGACCCACTCCCAGGCTGGCTAACTTGTATATTAATCTTTTGTGTGGGACTGTGTCAAATGCCTTGCTAAAGTCTAGGTAGGCCATGTCCACAGCCCTCCCTGATCTACTACTTTGGTCACCCAGTCAAAGAAATCTATCAGATTAGTCTGGCATGACCTTCCGCTGTGAATCCATGCTGCCTGGGGTCCTGTGCCCCTCTGGGCTCTAGATACACAACATTTCTTTCCTTCAGAAGTGATTCCATCATTTTCCCTATCACTGAGGTTAAACTAACAGGTCTGTAGTTTTCTGCTTCTGCCTTGCTCCGCTTTTGTGAAGGGAATCACATCTGCCCTCCTCCAGTCCTCGGGTACCACCCCATCCTCCTATGATTTGTTAAAAGGGTAGTCAGTGGTGTCACTAGTTCTACCCTTAGTTCTTTAGAATTCTGGGATGAATCCCATCAGGCCCCATTGCTTTGTCACCTTCAGTTTTAGAGTTCTTTCAGAACCCTTTCTCCTGTAAATGGGCTGGTATCAACTTCTGTATCCAGAGTGTTTCTACTGTTTGTTTTATGCACCTCCCTCTTCATTTGTAAATACTGAGCAAAAATATTTGTTTTAGTATCTCTGCCTTTTCACAGTCTCCTCTGCCCACCCTCCCTCCCTTTATTAAGCCTCACTGTCCCTCCCTTGTCTTCCTTCGCTCCCTGATGTACCTATAAAAGGTTTTATCCCCTTCTTAATTGAGTTGGCTATCTTTTCCTCGGTTTGGGCCTTTGCTGTTCTGACTGCCTTCCCAGCCTCCTTTTGCTTTAACTGATACAGTTCTCTGTCCTGCTCCTTCTCGATTTCTCTTGAACCTTCGCTGCCACTTCCTTTGAGAACCATAGTGGTTTCTTATATCGTTTTGTTTTGTTTATTTGCTTCACACAAAGGCTAGTTACCTCTGTGATGGCAGTTTTATTATTCCCATTGTTCTTCCACCCCTCCTTCCTGCCCATTTGCTAGTGCATTCCTTAGGCACTCACCCATTTTGCAAAGTCAGCCCTCCTAAAGTCCAGTACTTTTGTCTTTGTATGGCTTGACTCTATTGCTGTGTTTATTGTGAACCATACTGTTCGATGGTCGCTAGTTCCCAGATGGCTACCCACTTCTACATCTGTGATCCTCTCTCCATCTCCATTTGAGAGAAGCAAGTCTAATATTGCTCCCTCTCGAGTGGGCTCAATACTAGTTGTCTAAGGCATGCCCCTGTAGGGCATCTAGAATAACTCCACTCTTCAAAGTGGCAGCTGCAACTGCACTTCAGTTAACATCTGGCATATTCAGATCACCCATCAGCAATATCTCCCTTTTCTGCCATTCTAAGTATACTTTCTATCATTTCCTTGTCCATTTCCTCCCCTGAGAAGAGTCTGTATACAATCCCTGTGTGGATTGCGGTGCCATGCCTGTCTCCAAATTTACCCACAGTGCTTCTTCTCCTCCCTGTTTACCCTTTTGTTCTGTTGCTTTGATTCCTTCCCTTATGTAAAAGCTACTCCTCCTCTTTTACCCTCCCTGTCCCTCCTGTAGATAGTGTATCCTGGTATGTTTACGTCCCAGTCATGGTTATGTGTGTACCATGTTTCTGTGACTGCCACGATATCCAGATGTTCCTCCTCCATCAAGGCCACTAATTCAGGAAGCTTGTTACCCAGACTATGGGCATTGGTACTCATTGCTCTCCATTTTTGATGGCTTTACCTTCTGTTGCAGCATCCCCACTAACCGTTCTACCTCGGTCTTTTCTCATTTAGTACCTTGTTTTGTAGAGAGGCTGGGATTTTCCTGCTGCTTTTCAGTGCCTCCCCTTTGACTAGTTTAAAAGCTTGCCAATGAAGCATTTAAACTGATTGCTCAAAGACTTGTTCCTTCCTGGACAGATGCAGACCATCCTGCCAGTATAGGCTGGTGTCCCTCCAGGTGGAACCCCAGTCCCCAATGAAGCCAAACCCTGTGCTCCGACCATTTTTCAACCATTCATTAAACTGCATGGTGCTAATTACCTCTCACCTCCCCATGCCTTTGACAGGCAGCACCTCTGAGAAGGAAACTGTGTGTGCTACTTGTCTTAGGCCCCTCCCAACTCTGCAATGTCCTCCTGCACTGCTCTAATCTCATGATGAGGCCAAGTCATTTGTCCCTAGGTGGACAATTACATCCAACTCAGACTCCCTTGCAGCTGTTCTCATGATCCTGGAGATCGCTTCCTGTCCATCAAGCCATGACCCAGGCAGGCACCTTACTTCAGTTTTCCCAGCTCCCCCCAATTCTATACCCTTAATAATTGGGTCCCCACCAGGAGCTGCTTCTTTTCCCTGTGGTGTCCTCTGCCTCCTTCCTGTGGGCCTCCCTTGTGACAGTTGTCATCAGTCTTCTCTGTGGGTGCATCTATGGGGAGCTATGCTCTCCCAGAATGGTGTATGGATTGTGGAGTGGAACAACTGACTGGGTGTGCCTCTGTTCCCATCCTCACCCTCCCTAAGCTCACTGTGGTCCAACTGCTGTGCTTTCTTTTGCAACCTCTGAGTAGTGGTGATGGCCCTAGTGCTCCCTGGATGGGAGGTTCCTTCCTACTGTCAGTGTGGCCTGGGGAAGGTTTCCTTACTACTGTCCAGTGTGGCCTGAGATGGGCAACTTCCTCCCTCAGGGCAGAGAGTTGTCTGCAAATGGGGCAGCATCTCAGCCTCCAGAAAGACTCCCGGAAGACTGCTGCCTACAGCCATTACATTGCACTACTCCCCACATGTTTATCTACTTTTTTTGTTTGTTTTTGTGTGTGTGTGCGTGTGTGATTGGTTATATAGAAATATATATATTATACAATCGTATGCTTATATTGTCAGTGCAGTGTGCTAGAGAGGATATGACAGTGATATGCACCTTGCACTCTTGAGGAAATGATGTCAGAACCTCAGGTATAAAGGAACTATTTCAGGGGTGAGTGGGGTGAGGGGTGGGAAGGGTTGGGCCTAAACTGTGCCCTCACAAAACAATCAGCTAAAAGCTCTCACCACCGCTGCGATGAGTGCCTTCCTGTCAGCAAGATACCCTACACAACAATTTGACAGAGAAATACCCTGCTAATCAAACAGAAAAAATCCAGACATCCAAGTCAGACACAGGTAAACCTCTCCATCCCCAAAACAGCCTGGTGGTTTGTTAGCCACAAAGGAAAATCAAATTTGCAGTTATTCCAGCCCTTCTGAAGATGCTGACAAGATAAGCAGTTTTGAAAACCCCTTCCTGAATTAAAAACTAAAATAATTAAACACAAAGCAATACATCTGTAAAAGTGAGGAAAACTTCTCTCAGATGTAAGCAAGAGAGAGAGAGAGATTAGTTACAGTTATTTAGTCAATATAGTATATCCCACGAGCTTCTCAGTTGTTTCAAAGCACACAACTTGGAAGAAGATGGACTTCTGTCTGAAACAGCGTCACACCAGTAGTTTATAGTAATTGAACAATGCTGAAATGGTCAAGCAAGACAATTGGCTGTGATGCAGACCTCTGACTTGTGAAGACAATTTCCTCCACCTCAGGCTATGTCTGGCATCCAATTACAAACTGCAGCCTTTGCTATTCTAACTCACACAACCCCACCAAGTATTGCAAAATATATTGATGCAGATTGTCACAGAATTCTAGTAATCAGCCCAGTTAGCCACAAAGGAAAATCAAATATGCAGTTATTTCAGCCCTTCTGAAGATGCTGACAAGATAAGCAGTTTTGAAAACCCCTTCCTGAATTAAAAACTAAAATAATTAAACACAAAGCAATACCTCTGTAAAAGTGAGGAAAACTTCTCTCAGATGTAAGCAAGACAGAGAGAGAGATTAGTTACAGATATTTAGTCCAATATAATATGTCCCCGCAGCTTCTCAGTTGTTTCAAAGCACACAACTTGGAAGAAGATGGACTTCATGGGCACAGAGTGGGGACTGAGCTCCCACAACAGGAAAATTGGGGGTGTTTACAGGCCAAAAACCCTCACAATCCCTCCCTTGTCTTCCTCTTCTATTACCACTCATGTACCTAAAAAGATCTTGCCCCTCTTAGTAACCCATTTGGCTATCCTTTCTATAGTTTGTGCTTTTCACCACCTTCCCTGCTTTTCCTGGCACACCTTCCAATCCTCTTCCCTCTACATATCACCTCCTGAATGCTACCCTTTAGCCTTTACCTCTGAAGCCACTTCCTTGAGAACCACAGTGATGTCTTTTTCTCCTATCCTTGCTCACTTCTTTCATGCAGAGGTTTGTTGCCTTAGAAACATAGGCGCTGTCAGCAGAAAGGACCTCATGGCCCACCCAGTGTGCACCATGTCCCTGCCTGTAGAGCTACCACAGACCCTAACTGATCTCCAGCCTTACCCCTGCCTCCTTACTCAGGTCCACTGTGCCTATCCATGCGTGTTTGAAACCTTTACCATTTTTGTACCTACCACTTCTGCTGAGAGGCCGTTCCAGTTGTCCACTACCCTTTCCATAAGGAAGTATTTCCTTATATAGCCTCTAAGTCTCCCTCCCTTTCAACCCATTATCCTTGCCCCTTGTCCTTAGGCATCTTTTTCTGTGCAATATACCCTCTCTGTACCTTACTGATACCCTTGAGATATTTGAATGTTTCTATCATGTCTCCCTTTCTCGCCCTTCCTCCAGGGAATACATATTTAATTCCCGAGTCTTTTCTTGTAGGACTTCTGGTGCAGGTCTTGCACTATTTTGATTGCCCTTCTCTGTACTACCTCCACCTGATCTATGTCCTTCCTGAGATGGGACCTCCAGAACTGGACACAGTACTCCAGGTGGAGCCTCATCATCGATCAGTACAGGGGTAACACTACCTCCCTCTTTCTGCTGGTGATACTCCTCCCTATACACCCCAGCATTTTATTTGTCTTTCCACTGCCTTATCACACTGCTTTGCTACCTTCAGGTTATCAGAGATGATGACCCCAGGTCCCTTTCCCGTTTTGTGGTTGATAACACCTTGCCCTCAACTGATACATTACCCTTGGGTTTCTGAGCCCCATGTGCATAATTTTACTTTTGAGGGATTTGAAGCCAGTTGCCTGACCTTGACCAGTCTTCTAGCTTTTCAGATCCCCCTCATTTTTCTACCTCGCCCCCTTATGTCCACTCTGTTGCAGATTTTTGTGTCATCTGCAAACAGGCATACCTTTCTCTCCAACCTATGTGATGTCACTAATAAAGATGACTGGTCCTAGTACTGATCCTTGAGGCACGCTGGTTACCTACCTTCTTCCAGATTAACTCCATT
The DNA here is from genome assembly GCA_016271365.2 of Neoceratodus forsteri. Lineage (NCBI taxonomy): Eukaryota > Metazoa > Chordata > Ceratodontiformes > Ceratodontidae > Neoceratodus > Neoceratodus forsteri. The sequence continues at coordinate 51,793,734 of JADMNL010000024.1, read as the reverse complement.
CACTACCACCCTCTGAGTTCTGTTACTCAGCCAACTTTGTACCCATGTTACTACCTTTGGTCACATGCCCAGGCTGTCCAGCTTGTTTACTAGTCTTCTGTGTGGGATGGTGTTGAAGGCCTTCACTATGCCATCCCTTAATTTGTCCTACTGTTCCTTCACCCCACCCAGGCAATCCCACCACTTGCTCGTCTTGAGGCATTCATCCATTTTTTCATCTGCCCCCTGAAGTCCAGGACCCTCATCCTTGTTTGGTTTGCCTCTGCTGCCATCATTATGTTAAACCACACTGTACTATGATCGCTGGTCCCCAGGTGACATCCTACCTTGACGTCTGCAACACTGTCCCTGTTTTTGAGCATCAGGTCTCGTATTGCCCCATCATGAGTAGGTTTCTTGATTAGTTGCCTGAGAAACACCCTTGCAGGAAGTCTAGGATGCTCCTGCTTCTAGCCAAGGCCACAGCCAGGAAGCTTAAATCTATATCTGGCAAATTTAAGTCCCTCATCAGCAGCAGCTCCCTTTTTCTGCCATTGTCTTATCCAGTTCCACCCTGTATCAACTGGTATGTAATTGCTCACTCTACTTATTTTCAGCCTGATTGTGAAGCAGGGTGAGGGAGGCGGAGGGCAGACATGATGGATGTTGAGTTCCTTCTGACTTTTGTCACTATTTTACTTACCCTCTCTGTTGTTAACTTTTCTGCTATTCATAAAGGACTTTGGGATACAGTATGCGAAAGTTTCTGTTTAATCCCATTCCTCGCCTTTCCTTTAGCAGCAGTTTTGGGGTGATGAGAGGGTGTTAATGGATATGTGTCATGGCTTCTGGGCCCCAAGTTTGGACTGGAACCCTAATCCAAGAATACATGCACACCCCTGCACCTCAAGCCTTGTTAGCAGTTGTCCATTTTCAAAATGGCTAACAAAAAAAAGACAGCAATTTAAAAATACAGGGTTTAGCCAAATGGCAATTATTTTACCTCTAGCACCAACACTGGTGGAATGGTCATAAAGAAGAGATTTTTAGGGCAGAAGGGGAAGGAGGGGAAGAGCAGATAGGAGGGGACAGGCTGGATCAAAGGAAGGAAAGCCTAAAGAAGAAGGTAGACTCTGAGCAGTGGCCTTTGCCTAGGGTAAAGAAAAGAGTGAGATGATTGGAGTAAAGGAGTCAGAGAAAGATGGGGACAGAACAGAAGGGAGTTGAAATAACGGAGGGAGCCAAACCAGACTTTTGGAGATGAGAGAAACTACTGCACGTTAGAGGTGATGACCTTCAAGAAAGATTAATGTCCTCAACACTTCTGTTCCACAGTGCCAGCAGGTTGGAGTCTCTTAGCTCCACTGCATGGAGTCATCTCAGGCTCGTACCATTTACATGTGTAGATTCTTATAAACAGGACTTGTTTGCCTTGGCACCCTTAGAGACCCTTTCTCCTAGGCTGATTCCATGGGATCAAGACCTAGGTCTCTTTTCCAACTGGTTTGTAGCATTGTTAATAGTGGCAATAAATCCAAATTTAGATATTTCTAAAATTCAGCCCGTGGTGTCTAGTGTTAGGCACAGGCTGAAGTAGATAGGAACTGGGGATGTGTCAGATTGAATGGTTTTACTGATATGAAACTGGTGGAGACACTGCCTGAGCTGTACCCTTTGACACTGGGCATTCTGGCGAAGTTGAACTTAATTTGCAGCTGCCAAAAGGAGCTACATTTCCTGTCACAAACGCCGGCTTAGCTGCCAAATGTCCTGCCTTTGCCAGGCTGACAAGCTGACAATTTGGCCAGCAATTCAGACCACGGGTTGTGCCACAGGGGCCTATTGGCATTGTTTCCCTCCCCATAGTGTTTTTCAAACCTCAGCAAATCTTACTGTATTCTGACAATTGCAGTATGGTCTCACCATAGGACTGCCCGGGCCGAAATGATTAATAGAACATATGCTAATGATGGAATATTGGCTTGAGCTCGGTTTCAGATCACTGTCCTGGTTGCACTTCCTGCAACCGTCTGATTCTTACTCGCTTGCCTTAGTAAGGCGTCTCAAAGCTCTCCTTCACTTCATCTGAACAAGTTTATTTCTCAGTTTAAATTTAATTCTTTGTTATTTTATTCGATTTTGAAGCACTGTCCTTGGTTCACAGGTAGATTTAGTTAGATAGTGTCAAATTGGTTAGTTTTATTGGCCTCTTTCCAGTTCTCCTAACCAGGAGGGAACCAAGCCTTTATTTGGTTTGTAATTGTTTAGTTTAAATAGTTTTACCATCCGGTAGGCGGTTTAGTTAATTTTAGTTTTGACTATTTTTAACCGAGGTAATTCTTGGTTCATTTGGTTCTAACCAACTGATAAATGTCACAGCCTAAGAAGCGAACAGGTCCCACAGGTTTCCAGCATTGTACAGGTGTAGAACCGTTAAGCTAAAAGCAGATCCTCATTTAGTTTGTGTTATTTATTTGGGGTTTGACCACCTCAAGGAGGATTGTGAGATTTGTAAAATTTCCCTCAGTCGGCGCTGGATAGGTGCTTTAAATGACTGCAGGAGAAAATGTCTGAGAAAACTGCTGAACTGGTAGCAGACACTCATAGGAACAGGGGACCAGCCCTCTGACAAGGGTGACTCCTCATTTACAAAAGAAATCTGCCGAACGGCCGCTGACCCAGCATGTGCGGCAAAAGAAAGAAGAAGAAAAACACTCAGCAGTTGAACGCAACTGAAGGCATCTGTTCAACCGTTGAGGAGATAGCGACGCGATTTGCATGTTTCAGTCCTCACAAACCAACTTGGCCTTGGTTGAGAAAGACGCTGTTGGTTTCTTCAGGTCCTGCTTGGGTTCCTGGTTCAGGGAACCTGAAGTGGACGTTGGAACAGATGATTATTTTGAGGGTGATAATGATGATGACAGAGATGACTATGAGGATCCTGTTAAACCGGATATTTCCCCAGATCCTCACAGACCTGATTCCCCTGATAGAGAACTGAGGATTATACATCCCATTTTCAATTTGTTAGACAGGTGACTCTGTCTTTGGACCTCCCACTTAGGAATCTACTGACGAGGAGGAGGAGCAAGATTACAAAGAAATGATGGATGTGCCGACTTCAAAAAAGTTCTGTTGCCCATTCATAAGTCCTTAAAGAAACAGGTACTGAAAGTACTACATACACCCACTTCCATTCCACCCTGGAAAGAAAGGTGTAACAAGTACTGGGTGGCTATGGGTGGGGCAGAATTTTTATTTAGCCAACCTAGCCATGAAGGAGTGGTACAGGCTGCAGCCTGTGATAAGGCTGGCATTCCTTTATCCTCACATCCTCCTGATAAAGACTCCAGAAGAATGGATTCCATCACCAAAAGCAGTATCTAGGGTCTTCTCTTGCAATAAGGCAGGCTTCTTATATGGCCTATGTTACAAGGTGTCAAAGAACTTTGGGAACACCGTACTGGACATCACAAAGTCAGTGCCAGCTCCCAAGGCAGCGTTTGAAGGAAGCTACAAAAGGGGCATAGAGGCATCTAAGGTGCAATTTAGAATGGCAGTAGACACTAATGATACTGCTGCCAGGCAGATGGCTTCTTCCATATCTTTGTGATGGCATGCCTGGCTCAGGACAACTAACTTGACACAGGACACCAGTCCAAAGCAATAGACTTCCCTGTGAGCCTCTGTCTCTGTTTGGTCAGCAGACAGGGGCCAGCGTGAAAAAATGGGCGATTACAATACAGCTTATTAAAGTGCTGCTTCAAAGAGAATCCTCTACACCCCATAAGCAGCAAGCCAGGGGTTCCAGAGGTAGCCCTATAGGCCATTCTTTCAGCCCCAGGTTTTCCACAGTATCAGCAGTACCAGCACCAGACGGGCTACATCAGAGGCAGGGGCAGAAGGGTAGTGTCGGATAGCCCTAGCACTCAGCCAGCTTCACAACCTAAGCAGACCCCTGAGAGGTCTGCTCGGTTCCTCCCAGTACCAGTGGGAGGCAGGTTGGCCCATTACCTCCAGGAATAAATCCATCACTACAGACAAGTGGGTCCTGGAAGTGGTGGGCCAAGGTCTGGCCCTCAGTTTCAAATTAAACCAAGGCTGAAGGCAAGAGATTTCGACCTTCTGCACTGGCAGAAATCCTGTTGCTGGAGAAGGAGGTATTAAATCTACTTTCCCTAGGGGCAATAGAGCCAGTTCTCCTGCAACAGAGGGAAAGTCCTCTCTATTCAAGGTACTTTCTCACTATCAAAAAATGGGAGTGGTGACCCATACTGGATCTCAGGTATCTGAACAAGCATTTACTGAAACCAAAATTCAAAATGGTCACCCTGGCTACAATTCAGCCCATTTTAAAGCAAGGGGTGGTTTGCATCTGTAGATCTCAAGGATGCTTACTTCCACATCCCAGTAAGGCAGTCACAGAAAATTCCTCAGGTTCAAACTGCCCTCAGGGCATTACCAGTTCAAGGCAATGCCTTTCGGTCTCACTTCTGCTCCAAGGATGTTCACAAAATGTCTGGCTGCAGTTACGGCACACCTAGGGAGAATAGGAGTGGCAGTATTTCCTATCTAGATGATTGGTTACTGGTAGGAAAAATCCTCACCAGACCAAGCAGTCCCTGGTACTACACAGGATCTCCTGCATTTTCTGAGGTTCTTAATAAATCAGAAAAAGTCAGTGCTACAACCATTGCAGCTCCTAGAATTTATAGGGGCTCAACTGGATTCGGTGAAAGGAAAAGCTTTCCTTCCACAGGAAAGGGCAAGCAACTTGGTGCAGTTGGCAAGCTCTTTCCAACCCGGCAGTCTCAGGCCAGCCAGGCAGGCACTTCCTACAGCTGTTGGGCCATATGGCAGCATCAACGGCTACAGTGCTAGGAGCAAGGTTTCAGATGAGAGCTGTTCAATATCATTTGAAACAGTACTGGCTCCAAAGAAGGATTCTCTGTCCAAGCTGGTCCCAGTAACCCAAACGCTTGTACAAGCCCTGCAGTGGTGGCTGAAGAAGAGAACCTCAGGCAAGGAGTTCCCTTCCTGCAGGTACAACCCTCCAGGGTGCTTACCATGGATGCATCCCTCCTAGGCTGGGGAGCACACTTGAGAGGCATACCATCCACGGTTCGTGGTCCAAGCAAGAGTCCCTGCTTCACATCAATCGCTGGAACTCAGGGCAGTCTTGTTAGCACTGCAGGCGTTTGCCAGCATGCTTCAGGGAAGGTGGTACAGGTCAGGACAGACAACACTACCACAATGTGCTATATCAACAAACAAGGAGGCACAAGGTCCACTCCTCTGTGCACAGAGGCTATGAAAAGTTGGACCCTGGTCTATTCACTAAATATCCAATCATCAGCTGTTCATCTGCCAGGCAAGGACAATGTCCTGGCAGATGCATAAATAGAATACATCAGGGCCACCGAGCGGTTCCTGAACAGTCAAGTATTACAAGTAGTATTCAAAGATGGGGACTCCAGAGATAGATCTCTTTGCCTCCCAGAAAACCACCAGCTACCACGATATTGTTGCAGACCACCAGTGGCAGGGTCAGTGCCACTGGATGTCCTAGTTCTGGATTGGTCAGGAGGTTTTGTATGCCTTCCCTCCGTTCCCATTATTGCTAAGGGTTCTGATCAAGCTCAGATCCCAGCCTGCCACAATGATCCTAATTGCTCCAGATTGGGCCATGCAACCTTGGTATTCCATGGTACTGGATCTGCCAATCACCAAACCGCCAGCCTCCCACAAGGCACAACCTACTGATTTCATCCCAGGGAGGATCCTGTATCCGGAACTTTAGTCCCTCAGGCTCAAGGCCTGCCTCTTGAGGACCTAGAGTGTGCCAATCTACACCTCTCAGAGAGTGTTATGGAGGTCCTCAGGGTTTCTAAAACCTTCTACCAGAAAATGTATTCTTCCAAGTGGAAAAGATTTTATATTTGGTGCCAAAATAGAAAGCTGAACTACAATCAGGGGGACTGCCTGTGGTTCAGGATTACCTTACCCACTTGCATTCTCTAGGCTTATTGCCTTCCACACTGAAGGTACACTTGGCCACAGTCTCAGCTTACCTGTCAGCAGGTAAGTCATTATCCTTGGCCTCTAATCCGGTGTTTAGGAGATTCTTTAAAGGGACTGATGCATTTGCACCCACCCACAGAACTCCTACTCCAATATGGGATCTCAATATTTGCATAGCACAGCTTATGCAACCACCTTTGAACCTATGGCAACAGCTGATCTTAAGTATGTGACTTGGAAGACTCTGTTCTTGGTTGCCATTACTTCTGCAGAAGGATCAGTGAACTCCAGGCTTTGTCTATGGAACCTGATTATGTGGCATTTCATAGAATAAGGTGGTCCTCAGGACTAATAATAAATTCCTTCCAAAGGTGGTTTCAGATTTTCACATTAATCAGTCCATCACACTTCCAGTATTCTTTACTGACCATTCTACTTCAGGTGAATGTAGGCTGAATAGCCTGGATGTTAAAGGACTATCGGTTACTACCTGGAGCATACAAAAGGCCATAGAAAGGATAAGACCCAACTTTTTGACTTATGGGAAGCTGGAAAAGGCAAACCTGCCACAAAAGGTTCATTGCAAGATGAATTGTATCATGTATTCAATTCTATTATAGCAAAGTGGGCAAACAGCCCCTCAAGGCCCATTCTACCAGGGGATAGCTGTATCAATAACAGCTTCAAGGGATATCCGTCTGTTGGAAATCTGTAAAAGCAGCTACCTGGAAAACAGTCCATACATTACGCTAAGCACTACTGTCTGGACATCCAGGTCAGGAGTGATGCCAAGTTTGGCACAGCAGTTTACAGATCTTGTTTCCTAAATAGGTCCTCTGCCCACCTCCAAAGGCACTGCTTGGGTAGTCTGCAATTGTCAGAATACAGTAAGATTTCCTGGGGTTTGAAGAAACATTACTTACCATAGTAATCTTGTTTCTTCTAAAGGAATCTTACTGTATTCTGAGCTCCCATCCTTCCTCCCCTGCTAGGACTTTCAGGACCCTGCATACTGCTGGTTACTATGTTGGAAACCTGTGGGTACTTATTAGTTTGTTGGGCATGTGGTGACTTGAGTCTTAGTGATGCCCTTTATTAATTGGGGTATTTGTTCTTACCCTAATTAGGTATTTAGCTATAGTTAATCAGCTTAGTATTTTTAGCTTCTGCATGCTTAGTAAGAGCTGGCTGTTGCAGGAAGTGCAACCAGGGACATGATTTGAAAATAGAGTTCAAGCCTAACATTCCATCATTAGCACAGGTTCTATTAACCATTTCGGCTCCGGGCAGTCCTATGGCAAGGCCACACTGCAATTATCAGAATACAGTAAAATTCCCTTAGAAGAAACAAGATTACTATGGTAAGTAATGTTTTCTTTCTCCCCGACCACTCACAGCACTCCAGGGCGTACCCTGATCCAAAGGAACATCCTTTCAGGCCTGCATTCTCCTGAAACCCCAGGCCTTGGTAACCCACAGGCTGCCCTCACGGCTTTCCCTCCATGGGAGGACTCTAGAAAGGCTGTCCTCACACCGAGGCAGTGCTCTAGGTGGACAAGGATTGAAAATGAGAGACATTAGGATCCAGGGAGTCTCACAGGCTCAGATCATCATATAGACAGGTATGTTTTATTTTCTGCCCTTTAAAGAGGGATTCTGGTGAGATTTCTTCAGAAAATGCAACTTACTTTAAGCTTCCTAGTGTTGTCCTAATGTGAATCACAAGGTTGTCTGCCAATTTCAGTGACTGTGTAGTTCCATAAATGTACTTTATCCCGCTGTTATCCCGTGCCGTCTGAGAAGTCCTCGGGTGCTTGATGAGGCGGAGTGACCTCAGCTCCAGAACCCACCAATCAGTGTGTGTTCTGAAGCGAGCAGGAATCGGAGACTGATTTCACTGAAGTACATGCTGAGCTTCCGATAATGCTGGACATCGTTTTACCTTATGTACAGAATGCTGGTGCTTTGTAATCACTGTCCCCGATACTGCATTGCTTCTGATTGTATTACTTGTGCTGTGTTTTTGTTCAGTAGGCGTTTCACTGTGTGTGTGAAGTCGTATTTTTAGGTTTTAGGTCGGTGGTGTCAAGCCTTGTCTATCTTATGCCAGTCTGAATGCGCACAGTGGAGGATTGTCTTCTGCTCATTTTCGGTAACTGTGCATCACTGTAATAAGCTCAGTTCTGTTTTCAGACTGCCTTATTTCTGTGCTTGTACTGATACTGCTTTCATTAGCAAGGTACTAATTTTTAGTGGTGTAGGTCGCTCCTGGATTGTGGTTTGTGAGCGATCTTGTTCTGTACAGTAGGGAGCATCATTTTTGTTGCATGTACTGCTCTGACCTTGTGTCCCTCATATATATAGTTCTCCTCACATACTGTGTGCTGTTTTTTATCTTCAAAGTGATAATTTTCCACCTGTTGCCGAACTGCATAGAAATACTTCACTGTGCAGTCCAGCTGTTTCTGAATTTTGTGCATTATTGCATCTCATGTAGACTTCTCTGTATTCTTTAAATACTGTCTATTTTTGATTAGCCCTGCACTGCTACTGGACTGTTATTGCATCCCTTTGGTCTCAACAATAGTTCTTACATTACAGGTAATATTTCTCCATATTGTGCTTCTAGACACAGTTGTCATTATTGGGAGTCATTTGTGCATGTTTGCAGTACTGTGTATTCCACTCAGTAAAACAGAGATGCCTGCTCGTTGTGTTGCTGGACATTGTGGTAATACTACAAAGATGGGTTTTCTTTATTCACCTTACCCAAAGATTCACATTATAGATTGCTATGGGATCGTTTGTGAAAAGCGAAACATCTTGGACTGACTAGGTACCACCAATACCAGTGTTTTGTGTTCTGCTCACTTTTAGAGTCTTGTTTTGAGCCAACTATTTTGCAATGTATAAAATGAATCTAGCCCATGGATTACATCTGTTGCATGATCACGGTGCTCACAATACATAGCCCTAAGTGCAGTGAAGTGACATGTCAAGCAAATCTACAGCCGATGAATATGTCTATGATGTTCCAGTGAAGAGGAAATCTGGTGGTGCTTTTGAAAGAGGAACTAGCTGAGGTAGGTCTCATTGCATGCCTTTCTTCATGCTGAACTGGTGACATGGTGATTTTTCTTGTGTTGGACACCAGAGCTTGAGCCACGCCACTGAGTGTGGTCCTGCAATGAGCCTGTGTCATTGAGTGATGGGGAGCGGACATGGATGGAGCAGCCCTAAAGCAGCTCTCCTCTTCTGGTTAGTGACCCTGGTGTGCCCTCATCATGGCTGCAGCCGTATGTTGGCCCAATGGTAGTGCCAACTGCATCATAAGCAGTAGGGAGGGTAAGTCGGTTGCTTCATGCATGCACGCAGTTGAGCAAGGGCTAAGGGAGGGTAGAAAACATTGACAACATTGGTGGCAGGCTCCATGATTCCACCAAAGTGATCACAGCTGTCAGTGCAATTTCGATGTTGGCCTCTGGTGTATAGTCAATGCACCAAGTGTTGCATGTATGACACAGTGGTACCAAAAATTATCCCCTATGAGGTAGGGGCAAGACATTATTGCAAGCAATGCTGGAATTGTGTGAAGAAAATCTGTATGAAAAGCCAAATTATGTCATTCCACGAGTATTTTTTAAGGTGGATTATCAACCTAGTGATATTTCCAAACCTCCCTTTACCAGTGTCCCTCTTGATTGTTACTGGCGTTATTTACATGTGTTCATGTCACGTCTGTAGTGAGTTCCCTGTGCTGTCATACTGGTGCAGAGGTCTCGAGGCACTGGCGCCTTCCGCACCATCCACTGCAATAAATGTGAGACATCTCCTTTTATTCCTGTGTTTCCCTCATCCTGATTTCTGTCATTCATTTTCATTGCCTATGAGATGCCTCAAATCCCATCATCACCTACATTGTGCCCTGTTGTTACAGTACCCTCTTCAGTTTGTCAGTGGTCTCCACCCTGCATGGTCTTTATGCTCTTCAGGTACTTGAATTTTCTGTCTTGCACCCCATACCATACTGTACTCCACTTACTGCATTTTCCGGTATTTGAGCTTGTAGTGAAGCCTCTGTATGCACCCCAGTATGCCACTGTCCCTCTCTGCAGCTGTTGCCCTCTGTCTTGACAGATATACCTAATCAGAATTGACAACCTGTAGGTCTCTTTCTTGTATTACAGCTTCCCCATGGCACAATGATTCACTCTGTCACATTTTGAGTATCCACCCAGTTGCAGATCTTGGTGTCGTCGGTGAACAGTCATTCCTTTCCCTCCAGCCACCTATCATGCCTGTCCCTCTTTGGGGTAGTTGTGAAGTTTACTGCTGGTAACAACTTCTGACTTGTGTTACTCGTAACTTTGTACTGTTGCGTGCTACATAATCAGCAGTTCAGCTATGTAAACCCTGTATTGTCTGTCAACATATGATCTGTGTAATTGTTTATAGTTATGTTAATAAGTGTTTTTCTGTATCTGTTATGCATATATTAGTGCATTGATGTATCTGTTGTGTACCAACTATTGAACCTCGACCTTATCAGGTCCATCTTGTAAATGAGCCTTGCTCAATGATGTTAGCCTGAATAAATAAAGATTTGATTGATTGATTGTATATGTTGTGTATGTTTTTCTGATGTACTGTTCTGTTTAACTATCCATGTTTTGTTGCTAGATATGTACGTGGTTTGATGTGATTTCACTGTGGGCCACTGCATGCTGTAACGTCTACACCATGCTGATGAACTCCGACAAGAGCGAAACACATTTGTTTACATTATCAAAAGTGCATTTAGAAAAAAAACAACATGAAGGTAAGCTTTTCATTTTGTAAAGTCCACCTCACCACTGTGAGTAGTGACCCTACAAAGCATGCTTTTATCTTATGTCCATTGGACAGCTTCATCTTTGCATGTTAGTGTCTTTAGGGAAGATCAAATATATGCATGCCATCACTGCATTGTTGTTTTGATTACGTATAATGTGACAGTTTCTACAGTCTAACACTATCCTAATGTCTTGATGGTTCTGTTTTCTACAGGTGGTACAGCAGTACTTGATGGAAGTTGACAGTGTTTCAAACACAGACACGAGTCTGTACAGAATCAGTCCTCATTACCAAGTTAACCTGAATGACTCTGGGGCAGATCTCTCAGTGGATTCTGTGTGTGATGCTAGGAAACAATAATCACAGTACAGACACGGTTCCTTGACAAGTGCACACAGTACACTGCGCGAAGACCTTATCATCGCTCCATAGGTGAAGTGTCGCCTTGGGCAAGTCATCCAGTAGCACTGGAAGTTCAAGCACTGCATGATGTTTAAACAATAAGGCACAACAAGGTGTGTGTTATCGTTATTACACAATAACACACACCTTGGAGTGCCTTATTGCAATTAAACAATGGCTCGATGTTATAGGAAACAAAACATAAAATGTTTTAGTAGATTTTAGTGAGGCAGTGTATCTTTGTTTCTGAAAAAAAAAAAAGTAGCTCATACCAGTCATCCAAAAATCAATACAGTGATGTTATTGTGTATTATACAATGGCAAGAATGAATCTTGGACTGTGATTGGTCAGTTTGGGGCTGGACCCATAGTGTTATCAGCATGACGCCACGGTCTATTCTCAGCACTGTGAACCTGTAGATGAGCATTTTATGGAGCTTTGATTGATTGTTTCATCTTCTCTTAAAACAAAAAAATATTTTTCCACACAAAACATCTTTAAAATAATTTTTTAATCTGTATAACAACGAGCCATTGTATAATAGAATAATGCACTCCAGGGTGTGTGTGTCATTGGGATAACGTCATGCCTGGGGCATTGGGCGCACTCAGGCTGCGGCCTTGTGCCCATCCCAGGCGTCCGTTATCCCAGCACGGCTACACCTGTCTGCATTATTCCTTTAATAACATCACTGTCTCAGGCAACACATTGACCTAATCGGAGTCCAGGAAATTTTCTTGCCATTGTATAATTAGTATCAGGCCATGCAGTACAGAGCAGGGCATACGGAATGCTGCATGGTGTACACTGCTAGCACAAAATCAATGTAACTTGATATGGTATGCTGATGCATGAATGGGCATTAATTACAAGTCACAGTTGCATATGTAGACCATGTACACAAGAATCTGCTGACATGTCACCTGTGCACGTTCCTTCACAGGTTTTTCTCGGTGTATGCGGTACAACTGGCAGAGTAGACATGTAAGGATGAGAAGGAGATGTCACACAGACCCAGACAAGGCTTGGGGATGACTGGTTGGTGCAATGTAGACACAACTGGAGATGGCATCAATCACATCACCTCAGTGTTTGCATGTGTTGAGGGTGTTAGTGGGTGCAGGTGGCTGGATGCAGCTGGGAAGATACAGGATGGTGAATTTTCAAATGTTCTGTGGCCATGGGGGTGGAGGTTGTCTGAGCTAGGTGAGACACAGGAGGGTGATTCTAAACTCTTTTTATATACAGTGGAGCCCTCCAGGTTGAAAGGCAGTGTCACAGATTCCATAATGAAAAATGGGATTAACTCCATAGAAACTGACTAGTTTCCTACAATAACTTTGCTGCAGAGTTCTACAGACTGGTGTTCCATCCTAGTGTGCCTCATTGTATACCCCAACCAAAATGAATCCTCAAACAGATTTAACTAATATTGGGTGCCTGAATCTGAATACTAAAACTCTGTCATTTGATAATGCTTTCTGTAGTTCATTTGTTAGGGACAGCTATTGTAACTGTACCAGGTCATGCCTGAAAATAGCCGTATTTAGACAAAGTGTATCTTACCTGGATATCAAAACAAATAAATAAACAGAATCTGGAACAGCAAATACATACCTACTCACTGGATGCTGACTGGGCAAGACCTGGGACTTTGGGAGGTAGGTAGGGGAGGGATCACTGTTCTTAGTGATGCAATCAATAGTTTCCTACCCCACCCTCCATTTCCAGCACCCCACATTGCAGTCTGCTAGTTACCTCTCACGGGCATCAGCTGTGGGGAAACTTAGAGGGTCGAACCCTTTCTTCTACTAGGTAGCAACAAGTAGGGTAGGTTACCAGCAGCAAAGAAAATTCTGCTTCAGAAATGTTTTTATTATTTGACCATGCATTTCCCCAGAGTAGCCCAGCTGAGATCCCACATCTCATTTCCACTGAGGTCCGGGTTCAACTGAGTTACACAGCTCCGAGGGACTGAATGAACCACAACAGAGGTTAATTGGCTTGAGGTTGGTAGCGAAAGACAGAAGGGCATCCAAAGGTTACCAAAGGAGTTGCACACCAATTTGTTTTAAAAAAAAGACATAGACTGTACTTTTTAAGCTATCACTCCAAAGGTTAACTTGCATGGAACTTTAATGTGCAGAAACACTCTAGAGGACAGCAGGTATGAAAACCAGACTAGGAGTATTTGTAAATCAATGTAATCATTTTTGAACCTGGTTTCATGTAGTTTTAGAAGAGTTTTGCACAATGAAGTTTCCTGCACCATATTGATTGGTGGGATCTTCAAAATAGTAAGACTTTATTTTTAAAATGGCTGTGCAACTCCTGTTTAGCCTTCAGGCCCCTCTGTGTTGTAGTTTTTCAGTTTGGTTTTGGTTAGTATGAAGAATAGCACCCTTATGAGTACTGAGAGCGTTTGCTTTGGAAGGTCAATTGGCTTGCTCAGGGTCACACAGTGAGTGAATGTCTGTGGTTGGATTATAAAGTTGGATCCCGGGTTCACAGTTAGTGACTTGCTCTGGGTCTCACAGTGAGTCAGTGGCTGTGGTGGGATTATAACCTGTGATCCCCTGGTTCACAGTTAGTGACTTGCCCAAGGTCACACAGTGAGTCAGTGTCTGTGGTGGGATCATAACCTGTGATCCCCTGGTTCACAGTTAATGCTTGCCCAGGGTCACGGATGAGTCAGTGTCTGTGGTGGGATCATAATCTGGAATCCCTGGTTCACAGTTAGTGACTTGCTCAGGGTCACACATTGAGTCAGTGTCTGTGGTGAGATTATAACCTGGGATCCCCTGGTTCACAGTTACTGACTTGCTCAGGGTCACACAATGAGTCAGTGTCTGTGGTGGGATTATAACCTGTGATCCCTGGTTCTGATTACTGACTTGCTCAGGGTCACACAGTGAGTCAGTGTCTGTGGTGGGATTATAACCTGGGATCCCCTGGTTCACAGTTACTGACTTCCTCAGGGTCACACAGTGAGTGAGTGTCTGTGGTTGGATTATAACCTTGGATCCCGGGTTCACAGTTAGTGACTTGCTCTGGGTCACACAGTGAGTCAGTGTCTGTGGTGGGATTATAACCTGGGATCCCTGGTTCACAGTTACTGACTTGCTCAGGGTCACCTAGTCAGTCAGTGGATCTGGTGGGATTATAAACTGAAGACCTCTATCATGTCCCACCGTTCCTTTCTGCCTTCCAATGTGTACATATTTAGCTGTTTGAGCCTCTCCCCATTTGACCTGTCCCATAAACACATCATTTTGGTTACCCTCCTCTGGACCCTCTCAAGGAGTTCAATGTCCCTCTTTAAGTGTGGCATCCAAAATGCATGCAGTACTTGAGATGCAGCCTCAACAAGCAGTTATACAGATGGAATATCACTTTCCTCCTTCTGGTGGTGATTCCCCTAGTGATGCATCCCAGCATCCTGTTGGCCTTACACACTGCCCTCCTACAATTCTCAGACTTGTTCATCCTCTCTCAGCCATGAAGACTTGTAGCATCCCCCCAGGTGTACACTTGGCCCTGGCTTCTGGCTCCCAAGTGCAGTACCTTGCATTTCCCTGCACTGAACCTCAGTTTCTACTTTCTAGACCACCTTTCCAGAGCCTCCAGCTCCTCCTGTAGATCCTCTCCCTCCTCCCCATCCACCACCGCCCCCCAGCTTTGAGTCATCCATAAATAGACTCATCTCACTCCTGATACCCCACCAACCACTACACTCTGCATCCGGTCCTTGAGCAAATTCACTATCCACCTGCTCATCTGGTTCCCCATCCCCATTTTCCTAGCTTATCCAAAATGCCCTGTGAGGAACACAGTCAGACGCTCTGAGTGAAGATAATTAAAATGGTATGAACGTGCGTGGTGCACCACTGCCAAATTTCATATTGGCTTTGACTGGTCCTGTAAAAGCAGAATACGTGATGCAGCTCAGTGATGGTCACAGGTCATACACATGTTCTCCACTGACGCACTGGCAAGTCACAAATGTGATATGTTCTATGGCTTGGCATCCACTGTGTAACAGAATCTTTGAGTACATATTTCTTTCCCTGCAGGAGTTCATACGCTGTGAAAATGCTTGATGCTTCCACTCAGACCGAAGCAGTGGTAACAGATGGCTGCTCAAATGCATGATAGGCTTCTCGCCAATTCAATCCTCAGAGTCGGAGTGGGACTCGGTGATGATGAACTCTATGATGCCAATGATCGTCATATCAGCCATCAGTGAGCGACGATGATGAGGATCACATCATCAATGACTCTGTGTAATGTTTTCCGCCTTCTGTTTCAACATTGTTTGTTTGTTATACAGTGAGGTGTTGTTGCAGAACGTTATCTTTTTCTGATGTCACCTCAAATAACACAGCACTGTGTCTTCCACTTAGTATTGTCTTTTGATCTTGAATCATACATTGCATCAATGCGTTTATCACACTGTATTTCATTATTATCACGTGACCATGAGGTGCTGCATTTAGACACATACCATTTAATTCTGCCATTGTGTAAGAGGTGCCATGTCAGAACAGTGGCTTTTCACAATGTACTGCACTGTAGCTACTGCAACAACATCACACATTATTTCAACAGGCAGCAAGTATCACTTGACAGATGTCTGAAAGATGTGAAAGGGTAACTTTCTTTAACATACATTGTGACATTCTTTTCCTTCAGGAGGATCAACACCGAGGAATGCTCGAAATGAGCGTAAATTCAGTGTTTGAAAGTTGCCTTCTGTCTTTATTTGATATCTGTACACTGTGTAAAGAATGATGCAAGTGCAGTATAACGACAGTGAAAGACTCATTTGTCATTTGCAGCACAGCTGCTCAAAGTATGATGTCCACAAAATTTGGTGTTCACAACCATAACATTTCTGGTTACCCGCTGGCAGTGTCATGTTGTCAGGTGCTATCGTATGTGGTGGAGTATCACCCCAAAAAATAATTAGACTTTTAAACCACAGCAATATTGCAAGCATTTCTGTAACAACTTTTTATGAGCACTACTGAAAATGTGTTCAGCCCTCAATATTCACTGTATGGAATGCTCAGAAAGCTGAGGCCACTGACAAAATAAGGGCAGAAAGCAACAAGGTGCACCTTGGTGAAGACGGACGCCAGTGACACACAAGGCCACTGTGCAAAATATGGGACCTATACCCTGATGGACCTGCAGAAACATAAAATTCTCAGTCAACCTGGTTCAGGTACTGTAGTCATAACACTAATACTATGTTTGTTGGGAAATTATAAAAAGCGTAGTTCCTGGAGGCTAATAAGCCCTGCAACGAGACAAAGAAATAAGGTGTGGCAAAGGTAGGAGGAGGTCCAGGATGCGGTGAGGGACAAAAGGCTGCTTATAACAGATATCTACTGTGTCAGGGATATATCCAAGGAGGAGTATGATATGGCACTCGGGAGGGTCACCAGGGTGATGACATTGGTTAAGGCATGTCTGGAGCTGAGATTGGCACTGGAATTATAAGAGGTGAAAGGGTTCTTTATGGAATATCAGGAAAGAAGAAAGGGAAAGGCCACATCAGTCGGCTCAGGATAGGGTGTAGTGTGTGGTGGAATATGCAGTATAGTGTCATATGATAGTATGTGTTAATGATCAGCGGTTGTCTTAGATGTGGTTATTGGAATGATACTTTTAATAACCAGTCATCCATTTCTATATACTGCTATGTACCAGTATTGATAATGGAATATTGTAATCCTAAATACTGTGCTGTGATTTATGACAGTGACAGTGACAATTTCAATGCCATTCTCTCAATTAAATCATTACTTTAATGCAGTCCAATGAGGTAGCTTGGCATACCACATGGAACTTGAGGGACGAAGAGAGGACTTGAGGATGTCAGGAAGGCAGGCTTGCAAACTGAGTGTCTGGTAACTGATCGTCACCGCAGACACACAAGGTACCTGCGTGAAAATCATCCAGAGTTCCGCCACTTCTATGATGTGTGGGTGGCATCAAAGGTAAGAGTTACATGTGGTATTATCAAACAGTGGTAGGGAAGTGGACATATGGGTGTGAAAACATTGCGCGATCGGCGTCACTGTAAGGGAGCATGATCAAGACATCATACCCGATAAGCAGTACCAACTGAAGGTGGTTGATAAGTGAACACCATTCACAAGTTTTTATGTGCTACATGAATACAGATCACTTTTGACAGGGTACACTGTACTGTAGTTGACTGTCATTTTCTTCAGTTTCCAATGTGCAATTATGGCACATACAGTTCTTGGCGCAGCTGTGAGAATGTTTGACACCTGAATGATTACTGGTTTTTTGGTTTTGGCTGTCACACATCTTTCATCTGAAACGGACAAAAGTATAACTACTGTCGTGTTGTATGTCACGTGGCACCTGTCAGAACTGTTGATCTTAAATGCACAAATTAATTCAGTGAAGCCATGACGCATGCAGTTTTGCACAGGGTGATGTATCAGCAGTAGAAAACAAAAGGCAGATAACATATAATGAATAGTTAACTCTATGGATTGGAAACAGGGCAAACGAGGCTGAGTAAGTGGACCGTATGTCAGGTGAAATTGTATGTTTGTGTATTACCATGAGTGTATGACATTATAGTGTATAGTGGAGTGTTGTTCTGTATAGAATTCCATCCCTTTCAAAATGCTGTTCTACCACAGTTCTGAGGTCATGGAATGCTGTTCCACCCTACTGTGGTAGTACAGCATTCTAGTACCTCTAGAGACTGCATGAATCAATTTCATTTTGAAAGCAAAAGAACTGACAAAACACGTTTTCACACACTACTATACACTATGCAAAATACAGGATGAGCTAGTCAATACCAGAACCAGTGTGTTTGCCACCTGGGGTTCTAATTCCCATGGACCTCTCCAGCTTGCTCTCGAGGTCAGAGGAATCAGAATCCCTCTGTGTGGAACACACTGCTTCAACATAGTTACCCATCCAGTATTCTCTATGTTTTCA
Organism: Neoceratodus forsteri; assembly: GCA_016271365.2. Taxonomy (NCBI): domain Eukaryota; kingdom Metazoa; phylum Chordata; order Ceratodontiformes; family Ceratodontidae; genus Neoceratodus; species Neoceratodus forsteri. The sequence goes on along the minus strand of JADMNL010000024.1, from coordinate 51,775,505 downwards.
GGCTTGATTTTTGTCTGTCGCACAATGTTCTGAAAGATGTGTACATAATTATCCTCTGTTGCCTAAAAGCCATAACTAAGAAGCTGGAAGCTGCATCATGTCAAACTGGATGTCAAGACATTAAATCATGGATACCAAGCATTAAGAATATGATCTATTGGATCCCACGTTCTACCCCAGATGCCAGTGGAGATGTTATGCAGGCAATGATGAAATCAGTCACAAGTCACATCCAGACTATCCGCAGCCACGACACGGTGTTATTTCAAGAATGTGCACATGGTCCACTACAACAACGACAGGACCCAGAAGTGGATGAGCCCATGTAAATACATGCTTTCCATCTTATGCATCTTGATATTTATATGGGTAGCACTGTTACAGTTATAGTGTTGTGGTTATTAAACAGGTTTACTTGAACATCTCTGAAATGGGTAACTGAAATGAAATCATAACAGCTGTGCTGTGCGGTACATGAGAGGCTCAATGTCTCTTGTGGTCAGTTGCATTCTATGCCAACACTGACAAACTGCAGCATGTTTGCTTATGCCTTTTAATTTTTCCTCCTACCAAATGCCCCCATCTCGTGTAGTTCCGCAGTGCTCTATCTTGTCACTGATGATGTTCACAGTGTAAATGCTACACCTGGGCGATATCATTAGACAGTCCAGCATTGAGTTTCAATGTAGGTAGGTAGGTAGGTAAAATTTTTATTCATAAAATAATGAATATGGATAACTCCACTGAGCCAAGGCTCCTTTACAGAGAGGTCCAAGGTGCCAGTTCCAGTTACTCTTACATCAATATTACAATAATCATAACAGAGACAATACATACAGCATATTGCTTTGTTAACAAACATAGAACATTTACATAAGCATCAACATACAATATATCTATGCACAAACATGATTAACAACACAGTCAATACAGCTACAATAAATACAAAATTACAGGATTTCATTTTCCATACTTTTTCTAGACTAGGCTCCCTTCAATGTTAATATTTTCAATAAGCCAGTCCTTTATTGGATTCAATTGAAATTTCCTATTTAAGGGTCTAAACTTCCCGGTAAGTTATTCCATGGGAGGGTCCCATACTTAAAAATGATTGTCCCCCAAACCGTTCTCCGTTTTGGAACCTTACATTCTAAACTATTTGCCAAATGCAATCCCTTAACTGGATTCTTTAGTTCAATACTCTACCAAATACCCAGGAACTTTCCTGATATACATTTTAACATAAGTATAATTGTGCTTAAACCTTGCCTTTGAGATAAAATGTACCAATCCAAATCCTTATACATATCCAATCTATGTGTCATTCTTGGTACACCTAATACAAATCTAACCAGTTTATTATACATAACATCAAGCTTGTATAACTGCTCTTTGATGCACCATATAGATCAGGTTTCCATATTCCAATATGGGTAATACCACAACTGTAACTACTAATTTTCTAACTTCCAAAGGCATACTATTTCTTACTCTATATAACCAGCCCAAGCACTTTCCAACTTTTTGTCAAAATGTTTTCTATATGACTATCCCATTTAAGTTTTATATCTAAATAAACCCCAAATATCTATATTTATCAACTTGCTGCAAAATATCCCCAGTATAAGTTTTAATTTGTAATCCATCCTGCTCCAGTTTAACCCAGTTCCCCTATGGAATACCATTACCTGGGATTTTTTCATTTAAAACTAATTTAGATCTGAGCAGAAAATCCTATAGATAATCAGAAGCCTGCTGCAATATTGGCTGAATAAGTTTCACTGACAAATCAGCAAAATATACAGTTGTATCATCAGCATAAAGATGATATTGCACCCCATGTTGCTCAAACCTCAATTCATTCATATAAAGATTGTATAATATAGGACCCAATATGGATCCTTGTGGTACTCCTGAGACAATCATTTTTAAGTCAGACGACCACTCCTTAATAGTCACCTGTTGTTGTCTTGAATCAAGATAATTTCTAAACCAGTTCACCACCGACTCAGACATACCACAGGTTTTCAGTCTGGACAGGAGGATGCCATGGTCCAAGGTGTCAAACGCCTTTGAAAGATCAGCAAAGATCAAAATGTTCTTCAGAATGATACCCAGGTGTGATTGTAATTTGGCACAGGAACATCCTTAGCAGTTGCTGTGATGTAAAAGAAACTAATGGATGGCTTACAGCTGACTGACAGTTAAGCACAACAATACCGAGTACTGGTGATGTAGCTTGGTCACAGACATGATGGGTTTCAACCGGTGGCTGACTCAGTGTTTTCCTGGGTTCTCTTATTATGCCTTGTTATAACTATCCTTACCTTTCATTTCACTTACAGATGACAAGTCATATGTTAAAACTGAGGGAATTCTAATGGCTAACACAGTGCTACGTGACTCAAGGAAGTTGTCACCACTGTACCAGACCTCTTCACTGTAGTCCTTCCACTCCTTAATTATTTAGTATGCTCCCAAAAGTTCAGCATTTGAATTCAAGGGATGTTATGCAGATAACTCCATCATCAATAATACTGGTGACAGTTTAGAAGCATAGTCACCACATAGTTTCAGTAACCTGATGCAAAGTTCAGCAAGGCATCAATTCACATCATCGTATGTATTACGTATGTATGAACACATGACCAGGTACCATGTCTGTTCACCTCATCCCTCATTCACCTACAGATATTGGCACCAAACAAGCACTCGGTCAGTGTTCCCATGGTGCTGTGGGTAGGATGGATAGGCATGTGCAGCACAAGCAGCTGCACGTTGAGATTGTTAATGTAGTTTTTGTGCTCAGAAAAAGTGGCGTACATGAAGAATGTATGGGACAGACATAAGGCAACTATGGTTGAGGGTATGAAGATGAATGGCTGTTGGTTCAGCAGGATATGTAGCTTGTGAAATAGGTATGGAAATGGTCAGACTAGGTTGCCCAAGGGGTCCTTATCTTGCGTCAAACTCTAGGGATGTAAGTTTCAATGTCCAGGGTGATTATATGCTAGTTGTGGCTGTATCACTTTGGCAGAACTTGTCATCATATGCACATGATAGTGATATGCCTCTGAGCTAGTGTTACATGCAGTAACTATTAAAATGGTGATGCAAGCTGGTCTCAGAGTATGTATTTACATTCTGTAATATGTTACACCAAATGCAATCATTTTCACACAGGACACTCCTTGCCGCATTACATTTCAGTGAAAATGCTGACAGATGTCAAGCCACTGATGCCACTGGAGAGCAATGCTTTTGGTTGGACATGCCAAAATACAAGAAGGGAAAAGAGTGGTCAGACCTGTGAAGACCAACCCGACATACGTAAGTGTACTGTACATGCGTCACGAACTGATTACCCATATGTGGTACCCTCGCCACAAGTTTGTTAGGTAATACATAACCATGTATTCCTTGTTTGGCACACTGTTGCAATGACATAGCAGGCAATGATAAGAATGACATGGGTGAAAAGAAATGACTACAGGCTACAATCGAGTCCATGGGGGTTACTCAATCCCATAGGTGTCACCACTAAGAAGGTAGTGCATTGATGGTCAGAGATCACTAGGTGCTTCTACAAGAAGCTGTTGAGTGTTATCCGATTAAACAGGGACTCAGTCTCCACTCCCATAGTGAGCAGGAGGAATATGAGAAAAGGATGGCGAATACTGTGCCTATCAACAAGGGACGATAAACAGAGGAGGCAGGAATTACAGGCCCATCACACTGACATCGGTGGTGGGCAAGGTGATGGAGGGTATTATCAAGGAAGGGGATGCGGGGATGAAAGGTCTGGGTACCTGAACAGTATACAGCATGGCTTTGTGCCAAGGAACTCATGTCAGACAAACCTTGTGTAGTTGTACAATTAGGTGACGAGTATCGTCGCCTTGAATTCAGCAAGGTGTTTCACTCAGTTCATCACAGGGGCCTGTTGGATAAGCTTGGGAAATGTTACTGTACTTTGTCTGTTTCACTTTGTTGAGTCTGAAACAAAATTAATTCACCCAACTGCATTCCACTCCACCCATTAGCAGATGTCACTGCATCGTATCAAACAGTTGGTGACTATTCATTATCGGTCATTCTAGCAATAACGTACAAACATACAAATATACAAAACTGACAGCAGAAAAGACCACAGGTCTATCAAGTGTGCCCGACTGTGCAGCTCTTAATGTCAAATAAGTAATGCTGCACCACCCACACCAAAGCCACTTTCTTCCTCTCATTATGATCCTTCACCCTTTGCTTTGTTTTCTGAAGTAACCCTGCTTTGACTCAACCACAACCCTGCTTATAGCTATTAACTGTCCTTTCAGTGATTAATTCCTCTGGCACTGCGTTCCAACCTGACACTGCTCTTCGGTGAAGTACTGTATCCTCATCTCCCACCTAAACCTTCCACCTTCAAACTTCAGACTGTGCCCCTAATGACCCTTCCCACCTTTAAGTGTAACAATCCTTTCTCTCCTTGATTCTGTTGATGCCTGTCAAGTACTTCAAGGTCTCTATCATGACCACCTTACCCTTGTGTTTTCCAGCCAGTACATTTTGAGTTCTTTAACCTTTCCTCTTATGGCAACTCCCTAGTCCCATAATAATTTTTTAATCATAACAGAGAACACCAGTTATTGTGAAATAAGTTTAACATGTTTATTACGGATGCGCTGAAAACACATGTTTAGATTAGTACTTAAAAATCTTTTAATGTCACTTTGGAATTGTTAACAATGTACAGGAAGGTTGAAAAGTTGATCATGTACCAAAAAGAACAGTGTATATACAGCAAATGTCGATGCCTAACATACAACAGTGATCAGTAACTGTGCCCGGAGTAAATATTCAAAACCGTCTGTCCCTGACAGCTGTGTAACCCTTTAGCATTATAACGTAGAGATTGTAGAACAGAAACATTCGACTTGGTTTCACATTGAAATATATATTGATGCAGTAACGTTTCACCATGCTATTTTATGCGTAAGCAACGACAAGCATTGACAGGACTGGCATCATTGCTGAAGATGTTTTTCTTGATGAAAGTCCTGAAACACGACAGGTATTGTTAGCGCTATATAATCCCAATCAAAAGACGTCGAAATCTGAAGACAAAAGTGAAAAGAATACTGTAATGATTGTCCGCAACCCTTTAACAAAATGTTTCCTTTCCATGCACAGACTTTGTGTGTGCAGTACTTACGTTGAACAAAGGTGACAGAAGATGAGAACAGCTCGAATGGGAGATCGTGGCAGCACCACCACCACCACTGACATTGCAGTTTCCAAAACCAGACAAACAGGCAGTATAATCTTGAAGCAACATCACCGCTTCCATACTTGTTGACATTATCAATATAGAGACAATGGAAACCTACGTTGGCATTGAAGTACAGTACACAAACTGTTTAGTGATAAGGAAAATAGTTTTCAGTGTCTACATCGCATTGCTAGATAACTGCGAGATGCTGCTTACTGTTAAGTTGCAGACCACGGCCCGGATATTCAAACTCGCCAGGCTGTGGCACAAGCCTGGGCACAGCTCAACTTGGCTGCACAGGGGTGTGGCCTGGGCGATATTCAGACAGAGCTGCGCTATGGCTCAGCAGCTTTGAATAGCGCACTTGGCTACCCCACTGTGCATGGCGCAGTGGCACTGGGCCAGCACAAGTGGCCAGAGTGGAGCATGGAGATGCGCTAGTGCAAGTGCCATTCGCCATTCACAGCACTGCGATATTCAAAAGGACATGCAAATAGGGCCATAATTTATGCAAGGTACACATGGAGCCATTTGCATGGCATGGCTTCCATTGCATCCCATTTGCATGCAGGGTGCGCCGATCCCGACGACCTGCACCTGGCACCCTGCCAGGCAGCAGCCGTCGAGGACTACGCCCTGCAGCCCGATTGCGCATGTGTTGTATTAAAATGACTTCCTCTTCCAATATCTGGTGGTCCAGTGGACCGCTATGTGCCGATCACAGGCATGTGTTGTATTAAAAGACTTCCTCGTCCAGTATCCCTGGTGGTCCAGTGGATCGCTATATGCCCGATCGCTGGCATCGTTATAATAAACACCCCCGTCCAATATCCCTGGTGGTCCAGTGGACTGTTATGTGTGCCGGATCGCGGGCATCGTTATAATAAACACCCCCGTCCAATATCCCTGGTGGTCCAGTGGACCACTCGTGCCTGATCGCGGGCATCGTTATAATAAACACCCCGTCCAATATCCCTGGTGGTCCAGTGGACTGCTATGTGCTGATCGCGGGCATCATTATAATAAACACCCCGTCCAATATCCCTGGTGGTCCAGTGGACCAAATGTTGCCCGATCGCGGACATCCGTGTAACAGAAATTGTCCTGACCCTGGTGGTCTAGGGTACCCCCTCCCCACCCGCCACTGGGTCCCACTGCCCCGCTCCCCCGGTCAGCCAGTGGGCAGCAGCACCACCCACCTGCCGCCCACCGACTGACACCTTGGTAGGGCTGCACGCCCATTGGCTCACGCCATGAAACTCTAGCTGTTTTCTTACAGGAAACCCCACTCAGTTAGATTTCAAGTATTTGCTAAACTATATTGTAGGTATCAGCATTCTGTGAGTAGTTTGTGCTGATTTGCTCTGTAAGAAAATTGTCATTTTTTTTTTTGTGGGGCTGTGGGATTCAAACCAGATCTCCAGATTTGCAATTAAGAGCCTTAAACCACTGCAGTATACTGCCTCCTAGTTATGGCAGTCATCTGTTTTATGGTTCATGATGTTGGTGTAGTAAGCATCCAACATACTAACATACAAAATGCCAGCAGAATAGGCCTAGTGGGCTTTTGTGTCTGCTCGTTTGGTCAATCCCACCCTGGGAGCTGACCTTGCTGCCCCTGCCATCTCGGGCTTCTCCCTTCCCAGTCCAGGATATTCCCACTTCATTGGACTTTGCTTCCACAACCCATCCCCTGTACCTGTCCCACCCTCTAGAACCCCTCCACAGTCTCTGCCTCCACCAATCCGCCAGGCAGTGCATTCCATGGTTCTACCACCTTCTCACTGAAGTAGCACCTCCTCCTTTCTCCCTGAGTATCCCTCTCTAGCTTCCACCCATGAACTCTAGTTGCCCCCTTCCTTTGGAGCACCGTGATTTTGCCACCCTGTTTACCCCTTCATGTACTTGAAAACCTCTATCATGTCCCCCTGTCCCTTCTCTCTTCCAACGTGTATATATTCAGCTCTTTGAGCCTCTCCCCTTAGGTCCTTTCCCCAAGCCCCAGATAATTTTGGTTGCCTTTCTCTGGACCCTCTCCAGGAGTTCAGTGTCCCTCTTTAAGTGTGGCCTCCAAAACTGCATGCAGTACTAGAGGTGTGGCCTCACCAAGCAGTTATACAGAGGAAGTATCACTTCTCCTTTTGAGTGATCCCCTAGCGATGCATCCCAGCATCGTGGCCTTGGCTGCTGCCCTCCTACAAGTCTCCGAGTTGTTCATCTTGACATCCACCACCACCCCAGGTCCTCTCAGCCATACAGCCATAGCAGCAGTACATTGCATAGCAGATATAAAATGTCAATGAGCAGGTCATGCAACAGATGTGCTGAGCAGTTACTGAAGCAAGAAATGTATAGCTGTCATTTTTACATCCTGTTCAAAATGTGTTTTGCACCTGTGATGCTAAATGGCACAGTCGCTGTGCAAAATCTCCTTTCAGCTAATCAACTGATAGTGTCACTGTTCATGTGGTGGGGTCACAAAAACCCATGCTGAAAACTTGGAGTGAAAATACCAAGAAACACCCAGGGCATTTGGGTTTCTGACCATAACACCCTGCACTGTAGGGACTGACAGGCATTGGGGTGTGACTTGGGATTGTCAGCAGTAATGCTCACCCTTGCCACCCCCACCCCACCCTGCAGCCAGTGACAGGTATCAAGGTGTGCCTTGACTCTTCAGCCCCAAAGTTAACTCCATTCTCTTATACTGTACCCATTTCAGCATATTTCTGTATGGAATGGGGTGAGTGTGAGTTTGAAAACCCAAGGCACACCCGATTCTTGTCTGTATTGCGGGGTAGGTGAGATGAAATGGCACAGCGTTATGGCTAATGACGGCAAAGGCACACCCAATGCCTGTTCATGTCTGCGGGTGGGGTGGGGTTGGTGTCACTTCAGTACTTCACTGCCATTCCTATTCTGCCTGTCTGTCTGTGTCTCTCGCTCTCTGTCTACATGTCTATGTAATTATCTATCTTTGTATCAATTGCATGTATCGCTATTTTACCTATTTCTAAAACAAGCCTGCATATCACATTTGCCTGGCATCTGAGCACATACTATGAAACTGTGCATATTTGTACTCCACTCTGCATAGACCTCATACTTTCCTAATATTCCCATTATCACACACATCTACCTTGCCCTTATCAAAAGTGCCCCTCTGAAAGTTAATATCACATTTTCTCTAACAGTCCATCATCATTACACCTGACTTCCTGACATCAACAAATTGCTTAAATATAACTTACATCATCTCATGGACAAAACCCTATTTCTCTTAAAAAAAAATAAATAAAAACAAGTGTGTAAATGCTCCCAAGGCTGAATATATGCCAGCACTACTTTTCATGTACTGCCACCTTCTGTACCATCATGGGATTTGCATATGTTTCCCTTGATGCTTTGCATTTTGAGATATGTGCAATTGTGTTTTCTTTAAAATTTGTCTGTTTGGCCAGTATCATCCGGGATAACACATACATCAGTGGCATTTGCTCTGGGGTTCTTTGTAAGCTTCCTATTCCTTCCATTAAAATGTACACCTCCACATATTTTCCGAATAATGTGTATGTCTTCCTTAGAACGGAAACTAAAACAAATCTTACTACTTACAAATCATTGTGTTGTTTCTCCATACCTCCTTAACAATTTCACACAAATTCACTAACTTCATTATGCAGCCATGGTGGATCTGACCAGAAACTGTTTTTTGGCTGAACTTTGAGCCCCATGCGGCGCAAAGCAGGGCTGTGTGGCCGTGTCACGCCCGCACATCCCAGGCTGAATATTGGAATGTGCTGCATAACATGACACCCCTGTATTTACCACGGCATACATTAACTGCGCCCTGGCGCATCAGGACTTGCACTGCGCTAGTCCCACCTTTCAATATCATACGGGCGCATTACTGGGGTTGCAAGCCTTTGAATATCCTGGCCTGTATGTATAACTTGTAGTAGTTTCCACGGTGTACATGTCATGATCTGGATATCAAACTGTGGCTGTATCGTAGGTTTATCTAATGGCATATCATTTCACCCTGTTGTATAAAGAAGGATACTAAATCAGCGGGCAGAGGCGATGTTCTTTGTTCTGACTTATCCATGTTTCTGACCCCTGACAGTTTGAGGTACTACATGTTCTATATTTTAGTGTTAATACTTCATTCCTGGGTTTCTTGCTGTATTTTAATGCTGCAATGGTGAAATATGGTCTCTGCTTGGATTGGTGTTGGGAGGGTGGGGTGAGGTGAGGGTTGGCACGATGGTTGGGGCTTGGGGTGACATTCCCAAACATTGTCTGTGGGTTCTGTGGCTACTGTTATATCATGGAATGGTGGGAGGGTTACTCACCAATCAAACATAAAGTACTCACTACTTTCAGGTGGAAGGGTACTCAGATGGCTCTGTTACAACAGGGACACCTTACAAAGGAGGAGCACAAGAAATTAGTTGGGGATGGGAAGAAGACTGCTTTGCAGCCTCAACAGCTCAAATAAAAGGGGTCAGTGATCCTACTTTATAAAGCATTCCCTCTACAGGTCTCAAAGCAGTGACAGACCCTCAGGAGGGTTGTTATATTTTATTCAGCGCACACACTTCATGGTAGGGTGGTCTCCTATGAAAGTATTTATGCCTCTGCAGTATACGGCCCTGATTTCACCAGAAGCTCCTATATATCTTAGACATAGAGCAGCTCATTACTTTAGTCCCAGGGGAGACTTTCATTCCATTATGGAGCCCAGCCTGGATCATTCGGAGGGTATCAGCTGACATGAAGTGAGAGTGAGTCGATGGAGGTGAGGGTGGTGGACTTGGATATGTTGGATGTGCAGCACACAGCTAATCTGGATGCCAGGGAGTTTACTTTTATTCAAATCCCCATAAAACATGGTCCAGGCTAGACTACATTTATGTCACTAGGAACAATATGGCCTAGTTAAGAGGTGTCTCATGGCCCAAGCTACATCTCCGAACATGCTATGATCTTACTCCACATGCAAGTAGGGGTGATAGGAGGGGACCAATGCGAAGATTTCCACTACCTGTTGGAGAATGAGAATTCAGGATGTACCTGAGGGACCCAGTGGGGCCTATATGTACATGCCTGTTGGGCTCCCAGCCCTCTAAGACCACGTTCTTGGAGATGGGAAAGAGCTTCATGCAAGCGATGGTGATCAGGTATGTGGCTAGTCTTAAGAAGAAGACAAGGGAAAGCAGTGAGAACTATAAGAGCTGTTGCAGAACTTGGAAAAATAGCAGCTGAAATAAGTCAGAGGGGCTCTTGGGGAGCTTAGGATAGCAAAGGAAACTTTAAACCTACTGCTGCCTGGAGAATCCTGAATGTCCCTGATTTTGCTGGACAACACATGTTTGAAAGGGGTAATAAACGGGGTGGGGATGTGGGCAAGAGAGTATCAGCAATGGTGCCTGCAGTGAAGGGACTAGAGGGCCATCTGGAGAATAGTGGGGCAGAAATCCAAGCTTAGTTTTGGACATTCTATCAGAAGCTGTATACAGTAGAATATCAGAGGACAACAGCTCTGGATGGATTTCTCAGTGATGTACAAATCACAGTTCTCAAAGGAGAGCAAACAGGAGATTCTAGAGGCCAGGATCACTGGAGAGGAACTAAGAGGGGCAGTTGGAGCCTGAGGAAGGGGAAAGCCGGAGGCCCCAATGGATTTATGGCAGAGTATTATAAAATGATGGAGGAGGTTGGGCCATTGGAGGACATGCTAGAGGAGGTCTCAGGGAGGGGTGCTCCTGCCTCCCACACACTACAGGGGCCGGTATGGGTCCTTCCCAAACCCGAGGACCTATCAAAGTGTGCATCTTACTGCCCATTTCTCTCTCTCAGCTGCGACCTCAAGATCTTTGCTAAAGTACTGGCCTGCCACCTGGGTAGGCTACTTCCAGGGTTGGTGCATGCAGACCAGACTGGCTTTGTGAGGGCAGACTCTCATATCAAAATACATGGATGCTATTATATGTAGTACACTGGGTCCTGGGCAGACTTTGGTGCTGTCCATGGATGCTGAAAAACTGTTGACCATACAGAGTGGAAGTACCTATTACAGTTCTGGAGAGATTTGGGCTGGGGACACAGATAATTAATATGGTGTCCTGCTGTATAAGGACTCAAGAGTGCAAATTTTGGTAAATGGAGAATTTTCAGAGGAAATTTCTCTGTGATGTGACACAAAGGCTGCCCCATCTCCTGTTCTTGTTTGGCTTGGCCATTGATTCACTAGCAATTAGATTAGGGATGATTAGTGGATAAGCGGGAAGCAAAAGACTGGGAAGATAACACAAGCTTAATCTGTATGCTGGCAATCTTTGTAATTTGTCATGGTGCCTACAGAGTATGATACCAACTCTTTTACAGGTGGTGGAGGAGTTTGCCTGATTTTCTGATTACAGGCTTAACCTGTCTAAATCAGAATTACTCCAGTTAGGAGGGTGGCACCTTCTAGAAGAAGACTACAAGACTGGAGGTTTAAAATAGGTGAGACGCCTTCACCTATCTGGGGACTTGGGTTGGGCAAGACTTGAGGGACTGAATGCGCTGAACTACAGACCCCAGTTCCACAGTATCTTGTGGACCTAGAGAGGTGGACAGCACTGCCCATATCATAGATGGGTCAAATTGATTTATTGAAAATGAATATGCTACGAAGGTGCTATATATTATGCAGGTGCTGTCCATGGCACCAACTAAGGAGGACATCAAGAAGGTGGTGAGGTGATTCACTCAGTTTAGGTGGCGAATAAAAGACCACGGATGAGTCTTAAGCAACTGAAAGGTGGAGCAGGACAGGGAGACTGAGTTTTCCAGAACTTACAGGGTACTTCCTGTTCATTCAGCATTGGTATGTGCAGGACTGGGTGAACAAGGTGTGCTGTAAGCTGGGTAGACCTGGGAGAGCCTTCCATGCCAGGCAGGCTCTCAATGTGCTTGGCACATGGAGGGAAGAGGGCATATGAAGGTGGCAGATGAGAGTTGCCCTCTGGCAAGACACACCTTAGAGGCTTGGGAGGAAGTCAGGAGGCACCAGAAGGCTGGGAGGATCACAGTCCTGGTCCCTGGTCCTATTTCTGCTTGGCTTGGAGGACTCTGGATTCAGGAGTGGGAAGAGCATGGGATGTTATGCAGGGCATGTATAACAGGGAGGGGTTAAGAGCTTTCCGGACTTGCAGGAGCAATTTCAGGTGCCACCTTCACACCTCTACTGCTACATGTAAGCCAGAGCTTATGGCAGAAGCCTGGGAGGGACCCAGTGACAACATCCCCACTGTATCATCTGGAACAAGTTGCCATGGAAGCTTGAGCATCCCTAGGGGTTGATTGTTAAAGTGATCCAGCAGGATAGAGTTTGCTTCCCTGATCTGTTGGAGAAGGTGAAGAGCCACTGAGTATGAGATCTGAGAGGTGAGAAGTCAGACAAAAACTGGAGAACTGCACTGAAATCGCATTGGGGCTTGCTTATATGTAATAAATACAAAGAGTCACAATTTAAATTCATTCACAGACTTTACTGTCCATCCATTACAGTGTATAAGTCCAGTCCCTTTATTTCCCCATGTGTGGCAGGTGTAATGTGCCTGGGGCACTTACCTGCTTTACTTTTGAGATTTCCCAGTGCCAGCCATTTTGGGTATGGGTTGCAAAAGAGATTTCCAGAATCTTCTCCAGACCTAATGGTGCACACCCCATGCCACAGCTGTTCTGAATGGAAGACATTGGGAGAGGGTGGTACCATACACAAGAGGAATATGGGTTCTGTTGGTACTGGCTCACCAGTGTATACAAAACACTTGGGTATCACATGTTACTTTGATACTCATACAATGGAAAAACTTAACCCTGCAGACCCTCGTGATGGAATGTCTCGTGTATGGCTTGTGGGAAAGGGAGGAATTGTTTATGAGAAGTTGGGGCAAGTTCCTGGACTTTCTTCCACTAGCTGAAGCTCTGCTCTTATGGCAAGGTACTATAAGGTCTATCTACAGTATAAAATGCCATCCTTGGTATTTGGTACTACATAGTACCTATACCTCACCGCACACTAGTCCACATGGGTGATAGCAGAACTGCATTGCCAAATATGGATGAAAAAGGTAATTTTTCTCTCACCATATTTTGTATTGTGTGAATTATATCACCCTGTATAATGTCTAAATTATGTTGCATCACTTATGAATTGTGTTTTCAGTTATCACCAAGTTGTAATATCCTCTGTTGTAATGCCTAAGTCTGCTCATATAAAAATGAATAAACATATTAAACACAAAAAGGGATTGAAATGTCATTTTTTAAGGTAGCATTTAATTTGCCATAATAAACTTTCATTTCAGTCTTTTAGTATTATCTGAGTGCTAATTATTGATGTATATTATTTATGTTTAGTATGTATTTTGAAAACTGTTTTCTGACCTGTACAGTATTCTGAGGCTCCTTTTAGATTAGGGTGATATATAAAATAAAATGCCTTGCCCTTGCCTTTCGAAAGCTAAAGCCCATAGACCTGACACAGGTACTACTATTGAAAAGGAGGTGGGGGTAGTAATTGGTCCCCCTTTATCTCTAGGGAGTTGTAGCATGGCATTTTTAATCCTGGGGCACCCCATATAGAATGGCGTAAGGCAATTATGAAAGCTTTAAATATCCTCAGTGGAATCACCAGAGGGAGCAAGCAGATGAGATATAATATCTGAGGGAAACGGTTATTTTATCACTGAAATTTCTAACCTTTGTGTAATTTGCAGTTTTGTTTGTTTTCCAATTGTTTAACCAGGTGAGACACACTAAGCTGAAATCTTGTTTACAGGTGCAACCTGGGAGCACAGGAAGTTAAGTGACTTGTTCAGGGTCACACAGTATGCAAGTTGGGGCTGTGGGATTCAGAATCCAGGTCTCAGATTTGCAGCTCAGAGCCCTAAACCACTTGCATACTGCCTCCCGGTTATCCCAGTGGTCTATTGGTTGTAATTTTACTATACAAAGGTTAAAGTTCAAGGTTTGCAGAGCTTTTCAGTTCTCCATTGAGGCGATGGCGAGATACAGTGCCACCACCAGGATGAAGCACTATGTAATTAAATGCCAGAGTCCTGCATAAGAGATGGCAGTGATCACCATTGATTACATTGGTGCCTGTGGTATGCTGCAAGATATCAATGGCTGAAACTGTGATACTGCACTTTATCCTGTGGGGTGGTATTGTAGGTATTCCCCCTGGACTGGCATTTGAAGAGAAAGTAGGTTAAACAGTAACAAGGGCATCATTTGATAAAGGCGCCCTTCAGATTGCCCCAATGTATATGATACCTAGCTATGCCTGAGAATTTCTTAAAGACTTCCACTGCTCTCATAATGGTGTCATGAGGGCGGGTTCCCAGAAACAAAAGAGAAGGGAAAGAAACTGAAACTTGGAATTGGGTCACTGGAGGTGGTCTGAAAGGAGGAGGGCAACAAACAGTTGCTGTGGTGTGGGCTAAACCTAAAGGAGAGCAAAGGAAGAAATCACTACAAGGTAAGAAAGAAGTGTTACATTTTACAACAGACAAGAATATAAAAATAAAAGCAAAAGGGTGAGGAAAGGAAAAGAAATTGAAATTGTGGGTTGGGGTCTGGAGAGGTGGGCTGAAAGAAGGAGGGTGACAAATGGTTGTGGGTTGGGGTGTGGGCTCTGAAACAAAAGGAAGATAAACTAAGAAAAAAATCACTTCAAGACAATAGCTTTACAAATACAATTTTATTTTTCAAAACAGAAAGAAAAGAATATACAAAATTATAATGATTAAAGAAGGCTAGTTTTGGGAGTGAGACAGTTGTGGTCTTGCAACCTGTGCCACTTCTGCTGGATCCTGGGCTAAAAAAGAGGAACAAAGGACATCCAGCAAAGCAAAAGCTCTTTGGCTAGTGCTCAACACCAGTTTCAACGCCAGCTTTATCTGCCCAGACTACCAGATCTGTGTCTATGGAATCTAGATCCTTGTCTCTGACAGTTCCATCTATTTCTGCTGTTTGATTTTGTTTGCAGACGTCACAATCCTCTGTGGCATCAGTATCATTGCCACAAACTCTGATGTTCCAACCAGAGCGTCATTTATTTGTAGGGTGGAACATTGTTAAAGATGAAATCCATCTCTCAAGCAACGCTGCTGTGCTGCACTAGTTATATGTCACCTAGTTTTTGTGCTACATTAGCTACATAGCTACTGCAGCACAACTTGAAAACCGATAAGCGCATTGCTAACTCCGCTTTCAACAGAACGGATGTGCGCTGAGAGCCTAACCCAGAAGAGAGAGCGGGCGTGAAAAAATGTAAAAGCTAAGGACTCTACAGATTAAATTTAAAATGATGAGACCCATTTAGCAGTTTTGTGTGGACCATGCACTATAAAAGACAATGTATGATCCACTATCAACAAGTGTTTGTAGCCATCTCGAGTAGCTATAGCGACCAAAACCTCTTGAGCTTTGCTGTCGAGGTTTAAATAATTGCCATGGCTACACATGCTTGTTGTCGATAGTAGCCCATACATTATCCTCTATGTTTTAAAATATGTTTTAATAGGTAAACAGCAGAGCCCTGGAGGCTTGTTTCCATTTCTAGCTGGGGGAGGGGCACAGAGGAGAATGCAGGTACCGAGTCGGGTAATACACAATAACAGTAAGCAACAGAATGTATAACAGTGGAAGACGTGTACAGTACATATAGAATAGTGTAGGGTGACCATACAACAAAGCAGTGTTTCCATCAAGGATATGTGATGACATCATAGAAATCTCAAGAGTGAAGCTTGAGAGGTCTCTATGATGTCATCACCTGCCCAAAATGGAGACAAAGCCTTAGCTACGGATGGTCAACCAATCACTGTTTTATATAGATTAACCGTATAAAAAACATATATTCTTACTTGAGATTGCTGCACCCACTCATTCTGGCACATCACTGTCTGAAACCTATGTACTCCCACTTGCTCTGGAACCTAGCAATCACGCACTCTGCAAAACCCATCTGGCGATGAGAAAATCCACAGACACACTGTGTTTTTGTGTATTTTTTAACAAAACAAACCTCACATCAAATAAATATAGTTGCTAACAACACAGCCATTACAGCTGTCCATTTTAAATCCGCTTCGTGAGCCACTCACTTTAACGGTGCTATCATGTTTCTGTTAGTTTTGTGAACCACTGGCCATGCAGTGACGTTAACGCTGAAAAGTTGTTGTATTGTTGTGATGTCAGAACAACACTGCAGCAACTTGTCATTCTTGAACTCTACCACGACAAGAAAGTTGCCTATATGGAAATCCATACACAATTGAGGCTAGCCATATACTATATAGCAATAAATGAGATTTACAGCAATTTTAACAAGTGGACTTCATCAACTGATCAAGCAGCAGAAGCAGATGCACTCTGGGGACAAGGATCCTGTTTCTATGAAAATTAACCTTGAACAAAGGGAGAAGAAATTTAGACAATCTATTGAATATGAACTGAACTGTGTGTAAATATTATGTTTATCAAAACTTTCTCAAAATGAGCAACCTGTGTACTCCAGCCTGTCTACTCCTTTAGCAGTCAGAATACTGTGATCATGTACCCCACTGGCACAGACTTTGCAGGGTGCTCAGGCATTCGCGATTCTTCATTTTGGCACCCACAATCATTTCTGGTCTCACTGCCCTTTAATTTGTCTCTTTTGTGGTGCTAAGCTTGTATATAGGCTACCTCCTCATGACAGCATTGTTGTTGGCCTATACTAGACTATCCTGCATCCGAATGTAATATTGTGACAGTAATGACACTGTGGACTTGATGAGTTGGAGTCAGTGGTCACAAAATGCATGCTTCACAGAGGCTCACACTGACAGGTTTGGCATTCGTGGGAGTGCACAGTAACTAGCGAGTTCATCGGGTGGGGCAGGTTACCAAATGCAAATGATTAGCAATGAACCAAACTGATATTTGAATCTGTGCACAATGTACATTATAATGGCAAATCTACTGATTTTGGCATGTAAAATTAAAACTGCCTCAGTGCCACCTGCCTCAGTCTCCACCTCTTTGTCTGTTTTGCAGTCTGGGATGGGGCCAGTAGCTGAGAGGCTGCATGATGCAGAGGCAGATACCACTCAGGTCAGCACAGGCTGTGGCTTTGGCTCAGCTATGCCTCTCTACTAGGTGGATTTCAGCTTAGGCAGACCAGTGGCAGGGACAGGAACAGGAGAGGAGCCTAACTAAAATAAATAGCAGGGTCATGGCTTTCAACTTGACTCATCAAGTTGAGAGTCTAGCTCTTCTGGCCTCTCCGGCAACTACAGAAAGTGGGCAAAAACCAAGGTTTTTAGAGGCAATGCAGTGTCTGAAAGAGCTGAGGGGCACCAACTGGATGCAGGCCATGTTTGATCTGCAATTGGTCTACAGGCCATTACTGGGAGTGAGGACACTGCCAGCGGTGACACACAGGTCACCATTCTGGTCACTGCTTTGGTTTCAGAGTGGGAAGGACTCCTAAGCAGGAGGTGACAACCCTCCATGAGGCTCCTTGAGTCTATGGTGCAAGACAGTAGGGGTAACAGTAAGAGACAAAGCAAGCCAAAGAAGCGCAAGCACCAGTACACAGAAGATGATGGGACATGGAGATTGGCCCTACAGAAGGTGACAGTAGATGGCAGTACAAGGAGTCAGATGGCACCAGCAATGACCTGCAGGATGTATGCTCCTTCAGCGATCTAGAGCCAGTGATGTATGGTGAGTCTAAATGTGAAGAGGATGTGATAGGGCTTCAGTATGAGTGGTAAATAGCAGCCCATGTGGAGGCACATGAATCTTTTCCATAGTGGTGTGGCTCACGCATTGTCCAATGGACAAATTCTGAAGCAGCAGAGGTTGCAGGTTCTGCAACCCAAAGGGCAACACCTGTAGTGGAGGTTACACTTGCTTGAAGAGGCAAGCCAGGATGGAGGATAAGTTAAAATTTATAATGGGAGATTGGGGCTTGGGAGGCCACCAGACTACCAAGGACTGCTCAGGTTATTGCCGCATGGCGTCCACGGTTTGCAGCAACCTGCCCTAGGTGTGCCCTCTGTTTGGCAAACCACTACAGCTGCCACAAGCCATGGGACTTTGCTGTGGGGACCCTGCCCAGTAGAGGAGTGGGTGTGGGGTCCGTGGCACACAAATAATCGTATAACACAGAAGCTGTCTTTGGCGCGACTGTCAGCGAGTTTTGAGAATTGGGACCCTGTGTAAAGCAGCAGCCAGGCTGACATCAACAATGCAGACAAAATAAACAGGCAGATGGTAAGTCTAGCTAGCATGCCTGTGAAGTTGGCTAACTTAACCCCATGGGTCTCCCAATACTCATACAAATCTTCAGCTTAGTATTTGATTGATGGTTTCAGTATAGGCTTTGAGGTCTATACAGAGGCCCCAGAGTAGCCACAACAGCATGAAATCTGAAATCCACTGTGGTACTCCTGAGGATACTTTCAGCCAAAATACAAAACAGAAGTTGGGGTTGGCAGAGTAGTGGGCCCTTTGGTCACCTGCTGCTGGTGTGCCTTAGAGTCTCCTACTACTAGCAGTAGTCCCCAAGAAGAGCACAGGTGAGTACAGATTAATACACCCTATCATACCCCAAGGGCAATTCCATCAATAATCTCATTGCACTGGAAGACAGTATAGTCAGGCATGCATTTTGATATCGCATTGGACCTGGTGCATGACTTTGGCCTAGGGATGATGATGACAGAATAATATTAAGTCCGTCTTCACCTTCTCCTGTTAGACTTCATGTTCCAGGGGACATGGAACTTTGACAGGCTATGCTGAGGGCCGCCCCATCAGTTGTGCCACTTTTGAGCATTTTTCTTTCTGGAATGGTCCATAAACTTGCACATGGGGCATTTGCACAGTATGTATACCAGGATGATCTCCTGTTTCCCAAATCAATCCAATCTAGCATGTGTCATTACATGCTGGAGAGTTTCGCACTTCAGTGAAATGTTTCAGGGTACTGCTAGCACCAGAAAGGATGGAAAGCACTTCCACAAGACTCTCATAACTGGGAATAGAATTGGATTTTGTCCACATGGTTTCTGCCTTCCAGCTGAGAACGTCACAACCCTAAGATGCATGCTGGGTGACGTGGTAGGGGCAACTGTAATCTCTGGTGAGTCATTTGAATTTCTCATGCTGGGCAGTCACCCCAGGTAGATTGTTCCTGTGGAGGCTGGTGGCAGCAACATCTGGCCTCTATCCGACCTTACCACCAAAAAGGAAAGGGACCTGGGGTAATCGTATCAGATGACCTTAAGGTTAGCAAGCAATGTGAGAAGGCAGTAGGGAGGGCTGGGGGTATACTGGGATGTATAGAGAGGCATCAGCAGCAGAAAACAGGAAGTTGTTATCCCTCTGTACAGACAGTTGGTGAGACCCCATCTGAGTACTGTGTCCAGTTCTGGAGACCCCATCCCCAAGGACATAGACAGGATAGAGGTAGTCCAGAGGAGGGCAAGTAAAATGGTGCAGGGTCTGCAAGAGAAGCCGTATGAGGAGAGACTAAAGGAGCTTAATATGTATACCCTTGAGGAAAGAAGAAAGAGGGGACATGATAGAAACTTTTAAGTACCTCAGTGGAATCAACAAAGTCCAAGAGGGTAGCATCTTTCAGAAAAAGAGACATGCAAGAACAAGGGGACACAATTTAAAGATAGAAGGAGGGGCAGTTCAGGGGTAATGTGAGGAAGTATTATTTCACAGAAAGGGTAGTGGATGCATGGAGCAGCCTTCCTGAGGAGGTTGTGGGGTCTAAAACTGTGGGAGAATTCAAGAATCGTGGGACAGACATAAAGCAATTCTTGTGGGGGTAGGAAGAAATAGGCTGTTGGTTAACTAGGATCTAAGGCCTATCCTGTATGTAGGGAAATGGGCAGACTAGATGAGCCAAGCGGTCCTTATCTGCCGTCAAAGTCAAAGTCTATGTATCCCAAGGGATGACTCTGAGGGTGGACTTAAGGGTATGAGAGATTTTCTTGGAACATTTTAATGAGCTAGTAATATGGCAGGCAAGAAAGAGGAACACACAGGAGCTGGAATTGGTCACGTATGCATCAGGCAAACAAGGTTTTGTGGCATTTTATCAAGGGACATGGTTTGCAGGGTGCTGGCAACAGGCATGGATTGAAAGGGGCCTCAAAGAACATCACCCTCCTAGACATTTTCCCATTCTAGTAGCCGTGCAAGTATGGGAGACCAGGCTGGCAAACTAGTGTGTCTTGTTTAACATGGACAACTATGCAATCACATACATCAACAACTCGCAGACATCTAAGTCTGAGGAGGTCATGTGCTTGCTGCATGTTTTGTCTGCTGCTGCCTCAGCTGGAACATCATGTTTAGGGTATGCCAGTTTCCAGGAGCAGGTGAATGTGATCGCTGACGCCTAGGGCCCAATTTTACAAAGTGGACGCAGGACTTGTGGCAAGCCCTATGTCCAATGCAATGGGGGTCACAGATGTGCCAAAGCCCCTTGGATGCAGAAGCGGTCTGATTTTCAAGGGGTGGTGCATTTGTGATAATTCCCACATTACAGCTACTTGTGCCAAAGGGTTGGTGCAAGTGCCATCATCAGGCAAGAGGTAGACCAGGGAGATGGTGGTCTAACTCCTTGCGTCCTGGATTCCTATGGACTTCTTGGTGGGCATTTGTGGCATAAATCTTAGAAAATCGCATCTGCTGAAACGTTCAGGCACAAGTCACAACTTTGCTTGAACACCATGTGGCAGTCCGCTGTGCCACCACATCCGCTTACAAAATCAGGCCCTAGTCTACATTTCAGTTTGAGTGATTTCAGCAGCTGGTGCCAGATGTGAACCCTTCACCCACACAGATACCAGAGATGGTATGACATTTGGGGACCTAAGAACACTGCAACTGGTACAGCTCTCTGTTGTCCCCTCCACGGGAAGAAATACACAAAGAGTTTCTCAGCTTTGCTTGATTTATGTGGACATGAGGAAACCACTGTTCTGTATAAGGCACAATGACAGGTCCAAAACTTCATACATGTACTGATCCAACAGTATATTCCAAGCATAAATCCAGGCACACTTGGCAAGAGGGTCAAAGTGAGGGGTACAGGAAGTATGGTGTACCACTACATTTTAAAATGAAGTCATACAGAACAGGCATGTGGGTTTAGTTAAAAGGAAGGACAGTAACACAGAGGGGATTGCCACTAGGCTAAGGCAGAATAGTTAGCTAAGGTGAGCAGACTGGATGGGCCAAGAGCTTTTTTTCTGCAGTCAGCATCTATGCATCTATGTATGTACCTGTAGCTCAAGCCTGAACTATATAATGGCCGGATCTATGACTGGTGTTTGACAAAAGTTTGTGAATGACCAGGCAGAAAAACTGTCAAGTCGACCACATTTGCAGTTGACAGATGGTTTCCAAGTTGGAAACTTGTTTGTTTGAGGCTTTGCCTCCCGAACCCCTCGCATGGGGGCTGTGCCCCCCACTTCTCCCCACTTTTATAATCAACCCGAGTTGGAGATGATTAGGAAGGGGGTGCAATCCCAATACAGTGCCTGGGTCCAGCGACCTGGCGCTAGTATGTTGCTGTACTGATGGTCACTGTAAAAGTGTCGCTGTCAGTGGTGAATATCTACTGGTCCAAGCTGCAGCTGGGTAAGAGGATCTGGTGCACCAGTACTCTGCAGTATTCTGTAATCTTCCCTGCATTCCATTCAAGTAAAAGTGAAAACAACTAGATGTATATAATCAAGTAGGCTGTATTACTGTGAAACACTGCTAGTCTGTACCTGCTATACTCACATCTCCCTACACAATGCCACCTGACAGTGTGGTTGTGGGGAACATGTATGTTGAACTCATAGAAATAAACCCTGCTGCTTGACCTGCCAGCTCTGTGTGGGCATTCAGTTCATGGACTTGTGTGTTGCTAGTTAGTGTATCTCCTCAGATTTCTATGCTTGTGGTCCCCAATTACTAGGGTTGCCACCTTTGGATGAGATGAAACCGAATACTAAACCACACCCCAAACTCCACCCTAACCCCGCCCTTTTATGACTAATGAGGGCATCGCTTGGACTCTGATTCACTTGATTTATTCAGAATTGCTGCTGATATAACGTGTACAACTTCTTTAAATTACATCATGATTATTATTTTTGGTTTATTTGATTTAGATTTAAATATTTTAAATTTCAGTGTGTGTTAACATTTGGTGGGGTTAGACGGGGGTTCAGGGACTTTCCATCCTGTGTACACAGCATAGCTGACAAATCGAGTGACTACAAGGACACCTCTGACAACTGGCCTTTTCTGGTAAAACTCTTTCAATAAATAAATAAACTACACTAGTAATGGTGGATGAAATGTAATTACAAATATCATCTGCCATTTTAAGATGTCTACTGTCCCTCCCATTGCTCCTACTCTAAAGTTATTTGTAATGTTAGAGAAGTTTTCAAAAGTGGTTGGAACTATTCTATGCTGTTAAATACCCTATTTTGCTTTCCATGTCAGTCATACTTAGCAGAGAGCATGATATGTGATATGTGCGTGGAGGCAGTATAGCGCAGTGGTTTAAAGCTCTGAGCTGCAATTCTGGAGACCAGGGTTTGAATCCTACAGCCCAAACTTGCATACTTTGTGACCCTACACAAATCACTTAATTCTTTGTGCTCTCAGGTTGAACCTGTAAATAAGCTTTAGCTCAGTGTGTCTCTCTTCTGGTTAAAAATTAATAATGTTTGATAAATTGCCTAAATTTGCAGTGCCATCAAATCTAGATTGTGTTCCTGTCATCTCATCTGCTACTGCACTCTCTCTCTCTTCCTTTTCTCATTTCTGTAGCTTAGCATGACATTAGCCTAGGTTGCCACCTTTGGATGAGGCAAAACCGGATCCTAATCTCCGCCCTAAGCCCCACCCCTTTTCATGATTCATCATGCATTGTTCCTCTTAGAAGTCCATTTGTTATATCAATAAAAAGAACAATGCAGCAGTTAAATAAAAATGTTAAGATGCTGTACTGTGCCTGTTAAAGTAACTTTACTAGGTTCTTCCTAATTATTTACTTATGTATTTATTTATTTACATTGGTTAACCAAATAAACATACAGAGAAAAACTAAATCTCATTTACAGATATGATCTGGGGAGAGACAAGGAAATACTGTAAATAGCATACAATAGTATGCATACTTTATATCTTTTTCTGGCTCCATTTCATGTTCTTGTCCAAAGTACTATTTCAAAGCCAAATAAGCGTCCATACTTTTTCTTGAGGAAAACAATAATTTAAAACATTTAAAATACCTAAATTCTGTTAGAAATGAAAATGTTTACCAGCAAATGACAATGGAGGACAACTGGCTCTATTACTGTTACAAAACCTGGGAGCAGCTGCTATGTCACTTTAAGGTGCAGTGGAAAGATTAGGCTAAGTAAGTGGTAATGGTGTTAATGGCCATACTTATACCCTCCAGGGTGACTGCATTCACAAACAAAAGGTTACACTGACAACAAAACTTGTTTGTAACCTGGACATGTAGCTGAAACAATGAGTGATATGACAAAATTTGTTTCAAAAGTATGTGAGCACACAAAAATGCCTCAAAACCTGACCAGCACAGAGCAAAACCGGATTACCTGATGGAGACCCTGAAAACCTGATCACCAGGTTAAAACCTGACAGGTGGCAACCCTACATTAGCCACATTATTCTGTGCTGTTCATCTGAAAGGCCTGGATTGGTCTTCCTGGAATATCAAGTAGTATGAAAATTGACAATAACTACTGAGAGAGAGAGTCATAGTATTGCTAGAAATGAAATAAAGATCATTAATTTAACAACAAAGGGGTAACAAATATTAAAATATAGAACAGACCATAAAAGAAAAAATAGTGAACATTTAAAGGTATAAAAGTATTCATTGTCACAGCAGTCAAAGACCATACTCACAATGCAGCCTGGAAAGGATTAGTTTGATTGGCTGCTAATGGTCTTAATAGCCCTACTTTGCACCTCTCAGACTGACTGGTATACAAACAAAGGTCTGTATGACATCAGAATTTGTTTGTAATCTGACCATGCAAGTAAAATGGTGAAGGATTTAACATGATCTGTTTTACAAGCATGTGAGCATTCAAAATGACTGAAAAGTACTACCTCTGAATAAAACTGATTAGCAGGTAGAGTTTCTGAAACACATTGTACAGTCCTTACTGGGACAGGAAGCTACCCTAATGTGGAACCTGTCTAGTTTCAGAAAAATTAAGGTGTTAATTAAGTTGGTATTGTTTACCTTCCCTGAATAATCTTCCAATTTGCTGGTGTGAAGTTAGAGGTGACAACCAAGAAGACATAGGACACATTTGGTTCTTTAAGTGCCCTGCTCTTGAAGGCACTTCCTGATTAGCATGCACTGCAAGCAAGCAAGCACACTGAAATGTCAGATACTTGCTTACATTCAGATGAGAAGAAAATGAAACAGTTAGTGGGAATCTAACTGGTGCTGCTTGACCCACCATAAAAACCGAATTTGCAATGGTGAAAACAGGAGGACCGAATCTGGACCTAGAAAACTGAATCATTTGGTCAAAAACCGAGTAGGTGGTAACCTTACCGATTACATGACTATCAAAACCCTGTCTGGTCCACTATGTTGTATCAGAGGCCCCCACCATAGTATCTGATCATTTGGGGATCGGTTACATAGGTATACTAATATAAAAGGTAAGAGGAATGAATTCTGAGTGGTCAGTAGAGTGGACAGAGCAATGAGAGACAGATGGAGACCCAGGCAAAACTGAGTTTGGCTCATGAACTTTGGTTCGTGATCATCCATCTGAGGTCACCAACTGTTCTTCAACTCTGCTCATGAACTAAATTCATGCACTGTTCATCAACATAAAGTTCATGAAGTTGCCAGATCCTTAGGGCCATGATGCACGGAGACAAAAATATATTTGCCTAGCTAATTTGCATATCCAAATATTTTTGTTGACCAGAATTATCCTGTTTTATAATATTAGTTAATTTTTCAGGCAACCACCCTTATTCTTAAACAATATTTGCCCAGTTTCCATGTCAAACTTCTTAAGGAAGAACAAATGAAGAGAAGTACAGAAAATATACGAAATCTAAGCAGAATTGTCTAATATGTTTTTCAAATTTTTCCCAAAAGCCATAAACTCAGTTTGAAACCCCTACCCAGAAGCACTTTTAATATCAATAGGGATTACCCTGGTGTATTGGCTAACATTTCCTCTGTCCATAAAACATGTTATAATGCCATTGTCTGTGTCAACACTGTGTGAATGTCAGTCATTTATTCGTTGCAAATCACTGCATACTAGAATGCCAAAATCTAGCTTATTGCTTCATTTTTTTTTATAATCAGTATTTATTGATTTTCCAATTTTCAACCAACAACATCACACAACAATATAAGTACCAGCAAGTCAACATGATACAATGAAGCACAAGACTCCAGGCAAGTTATTGCATGACTGAAGTAATTATTATGCAGGTAAACCAGCCAGTGCTTTGATAGTTTATATCTCACATTCTCATTAAGTCACCCTACCCTCCCCAACAATCTGCAGATATAGTTCTAAAGGACAAATTGTTTGGGTCTATTATTGCCATTATATGTGCCACCCATCTTGCCCATCTGTTCATACACTTTTCCACCATCTAATGGAGAAGGTTGAGGCTTCATTTCATAGATTACCTTCACTGCCTGATGCCAGTCTGCCAGAACTGGTGGATTTTGGGCCTTAATTTTGTGTAATACATTTTTGGCAGCCACCATTAATATTGCCAAGAGGTACCTTTTGCAGTCTTTCTCTTTATAAGGTAGGAAAACTGAATAAGAAAAGGTAGTCTGTGAGTTGTAACTGTGTATAGAAGATGTTGTGAATAGCCCTTTCAAAGCTCTCTTTGAAAGGATTGAAGTGTGGGACATGGCCATAATGTGTGGTAAATGTGTAGCCCATGGTTCACCACATTGTCACCAACCTGAAGATGTAGAAGCCATGCCTCTGTACACTGTTGCACAGGGCAAGGAAACCAAATGAAACATTTCCAAATTAGATATTCTCATAGGCTCCCCTCCCTATCACAACTGGCATTCCCCAAGGTTCCATACTGGGCCCCATTCTCTTCTTCATATTCATCAATGACCTCCCTCTGTCTGTTCCCCTCAAATATCCATATGTATGTGGACAATACCGTCTATACTTCTCTCGGCCCTCTCCCACAGATGTCACTAACCTCCTTCAGTGCGACTTTGACAAAGCACAGAAATGGTTCCATCAAAACCAGCTAAACTAAATGATAAAAAACAGTTTCTATGTTCTTTGGCTCAAAGGCAGATGGTTTCAAATCCCAAAACCTCCAACTTTTCACCACCCTCGATGGCTCATCTTTACAGTCAATCGACTCATTCAAATACCTCGGGGTCTGGCTGGATAGCAACCTTGACCTCTCAGTCCACATCAACTCCATCTTCTCCAAACTTTGCCCTAAACTTGGAGCCCTCTGTCACACAAAGAATTCTGCCCTCTTTCAACGCATGAGGACTTAGTCTCTAAAACCATCCCCCATAATAGATTACGCTGATATTGTCTAGGCTTCGTTTCTGCTACCTCTCTTGCAAGACTTGATACTCTTCTTAATTCATTTTGCCACCTCTTCCCCATCTCACTTTTACCACTGTACCCTCTACTCCTCGCTCTCCCTTTTCCTCTACCTTCAAGGCGCCAGCTACACAGCCTTTCCTTCATCAGCAAATTCTAGTTCAGAACTCTCCTTCCTACCTCAACTCCTGTCCCAGTTTGTGCCTCCACATACTTCCTTCATTCCAGGGATGCTCAAACTTTCTCCTCCCACATCCTCGATCATGCTCCAGGCCAAGCTACTTTCTCCTACCATCTTCCTCCACCTCTGGAATCAACTCCTCGAGACACCCGCCATGCAACTACCTCCTCTGCCCTCAAATCCCTGCTCCATGCTATCCCTACACCTGCATGCTCTGCCCCTCTTTGGCCCCTTTCCACCCCACACCCGCCCCCACCCCTCCCCTCCTCCTCCTTCAGGCTCAGCTTCCCTCGCTTCACCTAATTTGGCTTCCTAACCTCCCTAGTCCAACCTCCTTCTTACTATATATATTTCTACTAATGCAACTTAACTTCCACTGGCCTCATCACACTTAGTATTATCACACTTATCCAACACGGTGCTGCAAATAACTGATTTATGTTGTATTTATTTATGTAACTACTGTTTTACTTTGTATTATCCATGATACTATTGTAATTGTCTGTAATTACCTTTGCCTCTGTGTAACATAAATTTACTGTTTTGCTTTGTACCATCTGTGTTCCTCCCTGTATGTGTCTTCATCCCTGGTCACATCTGGAGACGAGCCTCGCTCAGAGTGCCTTTCGGTTAACAACTTTTAAATAAATAAATAAATGAATAAATAATTTCCAGTTATATTTTCTCCACCACATGGAACTAGTTATTGTACTCATGAATGTAGAGATCTGCTGCCATTGTTCAGATGTTATGGGGCTCTCAGATTCTAGTTCTCTAAAGCTTTAAGTTGTATCTGTTGGCTCTCAGTTTGTAGCATCTGGTATATTTGGGAGATCATATGACTGCTCAGTATTCCCTTTATGGCATTCAGATGGCATGCAAGAAGGTGATGCCTATAATTTATTGCTTTATAACACTTAGTTAGGCCTTTTCCATAGAAAATGCATTATTTCTCCATATCGCACACTTGTGATTTGGCATCACATACTTTAAAACAGTTGTACAATTAAGACAATTTTAGCTGACCAAATACATTCTGTCACAAACCCACTCAGCAGGTCAGCCCTCTACTCCCAAAGTGCCAACCTCCGAGCAGTCTTGTGAACAGTTAACAGAAACAGGGTAACCCTCCTGGTCTGTTTTGTGGGTTCAAGTCAACCTTTGGTCTCAGGTTCTGGAGGGATTCAAACTGTGAACCTATTGTTAAGCGTACCCAATGTACAGGATCAGATAATTCTGTCTTGAGGGGCCAGATATTTTGCCTACAGGCACCCTAACCAGGTGTACGAAATAAACCTACAAACTGTAATAAAGACCTCAGATTTAAAACGCTTACCTTTTCCAGTTTGATATCACCATTCAAGATTATGTACAGTGTCTGCTTTAACTGTATATACTCTACTTGTAAAGGAAAAAATCAAAGACCGACCAAGTAAGCTCTAAAAATTGAGTTTTACTACAATAGATAAAAAATATGAACATATAAAATACAGAACTATTATATCACAAGACATACAAATCTTTAAACAAAACAAGGTTTTAACAGTGCAGTTCCTATTACAGTGCTTAGATTTGTCTCTCTCTCTAAATACCTGCTTAAAAGTGCTCACAGACATTTCTTTGTCAGAGTCTAGATAGAAGTGTCTCTGAAGAAAAACAGAATAATGTTTAAAAGCTGGTTTTCCCACCTAATTTTCATGAGGTCACCTAGCTCCTCCTGTCAGAATATATAAAAATATATCTATATAAAAACAGGATGTCTTTTCCAAGTATTAAATTCTGCAACCTCAGCATAACTCATGTTCTTCAAATGACTCTCTTTGATCTTATAATAAGCTTCCCCTTCCAGGACATGAAAGCATCTTTTATGACTTGCACTAAAACGTCACAACCTGCTCTTCTTCCTCTAAGCATTACCAAAGTTTATGATTTTCCTCTCAGCAACTACAGCTATAATTAACTTAGTTAAAGTCTATAATTAACTTCGGGCCTTCCAGGTAACACCTTGTATCTAAAACCTGTGTGTGTGTTATACTCACATGCTGTTTCAGCATTTCTCAAGACTGACAGTCCATAACCCATTTTTATATTACAAAATTGATAGTCATCCGAACCAGCTGTCCAAGGTCACACGTTATATAAAATAAACACTAGAAAAGGGCTGTGTTCCTTTGAAATAATACCATCTTCAGGCTGAAGAGTTCATAAAGCCACACAGCCTTGTAGTCATGTGCTCCTCAACCCTCAATCATATTATTTTCTCATACAGATCACCTTTTAGCATTTATTCAGTATGCAAAGCATTTTGAGCTACATTACATATGAAAGGCACTGTATGAAACCAATTTTTTTAATTTACTATAAATTCATTCAGTATGAGGCATATGACTGACCGATGGAATTTTCTTTCTGGAGAATGCCTGGCTGTATGTTTTACCTCAGTATTTGCAGAGGAAAATGATGGAGTGATATTGGACAGTGAAATGTTATTCAAGGGAGAGCAAAAGGATACTCCACAGGACATATACGGTATGCAACACATGAATGAGCTGAGAAAATGCTAAAGCTGGTAAATATATATAAGACGATGATGACTGATGGAATTAATCCAAAATCCTGAAGGAGCTAAGTTAAGGAACTATCCATACCATCTGTAATTATATTCAACCAGTCTGTCAGTATTGTTTGCATGTCTGATGAGTGGAGAGTGACACATGTGGTGCCAACATTGAAAAAGTTCAGCGCAGAACCAGGGAACTATGGGCCAGTCAGCTGATGTTAATACCAGTTAAGCTGCTTGAGACAATCATACAAAAGAAAGCTGTACAATATTTATTAAAAACAGCTTGGTCAGCCCAGTTGCATGACCCTAGCAGTATCCAGATATGTGTCTGGGGGATGACCCTCCCCTGGCCCACCATGGGGGACAGTCCGTGAGGATTTCTCCAGTAGGTGAATCCTGAGGGAGGTGGTAGATGGCGGGGATGAGCAATGGCTGAAGAGCCTGCCTGCACCCTGGGAAAGAAAAACTTTATGGAAAAAAACTTGAATACAGATTCTGTAAGGAGAAATCATGCCAAGCAAAACTCATTGCATTGTTTAGAATGCCACCAAGATACTAAATGTGGGTAAACCTGTGGATGCTGTATACCTGGACTTTAGTAAAGCATTTTATTCTGTAACACATAGGAAGCAACATTATTTATTCATTTGTTTATAACATTCATAAGAGCAGGTACAGGTCAGTAGCGTTAGCCATTAATGACCTGAGCCTATATATCAAACTTAAACCAAATAGACTTGGTCGACCATTTCTTTACCAGTTCTCTCTTGAAAAGGTCCCTAATATTACTACTTACCACTGATGCTGGACGAGCATTCCACATTGAAACCACTGGCTGTGAGAACCAAGACTCTTTGATTTTTCCTATAATGTTTACCTTTCAGTAATTTATCATGTACCCTAATTGATATGGTTTCTGGTCTCAAACTCAGACCCACACACACTCCATCGTTTCCCCACTGTCGAATGCTGTATGTACAAGCACATGTCTCCCAGTTTCTTCTAATTGCAGTGACTAACCCGGCCGGGTGGTGCTGAGGTTGAGGTGCTGGCGCCCACCTGCGCCATGCTGGTGACCCAGGTTTGGGAGCGGACTCGAGCTGCCTGGGGCTGGCAAGGGAGAGGAGGGAGGATTGGCGTCCGATGGCTGCTCTCCCTCTCTCTGTGGTGGGTAGTGGAGTTTGCATCTCCCAGTAGCGGTGACTGGCGGAGGCCAGCCGCACTACATTGGCATGCCAAAACAGGGGAGAATGCGGTGGCGTCAGCACTATGTGCTTTCGGATGCCATTGCATATCCGGCTCTCCATAAGGAAGAAAAAAGTGGAAACTGTGGAGGCGATCTTTGCGGCTGATGGCGCACCTTGCCTCCTCCCTGAGAGACCTGAGAGGGGCACATACCCAGTGGGTGCGAGGCGAAGAAAGGCCGCCCACTGGGGAGGGTTTGTGTGGCCCACACGTATGACCAGGTCCGGGGTGCACGGCCGCACCATAGATCGTGGGGCCGTCTGCCAAGGAGGAAAAATAAGACCAAGATAAAAATAAACTGCAGTGACTAGAGACCAAGATCCCTAAGTCTCTCCTCATATGCTCTGTCCTTAAAGTTAGCTACCAGTTTTGTAGCTTGCCTTTGGACCCCTGTAGTTTTCAATATCTGTTTTACTAGATGGAGCCCAAAACTGGCAGTAATACTCAAGATGGGGGATGAACCAGCAATACTTACAGATACATTATCACCTCTCTATCCCTGTTCTGATGTTTATCCTGATTGATGCCAATACCCTATATAACAGTACCAACAGTGGTTGAACAATGCTTACTTAAAGCTTAAGGTATTGGTTACAAGCACTGAAATCTTTTTCCTCCTCAGTTGCCAATTTCACACCATTTATATGGTATTTAAAGAGGGATTATTTTTCCCAAAATGCATTATCTTGCATTTATCTAAGTTAAATTTTAACTTTTATCTTTGACACAGGCTGCTACTTTATCTATATTTTTTAAAGAGCGATGCAGTCTCTGTTTGTTACCAAAGCTCCAATTTTCATATCATCGGCAAATTTAATCATCCATGATGTATTTTCTCAAGAAATGGACACTACTAGGAGATTAAACAGCACAGGCCCCAAAACAGATCCCTGTGGAGCCCGCTTGACACTCTAACCCAAGTAGAAAGGTGCCCCTTATGCTTACTCTGCTTCCTCCATCTTAGCTAGTTAGCAATTCAACTTGTCAGTATGTCCTCCAGTTGAATCTCCTTTAATATTTTTATTAGTTCAGTATTGGATACACTGTTGAATGCCTTTCCAAAATCAAGACATAACACATCTACTGGTATGTCCTGTTCTAGTGCCTGATGTATGGATCAAAAAGTAGAGCAAACTAGACAAGCTCTCCTTTCTAAAACCATGCTGTGATGGGCGTTCAGTCCTTTTTTCTCACAGTGATTTTCAATCTCATCCTTTATAATAGCCTCCAATACCTTACCCATGATGGAGGCAAGGCTTGATGGCCTGTGATTCCTATAATCAGATTCAAGTCCTTTCTTGTGTGTAGGTATAACAGTACCAATGGTCCAATCGTCAGGGACAATTCCTTCATCTAGGGATTTTTGGAAGATCACTTTCAAAGGCTCACTAATTCCATCTGCCAATTCTTTTATCAGTCTCGGATGAATTCCATCTGGTCCTGGTGATCTAGTGGGGTCCAGTTTTAATAATCTTCCTTTAACATTACTGTAATGTCGATGGTATTTGTTTTATCAGTCTTAAAGGTAGTATTTAATTCATCACCTTTATGATATATGCTTTCAAAGAAAGTGTTAAACACTTCAGCCATTTCAAGACAATCTATAATCTCCTTATCTCCTTGTTTTAATGGTCCTACCTGGTTATTAGTTTTCTTAAGGCTCCTACATAGTTATAAAAGGATTTCTTACTATCCCCAACCTTATTTGCCAGCTTTAATTCAAATTCCTTTTTGCAGTTTTGATCAGTTTTTTGATGTCCTAAGCTTGGTGTTAAACTTGCTTCTAGCAAGACTAGAGCCCTCACTTTTAGCATATTTGTATGCTTTGTTCTTAGCTCTGAGCACTTTCTTAAGTTTATTGGAGAACCATCGTGAGATCTTGCCCCTTTCACTATATTTCTTTTTGGTCGGTATTGTGGTCTTTAATTATAGTGTGCAGAATAAAGCTAGTAACTCCCACATTTGTTGAACTCCTGCCCTTGGAAGTAGTGTTTCCAGTCCCACTCTGAAAAAAGCTAAGTAGTTGATAGTTGGCTTTGTTATAACATTTAGTTCTGTGGTCCCACTTTGTCTTCTTATATTACTGACTACAGAAAATTTGACCATTTCATGGTACGCTACCTGATAGCAGTTCCCTAGTTTTACAATAGGCAATATCCTCCTTGAGGTTACAAAGGACCACATCTAATATGTGGTCCTTCATAGTATTCTGCTTAACATAGTTTTCATATTTACTGTAAATAATCAAGGACTTCCAAGAAAGCTAACTCTGCTTCAGTTTCAGCTGTGCCTTTATGCCAATCTATGCCAGGAAATTGAAACTCCAGCAATTAGTAACCCACTCCCTGGATCCTGTTTCTTTATTAAACTTAGGAATTCAGCTGTTTTCATTTGAAAAGGTTGGGGGTCTGTAACACACACCAATAATTATCTTATAATAACTGGTCAGCAATTTTCCCATTGCCTGCAGGTTATAATTGCCGTTATAACCACGGGTTATAACGCGCAAACTCATGATCAGTCAAAACATTCGCTCCCTTACTGGCTGTTGACCTCCTCGTGGGGGGATAATTGAATTCGAAATATGGCGGCTCCTTTCCCGAGCAGCGAGGAGCCCCCACGCCAAGGTTCTTCGTCGTATTTTCATTTTTAATTCAAAATAACCAGTTCCTCCACTTACAATTTAAAAACAAAGTATGTGGTTCATCCCGGCAGCTGCAACGGACAAAAACTACCACCGAAATGGCTCCAGTCTCGCTGCTTCGGTAAGCAGTGATAGCTAGCGTGATCTAAAGTATGAACTATTCTCTCAAACAAAGCGTTACTTAAAAAAAAAAAGCTTTATAAAAAACACCTAAACCAGAGAAAACAGACTGTCTCAGAGATTGTGTGTGTGTGTGTGTGTGTGTGACAGAGACGTCAGAGTCACAGACACTAGAGGAAGACTAGAAAAATTGCTGCCCAGCAATTATAAATAATAAAAGATGGGGAAGTGTGCATAAATTCAAAATTAATGGTTGCCCTCAGTGTGGGATGCTTTAATAAACCCCTGGAGCCGCCCTCAGGGTTTATGTAGCATCCCACACCTCAAATAACCGGTAATTTCTCGTAGTACCTTCCCCATCCATATTATATGTCTTTGTTTGGTGGTATTAATTTAACCCGAGTTGTTCTACATCTAATTCTTGGTAGTCATTAAGGCGTGTGCATTAATATCATCTCTCACATATGCGCTACTCCTCCTCCTTTTCTATGGTTCCTATCCTTGTAAAACAATTGGTAGCCGTTAGTCTCTCTGCCCCACTTCTCTTTATGTCACCATTTTTCCATTATTAGCAAGGGTGATATCCTAATTTTAGTATGTATTCTAGTTCTTGTGACTTGTTATTCAAACTTCTAGCATTTATAACTAGTGCTGCCAGTTTGTTCCCTTGCATTTGGAGTTCTCCTTTTTATTATGTATCAAATCTCCTCCCTCAATCCCTTGCTCATTAGTTTAAACAGCTGGCAGTTGTTTTGTTAATTCTTTCAGCCAGGAGCCTGGTCCCCAGCCTGTTAAGGTGCAGTCCATCAGATTGCATATTGTAATCGGTTCCTATTTTCCATAAAATAATGATTTCTCTGGTGTACCATCTCTAAAGCCACCCGTTGAGTCTCATTAACTCGACTGTCCTTTGCTTTCCAGCCTTGGTATTTTTGTAATTTTGACCAGGAAAAGGACGTTAAGCTGTGACAGCTTGTTTCCAGGAGCATCAAGTGGTGGTGGTGGGGTCACATGGACCTGTTTTTTTTTAATTTATTTTTTCTCCTGTGGCCACCCAGATGCTTCCCGTAGCCTCGCAGCCTACCTATGGGGATCCGGCTGCCGTCCATTTCTACTTGGACCGCTGGAACCCAGTAACCCTGTGGCTTACCCCCGCAGTGGGGTGGCAGGAGCCCCTAACTCCCCACCTCAATGGAGCCAGTTGGTGCAGCGCCCGGCTGTTCAGCAGACCGGCCATCAGAAAACACGTCGGGGGGCACCATTTTCCCTGTACTGTTTCCCCTGAGTCGGTGGCGTGCAAAGACACCAGTGGGCGTAGCAGCGCACACATCCGCAAGTGCCCTCACCCAGGTGTCTGCTCCCCGACTCCTCCTGTACTGATGTGCGTCCCACCCCCCAGCCTCTGCAAGGAGCAGTCGGACGCCGATTGCGGGGACCTGTTTTATTGACAGAGGGAATGTTGGCTATCACACCAAAGAAACATTGCCAGTGATGGGGATCGGTTCCTAGTCTCCATTCCTCCCTTCAGTCCATCATCTGCCTGCTTTGGACCTCCTCAGCGTGGCCCTCATTCAACATAAACTTGGCTTCCTTGCTTTTGACTGGCTCTGGACTGCCTCATGGACTTTCTCCTTCTGTATTCCTTTGGGACCTTCAAATGTGCCACCTTCTAGTGCTCAACCATCCTTTGCTTTTGTTTCCTGGATCCATCCTAGTGTCAAGCTTCCAGTTCTCGAATACCACAACAGAAATCCTGGACATTGTTTAACATCTTCCTTCATCGGACATCTATCCGAATCAGACTCTCCTTCATCTTCCAGAATCCTCCATCCTTTAAATTGATCTTCCTGCTCCCCATCAAGATTCAGAGGACACGACTCATCAACCAGCAAGACTTGGAGGATAAAACTCTTGGACATAACCAGAACCAAACCTCAGTCCACAGCTTTTAGGATTATCTCCTCATAGTTTGCCTGGAGGATGGGCAGGTAGTAGCCATAAGTCCTCAAAGGTTTCCCTCACAGGGATTTTTTTTCTGTCCCATGCTACTGGACACACACTCCAGAGTTGGAGGAGGTAATCAAACTGTTAACAATCTTTTGCGCCTCTGTTCCTACACCTACCCAGCATTCTTACTGAGGGTGGGAATAGAGAAAAGTCAGATTCTAAGTTCATAACCTCAAGTTCATAACCTTAAATCCATAACATTCAAGTTCATAAATATACACAAGCACTATGCTATGCACCACATTGAATGAGAGGGCCAAAAGCCCGAGGTTCAGTGGGGGAGAAATAGCTCCTCCCACATCCCCTACTTAACCTCAGCACTTCCGTTGCTCAGCTTTGAGCATTTCAAGATCACCGCCATCCTCCCTGGCCTCCTCCTCCTCTGGCACTCTTATCTCACCCTTGACGCTGGGCCTCTATTCCTACACCTACCCAGCATTCCTACTGAGGGTGGGGATAGAGAAAAGCCAAATTCTAAGTTCATAATCGCAAGTTCATAACCTAAATCCATAATATTTAAAGTTCCTTAGTATACACAAGCACTACGCTATGCACACACATTGAAGTGGACATTAGGTGGGGCCTGAGTCGTCAACTAACAAGACTCTGTTAGCTGACCCCTGGCTCTGAGTTTACCTAATGTCTACTTAATTGACCAAAACAGTGTTAGAAAATGATGCTCCACAGACTTGATTGGAGCACGCCCTGCGCCTTCCCTATACAGATGTCATAAAACATCAGAGAACGGGGCAGAGTGGGCTACTAGGAAGTGGAAAGGATCATATGGCTAGTCCCTTGGGGAAAATTACAATCCTTCCCTTCCTTGAGGGGATGTTTAAAATGAAACAACTGCCACAGAGGACCCCCATCGGGTAAAGGAGTGTCTTCTTTGTTGTTGTACATATGGAGAAAGGTCCTCTTGAAGAGTAAGGAGATTACTGAAATGACAAGCAGGAAAAGACCTGATGGTACTGATAAGAAGCAGCTTTGAGTTGGAGCAGTAGTGTGAGGCAACAGTTAGCAAAGCAAACAAAATCATGGCAAGTATCAAGAGAACTTTGTAAGCAGATCAAGAGACATTATAATGCCCTTGAACATATGGGTTGATCTAGATGAGCTTCTTCTCGTGGACATTAGAAAAGTTAGCAACAATGCAAGGGATTATTGGTGGGAGACTTCAATTACCCATAAATCAATTGGATACTGGTGAGGGGTACCAAGATGGAAAAGCTATTTCTGCAAACTCTTGTGGATTGTAGTATGGGCGATATGCATGGGAGGCGGACTAGATCAGGAGCAATATTGGTCCTTGTCCTTAGTAATGTGGATGGGAGTATCTCATTTTGTGTAAAGGAAGTCCCTGGGCAACAGTGACCATAATACGGTACCATTCATGCTAAACACAGACAGGCCAAAAGAAAGGGGTATAAAATTTATTAAATGTTTTAAGTGAGCATATTTTAATAGATTCTGGGAGGAGATGGCAGTTTGGGACTGGTATGAGGAATTCAAGGACAAAGATACTGATTTAATGTTGGGGATCCTGAGAGGAAAATCAAGGAGATAGAAGATAAGAATATACTGTACCATTGATTCAAAATATAACGCCAATGGTAGGATACCACTATGGTTGCCATATAAAATTAGTAAAAGATCAAAAGAGAAAAAGGCAGCTTACAGGGCATTAAGACTGGGTAGTAAAGTGGAGGATTGGGATAAGTATTACTAGATCGAGGGAGCACTCCTGACCAGTCAAAGTGCTCCTTTCCTCTGTCGTAAGACACTCTTATTCTGTAAAGAGTACTTCACATGCAGCTGCCCTGAAATGGGCACATTCAGGGCTGTTTTTTTTTTACTTTTAATATATTTAATATTGATTGCTCTCAATCAATAATATATTAATACAGCTTCCAGACCACTCTTATGGTTGCAAAAGTGGTCTCACTTACTGTACATCCTTAGGTTATCAGAGCCACTCACCTTTGTTCTGCGGTTCTCATACCCAAGAAGGCGCATGAGACCATTCGTACAACCATAAGAGTGGTCTCAGCAGCTGTATTAACATACACAAGAGATTACTGAGGGAGTATACAGTTGTTATAAGAAAAGCAAAAAGTAATATTTAGAGAGATATAGCTATGAACCTGCATGATAATTACCAAGTGTTTTATAGATATGTTACAGTAAATAGAGGAGTCATAAATTCAGTTGGTCCTCTCACTGAATAAAACCTTATGATGGACAATGAGCCAGAATTGGCTGATACTATTAATTGAAGCTTCTGTTTGACTATTTTCACAACCTGATCTTAGTGCAACTGTGACTTGTGAAACCGAGAAGGGAAAATAAATATCCAGGAGGATTGTGTTAAGAAATTATTTATTTACTTAATATTTGTTGACTGGGAAAGGACGGCTACACAATACTGCTTATTCTCAGTTCTGCAGGGAGACAAATGTAAACCAAGTGAAACTGAACCCTATTCTGGAATCCTTACATAAAAGATTTCATGATAGGGCACACAGCAATGAATGTAACACTCCCGCCACTAATAGCTGGCTGATTGGTGTAATGGGCATCTGCCCGCTATAACGCTTGGTCAGTATAACCATAGAGTACCGCCTCAGTGTTCATAAATCACTAACAATACTGTAGACACTGCTTAACTTAGTAAATCAGGCTCCCTGCTCATTTTCAGGCTCCCATCTTGTTTCTTTTTTTTTCAAATATATTTTATTAAAGTCAAAGATATTACACACAATTTATGCATAAAAGCAATAAGCACATCCATTGGCATCTCACATTTTAAATAGACAGAAAGATAAAAGAACTTCCATCCTTGTCAGACCATAAATTACCCCAGATAATTTATAAATCCATCCCGAACCCCTAGGTAGATGGCTTCCCTACACTTGGCCCTGTAAATAAGTTTCTCCAGTATCTGGCATTCTTTCATCATGGCAAGCCAACTCTGAATGGTGGGTGGTTTTCCCTGCTTCCATTCCCTTAAAATACTCAGTTTAGCTGAGCTTATTGCATTTAGAAAACTTTTTATGCCACTGCTCTTCTTCCCCAAATCCCTCAGAAGAACCTGTCTAACCGAAAGGGTCAATGGTTTCTTATTACAAAATGTTAAGATCTGACCAATGTCTTCCCAGTAGAATTCAATGTAGCGCAACTGAACATCATATGGAGCAAGTCTGCAGCCTATGTGCCATATCTCAGGCACTTTCCCTCAGATTGGGATCTCATTTGGAGATTCGAGTGGGGTATAATAACCCTGTGGGTGGCCATAAAGTGAATATATTTAAATTTACTTTGTATAGTCTGTGTCCACACCTCCTCAAGGAAGTCCTGCCAATCCTCCAGTGTTATCGTCTCCCAAAGTATGATTTCCCACCTACTTCTATGAGAATCTGTATCACAAGGGACCACTTGTATTAATATTTTACATAGATTGTATAATAAACCCCCAGGATCAACCGTCCCCACCAAAGTATGTGCTAGACTAGATGGGGCATGAAGGGCAAAACCAGGTCCTTGCGCCCCATTAATAATGCTGAAGTTGCAGGTATCTAAAGAACTGAGTCCAAGAAGCCTATACTTCTGACATATGCCCACAGAGGACATGAGTGTGCTGCCTTCATAGAGATGGCCAAGCAAGTCAGTGCCTTGAGCCACCCAGATCTGAAAACACAGGTTCCTTAAGAAATGAGGAAGGATCAGGTTCTTCCAAAGGTGGGTGAGATTAGCGAAAGCAGATTTGGCCACCAGACGCCATGGGCCTGATGCCAAACTTGCAAAAGATGTTGTACTATTCAATTTTGCCTAGCGAATGTTAAATCTCCACCATTTGAGCTATATATCAAATAAGTGGCAAAATTATTAATCTTCTGTTAGTATCAGAAGTTGGGAATGCTGGGTTTTCTTAACACCCCACCTTCCCAAATCAGGCAGGAGAGCAGATGTGGCATGTGCCTCAGGCTTCTCAAGCCCAACACTCACCCCATTCCATCTGTAAATTAGGTCAGATGTGTAGACTTTATGAGAATGGGGTGAGCGTTGGCTTGAGAAGCTCAGAGGCACACCCACACCTGCTCTCTTGCCTGGTTTTGGGGAGGGGGTGTTAAGGAAACCCTAATGCCTCATTTCCCAACTTTTGTCGCTTTGACCCTAACTGGAGCATTAACAACTTTTTGCAACTTATTTCCTTACTTTTTGAGATAGTATAATAGTATCCTTATTTATTGTGGAGCGCAGGGTCCTTTGATCCTAAGCCCCATCTCCATAGATGTGTATATGTATGAGTTGTGGAAGCACAGGTCCCTCCAGGCCCTGCACTTCCATTTATAGGACAACAGTGACCAAACTGTCAGCAAAGCCACCTTATAACCCCACCTCATGTACCCGTACAGCAAATTTTTGAATCCTTGCCAAAATGTAATTCTGTGCAACTGGAACACTATTCCATGCCACAGGTGTGAGAACACCTTTTGGGCAGGATCTGAAAGATGACAGGTGTGACATACATAAAGTGGGGTAATAAGAAGGCTATGTTGAAAATCTGGGGTCAACATATTTAAAATTTCCAAAGTTACGAGCGCATGTAACAAAATTGCAACAAATGGTCATAACTGCCAGTTTTATATATTCTGACCCCAGATTTTCAACATAGCCTTCTTATGACCCCACCTCATCCATAAATTTGTTGGGTATCGCCCTATATTTATTGTGTATTGCACTTTAAAATGTAAATGAAAAATATAAATTTTCAATGCTCTCATGTGCATTATCAATAGTTGCAGATATAATTACAAGTACTATTTTTAAATTTTGGACCTACTGCTGCCTTATTGCATAGCATATATTTTATATAAAAAGAAATGAGGGACAAATTACACTGTCTCTAAACCTTGATTATATGCATTATTTGGCAGTATGTATGACCTTTGCACATTTTATTATATAAATAATATCCACTATTTTTTTTCAACAAAGTGTTGTTTGTATCACAAAACATTTTCTTTAAAAAATGACACTGTCACTGTAAATGAGCTTATTATTTAAGTGGGACTAATGTGCAATGATGACACAATCCCTGAGGAGACACGCAGCGTGAAACCGGTTGGGAGTTTTATGGACTAGTATGAGTACCCATTTACTTTTACTCTGTGCACTGCTTATAGTTTAATTACACAACTTTATTTTCTGCATCTACTTGGTGATTGGTGCCATTCTTCTTTGTTGTACCACCTCATGAACAAGGTCAGGAAAATTGTCAAATCCACCCAAAGGTGATTTCAGCCAGCTGACTTGAGAAATCACTTCGAGCAGGAGTTGTATAACAACTGTCCTATTGTTCATGAGGTGGGTCCCCCAAAGGCCATGTTGAAAGTTTGGGGTCAAAATCTCAAACAATGGCGAAGTTATGCATAAAAGTGGAAATCCCCATTGAAATACATTGAGCCTCATTTACCTTAGTTTCTCATATTGTAGTCGCGGTTTCAGCAGCAAGACATATCTTCGATTGGAGAGCAGATCTCGAACCTGGGACCTGTTTAGGTGAGTGGGGGTGCACTGGGGGTGTGGGAGGTGGGTGCCCAGAGTGAGAGGGAGGGCTGATCGGTGAGGGACCATTTTCTTCTATAGGTTTAAAAAGAAAACATTGAGGGACCATTTTCTTTATTTCAGGCTTTCAGTTACATCAAAGGAAGGGGTGCCACTAGACACCAGGGACTTCAACAGAAATTACAGAGATGGTGATCAGAGGGTGGGGTGCCACTAGACACCAGGGACTTCAATATAAATTATGAGGATGGCAATCAGAGGGTGGGGGTGCCACTAGATGCCAGGGACTTCAACATAAATTATAGGAACAGTGATCGGAGGGTGGGGTGCCACTAGACACTAGGGACTTTAACATAAAAGTACAGAGATGGAGATTGGAGGGTGGGTGCCACTAGATACCAGGGACTTCAACAGAAATTACAGGGACAGTGATCAGAGGGTGGGGTGCCACTAGACGCCAGGATAATATCAAAATAATAGGGGTGATGATCTGAGGGTGGGGGTGCCATTAGACACCAGGGACTTCAACAGAAATTACAGGGACAGTGATCAGAGGGTAGGGGGTGCCACTAGACACCAGGGAATTAAGGTGGTTTATTTAGGGAACAGTGATTGGGAGGTGAGGGGTGCCACTAAATACCAGGCCAAATTGGCTCACAGTTCACATTGCAGCCAGCAGCAGGAGTTCAGCTGCGGTTGCAGAAGGAATACCGCTGTTCTCAGACAGAAAACACAGGGAAGGCTTCTCTGGCTAAGATGGGCACCCAGGATTTCAGGTGCCAGAAAAAGTATTTCTGGCCCTAATTGTAGAAAAAACACCAGAATCTAACTAAATGGGTCCTGTTTAGCGAGGTTCTAGTATTTCATTTTAAATGCCAACATTTTTATGCATCCAAGCTTTTAGTTTGTGGAAAAAGAAAACAAGATGGTGGCTCACGTAAAAGGATTTTTCTGGCGAAAAGATTGGCCCTCATGAAACAAAAACTTTTTCATGAGGCCAAATCCTTTCTCGAACTTTCTCCCTTTATCCTGAAAGTGATCTTCCCATTGAAAACAATGGGAACTGAAAAACTGAATAACTTTGCAATAGATTAATATTTTTCACAAAACAAATGCATAGCAGTTCTGTTACTCAAGCTGTTTTACCATAAAAAATGACACCAAAATTCCACACCATCTGGGTGCAAAGTGATGAAGACAAAAATACAAAAATGGTGACTTTTAGGGTTATTGCACTATCAGATCTCAGAATCGTACATCTGACCAGAGTGAAACTTGCCACGTCAAGAGATCTACCCCACAGAACAGCGCATACCAAATTTTGTGCAAATCCATCGATCAGTTGCAAAGTTATTAAAGTGCAAAATCTGAGGTTTAACATTACACAGGCTACTCAACCCTAACTACAGGGGCATGACTGTGCTCCTATAATCTGTACAGTAGATAGTTTTGTCCACTCTTTTCCAGGAGAATACCCAGTTTTGACTCTGCGGTAAAACCTTTCATTAATGGATGCAATTTTGCGGCTCAGTAGTAATTTTTAAACGGGTACAAATACCTCCTTTGCTTGGTGTATGAGTTAATGTTCGTATTTAAATCTAAGGGTCTTAGTCCACCAGCCATGTGGTGGCACTAGCTCGAAGTTGATTGAAAAAGTTTTCTGGTATGCACATGGGAGAACCTGAAATAGGTATAAAATCTTTGGGAGAATGGTCATTTTCAAAATGTTTGTGCGGCCAATGAGTGAGAGGGCAAGTCCTGCCATCTAGAGCAGATATCTTCGATTTTTGCAGGATGGATAGTTCACTCATA
Source organism: Neoceratodus forsteri (assembly GCA_016271365.2). Taxonomy (NCBI): domain Eukaryota; kingdom Metazoa; phylum Chordata; order Ceratodontiformes; family Ceratodontidae; genus Neoceratodus; species Neoceratodus forsteri. The sequence goes on along the minus strand of JADMNL010000024.1, from coordinate 51,732,404 downwards.
TAAGTCCCTATTTTTGCATAATCTGGACCTGAAAATACCAGAAACCATTCCCCATCCATATAGAGAGCAGCCATCGCCATGCTCTCCGTGTTCGAGTTACATAAGGTAACACTATGGTTTTACCCCAATTAACTCTGTAGCCTGAGAGGGCAAGGAAGTCTTGCAGGACTTCAATCAGTCCAGGCAGGGACCTCTCTGGATGTGTGACACAGACCAACAGATCATCTACAAGGTGACCTTGGCAGTCACTTCACCCAGTTGGACTCCATAAATATTGGCTTGTTGCCTCAAAACTTTTGCTAGGGATTCTATGGCCAGATCAAATAAAAGTGGGGAGAGGGGCACCCCTGCCTTGTTCCTCCTTCCATCTTGTTTCTGAGCTCAGAAAGCCCCATGACCAAAAATCAGAAACAAATCTCTTCCTTGTCATCCTGCTTCATCAAAGCACATACCATAGATCTCGTCACTACAAGAATGAGTATGTTTCTCTAGCAGGTAAAATAGAAGTGATCAAAATGATTACATAACTTAAATTCTTTCATTTGCTCTCTCACTTATCAATGCAAATCCCAGCACACTGTTTGCAAAACAAAACAAAAGCTTCCTCTGTCTTACCCGAGTTCTACTTCAACCAGTTAGAATTCATCCAGTCCTGGATTTCAGCGAGGCAGTTATTAAATGCCGAAAGTGCACTATCCTGGTCAGTGTGCGAAGACAGGTAGAGGCTGGGTATCATCAGCATAGCAGTGAAACCTCAGCCCATACCATCTTACAATGTCTCCAAGGGGCAGCATGTACACTGTGAACAACATGGGGACAGCACTGAGCCCTGAGAGACCCCACATGACAGAGAGATAGGCTCGAGGAATAAACCCGACACCACCCTTTGAGTTCTGCCAGTGAGAAAAGACTTAAACCACCTGAGGACTGTACCAGACAGGCCACAGATGAACCTCAGGCACTCAAGTAGCATCCCGTGGTCCACGGTGTCAAATGCTGAGGAGAGATCTAGAAGTACCAGGATGGAACGGCTTTTTGATCTCGCCATCAGGAGATCATTGAGCACCCAAACCAGTGCAGTCTTGGTACTGTGCCTCTTACGAAAACCAGATTGGAGAGGTTCATAAATGCTCTGGATGATCAAATGGTTCTCCAACTGTATGGCTACTACTTTCTCAATCACCTTCCCAACAAAGGAAGGTTAGAGATAAGTCTGTAGTTGGCAAGGCAGTCTGGGTCCAGAGAAGCTTTCTTTAGGAGGTGTCACCACCGCCTCCTTCAGGGAGCTAGGAAACTCACCTGACTCAAGGAGCACCAGACTATCCATGCCAGGACCGGCCAAGGATGTCACAACAACCCATAATCAGGAGGTTAGGCCGGATCAAGCTACAGTATGCAGAGCGCATACTGTGGACAATCCAAGATAACATCTACAAACTCAAGCTGGTCAAAAGTACTCCAGGAAAATGGAAGGGAGCGACCAAGTGTTGATCTATAGCAGCCCCATAGGGTGTGCTAGTTGGGTCTCCGCCCTGATGTCAGCCACCTTATCTGCAAAAGAACTGAGCCAGGTCATCACACTCCAACTGTGAAAAGGCACTTCGAGACTGCAGACAAGTCGGGTTGCACAGCCTGTCCACAGTTCGAAATAGCTGAGCTGGTCGGTTCTGAGCAGCAGCAATCTCTCCGGACAGGAACTCTGCCTTCTTACTGGAGACTGTTGATTGATAGACTTGATAATGATCTAGCAATCTAAGATGGTCAGCCGCCAGAGTGGATTTCCACCAGCAGCGCTCTAACCTTTGTCCAAGTCGCGCAGATCTCCCTCAAGGTCCCATCAAACCAAGGGGACTGATAGCGGAGGGACAGAGAGAGGACGAACACGGACATGGACGGAAAGGGTGAGAAAACTTAGTTTACCAAATGTCACAAAAAGATGCAGAAATTGCACATTTTCTCAGTGATAACAGGAAGGAATTCCTTTCTCCATCTTTCAGTGACAAGGAAGGGCCTTGAGGGTGTGATATTATCATGTGCTATTCTACCTATGTAGTGTATCTTGCTACATGTCTGTGCAGAGCTTATTACATGGGGAAAACCATGTGAATGCTTAAGATCCACATTGGAGAATATGTGGGCAGCATCCAAATGAAAGGCCCTACAAATGCTCCAGCACAACATGTGAGTAAAATGGGAAGCAACACAAGTTCCGTTTACAGGGACTTCAAAGGTGGCACTTGGCCACAGAGGGGTGATTTGGGAAACAGCTGGTTGAAAAGAGAGACCTACTGGCAATATAGATTACAGGTGCAAAAGCCCTCTGGATTGAATAGTTTTAACTGCACCCTTTTTTCAATGTACAGCCCTTAACGATGCTGTGTAACACAGATACTCTGATATCAACCTGTACAGTGTCTCCCTACCCTTTCCCCAGGACGCACCGTGAGATGAGCAACTTGTTGTTCAGTGTGCCTTTCTGGTGAAATTTTTCAATAAATAAAATAAATAAATATCATGCTTGACACTTTGCTTATATAATTCTGTAAATGGTCCTAATACATGCTACTTTTGTGTAATGACATTTTGGGGTTGGGCCTTACTGTAGTAAGCTGTGATAGATGAAACTGTACAAATTGTGAACAGTAGCTACTAGTCACACAGAAGGTGTGTTTATGCCAACCTTTTGAACTGTTTTATACTATGCTCTGATATCCTTCCCTTCCTACCACTTCAGCCACCCCTTCTTCCCTGGACCTCCCCATCTCTGCTCTTTTCTTCTTTGTTTTCTTTTTACATTAGGTAATTGAGTTGGATATGCAGTCATCACCCTTTATACTATTTGCTTGTTGTACAGATTTCATTTTTTTTTTTGCAGACTTGATTGCACTGTAAGAAATATGCAGTGTCATGTTAAATAAATCCTTTAAGTGCATGTATGGTTTGATGATGACACACCTTGACAAGGTGCTCGACTGATTCTGTGTGAAATCTTGGTTGTTGTGGAGGAGAAGGTACATGTTGCTTGTAAGTTAATAAATCTGATCTGAACTTTATCTTGGGACACAGCAGTGGTTCTTTGGCTTCTCGGAGACTTTTTTAAAATTTATTTTATTGTACTTTTGGTGGCCGCCAGTCACCTGGTAATTCTGCCAGGTCACGGACCCTCACTCCCACCTCCATATCAGATATGACCCTTTCTGAATACGCCCTAGCTTCCCCTCAGGCTCCCATCGGTCCCAAGGACGACGGGATAGGTCAGGGAGGGCCATTCTGGGGCTAATCAGAGCCAAGGGCTGGCATCATGGAGGGCGGCCAGCAGCATGATTTTTCTTCCCTTGTACACAAGGGATGGGAGTGCAATGATGCCAGTGTCCATACCACCCCTCAGAGTCAAGCTGGCCCCAGGTGCTGTGATACCCTCGGCCTCTGCCAGGGGTACCTCTAGCACCAGTTGCACACTGCACCCTCCCCAGAGAAGGACAGATGTCCCTGGGACACTGAAGCCTTCTCCCCTCGCTGGCCCTCCGACGACTCACGTCCTGTTCCCGAACCCGGTCGCGCCGCCGAAGTGGAAATCCAACCGCAGCTGACGGGCCGGCTTCTCAGAGAGAGTTTATTTATTTATTGAATTTTGTTGACTGGGTAGGCCCAACGAGACGGTATACCATTGGAACAACAAATCCAAGAAAAGTGAAACTAACGCAGTTATAACAACCCATCCGACAGCCACAGTGTCGAACGGGTTGTTGGAGTGCTGTACCCGACAGCAACTCCAGTGTTGGCCACTTTTCCCAGTAATCTGCCCCCAGAGTTGATTATATTTAAATCCAGGTGGATGGAGCAGAGCCTCAAGTGGACCCCCAAACATTCTTCAGTATCCCATCACCATGGTGTTTCATCTACACATTTGCCAGGCGATGATCACCATTGGCAAAATATTGTTGCTGTAAAGTCCGTTGACAACTTTGTTGTTGGTGTGACTTGGTGGAACCTGCTCAGACTAGCAGTTAATTTTTCAGGGACAACCGGGCTGGGGGATACAGATGGTAACCAACTAAAATTCAATCAGATTAAGCTGTTGGTGGTATTTCTAGTGAATGGGGAAATTTGGCCAGGACACTAGGGAAATTCCCTACTCTGTAGGGTGGAGTTTCCGTTGCCGACAGCATGGAGGAGTCTGTTGAGACTGACTGACTGTAAGACTGGTCTCCTTATTTCTTTTCCTACCGACGATACCAGACGAAATTAAACCACAGGATGGAACATTAAATACTGACCAACAAGAGTTGCAGCCGCGCTGCATGCCTTACCAGACTGTTTTGCTGCTATTCCTGGACCTTCGCAGTGTACACCAGTGAACCAAGATTTCCAACATGACGTCTCAGAGGTTTTACCAGAACGAATTTCTACAAGTGTGGTAAGAGAAACACCGCCTTCCCCAGTACCTTCCGTTTCGGCTATGCAGACTACCGTTGCGCTCTCAGGATTCACGAACGGGAGCGGTTTCCAACCTGGTTTTGACCCTCTTACTCCTTCAGGGCTCACTGAACCTAGCCCTCATACTGTTATGATTTCTAAAGATCCTACCACTACAGAACTATTGTGTTCCCATTTTTGGCTTGCAGGCCTCGAGCCGGATACTTCAGTGGACTCCTGGTCTGCATCGGACACTTTAACTAAAGCAGGTGGACTCAATCTTCGATGGGAACTTGGATCCCAGATCCTACTTGGGACGCCGATTCACACGGTGTTTTGTTCTTCTCCTACCAGGTCTGCTGCGTCCATGAGCTCCAACGAGGTACCTCTATTACTTCTCTTACAAATAAGGACACTGTTGAACTAAAACCTACCTCGAGTAGTTCTGTATTCATGGGGGACATTGTGGATGTTGCTGATCAAAATGTTATACAATCTCCCGAGAGAATACAGATGTTAATGACACACCTCTTATATCTTTGCATATGATACCTAAGCTTCCCCATGGGCTCCGTCCACTGAAACTATTTCATCTCAGTCACCCAATGTTTCCCTCCTTACTATTTTAGACTCAATACCAGGCTCACTTCCCTTCTTAGGAGATCCTAAGCCAGGCACGTCTAAAACATTGACCCCTATCCTACATAAAAGGCCTATAGAACAGGTTTCTGATAGACCACCAATTCTTTCCGACCTTTTAAAATAAACTGGAACAAGCACCTCAGAGAAATGCAGTCCGCCTCCGTTATAGGGTGGACTTCTGAGTTTCCTGATAGATACTATGTGGCTCGGACCCTTCTTAAGGCAGACTGCATTTTCAAGCCTCTGACATATATGCCCTGATACATATTTCAGGGAAGAGACTTTCAATGTTAGTTTTAAACCTCTACTGGGCTAGATCAGTTTTGGCATTTATATACCTTACAAAAAAATGATCCTGTTTGGACCCCTTTTCTGCTGTACCTCTGTCCAAACCTACGATATGTACAGTGACAATTATGTTTCGAACGAAGAGTTATCATCAGTGACATTTATCATTGGTTACAGAATCACTGTAATGTTCTTTCTCCTCCTGAAGCTATCCTGGATGATGATGGTCTATGGACTGGTGGCTGGAGGTTTCGGTGAAATAGTTTCAAGTTAATTCAGAAATTGTACACCTGCCAAATAGTTTCTTTCTCGGTAAAGACAGGGGGTTTGTTTCTACAGAGGCCAACCTAGAGCCTGTTATAAATGTGGTGCTACCACACATTTAAGTAGTACATGTGACTTACTTAAATGTAGTTTTTGTGGGGATATGGACACCGAGCATGACTTGCAAGAATGTGTTTAAATGCAATTTATGTAATGAAACATGGCATGTACCACCAATGTCCATGGGCTAGTAAAATAGGCCTGAGGTTGGAACTCTGAAACCTTAGTACAAAGGCACAAGCTAAAGCACAGGAACATATTACTTCCTGAACACTGCTTCTGAAACTCCCATACTCCCTCAGAACAACCCAATTCTATTCTTCTCCACCCTCTGACTACATATCCCTTTACCACAACGAGATCAGGTTGCCCAAGTAAAAGCCTCTGCTGACCCCCTACCGAAATCTTACTTGTCCAGCCCTCTGTTTCTGCCAATGTTGATAAAGAGGGATTTCAAACCGGCAGGCGGGTTACTAGAGCCGCTGCCTGAAAATCACTTAAACCTCCTGATGTCCCCTGTCCAATACTTTTGAATGTCTGAAAGGAGACAGAGAAGATTCGGATGGGGACTTGATGTATCTGCCATACCATCTGATGTAGATAACCCTGCAATTAAACCTCCTGATGTTGCCAGGAAAAAACTAACAAAACAAGAAGGGTGGTGAAAAACGGAAAACATGACAGTGACTGATGGCAGTGGCTAGCCCTGGCTACTTTACTAATGGATATTCGATTGCCTCTCTTAATGTATGCAGCCTAAAAGGCTTTAAGAAGAGAATGGGTTTCTTACATTATGCTAACTCCTCAAATTGGATATTCTATTATTACAAGAAACTCATATTTAAAATTTATATGATATACAACAACTAAAACGAGGATGGTACAAGGCCCTCTTATTGGACGTTTGGGGATGATACAGCTGATGGTGTAGCTGTTCTCTTTATTCTTCCCAATTTTCCATCATCCGCATTATTGACATACACCTGGTAGAGCTCTTATTATAGATTTCACCAAGCACACATTACCATTTCGAGTCATAGTTCTCTATAGTCCACAAACTAAAGCTACATGAATAGCTTTGCTTGGATTTAATCGTTTTCTTAGTACATGTAAACACATTTTCTGGGAGGGATTTTAACTGTTCCATTGATACAAAAACAGGATTTCATCGGTGGAAAAGGTATACTGTGATTCCTAGCTTTTGTCCAAGTTGATAAAAGATGCCAGTCTGATAGATGCATATCGTTCTCACACTCGGATGCCGGCTATACTTATCATAGATCAGTATATCATACCAGAATAGATTATTTTTTATTTCATGTCAGTGTACCCCACGGCATGTTTCTGTAATTCCAAATGAGATTTCAGATCATTGTCTTCTGATTGGTCACTTTACATTGGTTGCCCTAGTGTATCCATATCATACCACACCACTCCCTGTGGAAATTGAATATTCTTTGTTTGCCCCGAATCGTCCACTATCACTTGCACGATCTTTTCAAGCACGGATATCAGTTATGGTTTGCTATGATTCTATGTGGGAATGGTGGAAAGACACTAAGACAGATTTAGCCATTTTTTTCAGACTTTAGGTAAAAAATGTCAGAGAGGGTTACCTTACATATTTATCATATCACAATCGGTTATATAAATTAATGTCTCTTCAATCCACATCCTCAGTTGATTATTCATCACAAATATCCAGAATAAAAGCCTGTATGTTCTCTCATCAATATGATAGTGCTCTGATCACTGATTACATTATGAAAACTGGTACTTCAATTTCTCCATCTGCTGATCCTTTTTTGCTTTTAAGACAGACTTCATTCGACTATCATGCATGGTTTAAAAGATACACACGTACTGTACTAACCTCTATCCCTGATATGTTATCAGTCACATCCCATTATTTACGGACCCATTTTGCACTATTCCTGGCTCCTTCTGGATATATCCCTCCTTATGTCAGCAACGCTCTCAACTTCCACACATTTCATTCCTGACCTAATCGGATGGATTTCAGGAAGAAGTTGCCAATGCTATTTCCGCTTACAGTTGAAGGTTCTCCTGGGCCAGACGGTCTCACACATGAATTTTATAAAATGTTTCAAGTCAATTTACTAGAAATTTTGACTCAGGTCTTTAATTATGTTTTGGATAATCTGGATACAACATCTGGTTTCAGTCTATCCATCCTGAAATTCTTATATAAAAAGGAGACATGACCTCCCTAGCAAATTGGAGACCACTACATCTCCTAAATACGGATTATAACATTTTTCTAAGATTCTCTGCTCTCGTTAAGACTAGTTGCACCAGATTTGATAGATACTGCTCAAACCTGTGCTATACCTGGTAGAACCATTCAAACAAATCTTTTCTTATTGGTGAAATTTTTGAAAAAATGCATGATAGGATATCAGGTTATCTTTTGTCCTAGATCAATTGAAAGCATTCGATTCAGTACATCATAACTTCTTATACACATATTATCACTATATGGTATCCCTGACCGTTTATATCTTGGATTTCACACATGCTCTCCTTAGCGTTTTCTTCCCTATGATAAATGGATTCCGAGGCCCAACCCTGTTACAACGGGTAGGACTCTGTCAGCTGCCCTTTAGTCCCTTGTTATATGTTTTCGCTTTAGATCCCATCATTAGGCAGATACAATGGAATCCAGACATTATGGGTATTACACTCACCCAACTTTGTTGCCTGTTAAAATCTCTGCTTATGCAGATGATGTAGTCTTATTTTGTTTCAATCATTCTTTGGGGATAAAGCTATTCAGACTTTTCAATCTTTTACATTAGCATCTGAGGTAAGCTCAATCTCGAGAAAAGTATATGTATCCCATTACATTGCATCTCTGCAGATACAACGGCAATACATGGTATTAGGGTATGTACTACACCCCAGAAGATTCTAGGGATATGGTTTAACACGTCAAATGATTCTACCTATAACTGGGAAAATGATTACCCCTCGGTGATAACAAGGTACGTCTTTTGGAAGACATGGAAGCTGAGCAAGAAAGCGGGTTATGGTGGTTAAAAATTTCTATCCCCAATCTTTTATTTTTTGAGTCACATTTTGTCCACCTACACATTTAGAAACTTGGTTGTTCAGTCTTTTTTTCAAATGTTATGGGGCAGTCGCCTAAACCCTGTTAAGAGACATATCACATATTTGCCCCAAATCAGGGTGATTTAGGAATGATAAACCCTCTATTTTTTCTTTCCTTTTTCTACACCATATTTTACAAAGCCATACATTTATGTTATCTATATGTGATTCATGGTGTAGGCTGTGGATTCTTTAATGTCAGTCTGGACTGACCTTCCACCCATAGCTTCTCACATACCTAACACTCCGTCTTATGTTATTGATAGTATCCGTACCCTTGATCCTGGAAAATCAATAAATCCTCAGTTTTAGGCCTCACTAGGAAACAAATTATATGTTTATTTTCTACACCTAGATAAACCGTTATTAGCTCCTTCCATTGTGCTCTCCGTCCCACATGACATCTGCGCTAAATATACTCAAAGATAAAAGAATCCCAGCTCATATATGGGATGTTTCTTGGTTATGCTGTCATGGTAAACTACAAGTATGAGGTAATTTAAAACATAAATCAGCACAAGAGAGATACTGTCCCAAACCATTTTGCATCAACATTGAAGAATCTATGGAACATTTTTCTTTTCCTGTGCAGATGCCCTCTTGTTTTGGAAAACCTTAGCAAATAAATGGAAATGGCCTTTTCTGAGTAGGATTACATATTCAGTCCTTGTACTAGGAATTTTTCTGGTTTTTGGAATGCATTCCACCCTAGTACATTGAGGGTTTTGTTTGCAGCTTGTAATATTATATGTGCAAGCTAGATGTAAATATGTCTTACAACAAGTACCAACTTGTCCACTAGCTATCATTCAATATATTGAATCCTCACTTTGAAACTACAAGAAATGGAATCGAAATGTCTTTCTCCTACCCAATTCGCATCCTACTGGGCTGGTATTACCTTTCTGACTTGATTAGGTCAAATTCACTTTTGGTTGTAAAATGGTTAATTTTTTTTTCCATCGCCTGTATTATAATGTAATCTCATGATTTTCAAAGTTTCAAGATATGCCTTTCTATTGTTTACTTGTGTTTTCTGTTCCATGTACCTGATGTTATGTACTTTTCAATAAAAATTCCCCTACTCTGTGTGGGGCGCTGTTGGACCATGGATTCGTTCATGGGACCCAGTCAGTCTGCTGGTGTACCTGCAGGACAGCAAAGCTCCGCCTCCTACAGGTCCAGCTTTGGAGCTTGAAGTACTGGAGTAAGTCTGACCATTTTGTTGGTATGCTTGTGGATCTTGCTGTACCAGATGAATCTTTACCTGCTCAGTCTGCCTCTGCATCGTCAGATTTTTGCCTGCGGATGAACTTTGGTTGAAGTCCCTCCTTGCTGCACATCGACCAGGTACTTGCTGTTGTTGATGATGTTAGCCCTTTGAGCCAGCCTCTCCTGGGACACGGACTCTGTCATTAGAACTAGGGGCTGTGGAGGGTCTTCCTGCTTTCATACAGATCGCGGTACCTTCCGACACTTTGGAGGTGCAGAGTTGGCAACAATCTTCTGTAGCACAGGTCCTACCAGTGTTGCACCATGCTCTGTTGGAATTTTGGTTCCTACAAATCTGGATCGAGCAGTGTCTTCATCGCTTTTGAACTCGGTGGCGACTTAGCCTGGTGAACTTGTGAGTACTGTGCATCCTAGACCATGTGTTTCACCTCCTAATGTGCAGACTGTCTCACCTGTTTTGCCTCCTCCCACTCTGTTGCCTTGTTCTAGCCCTACTACCTGTCTCTTTAGGAGGCCTCCTCAGGAGTGCGGGGTTGAAACCAGGCAGTCTGGGCACTGGATACCTGACCCTGCCCATAGCCCGACATTCTGGCTGTGGAGGGCAACAGCCCCCTTGATAGACATGCCTCCACCTTTGCCTGGTAGCCCAGATTTGGATTTGCATGCTGAAGATGTTCAACATCCTGCATTGGATACTACTCTGCTGGCTAAAGTTCCTTCTTTGCCTTCCTCCTCTGGTGATGAAGGCCCTAGCTCTCAGGGACCAGCGTGGGGTGATAGAATGGACATGGATGTCCCGCTCCCTGACCTCCTCCGGCCCTTCTCCTGACCCTGGGGACAAGGCTAAATCTACTTGGGAAGAATTTTGTAGAAGGGATACATTTGGAACCCCTCCTCTTCAACAACGGAATGCGGTCCGCCTTCAGTATATTGGGGTCTTGATGTAGCTCCAGACTGTCTCTATGTGGGAAAGTCACTTTGAAAGGATCTTTGTTTTTTTTACTAATGAAATATTTGCATTGATTCATGTATCAGGTTCTTCCTTATATGACGTTAGTTTTCAAAGCCCTAGAGATTAGATCGATTCTGGACAAAGTACAATACTCTTAAATACACTGAGTTGTGGCTACCATTTCAGGCTATCCCACTTACTAGACCTTCTATTAAAACTGCCACCATTTTGTTTCAAAATGAGAATGTAGCAGCTAGTGATATTACACATGGTTAGTTCAACGCTGTGATGTCTTGGGTTGCCACAGCCTATATTTGACTCTGAACACTGTGGACTGGTTGTTGGTGTTATAGGGTGCGACTTAGAAATATGAATGTGGGTCCCATACACTTACCTAATAGTTTGTTTTAGGTAGGGAACGGGGCATTGCTTCTATGTGGGGCAGCCTCGTCACTCTGTTTTAAATGTGGCTCCCTTCCCATCTCAGTGCTGCCTGTGATAGACTACTGATGTTCCCTTTGTTTATCTTTTGGCCATGCTAGTGCAGATTGTAATTCTGAACTAAAGTGTAACCTGTGTGTGAAGAACTAGGTCGTGGTTTTAGATCCTTTCCTTGGGCTTCCCATAACAGGAAGATAGCCCAGATCAGGATGTGATCCTTCTTAATGCTCAGAAAAGGATATTGCTGTGCAAAAGTCCCTTTCTTCACATGTTTAAGGTAGTCACTGGTCCCCTTATGCCCTGATAGTTGTGGTGCCTGATCCCCAGTCAGTGGTTTCTGTGTCTGAACCTTCCTCTGAGCCTCCTTTACAGGATGCTCCATGACCGGTTGTACAGGACCCTTCCTCATGTCCCCCCTCTTTCTGTTGTTTCTCTGGTTCCTGCTGACCTGTGCCTGTCCCTGACAAACCTCTGATATTATTATTATACCCCTCCTGAGTCTAGTGTTCAGGCAAAGAAACAGGCTCAAAAACAGACTACAGGCAGGGCCAAATTGGCTAAAGCATCTTCTCCTGGTGGCCCTGTTCCCTTAAGTAATAAATTTGAGGTCCTGTCCTGTCACACTCAGTCTTCCGATGTGGAAGCTGATTCTGACACCTTCACAACCTCACGGTATCCTCTGATTCTAAGAATGATAAATCAAAGGAGTTGCCTATGGATACTTGACCCTGTGGTCGGGGGTGAGACCCGAGAAGTACTAGAAAGAAGGGTTACTTGATGTTGACTTATTATTTTTTGACCTTTATCTGATTCTCTTTCATGGCCCATGGCATTTCATCTCACTGTAGCTACCTCAATGTGAACAGTGTGAAAAATGCTCGTGAGATGCCTGATTACTTTTCAACTTTTGAGTGATTTGTATGTGATATTTGCCTTATTCAGGATACCCGTCTCAATACCCTTCCTTTGGTTAATATGGCCCAAAAGCGTTGGTGATGGGGTCCTTCTTTTTTCTTTAGGATTAGACACATGTAGTGGTGTTGGGGGTGTTGTTTAGGGTGATGGATTTCATATTTACCAGGTTGGTTGAACTGCTCATGGATGGGCCTTAATATTGGATTTTACTTATTTACTTTACACTTGGAGATTAATTGTGATTTATGCACAGTTACGAAGAAAGGTCGAGTGGATCTCTTTTCATGAGCTGCAGCCTTTTTGTTCACGTCACGCTTTCTCATACGGGTGGTGACTTTAATTGCGTAGTGCATAAATCAGATCGGGGCCTGGACTTATAAGGATTTCTGTGATACACATTGTCTCAATCACACTATTGTCCAGGGTCGTTTAAGGATGTTTATACGGTTTGTCATCCTACTGGTGGACATACTATTTTTTAAGGCGCCTTATCCACTAGGATTGATTTTCTTTTGTCTCTGCAGCTTTGAGGGTGATTAAAGCTCAAACCATTCCATTGGAGATTTCAGACCATAATGTGGTAACTGCCACGTTGGGGTAGCCCTCATGCTAAACTGGGGTGGGATATTGGAAACTGAATTCTTTACTGCTACTTGATGACAGGTTTTGGCTCAAGTTCATGATTTGTTGAAAGCTCGTATATCACTAGCTGGACTTTCCGAAGATTTGTTAGATTGGTGGCTACTCACCAAACCTGAAATCTCTACTTTGGCTAGGAGGACGTCTAAATATGCTGCAGTGACTAAATATAAGAGATATCTGTCTTTACGTATGCAGTTGGAAACATTATATTCAGCTACACACTCACAAGGCTTATCTTTGACAGCACAGGTACAGAATGTAAAAAAGAAATGGCTGCACTATAGTACACTAGAGCTACTTCTCTGTTACATGAACATAGAGTTTGTTCTGCTAATAAATCTGCTTTGGGGATGTTTTGGATTGTAGTCATAGGCATTCTGCGGATCGCCTTCTGACTGAAGTTGTGGATACTGCTGGTACTAGTTACACTGCATTTCCGGATATCTTGTGAGCAGTCTCTCGCATTGTTCAGACTTATATGCTGCATCTCCAGTGGATAGGCTGGTGTAGAACAATTCCTTTCTCTCTCCATATTGCCCCTTGTTCTGATATACTATTACAGACTTTAGTTGCTCTGATTAGTGTTATGATGAGGTTAAAAGAAATTTCCATTTACAGAATAACACGTCGCCTGGTATTGATGGCTTGCTTGCAGAATTTTATAAAACCTGTAGTCTTTTGATTTGTGATGTGCTCAAAGTGGTGTTTAATTGGGTTTTGCAACGTCCACTCTCGATTTCATTTCTGTACTTCAATTCAGATTTTGTTGTATAAGAAAGGTGATAGAATTTTACTTTCCAGTTGGAGGCCTTTAAGTCTCCTTAATACGGATTTTAAAATTTTAATGAAAATATTGAATACCAGATTGTTGTCCATAGCTCCACACTTGATTTCCTACACCAATCCTGTTCAGTACCGGGCAGATCTATCTATAATAATCTCCTTTAGCTTGGGAACTAATAGAGCTTGGTAAAGTTGATGTTATAAAGGGTTTTCTTATGTCCATGGATCAACAAAGGGCCTTTGATCAAGTCCCGCATAGTTATTTGTTTCAGGTTTTACGAACCTATGGAGTTCCTGATCGCTTTATAACCTGGATTGCTTTTGCTTTATAGTCATGCTTATGCTATGCCCTTGGTAAATGGTTACTTGGGTTCCTATATCCCTATTCGTCAGGGGGTGAGACAAAGGTTGCCCTCTGGGTCCATTGCTTTATGTTTTTAGTTTGGATCCGCTTTTACGTTACAATTACGAACATATGAACATATGAAATTTGCAGCAGATAAAGGCCTAGAGGTCTATCAAGTCTGGCTCGAATGTGCAGCTAGCACCCTTATCCTGCAGCTGCCCTCCCTTCCACCCTTCCCCTTCATTAACCCTCCCCTTGTCCTGTCCCATCCTCATTTGAAGCAGTCCACTGTTCTACTGCATACCACTTCAGAAGGTAACGATTCCACCCAGCCACCACCCTCTCTGTAAAAAGTCTCCTTATCTCCTCCTGAACCTTCCTCGCTCCAGTCTCATATCATGGCCCTTGTGGCCCTCCCTCCTTATTTTGAACAGCCCCTCTGTACCCGTCTTGTTTATTCCTTTCATGTATTTAAAGGTTTCAATCATGTCACCCCGTCTCTCCTCTCTCCAGTGAGTACATGTTCAACTCCTTCAACCTCCTCTCGTATAATAAGTCCCCCAGCCCCTTGATCATCTTTGTAAGCTCTGTGCTGCACCCCTCCAGTAACTTAAGGTCCCCTTCAGAATCACGGATGCCAGTACTGCACGCAGTACTCAGGTGTGGTCTAACTAATGACCTATACAGTGGCAGAATCACCTCCTCCCTCCTCGAGGATATACCCTTGCAATACAACCCAGCATTTTGTTGGCCTTTGCAGCTGCCTTCCTACATTGTGCCGAGTTGTTCATTGACCCTGTAATGAGCACACCCAGATCTTCTCCTCCTCTGTCTGGGCTAGCTGCACCCCGCTAGCTGGTAACTCCTCCTTGGGTTCTTCATCCCAAAATGCAGCACCTTGCACTTTTGGCATTAAAGCCAGTTGCCAGGTGTCTGACCAGGTTTCAAGCTTTGCCAGATCATCCTGCAACCCTGCCATCCCCTAGGTCATCCACCACTGCGCCTACCTTGGTATTATCAGCAAACAGACTAATTTTGCTCTTGATGTCCCATGATATGTCTACAATGAATATCCCAAACAACCCTGGTCCCAACACTGAGCCCTGTGGAACACCGCTTGTTACTGCCCTTGGGTGTGAGAGCTCCCCACCCACCACCACCCTCTGTTGCCTTCCCTGCAGCCAGTTTCCTACCCATCTCACCAGCTTTGCACCTGCCCCTGTGCCTACTAACTTCCTTCCCAGCCTTCCATGTGGCACTGAGTCGAATGCCTTCACTGAAGTCCAGATACAGGACATCCACTGCATGGCCCCTGTCCAGTTGCCTAGTTACCCAGTCATAGAACTCGACCAGGTTGGTTTGGCAGGATCTGCCACGTGTGAAGCCATACTGTCTGCTGTCCTGTAGTCCTTTGGCCTCTAGGAGGGCCACCAGCCTCTCCTTCAGGATAGTCTCCATTAGCTTACCCACGATGGATGTGAGGCTCACTGGTCTGTTACCCAAGATGTGCGGATTCTTGGTATTGCTTCCCCTGATAGTACCCTTGAGGCCAAAATTTCGGCTTATGCTGATGATGTTTGTGTCTTTGTTGCTGATTTGACCTCTGGAGATAAGGTGTTACATCATTTTTCTAATTTTTCGGATGTTGCAGGTTCCTTCCTTAATAAATCTAAGAGTTTTTTTATCCTCTGCATACTGCCATTCCTGAGGTTACGGAGCTGCAGCGTTCCTGTTGCACTGGGCCTGGTCCGAATTTTAGGTATTGATTTTGATAAAGGTGATAATGCATTACTTAATTGGTCAGCTAAAATTGAGGCAGTTCAGTCCAGAATCAGATTATGGAAGTTCTGGCAACAAACTAAACAGAAGAAGGTTATCATTACTAAATCTTTACTTCTCCTCAATGTTTATACCTTAATAGCTATACCCCATTCCTTCGGGTTTGGAAGCCACTTCATTGGGTCTTTTTTTCAAATTATTTGGGAGTCACCTAAATCAAATTAAAGAGATGTGTTGTATCTTCCTATTGCACAGGGTGGTTTGAATTTGTGAATCCGATTACTTTTTACTATAGTATTTTTTTCATTGGAATTTACTAGACTTTAGTCATCCACACTCTGTGTTATGGGTGATTTATGCGATAGCTGGTTACCTAAATTGTCCTCAGAGTGGCCAGGTTTGAGCCAGAAAAATGTACACACTCTAGTTACCCAATGTATGTCAGACCTGTGATATCGAAACTTAATAGATGGAAGTTACTTCCAGCCCATGTGTATTACAAATTGCCAAATATATTTATGATGTCCTACAATCTAAAGTACATTCCATAGTCCCTGTTTTTAAGGATGTACCGGATGGTCATGTTGATAACCTCCTTAAAAGTTTGGTAAATAAACGGATTCCACTTAGCTTATGGGATGTTTTGTAGGCTTAGTTGTCATAGGCGTCTCAATGTTAGGGGAATTTAAAGCATAAAATGGTTACTGAGCGTATTTGTCCGAGGATACTTGCATTAATCAGGAGGAAACAATGTCCCATTATTTTGTTTGATGCCCATTTGTGCAAGAATTCTGGATGACCTTTCTGCCCATTGAGCCAGCCTTTCTGGTGGGCTGTTACATATCTGGAAGTTGTGGGAGTTTTTTGCTACATTCTACCTTGTTGGATGCAGGTGTAGTACAGTTACTGTTCGCTATGTTCAAGTTTCATTTATGGCATGCCAGATGTCACCTTACTCTACAACAGTTATACCACTCACCACTTGAAGTTCTTTCAACATGTTGAACATGATTTGCTGTTACAATGTGATTCTGAACGTAACTGTTTGTCTAAAATGTATGGCTTATGAGGTGGAAAGAGGTTCCTTTTTGAAAGACAAAATAGGTTGAATCATTATGCTGTCAGAGAATTGAGTATTGCTGATATTCTCTTTGTTGTTATTTTTCTTATTTTCCATGAATTGTATTACTGTTTTTCTGATTTATTGTTCTGTTTATTAATAAAACCTTCTCTACTCTTTTTCAAGAAGTTCCTTGGGATCTTTAATGTCTACTTGAACAACCACCAGAACATGCAGACAAGACCTTGGTTTAATGTCTTGTCGAAAGACAGCACCTCACAAGTGAGCTTTAATATTAAAAATGTAAAGTTATGCACATAGGGCATAACAATATTAAAACATTTACAAGACAAATAATATACAACTACAAGAAATCAACATCGAAACCGACTTGGGAGTGATAATTAATAATAAACTAACCTTTGAAATGCCTAATAAAACAGCTGTTAAAAATGTCGTAAAATTATCAACTGCATTCTAAAAAATATCAAAAGCAGAGATCCAAAAATCATGATACCCCTTTGCTCAACTTTAGTACGTCCTCACCTTGAATATTGTGCTCCATTATTCGCACCAATAACAATCCAAAGTGAAAAATGAGTGGAGAGTGTACAAAGAAGAATCACAAAACACATAACTACTGTGAAAATCTGAGTTATGATCAAAGACTTGAGCACCTGGGATTGTACTCTTTACTATATAGACAAACGAGGGGAGATCTTTGTTTCACTTATAATGCCATTAAAGATGATTACCTTATGGAAACTCTAGGGTTAGTTAGATATACTGACACTTTTACCACAAGATCTCATAATCTAAAATTAAAAGGAATATTAATAAGTCAAACAGGCGTAACAACTGGTTCACCCAGAGAATAATTCCAGCCTGGAATACATTGCCATCTAATGTTGTTAACAGTGGGAGTATGGTTATTTTTAAAAATAGACTTGATTATTACATGGGACAAAGAAATACTTTTTATTAGATAAATGCCTTTTTCCACTGATAGGTGGCGAGTTTCCTATGGACCATTGGTCCCCTTAACTTGTAAACATCCTATGAACCTATGAGTGCAACATCCCCTCATGATGCACTGCAGTGTCAGTGTTGATTTACCCTCAAGTTCCTGGTGTGGGGGCTTGAACTGACAACCTTTCCATCTTCCAGCCTCAGAGACATGTGTACAACCTGCTGAGCCACCGCACTGTTGAGCCAAGCTTCCTTTGCAACATTAAAAATAAAGTATAAAAAGAAAAACAGCAGACATCAAATAAACTTAAAAAAAAATCACACTCTTTTAGCCACCAGATGTTGTGAAAGAGCTTTTAGTTCACTGAGGAACCCCACCTTTATCCAGTAATAAATATGTTTCCAGCTTAAGTCATAGAACCATCATTACTAAATACACTTTCTTCAATGCTTTCCAACAGCTTTAAAAAGTCATAAGCATTTTTGCCATCTGGTGGTCCGTAGCATTGAGTAAAATAGTCAGACAGTGCTTAATTAAGGTTCACTGAATATAACGCAGTCAGTTGGCCCTGCGGTGTGTAGGAACGCATACGCCAAACATGCATAGCTTGCCATGTTGATTGGAAAAGGGCAGCATTCCAGGCCCTAACTATTGCTTTTAGTTATCCCTACTGTCCGATAACCACCCTGACTGGTGCTATAATATGAATATTGGGGCATAAAACTCAGTACAGCTGCATTTGTTGCTCTTATTCTACAGTTCCTGAAGTACAATATAGGGTGTACAAGGGGTCTGGGTAGGCGCATGTCTACAGTGGGTGGGAGATGGCAAAAGGCACAAAAGGGTTCTAGCTTATACATTTCATTTTCCTAGCTATATCACTGGTTGGCCCAAATATAACTGGCACTGTTTGCAACACAATGGGCATCCAAAGACAACATTAAATAAAGTCTGCTCATGGCCCAAATTACAAGGACAGCTTATAAAATGGGTTCTGAAAATCCTGTATTCTGATTCATCAAAACAGGTCACCCGACCATGGATTAATGCCATGTAAACCCACAGTTGCCTTGCCACGCTACAAAGTCCTGAGTAACAGCAATGTAAAGTGACCTTTTCAGAGCACTCCACCAGAGAAACATGTAAAAACCACAACTACAGCATCCTCATTAGGACAAATCCATTAGGTGGAAGAACTATTTTATTACAAATCCATGTAAACAGTGGCTTCTTAAAAATATATATTTAGGTAAACCTCTAAAATAAAGTTGCCTATTTTTATAAGTGAGATTAATCCACTCCAGGGCATAGGTTTATTGAGAATTAATTTACGCCTTGGTGGTTGATGTCACTTGGCCTGTGGTCTTCAGGTTTCCCCAGCAGCGGATTAATTTTGTAAACCCATGACCTGTCGTGGGTTAACTCACATAACTCCATCTCTCTGTCCACTCTATTACCATATTAGGCTTCTAGCTTTAAGACTCAATCAATTTGAATCTTATTTTAATAACCTTCCCCTTCCTCAGGGGTAAAAGGGAAAGCTAAATAAGGTTCAAATTCATAGGTAAATTTGTTTTCTGTAAGCTATAGGAACATCCTGGACTGTCTTAAATTATTCATGTCTCTCTGTAGCCAGAGCAAACAGTCTTTTGATGAAGATCTTACAGATACAGTAATTACAACATTTCTTACAATAATCGATCCACAAATGATCTATTTTAATTTTAGTTATACTATGTCTTCAAGGCCTTCAACCATGGAGAGATTTACCTTGCACTGCCAAGGCCGTTTTTCCTGCAGACATTGCTTTGGGAGGGGTTATTTACATTATTAATGCTTTTAAGTCAATATATTCCCACTCTAAGTTACACAATTGTATCTTTGGGGTTAAGCAACCTGATACACAACACATAAACACAACTTTTCTTTACACTATATAAGGTCCTATGTTACTTTAATGCCACTGGACCCTGTGTCACCTCAGATAATTAAAAATTTAACAAATGTCTAGTAACCCAATTCTGACAGGTTAGAACGGTATGCATGTGTGTTTTCCAGGTGGAAGTTAAAGAGCTGAGCTGCAGTATACGCACAATAGAACTGTCACAGAGTTTGTGCCATGACAATGCAGCAAAATCTCTTGTTGTGACCCCTGTGTTGGCTCAAAGGGTCACACCCCTGCCCGTGCATTCTGAAACTACCATCTGGCGTGGGATCACAACATTTGCAATAGACAACTAAGAGCGGGTAATAATGCTGCCAGCACAACTACCAGCTAGGAGCTATCTGTGTATATAATCATTGATAACCATTGGGAATGCACAAGAACATGGAGGAGCAGGGCCAGTGGCAGATCGAGAGGGGATGGGGTGGCATGTCCCCATTGTAATCTCACTCCGCTTGCTGCTGCCTTCACTTTGTTGAAGAAGTCTGATTTATTGAGTGTCAGAAATATACATTAGAAACTATGTATTACGTTTGTTATTTTCTGTCAAAACTGTAATGAAAAAGATAATAGCAGACAACATAACGGATTAAAAAATGCATATCAAATCTGCATACCACTCCAGCACCCCATATTGTGAAATCCTAGATCCAACAATGTACAGAGCAAAGGAGGAGGGTTCCACTGGACACCAGGGATTGATGTGGGACTGAGGGTGGATTGGGGCTACTAGACCAACAGGGATAACTCTTGGCTGCCCTTCATTGTTTCAAGTACGCAGAGTCCCCAATATTGGTAGAGCTACTACTTATTGTGGACAACACAGAGCAATGAAGAGTAATAAAGGAAACAGAGAAAAATGAAATGTGCAGAAAGAAAAGAAAAGTTTAATGACTCAGAGAGAAAGAGAGGCAGGGAGCACAATCAAAGACCAAAGCAGAGGCAGTATGCAACGTATATGTGGCCTATCTGGACTTCAGTGAGGCTTTCAACACTGTGCCACACAGGAGGCTAGTAAGGAAACTAAGCAGCCTGGGGTGGGGAGAGAAATGACAAGCTGTGTATCAAGCTGGTTGAGGGATATGAGGCAAAGGGTGGTGGTAAATGGTAGCCACTCAGGCAATAGGAGTGACTAGTGGGGTGCCACAGGGTTCTGTGCGGGACCGGGTCCTCTTCAATGCCCTCATAAGCGACATTGCGGAGAGTCTGAGGTGGCGTCTGTCTATAAGCGACATTGCGGAGGAGTTTGAGGGTAACGTGTGACTCTATGTGAATGATACAAAATCTGCAACAGGGTTGACAGGAAGGGGTGAAGAAAACGCAATGGATCCGTGGAAACTAGAGGAATGGTTTAGGGGTGGCAGTTTGGTTTCAATGCCAAATAGTGCAAGGTTATGCACTTAGGGCTGCAGAACTTGGGCTGTGTATAAGATGGGGAATGGAACTTACAGTCACCAAGCAAGAAAGTGACATAGGAGTCATCAAATCTGATGGTCTCAAGGTAGCTGGGCAGTGTGACAAAGCAATGGAAAAGGCTAACACGATGCTAGGGTGCACTGGGAGAGGGATTTCTAGCAGGAGGAGAGAGGTGGTGCTGCTGTGGTATGCAGTTGCTACAGCGATAATTTTACCCCAACCGGCACTACAGCGACAACAGTGCCAGGTCACTGTAGTGTTGGTGCGGACCACGGCATTGCTTTTCTGGGGGTATGCACCCCTCCAGCAACTCTGACTCAGAGTTGATTCATTTAGTAGTGGGGGTTGGGGGTGAACTCCGCTCTCGAAGAAACATAGTCTGAGTATTCCTTTAATGCCACTGCTGATGCAGTCGACATAAAGGAGTTTACTGAACGCCAGTCGACAACAAAATTGTCGACCGACTATCGTGGATCCTGCTGCCGTATCTCTCTTACTGGTGAGGCCCATCTGGAGTACTGTGTCCAGTTCTGGAGATCGTACCTCCTGCAAGGACATTGAAAATGGAGGGGTGATACAGAGCAGGGCAACCAAAATGGTGAGGGGGTTGTCACGAGAAGTCATATAAGGAAAGGCTGCAGGAACTCAGAATGTACTCCCTGGAAGAGAGTGCGCAGAGGGACATGACTGAAACCTACAAGTACCTCACAGGAGGTAAAAGGTGTAAATAGAGGGTCTGTTTCAGAGAATGAAAGGCACTAGAACAAGGGGTATACAGTGAGGCTAAGAGGGGAAATTTAGGAGAGATTTGCAGAATACATCTTCAGAAAAACTCACTCAATCTGTGGATCAGTCTGTTCATTGACAATACGAAGATGGGAGCTGTGGTAGATGACACTGAAGGGGTGGAAGGGGTTTAGGAGGACCTGACCAAACTACAGGAGTGGTCAGAAACATGGCAGCTGGGGTTCAACACCAAGAAGTGCAAGGTACTGCACTCTGGTGCTAGAAACCAGGAGGAGCTATCAGCTGGCAGGGGTGGAGCTGGAAAGCACTGAGGAGGAAAAGGATCTGGGGTGCTTACTACAGGCAGCATGAACAACTCAGCTCAGTGCAGGAAGGTGGCAGCAAAAGCCAACTGGATGCTAGGATGTATAGCATGGGAATCTCCTCCAGAAATAGGGAGGTGATCCTTCCCGCTGCACTGGGTTTCTGGTCAGGTCTCACCTGCAGTACTGTGTGCAGTACTGGTGATTATTCCTGAAGAAGGACATCAAATTGTTGGTGGGGGTGCAACATATGGGAAACAAAGATGATCCAGGGATTGGAGGGAAGGTCCTATGAGGATAGAGTGGGCGAGCTGAACATGCTGGAAGAGAGAAGGGCCGGGGATAGGATTGAAACCTTTAAATAGCTTAAGGGATAAATAAGGCTAATACAGAAGGGATGTTCCAGCTTAGAAGGGGAGGGATATGAGATGGCGTCAGCTGAGATTGGGGGGATTCAGGAGGAAATCAGGAGATACTTTTTCACTGAAAGGGTGGTGGACAGGTGGAATACCCTACCGGAGGAGGTGGTATCCTGTAGAACAGTGGGCTTTAGAGGGGGCTGAGATGGGGGTTAAAGATGAAGAGGCGGCAAGGGTGGGGCAGCTGCAAGTTGAGGGCTAGCTGCACATTCGAGCAGACTTGATAAACCGTGAAGGCCTGCTTCTGCTGCCATTTTCTTATGTTCGTAAAAGGGTTGTGGGTGAGATCAGCCACGGCTAGAGTGAGTGCAATGGGAGCAAAGACTGGGAGCTTCAACTATGCATTGATAGCCATAGGGGCATATTAGGCAGAGGAACTGGGAGGAATGACTCCATGACCGACTATGGTCAGTGGTGACAGAGTAGGCAGACCGTATGGGTCTAAAGGTCCTTTTCTCCAGATAAAATCTACGTTTCTAACATAGCGGTGTTCTCTCCAGCAAATGCCTTGGTATTTTTTTTTCCCCTCAGGGACAGGGGTGTCGTGGCAGGCATATGCCCGGTGCTCAGCAGAGTACAGTAAAAAATCAGGTGGGACAACAAATCAGGCAGGGCAACAAAAAGAGGAAAGCATGTAAGTCGCATTGTGTCTGTGTCATGCTGAGCCCTTTTGCCTTTGTTGTTCGCCATGGGGCACTGATGCCACCAGCCAAATACACAAACAAGAACAACTTACCAGGCGGCAGAAAACAAAGAAGAGGATTACAGGAAGAAACTGATTACCTGAAGTTACACAGGCAAATGTGGGGGAGGGGGTTATTGTTGATGTGGCATGGCAGCACATATTTTGGTTTATGTTTACAAAACGGGGGCAACAGTGCATCAGTTTTGAGTACAAGTTTAAAATTCCTGGCTGCACCCTGCTCAGGAAATACTGTTTTAGATAAAACACACCTCTATTCTTATTTTCTGTCGTAGGATTGTGTTTGCTTTTCAGGAGTTCAATGCTAGATGGCTCTACTGAGCCATGTTAGCAGGATGTGTCGTTAGCCTCAGCCTTCTCCCTGCCTTTGTTCCCCTCCTCCCGGCGATTCAGTGAGTAAAGAAGGAGAGGCTGGGCCACAGCCGAGTCAAGCCAGCCCAGCCGGGATCTGTAGCGTAGTCCTCCCTGCCCCTGAGCCTGTCACTGCCTCGGCCCCGCCGCCCCCACCGCTGCCACGTCGCTGGGCTCCAGGCAAGGCTGACACGGACGCACTGGGCCGGTACTGGGAGCGGACAGGCTCGGTCCCCGGAAGAGCTGCAGCATCTGCTTTTGCAGCTCAGCGGCGCAGCATCAGCATCGGCCCGCAGTGGGACATCACCGAGCGACCCTTTCCCCACCCACCGTCTTCCTCAGTACAGAACTAAGTCACCCGATCAATGCTTTATTAGGAATCTCCTCTTCCAAATACCCAAGACCAGCGTCCATATTGCTGCATAGGATCGGGACATCAGAGCGCACCACCTTCGAACAGATCAAATCCGACTTGAGGGATAACACTGAGAGCGCTAGGGCGCAGATGCTGAGGACCGGTAGGATGGAGGAGTTCCAAGGAGGAGGAAGAGGAACCGTGGTACGATCAGCAGGGACCTGGAGCAAGGTAAGGGGACCTGGAGCAAGGTAGGGACATTTAGACCTGGTGAGGAGGGGGCACCAGTACCGGCAGGGCGGCAACAGAGACGGGTGGTCCATGGAGAAGTATAGGGTGAGGGATTAGGTGGAACGAGTCACCAGGACCCTGGCAAGATAAGGTGACCAAAGATAGGTATGGAGTGGGACTTGGAGACAGTGTAGTGTAGTGTAGTGAACAGAGAGGCACCAGCTTGGTAACCGGAAGAGTTTACAGGTTCAGACCCCACCAGAGCCAAATACTGTGTGACCTTGAGCAAGTTCCTTAACCTCTAGTGCTGCGATCCATGCAGCTGTGGAAATGGGTGGAAGCTGGATATTGCATCTCAACTTGGCCATCCTAGGAAAATAAGTTGTAACAAAAAATGAAAGCTTGGGAGAAAGGGTACTAGGACTTGGAGTAGGGCAAGTTGGCCCAAGAGAGGTAGGAGGTGAGGAGGGCAGTAATACTTACAGCTGGGTAAGGCTTTCCTAACACAAGGTGACCCAGGAGGTATATGAGGTGATGGGAGTCAGTAAGAGATCATTAGGACCTTGAGCTGGGTAGGGTGACCCAGTAGGGATATGGTGATGGAGTAGGGGTGAGATCATCAGGCCAGAACAGGGAAATAGTTCTCTGAAAGGTAGTATGGGAATTTGGTTTGTAATAGCTCTTTCATACACCATACAAATCACTTTACAAGCCTGGAACCGGTACAGCAGCCATGAGAGCTCACTAGGAGGAAAAGAGACTGAGGAAGGCTAAGGAGGTTAACAGAAGGAGAGACACTCATTCTGTGACAAACTGGAAAACATAGCTGTTAATAATTCTGTTGCTTTCAGTATTTCCTTATTTTCCTCCCATTTTGCAAATTATTGCAGGACTTGGTAAGCACTTTCACCCTCACAGCCAATGCACTGCTGTGGCTGGGAAGGTCATGAAGTCACAATTTGTTAATTGTCGCATCACAGAGATTTCCATAATAATAGAATGAGATGCCACTGATGCAGGACTGTGACACTGAAACAGTTAAATCATCATTAAAGCAACTAATCTGAAAGCTATGCAATTTGAAAAACATTGATAAACTAGACACAGTGGCCTGACTCAGAATATGACATTTAGCATCACTTGTGAGGGGCAGGACTTTGATAACTCACTTGTGGATGTTTAGCATCACCTGTGAGAGCGGGACCTTCATCACTCACTTGAGGCTCTGCCACTGGTGAGCTATGGTCTTGCCCCTCCTAATGAAGACAGATGGCATATTCAGAATCAGACCATTGTGTATCCTGTATGTATGTACTACTTTGCCTTTGAGCATTAAAATCATTGGAAATAAAAACACGATTTCTGTTATTTTCACTGCTGAGGTGTATTTTTTTTCCATTGCAGTTTATGCTTACATTGGTCCCCATCCCCAGACATCTCCAGGGATTACCTTCATCTCTTAGTAGGAGCTGTGCATGACTTACTCCACCTTGGCAGCCCCTGATGAAGAACTTGTTTGGTCTGAAGTACTGGGGAGAAGTGGTCTTGGTAATCCCTAGGCATTCTTTCCTGTGCCTGGCTTTTTGTTTTAATAAACAGCAGTACTCATAATTAAAACAAGTTGTATCCTCACTGTATGGAATCACTGACAGTCATTATCCTGTTACTTGTTGTGGTGACTGCCCTAGTTGGTGTTCACAAGGTCAGTCCACTTACAGACATATGAAAGAGCCAGCAGAGGGTGGCCAAATTGGTCTATCGACTCTGCTCATTAGTAATGAAGTGTCCCTGGCTTATGCTATTGACTCATGCCTCCCTGTCAGTCTCTTCTCCAACCCCCATGGTCTGCTGGGTTCCCTTTATGCTTATCCCAGGCCCTCTAAAGCCACCCACCGCTTCTGTGAGACCACCTCCTCTGGCATGTATCCATGTGTTCACAACCCTTCCATGAAATTTCCTATCCTCCTCGCACCAGTTTCAAATTGTGCCCTCATGGTTCTATTGTCACTTAGGTTGAAGACACCTTCCCTGTCTACTCCATTTATTCCTTCAGGGATTTAAAGGTCTCTGTTTTATCCCACCCCCTTCAGGGAGTACATTCTCAGGGCTCCCAGCCTCTCTTCATCTGATTGCCCTGCTGTCCCCTATCATCTTGGTTGCCCTCTTTTATATCTCTCTTACGATCCAATGTCCTTCTGATGATATAGACTCCAGAACCTTACCGCATATTCTAAGTGTGGTCTCACCAGTGATCTGTACAAGAGCAGTATGACCTCACTCCGCCAACTGCTGAATCCTGGCTGTACATCCCAACATCCTATTTGCCTTCACTGCTGCCTTTTTGCATTGCATGGAGTGTTTCAGATCACTGGTAATCACCACCCCAGATCCTTTTCCTCCTCTGTTGCTGCTATCCAAAGCCCCACCCCCAAGGTAATACTTGGTTCTAGGATTTCTGGCCTCAGTGTGCATCACTTTGCATTTCTTGGCATTGAAGCCAAGCGTCCAGATCCCTGACCATCTCTCAAGTTGCCTGAGGTCTTTCTGTAGGTCCTGTATCCCTTCAACTGTGTCCACCCTGTCACAGAGTTTAGTGTCATCCACAAACAGGCACATCTTGCCCTTAACGCTTTCCTCGGTGTTGTTTATGAAGGCATTGAACAACACCGCCCCAACACTGATGCCTGCAGGACCCCACTGGTAACATCCCTGGCACTGGACAACTCACCCGCCCCCCACCCTCTGGGTTCTGTCACTTAACCAGCTTTTTACCCACCTTATCATTTTCTCCCCAATCCCAAGATCCTCCAGTTTACTGATTAGCCTCCCGTGCAGCACAGATTCAAAGGCCCTGCTAAAGTCCAGGTAAATGGCGTCTACTGTTTTGCCCCCATCCACCGCCCTGGAGCCCAGTTGAAAAAATCAATCAGGTTTGTCTGATAGGACCTTCCTCCACAAACCCCGTGTTGTCTCTTGTCCTGGAGACTATTGTCCTCTGTGTACCCTATCAATTCTCCTTGAGAATGGTTTCCGGGAGTTTGCAAACGATTGATATCAGACTGACCGCCCGTGATTCTCGGATCATCCCTGGGTCTTCACTTGTGGGAGGCACATGCCGTTCTCCAGTCCTGTGGCACCACTCCTGACTCAAGGATCAGTTGAGGAGGTCTGCCAGTGGCCCGTGAGCTCCTCAGATGGCTCCTTCAGTACCCTTGGATGAAGGCTGTTCGAGACCAGGGGACTTGTCCACTTTCAGTGCAGGGAAATCCTCCTCACTCAGATCCACCTCTGTTACCATGTCTGTTGCCCCCCTCCTTCCCAGGGGGTACTAGTTCATCTTTTTCCTAGCAAAGACAGAGCAGAAGTACTCACTGAGTATCTCTGCCTTGCTGACTTCTTCCTACACCCATCCATCCCCCTTCAGCTTAATTATCCTGTCCTTCCTGTCCTCTTCTCTCTGATGTAGCAATAGAAGATTTTTCCTGTCTCAATTCCTTCTGCTATTTGCAGTTCTTTCTGTGCCTTTGCTGCGCACCTCCTTGCCCGCCACTGTAGCTAACCTCATGTATTCCTCCTTATCTGCTTCACTTTCAGTTCTCCTGTGTCTCTTGTAAGCAGCTCTCTTGTCTCTCACCTCCCTGGCAACCTCAGAGTTGAACCAGATAGGTGATTTGGCCCTCAATTTCTTATAGATTTTGTCAAGAACCTCCTGGCCCACCAGTCTGCCATATAATCCCCCCAATGTGCTACTCAAGCCACTACTGAAGGTCCGTCTTACACCCTCCATTATCCAAGATACCCATGTGTTTATCCCAGGCATACTTAAACCTGTGACTGTATTTTCTCCCACCACCTCCACTGGGAGGTTGTTCTAATCATCCACCACCCTTTCCGTGAAGAAGAACTTCCTCACATTTCCCTGAAACTACCCCCAATTTCATATTGTGACCCCTAGTCTTAGAACATTTTTGACTCTAGAAAATACTCTCCTCTTGCACCTTATTTTTTCTTTTGAGATATTTGAATATTTCTGTCATATCCCCTCCATCCTGTCCTCCAGGGAGTACAAGTTAAATTCCCTAAGCCTCTCTTCATAGGTCTTCTTATGTAGGCCCTGCACCATTTTGGTTGCCCTTTCTCTGCACCGTCTCCATCCTGTCCCTGCCCTTTCAAGATGGGGTCTCTAGAACTGCACACAGTATTCAAGGTGTGGCCTCACCAATGAAGTATACAGGAAATACTGCCTCCCTCCTTCTGCTGGTGATACCCCTCCCTATCATCCAAGCATTTTGTTAGCCTTTCCCATTGCCTTCCCACACTGCTTCACCACCTTGAGATGGTTCCCCTAAACTTAACACAGTCCTTGTGGCTGCGAGTATTGGATCCATGATGATGATGATGGCCCAATGTCTGTCCACCCCATGCATTCTTTGACACCCTCTAGTTGCTTCCTGAGTACTGCCCGTATTTTCCAGAAATCCACTCTCCTGAAGTCCAGGGATTTGGTCTTGGTGGAAAAGCTTTCCTTCCCATATCCAGACTGAACCACACTGAGCTGTAGTCACTATCTCTCTCAGGGGTTCCTTGCTGTTATCTCCTGCACAGGCCTGCACTTGCTGCGTTGCTACTTCTGCCTTTGTAGACCCATCGAGTGGACACCAAACTCCCATCGGTGACCAAATCCAGTGAAATGAAAGAGCCTGGTCAATGTTGTGGTGCTGACAGAGCTGGCAGCATCCTGCAGGGTCCGAGCTTCTCTCATGTTTGTCCATCCCTTGTGTGATGCTGGTATTAAAATGTGATGTGCACGTCACTGATCTGAGCCCCATTATCATTCCAGTTAGTTTGCCCACCCCAATAGGGCTCCCAGGTGGTGCTACTGCCATGGTCACTCTCCTCCCAGGGAGCGGTAGCACCCTGTGGGAGCACTGGGACATCAGACTCCCCTGCTAATCCAGGGTTTTATTTAACTCCAAAAATTGATTAGCGCTTTTGCTCAAAAGTTCTAAAACATTGTGAAAATACAGCACTTTCCTCAACTGTGTTTAACAAACATAACACTTCTAGAAACCCTATATAAATACTTTCTGTACAGTTAATATTGTCCCAAGCAAAAACTGCTAATCAATTATTTAAACCCTGTAACCTTCCAGCATCTATGGTCCCCGGCGTCTCATGTGGCCGCCTGCTGCTGTGCAGACAGGCTGGCTGCTGAGGTGTAATAGAATATTCTTGAAAATAATGTTGAGGGTTGCTCAAGTGGCACTGCATTAGTGCTGTCACCTGCCATCTTGATGACCTGAGTTCGGGAGTGAGCTCTTGTCACCATGGGGTGACTGGGGTGAGAGGATGGAGCATCTGGAGGACTGCTGTCCTCTCCGGGAGGGCGGATTGCACCTCCGCAGCACTCCTGGCACCATGTTGAGGATAGGTGTCAGGACAACTGGAGACCCAGAATGGGTGGGAAGAACACTCCTAAGGTGCATTGCATTATTGCACTCTGATGTCCTGTTTTTCTCCGGCAGACAAGAGAGATCACAGCTGCAGGATGAAGGTGGCCCTTCCACAGGCCTGGCACCACCGCAGGGTTTTATTTAACTCTAAAAATTGATTAGCGTTTTGCTCATAAAAGTTCTAAAACATTGTGAAAATGCATAGCACTTGCTCACTGTGTTTAACAAACATAACACTTCTAGAAACCCTATATAAATGCTTTCTGTACAGTTAGTGTTGTCCCAAGGAAAAACTGTTAATCAGTTGTTTAAAACCCTGCACCGCCTAGGCACCCCACCAGATCCTGCCATGGGGGATGGGGGCAGTGGCAGCATCCAGACACCACCACAAGGGTTACGTCAACACGGAACAGGGCTAAGCCCCAGAGAAGGTGGGCTACCATGCTGGTAGGGCCACCAGAAAGGAGCTGGCTGGGACAGGGCAAAACAAATAAAGGAAAATAAATTAGTTAAATAAATAAAGTTAAAATGTGTCATTTCAGTCGTGTTTTGTCACACTTGTCTCTACCCTGAGTGCTGTCACAACATTCAACAGAAACAAACACATCAGGATGCCATTTTAGTCACAGCAGTTTCTTCCTACTCAAAATGACATCTTTGTACATAAAAATTAATCTCATCAATATATGTTTGTGCATTTCTTTTACATAGATTTTTTTTGTTGGGACATCCTAGAGTCACCCAGGGATACCCTGTAGTCAGGGATATACCCAATAAAGGCATTGTCCTTTATCCGGATGGCAGGGTTTTTGTTCTTCCCATGTTTCCTCCTTAGCCTCCCTCTCCTCACCAAGGTGTGAGTAGTGCTCTGTTGGCCTTGCATGCACACAGCGCCCCTGCAAAGTTTGCCTCACATGTACACAGCATCCCTGCAAAATTTGCCTCGATGAACACTGTGCCCTTCAGAATTTGCTTGCATGCGCACTGCATCCCTGCAGAATTGGCCTGCATGCGGATGTCACCCTGTAAATTGGCCTTGCATGCACACAGTGCCTCTGCAAAATTTGCCTCACATGCACAGAGCACCCTAAAAGATACTTCACCTACAAAGTGTACCTTGCATGCATATAGCACCCTGTAAAATTGGCCTCATGTGCACAGTGCCTCTGCAAAATTTGCCTCATGTGCACACAGCACTCCTGCAGAATTTACCTCACATGCAGAAAACATTCCTGCAACATTTGCCACAGATGCACAGTGCCTCTGCAAAATATGCCTCATATGCACACAGCACCCTGCAACATTTTTCTTGCATGGCATGCACACAGCACCCTTGCAAAATTTATCTCACATGCACACAGTGCCTCTGTAAAATCTGCCTCGCATGCACACAACAACCCTGCAAAATTTGCGCCACATGTACACAGCACCCTGCAAAATTTAACCTCGCATGCACAGAGCATCCCTGCAAAATTTGTCTCAAATACCCAGCACCCCTGCAGAATGTGCCTCCCATGAACACATTGCCCTTCAGAATTTGCCTCACGCACACAGCACCCCTGCAAAATTGGACTCACATGCACACAGCCCTGCAAAATTTGACCTGCATGAAAAGTTGGCCATGCATGCCAACAGCACCCTGCAAAATTGGCCTCACATGCACACAGCACCCTGCAAGGTTGGCTCCATGCATAGAGCACCCCTGCAAAATTTTCCTCAGATGCACCCAGCACCCCTGCAAAATTTAACTCGCATGCACAGAGCATCCCTGCAAAATTTGTCTCACATATACCCAGCACCCCTGCAGAATGTGCCTCCCATGAACACAGTGCCCCTTCAGAATTTGCCTCACATGCACACAGCACCCCTGCAAAATTGGACTCACATGCACACAGCGCCCCTGCAAAATTTGACCTGCCTGAAAAGTTGGCCATGCATGCCAACAGCACCCTGCAAATTGGCCTCACATGCACACAGCACCCTGCAAGGTTGGCCTCCATGCATAGAGCACTCCTGCAAAATTTTCCTCGTATGCACACAGCACCCCTGCAAAATTGGCCTTGCATGCACACAGCATCCCTGCAAAATAGGCCCTCACATGCACAGTGCTCTGTAGAATTTGCCTCATATGTACACAGCACCCTTGCAAAATTTACCTCATATGCACACAGTGCCCCTGCAAAATCTGCCTCGCATGAACACAGTGCTCCTTCAGAATTTACCTTGCATGTACACAGCACCCCTGCAAAATTTAACTCACGGGCAAACATCGCCTCTGCAAAATTTGCCCAGCATGCACAGTGCCCTAGAATATTTTGCCTTGCATGCACACAACACCCTGCAAAATTTATGCCACATGCACATAGCTTCCTTGCAAAATTTACCTTGCATGCACACAGCATCCCTGCACAAATTTGCCTCACATGCATACAGCACCCTGAAACATTCGCCTCACATACACACAGCACCCTGCAAAATTTGCTTTGTATGCACACAGTGCCTCTGCAAGATTTCCCTCACACTAGGCCCCTGCCAAATTTGCCTCACATGCACAGCACCCTGCAAAATTTGCCTCACATGGCCATTGGCACCTTTGCAAAATTTGGCTCACAGGCACACAGTGTCCTTACTTTAACTTTGCCTCTGCATGCACATCAACACTTCTGCTAAACTCTTGCCTTGCATGCACACAGCACTCCCCAAATGTGCCTCACATGCACACAACACCCCAAGCAAATTTGCTTTCATATACACATAGCACCAATGCAGAATTTGCCTCGTACATACAGCACCACTGCAGAATTTGCCTGCAGTGCACACAGCACCCTGCAAAATCCTGCCTCGCATGTGTATAGCACACTTGCAGATTTTGCCTTGCATGCACAATGCAGCCCACTAAATTTTCCCCACATGCACACATCATCTCTGCAGATTGTGCCTTGCATGCACACAGAGTCCATGCAGAATTTGGCATGCATGCACACATTACCCTTGTAAAATTTCTCTTGCACACACACATAGCTTCTGCAAAATTTGCCTCACATGCACCCCAGCACCACTGTTAAATTTGCCTCACATGCACACAGCACTGCTACCAAATTTGCCTCATTATGCACACAGCACCACAAAATTTGTCTCCACATGCACAAAACACCCTGCAAAATTGGCCTCATGTGTACAACAGCACCCCTGCAAAACTTGCCTCATGTGAACACGGTGCCCTTTTAGAATTTGCCTCATATGCACATAGCACCACTGCAAAGTTGGCCTCACATGCACACAGCACTCCTGCAAAATTTGCCTGGCATGCACACAGCACTCCTGCAAAATTTGCCCTACATGGACACAGCGCCACTGAAAATTGGCCTGGCATGCACACAGCACTCCTGCAAAATTGGCCTCACATGCACACGTTACCTCTGCAAAATGTACTACATGCACACAGCACCCTGCAAATTGGCCTTGCATGCACACAGCACTCCTGCAAAATTGCCCCACATGCACATAGCGCCCTGCAAAATCGGCCTCACATGTACACAGCACTCTCTGCAAAATTGGTTCTGCATGCACACAACACCTCTGCAAATTGGCCTCATATAACACACAGTGTCTCTACCAGATTTGCCTCACAATCACACAGCACCCTGCAGAATTTATATTGCATCCACATAGCACCCTTGACTCCTCCTTGGACTCTCACACTAGAGTGTCACACCTCTTTATCTCCTTCGTTATTTATAAACACCGCCCTTACCCTACTTGAATGTTCTTGACGCTGTACTAACACCATTGGTACCGTGAATGACATTGTAACCTTATTGTATACTAGCTACCTACTATTCGAGCATTGTATATAAAGTGTTTGTTATTGTTGTCATTGTCACTGTTTGACGTGGAACCTTGTAAAAGAGCTCTGAGTTCAAAAGTATGATCTGAATCCATAAATAATCACACATTTTACCTTGTATGCAACAGCATACAAGGTAAAAATTGGTGTACATCGCTGAGATCTCTGTCTTTCTTCATTGGGCATCTGCTGTCTTCTAGCTTTCTCTGCCCTGTCTGTGTCTTTTCTGAGTGTGGTCTTCAGAACCGGTTACAGTATAGTTTATATATTGTGACGGCAGAAAAGGAGCATCCTGATCCATCCAGTCTGCAGGTATGCCAGGTGGGCTCTCACAAGTGAGCACATCTCATTGACTGCAATTTGCATCTCATCAAACAAACACAGTGCCTGTCACAGTGACTACAGGTGCACTACAAAGAGTGGGAGCAGCAGTATTGCTGGCATGGGGAGGCCGCCCACTCAGGACTGGACAAGGGGAGGGGCTTGGAACTGGGGTATCATACTTCACCACATGCCGCATGCAGTACTCCCTGTGACCTTGGGCATGTCACGGCCTCTGCTGTTCCACTCCATCCAGCTGCAGACATGAGTAGATGTTAGACCCAACTGAAAACGAGATGTTGCATAACACCTCCTCCTATCCTGGTATGACCAGCTGTTATAAAAATACTGCAGTGACATTGAAATAGTGCTGTGGTTGTGTTCCTAAATGTCAGTCTGCTCTGTCGCACCTGCTTAGTTGCACTGCTTTTCCGTGCAGTGATATAATACTCCGGTATTACAGGCCACTTTTATAGCGCCTGCTGGGGTCCGCAGCCATTAGTACTTTGTTAAACACACTTTCATTACCCTTAAATTATTAGTGAACTGCCTGAAATTAACTGTTACTTCTCAGATCTGAAGTATTTTTTTGTTTCCCTGCCAGTTACAAGGTTTCTCCTCCTGACAGTACTAGGTGTGATGTGTGGAACAGCACACTACCTGGAGGCTGGCATATTTGGTTATTTTCCTGTTAATATTGCAACTGCATTGTGAGCTCATTGACAGATATGCCAGTCCCCAGCTAAAGTACTACTTTTCACATCACCCCTGATTCTATCAGGTGGAAAACTTTTAATGAGTAAAAGGAGAAAGATAAATACTTAAGAAATGAAAAGTAGAATCTGGCTACTTTATAAAATAATTTTCTGCCACCAGTTTTAGTGCTTCTGGCTCTTTAGCACAAACTCACTTTTATGACATGCAAAATTTTCAGGTATGCTGGCAAGTTTCTATTACTAGGTCATGCTAGCAGTAAAAATAAAACAACTTACTGTATGTTTTAAATTTCCAATGATCTTTAGAGTACCAAGCTCTAGTTTTAGGCAGATTGTTTTTTAGAGTCCAACCAGTAACCAGTTGCACATTTTAAAATTATTTGATTAGAAAGTGGCTTTAAAAGAGAAGTCCTCGCTTAACTTCCTGAGGCATCTTGAGATGGAGTCGGAGGGACTTGCTCTGCATCCTGAATTACATCTTCGGGGTGCCTTGACGTATGTAGCTGTCCATAGCTTCAGGAGTAGAGCCAGACTAGGGATAGTCAAAATGGAGCTTTGTAAGCTCAAACTTTAATTGCGTTAACTAAGTTTTCCATGGTAGCTCCTCAGCTGTGTCGTCACCCATGGGGACTCTGGGATGACACTGATCAGCTTGGTTTACATCCGGGGGACAAGACCAACCAGATGCTTTAGAAAACAAAGCAAGTGAAACTTTGCTGCTGCACTAAAAGTACAGAATGGTGGCAGCTCCATGGGTGGGTGTGCTAAGGTGGGCTTTCCCTTTACTTAATAATAAAAGAAACCTAAGCATTGTAGAAGATGCATTGAGCTTTTAATAGTGCTTGAGGGTTTTGAGGAACATGATCTCAGAGTGTGTTTACAGTTTCATCTTTGTCTCTGAATTCAAATCAAGATAGAGTGTCTCTTGAGGAGGTGGAGTACAGTCCAGTCAAAACAACACTGCCCTTGTGGTTACAAAATAAATAGCACTTCTTTGTAAGAGGTAGGAGTACAAAACAAAGGAAATGTTCAGAGTCCCAAAATAAGACTTGAGGACATTCTGTAAACCAGTAGATAGTCTAAAACACAGCATGCCAAGACTTTTCAGGCAGTTCTCTGGCTTAGCTGGTCTGTTGTGTAGGAATTTCATAAGCACCAGGCGTTTATTTTCCTTCTAGAGTCAGAGTGCTAGGTTTTCAAAAGTTATGACCCAGGCGTAATTCTCGATTTTGTCTGCGGATAAAATCATCTAAATGGGCCAAAGCAATGAATTTAATTTTCAAACTTGGCAGCAGCTACATCATCTGAAATACACCAAAAAAATTAAATGCAATTTTCAAACCTTTGGATACATGTGCTATAATTTTTTCAGCTTTATGGCAGCCTTCTGTCAAAAATGACACATGCACTGTTTATTTAGATGCATGTGCCATTTAATTTCTGCAGACTGGGGCAATTGTGACAAAAAAATTATACTTTTTTTTTTTTTGTATTCAACTTTTCTGCTGCAAGTTGCGCATTGGGCTAAAATGGTGCCTCAAATCCCAGATGCCCCCTTTCTGAATCCAGCCCTCAGTCTCCAACCCTTTCCTACCTTGGAACCTAATGTCTAATGGGGTTCCTGGGTTGTGCCCTCATTTGCCTTCCCTTGTCTCCTGCTATATTATTTTCCCCTTGCTTGCACAAGGTAAGGGGCAGGAAGGTTGCAGGTGAACACTCTGCTGCACCTTCTGTGGCTTGTGGGGAGCCTTGATGTGGGCGGCCACTAATATTGGCTCCTTCCCAATAGCGGGGTGAGTGTGAAAGGAATGCATGGTGTCACAGGGTGGTGGGAGGGGCCTCTAAAAAAAAAATAGGCAGTACTGATGGTACTATGGCCACCTGTGCCCATTTCTCTGACCCTGATCCACCTGTGTCTCCCACTTGACAACTGTATTGTTGATAGGTGTTCCCGGTCACTGCCTCCTGACCTGGGCCCCACTGGAGGGTAAGCTCCTGGGCTTCAAGGTAGTCAGGCATCTGGCCTGGTAGGGCAGCAAGTGGCTGGTGGGTCAGATGGAAAAGCAGGAGCAGTCTAAATAGGCCCGTGGGACTGGTTGGAGCCAAGGTAAGGGGATAAAATTGTAAATATATAATAAAAAGTTTTACAGACAGCGATCTACAAATAGAAAGATTCCTATATTAGTTGTATTGCATCACATGCAGTCTTTGAACTGATGGAGTGGGAGAAAAATCCTTTTGAAATAAAAATATATATTTTATTAAATATGTTAATAGTATAATGATATGCCACCTATAAGGACCAGCTAACGTTTTGTGGCCAAAGGGCCACTTCCTCAGGGCCCCTGGTGGTCCTATGTTAAGAAAACAGAAGAACAATTTTCTTTACTTTTTGTTTTAACCATGTTTGTCAAGCAAAGGAACAACCTTCAGAAAGCATAGATTATTTTCATGCATGACATGTTTCTTGTTAAGTCAACCCACTACATTAGCTAGAAATTGCATTATTTACCTTCATTGTAAGGCCCATGCCCAAGCTCTTATCACATTTTCAAAAAATACCATTGTGACCTCCTGGTGCACACTTGACCTCCTTGTCACCATTAAGATATCACCTCTAATTGTAACGTACATTTTTTTTAATTTATTTTGAATTTCAAAAGGAGTTTGAGTCTTCCTCTCACCCCACCTCAGCTAACTGTTCTAGAGCACTATTTGAGGAGAACCTCCACAGTACACTTATTAGTTCAGGCCCTAGTGCTTAAGGCCAGGTTAAGCAACCAAGTTCCACCCTCCTTAACTTCATCACACCTGGAATTCCTTTTGGTTTTTTGCAAATGCCTTTTTGCTCTTTTAGTTTAATTAAATACAGAAAATAATCTGTGTTCCCACTTTACCAGAAAATGGAACAAAGCAATTAGCCCACCCTGCAAACAGATTAACATTTTAAGCCCATACTTTGAAATTTTTTAAAATGCCTTAAAATACTTTTTCTTTGTCTTTTTATTAACGTGCCATAACTTCTGGGTACACTGACTGCTTGCTTGACCCTGATGTCCTGGCAAATTACCGTCCGATCTCCAACCTTGCATTTTTAGGAAGGGTTGTTGAGAAAATAGTGGCATGGCAGCTCGAGGTGCACCTCATGGCCTTTGATATCTATGAGCCATTCCAATCCAGTTTCAGGGCCAGGCATTGCACGTAAACAGCGTTAGTGCAAAATGACCTCCTCAGGGCTAGAGATAGAGTAGAGCACTCAGTTCTCGCTCTCCTCGATCTTGCTTCAGCATTTGACACTGTGGTCAATTGTGCTTTTTGGATTATCTTGGAGAGTACTGTGGACTCATTGGTACTGTCATCAACTGGTTTGAGTCCTATCTCTCAGGCAGGAAGCAGCAGTTGGTGATGGGGATTCTCCTCCTCCCCAAAGCTCCTG
The DNA here is from genome assembly GCA_016271365.2 of Neoceratodus forsteri. NCBI lineage: Eukaryota > Metazoa > Chordata > Ceratodontiformes > Ceratodontidae > Neoceratodus > Neoceratodus forsteri. The sequence continues at coordinate 51,694,239 of JADMNL010000024.1, read as the reverse complement.
CCATGTGGAGTTCCTCAAGGTTTGATCCTTTCGACAGTGCTATTCATGGTATACATGCTACCCTGGGTGAGCTCATTAGGTATTACAGTTTGGGTTTCACTACTATGCAGATGATACCCAGTTATATATGTCCTTTGCCCCAGGAAAACATGATGCTGTGGAAGTGCTTAACAACTGTCTGGCCAAGATCCAGGACAGGGTGTCCTCCTACTGGCTATGACTGAATCCCGACAAGACAGAGGTCCTGGTTATTGAGTTGGGTCGCATGCGTGATGGGAGTGCCTCTGGGTGGCAACAGGAGTGGTCCTGGAACCACCCATTGATGGCTTCCTTTATGGTGCGAATTCAAGGCCTTCCTGATAGCAGGTTGACACTTGATGCTCGGGTGTCATCTGTCATCCAAAGTGTTTTTACTACTTAAGGAATTTCGCCGGATTAAACCCCTAGTTCCACCTAAGGACCTGCCTTCAGTAGTACATGCCTTTGTTACATTGAGGCTTGATTACAATAACTAGGGCTCCAGATAAGGTGTGTACCGCCTATTTTACTCACCTCATTTTAGGAAATAGTCTTCAGAAATTTTTTAATGAGTACCAGTACTCACTCAACATTTGTAAATACTCCACACGTAAAGAATAGTGCTTCATAACATAACTGGTGATTCAAAAGAACAGTTTTTGCCAGATTTACAGCACTTGTATGCATCCCACTTTGTTTTACTCACTGTTTTAAAACTGGTGAGTAAATTGTACCTGCCAACATTATTTTGAGCATTGTTGGCACCTGAAATACTTATTTAGAAAAAAAAAAAATTTTTAATAAATGTACCTCAGTCCACTCTAGCAAGACATTTGTACACATCTGAATTTTGTTTTACTCACCTCACTTTCAAAATGAGGAGTACAGGTACTCATCCCAAAAATCTTATCTAGAGCCCTGACTATAATGCTCTGTCCTTCGGGTCAGTGGAGGGACCCTCCACTGGCTGCAGCTAGTGCAGAAGGCAGTGGCCAGGTTACTGAAGGGCCTGCCTAGGTCATGTCATGGGACCCCGGTCCTGTGAGCTCTACACTGGCTGCCTGTTGGGTGGAGAGTCATCTTCAGGGTGGGCTTGCTCACCTACAAGACCCTAAACGGTCTGGGCCCTGGCTATCTGGCTGATCTCCTGAGACCTGCCACCTCAGTCTGCTCTCTCCGCTTCTCTACCAGGGGCCTCCTTGCGGTTCCTAGGGCCAGGTTAAAAAGTCCGCAGTCGTGCATTTGAAGTTGCTGGCCCGGCCCTCTGAACTCGCTTCCCACCTCTCAGGGAGGCCCTAATGGTGGAGGCATTTAAGAGGGTCTTAAGACTCAGATTTTCAAGTTGGCTTTCCCGGACTAACCAGAGTTGTTTTATATTGTATTTATTTATTATTATAATTGCACCATATGCCACATTTTAATGTATTTATGCTCTGTAATTTGTTTTATTATTCTGTATTATCCTGCTTGTTATTGTGTAAGGAGCCCAGAGCCTCTGGGATTGGGCGCCATATAAATAAATGTTACCTACCTACCTACCATTGTATGGGCAGACAGCAGAACATAGTTCGATGGACACAGGCAGGACACAGTAGCATAGAGCGAGCTCAGGATGTATGAGGCTGGCCCCAAGATGGTTGTGGGCAGCCTGTGCAACCAGTAGTTTTGATGTGCTGTTAGAAAGAGAAAGTATTTTAAGTTATTTAGCATCGGAGTTTTTTATTGACAGAAAGACTAGTTGTTTTGTACTGTTGGAGGGATGCTGAGAGAAGATACCAGGCTATATGGTGCCAGCTGATTGCATCTGGAGATGTTATAAACCCTGCAGGGCCTGCAAGGGTGGAGGAAGAGGGGCCCTGTGCAGCTTGTTGGGAACTCCCTGTTTGCCTTTATTTGAGGGGATGTACTGGGTGGATAATGAAGTACAGCAGATGACAACTAAGTCCCCAGGTGAGACTATATTGGACAATGGGGTGAAGCCATCTTTCAAGCCTGAAGAGGCATTAATTGCTGAAGGACTTGTCCTATTTGTGTTAATGATGTTATCTGTGGCTTATCTTCTATCAGTTGGGGAATAGTGCAAGGGGGACCCTGAGGTTATGCAGCTTAGTAACAAAGTGGTTCTGAATAGTGGAAAGCCAGGTAGGAAAGGGAAATTACACCTTTGTGGTGGTATGAAGTTAGAGGGATACTCTTTACCATGAAAACCAAATGATGATAATAGACAATTGAAGGCAAGGGTGGTGGTACCTCACCAGTATAGGGAGAGGTTCTAGATGTAGTATGCAAAGAATGTGATTATGTGGACCATGGGGAAATTTTGAAGCGACTTGTTCCCTATTACCACTGGCCAGGGATGTAGCTGCAAATGGCAGTTTAGATGCGGGAGGCGAGTGAAAGCTAACAGGATATGTGAAAAGGTACGATACAGAGGGATGTTAACCTTAATAGGTGGTTACCTTGGAAAAAGGGAAGTCCTCATGTAGAAATGTGGTTGGCAGATGGTAGTTGCCCTAAGGGTCTTTTGTTTAGGTTAGGTGGTTTGGGTTATCCCAGTTTAGAAGTTACAGGAATTAGAGCCTCTCAATTTGGGGGAGGAATCCTTAAGTTGAAAATAGAGGAGTTCATTGGTGAAAAGTGGGGTTTAAACTTGTGAAGGGGGTGGGATGGGAGAAAAGGCTGTCAAGGGGTGCCGATAAAGGAGGGACTCTGTCTCCACCCCTTGGGGACCAGGAGGATTGCAGGAAAAGGCCAACTGGCAAAGTGCAGACCAGGAGAAAACAGAATCCCCATGGGAACACGAGCAGGGAAATGAAACTATAGGGAAAGGGTGGAAGGTAGTCCTGCTAAATGCCAGGAGCTTGGCAATAAAATGCCTGAGCTCCAGGCGATGTTAACTGAGGGAGCAGTGGATGGGCAGCGGTCACTGAGACTTGGGCCACTGCAAGACATGACTGGGGACCTGAACCTGAGGGTTACACTATGTTCAGGAAGGACAGGGGAGGGAAGGGAGGAGGGGTAGCAATGATAGTCAAAACTGCATTGGCATAGGGGAGTAGAGGAGGCGGAGGGAAACGTGGAGGTGATTTGGGTCACCTTGATAACAAGGGGGCAAGAGAGTAAAAAATAGGAGTGGTGTATAGACCCCTGCCCTGGCAGAGGAGCTGGAGGACAGTCTGGTGGCAGATGTTAGGAGACACTGCAGACTGGGCAGAGGAAGGTGGTGGTGTTAGGGGACTTAAACATGCCAGGAACAGACTGGGAGATTATGACATCCTCTGTGACCAGGGAACAGAGGTTGTTGGATGTCTTTCAAGACGCTGCTCCTAACTCAGCAGGTGAGGGAACCACCAGGAGGCACGGGTACTGGATGTGGTCCTGGCAGACAGTGACCAGATTGGGGTCTGGAGGTAAGGGACCCATTGGGGGAGTGACTGTGCCACGTCTGGTTCTGCCTGGACCTAGAGGGGTAGAAGGCTGCACAAAGACGGAAGTAACCACTTCAGGGGGGTGGATTTTAAGGAAATGGGAAGGATCCTATGAGCATTTGGATGGGATTGGTCAGACATGGATGCTGATAGTAGGTGGGAAATCATCAGGGAGAGGGTGCAGGATGCTACCAGCACCTGTGCAAGAGTAAGAGAATGCGGTAGGGGCCCAAAACCCTGTTGGTGGACCAGGGAGGTCCAGGAGGTGGTGCGTGGGAAAGAAAGCAGCCTATAAGAAATTCAAGTGCTCAAGGAGTGAAAGGATCGAGGGAGTACGAGCTGATGGCTAGAAGGGCCACTAGAGTGGTGAGGGCTGCCAAGGCAAGGAAGGAGCAGAACCTGGCCAGGGAAATTAGGAGAGGGAAAAAGGGGTTCTTAGATACATTGGGGAAAGACTAAGGGTGAAGGGGCAGATTAGAGGATTAAATCAGGGGAGAGATGGGCACAAGACCAGGGGAGGCTGAAGTACTTAAATGAGTACTTCACCTCAGTTTTCACCAGGGAAAATGGGATGCTGCATCATACATGGGAGGAGACAGAGATAATGAGGAGGGGGACCCTCACCGATCGGGCAGGTCTGGGGAGGGGGGCATCACTGGCAGGTGGGGAGGGCTAAGCAGGAGAAGAGGTACCAGAAGTGGAAATCACAGCAGAGAGAGTGAGGAAGCCCTCAGCTCCCCTAGACGGAGAAAGCACCGGGCCGGATAAATTACATCCTAGAGTGCTGAAGGAACTTGCAGATGTCCTGGCGAAACCCCTGGCAGAGCTTTTCACCATCTCTGAGGACAGGGTGGGTGCCCCAAGACTGGAAGGCGGCACATGTAGTGCCTATCCACAAGGGGGACTCAAGGAGCTGGCAGGGAACTACAGGTCTGTCAGCCTGACATCGGTGGTGGGCAAGGTGATGGAGGGCATTGTCAAGGAGAGGCTAGGGGGGGACCTGGATAAGTCAGGGTGCCTGGACGATAGACAGCATGGATTCATCCCAGGGAAATCATGTCAGACAAACCTGGTGGAGTTCTATGACTGGGTGACAAGTGCCTTGGACCTGGGTAGACCAGTGGATGTCCTCTTTCTAGACTTCAGCAAGGCATTTGACTCTGTTCCTCACGTGGGCCTGTTGGATAGCTAGGAGAAATGGGGTGGGAAACCAGATGATCAGATGGATAGGCAATTGGCTCCAGGACCGGACCCAGAGGGTCGAGTTGGTGGGATAGTCTCATCCCCAAGGAGGGTCATTAGTGGGTCCCACAGGATCAGTCCTTGGGCCCCTTCTGTTCAACGCCCACGATCTGACATAAGGACAGGAATCAGGAGTGAGATGAGTCTCTTTGCAGATGACTCAAACTGGGGCGGTGGTGGATGGGGAGGAGGGAGGGTGGCCCTGCAGGGGACCTGAGGCTCTGGAAAGATGAAAGTGGAAGCTGAGGTTCAATGCAGGGAAATGCAAGGTACTCCACCTGGGGCTAGAAACCCAGGCCGTGTACACCCTGGGGAATACTACAAGTCTCAATGGCTGAGAGGGACCTGGGGTGGTGGTGGATGTCAAGATGAACAACGCTGAGACTTGTAGGAGGGCAGCAGCCAAGGCCAACAGGATGCTGGGATGCATCACTAGGGGATCACCCAGAAGGAGAGAAGTGATACTCCCTCTGTATAACTGCTTGGTGAGGTCAGCACCTGGAGTACTGGCAGTTTTGGAGGCCACACTTAAAGAGGGACATTAACTCTCCTGGAGAGGGTCCAGAGGAGGGCAACCAAAATGATTTGGGGCTTGGGGAAAGGACCTATGAGGAGAGGCTCAAGAGCTAATATGTACACATTGGAAGAGAGAAGGGACCGGGGACATGATAGAGGTCTTCAGGTACATGAAGAGGGTAAATAGGGAGGAACAGTCAGGGTGCTTCAAGGAAGGAGGAAGGGGCCACTAGAGGGCATGGGTGGAAGCTGGAGGGGGAAGATTCAGGGAGAAAGGAGGAGGTGCTACTTCACTGAGAGGGTGGTGGAGCCATGGAATGCACTACCTAGGGGCTGGTGGAGGCAGAGACAGTGGAGGGGTTCAGGAGGGGTGGGACAGGTACAGGGAAGGGTTCAGGAAGCAAAACCAATGCAGCAAGAATATCCGAACTGGGAAGGAGAAGCCAGAGAAGGCGAGGGGATAACAAGGTCAGCACCCAGGGTGGGGCTGACCAAACGAGCAGACACGAAAGACCTTAGGCCTATTCTGCTGGCATTTTAGTATGTTAGTATGATACCTGGGATACAAGAAGATGTAAAGTGGGTGTTAGAATTTGGAGTTTGCAAAACGTCCATGATGGGAAAGGCTGTCTTAAGTTGGGACTAAGATAGGACATGGAGCAAGGTAACTTATAACACTTCTATAACTTATGAATCTGGTATGAGTACAGTGGGGTTAATGTTATTCTGGATAAATGCCTATTTAGCTAAGGGTAGAGAACTGGTCCTCTTCTGGAAAATGAATGTATATATGCTCTGTTTCCTTAAACTGTTTTATTTTCTATACACTAGAACTGTGTCATTTTCTTCTTTACTTACTCTGTATGACTGAGGGGTTGGCTGCCTGCAGACGTTTCTGTTTTCTTATATTTCTATGTTAGATCTAGTCTTGTTTCTATTTTAGTGTGTTATGTAAATTAAATGGTAAAGAGTGATAACTGTAGTATTCCCTTATGACTGTAAGTCTGGTGGAGACAGTTAATGTAAAGCTACAATGGCGATTATTTCCATATAGTTTAGGAACAAGCCCCAGGTTAATGTTTAGTTTATTGTCAATTCATGTTAGATCTGAAGTATTAGGGACCCTGGGGTGGGCTCAAGGTGTGGTGGGCGGGCTCCACTTCACCCCCTCCCTTGGACTTAGAGGAGTGTGTTATGAAGGGCAAGCAAAGGGATGGTCGCCTCTAGGCGGGGAGGAGTGTCATAGAGTGGCTCTGTGAAGGGTTAGGAGCCTTGGAAGTTTTGGCTTGTTTTTTTATTTAGAGTCCTTTTGGTAAATGAAAGAGTAGTAGAGCAGCGAGTAATAAAGGAGGGGCTGAAGTTAGAACAAGTTCTTCAGTATTCCCCGGGTAATTATGAGTGCCCTGCTAGCTGCTGCTTTAAGGAGCTGCAATGGTGCGATTGTCGCACAGTTCAGTAAGGTGAAAAGGGGCAAGAAATAAAATCTAAATGACCCACATGGAGAAAAGAAGCAACACTAAATGTGTTTGCTTTATGGTGCTTCTCTACTTTTACTTTGCTTTTGTGCTTTAGGCATTTGGTGAAATACCTGTATTAGTGTAGTCCTGTTATTATGAGGTGCCTATTAACTGAAAGGGTAGCTGAAATGGGGTTACGCCCTGTAGTTAATTACACACCTTGCCGTAATTGTAGCCTGACAGAACAGTTAAAATGCCTAAAACGGGAGTCGGTAGCTGAACTGTGGGTTTTGTTAATTTAACTGCCGCTACCAGCGCTTTAGAAGCAGTAGTGAAATGCAGAATTCGTGACGACCTGCTTTTGATGACGCTAACTGGCAGCCTTACCCCGAGAAGGAAAAGAAATAAAACAAAAGGTGATTCTTTGTCATCTGTGGTGCTGCCTGAAGGAGCCCATTTTACTGTATGAATTTGGGGTTGCTCTAGTGAAGAAAGACACAAATGAGCTTCTGACTGTATGTTAAGATTGGTCAATTTCAGCTATAGCATATGAAGGCTTTTCATCATTTCAAGCCCCTAGTTTGGGTTGTTTTATTTTAAAATGGGTACATAGGTATGTAAGAATTTGCAAATAAGGATTATGTGATTAAAGGTAAAAGTAACAGGAAGAAGCACCTAATTACAAATGCAGCATTTGTACTCCTGAATGTTTGTCACTTTTAAGTTTAGAAGGTAAAATGCAGTAGCCAAGTAAGGAAAATGAAAATGAAACAAAAATGGCAGCCCTGTTCTTGTTAGACTGAATGCTTGTTATCTTTAAGGTTAAAATGTTACAGTTACAGATGGTGTTAGGCTCTGTAGTAAAATAAACAAATAAATGTATATTTTGAACAAAACCAGGTTTTAGGAAATTGATAAAGTGATTCCTTGATGATACAGGGTTATATGGGTTTTGTTAAAGTACCTGTCGTTATGCCTGTGTCTGGAAGTGTTTGGGGAGTGGTCCTGTTCCTTCTTCACTCTATTGTGCCTCAGTTCCCTTTAGAGCTGGCCGGCCATCTTTAGACTACTTTTATCCTGCAATCAGAGGTGTGCGGTGCTACCTGATGCTGGAAATTGTTTGAAACATCCAAAACATAAAACCATTGTAGGGATTGTATGTAAGTCCCAGTATTAAATAAAATTGTGACTAGAGTGTTTGGGAACTTAGAAATAAATAAAACATTTTGTATATAAAAATATTGTATTTGAAATGTTCAGGTGGGTGGAGTTTTCATGTCACATGAGCATTAAGCTGTATAAAAGGGCAGAGAATAGCCAGAGATGTTAGATGTGTCCAGAGAGGAAGCGGAGAGGATTAAGGTCTGAGGGATCTCCAGGAGCGTGGTTAATTCCAAGAAAGATAGGAACTGAGGAAGTGCTCCAGTGTTATGAACTGGGTGATGTACACTGTATTGTAAAGTGTCCTGCTCATGAAGAAACCACTTCTGAAATAAATTTTGGATTATAAAGAGAATCAAATATTGAGTCACACTACCTGTTTTCTGTCCACGAAGTCTCGCCCGATCACACAAGTTATTTAGCATCGGGAGGTTTTTATTGACAGGAAGGCTGCTTGTTTTGTACCCTTAAGACATTTTGAAACCGATGGGAGGCCGATGGAGGCTTGTTTTGACCATGTCCTGAGAAATGACGACAGGATCAGGAAGGAGTTAATTGTTTGTGGGCTGTCTGCCTGGAGTGCAGCTGGCAGTGCCTCTGCTTTCACAATGCCCAGATTCTGTGTCACTCAGCTATGCAGTCTGAGTGATGCAAGATTGCTTGGGTCAGTTGGGGATGTCGCTTCAGGCACTGGACCGCAGTCAGTCCTCCTATCTGCTCAGCCAGTAGCTTTAAGCTTGCAGGCACAGACCCTCTTGTGATGAATGAGCTGCTTTCTACAGTACTTTCAATGCAAGTAGGGTATTCTCAGTTATACTGTATATTAAAAAAAAAAAAAGCCAATTGGTAATCTTCATATGTTAAGCCAGTAATTATTAAAGAGGAGCTGTCATCATCACAGGCCTACACCTACCGTGTGAGATTGCATTCCACTTACGGGTATTAATGCTAGTTGAGAGTATTTAGTATATTAATTTTAATTTATATGTGGAAACCTTGCAATATCTTTATACCGTGAACAAACACCGCTATGCAGTATCCTCGTATCCCCCTGGCTGATGTCACAAATGCACTAAGCCCCGGGTATTCAGTTCACTTTAGGCATTCCAGAGATCCGAAATACCAGTCACCATTTTTTAGTTCCTCCCGAGGCTAAGTACGCACTGAGTGAAGTACTGTGAATGCTACCTGCACTTCGCCTTGAGAGGAGGGCAAACTGGCTACCAGTGTATCAGAACATTATAAAGCACAGGGATGAGGAGAAGTGAGTTAAATCTCCAAGGCTGAGCATACTAGTAACATTAGCTGTGGGGTGGGACGAGTATGGGTGACGTTTGTTTAGTGTTTTGGGATGCGGATCATTAGAAAGGAATTAAAATTAATTACAATGAAAACTGCACAGCTAGCACTAATACCAGGTTAAAGGAGAACATTAGTGAACCATACTATCATAGTCTGAAAGCCCATGACAACCTCTTTTAAATGAGACATTGGCCTCTGTACCCGACTGCAGTCCGGTGATATCGATGACCGTGTCTGACTCAGATGATATTAGATTGCCACCATTTTAATAACATTGTGATGTCACTGATGATCACGGTATGGCTGACTTCATTGCAGTCAAGCACAGCTTGATCGCCCATGACATCCCAAAGCTCTAAAAATGGTGGCAAAGTAGTAACAGTATGGGGCTGATTTAATTATCAGTATCTCTGACGTGCTGCCAGATACAGAGAAGTCCAATACTTCATGTCAGTGATCTTTCATGGACTTAAAGAGCAACTAACTCACTCTTTTCTGTAATGTCCCCAGAAGCTTGAAAACCTATTACTGGGCTCCCGAGTCCACTGGTGCAAAGTATTACATTTTTATACCCCCATTTAGGAAGGGAAGGATTGTATTTTGACTCCATGGAGCCGAGCTATGCTGATCCTTTCCACTACCTAGTACCACTTCAGTCTGCACTGCTCACCCCGGCGCTCCGCCCCGGCGCTATCACGTTTGTGATGTCGCCATGCGGATAAGCGTGGATGGGTGCGCCATTGAGATGAATGGGGCTGTTTTAAAAGTAAACTGTGTTGTTGAGATGACCGTTCGAATGTCATGGTTACTCGCTTAACTAACAAGGACCTTGTTAGTTAAGGGTGCCATGATTTGTTCCGAACGGCCATGTAAACTACAAAATGTTATTTTTAAAACAGCCCCATTCATGTCAATGGAAGGCACACCCACGCTTATCAGTATAGTGACATCACAAAACATGATAGCAGCGGGCTGGATTAGGGCAGACCACAAACTGAAGTGGTATTTAGGAAGTGGAAAGGATCAGCATAGCTCGCTTCATGGAGCCAAATTACGATCCCTTCCAAAACTGGGGCACATAAAAATTTTGTTCTGGCGCCGTGGACTTGGAGCCCGTAAGGTTTTTACTTAAATAGTTGCTTTTAAAAGTATTATGGGCACTTTTCATAAATGTTTCCTTTAAATATTAATTGGAGACAACCCACATGTTCAGAGTTGCTGTGAAGTTTTAATTCACTGGTGAAGTCAAGCAAAGTCACCCACTTCGCCTCTGTGCAGCAATTCATGAATTTTTACTATTGGGCTGAAAATTCACCTGTGTGACTTCATCAGAAATTTCACCACAATGTGCAGGAATTTCGCCCATGAACGGTGGAATTTTGCCTACAAATGGCAGAATTTCACCTACGAATGGCGAAATCCGAATCATAGGCCAAATTCCTCCAATTCGGGGTGAAATTTGCAGTTTGTAGAATGCTACTTTGTGTATTGATCTGCATCCAACTGTGCTAAATTGCAGATTAATTGCAGACCCAATTTTGCCTAACTTCACCCATCTCTACTCATGTTAGATGGGCGTATTGAGAGACTTCAGATTTTTTTAGGCATAGGGAAGAAAAAGATAAAAGCATGAAATACAAGAACTACACCAAAAATTAATTTTCCGAAGGTTTCCAGAAGCATCACAAACCCTTCAGTTAAAGAGGAAATGTTTTGTAATGTTTTCTTTTCTTCAGTTTGGGCATCACCATGACGGTGTGTGGGTTGGGCTGATCTGTTGTAATTTACTTGAACAAATAAATGTAATTTTTTTTCATTTATTTAAACTTGTTCTTCAGATTATGTTAATTTGAATAGAAACTCCGATAAAGACATACAAAAGAGCAACAGACTCTGCGCCAACCCCTGGGGTACTCCACTCAGCTCATACAGTACCCCACTCTAAATGGGAACCATCTACCACCTTTTCAATTTGCTGTTTACCTCGATATATTTTATGGACTCCATCTTGTGCTGCTTTCTGCATGAGTTTTCCATGCAGTGTCAAAGACCTTGCTGAAGCGTGATAGACTGCATCCTCTGCTCAGCCCCTGTCCACTTCCCATAGTCAGCGCCTGGAAAGATAATCAGGTTTGTTTGGCAGTGTCTACCATTTGTAAAGCATGGTGCGGTACAAAAAGCTGTTTTTTTTTCTCTGTGTGCTGGACCGACACATCTTTTGTGATTAAACTCAAACATTTTGTCAAGCACTGTGATAAGGCTTACAGATGTCTAGTTACCTTGCTCCGATTTCACCCTTTTGCTGTTTTTCAGTTCTCTGGCACTACACCTTTCAGTAAAGATTCCTGGAAAATATCTGTGTGAGGTCTAGCAAGAATTCCTTACACCTCCAATATTATCCTCAGTAGATACCATCCAGATCTTGGGAGTTTTCCAGATTCACACCCTGCTTATACTCACCCGCTGTTTCTAATATGATTAGTACTAACTCTCGTTTAGCTTCTCCCATGATGCCCATCTTCTGTTAGCCATGCTGCGGCTTCCTGGCTGAATACTGGCACAGTGTAATCATGTAACCCTTCAAGCCCCCGTGGTCAGCTGGTTTTAGTACACAGATCGAACAAGTGCGCAAGTGCTTTCATTCAGCAGAAGAACGGAGAGTCGTGGAGGAGGGTGGGTTGTGCCAGTCGCTTCTAACATTGGGGGAGGAGGGGGAGAGAAGGCTGGTGACAGGACGAGGCAGGGGATTAAGACATTGTTTAATTTTAGTACAAAACAAGTGGCAGTGTTTATAAGAAAAGGCGATGGTGTCCGGCTGTGAAGGCAGGCAGGCTGCTGCACCAGTCACTCTTCGTGGGATTTATTTAACATTTAATCATGTATAAAGCCAGTTTTGGGTGCTAGGAGGAGGAGGGTGGGCTTGGACTACTGACAGTGGGTGGGGGATGGGGAGGTTGCATGTAACTATATTTATGCTGCCAACTTCCTGGCTGAATACTGGCACAGTGTAATCATGCAACTCTACTAGCCCCCGTGGCCAGCTGGTTTTATTATACAGATCGAATAAGCACACAGGGTTACTTAGTGGGGTACTGCAGGGTTCAGTACTGGGGCCGGTCCTTTTCATGTCTTTATAAGTGACATTGCAGAGGGATTGGAAGGAAAGCATGTCTCTTTGCAGATGACACAAAGATCTGCAACAGGGTTGATCGCAAGGTGGGGTGGAAAGGATGAAAAGGGACTTGGCAAGGTTGGAGGAATGGTCAAATGTATGGCAGCTTAGATTCAACGCAGAAGTGCAAAGTAATGCACTTGGGAAACAAAACCCAGCGGAAGAGTACACAATTGGGGGTGAGATACTGACAACAACAAAATGGAAAGGGACCTGGGGGTAGTCATATCCAGGGCCATTGGAAAATTATGGCGCTAATTTTCCACACATTCCTAATTTTCACCCTCTTCTCCGCATAAAACTGCAGTAATTTCTTGCAATTTCTTACATTTATGGCATTTTTACTGAAATTGTATAAAATATTTAAATTATCAAGGAAATCTACTCAGATATGCTAACAATTTAGTACACAGACTTGGATTTAACCAAAACAGTACAGTATGAGGTGAGAAAGGTCAAATGTGACTCTGCTTTCATGTACTTCACTTCCCTGCTTTGGTTTCAAAATCCTCTGGTCATACATATGTAGACTTGAACACTTGAAATCTGTGTTAACGCAGACTATCAGAACTTTTGTGACACAAGGACTGAAACAATACGTGTGAGAAGAGGTGCAAAGTGCCCCATTCACCTAAATGAAGCATTGACCACAGTGCTTGTTTTTGAATGGTAGGGTAGATTTTCCTTGTATAAATACTTTCAGTCTGAAAGGATTTTGATTCAAATGTGTCAAGAGTTTGATGGCCCTGCTGATTATAAACTTGAATGTGCTTTGAGGGGTTAGTGACAGTGATTCCTTACATGTCAATCTGCCACTTCTGCATACTCACATACAAAGCCTACAAAAGCAAACATTTCTGAAAACATGCTGAACAGGTTAAGTATAGTTAAACTGTTACCTTCAAATAGACAAAATAATTGCAACTCAAGTAAAAGTACTGTAAACCGAGTAGAACAAAAGTACAATGTATTGAAAACTATTGTATGTATGAAAAGCTACTGGTATGATTTGATACTTTTAGCATGTGATTTTAAATGTACTTACAATGCTGATTAAGAACAGTAATTATTTTAACAAAATACACATTTTCTTACTAGACCTTTATTAGGCACCCCGTTATCTGTTTATTTTTTCTTGCACCAAAGCAAATAATTTAAACAAACTTCATTATTTAACACCTAGAAACTGGCAAAATATGTTGTTTCAGGATGTATTCAGTACAGATTAACTGTAAATTACTGAATAAAATCTAGTTAGCACTGTATGATTTAGATGTCTTGAGTTTTAGAAGATATGCTATATAATGATTAATTTGCAGTGCATTTCAAAAACACACACATTTCTTCATATTAAAAGCATTTACAAGTGGCAATACATTTATCTAACAATTCATGTGATCAATAGCTGCAGCAAACAATAAAAGATTTACTAGGGGCAGTAGGGATGTATAGTGAACCCCGCAATTTTCCCGCAATTTCTGAAAAAAAGTCCCGCATTTTTGGGTAAAATTTTCCACAATTTTCCAGTGGCCCTGGTCATATCAGACGAGTTAAAGGTAGGCCAGCAATGGAGAAGGCAGTAGGAGGGCTTGAGATACTGGGATGCATAGAGAGAGGCATCACCAGTAGAAAACAGGAAGTTGTTAGCCCTCTGTACAGGTAGTTGGTAAGACCACATCTGAGTACTGTGTACAGTTCTGAGATCCCATCTCCAAAGACATAGACAGGGTGGAGACTGTCCAGAGGAGGGCTACCAAATGGTAGGGTCTGCACCAGAAGAAATATGAAGAAAGATTAAAGGAGCTTAAGATGTATAGCCTTGAGGAAAGGAGGGAGAGGGGACATGATAGAAACTTTTAAATACCTCAAGGGAATCAACAAAGTCCAAGAGGGTTGCATCCTTCAGAAAAAGAGATGTGCAAGAGCAAGGGGCACAATTTGAAGATAGAGGGGGGACGGCTCAGAGGTAATGTGAGGAAGTATTTTTTCACAGAGAGTTGTGGATGCATGGAAAAGCCTTTCTGAGGAAGTCAGAGAGTCAGAAACAGTGGGGAATTCAAGAATGCATGGGACAGACATAAGGCAATTTTAGTGGGGGTAGGGGAAGTAGGCTGTTGGTTAACTAAGATCTGCAGCTTATCTGTTTGGTAGGGAAATGGGCAGACTAGGTGGGCCAAGCGGTCCTTATCTGCCGTCAAATTCTATGTTTCTATGAGGAGGGCGTGAAGCTGTTTATTTTTCTTTAATCTCTGCAGGTAGCTGAATGTTATTGCCTGAATATGATTAGTTGCCTTTTTGGGAAGGGCTGCTGGATATTCTGGAACCCTACTATTTTTGATATTCGGAAATAATATTCGCCCCTGCACAGCCCTACTGCAGACAGTAAACTTTTCTTTTTCTTTTACAGATAAGATTAGTTAGTGGATATTTCAGAGATATAGATAATCTTTTAAACATTTCTGAGTGTATTCCGATGTAATCATATTAAAACAATAGTGTTTCTGTATCTTCACACGCTATTATGTTAAGAAAATGTATTTGAATAAGAGGAATACTTATATTTTAGTGATGAACTTTCAGGACTCATGGTCTGAAGTCTGTATCTGTGGATGCCTTTATCTCCATCTTCCTGAGAAAATGTTTTGTTTTTATTTCTGCAAGTGCAGGGACAACTTCTCCATTGGTTGTATCACCACCTGTAGTTCTGTATGTTAGGAGAGCTGCAGAAATTCCACATTCTGTAGGTTTGCTAACCTTCCTCTTCCTCTTCCTCTCTGCCTCAGTTTCACATTTTCACTTGGGTTTTAGTTGTTCTTCTTCTTCTTTCTCTTTCCTGACTCTTATTTATATAAAGCGTCACCGTGGCTCAGTTGGTAGCACATCCACCTCTTGATCAGAAGGTTATAGATTCTACTCCCAGACTGGGACTGGGCTCATACCATAAATGCTACCATCTGAATGCAATATTAGGGATGCTGTATTGTTAGAGTATGCTGTCCTAGTGGGTGACTGAGTGGAATTAAAGAACCCAAGGCACTTTTCATAAGAGTGGGGTTGTTTTCGCTGGTGTCTTGACCAACATTCTGGGTTTGTCGGGTGTAGTGAATGGCTACCACTACACATTTACAGTCACTTCACTGCCAGTCTCTCACTGCTTGTAAATCACTTTGAGATACAATGTGCACGATAAGTGCTATATAAATACAAATTTTTCTTTTCATCTGAAGTACAGTATTAAGTTTATGATTCTATTTAGCATTAAGTTCTGTGTTCATGGTCCTTTTCTTGTAATTGCTTTATCACAGTGCCTGGTGAAGAAGCCTGTCTTGTAATTGTTTTAGATTGTGTTTTGTAAGTTGTTTTGTGTTTTAGGTTGTTGTACATAGATACATAGATACATACATACATAGATACATAGACAGTGTCGACAGATAAGGGGCCTATAGCCCACCCAGTCTGCCCATTTGAGCTTGTAAGTTCAGTTTATGTTTTCCTAAAAGTCTGTTGAATAGTGACATGTTACTGGACACTTGTAAAACGGACTGCTTAGCTCACTAAGAATTTCCAGTGTAATAAACAAACGCTATGAAAATGAAATGTGGCTTCTACACTGCATAATAAGTTTCTGCTAGTCAAATAAAAGAGATGACAACCTACTTTTTTCCTTTTGCATCAAAGTTTTGTACTAAATGTCCTTTATGGAAGTAAAGCAGAATACCTTGTTGAACTAATCCATTCACATACTCCAATTCACCTTCTGTGCTTTCTGTCACTTGTCTGCTCAAAGTTTCCACATCGAAGATCTCTACTGTTGGTGGTATATAATTTTCCTCCATGCTGCAGCAGAAATCTGCAGTACCACCTGCAGCTGAATGTCTGCTTGATCCAGTTCCACTCTTTTTTTTCCCCAAAAATGTTTTATTGGGAAACAAAGTATACATCATACACATGAATACATGTACAGTTGGATCCAGACATTGCATACAGCATTTTACACTACATAATATGTAGAGCAGGAATACAGTAAGAAGACATTTGTATATCTGTCACACATATAGTTGTTATTAAGACCATTTGTAACTGGGCATCCAAAGCATCCCTGAAGGAAAGAACTGTTGAGTACCTAGAGGCCAGTGGGCACAGGACCCAAGGCAGCATGGGTTCACAGAGGAAGGTCATGTCAGACGAATCTAATTGATTTCTTGACTGCGTGACCAAAGTAGTGACCAGGAGGGCTGTGGACATGGCTCTACCTAGACTTTAGCAAGGCATTTGACACAGTCCCACACAAAAGATTAGCAGTCAAATTAACCAGTCTGGGAGTGGTCCCAGGGTGGTAGCATGAGTAAAACATTGGCTGGACAACAGGACGCAGAAGGTAATTGTAAATGGAGTCCACTCTGAAGAAAGAGGGGTTACTAGTGGGGAACCGCAGGGTTCAGTACTGGGTCCAGTCCTTTAATGTCTTTATAAGTGACATTGCAGAGGACTGGAAGGAAAAGTATGCCTCTTTGCAGATGACAAAAGATTTGCAACAGGGTTGATACAGAAGGAGGAGTGGAAAGGATGAGAGGACTTGGCAAGGTTGGATGAGCGGTCAGAAGTATGGCAGCTTATTCAGTGCAAGAAGTGCAAAGTAATGCACCTGGGAAACAAAACCCAGGGAAGATTACACAATGGGGAGGTAGTAACAACAACAAAATGTAAGGGGACCTGGGGGTAATCATATCAGATGACCTTAAGGTTGGCAAGCAATGTGAGAAAGGCGGTAGGGAGGGCTGGGGGATACTGGGATGTATGGAGAGGTATCACCAGCAGAAAACAGGAAGTTGTTATCCCCTGTACAGACAGTTGGTGAGACCCATCTGAGTACTGTGTCCAGTTCTGGAGACCCCATCTCCGCAAGGACATAGACAGGATGAAGGCAGTTCAGAGGAGGCAACTAAAATGGTGCAGGGTCTGCAAGAGAAGCCATTCAAGGAGAGACTAAAGGAGCTTAATATGTATACCCTTGAGGAAAGGGGATGATAGAAACATTCAAGTACTTCAGTGGAATCAACAAAGTCCAAGAGGGTAGCATTTTCAGAAAAGAAATGTGCAAGAACAAGGGGACACAATTTGAAGATAGAGGGGGACGGTTCAGGGCAATGTGAGGAAGTATTTTTCACAGAGAGGGTAGTGAATGCATGGAACAGCCTTCCTGAGGAGGTTGTGGGGTCTAAAACTGTGGGAGAATTCAAGAATGCATAGGACAGACATAAGACAATTTTGTGGGGTAGGAAGAAATAGGCTGTTGGCTAAATAAGATCTGCAGCTTATCCTCTAGGTAGGGAAATGGGCAGACTAGGTGGGCCAATCAGTCCTATCTCAGTCAAAGTCTATGTTTCTATGTAATAAGCTCTAGGGTGTCCAATAGCCCATAGAATACCGTACATTATACCATAATGAAATGGTGTGAAAGGCAGGGTCATGGATCTTCTGAGGGCCAGTTGGTTGGTCTGCTCAAATTAAAGCTATGATGTGCTCACCAGCAGATATGAAATGTGAGGTCATGTGGGAAAATTCCAGACTCCACTGCTTCAAGCAGTGGTTTCCAAATGAGTTGGAATTCAGGATCTGCCCTTGAGCACTACGCCATGCTCTCTCCAGGGCCATACAGACTCTCAGATTATGAGCCCATCTTGTCACAGACGGGGGTCGGGACAACCACACCTGGGCTATAGTCCTTCTTGCATTTATAAAGGGCCAAGGACCACAAGGGTTTCTGACGCGGGCACTGAGGAGGAAGGATCCGCACTTAGCAGGAATTCCAGCGAGATTTAGAGGGTGTATAGCCTAGCACTGCACTCATGATCTCATGTACTGCATGCCAGAAAGGGACAATTTTGGACAGGCTAATGCTAGGTGAATGAGTCAGCTTCAGCAACTTGGCATTTAGGGCAGAGATCAGATCTAGATTCATCCATTTCATGCATTCTAGGGGTCATGAATGCCCTATGCAGGAAATTGAGCTGTATTTTGCAAGCTTATTACTTCGAGAACAGTTCACAAAGTGGTCTAAGGCATGCTTCCAAGTAAGTCTGTCTATTGGTAACAGTAGGTCATTACTCCACCTCGCTTACTGTAGTTTTGGAACTGGCTGAAGATCACCCTGACTTGTGCGATAATAAACTGAAAGAGGCCCTGCTCAAGCTGTGGTCTAAATAGCTCTTCCTCCAAGGGCGAGGCTCAAACCACCCATGTTCTTGAGACAATGACTCCCACATTTTTGACGTAGTTTCAAGTACAAGAAGAAGTCTCCATGGGGTATCTCCACTCCTCACACAAAGCCTGAAGCTTTTAGAGTCCTCCTCATACAATTGACTGACTGCAACCAATCCCAGTATTCTCCAGGCCCATATACACTGTATAACTATAAAGGCCAGGTGGGCTGTGTCCGTGATAATATTCAACAAGCTCATGTTGGGGATCTTATACCTCTATATCCAATACTCTGATGTGCTCTCACCCATATTTGCAATGAGGTTTTCGTGAAAGGGTTGGATACTAGGCACCCGCCTGGTTCTGCCAATATACCTACTAGGGTGTCATTCCTGAGGTTCCTTTTAACATGTCCTCTCTAACCCCAACCATGTGCAGCTTGCATCTGTTGCCCCCTATGGGTAAGCAGGCAAGCTGTGCTGCCCAATAACAACTTTTAAAATTTGGTAGGCCCACACCACCTTTGCAAGGGGAAGCTGGAGGGTAGTGCGTTTAATTTTAACTCTTCCTCCTCCCCAATAAACTTAGTTATGAGGGCATCTATTTGTTTAAAGTGTTTCGGGGATTTTGATGGGGAGTGACTGGTATAAGTAAAGTACTCTTGGCAGAATGGTCATCTTGACCACTCCTACTCTGCCCAGTATGGATAGGGTCCAGTGCTCACAGTCCTCCGTGAGTTTCACTAATAGTGGATAAAATTTAGGCATACAGCTGACTCATGGACGCCAAGATCTGTATACCAAATGTTTAATACTAGAGACCATTTGTAACCCACCCAGGTTTGCTATCAGTTTGGCTGTATCCTGTAGACCCACCAGAAGCAACTCACTTTTGGTCCAGTTGATCTGTGTCCTGAAAGCTGACCAAAGGTCCACATAAGGTCATGTTCCGTCGATAGGTCCTGGGCAGGGTTCTGCAAGTATATGAGTTGGTCATCCGCATACATTGCTATTTTATGTTGTCTGCCACCTCCACAGATCCCCTGACACCCGGATGTGATCTCAAGGCTGCTCCCAAAGGTTCCAGGAAAGGACATAGAGGAGGGAGACAGTGGCAACCCTGTCTGGTGCCCCTACCCAGACAGAATGGGGCTGTGAGTGCCATTAACCAGAACTTGAGCTTGTGGGTGGGTGTAAGTGTTTTATCCAGGCACGGAAACCAGACCTACCCCATTTTTTTAGAGCTTCAAACAGGTACCCCATTCCATGCGGTCAAATGCCTTCTCAGCATCCAGCCTACCACAGCCGCTCTGTGCGCTCGCTTGGTTTTCCCCTATTTATAAATAATATTCGAATGCATCTGATATTATGTTTCCAACCTGCCTTTGACAAAGCTGGATTGGTCCGTGTATCACTCCGAGCAACACAGGCTCTAATCGAGTAGCTAGAGCTTTGGCCACTATTTTGTAGTCAGCTGTAAGCAGTGAAATTGGCCTGTATGAAGCACATTTGTAGGGTCCTTGCCCGCTTCGCAGAACTGTGATCGTGGCAGATCACGTGGATGGGGTAGCTCCTTTACTTAGGCCTTCTAGGATCATATCAAACAGAGGGTCTGAAACTTAGGCTTGGAATGTTTAAAAAATTAAATTGGCAACCCATCTGGCCGGGGCTTTACCACTTTTAGGGCCTTGAGGGCAGTCAGTATCTCCTGTTTTGACAAGGGACAATCTAAGTCTTTACTCTCACTCTGGGATCGTGTCAAGAAGGATCCCAAAGAATGAGTCAAAATCTTCTTGGCGTGGATTATGTTTGGAGGTATAGAGGTGCAAATAAAATTCACCAAAGGCCTTCCGATCTCCTCTGATCCCTGAACTAGTTTCCCTGCCCTGTACATATCTGCCTCACATTGCGCTCAGTTTTCTTGCGCTTGACTGCCAGGCCAATAATTTCCCGCTCTGTCCCCATCAAAGTAGGCCCCTGCATTGGTTAGTAAAATGGAACGCTCCCTCTGAGCACTTGAAACGGTGTTAAATTTCCACTTCAGCTTTTGAAGGTTATTGTAAAGGGGAGCTGTAGGGTTCTGTTTATGGGCCTCTTCACACGCTTCTATTTTAGCCCTCAGGGTGACCAAGTCCTGCATCATCACCTTGCATTTATGGGAGGCAAAAGCTATGGTTTGGCCCCTAATGTAGGCTTTAAGTGCTTCCCATCTAGTTCCATGAGAAGTATCGCCCTTACATTTAATTGGAGATATTTCTGTATGCAGTGAGTCATGTACTGGACATACTCCTGGTATTTTAAAAGGAGAGGGTCCAGTTTCCAGTTTCTTGCAGTCCTAGATGCTCAGAGTCCTGACCCCTAAGTGACCAAATGAATCGCATGATCCGATATGAGGATCGGCGATAGCCAGCCTCTTCGACTCCACCAATAAAGATCCAGAAACCAGGATTCTGTCGAGACGAGCATATGTGTGCACATGTGAAAAGAAGCTATAATCCGCCTAGTGGGATTGACATGGCCATGCATCTACCAGCCCTATGTCCCATTGTAGTTCCCTGAGGGCCTTAGCATTCTACGACTTGGGCAATGGAATTCTACTGGATCTGTCCATCACATTATCAACGACACAGTTATAGTCACCACCCAAGATCCAAGGACTAACCCCAGCTAGCCATGGCTAATGTAAGTTTTGAAAGAAGCTCGCATTCAATGTTTGGGGCATACACTGAGCCCACCAAAACACACCTTTCCTGTTATGCTGATTTTCGCCAGTGCATACCTCCCAGCTTGATCCACCTTCTGTTCAATAATCTGAACTGGAAGTTCCCCAGGGATATATATAAGCCCCTGCATGTTGGAAGAGAAGGTGGTGGGAAACCAAGTACTTCCATAAACTTGGTGGTTTTTGCTCTTCCTGGGTGTAAATGGGTCTCCTGCAGTAGGACAATGTGTGCCTTCTTCAGATTTCACCTATGACCTCCGCCTCTTCAAAATTGGCTTGAGCCCATTCACATTCCAAGACACACAGTTAATATTGTCAGCTATATTTACCTATGGTATAAACACTAATTGTATCCTTTGCATGTATTTTCTGTGCTTTTATATCCATTTTGTCCCATTTAATCCCCAACTTGCCCCCACCCTACCCCCAAACAAAATTCCTCAAATGCCCAGCATTGCACAGTATTCCAGGAAACTTGCTCTTACCAAGGCTCACATATGCAGCGGTGCTAGTTTCAGCTGTCATCAGCACCCACTCTGCGCAGTCCCCGTGAGCCCCTGGATGCACCACAGCAAACTAGACAAACCCTTTTTCCCCTGAGACTCCTGTTGACCATAGTCCGCCCCATCCCGCCAGGAAACATCCTGGATTTTCATCCCCAACATATCCAACATGGATAACACTTCCCGGCAGGAATAAGTTTGCCAGAACTTCCACTGCAATTAGCAGGCAGTAGTGTGTAATATATCAACCATAAATAGAGTGACAGTGGGATACCAACTGGTGTATAACTCTGAATATTATAACAGCTGCATGACAGTGAATTACATTTAGAACAGCATGTAAAGATGAAAACTCCAACTGGAACAATTATTAAAGCAAGATAAGTGGCTTCAGCAGTAATCACTCATAAACAATCAATAAAACTAACAGTAGGTCCAAACCCCACTCAGCAGATAGTGTGTGTGAGCACTAATATATAGGAAGGAACAGTCAACTGGTGCAGTGGAGTATAATAATTGCAGGGTCACAAACGTTATTCAAACAAGTCACCGATCCACCATAGGTCTACAACAAAGCACCAGTGCAAGCAGGTCTGTAGCTCGGTAGTAACAGAATTGGGCGCCTGTGTTCCAAATATCCTCTTGGTCTTCCCTCTGATGCCCGTAACTCTAGGTACGGTCGGCTGTCTGCTCCTCTAGGCCAATATAACTGGGGTAAGGTAAATTCCTATTACAACAAGCTTTACAGTAAAATTTGACCAAGATAAATTAAAGTAACAGCTGCATGCCCCGCATCAGGAGCAAAATTTTTACTGAGCAGGCACACATTCTTACACTGAGACCCGAGTCCTAGACATGGTTGGGAGAATAATACCATACAGTGGAGCCATAGTGTAAAATGCCTGCGGTACTGTGAAGCATCAGGTCTTCCAGTCCACACCTCTGGCTTTTACGCCAACAACTGTAAATCCCCATCCACTGTCCTGAGGATATAAGAGCCACAGGGAAAAGTGAAAGTCATAACGCTTCAGCACTTACTTTTTGGTGTTTTCTGGGCTTAGCGAGCAGGTATCTGGCACTGCATCTTCCCGGACTCCTCCTCTGTAAGCCATTTCTCCATAGCTTTAGGGCAGGCAAAGTAGTGAGAGCTCTGACTGGGTCTGTCCACCCGCAGCTTAGCCGGGTAAAGAAAAGCAAACGACCAGCCAAGGTGATGCAGCTGATTTTAACTGCATTGAAATGCTGCCGCGGGTTCTGCAAATCCCTGCTATAGTCCTGATAAATATGCACTTTTGCATTTCCAAACTGAATGGGGCCTGATTGTTTAGGTTTCTGCAATATTTTCTCCTTATCGGAATACTGCAGGTACTTGACTAAGCAGTGGCATGGTCTATCTCCTGGCTTCGGTGGGCGTCCTACTCAGTGCACACGTTCAATCTCAAAGGTGGAGTACCTCCGGCAGGCCCATTTGTGTCACCACCCATTGGTGCAGGCCTTGATTAGGGTTTCGCCTTCAGTCCTTCCGGGAGTCCTATTATGCAGATTTGATCTTCTGGACCGGTTTTCTTGATCATCGATGCTCTCTTTTAATTAAGAAAGTGTGGACAATAGACCATTTCATTCAGCTGAGACCCTTGTGAGGAGTCTTCTAGCTCTCCCACACTGCACTCCAACTCAGATAGCTGAGCTGCATATGTTACAGATGTCTCCAAAGACTGGTTACTACGGACTGAAGGTGAGTCAGTTGAGAAATTATATTAACAAATCTTGCTTTCTTCTCCTGCTGCATTGTTAGGAGCGAGTAACTCAGCGAGAGACTTGGTGAGCGATTCCATTTCATGGGCCTGATGGTCTAAGCTTCTTCCACCTCATGGTCCCACTGCCTGTTAGTTGGTGATCCCGCTGCACACAAACTGGAGGAGTTATGGGCGTTAAAGGGAGTTTGGCTTGTTTGTTTTCTGTTTACCTGACACCATGAGAGTAAATCAATGTAGGCATGCTGTTCCAATATATATAGTAAGGCATAAAGTAGCTGTTTAGTCAGTTTCATCGCTGGTGTCCCGAGGAGCTACCCTAGCAAGCGCCTGCCATCTATGCCTGCTAGCATACGCCTCAGTTTCACTCTTTTAAAGTTCGTTCATAACCTCTTGCATTTGAGTCTTAATCTGTTCTTCATCAAACTTTTTTTTTCATTTGCATGTTAATACTGCCAGCAGACCACTCTTATGGTTGTAAGAGTGATCTCACGAGCATTCATAGGGTATAAGAACTACAACCGAGGAAGTGAGACCACTTGAAATTGATCAATGATATATTAAATTTAGAAAAAACTCTACCATGAACATGCCCATTTCCAGGTCCTGCACATGGCACGCTCACAGATTAAGAGTGTTCACGCACAGAGACTCCAAGTGGTCAGGAGTACTCCTTAATTTAATCCATGATTGCAAAAATACTTACCTTTATAGAGGCTACTATCAAAGTCTGGAAACTGAAATTCAGTCTTGTCCAACAGAAAAAGCTGGTTTCGAGACCAAGCATTGTCAATAACCAGTGATTTATTAAATGCAATGCAGGTGTAATGTAAACCCCAGGGGCGCTACCCTTAGGGCTACCCTGTGTCTGCCCCTTCTGAGGCAGGGTGAGGGGCCCAGATCCGTGAATGGGTGCCTCCACCCAGAGTCAGGATAGCCCCAGTAAGACTACCTTAGTTACAGCCCTCTGAGCTACTGCAACCCCTTTGTCCCACTAGTGACTCACCTGCTTGCCCACAGTTCTTTCACCAATGCACTTACCCGCGGCTGATACAATTCAGCTCACTCCAGAGACCCCGTAAAATAAGATACAGTTATATTGCAATCACCAGGCAGAAGTTCACCATTAATGTACACAATAGCCAGGATGGTAATTATAACACAGCAATCTGATTTATTAGAAGGGTAGATAACAAGGGGGATCAGGTTAATTGGCTTACACTATACTATATACCTATGGCTCTGTGCACGGCCTAACCCTACAAGTCACTGTCCCTGGGTACCCAAGCCCTAATGGCTAGTCCAAACGTGGCAGCTGGGTGGGCCCTTAACACAGATAAACGCTGCAATCCTGAGCAAGTCAGCAGAGAAAGAAAGTTCGATTAGGCAGTCAGAAGTATAGCTATACAATTGGGAACCACTGTTTGCACACTTAACAGGAGCTACCCTGACTCAGTACTCACAACCTCCAGCCAATCCCGATTCTTCCAACACTAGCAGGGCTGAGCCTGAACTTCACAAGTCTCGTCACACATTTATATGGTTATCTCAATCCAGGCAGAATCCGTCCTGGCAGCAGGATTAATCTGAACTCACAAGTCTCTTTACATTTATATGGTTATCTCAATCAAGACAGAATCCTCTCTGGCAGCAGGATTAACTTGAACTCACAAGTCTCTTTACACATTTATATGGTTATCTCAATCAAGACAGAATCTCTCTGGCAGCAGGATTAACTTGAACTTACAAGTCTCTTTACACATTTATATGGTTATCTCAATCAAGACAGAATCCTCTCTGGCAGCAGGATTAACTTGAGCTCACAAGTCTCTTTACACATTTATATGGTTATCTCAGTCAAGGCAAAGCAGAGGATACCTTCACCAGGCAACAGCTCCTAGGCTCTCCAAGTTCCACAGTCTCCTAGGCTCAGTGACACAGCTTCTTCACTTTTCCGCTGCATCGAGCGCGGTTTAAACAGATCCTCTAGTCCTTCAACAGGTTAAGCCTGGTGGGTAGCGTTCAGTAATCAGCCTCCTCTGACTGCCCACCGACAGATTTAGCTCACGAGCATGCTTGAGCAGGAGATACAGCAGCCGACTTAGGCCTTCACGAGCTTCCACGCACACTCTCCAGCGCAGAGCACACAGATCCTCTCCCTTCCTCAGCTACTTTCTCGTCGCGTTCTCCTTCAGCTTGGGGCACTCCTTTCACTCAGGCGCGACCCGATCCGATTGGCTGGTTGAGCCTGCCAGTCACTTCTCCCAGCTCTCAGTGGTGCAGAAACGCCATAGTCCATAATGCCTTTCTCAAAACAAACAGCTCTTCCATTGGCCAGTCAACTCTGTAAAATCCTAAGGTACTGATTGGTCCAATTGCACAGTTCAGGACCAAAATGGAGGAAACAATCGAACTCTCTGTGCTGCAAACAAGGCAGGTTAGGACAACTGCATTATCATTATTTTTACATGTCATTTCATGCAATCATTCATCCCTTATCAGGGCTCCCCTGCACTACTAGCGATGGCAGAAGGAGCACTTACTACGACCAGGCGGGAGCCAAGCATAACAACACTCAACCTCCCCACATTTTAACCCATTTCGACTGCAACAGGCCGGTCCTTAAAAGAGACAACACACGGAGGTATAAAGCACTCCACGGACCCCATTCAAAGGCGGCTTTGGGCGATTACCAACCAGGCAGGAGCACACCACAGGCTCGAGACTTTAGGAACCCCATTTCAGGGGGTTACACCCCTCCTCCCTGGAAAAGCTTGGCATCCACGCCAAGTAATCACCCTAAGGCAAAGTAGGTAAACATGCCAAGCAACATCATATGACATTTTATCTTACATACATAAACATTAGATATACAATGCACTATAGTGTATACACATCACATATAGAATCTTACACTTGTTTGCATCAGGTCATAGGGTCCTACCCGTGACAGGGCACCACACTCAAAGGCTTTACTAATAATCTGGAGTTATCCCCCAAGGCTAACTTAGGCAAAAGCTTGGGGACACATACACCTTTGTGGACCACATTTAAGGGCAGGTCCACTGGCTGACCCTAAAGATTCATAGCTTAACTTTATTACGGGCCAATTTGTCGGCCGGATCGTCTAGGGGTCTCAGGGATTCTGAACCAGGCCCTGACTCCACTCCCATGTCAGAGACATTACAACAGGTATCCCTTCAAGGGATCAGGCTCGATACTCATAATACTATCAGGGGCTTGACCTTCTATCCCTGAACCCACCCCACTGAGCTCATCTGGGGAGGTGTAGGTACTAGAGGGAACCATCAGGGCATTCAAAATAGTCTTCCGATTCGGGCAAATCACTGGCTTGTTCCCCATCTCACTCTCTTCTTCTGAAAAGTCAGATAATTCAGCCAGGCCAGACAGTTCAGCCAAGCCTAAGGACTCAGCCCCTTGAGTTAGTCTGCTACCCCATTCATCTTCTGGAGGCATTTCCTCCGGGGATAAAGTAGAGGCCTCACTCAACACAGATGGGCCAGCTTCAGTTCCTGAGTTAACAAGGGATTGCCCTAAACAATTGACTTAGTTCATAAGAGGGATAGTATTCAACATCATCTTAGCTGTCTTCTGACACTGAGTGTTGACCATCTCCTTCTGCAGAGGGGTTGGACAAGGTTCCTTGGTGGACTTATTGAAGGCTTCACGGGCTTGATTCCTTTCTTAGCAACAGATCTAGTCACGGGCCTGGAAGGGGGGTAGAGGAAGGTTCAACTTCAATCAAGATCTGCCCAGTTGGCAGCAGATGATTTCTGTGCATGGTTTTCACATCTTCGAATTGTTTTCAGGCCGCACTTTATACACAGGTAGGTCTGCCAGCTGTCCCACAACAACATGAGGGAGGTGGTGCCATCGATCGGCAATTTTATGTTTGCCATGCAGTCCCAGATTTCTCAACAACACTCTATCCCCTTTTCTCAACTCTACTGTTTTCACTTTTTGTCATATCTCTCCTTGTTAGCCAGATTTCTTTAGCAGCCATGGTCTGGGCCAGTTGGTGAGCATGATTTAATTGGGCCTTTAATTTCTGTACATACTGTAGGTGGTTCTCTGCTCGCACTCCATCAGGAAACCCCAACACACATCTACTGGCAAGCTAGCCTCTCTTCCAAACATTAGGCGATAGGGGAGAACCCTGTGGCATCACTTTCGTACAATTGTAGGCGTGAACTAGCATGCTAATCTGTTGGCTCCATCTCGATTTATCTTTGGATTGCAAGGTGCCCAGCATGTTGAGCAATGTACGATTGAACCTTTCAGGCTGGGGGTCTCCCTGCGGGTGGTAGGGGTGGTTCTTGATTTGCGTACCCCCACAAAGATAGCATCTCTTTAATCAAGCGACTTTCAAAGTCCCTTCTTGATCGGAATGAATCCATGCGGAGCCCCATAGTGAATTAAAAAATTCTCAACAAGTATCTTAGCTCTGTAGTTGCTTTCTGATCCTTGGTCGGAAAGCCTGTGCGCATTTGGTAAAATGATCAGTAACCACCAATATGTTGCTAACACTTCTCAGATCAGGCTCTAGACTCAGGAAATCAATACAGACCAATTCCATAGGAGCACTAGTAGTAATGTTGACCAGCGGAGCAGCTCGCTAGGGTAACGCCTTTCTTTGCAAACAATCGACCACAGGTTTTGACATACTGTTCCACGTCCGCGACTCGTCTTTGGCCAATAGAATCGAGCCCATACCAGTCACGTGTTCGATCTATGCCCAGGTGCCCCATCTGATTATGCAATGACCTTAGAACTAGTTCTCTGAAAACTGAGGGCAGCACCAGTTGTTGTCGCTGCACCCGGCCTCTTACTCACAGTTTCTCTATATAGTAGTTGGTTGATCAGCTTTAATTTAGGCCCTTCTTTGTACAACAAGGTGGTCCGAAGTCAGTGGAACGTAGTTTGGATACATCTCTTCCAGTCCGAAAACCTCTACAACCGCTCTTATCATAGGGTCACAGGATTGAGCCTGTTGGAGATCATCATTGTTGAGTTGGGGCAGGGAGCTGATGTCCAAGGCAGAGAAATGGCAGTAGGCGGCAGGTATACAGTTTTCAGGCCCCAAACAATCTACCACACAGTCCACTCGTCAGGAGACACCTGTTCTTCTTTATCAAATTTCTGGCACAGGGCTCTTATGTCAGGCTCAGACAACCGGACCCATTCAGCCTGGGACGCAGGCCTCCGAGAAAGAGCATCCGCATTCATATGGTTTAAGCCCGCCTGGTATTCTCACGGCGAATCGTGAGGTGGCCAAGGCAGAGAGCCACCTATGCCCAGTAGCATCCAATTTGGCTGAGGTTTGTACATAGATCAGAGGATTGTTATCAGTCTTTACTAATATCTTGGCACCATACAAATAGTCATGGAACTGATCAACAATGGCTCACTTCAGAGCCAGAAACTCTAATTTGTGCACGGGTAATTCTTCTCTGACGCGTCAGACTTCTACTAAGCAAACGCTACAGGTCTCGGCCCATTCGAGTGCTCCTGGTATAATACAGCCCCAATCCTTGCAGACTGGCATCAGTATGAAGAGTGTAAAGCTTGGCTGGGTCAGCATAGGCCAACACGGGTGCGTGGTAAGTTGATTATATGATGTCATGGAAAGCTTCCTCACACTCAGCAGTCCATCGATCCCCGAACATATCGTTTGGCCAAAATACTTATTTTCTAAGTCAATGTGCCCACCCTTCTTATATTTTTGTGAGTAGGCGGATACCCTGGGTGAGATTAAGGAGAGGAATCACTCGTGAATAGTCTCTGACAAACCGCCTATAGTAGCCACAAAACCCCAGGAATTGTTGCAGCTCTTCAAATTTCTAGGTTGAGGCCAAGTGGTCAACGCCCCACCTTGCTAGGATCAGTCTCTATGCCTTCAGTGGACACTATGTGGCCCACATATTTCACAGAAGTCTGGAAGAATTGACACTTGTCGATAGACAACTTGAGGCGAAATCCTCCAATCGATCCAGGACTTTGAATAATTGTTGCTCATGTTCTTCAAGGATCGGCTAAACACTATGACGTCATCTAGATAGACCAAACACTCGAGTAGGTTCATGTCCCCACAGCTCGCTCCATCAAGCGCTGAAAAGTGGCTGGGGCACCGAAATTCCTTGAGGCATCCGAATAAATTCATAGAAGCCTAACGGGCAAATGAAAGCAGTCTTCTCCCGATCGCCTGGGGCCATCGGGATCTGGTAGTTCCGCCTCCAAGATCCAATACAGAGAGACCACTTACTACCATTCAGACAATCCAAGGCGTCTTGTATGCGTGGCATGGTATATTGATCCGAATGGTCCGCCTATTCAAAGTACGATAGTCCACACACATCCGAACTGCCCATTTTTTTCTTACTACTACAATGGGGGAGGCATAGGGCTTCTAGACTCTTGGATTACACCAGCAGCCAACATTTCTTGCAAATGTCGCCTAGACATCATCTATGTCAGCGGGAGCCAGACGTCCGGATCTCTCTCGGAAGGGTCTTTCGTCAGTGCAATCGAATGTGATGCTCAGCCCCTTGTACACATCCTACATCCCACTCTTTCAGGAGAAAACCTGGTTCCTCTCGGCAAGCTCTCACTGACCCTGCGCTTCCACTCAGTCGGCAGCGGAGAGTCACCAAGTCAAACAGATCAGGAGCAACTCTATCACCTGTCCGGGAACTCTTTTTATTTGGTAGGACAGCAGTATCCACAACAATGGACGCTAGCCAGGGTACACCCTCTTTTATTCGAATCTCTTTATCAGACACATTGTGCACTTGAACCATCACCCTTTAGCGTAGGCATGGGCCCTGGCGTGCAGAATGCTGGGTTTGAGCAACAACCCTCTGGTAGTTCTCCCTCCATAGGCGCATCCAACATCAACAACTTTTCTTGACATCTGTTTTAATCATACCTCTCCATGCAGAACACACTGTGCATTTGGGGCAAGCACTACAGGGGCCGGATCTCTTCCATACCACTCCCACAGGGCCTTCAGGTTCCTCCGGCCTACCCTTCTTCTGAGTGGCCCTGACCGTTTGAATTACAGCAGGTACACCCAAAACTCGCTGATCTGAAATGCTTGCTTCTCTGAACACAACTGGGCCAATCGTCCAAACATGTGCGCATTTGTTCCAGTCAACAGGGGCACCCCATCATACAGTCCAGTGGGTGGGCAGACCTAGACTAGGGTTTCCACTTGCTCCTCTGTTCTATTCACAGCTGCAGGGAAAGATAACCATACAGGATGTACCCCAAATACGGATAAGCCTTGTCGCTCAACCCCCATACATGTAGACCAGTTAGAGGCTGAAGGGGCACTTCAGATAAGTGTGCTTGGTACCAGTCCTGAAACATGATGGTCACCTATGAGCCACTGTCCAATACAGCTCTAGTGGGAATTCCATTCACCTGCACCCGGTCTCCATAGACAGCCCGACCACATCAGACCAGTTGGGGGTAGCAACATTGTTAGCCAGCGGCATGAGCCTGAGTCACACAAATTTTTTGGGGCCCGAGACCGGGCCTGGCAGTGTTAGGCGATCAGTCTGCTGTTAGCTTTTCTTAAATTCTCCGGCCTCTGGCAGTCAGGCTGGAAATGCCCATCTTCCCCACACCGGTAATAAAACTTAGGGTCCCGGGGATCACTATTCTGAGGGGGCCCTGAGGGAGGGAGAAAGCTCTCAGGCTAGGGTTCGGGGCCCTACATGACTCAGGGGCCCTGGCCGAGTGGGGTACACAGTAGACTGCTTTAAGTCCCTCACCAATTCCTGCAATTCCTGATCTCAGCCTCAACTCACCCTCCACGAGGGGTCAGAGGAAACAACCCACATCCCCACAGTACCTGGGAAATCTGGGGACCCCTCGGACCCTCCAGGCGAGCCAGTCTCCTCAGGGGTATTAGACTCAGGGTCCCACTAGGGTTCACTGCCCCACACAGGGTTCCCACCCTCTTCATCAGTCTCCACTTCTGAATTTCCCTCAGCAATTGACAATATTCAGGCGGGTGGCCCGCCGATCATGCAACTTAAGTTTCAATAGAGTTACACTAGAGAATCGGGCAGACTTTAAAATATGTTCTAGCCGAACTTGATTCAGAGCTGCAGCAGTGATTCCCCCTTTCTATAAGCCTTCTGCAATGCCCGCCCACTCTAGTAACAAAAGCGGACAGTTTTTCATTTCTCCACTGCTTAGCAGACCTGAATTTCCATAATAAATCTTCACCAGTCTCTGTACTCCCAAAACCCCTTCTAAAGCAGAGAATATTCTGCAGCAGTGGCTTCTGGACGGTGGCCCGGAAGAATCTAAATGGCTTCTAAGGCAGGACCCATAAACTCTCCATCAGCCTCTTCCTTTTCTCCCCTCAGAGCATTGCCACTCCTGGACTACAGGGGTGGAGTAGTCCATCCATGCCTCCAGGTCATCCTTCCCGGAAGGCACTGGTACCATGCCAGAGAAAAGCTTTAACTTACAGTAGGAATCAAGCTGTATGGATGGGACTGCCAAGGGCAAAGAAGCCAGCACGGAGCTTTTGGCAGGCCAGGGAGGCACCGGAGAACCCCAGGGTAGTATCACTGGACAGATCCAAGGCTTGTAGCAACTCCTGGTAGTCCTCCCTTCCACAGCTAACAATTTAAGCAGTTTATCTTTAAAGCTGTTCATTTGAGGAGACCCCAGGAGTGACTGACCCGCCGGATATGGATTAGCCTCCACCTGGGGCGCACCCTCCGGGTAAAGTACAGGAGGTACCTTCTCAGGGTCGATGGCCATACTGCATAGGAGAAGCACCTGCAATGTCTGGTCAAGCCCATATCAATATCGCCCTTTCACTTCAACCTTACCCAAACACTTTACTCGTTCTGCAACAGAGACAATATCAGCGGCAGGTACCCAAGGGCACATCTAACAATAATACAGTCTTTTGGGAATCTAGCTCTTCTGCTTCACCCCAACCCATTAGTTTGTGTACCATGGTTTTGATGGGTCCCAGCTTAATTTTTCCAACATATCCCCTTCCATTTTTTCATCTTTGGGGTATCTCCTCACTGAGCCACTAGGGGACGCTAATCCCAGCGGTGCCTCCAATTTGTAACCCACAGGGGCGCACCCTTAGGCTACTACCCCTGTCTGCCCCTTCTGAGGCAGGGTAAGGGCCCAGATCCGTGGACGGGTGCCTCACACCCAGAGGTCGGGGATAGCCCCAGTAAGGCTACCTTGGTTACAGCCCTCTGGGCTACTGCAACCTCTTTGTCCCACTAGTGACTCACCCTACTTGCCCACAATTTTTCCACTAATGCACTTACTCCGCTGCTGATACAATCAGCTCACTCCAGAGACCCCTGTAAAATAAGATACAGTTATAGTGCAATCACCAGGCAGAAGTTCACTATTAATGTACACAATAGCCAGGATGGTAATTATAACACAGCAATCTGATTTATTACAAGGGTAGATAACAAGGGGGGGGTGTCAGGTTAATTAGCTTACACTATACTATATACCTATGGCTCTGTGCACAGGCCTAACCCTACAAGTCACTGTCCCTGGGTACCCAAGCCCTAATGGCTAGTCCAAATGTGGCAGCTGGGTGGGGCCCTTAACACAGATAAGCGCTGCAATCCTGAGCAAGTCCAGAGAAAGAAAGTTCGATTAGGCAGTCAGAAGTATAGCTATACGATTGGGAACCACTGTTTGCACACTCAACAGGGAGCTACCCTGACTCAGTACTCACAACCTCCAGCCAATACCAATTCTTCCAACACTAGCAGGGCTGAGCCTGAACTTCACAAGTCTCGTCACACATTTATATGGTTATCTCAATCCAGGCAGAATCCTCTCTGGCAGCAGGATTAACTTGAACTCACAAGTCTCTTTACACATTTATATGGTTATCTCAATCAAGACAGAATCCCTCTCTGGCAGCAGGATTAACTTGAACTCACAAGTCTCTTTACACATTTATATGGTTATCTCAATCAAGGCAAAGCAGAGGATACCTCACCAGGCAACAGCTCCTAGGCTCTCCAAGTTCCACAGTCTCCTAGGCTCAGTGACACAGCCTCTTCACTTTTCCAGCGTGCCGGCCTGGTTTAAACAGATCCTCTAGTCCTTCAACAGGTTAAGCCTGGTGGGTAGCGTTCAGTAATCAGCCTCCTCTGACCGCCCACCGACAGATTTAGCCCACGAATGCACGCGAGCAGGAGATACAACGGCCGACTTAGGCCTTCACGAGCTTCCCCTACGCACACTCTCCAGCGCAGGAGCACACAGATCCTCTCCTTCCTCAGCTACTTCCGCTCTGCCCTCTTTCAGCTTGGGGCACTCCTTTCACTCGAGCCGACCGATCCGATTGGCGGTTGAGCCTGCCAGTCACTTCTCCCAGCTCTCAGTGGTGCAGAAAAAGCGCCATAGTCCATAATGCCTTGCTCAAAACAAACAGCTCTTCCATTGGCCAGTCAACTCTGTAAAATCCCAAGGTACTGATTGGTCCAATTGCACAGTTCAGGACCAAAATGGAGGAAACAATCGAATCTCTGCGCTGCAAAACAAGGCAGGTTAGGACAACTGCATTGTCATTATTTTTACATGTCATTTTATGCAATCATTCACATCCCTTATCAGGGCTCCCTGCACTACTAGCGATGGCAGAAGGGAGTACTTACTTTACAGCCCGGTGAGGCCAAGCATGACAACGCTCAACCCCCATTTTAACCCATTTCGACTGCAACAGGCAGCCCTTAAAGGGACAACACACGGAGGCCTTATAAAGCACTCCACGGACCCCCATTCCGGCGGCTTTAGGCTGATTACCAACCAGGCAGGGAGCACACACGAGCTCTGAGGAACTTTTAGGAACCCCATTTGTAGGGGGTTACATAAAGATGACATAAAATTACTTACAAGGTCCAGCAACACAGATGGGTCAACACCCACGCTTACTTTGGTCTCAAATGAGCCTGCTTGTGCGCTCCTGAGGAAGCACACATGAGTGAAACTGGTTGGGGCTCTATTTAGTATTTGGTGTTGACCCATCTTGTTGCTGGACATCATGAGTAATTTTTATTGTGTCTTTGCACTGCATTTAATAAATCACTGGTTATCAACAGTGCTTGGCCTTGGTGCTGGTTGTTCTCTTGGACATGAACTAGTTTTAGACTTTGGTAGTAGCCGCCATAAAGGTAACTATTTATTTTGCAATCCTAGATCAAGGAGCACTCCTGACTCCTTGGAGTGCCCTTTCCCCACGCTGAGAGACTCTTAAGCTGTGGAGAGTGTTTCATGTGCAGTGGCCCTGGAAACGAGCATGTTCAGGGCAGGATTGTTTTCAAATTTGAATTTATGACCTGAGACGAACGTGAGTGGAGTTACTTATTGTGTTCTGTACTGCAATTCAGTGCTAAGAAGTGCAAAGTGATGCACTTAGGAACAAAAACCCCAGAATAGAATATTGGATGGGAGGGTTCAGCTGGATGCAACACCAGAGGAAAGGAACCTAGGAGTCATCATTAGTGACTCCCTAAAAAGGAAACTCGAAAACCCAGAAGGTGCAGTAGCTACTGCTAGAAACACCCAATTAGGGCTTTTAGTATTAAATAGAATTTTTATTCACCTGCTGCATTAACAGTTTACTTTTAAAGAACTGTGTCACCCATAATGTCTGCTGAGCTGCCCGCGTCATCTCATGCACTCCAGGTGGCTTCTGGCAGGTGAGTTATGCTGAGAATTATAAAATGGGAGAGGAAATCCTGAATTTTGATTGACCTGTGCATCAAATCCATTTGATGCACAGGTGAAAACAAGTCCTAAAAAGTGGTACCTCAGTACAAAAGAAAACAAGTGTGTCATTAGAATGTTAAAGTTTTGAAACACTGACATTTTTTGTAGTGATTGTGATGACATCGTACTGCCATTTCTGTTCAAAAAAAAAAAATCCACAAATAGCATTTCTCATTGTATTTTGTTGCCATACACACAGTTCACACTTCAACTTGAATTTTAAAAATCTACAAAATAATTCCATTCTGTCAGCTGACATAACAATTCCCTCACTGTGCCCAACGCTCTGTCAGCATTTCTACTTTACTAGCGAGCAATTCCACTCCTGCCTCACAGTTCTCAAAGTAATCTCCGTTTCAATTTTTTTAATATTAAAAAGAACAGAATATCTAGCGGAGACAGTGTACAGCTGACCAACACCGCAGCATCAGACATAGAGGAAGGTTTTATTTGAGTAAAATTAAAATGTGTTTTTTTTTTTTTTTTTTTAGGCTTACATTTACTTTGCTGTCTGTTTCCTTTCAAGTGGTCCTCCTTTTCCTTGGTAGGCGGGCGTTTCTAGCTTAACAGAAGTACTTTGTTCCACTTGCCGCCTTACTTAAAAGTGAGCTTGGGACCTAGTGGTTGTTCAGTGGTTTAATAAACAAAAAAGAAAAAAACTACACATCTTACAGTCTCTCTCACTCTGTTTTTCTTTCTCTAACACAAAACTACAGGGAATGCCCAGTAATAGTGATACTAGTAAAGCAAAAGCTTGGTACAGCACATGCATGACATCATTTTCTATCGGGCAGAAGGACTGTTTTATCCTAAGTTCTCACAAAGCAATCTTAATTTTTCTAAATCTAACGTGATTTTTTTTTAAAGTGTAAAAGTAAAAAAAAAAAAAAAAATCCCATTTATAAGCGCAATGAGATGCTCCAGGGGTATGCGTTGAACAGATATTACCGCATGTTCTGGGGCTGAAGGCTGTGCCCCTGGGCGTGTGGTTATAGCTGTTCTACTCACACCCCATCGTGGCTTATTGCTTACCTACTAACTTTGCCAGTAGTTGGTAGCCCTCATTTGCATAACCTGAGTGCCGAAGCCACATTGGTGTGCGTAGATAGCCACGGGTGGCTCTAAAGACATTATGGATGGTGTGGTTCTTTAACAGTATTACTAAAAGCCCTACTGGCATTTCCTGCAGTAGCTGCTGTATTTTTCTGGGTTTTCCAGAGTTTCACTTTAAACAAATGAGTCAGCATAACAAGGCCTTCAGCAAGACTAACAGGATGCTAGGTAGCATTGGGAGAGGTTTTGACAGTAGGATGCAGGAGGTACTGTTACCTCTGCACAGGTCACTGGTGAGACCACACCTGAGTACTGTACCCAGTTCTAGAGTTCCCGCCTAAAAAGGACAGGGACAGCTGGCCCAGTGTTACAGAGGGCTGAGGTACCGAGCACCTCGCCTGCTGCCACGCCCACCACCCAGGTTGGGGAATGGACTCGGGTCACCGTGGGCCAGCCAGGAAGGATTGAGCATCCCTATAACTGCTCTCCTCCCTCGGGAGGTGGGTTAATGTGGCTCTCTGCTTGTCTGCCACCTGGAAGTGTCTAGGTGGATTGCAAGTGAGACCACATTAAGAAAGGGGGACCCACACACAGGGCGCAGGGGCCTCTTTGTAGAGGTGGAGCTTGCACATCAAGCCCATTGCACGTGATGTAAGCCTGGGGCAAAAGTGGTGTAAATATCCCCAGAACTGCAGGATGATGACTGACCGCATGCAGGCCCTGCACCAGTGAGTGGGCACCCCAGAGCTCTATGACAGCACGATTGGAGGGAAGGTAAGTCCCAGAGAAGGTGGGTGATGGTGCTGGGGAGGGTTGGAATGGGGTGCCAGGGCACAGAAGGCAAATAAAATGTATATGGAAAAAAAATGACAGGGACAGGCTAGAGACAGTACAGCGCAGGGTGACCAAGATGATTCAGGGCCAAGGAAGGCAGATCCTTTGAGGATCGGCTGAAGGCACTGACTGAACATGTATTCACTCAAAACCAGACCAGGGGTGGGGGAAGATATGATAGAGACCTTCAGTTTCCTGAAAGGAATAAACATGGTGAACTGTGCGCTGTTTATCAAGGACAGAGAAGATAGGACAAGGGGTCATGAGTGAAGGTTAGTAGAGGAAGATTTAAAAGGATGTGAGAGTAGTATTTTACAGAAAGAGTGGTCTGCCGGAGAGGGGGTGGGTGCCAGAACCTAAAACAGCTTCAGACACAGCTGGGATCGAGCTAAGGGTACAGTAGCTACTCAGTGGGACGAGGGCAGTGAAAACGGAACAAAAGAGGAAAAGGTAAGCTTAGACCTTACAGAAACACTAGGTCCTAGGTAGGGTATGATAGAGTAATATGGGCAGACCAGATGGAGCTTGTTTTTTTTATGCCGTCCCATCATCTGTGTTTCTACTGCTAGTGTGTGAGTTTTCTCATTGTGCATACTGTGAAACACTTTTGAGACTATTTATTTATGGATGTACTGGAAAGCCATTCAGCAACATGCTCATTTTTTAAGGCGACCCAACTCAGTGTAGGTAACACAGAAACAACAGTCATTTGAAGAGAGATATACTATTGCAGAAGTGTGCAACTCCATCTGTCGGGTGTTACAGAACAAAGACAGTACAGAAAGGATCCGCCAATGTCTAGAACTATTAATTGGCACAGTTGTTTCACAATATAAATGTCAGTTGATATTACCTGGTGTGTCACCCATTTAGCCTAATTAGTTGTTGATTGCCAGGGTATTAAAGCCGTCCCTGTTGTCATTTACCTTGCTAATACTGCTAACCTGCCACCACCATGGACTTGTCAGCACAGACGTATTGAATTTTCTTTCTGAGAAAGCCAAACCCTTGGTTGTCTTTCCTAGGCATAACACAGTCAGTCTGACATCTTTCCTAGCAAGACTCATTTTTGGACTCCGCTGCTTAATCCGATTCCACCACCTGTGTCTGTTTATATTTGCGAAATGCATTTATATATATTTTTTACAGTTAGTCTTTTATTGGTATTTTTGTACATCTTAATTTACGACTCAAATGAGTTAAAGGGGACAGGAATTGATTACTATGTGCAGCTGTTTGAAATGTCTCTGTTTTCATAAATTATATTCATACCTCCAAAGGATCCCTGTTTAACTGTGCCTGAATAAACGCTGAAGCTGTCAGTCTTGTTTTCTTTGTATGGAAAACATTCTGTGCAATTTCTTTCATGGAACCAAGAATTTGGAGTTTTGACTATGTCACTTCATGGTTTCAGAACTGTGAGCATTTTTGGAACAAGGAATACAATTAAGCTGTCTGAGATGGCGATCCCCAGGGTCGTAAAACTACCATAAAGCTAGCAGGCTAATTTAGGAAAACTCCTAATAGCAGACAGAGGGAAGGACACACTAGAACTTCACATACAAATCAAAACACTGCACAACAGATGTTTTTTTTCAAGTTGTGGGTGGACTACTCCTTTAAGTGAGCTAAGCTGATCCTGCCCCATACAAACCCTACTTGCAAGGGTGGACTATGACAGGCAGAAGGTTTTCCAACCGGGTTGCTAATATTTTGGCCATGATTTTTGTGTCCACATTAAGGATATGAGCCTGTACCAGGAGGGATTGGAGGGTCTTTTCCTCTTTGTGCAGCACAGTTATAATGGCCTCATGAAGGGTGCTTGGCAGCTCCCCTTTGTGGAAGGCATACTGTAGCATTGTCAAAGGGGCCTGTGATGTTGTCCTCGTTAGCGGTAGAAGTCTGTAGGAAAGCCACCGCTTCCTGAGGCTTTGTGAAGTGCCATCCATTGTATGGTGAGCATCACCTCCTGCTCGTGAAAGGGGCCTCCAAAACTTTCTTCTGCTGTTCCATAATTTTGGGAGCGGGAGATTGTCTATTAAAGTTTAGAATGCCTTGTCATGTATGTCTCCCGCTGACTGGTATAGGGTCTTATAGAACCCAACCATAATTGCGTTTGTGGCCTTGGGATAAGTGTTTGGGCGTCCAGAGGTGTCTTTGAGCTGGGAGATATGGCTTTCTGCTTGTTGTTTCTTTAGTCTGTATGATAGCAGTTTTCCCACCCTTTCTCCTCTGCCCAGTATATGTGTTGGGTTCTACGTACTGCTAGTTCTTCTTTCTGGTGGCCGCCAGTTAGTTGTATTTTAGGGAAGCCAGTTCAGCTAACAGGTTTGGGTTTTGCAACTGGATAGGGTTCTGCTTGTAAAGGTGTTCCTTCTTCCTAAGTTTTCCTCTAGCTGAGAGGCTTCTTTTCTCGTTAGCGGCGCTGGTAGCTGGCGATCCGATTATTTTGCCCTCATAGTGGCCTTAAAAGCTTCCCAGGACATGTCTGGAGGTGTTGACCCTTGGAGGGGTTGTCCAAAAGTAGAGTCACCTGCTTGGCAAGCCATTGCTGAAATTCAGTGTCATGCATCAGGAGTAGATCCAACCTCCAGGTAAAGGATCTTTCCATGGAGGTCCAGGGTGAAGCTAATGTTAATTGGTCATGGTCGGACATGGATAGGGGGCAGTGGATGCATCTAGAATTCGATTGGTAATTCTAGGAGATGAGAACCAGTAATCTAATCGACTAGCCATTGCATTAGCTACTGAGAAGTACAAGTAGTCCCTCCCATCTGGATGTGTTATTATCCAACTATCAGTGAGCTGATGCAAGTCTAGCAGGTCCTTAACTGTCCAATCTGATCAAGTGTGAGGTTCTGGTTTGGAGTTAGACCTGTCCAGGGTATGGTCCAGGACTAGATTGAGGTCACCCCCAGCAGGATGTTGTGAAAGTTAGTGGGTAGACAGATGCAACAAACACATGTAAAGGTGTAGAATGCACTTTGCAGTATTTATTTTCCAAAGAAAATAGCAAATGTACAGAAAGGAAATAGTTGGTTAGTCTTTCAGTTCAAAACTGTGCACAGTTCCCTCAGTGCACAACTTCCAGCTTAGTTCCATGGGGTAGACATTATAGCTAACACCTGTCTCCCTTCTGCATCTGCTAATTGTGAGATTGGTCTCCATCCCAGAGTTTTGTGGCATAGTATGGATACTCCCAGCTTGGATTTTCCGCTGAACTGTGTACCGCCCATCCCACCCATTCCCTTATAGTTTTGGGGCTTCCATCTCACTAAGTTTTGTTTCTTGTAAGAATAAAATTTGTGTCTTGAGTTGTTTCAGTGGGGACACAGTCTTTTTCTGTTTGTTTGGTGAGTTAAGATCCCTCACATTCCAAGAGGTGGCTACAATAGAGTTTAAGGAGGCCCAGTGTTCCCCATTCACTGTTTTAGTGCGGTGGGCCACCACCCTATATTTTGTTACCACCGCCTATATTTTTACCACCACCCTATATTTCTATCCGTTACTGATTGTTTGTTTTACAAAATCTTCCAAAATTGTTTTTAACATCCTTTACTGCACTACTACCCCTGTTTTGATAGCAGCACACTATATTTTACTTATAATCAGCTTATGCACATGTAGTGCATATAGGAGGTCCACAAAAATAACACACATTTTGACCTGAGCACTGCTGCCACCGGCCCCATATTTTCAGACAGTGGGGAACCCTGAGGCCATAGGTGCCTATAGTATTGTGTTGATAATGGATTGGATGTAGCCTCCAACTGAAACCTGGGGGTATGGTAACTTTTTCCTCTGTGCTCAGCCTTTTGGCTGGGCTGATTACTAGCTAATCTGGCCATTCCTTCATACACCTGTATTATCCCTTGATCACAGCAGTTAAGACTAGTAATCCTTCCTGGTGGCGAATAAACAGTTGTGCTCAGATGGTACACTGCAATCACTAACATGACAAGCATTTGTCAATGCCGAACGTTCGCTTGCAGGTATTTGCAGTGGTATTTGGCACTTGGACATGGCTTAAAAAATCAGTGACAAAAGAAGTACAAGCATTTGTCAGTGCGAATGTTGCTTGCTTCTAGCTGTTTAGGTATTTGGAAGTCATTGGAGTGCAAATATTGAAATTCCCCGCTGAACTTCTGATGCGTAGGAACTTACTGCTTATACGCTCGTAAGAGCAGTCATTTCTAGGAATTTTTCACCAAATTTTCAACATAGCCATTTTAAGACCTCTGGTCATGAACAGTGTCACTGTGATTTTCTTACTGTGTCCCATACATTGATTTCAGACACCGACTGCGCCATTGTGCGCTACATGGGCGGAAACATGTTTTGGTTGAGATGTGAAAATGACAGCTGTACTGCTCATAAGAAGTGTGGTAAAATGGCAATGTTGAAAATCTGGATAGAAAATATTGAAAATTCAGCGAACTTACGAGCCTATGTAGGAACTGCGCAGCGCATGCGTCAGAAAGCGGTCATTTTTAGATTTTTTCCACCAAATTTCAAAATAGGCTTTTTGAGAGCCCACCTTATGAACGCTGGCACTGTCGTTGTTAGCTTGGCCTGAAAGGTGATTTTGCACAGTGACTGCGTAATCACCCTTCAGGCCCGAATAACGCCATGACAGTGACAGAATTCATGAGAAGGTCCCAAAACCCCATGTTGAAAACTTGGTGCAAAATTCCAAAAATGCCTAAGATATGCAACAAAGTTGAAAACCCATCTAGCCCATTATACAGCTTACCGGCATTTCCTCAGTTCGGTCAGCTTTGAAGAGTGCAGACGTGTTCCTGGTCCAGCGATGTCGATCGCCGCATCGGAAGTACGAGTATGGGGTGAGGGGTGTGGGGAGGCAGGGTGCGAGTGGTGGGTGCGGTTGTGGAGGGGGCGGGAGACTGCGTGGGACCGTTTTACTTTACAGGTGTTTTTTTTCTATAATTGACGAGCGGGACTTTGCCATGCTGGGGTGGGCTCCCAGCATGGCAGAAGTATGGCTGGGGGCCGTGGAGCCGATGGGGATTGGGCACCCCGTCGGCAGACGACGAGGACGCTTGCCAGCGTGGCAGCAAAGATTTTGGGGTGGACGCTGCAGCACACAGCGGTGGTTTTCTTTGAAGAGAAGACCACCGCTGTCATACACAGCACCGCAGCGACTGGTGCAGGACCGCCACGCCCGCTCAACGGAACAGGGATTGTACAGGGCAGGCACACCTCCAAAGTGTCCCATTCTTCCCAAGACGCTCTCAAGCATGCGCCGCGTTTAACGTAAAATTACATGCATCAAAATATGTGCTGTTCCTGTGGAGGTAGTACTGTACTTGTTCAAATAACAAAGTGAAACATCAAACAGTGACTAATAACACATGCTACACTGACCTTAACTTTTTCCCATGCTAAAGAGAAGAAAT
The DNA here is from genome assembly GCA_016271365.2 of Neoceratodus forsteri. Classification (NCBI taxonomy): domain Eukaryota; kingdom Metazoa; phylum Chordata; order Ceratodontiformes; family Ceratodontidae; genus Neoceratodus; species Neoceratodus forsteri. The sequence goes on along the minus strand of JADMNL010000024.1, from coordinate 51,651,652 downwards.
ATCATTGAGTGGTCCTGGTGTTTGTGTAACCTTCTTGAACACCAGTGGACTTAAGGAGGTCCCTGTGGGGAGATTCTCGAAATGGTGGGCTCCTGAGATTCATTCTGTGACTGGGGTGGCTCATTAGTAAGCCCAAAGGTCTGTGCGACTCACCAGAGACCTTTATTGCTCTGCCCATTGGTTACTGGATTTCTACCAACTAATTAAAGCTGTCCTGCAACCAGCTCTGAAAAGGGCCTGGATGGGCCTTTTGCATTTCAAAGCCCTCCGTACTCTTTTTCATCCTAATAAGTGCCTGTGGAGAGGGTTTCCCACTTCCTTTCAGCCTCCTCCACGTAAGGGGTGACATAGGTTATTAGTCTTCCTGTTCCTACCACTGACTTGTGGATAATCCTCTCCTCCACCGACTCCAGGCCTGTTGGGGCCCTTAAGAAATTTCAGAGGGCGCCTGTCAGTATGGGCTGACCAGCCTGTAACATTGTCCGTAGTGGCAGGAACCAGTAGCCTGGTGAATGCTGTAGGAAAGGTCAGTTATAAGTTTACTCCCATTTTTGTCCCCTGCATTATTCTCCGCTTGTCAGAGGCTGGAGGTGGAAGATTGGTGAGGTGTCTGGAGGAGGGTAAACATGAACATTCCTTGTGTTGTCCTTAACCCTTACTTTTGATTGGGTGGGTTGCGGATTCGCATGGGTAGTTGGACTAATATTCCAATTTCGGTCTGGGGACAGTCTATTCATTCTTGGGTCGGGTACCTTTCTATCCCTCTTCACAGGCTTAATATATTCCACCTTTTCCTGCGGCAGGTAGTAGATAACAAGAGTCCCCATCCAGCATAAGAGGGGTTAACTGGACACCCAGCCCTTGCCCAATTATGGACCAGAGTACCTGTAACAACCTATGTACAGAACCGACTTTTGCCAGTCTCCTGGCGATCATCATCTAGCATTTTCATTTCAGGCGCTATCCCTTTCTTTCCCTGCACTTTGTTTGAGCTGGGGATCAGCCTGTTTGTGATCTGTGTTCGGTCTATGTTCGGTCTGTGTTCGAGCACCACAAATTAGTGGGGGAGCCACATCTTGTTGGACTGACAGGGAGTATTTGAGGAATCTTCAACTATCCTTGGCAGCTTCACCCCACGATATGCATACAGGTGTTCATGGGGCGGGGAGGTGCTGCGAGAGTGCAGACAACAGATGTTGAAGAGATTGCCGAGGTTCCCCTAAGACATGGCGATGGCTATAGCCAGGCTGATCCCTCTCGTAACTCTATACAACTGCTCGGTCGGGCAGTTTAAAATCCAAAGTGCTGCTACTTTATCTGCCCATTTGTTGGTGCTCTGTCATGCATCAGGAGACCCAGGGCCTAAGTACCATTGGCCATGTGGTCTCCCATTTCTGCAGCACTAGAGGTAAGAGAGGGGTTGGGCTGGGCTAGTAGAGTAGTTTAAACTATATTTCAGTATCGAGTACCACACTTTTTTTTAGACTATACATTTTACCTGGTCTTGCTGAGTCAGAACTACCTTGGCAGCAAACCTCCTTATCACCCCCTCCATTCAGGCTTTTATGTTGAAACTGACAATGGCCTGTAATTTACAAGCAATTCCTCTTAATTCATGACCCTTAATGATTCTGTTATCAACGAAGAATACATACGACACCATTGCAGTTAAATGTCAGTCGGTGGCTTAGTGTTGGTTGCTCACTGGGTAGTTGCAATTCTGGTCGACTCATTTATTTTTGCCCATCTCTGTCAAACAGGTCACCCATTCTTGATACAGTGTATTGGTGACCAGTCAGCCCCTCCGAGGCAAGTGAGACCTCAGCGACTCTTTCTGTGCTGATTGCCCCAGAGAGGTCGAGAGGGCTGGTGTAAGCTTTCTGAGATGAGCATAGCGATTAGTCGATTTCACTGGAGTGTCCCCAGGATGAACTACTGTTATCCGAGTGTTTCTGCAGTCTTTGGTGACTTCTTGAGCGGGCCCTCTGAGGAGTCCTCTGTTTGGAGGGCTGTTTTTGTTTTTCTGCCTGCCTCTCTGCACTGGCTGCCACAGCCTTCTTGATGGGAATCTGAAGCGGGTTGCTTTTCTGGAAGGCATTGCTCGACTTGGTTGGTCTCCATTGGTAGGCCGTCCGTGTCACGTGGATTGTATGGGTCCTGTGTAGGCACTGCTTCTTGGTGCGTATGTCCCAGAGGAATTACTCAACTTCATGAGGCGATTCAAATGTTATTAAACTCCTTGGAACCGTATTCTCAGGGATGCTGGGTATCTAACTGAAGTTGGTATGTTCATTTTATATAGTTGCTTTTACCAGCCCATACGCCTTTCACCTTTTGACAGATCCAAGAATAGTCCTGAAAAGCATATTTGCTCCATTCCAGTGTAGGCGACCTTTGTCTCTGGCTGCTGTTAGGTAGGTTTCCTTTAGCTGGTAGTTGAGGAATTTACATAGAATTGGATCACTTGCCTGGCTGTGGCTTGGGTACCAGGGAGGCGATGGGCACGTTCAAGCTCTGGGGTCATGGTTGTTCAGACCCAGTAGTGCAGGAAGCATATGTCGTAAGAAGGATATCATGTCTCGTCCTCTGCTCCTTCTAGCAACCAGACTATCCTAAGTTGTGCCATCTGGCACGGTTCTCCAAATCATCCACCTTAAAAGTAAGTAGTCCATTTCCTTTTGCTGTTCTCTTAAAATGTTCTGTTGGTTGTGTAGAGAGTCCTTATGGAGCCGCACCTTGGCCTTTGTGCCCATCATCCTGGCCATGAGTTTCTGAAGATCTTGGCTGGTTTGTGAGGTAGTCAATTTTAACTCAGCTGTGTCCATTAGTAGCTGAGCAAGCATATTTGTAATTTTAGCCAGCTCCGCAGCTGTGTCTTGAATGAGCGGCAGTTGCTGTGCCATAGCACCATAAGAAGATTGCCACTTTGTGCAGTATTCACGAAGTCGGGAGCTCAAGGGCTGGCATCACACAACTCTCACACAGTGGTCATAGCTTTGCTGTCGGGCCCTAGAAATGTGGAAGGATTTGCGATCTTTGTTTTTGGTTGCCAAGGACCGAACCAGTGGATTCCAACTTTCAAGAGTGGCTCCTTCAATAGCTGGTGTCTTGCTCAGTTGCCCACTCGGGTTTAACAGTCAGCAGATCAATCTTAAATGCGGATGGCATACAAAATGGTCCCTGGTAGTCTGGACAGTAAGAATTAGGCTGCCACCATCTTGGCAGGCAAGCTCCGCCCTCCATTTGTATATTGTTGATTGTACATGTTCTCATGCATATTCTTTTTGCACTGTGTAAATTGCACAGCTGTGCTTCTTTGTACCTTGATGTAACACATTTCTCATAGTTATTGGCTTTTGTACAATCGATCTGTATCCATTTTTGCTGTTTGCTATGTACTTGCAGTATCTGGATTGTCAATCAATCAATCAATCAAATCTTTATTTATCCAGGCGGACACTGTTGAGCAGGCTCATTTACAAGGTGGATCTGCATTTGTAAAATGACAGTTATACACACATAGTTTAAAGATGAGTTAAACTATGTAAAGAAGACAAAAGAATAAACTTACAAACATGAGATGGGTGCAATAAATACAATTCCAAGTATTCACATGGGATTACATGACATTAATTACAACCTTTAATGACATAGGATTTAGAGTTGCACGCTTGTCCATGACTTTACAGGAAGGTACAAATTAATAACATTACAGCCCCGGAGGTCAGTTCAGTGTAGGTAGACCAGGGCTTTGGGGAGCCCATGATGTTCAATTATTTGGGTGGCATATGGGATTAGAGGAGGAAGAGGAAAAATGCCTATGGTTCTAGTGGTCAGCATGGCAGCTGATTGCTGAATAGGTATATGTATGGCGGAGAGGGGTTCAGTTTATAGCTGCATATGGTGAGGCTAGGCGTGAGCTATCATCAGGACTATTGTGTACTATGGAGACATTTGCAGCTTTCGACAAATGTTTTGTCATACAGGTTCCTAAACACGGAGATATTGATAGGAGAGCTAAGTTTCAGTGAACCTTGTATCCTTTTCCAGAGTGTAGGCAAGGCATGGCTTATAGCTGCCCTACCAAAGTGGTTATTGATTCTGGGGATTTTAGTGAAGTTAGTGAGAGGCTTCTTATGGCATAGGTGCTTGGTGGACACAACGGGAGTCAATCAACAATGTAGTTAGGGAGTTTGTTGGTAAGTGCTCGAAGTATCCAGAGAGCTGCATTTCTATGCCGCCTGTATTGTGCCTGAAAAGGTGCATTGCCACCTACCCAGTCAACAAAGAATAAACAAACACATACATATAGTCAGTACATACTGTATATACATAGTACGTACATACGTAGTCAGTGCATACATACATACATACATACATACATAAAATAACAAAAGTTGCCACTTGGTAGGGTGTCTCACAGCCGCGAATGTACCAGCTGCTTTTAAATAATGTTTTGCACTGTTGTCAGCTACAGTAGAAGTAAGCAGCAAAGCAAGTGGCAAACAGAAGTTTTTGACTTTTTCTGTACACCCTCTTAAGTGTATAACCCACCTAAGTGACTGAAAATACTGGCAAAAGCGGTATTCACATACGAGGATATTTTCAAGGTAGCACTTTTGTACGAATGGCACTATATAAAATAAACTGTTTTGCATATTGTAAATCTCAAAGAACCAGCATATAAGCATACCAAAGTAATGTGCTCCAACTAGTTTCAGCTTAGTGGGGCCTTCCTGTAAGGTGTCAGGTTTCTCCAACACAGCCTCTCATAAGTATCAGGAGCCCATGGTAGAAAGAACTAAGGCCAAACAGCCCTTTCTGTAGAAAGCCTGATTTTGTGTAGAGCCTTTTTATCATTGATAGTTGCTTTGGTCCTTATCTGCCTTGTGTACACTGGTCTATATTTCAACCAAAACATATTGTGGTCATTGTTATCTTCACTTGAGGGAGGTTCTGAATGGATTCAGATTTTGGTGCATGTGTCTAACTGTCCTTTGAAAAGTATTAGAACCATTTACAGCCAGCTAAAACTATTAACAGAACAGTATCCTTATTCCATTATTTTACAGCTTTGCCTCTTGGGCTGCTGTAGTGAGCCAGGGCATAAAGGGGCAGCTTTATTAGGGAGAGGTTGAAGATCTCCCTTGGGCCTGGTCTTGTAGCTATGCCTTCACTAGACCCAGTTTTTCTTGGATTTGGCTCGGGTTCTGTTTTACGGCCCATGTAGGTGCCTCACCCTAGCGGGGTAACTGGTCCTAGACCGCATACTCCATTTTGTTGTCGGTCTACATAGTTCCTCCCTGAGGTTTGGGATTTTCTCCTCCTTGCCGTCCAGACCCTTTCAGACCACCAGGACGGCCTGCTCCGGTTTCCAATGTCCCCACTAGGCTTCTCCCTGGCCCTTTTTCTTCTCCTAGATCCCGTCGAGGCCTGACATCAGTCTTTGGGACTGTTTCCAATGATGCACACCTGTCAGGCTTTCAGACAGCTATCCTTGGGGCTTTCTAGTCTCCTTTGTCACCTTTGTTCCTTGTTGGAAGTGCACAGTCACTCAGGAAACTAATTGCAGGGATCCCTCCCACGCTGGGTCGAGACTTGTCCCTTCCCTGGACTGCTGGTCTTTCACCATGGGCCCTGTCGGGCATTTCCCTGTGCGGACTCTCACAGTTCCACTCTGCAAGCGCCCCTGGGGTCCTGCACCCCATCAACTCCTCAGACTTCGACCTCACTTCCTGCTCCTTGATGGATGGACAGGTTTTCCCCTTGGGGTTCTCATGTCCGGGTCCAGGCTTTCTCTAGCATCTTAGGTCTTCTGATTCCCAGCAAGGCCGGTCTCTGTGCCCGCCAGGTGTCCTGCTTCTGCCTTTCCAGGGCACCCCGAGTCTGGTTGGTGGTGTGCATCTGCCCTCAAATATCCTTTGGCAGGGATATCTCTGGTAGTGTCACCCTTCCAGGATAATGGATGCATTAGGAGTGAGACCCTATGCCAGGACTTTCGTCAGCTGGCAATTCAGCCATCCGAGGCTTTGGGCAGCCTAACGTTTACTCCCAGTCATCCTCTGATCTGGTCTTTCTGGTGGGCTTCACGGGCTTAGAATGGATGGCTGGCTGGCCCCCCCACTTTTCGGGGATGGAGTCAGCGGACATGGGGGCTTCCTGGGTTCGCTTCGTCAGATCCTCCTTCCTTGAGGTCTGCAGTGGCTGAGTGGGTCCTTCGCTAGCCTTTGGTCTAGCATTGGCAGGAGATCCGTCCCTTGGCTTGCCTTTTTGGATATATGGGGGCTCTTGTCCTCAAACACTCAGCTGCCCTTGGTTCCTGGGGAGTCTTCCTCTGCCCTTTCTTGGCTTAGGGTACCCCTTTTCTATTCCTGGATGTTATACTGTCGGATGACAGTTACTGCTCACCTAAGCCTCCCCTCCCTGGTAATGAGGGTCATTGGCCATTACTGGGAAGACTTTGGGGTTGATATCCCTCTTTCCCATCCCTCGCTCCTCAGTCGGTGGGCACTTCTGGTTACCGTTCGGGTCAAGAGATTACCTTCTGGGAAGTCTCTGCCCTTTACTTTTCATTGCAGGGTGGATCTGTGTCCAACTAGGCTCTCCAAGACGCTTCTAGCAGGACCACCTTTGGGGTCCTCCCTGCTCCGGCTGTGGTACCTACAACTGGTAACCCCTATAGGTCCCAGGATCGGGGACTCCGTGGATCATACTTTTCTCTACAAAGTTTTACTGACCTTGTCTCAGTGGGGTCCCACAGGGCTCTGTGCTGGGGCTGGTGTTGTTCAGTATCTTCATCAGTGACATTGAGGATGGCATTAAGGGCAAAATGTGCCTATTTGCAGATGACATCAAGCTCTGCGGGAGCGTGGACACAGCTGAAGGGATACAGGACCTACAGGAAGACCTGGAAAAGCTGGAGAGGTGGTCCAGGGTCAGGCAGCTTGGCTTCAATGCCAAGAAATGCAAAGTTATGCATATTGGAGCCAAGAATCCCAGGACAGAGTACTACCTGGATGGAGTCCAAGTATCTGCATCAGAGGAGGAGAAGGACCTGGGAGTGATGATCACTAGTGACCTGCAGCACTCCATACAGTGCAAGAAACAGCAGCAAAGGCAAACAAGATGCTGGGATGCATATCTTGGGTGATCAGTAATAGGAGAGAGGAGGTTATACTGCTCTTGTACAGGTCACTGGTAAGGCCGCATCTAGAGTATGTAATTCAGTACTGGTGCCCACACTTCAAAAAGGACATTAACCTGCTGGAGAAGGTCCAGAGGAGGGCTACAAAGATGATAGCAGGTCAGCTGGGTAACGATAGGAGGAGAGGTTGAGGGCACTGAACATATACCCTGGAAGGACGGGAGAGGAGAGACATGATTGGGGCCTTCAAGTACTTGAAAGGAATAAATAAGGTTGATAAGAAGAGTGTCTTTAAGTTGAGTGGCAACCATAACTCGGGGACACAGTCTTAAGCTAGAGGGTGGGTGGTTTAGGAGGGAGGTCAGGAAGCACTTCTTCACAGACAGGGTGGTGGACATTTGGAATGCACTGCCAGAAGAGGTCATCTCATTGAGGACAGTGGGAAGCTTTAAGAGAGGCTGGTATAGGCATAGGGGAAGGTAAGGATCATGGTTAGGGAGGATGGGAGGAGTGGGGAGGAGGGCAGGGCCAATGGCTCAAGCTGTGGACCCTGCAATAGAGCAGACTAAACAGACCAAATGGCCTTCTTCTGCTGGCTTCTTCATATTGTATGTTCATATGTTCTTCAGTCCCTACCTTTGCTGGGGTCTGTATCCTGCCTGGACGCAGAAGAGGCCTTTCTAGGTGCCTTTCACTGCATCTTTTTAAACGAATCGCTCTCCTTTCCCTTTACTTAGGTTTTCCTATGAGGGTGTATTTCCTCTGACTAGACCTTATGGCAGTCCGCTTGTTTGTCCTTTTCTTCACCCTCGGAGGAAGTCGTGATGTCCCGCACGCCTGGATGGGTACAGGGACCAATACTGATCACTGCTTCAGTTCTTCCTTCACAGTGTCTTTTTACCCTTCTGGGGCTGTACTGAGCCTCCTTTTGGTGGCTTAGCCACGCCTATTGCAGAGTTTCTGCTCAGAGGTGTTTATAGGCCTTATGTCTTTCTCCTTCGGGGAGATGCCCTTTCTTGTTGCAGGCAGGGCAGTCAAAGGTTGCCTCATTTTTCTTAGGGGTTACGTTGGACTAGGGACCCCTCGGGTTGACTATCCATACCGGTTTATTATTTTACCTTTTCCTCCTCCTGAAGGTTCCTCCTTTCCTTCTGACACTGCTTGGGACCCTGTCCTAACGGTGTTTACCTACTGCAAGAGCCCCTCGAGTAAGATAGTACAGTTTTGTAAGAACTTACCGTAACAGCAGATCTTCAAAGCAGCTCTTGTAGTAGGCAGGATTTCCTCTCCATCCCCTGCTCTCTTTCTCATCTTGGCCTTTCTTGGCTCCAGGATCCCTCTCTCTCTCTCTCTCTCTCTGTTGGATCTTTTTCAGGGTCTCCGTTGGGAGAACTGAGGTGGGTATGGGATCACCCCTCTTATACCATGGGCAGATACTGGCATGCCGACTTCAGGGGCAGTCCCCCTGTAGACTTCTAGCTAGAAATTTTCTGTGTGTGTCCTGGTGTCTGGCAGCTTAGTCCTAACAGTGTTGCCTACTGCAAGAGCTCCTCTCAAGATCTACTGTTACAGTAAGTTCTTACGTAAGTGTACTGTTTGGGGCATTAGGCTTTCATTGGTGTCTAGGATGGGTTGTCTTTAGGCCTTTTTACACGACCTGCTCTGCACTGCTGTGGTGCAGAACAACTACAATGTCACCTATTTTGCTGTTTAAAGGGAAGCCACATTGCAACCAAGGGGCGTTTGCTGGCCTGGCGTGCCCCTACTTTCAGGGTTGCTGTTGCATCTTCGACGTTTACACCGCCTGGAGCCACTTTGCAGCCCAACAGGCATGTCTTGGGCTCTGGGCCGCCGGAAAGACTGCAGAAATGCCAGAAGAGCCATGGGACTGCTGCAGGGCTGCTGTGTGTATAAGGAAATGGCAACGCTGCCAATGGAGCAGAGTGAGCGGTTGGAAACTGCAGCACTACCAAGTAGGGCTCCACGTCAAAGGGCCTTTGACTGGTGTTTTCTTTCCTTTATTCTTTCGGTCCACCCTCTCTCCAGGCTTCCACCAGTGGCGTCTCCTGGTGCACTTCTGTAAGTGGGATGACTAATGTCCATTGATCACCTACAGTGTTATTGCCAACCTGTTCCCTACCATAAGAGACACTTCCATTAATAGCATGCGCAGCTCCCTCGCCTGGGGTCACCTTGTGATGCTTCTGCACTGTGCACCAGGCCCCACCAACCAGAGGAGAAAAATTGGGACTAAGCCATAATCCCAGGTCTCCTATATAGTGGCGCAGTTCTCCATGAACCAGCGCCATCAGACTGGCTGATCCACTTTTATTTAGACCCCACTGTGCTTTTCCCATGTTCTCTACCTGATATGATGAGCTCTGTGTTTTATTCTATAGTGTTTCCCATTAAGCCATGTAGGGTATTCTATTAGGAAGCATTTTGTCAGAATTTCTCATGCTTTCATAATATAGTGTATTGTGGGAGTAGGTTGAGCTTTGGGGCAGTTGTATTTTCTGTATGTATTGTAGAGAGATAGTCCCAAGATTTAATGCTCAGTGCCCACTGACAAAGCAGTACTGTCCATGTATAGACTCAGCAGTAGCAGAGCCTGCTTTACCCTGAATACAATGTGATACATTAAAAATCCATAATAGAGTTCACCCCAGGGCTCTTAGCTGAAGCTTTGCTAAAGTCTGCTTTGTTCTCTGCTCACAAGAAGTTTGATAACAGCTTTTAGGCTGTCGTAAACCATTTATCAATGCTTCTTATTAGTATATTACCAAGCAATACATTCGTTTTTGGAAAGCATCTTGTATGCTGCAGTCTTACCCTAATGATAAATATTGTTTGCACCAATTATCCAGGTAATTTATTTATTTTTTGTATTTAAATGTTTTATTCATTTTCAAAAAGAAACATACATAAGATCCAGGTAAGTTTCTACCTCCTTTAAGATTGGTTTCAGGTCGATTTGGGTAGAGTATATGCTCCATTTTAGGGTTCGTTAAATATCTAAATATAGCAGGAGGAATCATTTCAGCATCCAAGGTTGAAATTGTTCTGGGGTACATATTTGATTTAGGAGAAGATTCTCACTACTGCTCAAAATAGCTTTCTAGTTGAGGATCATTGAAATGTTCTTGCATGTGTCTGTTATAATAACAGGATAACAGAGGGGATCCTAGGGTACCCAGGGCAGCATAGGTACAAGGGAGGTGTGGCATCCAAGAAGCTGGGGGGCAGGGGCTGAGGCATAACATGGAGGAGGGTTGGTGGGGCAGGGACAGTAGTTGGAGGATGCGGGGAGGGACTGGGAGGATGGTCAAATATAATGGGTGTGGAGCAGCTGTCCTCCTGGGTATAATGTGTAACACAGGTGGATGTCTAGTATGTAGGTAGCTTGACAACTTAGGGCAGAAATAGCGAGGCTGAGATGGGAACTGGAAAGGAGGAGAGTTGGTGGTTGGAGAGATGAGCGGGGGAATGAGAAGGGGATGTCACGCGCGCAGCTTAGAGGGTGGACTTAGGGCAGAATCCAGGAGGATGGCACACGATCCAGGAACACCGTTGCCACGGGGACCAAGAGGGGATGAAGAGGGTAAATGGCAGGTGGTGAGGGGTGGATGGGGGTGGGGAAGAATTAAGGCAAGGAGAAAGGACGAGAGCAAGGAAGGAAAGAGATGGCATTTCGGACAAGGGGATTAGGGCATTAAACAGGTTCACGGTATTGCAGAGTTTGGATGATCATAGTGATGGAGGAGATCAGGGTGCAGAGGGGCCAGAGATCAGGTATGGTAACGAGGACAGAGAGAATGGGAGGACAAAGGGCAGTAAGGGAACCAGTGGAAGGAGGACAGGCAATCCAAGATGGGGAGAGGACAAGACAAGCAAAGGCAGGAGGATATAGAGGAGGGCAGCATGGGCAAAGCAAAGGCACCCCAGGAGGGGGACCAGTTGGGGGATCGGACCAAGGGGAGGCAAAGCAGGGTATAATCAGGGGAAAGGTGGAAGCAGGATAAGGGAAGAATTGAGGCACTGGGAGTTGATCAGAAAGTAGAGAATTATGAGAGGGAGGGACCAAAGGGCGGGCATAACAAGAGGAAGAGGCAGAAAGGTTAGGGAGGTGGTAATAGTGGAGACTCAATACTAAAGGGAATAAGATGGGAAAACACATGAGGAAAAAGCAATGGGGGTGGAGTGTATGCCAGGCATGACTGCAGGAGCGTGGGTGCAATTATACCAAAGTGTGTGGGATAGGAAGGGGAAGCCAAACATTGTGGTCCATGTGGGCACCAATGATCTGGCAGGCAGCAAGGTGAAGGTGGTGCAGGAAAGGTTTAAAGAGCTGGGTGAGATCTGCAAGAGGGTAGGAAAATTGGTAGCTTTCTCTGAGGTACTGCCAGTCCCAAGGGCCAGTACTAGAAAGCTGAGGATAGAAGAGTTTAACTCATGGTTGGGGATGGTGTGAGGCATGGGTACTGGCTGGTGGGAGAGTGGGCCAGGACTTGGGAGCGCAAGAATCTATATGCACCGGACAGGCTATAGCTAAGTAAGAAGGGCACAAGGGTCCTGAAAGACAAACTGGAGAGATACTTGGCAGAAGAGCTGAATTTAAACTGAAGGGGAGGCAGCAGAGGGCAGGGTACTCAGCACCAGGAGGGGCTCCCCTCTAGTAGGAATTCAAAAGGGAGGAAGGGGCATGGAGATGGTATAGTAGGGGCAGAGGAGGAGGAGGAGGAGGAGGACACCAAGGGATGGCAGAAACAAGAGGAAAGGGGGCATGCTGGAAGGTAATGTCCATAAATGCAAGGAGTCTGGCCAACAAGGCAGCAGACCTGCAGGCGGTGATGGCAGAAGGAGAAGTGGACATAGCTGTCATCACAGAGACATGGGCAACCCAGTACCATGACTGGGACCTCGAGATCCCGGGTACCAATTGCTCAGGAAGGACAGAGAAAGGGATGGGGAGGTGGAGTGTCATTGTACATAAGGGAAGGGATACTGTGCACCAGGGAGGAGGGGAGGAGGGCTTGGCAAGCCCTATGGGTAATGCTACAGAACTCCAGTGGGGAAAGATTCATTTGAGAGTGGTGTACAGAACACCCTCAGAGGGCATAGAGTTGGACAGGGAGCTAGGGACCAGATAAGGAGGGTAGGAGGGAGAGGAACACTGTAACAGTAGGAGACTTCAATCTACCTGGAGTAGACTGGAGCACCCCAGCTACCTCCTGTTGGGAGCTGCTCCTCCTAGATGCTATCCAGGAGTGTTTCCTGACACAGGGAGTCACAGAGCCAACTAGGGAAGGGCCATACTAGACCTAGTGCTATCAGATGGGGAGCAAGTCCAGGAGGCAGAAGTGAGAGATCCCTTGATGGAGTGACCACCACACAGTGTGGTTTACATCAAAATGAGAGTAGTGGACTTCAAGAAGACAGACTTCAGTAAAGTGGGTAACATACTAGAGGGCACCTGGCCAAGCTCAGACCAGAGATGTATGCGGATCAGAAATGGCCCATTATTAAGAAGGGATTAATAGTGCTAAGTTTTGCAAAACATTCTAAAGCAACCTTTGTGGTGTTACTCAAAGCATCTATCTGATGTGGAACATCAGAAGTTGAGGCAGTGCGGGTTTGAAGAGGTTTATGCCTTTTCCTATAAGGAGAGAGGAGAAGGGGCACAGTTATATTGGTACCCTGTGGGGTCCCTTTCAAATTACAGGAAAAACTGGTGGATAAGGAGGGCAGATAGTTCTCCTTAAGGGAGACTAGATGGGCAACCTTTAACGTTGGTTTCAGGTTTATGCTTCGCTGGGATTGGTGTGCACTTTTACAGGAACCTCCTGGTAAAGATTACGGAGATAGCAGAGGGGTTAATGGTTTTGGGAGGACTGGAATATAACTTTAGATACGCATAAGGATAGTACCTCCAGGATCCCAAAGCGGGAACATGTGGTAAGTGGTTGCAAAACAAGTGAAAGGCATTGTTGGGCAAGTTGGGGCTGCAGGACGCATGGCGCTATGTAGAAAGTTCGACACCAGGGTACACTTTTTTCTCATGCGGCGTCAGATCTATTCCAGAATTGAGCTGTTACTGGTGAGTAGGGAGCATCTCTCCAAACTGACCAAATGCACATTAGGGCACCATGGTCCTATCAGACCATGCACCAGCCTCGGTTGAATTTACACTACTCCCCTTCACAAGCAGACTTTCTGGAGGTTAAACCTTTCTCCTTCAAGACAAGGAAGTACAGGAACAAATTCCATAGCTGACAGAACAAGCCATACAGGATAATGATACCCTGGAAATGGAAGGTGTGTTGTGGGATACTATTAAGACTATGATTAGAGGAAGCTTATAGCCATAAGCAGTGTGAGGGAAAAAACAAAGAAATCTTAGGCAAAGGAACTGGAGGACAAGACAGCTCAGTTGGAAACAGCACAGCAAAAACTGGACAAAGCAGGGGGAGGGAGTTGGGTGCCCTTAAGAAAAGTTGAATGGACTCTTGGATTGGAGGGTCGAGCAGCAACTAAAATTCTTCAGACAAAAATATTATGAGGGAGCCCCAGGGCATAAAATTGTTGGCTTGTTGTCTTTGGGCCAGGAGAGCTAGGGCACACATAGTAGCTGTTTTTCATCCAACCACAAAACAACAACACACGGGGAACCATTTTACAATGAATCAATCATCTTTAGCTACATCGCAGGCTTGGCGTATTTACCAGAATCGTGACTGCATCCTGCACCCGCCTCACAGGCCATAGTGCAGAAAATGATTCTCCTGTCTTCGACTATGGAGATGTAGTCTGCAGTGCCGGCCCTAAGTCAACCTTAGTCAGGCTGGACCCTCTTTTCCATTCTTTCTGCCGCTTTGCACTGAACTGTTCCCTACTCCACGCACCATTGTGACCTTTACCAATCTACGGACCTCCCCTCTCTACATAATATAAACAATCCCACTGCTTAAAATCCCAGCCAAGCCATCATCTCCCTCCTACCTCACATACACCTGACCAACCCCTGCACCTAGCTTACTCTCTCCAAACTTGGACTCCCATTCCCTGGCTGTCCCATAGGTCCACTACTGCTGGTCGGGCTGCTTTCAGCTACCGCAGACCAACGTTATCCGGAACTCCTCCCAGCAAACATCCATCATTTCTCCTCCCTCGCACCTTAACTCCTTGCTCCAAGTGCACTTCTCCTACCTGCACATGTGCCTAGGCAGTTCTGCTCCCTGTGTGAAATGACAGTACTTTGTTCTGCACTTAGTACTGCAACCAATCGGGTCTATAACTGCTGATCTCCCATTTCTCATTTGTCTGCACTATGCTGTCAAGCTACTGTATATACTACTGTTTTCTGACATTTATGCCTAGACTCTTGGACCAAATGATAGAGAATTCTCACTATGTATTTTCACCTGTGTATATATGCTGTTCAGCTATTGTCTATGTTCCCTCCCCAGGACGATCTGGAATCGAGCATTTAGCATGCTCAGTATGCCTTCCTGGTTAAACGCTGAATAAATAAATAAATATTTAACCAGGTGAAACACCATTGAGAAACTTATTTACAAAGTGGTCCTGGACAACAATACAATGCAGATCATACAAACAAGGATAAACAGAGTAAAGAAAAGTACCTAAATACAGTACAGTGCATGAAGACCTAATACTAAAATTGCAACAAGATTACAGTGCATGAGGGCCTAATAATACAATTACAATGAAAAAGGGGGCGGGGAGTATATACATGGTAAATGCAGTCTAAATACAGAAATATATTTACAAAATATACATGGAGCCATGGACTAGGCTTTTGGTGCAATGAAGAGTAATCAAGCAAACTTTTACAGTGTCTGACGCAAATAGATTGAAGAATATGAAAACAATTATAAGAGATGACAATCAGCAAGATTTTGATGTGAAAGAGACCTCGCTTAGAGGGGGGAAGGATGTGATGGAGAGAGAGATGGGGTAGGGACTTGGAGGGAGAGGAGGAAGAGGAGGAAGAATGGGGATAATAAAAGTGTATATTGAAAATTAGATTGTAGAAAGCCAGAGCAGGTGATGGCTTTTTGTAAAGAATAAAGTACTTTGTATAGGAGGGCCTGTAATGCGTAGCCATTATTGCTGAGAGATAACAGGAGTTAGGAGTAGCAATTACAAGCCTTCAAGGAATTTTATAAAAGCTATATAGTGCTAGGCAATGAGCATCACCAGAACAGATTGAAACTTTCTTAGGAAGCATTAAACTGCCCAACTTTCTTCTGAGAGAATCTGAACTTGTGCTGACCCATCTCAACACAAGAAATTGAACAGGCCATAGGAAATAGCAAAATGGGCAAGTGTCCGAGGCGGATGGTTTCCCTGTCTGAATTCTATAAAAATTCAAAGCCAAAATTGTTCCTATCTTGCAATGGGTCTACCATAATGTTATGACAGAGGAGGGATGACCTCCGCCATCTTGAGCATATGCTATGATGTCGGTCCTTCCAAGCCCGGCAGGGACCCATGTTATGCTTGTCATACCACCCCATTTCGATCTTGAATGTAGATTATAAAAGTTTTACAGCTATAATGGCCAAGCGGCGAGAACAATTGATTCCATTATTGGTCGATCCGGATCAAACAGGTTTTTGCAGGAGGCTAGCAGCAGATAATATGCGCATCCTGAATATCATGGACCACTTGAATACCCAAGGCGCCAGCCCTGATACTAAGCCTGGATGCTAAAAGGCATTTGATCCGATTGATTGGAGTTTTTTATGCGGGGTCCTTGCGGTTTTGTAGAAACCATACAATTATATGCTCATGTCAGGGCCTATGTTCAGCTTTCATCCAGCTTTGAATTGGGAGGGGACTCGTCAGGGGTGCCTTGTCTCCATTGATTTTACCTTGTACATTGAGCCCTGGCACAGTGGATCACGCCAAGATCTGGGGATATGGGGTGTTGGCTTTGGCCAACATGAGCATAAACTAGCCCTTTATGCTGATGATATGCTATATATATATAACCACCCCTAACGAGGTCCCTTACCGTTTAATGGAAATAGTACTGGAGTACTTCATGCTATCTGACTATCGTTAAATTCCACCAAAACTGAGACATTACAGTTTAACCTCATTCTGACGCAGCACTTACAAAGTACTTACCTGATGAAATGGACACTGCTGGCCATAAATATCTGGGTATCACCTTCAGAAACACAGGTGATTTCCTGTTTCAGGATAATTAAGTTCCACTCGGCAAACAGCTGAATGCAGATATTAAGAGGTGGTCCTTGCTCCCTTGCCTAACGCTTGAATCCTGGCGGTAAAGATGAATCTGTTGCCGCATTTCCTGTTTATGTTCCAGAGTGTGGCTGTGGGAGCTCCTGGGTCAATGGATAACAAGCATGCAGAGGAAAAAACAAATTTATATGGGCTGGTAAGAGACCTAGAGTACTAAAGGTTCTATTGAGGCCAGGAAACAGTGTTGGGGAGGGATGCAATGTTAGACTTGATGGAATATTGGCTAGCTACCCAGATTAAATGGGCTATCCTGTGGGGACAGACCCAAATAGAAGCCATTGGTGTACAATGGAAGAGGTGCAAGCAGGGACCAGTCCCTGTTTACCACCATATTCACCTAGCCAGATACAGACCAGCCGTGGAAGCTGGTTTCCAGGGATGAAAGTTACCTTGGTGGCCTGGGACAGATTTCAAAGATATCCCTTGACTGGAAGGGAGGTATGGAGATGGAAATTTTCCTCCAGGCCTCTTGGACTCCTGGTATGAAAAAACAGAATCAGATGGGATTGAGATGCCAGCCCAGATCTTATGGGAGACGCAGCCTAACATTTGAGAATGTCAAAGAGAATTTGGGTGGAGGCCAGCAGACATGTTTCACTATCTTTAGGTACACAGTTATATACAAAAGCAAATAAAGAGGCATTTAGTGGACCCCATCTATCACACAGATAACCTTCCCTTAGAGATTTACTTCGTTGTTACCCGAAGAGGCTGATTTCTGCATCTGTTGGACCTTACAGGGCCTATGGCAACTTTGTCAAATATCTTGAAACAAAGTGGGAGGAGGAGGTAGCTTTCCAGTTGACCATTAGGGAATGGCAACATATAGGAAAGGGGCTTTTAAAACCACATCCACACCTAGGTGGCAAGAATTTGTTTGGAAAAATGAGAGTCCGGTATTTCTTAACCCCCTCACTTAAAGGTCAAATGGGATCAGCCTTCTGGAGCTGAATGCTGGAGAAATTGTGGAGAGCTTCAAGCCACACATACGCACATTTTTCATACCTGCCCAAAACTGGGGAATTCCTAGCATAAGTGACTCAAAAATTAGAGGCCATATTTCAATCAGATGAGCCACTTCAGCTCTACCATATTATACTGGGCTTGCCATCTATTTCGTGAAAGAAGCGAACGATGCTACCGTTGATACATTTGTGTGGTAGCGGTAGGAAAGGCTGTTACCCATAAATGGCTGAAAGAGAATCTCCCACACTTGCAGAGTGGGAAATGATAGTGGAGAAATTCAAGAGATGGAGAGGTTAACATATTTAACACAGGACAGAACACCAACATTTATGGAAAGATGGACCAGGTGAATGATAAACAATGGGTAGAAGAGGTGTCGCTAGAGGCCTTGTGGATCTAAAGGCATGATTAGTCAGGCAGTCCTAGGAGACATATCCTCTCTGATGAAGGAGTGGGAATAACATTGAGATATCTGTGAGTAAGACCCCATTCTGTGAACCAAGGCCCACCTAAAATGCCACTGAATGCACTTAGAAGTTTTTATAATCGATATTGGTTATATTCCTTCTGTCTTGCCTGGTTATTACTTTTAAATGAATTGTTTTAGTTTTTCTTTACTGCAAAATGCCTCATCCTTTTTATCTGGTGTTCCATTGACTCATAGGATGCCTATACTAGAGGACTCCTCTTGAAATTGACTTGCAAGTGAAATTATTTTAATGCATTGTATTAAGAACTCTGACTCAGTTCCTGTTATACAAAACGCCAAAGTCTACATTTTTGACACAAGATATCCTTATGTCAACCATCTTAACGGTAACTGGTGAAACGTCAGTGTATATCATGCTTTCATTCTACAACTTACAAAGTATAAAAAAAAAAAGGTTAATTGAGGCCACGGACATGTGCTCAAAGGCACGTAAAAAGAACTTTAGGGCCAAGAGACCTAGCTGGTTTAGCAGGAAGGTGGCAGATAAAGTGAAGGAAAAGAGAGCTGCTTCCAGAGGTACAAGCATACCTTGAGGGAGGAAGACAGAGTTTTACGAGTGAAAGCTAGAGAGGCAGGAAAGAGGTCCGGCAACCAAGGTGGTGAAAGAACCGAGACTGGCACAGGGGAAATGATTTCTTCCATTACATTAAGGAAAATCCAGAAGGGACAGGATTGTAAGGATAAGGGGGGAGGGGGCAGAAAATGGTGAGGATCAGGTGGAGGCACTAAATGAGTACTTCTGCTGTGTCTTCACTAGGGAACAGGATGGGTCCATGTCACGGGATAATTGGGGTTGCCTGGGGGGTGGGAGGAATACAATGGAGAGATCAGGGTTGAAAGGGTCTTAAAGGGGACTGAGTGACCTGAGGGTGGACAAAGGCTCCCTGGCCCAGATGAGTACACCTGAGGGTCCTAAGAGAGCTAGCGGAGGTACCAGCAGACCCCTGACGGACTTGTTTAACACCTCGCTGGAAAGGGAGTGTGCCGCAGGACTGGAGGACATCACATGTTGTACCTCTACACAAGAGTGGTCCCAGGATGAGCTGGGTAACTGCAGGCTGGTCAGTCTAACCTCTATAGTGGGCAAGTTGATGGAGACCATTCTTAAGGAAAGGCTGGTGTCCTTTCTTGAGCTAAATGGTCTCTGGGATAACAGGCATGGGTTTGTCAGGAGAGATCCTGTCAAACAAACATGATAGACTTCTTTGACTGGGAGGTCACTGGACAGGGGCAGGCTGTGACATCCTGTATCTGGACTTCAGCAAGGCATTCGATTCAGTGCCACATGGCAGGCTGATCAGCAAGCTGAGGGACCTGGGAATAGAGGCAAACTGCTAGGGTGGATCGGAGCTGGCTGCGGACAGGAACCAGAGAGTGGTGGTAGTGGAACTATCCAAACCTAGGCCTGTAACCAGTGGGGTCCCACAGGGCACAGTACATGGACCTGTAGTGGTCAGCATCTTTATTGGTGACATAGCTGAGGGTCAAAGTAAGATCTGCCTTTTGCTGATGATACCAAGCTCTGTGGAGGGAGACAAGAATTAAAGGAGGATCTGGCTAGGATAGAGATATGGTCAGGCATCTGGCAGTTAGATTTCAGTGCCAAGAAATGAAAGGTCATGCACCTGGGAGCCTGGAACCCAGGGCCAGCTGAGTGGGGGTACAGGTGACCATCTCAGAGGAGGAAAAAGGAACTTGGAGTGTTGGTCAGGGGTGATATGAAGCACTGCGCAATGCCGTGCGGCAGCAGCCAAACAAATAAAATGCTGGGCTACATCGCCAGAGGAATCACCTCTAGGAGGAGGGAGGAAGTTATTCTGCCACTGTACAGGTCTCTGGTGAGATCGCATCTGGAGTACAGTGTACAGTTCTGGTGCCCTTATCTGAAGAAGGATGTCAGTCTACTGGAGGGGATCTAGCAGAGGGTAACCAAGATGATCCAGGGCATGGGGACAAAACATATGAGGAGAGGCTGAGGAGCGCAACATGTACTCCTGGAGGATAGAAGAGAGGGAGGGGACATGACAGAAAACCTTCTGGCACCTCAAAGGCATAAACAGGGTTCAACCGAGGGTATATTCAGTCTAAGAAAAGAGGGTACAACAAGGGGCATAGCCTGAAGCTGGTGGGAGGTAGATTTAAGAAGGAAATGAGAGACACTTTTTCACGGAAAGGGTGGTAATGAGGCAGAACGAGTTGCCAGAGGAGATGATAGCAGTGAATACAGTAGCCAGTTTCGTGGGGGTGGGACAGAGTGAAAAGAAAAAATCAGAACGGGAGGAATCAGCACGCAAGTATAAGGAGGAGGTATGGGGGGGAGGTGGATAATTCCAAGAGGAGTAAGGGGAAGGGGGTGCAGCTCCAGGGTTCTAAACTGAGCTGCACACTGAGCAGACTAGATAGACCATAATGACCTGTTTCTGCTGGCAATTTCGTATGTTTGTATGTTTGTATAAGTAGAATGTTATCTACATATTGTGTGTGTACATTTTTGTTCCCTTCCTTTCACAATGACTCTTTTGATCTAAGGAAAGTCTGTAGTTGGATAGAGAGAGCTAGACGCCACTAGACCGGGGGTTTGCACACCTGCCTCATACTTCTTTGCAGTGAGACAGATCTGGGGTGGATTCATATGTAGTGTTGGTAGTTGGTTGATCTGTTGGGACAGTGAGGATGGCTACAGATAGAATGTGTTGTCAGAGCCTCAACTCTGTGATGTAGGGCACTTGTGACCACAAGATTGAGTTAGTGGGCAGAGCAGTGGCTGCTGTTGAGCAAAGCAGACCTGCTGTGAGTATCAGATTGCTGGTCAAGGGAGAGCCAAGTCCTTTTAATGTCTTTATAAGTGATATTACATAAGAACTGGAAGGAAGGTGTGCCTCTTGCAGATGACACCAAGATCTGCAACAAGGTGGGCACTCTGGAGGGGTTGGAGAGAATGAATAGAGACTGAAAAGCTTGAGGAATGGTCAAGGGTATGGCAGCTGGGTTTCAATGCTAAAATTGCAAAATGATGCACCTTGGGTGCAGAAATCCAGAGGTGTATTACAGAATGGGGTGGGGAAGGTATTGTGGTCATTAAACAGGAAAGGAGCCGACCTGGTGGTGTTGAGATTGAAGCGCTTGTCGCTACACTCGCACCATGCCGATGACACGGGTTCGGGAATGGACTCGGCCTTCAGAGGTTGGCAGGAAGGAGCAGGATTGAGCGCCCTTAGGACGGCTTTCCTCTCCTGGGAGAGTGGGTGATGCGTGCCACAGTTCTTGCGTGCTCCCGTGGAGGCCAAGAGCATTGCAACTTAGGCCGCACATACATGGGGTAGGGGTTGTCAACGGACGTCCTGCACATGGGAGCGGGAGCGCATCATCACACACTGGACGCCATTGCACATCCGCGTCCCCGGGAACACCAGAACGTGGAAAGCCCTGGCACCGGGTAGGCGATGGTGGGTCCAGTGGATGACCTAGTTGGTTCCAGTCCAGCCAACCTCTGTAAAAAGGATAAGAAAAACTTGAGGAGTACCTCACTACCAATAAGGCTTAAACAGTATAGACAATTGGTAGAGTTAGTTACTAATGTAATGTTATATATTCTATTATTAAATTATTTTTTTCTCTTCGAATTAAATTGAATACAGTATCAACGATTTAAGAAATATGTTGATACTGTATCAATGTAATTTTGAATTCAGAAGACAGAAGAAAAATAATTTAATAAATAATTATATAAACATTTTAACATTTGTTGAGTGGCTTGATTTCTACCAATTGTCTATACTCCAGTGGATGACCCCATGGTCAATGCCGGGTCACTCCCAACCAGTCTCCAGCTCTCCTCACGCTCTGATCACCCCTACTGGGATTCTAGATAGAGGGCCAGAGGAGTAGGTGGTCCCACCTTGGGGGCTCAGAGTCGGGGTGGGGTTGGGGAGTCAGTAGCTGTGGGGAAGAGATCCTAGGATGGAGACCTGGCCTGGAGAGGACCTCAAGCAGAGTGGGAACTGACTGGTCTGAGTGACCACACCCCGAGGGAGACCTAAGGGCCAGTGAAGGACGAGCATAAAGAGAGTTTAAAAAAAAACAGGAAAGGGACCTGGGGTGATCATAACAGATGACCTAAAGGTGGCAAGGCAATGTGACAAAGTAGTAGGGAAAACCAATGAGATGCTGGGATGTATTTGGGGATCACCAGCATATGGAGGGAGATTGTTGCCACTACATTGGTGAGACCACACCTTTAGTACTGTGTTCAGTTCTGGAGACCAAACCTCAGAAATGAGATAGACGGGTAGAGGCCATCCTAACAAGAGCAACAGAAATGGTGCAGGGCTGCAACAAATGTCCTGTGAGGTAAGACTGAGGATCTAAACATGTATACCTTGGAAGGGGGCAAGATAGAGACTTTTAAATACCTTACGGGGTGAATAAGGTATAGGAGGTATAGGAAGGAGCATTTTCTAGAAAAGAAGGTGTACAAGAACTAGAGGACATGAAGTGAAGTTGAGGGGAAGTTTATGAGGGATGTGAGGGAGTATTTCTTCACTGAGAGGGTGGTAGATGCCTGGAACAATCTTCCTGTGAGGGCGGTAAGGGTGAAAACAGTGGTGGGCTTCAAGCATAAATGGGATAGGTATAAAGTAATAATAATAATAACTTTATTTTTATAGCGCTTTCTGCAACCAAGGCGCTGTACAGCTTTAAAAACAGATAAAATCCAGTAAAACATAAAATTCACATATAGCAGATTACATGAATAAATAATGTTGGTAACAATTACTCCTGGTAGGCAAGATGCTGTAAGTAGGTTTTCAAGGCCTCTTAAAACTCTCCACAGTCATGCACTCATGACCGACGAGATGGAGAATTCCACAGGGTCGGGCTGCTATACATAAAAGCACGGGCCCTGATGTTTAAGGCGACTTGAAATATCTAACAACCCCCGTCAGCTGACCGGAGGGTTGTCTGGGGCAGTAAGGCAGCAGAAGCTCTTGCAGATAGCCCAGGCCCAGTCCGCAGGGCCTTAAAGGTCAGAAGTCCGACCTTAAAGGTGATCCGCCACTGAATTGGCAGCCAGTGCAGTTTGTGCAGCACCAGTGTGATGTGACTCAAACAAGGAGTCCCCATCAACAACCGCGCGCAGCGTTTCTGCACTAGCTGCAAGCAGCGGATATCAACCCCGGTAGCCCTAAGGCACAGGGAGTTGCAGTAGTCCAGGCGCAAGGTCACAAAGGCATGGAACAGCGTTGGAAGGTCACCGGATGGAACAAGGTGCTTAATCCTGGTGATGTTCCTGAGATGGTAAAATGAGGACTTGACACCTGCGAACGCAGTGTCAACCTGTCGCCAAAACCACGCATTAGGTTCTTTAATTGCTCAGAGGAAGGCAGCAGGATACCTCTGAGACAAAGTCTGAAGGTTGTCCAATCACCAACGCCTCTGTCCGTGACCCGATCCACCACCAACACCTCAGTCTTTCTAGAGTTCAATTTCAACCAGCTGGATTTCATCCAGTCCTGGATTTCTTGAGGCAGTTATTAAAGACCGAGCAGGCACTATCCTGGTCAAGTGCAAAAGACAGGTAGAGCTGGGTATCATCAGCATAGCAGTGAAACCTCAGCCCATACCGTCTTACAGTGTCTCTGAGGGGCAACATATACACCGGAACAACATGGGGACAACACTGACCCTGAGGAACCCCACATGGCAGAGAGAATGGTCCGGAGGAAAAATCCCTGACACCACCCTCTGAAATCTGCCAGTGAGGAAAGATGAAACCATCTGAGAACTGTTCCAGACAGGCCATAGATGACCCTCAGGTGCCCAAGAAGCACCCTGTGGTCCATGGTGTCATAGGCTGAGGAGAGATCAAGAAGTACCAAGATGGAACGGTGCTTCTGATCCATTGCCATCAGGAGATCATTGAGCACCTGAACCAGAGCGGTCTCGGTACTATGCCGCTTGAAACCAGACTGGAGAGGTTTAGATATTGTGGATGGTAAGGTGGTTCTCCAGCTGTAGCACGACAACTTTCTCAGTCACCTTCCTACAAAGGAAAGGTTTGAGATAGGTCTGCAGTTAGTGAGGCAGTTTGGGTCCAGAGCAGCTTTCTTCAGGAGGGGTGTCACCACCACCTCCTTCAGGAGCTAGGAAACTCACCCGACTCTAGGGAACACCAAACTATCTTCGCGAGGATAGGATCATTGATGTCCGCCTGGGTCTAAACTACAGTACATTGGGTGCACCCTGGGCAATCTGCACGATATGCACAATTTCCAGCTAGTCAAAAGAGCTCCAGGCAAATGGAGGAGAAGTGACTGGGCACCGACCACCATCAGCTCCCATAGAGTGAGCTGGCAGGATCTCAGCCCTGATGCTGGTCACCTTATCTGCAAAGAACCAAGCAAACTCATTACACTCAATTTTGTGAACAGGATCTTGCAACCTGCAGACAGGTTGGGTTGCACAACCTGTCCACAGTTCGAAAAGAGTTGAGCCGATCGATTCTGAGTGGCAGCAATCTCCCGGACAGGACGCTGCTTTCTTACAGGTGATTGCTGCTCGATAGATTTGATAATGTTCTATCAATCTAAGGTGGTCAGCATCCAGGGCAGATTTCCGCCAGCAACGCCTAATCTTCGCCCCACTCATTGCAACTCCCTCAAGGTCCCGCCAAACCATGGAGACCGAGGGCAGAGAGAGAGAGGACGAAGACAGACCGGAGTGATAGAGTCCAGAGCCTCAGTAACTGCCTTATAGGCCTGAACTAGGCACTCTGGGCTCTTGCTTGCCCCCAGAAATCCAGATAGGTGTAGTACCATCAGTAGGCCATCAGGGCTCACATCCCGCAAAGGCGTATCTGACCATCTCCACAGGGCATGCCTATAAGGGGGGCCTGGAAACTGAACCTTATGGTGTGGTGATCTGACCTTCTGACTGGTTCCACCACCAGATCGTAGGTTTTGATCCCGAGGAGGAAAACCAGGTCAAGAGAGTGACTGAGCTTATGAGTTGCAGAGGCAACAACCTGTGTAAAGCCCAGCGATGTCATCAGCTGGAGGAATTCTGACCGACTAAGAGTTCATCATTGACCCAGGATTAAAGTCACCCAGGACCATCAACCTGGGTGACTTAAATGCCATGTCTACCATGAAGTCCACTACTCCTGTAGGAACTGCTTCTCACCCCGGTGAACAGTAGATGAGAACGATCCTACAGCCTACACCTGCAACAACGGTACACTCAAATGAGCTAGACTCTCAACTGGCACACCAACAAGGCCCAGTTCCATCTTAAAACATTGGCCACACCCCCACCCCTGCTGTCCGACTCGAGTGGAGTATCACCGAGAAACTGATCAGAACAGCCTCCAATATGGGGCCAGAATTATTGTCCAACCAGGTCTCAGTGATACATGCCAGGTCTGCTGTCCCAACAAGATCAGCCATAACTGCCGTCTTGTTCTTAATAGACCTGGCATTGCATAACACCCTTCCGAGTCGGACAAGATTCCAGTGCTGCCCGAGCCCGAGCTATTGGCCCAAAGACATTGAAGCCCATGGTATGGAGACCAGGCATGGAGAACCGTGTTCTGAATCCATTTTGGCCCAGGGCATCTCCTGACCTCACTACCAGATACGAGCACCCCCTCTATGAGCAATTCCTAGTGCTCTGTAACATTGATATACTGCAGCCTGCAGTGGGGGGTAAATTGGCATCAGAGCGCCGGGGGGGGTGACTGGAAACCAGGTAGCGCCTGCAGTGGCATGTTAGGCAAAGGAAAGAGGGGCAGATTATGGGCCCAAGTAGTCCTTATCTGCCAACAAATTCTGTGTTTCTATGCACAGGATGAGGAGGATTTACTGTAGAACATGTCCTTCCACATTAGTCAAGAAAAATAGGCGATATCAAATTTGTGTTTGTTCAGATAACTGTGCCATGCCCCCACCCCACTGCTTCTGCCAGTACTATGTCAACCATCCTCTTTCATACTATTATTTAATACAGGCCACCCAAGTGTGGTGGTAAAAGATTGGCAGTGCTCGTAGATTTCCAGAAACACTGCTGTCTGCAGCAGTAAACATGTGGTGGCTACATTTCACAGTGCAGAAAGACTGTGTCAGGAAGGTGGCCCATTCACTGTGCAACGGCACTATAAGCCATGGAGAAAACACTCCTGAACCAGATAACTCGGTTAGTAATCAGTCATCTGGCAAATGGCAGGGTAGGCTGCTTTGTTTTCTTGGGGATCAGCACCCTTTATTACCATTTCCTGTGGAGGTTGAGATTATTTTGCTAGGGTCTTTTTTTGTTTCCTACTAGATCAGTAGAAGGCGTATTCCTCACCTTCCAAGCCTGAGGGTGGAGTGAGTCAGAACCAGGTGAGTGCTCATTCTCAGTAACATCTTCCAAAGAGACAGCACCAGCAGGAGTTACAGCAGAGTGGGTAACGAGGGTGGCAGTGGTAGTGTCTGGCATCACAGTGGCAAAGTCATAATCATCGTCACAGTGGCAGCAGTCATGGCTGAGTGGGTCACAGTTATGGCAATCCTGGCCAAGTGGGTCACAGTTACGGCAGGCATGGCTGGGTGGCTTACAGCCGTGGTGGTGACAGTGACAACTAAGGTGACAGTGGTGATAATAGGGCTCGAGACACACTGGTGATATAAGTGGGAGTATTTCCTAGTAATAAAGCCAGTACTTCCATAAATAAATTGAGCTGTAAAAGGATGGTGGCATTGGTTGCAGTAATACTACCCACAGCTACTTCCATTAGAAGTAAGCTTTGAAACAGAAAAGAACACAGTTTTGGATGGCAGACGTGTTCAGATCATCCTCCTTCACCCTTACCAGATCATAGTTAGATGGTACAGCAAACTTGCTGGAGATAGCATGTTTTCTGGGCAGTGTGGAACAGTTACATAGCATAAACCAAAAGTATAGGATACTTAAGCAGTAAGTCACTATGGGAATGGGTGTGCATTAAAGGATTAATGATGCACATCTCAGGGCATGGTATCTTGAGGCTGAAGGACAAGTGTCATTATGCCTGTGAGAAGTGCATCATTAATCCTATGTGACATGCACAGCAACCAATTAATTTCAAACTACGAGGATGCACCCAAATGGATAGGGACAGTGAGCTGTGAAATGAGGAGTCAACTGACTGTCTTTTGAGTCCCACACAGACCCAGGTTCAGAAACCAGATGACACAAACAGCCCTAACCACCTTGGTAAGTTAAGTCTGATCCACTGAGAACTACAGCAGATTTATAAATTGCATGCACACTGCCATGCTTATGCAAGGGACAGCATCACACAACAAGTAGCGCAAGCACAGGTAGGTTGTGCCACTGTGTGCTGCGTGCTGCAAGGGAGGAGTTAGCTGACAGCCTGCTTCCTTTGTACTCAAACAAGAGAATCAGACAACCAGAGAGAAAAAAAAAATACAGTCTTACCGAGTCAAGCTTGACTCAGTTGAGGGCTGAGGCGCTGGATGCCTTACCTCGCACTCATGCTGGTGACCCGTGTTCAGGAACGAGCATGGATCGCGGGTCGGTTGGGAGGAGAAGGATAGAGCACATAATGGCTGCTCTCTTCTCTGGGGGTCATTTGCAAGCTGCTGCTGATAGTGCCACCTGGGGGTGCTCGGGTGAAAGGTATGGTAGTGGAGGCAGCAGTATGGGGATGGGGCAGACAGCAGAGGGGCGGAGCAGGAGGTGCATCTCAACGCCTCCTCGCTCATTGGCCCTCACTGCATGCCGATGTCTGGGTTGAACAAAGGAAGCAACCCCTGTCTCTCCTAGGCGACTCCTCGCTGCACATCCTCGGTTCATCGGGCAAACTCCTTGTGCAGGTCCACTTCAATATGTCGGGAGGTAAAATGGGGGTTCCTCTCACTTCACACACGGGTCAAACCGACATCAAAGGTCAGAAGTGGAACCATGTTCTCTAGGGCAGACTCGATGACGAGGTTTGTGTAAGGGGCAAAAAAGCTTGACTCAGTTTCTACTGTATTTCCACTGGGATTTTAATTTCAGCTGCTGTGGTTAAGCAGTTCATTATTGACACTCCATAAAAATACTTACATATAGCTATAACTCTGATGCAAAGAATGCATCTAATAATATAAATTTGCAACTCTGATATTTTTTTATATATGTACCCTATAGATTTTCCCTTTCTCCCTGACCGGGATCCCAGCAGACACGTATGTGATGCGTGTGTGGAGCGCACACGGTATCTGCTCGGCCCTTCTGCCCCACACCTGCTATTGCCACCGCGCGCCCTACGCTTCCCACCCGGACCTTCACGCGGTTGGAGCGGAACTACAGAGGGTGCGGGCATCCACCCCGGAAAGAGTGAGCTGTCTTATGGTTGCTGAGTCCCACTCCTTCCTCCTCTCCCTCCCACACCGGCTCTCCCTGACGGAACCAAGGGTCGCTCCCAATCCCAGGTCACCAGCGTAGCATGAGGTAAGGCATCCAGCCTCAGCCTTCAGCGCCATCAGGCCGGCTCAGCTCTGATACTTTCAGGGTCTTACCACTGGGGCTCTGATTCAAAACTCTTTACTGAATTAGGAAACCTATTATGGCTAATGATTGAGGAATATAGTTTTAGACAGTATTTCTCTGCAAGTTGGGGCTCAGACTGCAGAGCAAACAGCAGAATGTCTGCCTCCTTTCCTTTGCACAAGAAAATAACTGGATCACATGGCCTGGTTTTAGTGGCTTCAGAAATGACCTCCGATTGGTCTGAAAGCTGCTGTGAGATTTAAAATCCATTTGTCCCTAATTTCCTTACCCTGGACGAGATCTTGGCAGCCCTGACAAGAATACTTAACCTTCCCTCATTTCCCATAAATTCCCGAGATAATGGAAAGCACAGTAGTCACCCGCTTTTTGAAAGCGGGTCAGGATGATCCACACCAACTATAGGCCCATTTCAGTTGTCCTCCCTATCTCCAAAGCTGCCGAGAGGATAGTCTAAGACCAGCTGGTAAACTACCTCAACAAGTATCAACTGCAATGCCAGCAGCAACATGGCTTTCATCAACTTCATAGTACTACAGCAGCCCATTTGGGGTACATGGGTTACATTCACAATGCCTTTGATCGTGGGCACTTGGTGGGAGTACCAGTCATCCCGACCCTACCACTCTGGAATCGCAGCTGCAGTACGACTTCAGCAATCTTGAAGACTGGTTCTGCAATGCTCGGCTGCTACTAAATTACAAAAAAAGAAAGACTGTGCTCTTTACCTCAGCCCACAGTAGGCACAAGTTGACTAAGCTATCAATGAAAAACAATCAAAGGAACCCATCGAGATGGTCAACAACTTCAAATATCTAGGACTTACCTTAGATAGCTCCTTCTCCTACTCCACCCATATTGACCCTAATCGCCAGGTCAGCCAACTGTAAGCTAGGTCAGCTATATAGACACCACCACTGTTTAACTAAAGAAGCCCTGCAACTAGCCATCTCAAGCTCAGTCCTCTCTCTCGTGGATTATGGCCTCGCCATTTACAGTGCAGCCTCTGACTCGCCCATAAACATATCTCCACCACCTTAAACAAAGCCTGCAGACTAGCCCTGGCCGCACCAGCACATCAAGATCTCACCCACACCTGCCACCTTTACACTTAATCGGGCAGGTTAGATTTGGACAACAGAATCCACTACCAAGTTTGTCTCTTAGCCAAAAGATGTCTTGGGCCTTCTGCCCACAGGTTCACAATCCCTGCTCTGCCCAGCTGATACAGTTAGATTACCCAGAGCCTCTAACACTAACCCTTTAAGGTCCTTTTCCATCGTCTCCCTAGGCCAGAGATCCTTCGGTTACTGTGTGTCTCACTCTGGCTTAACCCTCCCAGCTAACCTACCCTGAAGCTAAATTGGTCCCTACAAAGCCAAACTTTGTGCACACCTCACCGCAAACGAAGTTTACCTGCCTCAAATGACCCTCCTCCTCTTTGCCTCGCCACTCTGTCCTTCGTAGCACTTCTGTTCAACCCTGGCTCTACCACCCACCCTGTTCACCTGTTGCCTGCTCTCCACCCTCCTCCACCTGCTCCCCTCTCACTTCTACCTCTGTGTCTCACCGACATTCCTCCTCCTGCCTTTCTTCTTCCACTGCCCTCCCCATCCCCTACCTATATTCCTACAGTAGAATCCAGTTACTCTGGCCTCCTGCACTAGCCATGCTTGTCTGGATTTTTCCACCATTTGTTAATGTCCTACCTTTACAACCCCTGTTTCTGACTAGTTACAATTTCATTATTATGTTTATCCTTGTTTTCCATGTCTCTGTGTTTATTTTGTTACTATGAATTTGTGTTTAGTTATTTTAACTGTAGCTTTTTCATGGCATGGAACCTTGCAAATGAGCACTAAGCTCAAAGGTTGTTATCCAAGCTCTCAATAAATAAAAATAAATAAAAATAAATAAATAACCCTAAGGACGCTGTTCATTATTAGGTTCTAAATAAAGTAAGCACACAAGTTTTATTTATATGGCACCAATCCGGAGGCTCTGGGAACCTTACAGGTAATTAAAAAGCAGGGTTCACAGAACAATCATACATATAAATTACACAATGAGTTTTTATTTTTATTATTTGTTTATTTATTTCACCAGGAAGGCATACTGAGTAGTATAGCTTGTTTACAGATGCATCCTGGGGGAAGGGAGAGCAGTTCACAGTGGTAGCAGTAATTACAATTGTAAGAAACATATAACACAATATTTACAAGAGAGTACAATGAGGTACAGGTTAAAGTAAGAATCATCCCAATATATATAGCAATTAGACCAGCATAACATTCTGTGGTGATTTTCATATGCAGCCCATGATGCTTTGCATTGTGTGGGCATGTGATTTTGTATTTTCTTGAAGCTTGGCTTCTCAGCCAAATGCCCTTTAGGGTAACCCTTGCCTCGGTGTTTGCGCACAGAGGTTCTTTTGTCTTTAGCAATTAGACATTATCAGTTGGATACAGCATGTGTTTAGACACTCTGCAAACATAGATTAATATCTTGCCATGCTGGAGATGGTGAGCAATGTTAGAGAGGAGGTAGGAAATATTTAGTACGGATAGGGAGCATTACCAAGGGCAGCTGAGTCTGATATATGGAAAGGCTGAGTGGTAAGAGAGAACTGGGAATGTAGGCGGAGTAGTGGGGATGGAGTAGGGGGTGAGAGGTGATTGCTATGTGTGGAGACTAGTCTTTGACAAAGGTAAGGCCAGAAGGGTTAGAATATAAGTGAGAAGTACAGATCTATTTTTTGTCGTGAAGTAAAGTTGGGAGACCTGGAGGAAGGAGGGAGTAAAGAGGTTAGGTTGTTGTGAGTGTAAGAGAGCTGCCGTGTGTAGGGTGTAGAGGTTAGATGTGGGGTTGAGAGGATGGAGTGGAGATTGGGTAGTGGTGAGTGATGGGTATTAGTGACTTGGAGGGGTGTCAGAGTTATAGGCTGCAGGAAAATTGAGAGAGGCTGGGTTTGATGGAAGGGGAATTAGGGCAAGAACGTGTGGAGAGGTGCAGACTTGTAGGAGGGAAGAGAAAGTACAGGGGAGGAGGCATTTTGGATAATGGGGGGGCATTCCACAGCTTGGGACAATTAAATGAGAGGCAGATTGACCATCAGTGATGGTCCTGGGGGGCAGGTGTTCTAGAACTGGAGCTGTGGAGGTGTGGGGAGGGAGGTTAGATAGAGTAGAGGTGAGGTAGTTTGGTAGTGACCCAAACCAGAATTTGGCAACAAAGTAATAGAGTGGGTGAATCTTCTGGATTCAAGGGAAGGGAAGGAGAGGGCTTTATAAAGATCACAGTGGTGAGTCCATGGGGAGGAGGAGGATAGAGTGAATCTGCAGAAGGTGAAAGAGGATGTCCAGCCTGGCAAGGGTGG
Organism: Neoceratodus forsteri; assembly: GCA_016271365.2. NCBI lineage: Eukaryota > Metazoa > Chordata > Ceratodontiformes > Ceratodontidae > Neoceratodus > Neoceratodus forsteri. The sequence goes on along the minus strand of JADMNL010000024.1, from coordinate 51,619,852 downwards.
ATTTGGAGATGCACTGTAGACTATATTGGCATAGTCAGAAGAGGGAGGATCATTTTCTGTACAATTGCAAGGCGAGTGTAATGGAATGCAATCATAGTTTCTGTATAAAGCACCAAGTTTGGGATGCAGATTTTTCAGGACTGCATTCACATGAACAGAAAGTCTAGGTACTGGTCTAGCAGACTCCTAGGTATCTGAATGTGGTGACATTCTCAAGAGAAGTTCCATCTAGGGTGTGGAAGATGGATGAGGGGACAGGATTAGAAAGTCTCTGCCTAGTGCTGAAGGTCACGGAGACAGTCGTTTTGGCTTAGGAACAGCTGGTTGGATTGGAACCAGTGCTGTACCTTGTTGAAATCTTACTGCAGTCTCATCTACTACATCTGTATGGGAACTACCAGAGGTGTACAGGACGGTGTCATCCACATACATGTGTATTTTAGTAGAGGAGCAGGTAGCAGGTAGATCATTTAGAAATACCGAAAAGAGGATTGGGCCGAGGACTGAGCCTGTGGGACTCCAGTATTGATGGAGATAAGTTAATAAATAAATAAATAACTTATTAAAATCGCAAACATTCTCTGGATAAGCTTTCTTGAAAAGATAGGTCTTCAGGTCCCTCTTGAATGCCTCCACTGTTGGAGCCTCCTCAAAGATCTTGGAAACAAGTTCCAGAGGACCATGCTTGCCACCTCAAATGAGCGATCACCTGGGTTTTCAGCCTGGTCCCCGGAACCGCTAGGAGGCCCTCAGTGGAGGAGTGGAGGGAGGGAGGCATTGGGATGGCAGGTGTAAGGAGGTCTGTCAGAGCCAGGGCCCGAGCCAATAGAACCTTATAGGTGAGCAAGCCCAGCTTGAGGTAATCCTCCACCTGACAGGCAGCCAGTGCAGATCTCGCAGGACCAAGGTAACATGATGAGACCTAGACAGGTCCATCTGCAGCCTGGCCGCTGCATTCTGTACCAGCTGGAGCCATCGGAGGTTCCTCACAGACTCCAAAGTAAAGAGCATTACAGTAGTCCAGCCTGGATGTGACAAAGGCATGCATCAGTGAGAGCAGGTCCTCGGTGGAATTAGGGTTTAATCTGGGCGAGGTTCCTTAGTGGTAAAACCACTCTGGACAACAGACGACACCTGAGGTTCAAGTGTTAGTCTAACTTCAAGGATGACGCCCAGATTTTCAACCCTAGAGGATGCATCAATGGGGTAGATCCCAGGACTAATCCTGTTACCACCCCTTCACGCCAGTGACCAGGCTTAATCACCAGTACCTTCTGCCTTGTCGAGGTTCAGCCTCAGCCAGTTAGAGGACATCCAGTCCTGGACTTTGGCCAGGCATTTATTCAGCACTTCAACTGCATCATTTATTCCAGGGGCAAACAACATATACAGTTGGGTATCATCATCGTAACAGTGAAAATCCAAACTGTGACATCTGATGAGCTCCCATAGGGGAAGCATGTACACTCTGAACAACATCGGCGACAGGATCGAACCTTGAGGAACTCCACATGAGAGGGGCTTCTGGGAGGAGGACAACACCCATCACCACCTGTTGCCTCTTGCCTGAGAGATAGGACTCAAACCAGTGGATGGCAGTTTCGTGAGTCCACAGTACTCTAAGGTGATCCAACATCATGATGTGGTCCACGGTGTCAAATGCTGAAGAGAGATCAAGAATTGACCATTCCCTCTATCTGTTGCCCTGAGGAGATTGTTTTGCACCGAACCAATGCTGTCTCAGTGCTATGCCTAGCTCTTAACCGGACTGGAATGGCTCATAGATGTCAGAGGCCGTGAGGTGTGCCTCGAGCTGCAGAGCCACCACTTTCTCAGCAACTTTCCCAAAAATAAGAGGTTGGAGATAGGCCTGTAATTCGCCAGGACATCAGGGTTGAGCGATGGTTTCTTCAGAAGGGCCTTACCAGTGCCTCCTTCCAGGTGTTGGGAAGAACCCTCTGAGAGCGAACACTGACTGTCCCGTCATCCCACTCAGGAGATGAGTCGGGCCAGGGTCCAGCTCACAAAAGGTAGGCCGCAGCTTGAAATCACCCCAGTGACCTCAGCCAGCTCCACCGGATGAAATTCACCCCAGACAATCGGAGTGTCTCTGTCCCAACCAAGTTCCCTACTGGACTGACTTTGCCCCACTGGGGAGATCCCAGACTGAACAGAGGACACCCTGTCAGAGAAGAACAGAGCAAACTCTTCACATAATGCAGCTGAAAAGCCCTTTCGACTGTAGACAGACTGGATGAAGTAATCTATCCACAGTCCGAAAAAACTGAGCTGAGTATATTTGTAGTATTTGGCATTTAGTATTTTATAATAGCTGACCATTACTTTTTCAGTGGTGTTGACCAGTTATCATTTGCCATAAGCAGTCACACAGTGAACAGCAGCTGCGGTCTCGAGACACTGTCGGAGCGCTGCTTCAGTGAGTCGATATTTTATCAGAGTAAGTATGCATCGTAAGAGGATCACCTCTAGAGCAAGGAAGTGATTCTGCCGCTGTACAATGGACTGGTTAGACCACACCTTGAGTACTGTGTACAGTACTGGAGACCACACTAAAGAGGACATACAGCTCCTAGAGAGGGTACAGAGGAGGCAACAAAGATGATACGAGGGCTAGGGATATGACGATGAGGACAGACTTAAGGAGCTCTGCCTGTTTTCACTGGAGGAGAGGAGAGACAGGGGGACATGATTGAGGTCTTCAAGTACCTCAAGGAATAAATAGGTAAACATGGAGGGATCTTTAGACTAAAGCAGGAGGTATCACCAGAGGGCATGGTTTGAAGTTGAAGGTGGAAGGGTAAGGGGGAAAAGAGGAGGAGGTTTTTCACTGAGAGGGTGGTGGACCCTTGGAATGCACTGCCTGGTGAGCTAGTTCAGAGATCCACAGTGGAGGGCTTCAAGAGAGGATGGGACAGACACAGAAAGTGGATGTATCAGATGATGTCCTGTCCCAGGGGGGGATGGATGATATGGGTTTCTGGAGCACAAGGGATGGAGGGTCTCGCACCCAACTAAGGATCTAAAGTTCGAGCAGACTCGATAGACCGTAAGGCCTAATCTGCTGGCAAATAGTATGTTAGTAAAAAATTTTCTCAACAATGTAAGGCCAGGCAAGTACATTTTGTTTATCTGGGCCGTACTGGCAGGCAAGAGTTTAAAAGATAAAATGCTTTAAATACAAAAACATATCAATGACAACAACAACAAATGAACAATAGTACATAAATAAAATCCTTTGTTTCAAATCAACACTTTAGGAAAGCTGACTTTGGGAAAATGAGAGAGTGCCTTAGAAAAGCACTAGCAAACGGGCAAGAAGGAGGGTGGAGGAACAATGGGAATAATCAAAACAGCCATCGAGAGGCAACAAGCCTTTGTGTGAAGCAAATCAATAAAACAAAACGAAGGAAAAAAACACTATGATTCTCAAAAGAGGTGGTAGGGACGGTTAGGAGAAAAGGATAGCATTCAGGAAATACAAGGAAACACAGAAGGAGCAGGACAGAGAACTTTATCAGTTAAAGCAGAAGGAGGCAGGAAGGCAATCAGAATAGCAAAGGCACAAACTGAGGGAAAGACTGCCAACTCTGTTAAGAACGGGGATAAAACTTTTATAGGTACATTAGGGGAAGAAAGACCAAGGGAGGATACAGAGACTTAATAAAGGGAGGGAATGTGGGCAGAGGGTGACAGTGAAAAAGCAGGGATACTGAACGAATATTTCTACTCAGTATTCACAACAGATGAGGAGGGGAGGTGCCTAAACCAAACAAGGGAGAAACTCTGAATAGGGGGCCGATACCAGTCCATTCACAGAAGAAAGGGTTTTGAAAGAACTCTTGAAACTGAGGGTGGACAAAGCAATGGGGCCTGATGAGATTCACCCAAGAATACTAAAAGAACTAAGGGTAGAACTAGTAACACCACTGACTACTCTCTTTAACAAATCATGGGAGGATGGAGTGGAACCTGAGGACTGGAGGAGGGCAATGTGATTCCACTTCACAAAAGTGGGAGCAGGGCAGAGGCAGGAAACTACAGACCAGTTAGTTTGACTTCAGTGGTAGGAAAATGATGGAATCACTTCTGAAGGAAAGAATTGTTGAGTACCTAGAGGCCAGTGGGGACAGGACCCAAGGCAGCATGGTTTCACAGCAGGAAGGTGATGTCAGACTAACCTAATAGATTTCTTTGACTGGGTGACCAAAGTAATAGACCAGGGAAACATAGAAACATAAGTTGGACGGCAGATAAGGACCGCAAGGCCCATCCAGTCTGCCCATTTCCTTTCTACCTTATAAATGTGCCATCGGCCTTTGCTCTGTCAGTGGCCTATCTATTCATAGTCATTTGTATTGCTTCCTTATGCCTATCCCATGCCTGTTTGAAGCCCTGCACTGTATTCATAGCCACCACTTCTTGTGCTAAGCCATTCCATGCATCCACCACCCTTTCTGTGAAAAGAATTTCCTCACATTCCCCTTAATCGGCCTCCCCTAATCTCATGCTGTGTCTTCTTGTCCTGCTATTTTTCTTATATTTAAACATGTTAGACTCTTTCACCTTGTTTATGCCCTTAAGGTGTTTGAATGCCTCGATCATATCACCTCTCTCCTCCTTTGCTCAAGGGTATACATATTGAGCTCCGTTAATCTGTCCTCATATGTCTTCTGATGCAGTCCCTGCACCATTTGGTTGCCCTTCTCTGGACTGCCTCAATTTGGTTAAGGAGGGCTGTGGATATGGCCTACCTAGATTTTTAGCAAGGCATTCGACACAGTCTCACACAAAAGATTAATATACAAGTTAGCCAGCTTGGAGTGGGTCCCAAGGTGGTAGCTTGGATAAAAACTGGCTGGACAACAGGATGCAAAAGGTAATAGTAAACGAGTCCACAGTGAAGAAAGGAGGTAATCAGCGGGTACCGCAGGGTTCGTATACTGACCAGTCCTCTTAATATCTTTATAAGTGACATTGGAGAGCACCTGGAAGGAAAGGTATGCCTCTTTGCAGATGACACAAGATCTGCAACAGGGTTGATACACAAGGTGGGGTGGAAAGAATGAAAAGGGACTTGGCAAGGTTGGAGGAATGGCCAAACACGTGGCAGCTCAGATTCAGTGCAAAGAAGTGCAAGGTAATGCATCTGGGAAACAAAACCCAGGGAAGAGTACAATGGGGGTGAGTTAATAACAACAACAAAATCGAAAGAGACCTAGGAGTAATTATATCAGATGACCTAAAGGTGGGCAAGCAATGTGAGAAGGCAGTAAGGAGGGTGGGGGATACTGAGATGCATAGGAGAGGCATCAACAGTAGAAAACAGGAAGTTATTATCCCTCTCTACAGACAGTTAGTGAGACCCCATCTGGAGTACTGCGTGTAATTCTGGAGACCCCATCTCCACAAAGACATAGACTGAGTGGAGGCTGTTCAGAGGAGGGCAACCAAAATGGTGCAAGGTCTGTACCAGAAGACATACGAGGGGAGACTAAAGCAGCTTAATATGTATAACCTTGAGGAAAGGAGGGAGAGGGGGACATGATAGAAACTTTCAGTATCTCAAGGGAATTAACAAGGTACAAGAGGGTAGTATCTTTCAGAAGAAGAGATGCAAGAACAAGGGGCACAATTTAAAGATAGAGGGGGGACGGCTGAGATAATGTTAGAAAGTATTTCACAGAGAGTTGTGGATGCATGGAGCAGCCTTCCTGAGGAGGTTGTGGAGTCAGGAACAGTGGGAGAATTCAAGAATGCATGGGACAGGCATAAGGCAATTCTAGTGGGGGGCAGGAGGAAGTAAGCTGTTGATTAACTAGAATCTGCAGCTTTACCATCAGGTAGGGAAATGGACAGACTGGGTGGGCCAAGCGGTCCTTATCTGCTGTCAAATTCTATGTTTCTATGTTTCTTAACAGTTCAGCAGTCTGCTATTTCTAAGATTCTGAGGCAATTCACAAATGCCTCTCTAAAAAGATGCGCCTGACCCCACTTAAACACCTCCACCGGGACGGACTTCCCTCAAAGATCTTGGAAACAAGTTCCACAGGGCTGGGCCTGCCACCCAAATGATCGATCTCTTGAGGTATTCAGCCAGGCCCTGGGAACCATGAGGAGGTCTTAGGTGGAGGAGTTGATTGAGCGCACAGGGTGGACAGGAGTCTGGAGGTTGCTGAGATAAACAGGGCCCAATCCATCTAGGGTCTTATAGGTGAGCAAGCCCACCTTGAAGTTAATTCTCCATCTTACTGGCAGCCAGTGCAGATCACGCGGGACTGGGGACACATAACAAGACCTCAGAAGGCCGTCCGCAGCCTGGCCACTGCGTTGTGCACTAGCTGCAGGTGAAGGAGAACCCCTCCACTGACCCCGTGGTAAAGAGCATTGCAGTAGTCAAGTCTCAGTATAAAAGCACGACCAGTGAGGGTAGGCCATCGCGAACTGAGGTTTTGATCCAGGTGAAATTCCTAGGGTGTCAAAAACCACTCTGGACGACAAACAACACCTGAGCCTCAAGTGTCAATCCATTGTCAAGGATGATGCCCAGATTTTTCACCTTAGTAGATGCAACCAAAGAAACAGGGCCAAGTAATAACCCTGTTCCCATCCTGGTAGGACCCATATCCTGCTAGCAGCCAGGCTCAGTCACTAGCACCTCTGTCTTATCAGGACTGAGTCTCAGCCAGCTAGAGGGCATCCAATTCTGGATCTCAGCCAGACACTTGTTAAGCACCTCCATGGTGTCACTCGTCCTGGGTGCAAATGACATATAGAGCTGGGTGTCATTTGCATAACAGTGAAAACCAAGTGTACCATCCTAATGATCTCACCCAGTGGAAGCATGTACACTGCAAGCAGTGCAGGTGACAGGACTGAACCCTGAGGAACTCCACACGGCAGGGCTTCGTCAGGAAGAGAAACTCCCAACACTACCTTCTGTACCCTGCCTGCAGAAAGGACTCAAACCAGTTGATGATAGTACCGTGAGTCCACAGAGCTCCCTTAGGTTATCCAGCAACACCGCGTGTTCCACAGTGTCAAATGCTGAGGAGAGATTGACTTCAGTTAAGCCTGTGGCCAAGATGGCGGTCTAACTCCGAGCTCCGTGACCTCTTCTCGCTAATTTCCTGTAAAATAGCATTTTGTAAGAAGAGTGGAGAAAAATGATCATAGTATACAGGGACTACAGTACAGCTGAAGGTAATACTTGCCGCTGAGCAATTGAAGTCGGTTTAATCGTGGATACGATGTCTGCCCTTGAGGCCTCTGATTCCGAACTCTCAGTTGCCACAAACGAACATCCCAAAGAGACTGAGCCAATATGCAGTAAAATGAAAAATAAACTGGTAAAACTCGATACCATCTATAAGGAACTTCTCTCCGTGCTGAGATCAAAGAGATGTATGGGAACTGCGTGAAGATGTGGTCAATCTTGAGCAATGAACTGACATTACAGAGAGGCAGATCACTGTAGTCGAAAATAGGGTAGACGACCTGGAAGGGTCGATTCAAGAACTACAGGATCAATGTGCCTATCTGCAGTCAAAACAAGAAGATGCGGAAAATAGGGCTGCCGAAAACCTGAGGGTTTACTGTATTCCAGAGGGTTCTGAGGGCCAAAATATTGTGGAATTCATGGTAATGGTTCTGAGAACGGCATTGGAGCTACCATCAGATATGCAGCTCGATTTGGAAAGGGTACATAGGGTGATGGGCCCGCTCCCACGGATCTGAAGGCTAGACCTCGGTCTATAATACTCCGCTTTTTGAGCTATGCGGTAAAAGATAAAGTTTGTCTACAGCGTGGCATAAGGGAAGACCTTCTACGGCCCAACCGCAATTATTTCGACAATGACAATGCTCTGCAGACCATGCGGAATAGACTGGCCTATGCGGACATTCTACCGCCTTGAAAGAAGCAAATGTTACGCTTATCAATTTCACCCGTGCCCGGTTGTTGGTACAGCTTCCTACCGGAAGACGAGAGTTTCACTCAGCAGAAGAAGCCAGGAAGAACTATCAAGACAGGCCTTCAGATCAAGAAGAGAGATGAGCAAGGGCCAGCAACATCTTCCAGCCCATCCAGATGGCGAACGGTGAATGCACGAGGTGGTAACCAAAAGGGAAGAGATGCTAATCCAGGCAGCCTTACAAGTCGTCTTATGGCTTTTCCGACCTACTCGGGAAGAACCTGAACAAGATAAGGAAGCTGAAGTTTCACATGTGCTACCTGAACATTGAATTCCCCTGGTGACTCTGTTATAGAGCGCTAATGGTGGGGAGACTACTTAACGCCTTGGGACTCTGAAGGACATTCAGGCTTGTATAATTTTGAGCTTCTGAGATTTAAATGTTTAAGAGTGGAATGAGTTCTTTACCCATGTTAGAATGTACGCACTAACAAGTATAGCGGCTGACACGGAGAGAGAAGAAGTGGTTTTGTTTCTATTATGCAGAGCTATATGTTAAAGTGAGGGGAGTCAGACACTGCTATTGGGTTTGCAGGCTTATGTTAGAAATAAAAAGGCAGAAAAGCCTTGGTTCTAAGGTGATTTTCTGTATTTTCCTTTTTGTTCAAAACTTTCCTATCCACCGGGTTTATTTTTTTCTTATTAGAGGAATTTTTACCCTCAGGGGCCCGTGAGCTTTATGCACCGGGTATCCCGTTCCTCCAGCTTGTTTGGAGCACAAATAGGAGTAATGCCACTAGCTCCCCTACTTTGGAAGTCGAAATACATGTACAAAGTTTGATCATTAAGGGTTTGTTTTCACCAGTTCAAGGTTACAGCAGTCCTTTAGGGCTAGAAAGTTATCTATAAAATTGTTATTATATAGTTATGATATAAAAACATTTGCATTGATTTTTTATTTTTACTTAGATACAGCGGGAAGATACAGTTGACAGTAAATATACAGGTAGAGAGGTATTAAGGTGCACAGATCAGAGTCGAGGGATTTCAGAAGTCAGATATTATTAAATCGTGAGGAGAGCTACATAGTGGGAGCTGGTATCATGAGGATTGAGTTGGATCAGTCTGTTGGCCTGTTATAGGGGGTTGATGCCAGGAGAGGCCCTGGACTTAGTAAGTAATAATGGCAGTCCAAGTGATATGGGCTTTGTCCCTTAATATAAATGGGTTGAATAATCCAATTAAAAGAGTCAGATTTTTCAATATATCTGCAGAAACACCCCAATGATGTTATATATTTACAGGAAACCCATCTAACAGATATAGAACATGCTAAGTTGGCTCGGGAGGATGATATCAGATTTATGCATCGTCTTTCCCATAGGGAAACGTCGTGGGACAGTGATAATGATTCTTTGGGCCTCTCCTTCACCTATCCTCACAGCATATTGACTCACAGGGTGATATGTTATATTAAATGGGATATTATATGGGAAACAAGTGACACTGGTAAATGTATATTTTCCACCGATGATGCCAGTTACTGCCTTGAAAAGATTTTTTGATATGCTGATAGATAACTTGCAGGGATGTTTGCTGATGGGGAGATATTAACTTAACCTTGAACCCATCTCTGGATTCTTTCTCTCCACTCAAATATTGGTCCTCACCAGCAAAAATGTTCTGCTCTAATTTAGAAACCTTAGGTTTGGCAGACGTTTGGAGACATTTTTATCCCTCGTCAAAGGGGTATACGTTTCATTCTCCCAGACACAACTCATACTCGAGGCTAGATTATTTTTATCTCGAGGGAACATATAGACTACCTATACGACCTGACCATTGGCCCTAGATTTTATCGACCACTCCCTTTATTTTTAAAATTAGACTTTCAGGTACCTAGGAAAGCCACAGGGTGGTGCCTGAATACCTCATTTTTAAGGGATAAGGCCTTTAGAGATAGTTTTGTGCTAAATTACCCAGGTAATTTCAGATAACACTGCCCCGAGACTCCGCGACTGTATTATGGGACACCATAAAAGTGGCGATTCGTGGAGAGATCATTATGACTGCAAGGAAAAAATGGGAACAGAAATATACTAAGTTTCATGGAGAATTGAGGAACTACAACAGGTTCAGACTGTGGTAACGGAACAGACTAAGAGACAGATTAACCATATAAAAGCCAATCTGCAGAAATTATTAGATGAGAAGACGCAGCAGGTGCTGTTTTATTTAAAATACACAGGTATGAGGGAGGCCCAAAAGGGCACAAAACCTTGCTAGATGATTGAGAGGGCAGAGGACCACCACATTATATCACAGACAGTTGATCCCACACTTAATTATTGAGCTACAAATACAGACCATATAATGAGATGTTTTCAGAAATACTATTCCTAGCTATATACTGCACCTTTGCCGCCAGACCCCTTAAGGTAGAGACATTTTTAATTCTCTTCCCTCCTGACTAGGTGAGGGAGAGGCGGAGAAACTGAAGTCCTCAATTAGGTTAGAGGAACTTAAGAAAGTAATTACTGACAGTAAACACTGAAAACCCCGGCCTGGATGGGATGCCAGCTGAATGGTATAAAACTTTTTCAAGCAATTAGCCCCAACTCTGGTAAAAGCTTTCCATGAAATACAGGAAGGAAGTGCCCCACCACCATCGTGGATTACACAAATATCTCCCCATATTGAAACAGGGAAAGCCTTCTGATGCGTTACATCCTACAGACCAATATCCATACTAAACATGGATTACAAGCTGTTTATGGTGGTCTGGGCACGAGGATAGAAGATATGATCCCTCATTTAGTAGACGCTGATCAGTCTGGGTTTGTCAAGTCTAGACAAACATCGGATAATATCCCTAGGACAATACATCTGCTGGACCATGTCAACCAGAGAAAAATCTCGGCAGCCTTTGTCAGCCTTGATGCTGACAAAGCATTTGACCGGTCAGCTGGCTCTTCCTTTGGAAGACACTGAGCAGATTCAGGTTCCCCAGTGAGTTTGTTTCCTTTTTCGACGGATGTATGCACTCGCAAGCATCAAGGTAAACGCCAGTTATCTGACAGGTTTCTGCTTGGAGGGGACAAGACAGGGCTGCCCATTGTCACCGCTTTATTAGTTTTATATATCGAGCCATTGGCATCAGCATTAGACAGACCCCAGCTATACAAGGTATACCTCTGGGGAGAAAATTTACTCTTTCACTATATGCAGACGATATATTATTAACTTTATTAGACCCCGAGGTTTCAGTCCCTGGTACTTTAAGGGTGATAGAGAGGTTTTCAGATATTGTAGGATATAAAATTAATATCCAAAACCGAACTTCTGCCTCTAAATTTTGCCTCCTCCCAGGATCTGAAGAAGCAACTTCCTGCTAGGTGGAGAAACAACAGGGTTAAATACTTGGGAGTTTTTATTCCCGGAACCTGGAACTTTTAGAGCTTTTTAATCTGGAACCCCTGACATTAGATATAGAACACTCTTTAGAGAAGTGGACACATTTCTCTTTGTCATTTTATCAACGATACAGACAATTCAATGACGGTGTTCCCAAGATTCTCTTATTTTTTCAAACTCTCCTTTTGCTCCATCAAATTTTATTTTGCTCATGGGACAGAATACTTCTAGATTTGTATGAGCCAGGCATCATCCGAGAATAAGATGGTCGTTATTACAATTACCTATTGCCAAAGGTGGTCTCAATCTCCCTAATTTAAAGGAATATCATAGGGCCACTACTTGTAAAATAATCCTGGCCTGGCTGAACTTTCATATGATGCCACCTTGGAAATTTATAGAGTTCATATTAAATGACTTTCATGATATTTTCCCAATTATATTTGTTCCACTTGACTCCAAGCCATGCTTTGAGATTTCACCTGGGGCACCAGCAATACCTTAAAAGTTTGGTATGAGGTGAGAGCCAGGCAGGAACTTGCAGAGATTTTTGATTATTTCAAACCACTGACAAAGGATAAGGATTTCTTTGCACCCCAATCAGATTTAGTTTATAGGGAATGGCATAGACTGGGTTTATCTCTGATCTATCAATTTTGGATACACATGGGGTAATTCCTTTGCAACCCTACAGACTAGATTTGGCCTCCCTTTACACACCATTTTAGATATTTGCAGGTCCACTCATTTTTAATGGGATCACGAGCTACCCGACTATCCCTCCCAAGTTCAATCCCAATGTTCATGAGCTTAATTATAGAGGCCATTAATGGTAGACAAAATACACATTTAATCGGTTTACTGTAGAAGTCCTTTAGGAATATTGAGGAGTCTACTAAAGATATCTTGGTTAGATGGAATCGGAGCTAAATACCCAAATTGCATTTGATAAATGGCTGGAACCAATTCCACACTCCATGAAAGCATCACAAGCCCCATACTGGATTGAATATATCTGGAAATGCCGTATGCAGTTCTTTATTTCCTGGATAAATTAGTCAGATTTTTGCCAGAAAGTTATGGTATGTGCTGGAGAGATTGTGGACAAACTAGGACAAATATTTCTGATATATTCTATACTTGCCTGAAAATATCTCAATATTGGATAGATATTGCTAAAAGCTTACAACTTCTAATTGACTCTGATTTTATTTTAACAAAGCAAATGATTCTTTTGTATATTGGGAAGATGGCTCGGTTCCTCAGCGTAAGAATAGGCTATATCTTTATTTGGCTGGCAAAGAAAGTGATAACCCGCCTTTGGCGGACAACACAGTTCCAACCTTAACCCATTGGCACTCCATGATGTCAGAGATTATTATTTGAGCGCCCATTGCTACGGCAATGGACCGTCCATTAAATTTGAATTATTTTGAGATCATGGGTACTATATATTCTCCCTTAGATGATTCTTTTGTCCCTTGAATGGTGTGTAGTTTCCTTTTGCTGCAGTTATTTAACCACGATTGTAGTCATCTGTTGTTCAGAGATAATTTAATAGAGTAGTTGTAATGAAGTCTGACATCTCTGTATGTACCCTACCTCAGTATTGACTCTGTATGTACTGTAAAACTGATATCTGTACTCCTGCTGTAACAAAATGAGAAAACAAAGAATATAAAAAAAAATGCTGAGGAGAGATTGAGGAGAATAAGTTTTGACCATTCCTCTATCCCTTGCCCTGAGGAGATCATTCTGCTCCCTGACTGATGCTGCTGCTTCGTGCTACGCCTAGATATAAACCCAGACCGGAAGGGCTTATAAATCAAGTTTAAAAACAGATCACTATCCTTACACCCTTCAGTGTATTCAGAGTTATCCAGTATTATTCAGTTCCATTGGTGTACTCCCGACGTGGAACCAACTACAGCTGTAAAAAAAAAATGTCAGTTCGGTTCATTTCGCTTGTCTGCTTTTTCTCAGCATCAGTCATTCAAAGAAAAATGATAATTTATAAGGCAGTTTACAAGGTGAGAGAGTTCATGGATTGCCCACTGACTGGTTATCGCTTGCTTTAATCAGCACTACCAATACAGGGAGAGGGTTGAGGAAAAACTGATGTCCAGAAGTTATATAAAACAAAACATGGTGTGGGGTGGTTACTTGAATTTAGACATAACTTGGGGTGTGATACTTTGCCTAGGGGTTCATGTTGCATCACACACCTCAGGTGTGTATTAAATTCTCCTATGAAATGGTGTCTGGTCAGTCTGACTCCTCACTGGTCAGGACCCCGTCACATGGTATTGCAGTAACCTAGGAGACCCTCCAAGATATGATAAGGCTGCATTGATCATGAGCACATCCAGTTGGGTCAAAAGGTCAATATTTTAATTACATTTTCTCAGGGTCAAAAATGTCACAGTGGAACTCAACACAGCAACATCAAAAACAAATCATGCCAATTAAAAAAAATCCTACCACGGCAACATTGCTCAGGAATCACAAACTGTAAAGGACATCGATCCAACAACTTTGAAAAAAACATACAGTGCTTCCTTCTCCCAAATCCGAACTCCAAAATTCTCAGTGCTGCTCACACAAGAAAAACATTTTAAATGCCTAATAAAAACACAAAATATATTTCAAAACTATGATTCTACACAACAGAAAGATGCATACAAGCATCACTGAACCATCAGAAAAACTGCAATTGCTCTAAAAGCTAATAAAATACTACATGTCTGAAACAAAAAGCAGGCCAGACTCTCTGCCTGTTTCGAATCTCAGCTGCACAGCAGTGCATCTGAATGAAATCACATAACAGCAGCCATTTCAAAATACATCGCCAAATTAGAACAGTACTTCACTGCAAAAAACTAACTTTATTTAACATTTTGTAAATAGACTAAGGCAATTCCATCAGTGGGGGATTATGATATGTCAGTGTACCTCGTGATGGTTGGAAGTCCCTTGCCTCACCCAGCTCACCACTTGGTTCGTTAACATAGCATAATCCCCTCTGTCATGCCTTATTCCTTATGTAATGCACACCACCCCATGCATTATTGTATATGATTTGTGACACCAGGTTTAGGCTGTAGTGTATTTTTCTCCTAACTTGTAAGTGGGGGTGGGGGTGTGATGATGGTTAAATAGCTTGATTTATCTGTTCCATGTTTTTCCCTCTACACAAAGTTGGATTACGTAGCTGGATTTGACTGTTCCTGCACAGACACTTTTCCCGTGGTTCCTTGTGTTAGATTTTGGATTTTGTAGTATAATTTTAGATCTGAGGCATTACTTACATTTTTAGATTTCTCAATCTACCATAAGACAAAATCAAAATCAAATAACTGTACAGTTTTATTCTGAGAGTTCAAGAATTCTCCATTTTGTTCAGGTTGGCCTCAGGGCCAGAATGCCCCTATTAAAAACTGAATTAAAACTAAATGATTCTAGGCCAGCAAGGCAGATCTTACAAGGATGGGTTCAAGACTCTGAACATGTACTTGCTGGAGGTCAGACGAGAGCAGGGGATATGACAGAGACCTTCTAGTTCCTGAAAGGAATGAACAAAGTAAATTACGAGAACTATTAGCAGACGTAGTGGAACAAGAACATGGGGAACAAGTGGAAACTGACAGGGGAGGTTTAAAGAGAACTGAGAACGTTTTATTTTACAGAAGGAGTGGAGGAGCCATGGAACAATATGCCAGCTGCTGTGGGTGCCAGAACTATCAATGGTTTCAAACACAGCTGGGAGAGAGTAAAGGGCGTAGTGGTTGTTCAGGTGGTAGAAGTAGGTGAGCATGGGGTTGGATAGTGTGGGTTAGAACCCTGTATAGACAATAGGTCCTGGGTTTGTTAGGATTTTATGGGCAGACTGGATGGACCAATGGTCTTTTTGCTAGCATTTTCTATGTTTTTATGAAAGAGTCCTAGATTTCAGAAGAGTGGACTTCAGCCGGATAAGGGAGCTGGTCCGAGACAAACTGACCACAGAGGACAGCATCAGCGGTATAGAGGAGTGATGAGGGCAAATTAGGGACCATTCTAGAGGCAACGAAGTCATGCACAAAAATTGTTACAAAACAAAACAGGTACACTAAACCAACATGGTTCTCGGAAAAGGATCAGAGAAGCAGTGAGGGCAAAGAAAAGGCTGTCACCAGGTACAAGGAAAAGCAGTGGGAGGAGGCATGGAGAGAGTACCAAATAAAAACTAGGGAAGCAAAAGGGCAGACAGGCAGTCAGGAGGCAGATTCAGACAAGGAGCTGAGTACTGTGGATGGGGTCCAGAGTAAGAAAAAACAGCCCTTCATATACAGTATAGTAAGAAAAAAAGGAAGAAGGGAGGGGTATTGTTAGGCTACAAGAGGGGTGAGGGTAGGAAGACAGTGGGGGCCACTGCCTGAAAGTGGCATCAAGGCAGCTGTCAGAGCATTCCTGAAATGAGCAGCCAGATTTACCAGAGAAAGGATCCAGAAGGGGCTTGAAGCCCAAAGGTAGATAAAGCCCCAGAGCTTGATGGGCTGCACCAAAGGGTGCTCAAGGCATTGGCTGTGGAACTGGCTGAACCCCAGTAGGGCTGTTTAATAGCTCAGTTCAGACAGGGTAGTTCTGAAAGACTGGAGAGTAGCAGACGTAATACCGCTACCCAAAGAGGGGAGGAGGAGCAACCAGGTATTTACAGACCTGGCAGCCTTACCTCTGTAGTGAGTAAACTGATGGCATCACTGCTCAAAAGGAGCGGTGGACTACCTAGAGAGCAGTGGTCTGCTGGATAGTAAACAGCATGTGCTTGTGGTAGGAAGGTCTTGTCAAACCAACCTGATAGGTTTCTTTGACTGGGTAGCAAAGGTAGTAGATAAGGCCGTGCTGTGGATTTACTTCATGTCAGGTTTCAGCAAGGCTTTCAACTCAGTGCTACACAGAAGATTACTGAAGAAGCTGCAGGACCTGGTCATGGTTAGGGACGTGGTTAGATGGGTAGGAAACTTGTTGAAGGAGGGACAGCAGAGGGTGCTGCCAATAGGGTCACATCAGAAGAGAGGAGATCACTAGTGGGGTGCTGCAGAGATCTGTCCTGGGTCCTGTGCTCTTCGATATATTCATTAGCGACATTGGAAAAGGCATCTGGGGATGTTGTGTCTCTTTGCAGATGACACAAAGCTCCGTGGTAGGGTAGATAGTGATGATGGGATCAGAGGTATGTAGAGTGATGTACAAAGGCTAGAAAGGTGGTCTGAGGTTTGGCAGTTGAAGTTCTACACCAAAAATGCAAAGTTATGCACTTAGGAGAAAAGAAAAAGACAGGACAAAGTACTAAATGGGAGGGGCTAAACTGATCACTACAGTGGAGGAAAGGGACTTGGGAGTAATTATTAGTGACGCCTCAAACCGCTTTCAGAGTAACAAGGCCTCATAGTAAGCTGTGCTATTTCTGGAGGTGTTACCTAAGGAAGGATGGGGGCAGGCTGGAGACTGTGTAGTGCAGGGTGACCAAGATGATTTAGGGCCAACATGGCAGATCTTATGTCTGATGGAATTGGACAGATATTCAGTGGAGACCAGTGAGAGAGGAGGATATGATCGAGACTTTCAAGTTCCTGAAGGAATAAACAAGGTGAACTGCGGGGAACTATTTAGCAGGAGTACAGAGTCAAGAACTTGAGGTCATGGTGGAAACTGGTGGGGAGGGGGTTAAGAGGATGTGAAGCTCTGTTTTATGGAAAGGTGGTGGAGCCATGGAGCGGTCTGCCAGCAGAGATGGTGGGCATCAGATCGTTAAATGGCTTCAAGCATTGGTGGGATAGAGTGAGGGGTTTGGTGGTTCCTGGAGGTTGGTGACAGTAGGGAGGAGAGCAGTGTAGGGGCAGGGGGGGATGGGGTGGACCAGGAGGAATAAAACCCCTATGGAAAGTGGGTCCTGGAACAGATGGGGAACCCCAGGCAGACTCAATAAACCTTTGGTCTTTTTCTGCCATTATTGTCTATGTTTTGTCAAGAAAATAAAAATACTGCACTTTGTCTTTCTGTTTGGGACAAGGCACTCAGATGTGGATTATACACTTGGTTCTGTAGTTGGTAGTTGGGCTTGAAGAATGTAGTTCTACCCATTGCATCCCTACATCTCAGTGGTAATAGTGACCAATGAAACCCTAATTCATGTACATGTCCGAGTTGCTTTTAAAGGCCTTCGATGCTCTGGAGTCAATTGTATGTTTTGGTAGTGCATTCTAGATACAAACTATCCCTGTATACAAGAATATATGTGCTTTGGTTCTGAAGTTGCCACCTGCTGGAAGTTATATTGTGTGGTTTATTTTTAAAGGCCAGAGTGACGGGTCAGTAAGTAGTGGTCTGGACCTATTTTATTCATCTATAATAAATGTCCCTTTTCTACTGTAAAGGATTAAGGGAGCCAATCTAGTGCAGTAAGTTGTATCTTTTGGCCATAAACCAGTCTGGTAATTTGTCACTGGACCTGTTCTAACCACACAACGTCGCTCTGTGCTATGGACTCTAGAACTGCAGTATAGTCGAGTGTGGTCAGACAAATGCCTTTCACAACAGAATGCTCACTTCATTTGTTCTACTCTTGAAGGCTGCCCTTATCCGCCTAATCATTTTCCTGCTTTTAAAGTGATTTTTGTGTACAGTTGTTTATCATCACCCCAGATCCTTTTCTGAGTCAGCACTTTTTTTTTTTTACTATAGCTCCGGTTAGAAATTATGTTGCCTCTTTGTTAGTAGACCCCAGGTGCATCACAACAAATCTGTCAATACTGAACATCATTCCATTATCTCTTATCCAATCAGCTATGATGACTAGATCAAATTGTATTCAACTGCTGTGTATATTGCTGTTTACCTGTCCACTTAGTTTGGTGGCAGTCAGAACCCTTTAATTCAGTGCGCAATCCCATAGTCCAAAAGCAGCATACAAAAAAGAGCAGTTGGGAGCCCACAGAATGCATGTCCAGTTCCACTAACCTAAGGTTTTGCTCCTAAAGTTTCATCAGAGGCGAATACAAAATCCCACATACCCCACTGATGCAAAACATCATGGATGTATATGCAAGCCACCATGAAAGTTTAGACTGGAGTACATGGTGCTAAATGGCCTTTCACACAATTTGCAAATTTCTCAGGACTCATCAGTGTGCCTTATCTGTGTCTCAACCACAGGGGAAAAATGAACCAGCCCTTATGTGGTCCTCTGAGTTTGGGTCAAGGTGAGCCCAAATTAGAAAGCGATGTAAAAGGTAAACAACCTCAACACAAAAGCACTGAGGCAAGGGTTACCCAAAAGGGCATTGGCAGCAAAGCCAGGTTTCAGAGAAATGAAAAGTCACACATAACCCAGTAATGCAAAGCATCATGGGATGTATATGCAAATCATCATGACAATTTAGACTGTTTCATCAGAAGTGACGTCTCTCTGCTGAAGCTCTAAGAAGCGATTACTGGATTCTCGGCAGGCAACCTTTGTGTTGCCATATCTTTGTATGCTGTTTTTGACCGCGTGATTCTGCACTGAATTAAAGAATTGTACCATTTATAAATCCACTTGAGTGCGATGTGCTGAATGGGAGTTGAGGATGCCTTTATGTGCCTCGATTGTCCTGAATATAGGCAGACACCCCAGCATCCCTGAGTGGCTTTTTTGCTTGTTTACATTCTAGACTGTGTTGGCATCCCATTTTCACTGAAAATGGCACTGACATTATTGACCTCTATCACAGTGTGATAGCATGCTATAACAATATGTAAGTGAGAATCATTTCCAGACATGTCCTAATTCTTATGCTCATTAAAGTGTTTAACTAGGAAACCTTCCTGAGATGAGCTTATCTCATTCAAATGACTAGCCAATGAAGGTGCAGTGCCATTAACAGGCAGCTGAGGCTGCACGCAATGCCACATGTAGCGCCCCGCCTAGGGGCATGTATCGATCATAGATGCACCAGGGGAAAATGGAAGGGACCACAACAATGGTAAACAACTCTGAGCTAGTGCACCCAAACAAAGGAACTCTCGTATGCCCCACCTCTCGATGGCTTCAGCATGCAGTGCACTCTCGATCTCTACCTCTGTATTCTGGTTCAGCCCCAAACCTCTTGCCGCGGATACAGAACCTCAAATCAGTCCGCAGCCTTCGCTTCCCTAAGCCCCACGATCCGGAGCAAAACTGATGGTCGCCTTCTGAAATTACAGCTTATGGAACAAAATAAATAAAGGGCTTTTCATTTCATTTACCTCTTTAACTTAAATAAAGGAGAATCACTACTGAATTTCTTCCCAAATAGGTCTTTATTTCTTTCGCCTGCACTCCAAATGATTTCAGGGGTATAGGGTTCCATCTTACTCTAAGAAAAAAGCAGCTTCATGGGGGCATTAAACTTTATACAAAGCTCACCCATGCTGGAACTCTCAAGCAGACATGATGGAATACAGGCAGTACAAGCAGGTTGTTATCATTTCTGGAAGCTTGGCTGTTTTACCTGCGGATACTTAGTACCTGAAGAATCATCAGGCTCCTGTCTCACTGGTGCTGGTAAGCCCAAGCTTTTTTTTTTTCCTTTCTTTGGTTACCATTTCTGATCTCCCTTCCTGGCACTGATGCGGCTGCCATATCTCCGGTGGGGAGTGAGGTACTTTCCCATCTGGCCCCTGGACCCTGGTCCAAATCTCAAGGGGTTCCAGGATTTTCCTTTCCGACCCAGGCCCTTTAACCCTTATCTTCTCCCTTCTTCGAGCCTGAACCCATCGGTATACCATCATATACCACACCAGTTCTATCACTTCTGCCATCCTCAATTTCCCGCTCCACTGATGCCGAGGCCTTTACCAGAGCCCAGCCCCAATGCCCAAACTGCATCTCCGAGCTGCCCTGCCATGTGAGGGGCCTGAGCACTGCCATCACCCAGGCCCTCTGAGCAGCTCACATAACTCTTCTGCACCCATGGCATCCTCTTCTTCTAAGGTGCCCTAGGTGATCATCCCGGATGGCCCCAGCCTTCTCTCCATGCCCTGCCATCACATTCTGGGCTTGAACTAAGCTCCAGCCGAGCTGCCCTCCAAGTCCTGTCCTAAAACCTGTGACCCCCCGCCCTGAAATGCCGCGCTCGAGGACCTGCCCCTCCAAGCAGGCCCCTTGTGGGTGAAGGACACCCTGGCTCCCTCCACGCCTGGGCTGCTCTGCCACTCTGGGTACAAGAGGGGGACCTCTGCCACCAGCTCCTCCCTCTCCTGTGGAGCCCTGCCACAGTCCCCACAGCCCTGACAGCCCAAGCCTCCTACATGGGATCCGAATGGGGCTCCTGCCCACTCTGCCATTCTCCTACTACCTAGGCCTCCCCATCCTGGACGATGCAGTTACACTGGCTGACCATCCTCTCATGGAGCTCTCTTCCCTGCTCCTCAATGTCACATCACTATATAAGCCATCCCTATCTACTGACTCTTTGGGGGTCCTCACAGGCCCAGTCTGGACCTGAGAGCTCCCTTCTTGCCTGCCTCTCCTGCTCTTCCTAACTGCCCCTCCAGCCTCAGGCCTACTGCCCAGGCTGTAAAAGCTGAGAACTTCCTGTTTCCTCCTGTTTTATACCCTTCCTGACCTGCCCTCTGCTGCCACCTTTTAGCATCCGTGAAGGATTAACCCCAGAGCACTAATAAATTCCTAAGCTCTGGGGCGGGGAGGAGGTGGAATGGTGTCCCAGTGGAGCATAAGCCCCTCATGAGAGAGGGGCTTACAAACATGTAATGTATACCAAGCAGAGAAAGTTTTTTTTTTAATTTTATTTAATTATTTTATGACATAAGGTTACACAGATAAACAGTAATCTTGTTTTCAGAAGCGAACCCCGGGGAAGTGGGGGATTTAGCACATAACCATTTGGGTAGTACAAAGTAGTTGCAAGTACTGTATAGTGATCAAGGCATAAAGAATGTCCCAGATAAAAATCTAAAATGATAAGAGTATAAAACAAATTAAAAATATGTAAATACTGTTCATGTAGGCAGGAAGGACTTGTAATAGCAGGCAAAGGTTGTTTTATAAATAAGGTTGTCTGGATCGGAAGGAGTGTTTGCTAGATTTCTTTAGCATGTGAGGATGTAAAACTTTTCCTTGCAGAGAGCAAAATCGGTAGGCGGAGTAGGTTGTAGGTCACACACTCACTCAGGTAGCTGAGGAGCCTGCCTAACCGGTATTAAACAGAGCCAGGTGCTACATTTCTGCAGTCAGGCAATGCCAGCACAGTTGCTTATACACTGTGGGGGAGTGTGAAGGGGTAACTAAGCAGAACTAGAACAGGGTTCAAACTTGAGATGTTTTATGGGAAGTATTTTGTGTATGTGTGCGTAGGGTCAGTGTGAGATAGTGGCAGAGAGTACGTGTGTAAGTTAAGGTAGGAACGGGTGCTGAGAATAGATGGGTGCTGTGTGCATCATGATTCAGAGCACGGTAAAATAGAATGTTTAATTTTGAACTGTAAGTTTAATTTTAGTTTTAAATCTGCGATATACTGAGACTCACAGCCCAAAGTTGCCAATCTTGGAGAAACTTCCATTATATGAGTAGAAACAGTATAGTAACAGTTACTTAAGGGGCAGTTAGAAGTTCATGTTGGATGTGGGTCTAGGTTGGGGTCAGTAGCAATTCCCAGAAAAGTCACCGTCTAAGGAAGAAAAAGCAGAGGGAGTTTAACAGGGAGTTCAGTTTTGCAAGTTGGGATTGGGACAGTTGCATATGTCACACCCCATAGTCCGTGGTAAACAGAATGCTTTGTTTAATGAGCAACCATTCAAAGGCCTGGCAACAGCTTACCTAATAATAACTTTAGAGTTTATTCCACACGCACGCAGGAGCTGCTTAGTAACATCAGGGAATCGCTCTGTCCCACCCCTTGATTTGGGGGGCAGGACAAAAATCCAGCCAGCCAGTTGGACCCCGTCCCACTGAGTATCTTGATTCAACCTTTACAATACCTGCTTCAGCCCACGGTACATAGTGTTGCCTGAATAATTTAATGTATGTAGAAGAACTAGCTTTATGCAGGGAGGCAATAGTGATGAAGAGGGCGGGCAGGAGAAGCATCATTATTTATACCTGGCAGCCTGATTGGCTTCAGGCTACCCATTGACACTAATGGTGCTCCTTCTGCCTGCACTTTCCTCATGATCTCTCCTCTGTACTTGGCTAGTTTCTTCAGCATACATTTGTTTGGGTGTCACTATGTAATGTGGCGCTGGAGCCACTACTGAGGGTGTTCAGCGGAGGGTCCGACTGACTATTGTCATTCCCAGCCTCCCAACTGCTGATTGGGGCAAGGGGGCAAATGTATTGCTGTGTTTTTCTTTTTTTTTTTTTTTTGTGTGTGCATGTGGAGATTTCAAGACAGTGTTGGGATGAGACATGGAATTAGGGGAGGTGGGTGGGATACATTGGAAAGGTGGAGGCAGGGTGGTCAGGAGACTAGCTCTGGCCTTCTGGGGAGGGAGAAATGTTTTTATTTTGTAGTTTTTCCTGAAATCGAATACCTCACAAACAGAAGGCTATTCAGTATTCACTCCCAAATATTCAGAAAGCCCACTATTCGTGGTGTTTGGGAAATATTATTTGGTCCCTACACAGTCCTAATATTGAGCCAACTATTTTAACTGTCAATAGCACAAATCTTGAATTAAAACATTATGTGGCCCCACATTTTTGCTCATGTTTTTCAGTCCAGTTTGATATCTGTCCAGTTCACACAGAAACATAGAAACTGATGGCAGATAAAGACTGCTCGCACCCTAGTCTGCCCATTTTCACTACCTACTGCAATACCACAGACCCTACTCTGTCTGTTGGTTACCATCTCTTTCCTATTGCTAGAGTTCCCTTGTTTCCTTGTTCCCATGCATTATTGAATTCCCCACCATCTTTGCCCCCACCACCTCCTCTGGAAGACTGTTCCATGCATCCACCACCCTTTCTGTGAAAAAATACTTCTCACGCTACCCCTGAGTCTGACACCCTCCAGCCTTATATCATGACCCTTTTCTTGAGCATCTTTTTCTCTGAAAGATGCTACCTCTTGTACCTTACTTATGCCCTTGAGGCTTTTGAAAGTCTCTATCATATCCCCTCTCGATCCTCTCTTCTAGGGCATGCATGTTGAGGTCCACCAGTCTCTCCTTATATGGCTTAGGTGCAGACCCTGTACCATTTTGGTTGTCTTCTCAAACTGCCTCAACTCTGTCTTCTGGGATGTGGCCTCCAGAATTGGACACAGTACACCAGATGAGGTCTCACCAATGTTTTGCACAGTGGTAGCACCACCACCACCTTTGTTCTGCTGGTGGTACCTCTCCCTATGCACCCCAGCATCCTGCTGGCCTTTCCACAACCTTTTCACATTGGTTGGTCGCCTTTAGGTCATCAGATATGATTACCCCAGGTCCCTTTCCTATTTGGTGGTCATCAGCACCTCCCCACATCATGTACTCCTCCCTGGGTTCCTGAGGCCCAAGTGCATGATTTTCCACTTTTTGCATTGAAACTAAGCTGCCATCACTGTAATGATGATGTTTTCCAGGGTGTCTAGTAGCACCTCCTGCCCTTTGATTCCCATCCCCATAATAATGTGGTTTCCTGGAGTCTGGTGACACCTTCACCCTCTGATCCCAGTCCCCATAATAATGAGTTTTTCCTGGTGTCTACTGGCACCCTCTGCCCTCCAGTCCCCTGGCCCAACATGCAGAGTGACTCCCTGGTGTCTAGTGGTCCCTCCACCTGCCAAGCATCCATCCCGGTGCCACCCTGGTAGCTAACAGTCCCATTTGCACTGCCACTTGAGCGCCTCACCCAGCCAACCCCTCTTACCCAGAGTATGTAGGCGTGCACAGAGGGTCTGATATGGCAAGTGTCGTGGCCCTTCTCTCAGCTCCTCGGCCAGCCACTGTATGGGATGACAGGGGAATGCATGCACAGTATGTACGCCGCATTCCTTGTCATCCTGCACAGCGGCTGGCTGAGAAGGTGAAAGGAGGGCTGTGCTGGCTACAATATCAAATCTTCAGCGGCCATTCACGTAGATCTGGGGGTTTAGCTGGCTGGGGTGCTTGGTGCGGTGGTTTGGGGGAGCTGTAGCTACTGGGGCATCAGGTGGCACTAGGACAAGTGCTTGCAAGTGGGGGGTGCCACTAGACACTAGGAACCCCAAAATTGTTACAGGGATGGGTAATCTAGGAGGGTGGGGTGTCACTGGACACCATGGATATTGGTATGAAAAGGTGATGGGCAATCAGAGGGTGAGGGGTGCCCCATAATATGGGGATGGGTGATCAGAGTGTGGGGATGCCACTAGACACCAGGACAAATTACATAGTATGGGGATGGGCATTTGGAGGGCAGGGGTGCCAGTAGATGAGGAGGGCATCCATCAAGTTCAGTGGGCTGTGCTTTGGGGTGCAGGTGGCTTGATTAACATTGCCTGCACCAGGGCCTTTGCACTGAAAGAGCATCAGGGGAGTTTATAAAGGCGTGTAACTTGCGACATTTGGGTGGCAGTTACCACCTGTGCAAAACCTTTAAATTTGTTGCCGCGCCTGTATGCAGGAATGGACCCTCTCATTTGCATGAGTGTAGCGATAGGTTAGTGCTGCACACCAACGGGTTTTGCCCGCACGTGGGGGCTCTGAATATAGACCTCACCCATGAATTGTGTGTAAAACCTGGTTAGCACCGGTAATGCCCCTAGTGCCTGAGCTAACTTTTGAATATCTGGTTCCAGATCTCTAGTTAACCTCATGTGAAAGAGCCACGCTTTTAAGCTTCTCTGTGGTAGTTCAAGAAAGCATTTAATTCCATGAATGGGACTTTCTCCTCCATATGCTTAGATTCTTTGGTTGGGTCTCTCTTTTTTTTTTTTATTTGGGTGTCGGCTCAATATCTAAAGTCTAGGGCACATGTCCTTACCATTGGTGTCCTCTCCCTCCCATTTCCAATACTCAGAGGCTCATGCCAAGGATGCATCAGCCAAGAAACGTGTAACCTCGCTTAACAAAGGAGTGGGAAGGTGCTCAGCTCAAAGGCATTATTCAGTAAATACTGCATTCAGAAACAGTTGAGAATGGCACTGTCCAAGTAACAGTTTTTAGCAGTGCTTACCAATATTAAATGGAGTAAGCTGGTGCATATCAAAGCTGTCCCCTTCTATTCTGCCATCAAGTGTGGTGAAACTCATGATGCAGAAAGCACTGCTTAGAATGGCGCAAGCTGTGGCAAACGGCAGCTTGTGCCGATCAGCAGTGCATGAAGGACCCTGCACCCAGTCACTAAAACGGGAGGGTCCCACACATGTTGCCATGCACAAAAGACAAGGTGCATGGGAGAGGTTTGGCCGCAAGCTGCAGCAAGGTTGTGCAGCATCAGTACCCAGTGCCAGAGACCTGGCTGGAGGCTGGTGGATGATGCAATCAGCACCTGGGGCCAAGAAGGGCAGGTAGAGGACAGATGGGTGGGTGGGCAGCGCTCTGTAATGAGGGCACTGCATGGCTACTGCCATGCCTGTGGTTTCTGTGGGGGTGTCGATGCTGGGCACCATGGGGGGTGTCCCTATGGGCATGCCACAAATTTTCCAGGTGCTGTGGGGGAACGGGATACTGTAGGCAGGTGGTGGCACAGGTTCCATCTCACACAGCGGTGTGGTTTTGGGTGGTGCACTGGCCATTACACCAGCCCTGGGCTGGTCTGTCATGGCTCATACACTTTGGGGGTTACTGAATCTCTGAAGAGGATACTACAGCTTGTGTTTGCTGCAAGTCCTCTAGCACCATGGCACACCCCAGATCATCTGCAAGGCTGGCGCTGGCCCTGTTTGCTGCAAGTGGACCCGACATTACCATAGCCTGGCCCTGAATCACATACTAACATACTAAAAGCCAGCAGAATAAGCCTAACGGTCTTTCGTGTCTGCTCGTAGCCAGCCCCTATTGGGCGCTAGCTCCTCCCCCGCCCCGAGAGTGCCAACTTTGGCTTCAGTACACCCATGCATCTGTCCCACCCCTCTGAAGCCCTCCACTGTGCCCTGCTCGACTAGACTCCCGGTAATGCATTTCATGGCTCCACCACCCTCTCAGTGAAGTAATGCCTTCTACATTCTCCACCGTAGTTCCCCTCCAACGTCCATTCATGCCCCCTGGTTGTGCCCTCTTTCTTTAGCCTGAACATTTCTTTGGCTCTGCCCCTGTTAATCCCTTTCACATATTTGAATACCTCAATCATGTCCCCCTATCTCTCCTCTCCTCCAGCGAGTACAGTCCAAGGACTTCCAGCCTTTCCTCACAGGTCCTTTCACTCATGCCCTGGATCATCCTGGTTGCCCTCCTCTGAACCCTCTCCAACAATGCTATGTCCTTCCTAAGGTGAGGTCTGCAGAACTGCACGCAGGCACTCAAGATGCGGCCTGACCAAGGCCATACAGAGGCAGGATCACCTCCTCCTCCGGACATTAGTCCCTGGGCTATGCAGCCCAGTATCCTGTTGCCTTTGCCGCTGATCTTCTGCAGTTTTCAGTGTGTTCATTCTGGTGTCTACCACCACCCCCAGGTCCCTTTCACTGATGTGGCTTGCAGCGAGATCTCTCCCAGGGTGTATACATGACCTGGGTTTCTGACCCCAGATGCAACACCCTACACTTCCCTGGATTAAACCTCAGCCCCTACCTCCTTGACCAACCCTCCCAGGGTATCCAGATCCTCTGGACTCTCTCTCGCTTCCTCCGTGTCAGCCACTGCTCTGAGTTTTGAGTCATCCACGAAGAGGCTCATCCTGCTCCTAACCCTCTCCCTATATCGGAGACATAGGCATTGAACAGGAGTGGCCTCAGTTCGGAACGTTGGGGAACCCCACTGAAGACCCTTCCTAGAGGAGGAGACTATCCCACCAACCACTACCCTCTGTGTTCTATCTATAAGCCAGTTTTCACCCATCTAAGCAATTGTCTTCCCACCCCATTCCTCCAACTTTGTCAGCAACCCGATTGGGGTACCGAGTCAAATGCCTTACTGAAATCCAGATATAGGATGTCCACTGGTCTTTGTCGGTCCAGGGTTCCTGTCACCCAGTCGTAAAGATCTATGAGGTTGGTCTGGCACGATCTCCCGGGACAAAACCATACTGTTTGTCATCCATGTGCCCCAGCCTTTCCAGTTGCCTCCTGAGCTTCCCCTTGATGAAGCCCTCCATTAGTTTGCCTGCCATGGATGTTAGGCTGACAGGCCTGTAATTTCCCATCTCCTCCCTAGACCCCTTTGTGGATAGGGCACCACATGAGCCACTCTCCAATCCTGAGGCACCCATCCTGTCTGCAGAGAGGTGTTGAAAAGCGCTGCTAGTGAGCTGCTAGTTCGCTCACCAGTTCCTTCAGAACTCTCGGATGCAGCCCATCTGGTCCCGTGCCTTGTCAGTTTTCAGCGCCTGTAGGGCCTCCCTCACGCTGTCCTCTGTGATTTCTCCTCCCTAACCGCCCCTCAGCAAAGCACCCATCCTTCTAGGCCTGGCCCACCCGTGCCCCAGCCTCTTCTGGTCCTCTCATTTCCATCTGTCCTTTCCTCTCAGCTGTCTTCCCCGCCCCTTTCTTTCCAGTTGAATGGATCCCATGTCTCCTTCCATAAATACTGAGACAAAGTACTTGTTTAGTACCTCTGCCTGCTCCCCCACCTCCTGAGCCCATCCCTCCTCAGTCCTAATCCTGAGATCTGTGCTGTCCCTTTCCTGTTTTCCCCTATGTATCTATAAAATCCTTTCCACCCCTCCAGATATCCTAGCCAGGTTTTGCTCCATCCTCGCCTTGGCTCCCCTCACCACTCTTGTGACCCTTCTAGCTGTCAGCTCGCACTCACCTCTTCCCGTCCCCCTCGAGCGCCTAAAATGCATAGGCGGCTCTCACCACCTCTTGCACCTCCCTAGTTCACCAGCATGGCTTGTTGGCGCCACCATTTCAACGCTTTACCCTTGTACATGAGCTAGCAGCCTCCTGTACCCCTTTTTAATGGTCTCCCATCAAGCTACCAACATCCATGTCTGGACAAATCTTGTTCACGCCCTCAGAATCCTGCCCATGCCCACGTAAGTCTGCCCCTGAAGTCCACATGTGGTGTAGTGTTTGACGAAGGTGCCACTTGTGTCAAATCCGATTGACGCGGCACCTTGCACCATATTTTTAGCTTTGTGAATCAGGCCCAAGGTATTTAAACAGTGTACTCTTGCTCAGCTGTACACACTGTCTTATAGCTTTTAATACACAACAGTAGTGGGGCTGTGGGCTTCACGACCTGACATATATACCCAAGTGACTTTTGAGCAATTCTGAGGTGAAACATCAGACAAACTCCGCACCCCAACTTTAATCACAGCCACATTAAAACACCCTTTCTATAATCTCAGCTTTTGTTCATGTCTGAGTTTTCCTTGATGTTCCAACGATTACTCTTCAGTCATTCCAAGTGAAATATTTTGTGTAATTGTAGGAGCAAAAGAAGGAAGACTGTTGGTTTAAAATTATAACTGCTCACTGAATCGTGTATGGCTTGTTACCTGGCTACATCTAAATGTCTTACAGTTTTCCTTCTCAAGGGGAAAAAAAAGACAAGAACTGAGTTGAGTTGTATGTAATCTGGGATCTAGTAAAAGGTCCTATGGCTCTTAACTCTGGTATAAGTCACATGGGAGGCTACACACTGTGGAGGTCTGAACTCTGTTAGATGTAAAGGAGGCCACAGACGCTGGTCAGGTTTGGGAAAAGCCCACAGTACTGGAGGGCAGGGATTGGGAAGGCTTGAGCGCTAAAGAAATGCCTCTTTTTCTGGAGGGAGGTTGTCTCATCCCACCATGCCAGCGCCACCTGAGGTAGCAATGGTGAAGCAGCAAGGCAGGATGGCTATGGAAAGGAGAAGCAGCTGGCTTGGCTCTGTGCTCCTCCATTGCATGCAAAGGAAGCAGCTTCATGCGACCCTCTCTGGGAGGGAGAACAGTGGAGAAATCATTGCTGAGGCAGCACGAAGCCTACAACCGTGTTCTTATTTTCTTATTTTCTGTTTGAAGTGTGCATTTACATACCATTTTGTATAGTTTTCAGACCACACGCTGATGCAGCACCTTGATTTTCTTTCCAGTCTCTTTATAATGCTTTAACCATTCCACATTTAGATAAAACCTCTAAAATAAGAAAATATAACCATTTCTAATTTGATAACTGCTTTTTGGACTTACATGACCTTGAGGATGGCTGGCATCACTTATACTTTTTAAAGAAGCAGTATACTCACCATGAAGAAAAATAAGGTTTTCTGTAGACTTGATTTGATATTTCTATCTAAACCAAGTTCATTAATAATAACAAAAGTAGTGATGTAGTCTTTTCTCATTTCAGATCACATAGAAGTGTCAATATATATAAACTAGAAGATAACAAGGAAAAAATCTAAATATTGGTATTTCAGTAATGAGTTATTAAAACACCCCAATTTTTGGGGAAAAAAAATATTACGAGAGATTTTGATTTTATAATTTCCATGGGAGTGAACCAATATTACAGCTTTGGTATCTTTTAAATGGTGGTTCTGTTTATTATATCTTACCAAATCTGGCTAAACAATGAAAATGGGAACAAATAAAGAGATTTAGACATTCATTTGAAGAATTAGACCAGTTGGTAATTAAAGATCAGAAAAAATTATACTGACTGGAGAGAGGCTAGATTAAAAGCAAGAATTTGTGAACCAGAAAGTATAAAGAAACCTGAAAAGAGTAAGATGTGCATGTTGTTCATAAGGGGATAAATCCAGTAGAATGTTAGCAAATGCACAAATGAAAACAGAGACATAGTTTAAGGGATAAATCTGACAGAATGTTGGCAAATGCACTAATGAAAACACAAAGAGAAATGTTATTACCACTCTAGAAACAGAAAATGGGGAGCTAATCTCTAATGAAGTGGAAATGGGTGTTTCTTTTTGTTTTATTCTGTTTATGTCCTCCTATCACCACACCCTTTTCCTCTCTCTCTCTGTCTCCAGTCCTCCAAGGCATCTGGAACTATGGCTACTCCTGACCACCTTTTACGCCTAGCGGGAGGAAGGGATCAGCCCTCATTCCATTTCCTCTCACCTGCTTGAAGTCTTTGTCAGGTGCCTCGGATCATCCAGTTTTGTTGGGCTGTGTGCCAGAGGCGGTCGCCGCTTTTTCCTTCATTTCTCCCGCCTCCAAGAAGCCGCTTGCTGGGAGAACTAAGGAGTGTGAACACACAGGAGCTGCAGCCATCCTGGAACTCAGCCAGTGTCCTCCTCCCATGGCATCCCAAGCTGCACCTCCACCCATGGTCAACCAGATGGTGGCATTACAGCAGGGATGGTTGCCCCTCCCGAGGAGGAGAGAGCGGTCCCTGAGATGCTCCAGCCTCCTCCCCTGGCTGGCCCCCAGCGATCGGAGTCTGCATCTGAGCCCTGATCGCCGGTGTCATGAGTGGTAGCGCCACCGCATGCCGCCTGGAAATGGGTATTACTGACTTGTAATCAGCACAAGTTAATCTGTCAGAGTCAGTTCTGTCTGTATCCTCATGCAGCTGAACAATCCCTACATGAACGCCGGCCAAAACAAATGAAACTTACGGACAAATCCTTTACCAAGAAGAAATCAGGGCAGTAATAAAATCTGTACCCAAAAGGAAAACCCCTGGCTCAGACGGTTATACCTTTGAAGTGTATGCAGCCTTTCAAGAACATTTAACCCACAGGTATGCTACAATGGTTCAGGAGTTGGTAGATGGGCTCGGAGACTTATCCAAGACTATGAACAAAGCTAAAGTAATATTAATTTTGAAAGAAGGTAGGATTAAGCCTAAACCAGATAGATATCGCTTGACTGCACTACTAAATCATGACCATAAAATTATAGCAGCATTAGTGGCCAGTAGGTTGGTCAAAGGGTCCCCGAGGTTTTCCACCAGAACCAGTACCGTATGTTTTTTTAAAGAACAGAACTGTTGCACAGGCCATCAGGAAAGTGAAGGGAGTATTTTAACATGTCCAAAAGCTTACGGAGAAGTATTATGCCTTGGCTACAGATCCTAGTAAGGCCTTCAACATAGTAAACCAAGCATACCGTATATGTTTACAAGTTTAGAGGCGGGGATACCCACTTTTTAAAGAGGATTCTGGCCATAAGAGCTACAATGCAGGATTAGAAGAAGCATATATCCAACAAGACTCTTACCAAAGTTAGATCACTGTGTTATTGTGTTTAAGAGGTACAAGCCATTTTGTAACTCTGGTCTTACTCCTTGTTCAAAAACCAGTTTCAGTAAAGAGCCACTGATGATTTCATAACCAAAACTCACAGTCCTCCCTTTAAGCAACCTATGGGACATTTCTCCAATGATTTAGAAAGTAGTTGTAGTGATTATTTGAAACAGAAAAAAAAAAAAACAGTATTGGGTGCAGTGCATATGTTTCCAGAATGTTCAGATGCACGATACCGTACTTTATAATGTGGCAGGAGGCGGTTGTGGAATGCAGTGAGGGACATGGCGATGGAAAGTCAAAGTTATGCGAATATCAGAATGTAAGGAGGACATGCAGTCTCCGAATGCGGCAGTATTATGCACTCTCAGAATGTGGTGGGCACTCAAC
Source organism: Neoceratodus forsteri (assembly GCA_016271365.2). NCBI lineage: Eukaryota > Metazoa > Chordata > Ceratodontiformes > Ceratodontidae > Neoceratodus > Neoceratodus forsteri. The sequence continues at coordinate 51,587,822 of JADMNL010000024.1, read as the reverse complement.
CTCGAATGCAGCAGGGACACACATCTAGGAATTTTGCAGGAACTGACAATTTCAGAATGTAGTGGGGGATGCACACTGTCAGAATGTGACAGGACACACCATTTTATTCTGCAGTTGCTTGTCCCTGCTATGCTCCATAATTCTACAAACTCGCCACATTTCAAAATTGCCCATGCCACATTCTGACATTGAGGTCTGTTCACGAATGGATTTGAATCAGGGGTCCAGATAAGATTTAGGACTGGTAGGTATTTACTGCTACCTTCCTCAGCCTGGTAGTATTTTCATCTAAATGGCAGTAATGCAATCTGTCGACTGACGAGCCTGGAACCCCTGCCTCTAAACCAAATCTCAAATCCACTGGGCTGCTGCAGCCACTGACTCTTTGACTGGTGGTGCCACGGAGTTTGGCATTCCTTCCTGATGCTACATAATGTCCTGGTCTTATTTATAACATGATATCAGGTTACAACAACCCTTCTGGCCTGCAAGTTAGCAACTTCTGACACTAGGCACTTTTATATGGCGATACTTGTGCCGCTTGGTTTTGTAACTGTCCTGTAACGCCTCCCACCGCGCCTGCGTGCACTTGTACACAGCACTGGTGTTTCGGATGTTTGTCTCTTCCGCATTTTGGCGTGTTTCCTGCCATCCAGTGCCCGCAACATCACGGCAAATTAATGGAACTCTGGGCAGCCATTCTGCCTTGATTAAAAAAAATTATTTCAATGCAGAATTCGTTTAGACTGATTTTTCCTCAACAAATTCTGTTGAAAACATCACAAAGTTAGTCCAAAGTTAGATGGAGGAAGGCAACTCACAAACCTCTAAGTTATTGAACAACTGTATTAAGGGGTACAAATCAACAGGGACGATTTTTTAGATGTTTTTAACAGAATCTGTTAGGGAAAATCCTCCCTAAATGAATTCTGTATTGAACTCATACTTTTAATGTTATCAAGTTTAGTTGTATGTCTTAGCAGAAGGTGGGTAACTGACGCCAGCAATTCGCCAAAACGAACGAAAGCTGATTTTACATGGCAGGGCAGACCAGAACAGAAGCCGCAAACCCACTCAAACAGGGAACGATTTTGGGGTGAGCGCCACCATTGTTATGAAACGGGTTGCTTGCACACATATTTTTTTGCAACGGAACAGCGTAGTCTGTAACGCCTGTTCCATTACAGGGCACTGCGTGTAAAAGTGCCTCCGCCTCTTGTACTGCAGTCCCAGCTGATACTCATGCTGTTTTCTGTCTCCACCCCATATGCTTCCACTCTTTTAGTGCATGGTGCAGGGGCTGTTAGTATTGCATGGTGCTGCCAGTATTGTGCATGTGTAGCAAATATACTTTAAATATGCAAGGTGGGAAATAAATTCTAAAATCAGAAAGTGGTAGTAAATTGGGCAAAATCGAGTAAAATACTCCCTTACTCCCTTATCTGTCCCACTAGTTTGAATGCCTGCACGCTGTGTATCTGAGGTGCACAGGCATTCCTGTGCCTAAATGCCAATGCAGCAGTAATCTGCACACCCTGGTGGCATTCATCATGTGCACGCTGGATCCCCGACTGCCCCAGCAGCTGCGGGCCAGGGCGTTGTACAGTATGCACTCCTTGAAGGCTCAGTCGGGCGGCCATCCGCATGTGTGAGGAGGGGCTGTACTGGGCGCCGATCGCTGATTGGATTGGGGGAGCAGGGTGGTGGGTCACACTGGATGGGGTGAGAGGAGGGACCCTAGACTACCAGGGCATGGGGTCTTGGAATTTGGGGATGACGATCAGTGACAGGGGAGGGGAGGGACATTACACTATGGAAAAGAGGTTTTCAGTATTGGGTTGGAGAGTGGGGAGGACACTACACTATGGAAAAGGGATTTTCCTATATCAGGTGGGAGATCAGGGACCGGGGACCGACTACACTATGGAAAAGGATTTTCCTATATTGGGTGGGAGATTGGGGACCGAGGAGGACACTCACACAATGGAAAAGGATTTTCCTATATCAGGTGGGAGATCAGGGACCGGGAGACGACTACACTATGGAGAAAGGGGTTTTCTATTTTGGGTGGGAGATCTGGGACCAGGAGGGGCACTACAGTATGGAAACTTAATTGAATATGTTGCATCGGGCGATCGAGGCAGGAGAGGGCACCACAGACTACAGGGGAATACGGCTGCTTGGGGCTTGCTGTGGGGGCCACACAGTGCCACACTAATGCTTTGCAAATTAGAAACATAGAAACATAGAAGTTGATGGCAGATAAGGACTGCAAGGCCCATTCAGTCTGCCCATTTCTTTTCTACTTTATAAATGTGCCATCGGCCTTTGCTCTGTCAATGGCCCATCTATTCATACTCAAATTAGCCCATAATGGATATGTTAATGGCCACTAGCACCTTTCATGCCCAGTGGGCTCATTTGTATGGCTACTTTATGAATAGCACTTTAGCTAGTGAGTGCTGTTACTGTGGGGCAGCACTACTGGGTATCCCACTGCTTTTCCTGGGTTAGTTTTGCCTGCTGGCCCCAATTCAGTCGGATAGTGCACCGCGCTCACGACTGTGAATAGCACGATTGCCCTTCAGCACAAACGCATGTGTCACACAAACATTTGCATGACACTTTGTGTTTTTTAGTGAATTCTGACCCTGGTGTTCTGAAATCTCATCCCGCAGTATTCTAAAAATTGCACACAGCCTTGGCATTCTGAAGTCATGTTTGACACTGTATTCCACCCTCCATCACATTTCTTGAGTACCCTGCCTATGCACACTCTGGAAATGCATGCCCTGTACCCACCCAGTGTCAGCTTCCTTTTTCAAATGTTTACTGCGACTGCAGTTTTATGTAGTGTGGGAGAAACAGGTCCTAAAAGTTTGCTTGCAGGAGGACTCGGCTGTGAGTTATGGTTGTGACATCATCAGTAGCTCTTCACTGAAACTTTTGTTTTTAAAAGGCAATGAAATTAGAGCTACAAAATGGCTTATAACTGTTAAACAAAGGGCTTAGAGATCTCATTTTTGGCATGAGACTGATTAGGGATATGCTGATCCTAATTCTGAATTCCTTGATGCTAGGAACTGTGGCTGGACTCCCACTTTGTGAACTTTAATTAAACTACTTTATAAAGAACCATCTGCTGAATTTCAAATAAACAATACAATATACAGATAGTATGGAATGATAAATGGGGTGAGACAGGCCTGTCCTCTTTGTCATCTTTATGTATGCCTTGCTTAGAGCCACTCCTGAACAAATTTAGGCCCTGTCCATTATTCCTCTGTAACGTTACAGAGTGCCCAAACCGCTACCGCGAACGGCTTGAATTTACACCTGTAACATTACAGAAGGTGTTTTAGATCATTGTTGAAACCACATATGAGGTGGTTTCAACAACAGTTATGAAGCCGTTACGCCGGTAACGCTACCGGGCGAGGGACGCTGGCACCGGGTCTCCCCAGCGCAGCACGAGCCGTATTGTGGAATCGGGTTACAGTAACGGGTCGCCGGGTTCTCGACATGTGGATCGCGTGCCGGTCCCATAACGGACACCGCGTAGTAGGACACACTGCACTGTGCCCCGGTTGTAAACGATTTCTATCCGCTACGGGTCTGAGCGTGCAGTGGACGGGCCTTAGAAACAATGGCCACATAGAAAGAATACTTTTGAACAGAGAGGAAATTAGCTGAGTGCATACGCTGATGACGTGTTGTCGATGTTCAAAAAATTATAAGATTTGGTATGTTGTTTCCTTGGGTAGTGGATGAATATTCCAGTTGTTAACGTTATATGATGAACAAATCAAAATCTATATTAATGAACCTTTCAGGAAGAGAAGAGGAAAGGTCTATGAACCTGGTTTTCTAGAAGAAAATAAATTAAAATATTTGGGAGTAATTCTACAAAATAATTAATTAGAAACTATAATGATTAATTATGACAACATTAAGGAGAAAATAAAAACAAATGAGATCTTTGGCCCAATCTTTCCGTTCCTCTGTGGAACTGTTGAGGCACTGAAGATGATGCAATCCTTCATATTATTTATGGGATACAGGCTACATTTGGGGGTCCATCGAAAAACGGTTCGTGGATATAAAAAGACTATTTGTTGAGTTCTTCTGTAGTGGAGGTAAACCACAAATTATGTGGCCTGACTATTCCAAAGAAATAAGGAGGTTTGGCTTCCCAGACTCGCTTAAATATTTTAACAGCCAAACTATAGCTACAGTCTGGGAATGGACCTTTTCCTAAGTTGAATGAGGAGATGTAGTCTATGATTATACGATATAATAGTTTGGACTCTTATTTATGAATAAAATTCCATCCAGTGGTAGAAACTTTTGTTAAAACCTTTTGAGTTACCTTAAGAACGCCTTAACATATTTCCCAAATGAGTATTTACCTTGGTTAAATTTTAACATTGCAGTGTGGGATACTGTTTTGCCATCCTCATTGGGAAGATTATGAAGAAGCTTTCAAACTCAGGGTTTGTCGCTGGCCTGGTGGTGCTGAGGGTTGAGGCGCAGGATGTCACACCTCGCACCACACTGGTGACCCGGGTTAGTGACGGACTCGGGTCAGTGGAGTTTGGTCAGGGAGAGGATTACACCCGATGGCTGCCTCCCTCCAGGGAGGGTTGCAAGCCAGCCCCTGCATTACTGCCATCTCCTGGGTGAACCTGGGTGCTGGTAGTGTGATCGGGGCAGCAGAGGATGGCGGAGGCTGACGCCGGTCCGACAGCCCTGAGCGGAGACGCCTCTGTGCACCTCTGTCCTCATTGGCCTCCTTGAGTGCTGTCCGCCAGCAGGAGGAGGGTACAGAAGAAAGGAAAGACACTCCGCAGCTGGTCCAGGCAACAAACCACTGCACCGCTTCCACGAAGGAACCGAGGGTAGACTCCGCTGTGCACACTGTCCTGAGAATCGGAGGAGGTAAGGGGAATCCTCCTTCGCCCCACCCGGGAAGGGGGTTAACCGGTATCTAGAAATAATAATTGGAGTAGTGCACTATAGAGAGATGCCTCAGCCCTTGCAGTGGAGTGTGAGTGCTTGAGGCTCTGGCAGTGTGGACCAGTTGAGGGAGCGATAGCAGCAAAAATAGAAAGTGGAAAAAAAACTCAGTGTTTGTCTAATGGCTTTATGTTTTGATAGGGGATCATTTATTTCCTGGGGCTTGTTTAAACAAAAATCTCAGGTCAAAATCTAACTTTTGGCATTGTGTATTATTTAATAAATTTAAACATTCCTGTGCGCTAAAAGGATACCGTATAAATCAAGACTTGACTAGACATATAAATGAAGAACAAAACAACTGGGTCTTCAACAAAGAAATGAGTAGTTAAAACATACAAATTATTACAAAAGAAGAATTAAGACCCTGGACCAAAACTGATTAAAATAAATGGCACGCTAGAAGCAGAATACAGTTATGAGGGAATGTGAATTTGACTACATAAGAAAGCCAATAAAGACACATCATTCAGCTAAACAAAAGATAATTTCAGCCAAGAAATTATCGCGGCAAATGTTACTCCAGTAGTGTTCACTAAAATGAATAACACAGAGCTTAATGTGAGGAAGTATAGCGCAGTGGTTTAAGGCTCTGAGCTGCAAACCTGAGACCTGGGTTTGAATCCCACAGCCCCCACTTGCATACTGTGTGACCCTGAGCAAGTCACTTAACTGCCCAGTGCCCCAGGTCGCACCAGTAAACAAGCTTCTAGGACATGGATATGTTGTTCAATCCACACTTATTTGCAGGTTCCTTGCCGCTTTAAATCTTGCCGAAGGTCTTCAAGCTGGCTTCTCCCACCCACCCAGGTGGTAAAACTCGGCTCTGCCCCATGACGCCAGATCTTACTTCACCGCTGAAGCTCAGGTTCCCTCCTTAGCGCTCATGCTTTTAGACTGATCCTAAGTCTTTGGTTCATCCGAATTGGTTTTGAAGTTTTCTAAACTTCGGTCTTCATCTTCCCTCGCGCTGAGATGGACAAATCTATTCCGCTTGCTGGAGGTGCCCTTGCGGGCAAAATGTCCAGGGCGGATCCGCACTCCACGTCGTCTACTGCCTAGAGCCTAGATCACGACCACGCAGGCCTGCGAGTTGTGCCGCTCTTTCTCGGCTAACATCCTGGATGATCGGCTGTTCGATTGAAGCTCGGGCGTCTTATAGCGTTTCCGCCAGTAAAATCAAAAGAGGCTCGTTGGCGGTGTCCGCGGTGGCTGACTTGGCTGAGCAGCTCGAGCAGATGATCGCCCTCGAGGAGGAGGTGGTCTAGGCCGCATCTTCCTCCTTTTCGGCCGCGCATTTATCCCGCTGTCTCTGAGTTCCTCGTATGGCTTAGTTCAAGGAGCTTTATCAGTCCCTTTCCACGAAGGAGAGGGCCATCGGATATTCTTCTCAGCCCAAGAAGAAGGAGTCGAAGGGTAAGTCCCACCATCGGCGTTCGTGGGAGTGGGAGAGGTCCCTTCCCGGACAGCCGACCGTCGATTTTCGGTCGAGATGCGGCTCAGGCCGCTGCTTGTGCAGTGTCCCCATCAGGCCAGCCTGCGAGACTCTTCTCGACGCAGTCCAGATTTTCTCGATCCGTTAGATGGGCTGTCGACTGCGGAAGCCGACAACCCACCTTCACCGGTTCCTCTGGTGGAGACTGAGGATCTGCCTGCACCTTGGGGCTGCAGTCCCTGGTTAAAGTGCCGAGCCGATGGAAGAGCGGTGTCCCGCGCCTTCCCAGTCCCGCCTTGGTCCCCGAGGTCTCGGTCTCAGACTTCATCTCGGTCAAGCGTTCCCACCGACATCAGCAGTCTGTCTCGATACCAAAGTAGCGGCAGCACCGTTCCTCCTCGCCCTCTTCCTCGATTAGGAGGCTTCGGCAAGAATTATGTCGGCGCCACGAGGAGCTTATGTGGCAGCAGTTGCTGTTGTCCGGGTCTAAGCCGACTCGGTCCAGACCCGGCCATCAAGTGGCTGTCGCCCGAGCGACTGAAGCAACCACTCTCAGTTGAGTTGCCTGTCTGCCAGGGCCGGTTGCTCGGCGAAACCAGCTGCTGCACCGATTGTGGTGGAACCTCCGCCCACAACCAAGTCTGGGGCACCGACCAAGGATTCTCAGTCGGGTCACGGCCTGCCCCACAGGTTGTCGGTCACCCTCACTCGACCGTCCCTCGGCAGGTAGAGGGTGGCTCAGGCCAAGGCAGCTCTTTGCAGACTCTCTGAACTCGACGATGATTCCTCCTGTTCTCCAGACAGGTCAACCTGAGTTCTCCGGGGCCAGTCATTGGATGATAGCCCATCGTCCTTCTTGGGTCTGCTTGACTCATCTTGAGTCCACGGGATGCAGCTCGAGCCGGTGTCCAACGGGCCAAGTAGCCTACGGAGATACTGGACCGAGGATTCCCCACGAGGCCTTCCGTGGCTGAGGCCATTGTCGCCCAGCCTTGGAGCTTTGGCAGCGGCCTGATTCCTGTCCTGGCCTCGCCAGGATGGACAGGAAGTATGCTGTCCCTACTGGCTCTTGCCCGGTTTTCAGAGCACCCTCTGCCGAGGGTTAGTCACCAACAGCGCTTCCCGCTCTGGTAACGCTCAGGATGTGGATAAGCCCCCACAAAGAGTCCAAAAGCTGGACTTTGCCGGGCGCATGGTGTACGCTGCATCCTCCCTTGGCCTCCGACAGGGCAGCTCGGCCGTGCTGATGGCACACTTCTCCCACGCCTCTTGGGCTCCTGGATGAGGTTGTCACTCATCTCCGACCGACCTGCAGACCACGGTACACCAGGTGCGGGACCAGGTAGGCGGTGGCGAGCAGCAGCTTTGGTCTGCTCTGGACATAGGTGATTCCTGTGCCAGGTCAGTAGCTGGCTGGCGCATGCGCCGCAGGGCGTGGTTGAGGATATCCACCTTCACGGTGGATACCCAGCCATGTTGGTGGATGTGCCCTTCTTGGGGACTGACCTCTTCGGTCCTGGAGTGGAGGGACACCTTCAGCGGATCGAAAAGTCCAATGCCACCTTGGACTCGGTCACCTCCGCCCAGAGGGACAAAGGCCGCCGTCAGCAACAGCAGAAGTCCTTTCGCCCTTTGGCCCTGCATCTTGACCGCCCAACAGCACCAGCAACAGGGCCAGCAGGCTCAGCTGGTGTTCCAAACCCAAGCCGGCGGCTTCTCCAACAGGAAGCAAGGAGGTAAAGGCCCAGGAGGTCCCTCGGCTGGTTCTTCCTCCAAGCCTGCCCAGTGACGGGTTGAGGGTGCTGCCCCAGCCTCGTCACCCCTCCGGGTTCCCCATGGGGGACGGCCCGCCACTTCCTTTCCGCCTGGTCCACTATCACCACAGACCGCTGGGTGTTGGAGGTGGTAGGAAAAGGCCTGCCTCTGGAGTTGAGCAGGCTCCACCCTTTCGAGCCATCGCCCCTCGGAGCCACGGGGTCCGCGGCCTCGCTGTAGGCCCGCCCGAGCCCGGTATTGCCCTGCTCCTAAAAGAGGTGATCAGGAAGGTGGGGATCCTCCTCCAGACCCGGGTTTTGTCCAGGTATTTCCTGGTCCCAAAACAGACGGGGGCTGGTGCCCCATTCTCGACCTGCATGACCTGAACAGGTTCCTAAGGTCTCGGACCTTCAGGATGGTCACTCTGGCTCAGATAATCCCATCCTTGGAACAAGGCGTGGTTCTGTTCCCTGGACCTTCAGGGCCCGCGTTCTTTCATGTCCCAATCCGTCCGTTTCATCAGAATTCCTCCAGCTTCAGGCGAGAGTTCCTAGAGTTCGGGCCATGCCCTATGCCTCCCTAGCTCCCAGGGTCTTCACCAAATGCATGGCAGTGGTGACAGCATTCCTGCAGCGTCAAGGGTCCGTGTACCCTTACCTGGATGACTAGTTGATTGCAGCCCCTCCAGAGTGGAGGTGGAGCGGTCCAGAGATCTGTCCCTCCAGGTTTGCTCTCAGATTGACCTCCTCATCAATGAGGCCAAGTCGGAACTCATGTCAAGCAGATGATACTTTTCATCGGAGCAGAGCTCGACTTCTACGAGCCAGAGCTCGGCTCCCCGCAGACAGGGCCGAGGTTCTTTCCTCCTTTGCCCAATCATTTCTGGTTGGACAATCGCGCCTGCCTGGGACTTCCTGCGCCTCATGGCGGCCTGCACCAGCATGGTCCGTTGGGCCTGTTGGTACATGCGTCCCCTTCAGTGGGACTGGCCAGCCAGTGGTCATAACGCTGCGATCCGTTGGACCAGCCCGTGACAGTGACCCAGGAGATGTGGAACGCTTTCCAGAGGTGGATCGCTCCGCACATCTGCAGGAGGGCATCCCGTTCGTCCGCCCGAGCCGATGGTCTCTCTGTTAACCGATGCATTTCTGATGGGTTGGGGTGCCCATCTGGGGAGCACAGAGTGCACGGCCTCTGGTCCCCTGGAGTCCCGATGCCATATCAACCTGCTGGAGCTCCGAGCGGTCCGCCTAGCTCTCACCGCCTTCACTCTGTTTCTACGGGTCAAGTGGTTCAGGTCCAGACGAAAAATACCACACCATGTACTATCTGAACCGCCAGGGCGGGGACGCGCCTCCATGCTGTTATGCAAGGAAGCTCTCAATATGGTCCCTCGTGCGCAGCCTGGAGGCGGATCTCTAGCCATTCACGTGGCAGGAGCCTCCAACACCCTGGCCGATGCCCTAAGCTGGATAGGGGCTAGCCTCACGAGTGGTCTCTCCTGCCAGAGGTAGTACAAGATCTATTCTCCCACTGGGGCACGCCTCTGGTGGACCTGTTTGCCTCCAGGAGAATGTAGCTGAGTCTGTTCCATGCCCCGCCCCTCAGCAGGGCTCGCTGCAGGGCGATGCCTTCTCGAGGCCGTGGACCCCGGCCTCTTCTCGCCTTTCCCCATTTCCCTTGATCCACAAGGTGCTTCTCAAGGCAAGGAGGGACAAGCTGCAGGTGATTCTGGTAGCCCCAGACTGGCCCGCCAGTTCTGGTATCCAGATCTCCTCAGCCTCAGCTCCAGGCTCCCGAGGTGGCTTCCAGCCCACCCGACCTGATCTCAGTCAACCAGGGAAGGTATTCCATCCGGACATTCAATCCTGCACCTGACGGCCTGGTTCCTGAGTGGCTAGAGTTCCAGGCCTTGGGTCTTTCCGAGCGAGGTCCTCAGCGTCGTGAGGCGTCCGTAGGGAGTTGACCAGGAAATGTTCGCCTTCAAATGGAAGAGATTCTCCATTTGGTGTCGGGGAAGGGCTTGGACCCTTCCGCCTGTCTCTGGCAAGCATTCTGGACTACCTTAGTCCTTTCTCAGCAAGGGTTCAACACGACTTACAGTAATTCCAGTAGCCATCTCTGCTTACCGGGCGCTGGCCGGAAGCAGTCAGTGGCGAGGAGAAGGTGGTCGGGTGTTTTTCAAAGGCCTTGATGACATTTCCTCTGGTGCGAGAACCTCCACCTCCGTGGGATCTACTGCTGGTATTGGCCAAGCTCATGGGCAAGCCATTCGAACCGATGCACAGGTGCGATATTTCCCACCTGTTGTGGAAGACCGCCTTTTGGTGGCTATCATGTCAGCCAGAAGGATGGGAGAGCTCCAGGCGCTTTCCATCGAGTCTCCTTATATGGTCTTCCACAGGGACAAGGTTGTCCTGCGCCCCCACCGAAATTCCTTCCGAAGGTGGTGTCGGAGTTTCACCTTAACCAGGTGTTGACTCTGCCGGTGTTCTACCCCAATCACACCTCTGAGGCCAAATAGGCTCCATACTTTGGACCCTAGGCGAGCCGCTTATTATAAGGAGCAGACGGCTGAAGTTCGGGAGAGGTTCGCCAGCTGTTTGTCACCTACACTGAAGCCGCACCTGGCAGACCTGCAGCCAAGTGGACGATAAGCAGGTGGGTCACTTCCTGCATAGAGCTCTGCTATAGGTTGGCGGGCATGGAGCCTCCCAGAGGATAAGAGCTCATTTACCCGCCATACCACTGCATCGGTAGCTGCTTCCAGGGATGTCCCTATCCAGGATATCTGCAGGGCTGCTACCTGGAAGTCGAACATACCTTTATTACCCACTACCACATCGACCTTGAGTCGTGCCGGGATGCTGGTTTTGGGGCCTCGGTTCTCAGTCTCTATTTCCCAAGTAAGTACTGGGGTGTGCGCCTTGCTCCCTCCTTCCGGAGAACTGCTGAGTCTGCCAATAAGTGTGGATTGAACAACATATCCATGTCCCTAGAAATACAGGTTACTCACCTGAACTAGGAGTTCTAGAATGGTATATGTTGTTCATCCACACGACTCCACCCGACCCTCCAGCTTTGACGCGACAACCTGGCTTCCAGCGGCTAGATCTGGCATCATGGGGTGGAGCCGAGAGTTTTACCACCCGGTGGGTGGAGGAGCCAGCTCAAGACCTTCCGCAAGATTTAAAGCGGCAAGGAACCTGCCAATAAGTGTGGATGAACAACATATACCATTCCTAGAACTCCTGTTACAGGTGAGTAACCTGTATTTTCAGCTTAGTGTCTCTCTCCTGTAAAAAAAAAAAATAAAAATAAAATAATGTAGGTACCGTTCTAGTGAATGGAGAAGCCTTTACCACAGTAGTGGGGATGCAACTATAGCGGATTGGTGGGAATCCAGTTCACATTTTATCGGGTATGCTGAAGACTCAAATTATTCTTCTTTTATGGTATTAATTAACTATGCATTAACCCTGAGTTTGGATAAATCTAGAGAAGACATCTTTGTCCCTAAGGACAGTGGCAACTAAAGGTTTCTTAGCCATTGGAACTCACCTAGGTTACCTCCTTTGAATAGGATAAGAGGTGGTATATCGTTAAGGAGACCTTATCCTTGAAAACTTCTGGCACAACGTAGATTCTGTTGATGACATTACAGAGCGTTACACGAAAGAGGCAGTGCATCTTCTCCTTCCTTAGTGAACCTATGGTTTTATTTCTGTCATACCCAGTTAGATATCAAGAGTACTGTATATCAGAAAGTATTAGGAGACCTTCACATCCCTTCCTCCTCTTGATCTTATGATATTATTAAAGTGGCATGGTAAGCCAGCACCACACAAACCGAAAGCAGTCTGTACTGAAATGTTTCCAATAAAGAAAGATGAGTCGTGTATCTTTTATGGCTCTCTTGTATTGTTCTTTATTGAAAGGGCTCTGATGCAGGTGCAGATCAAGACACGCGTCTTCATAGCAGAAAATGGCAGCTAGCATTCGTAGCTTAAGCGAGATCCTCCTGCACCATTATGTCTAATGTGTTCCACACAGATTGCGCTTATTTGAAGACCTTGAATAAAGAACAGTACACAAACACAATAAAAGTATCATGACTCTTCTGCCTTTATTAGAAACATTTTCAGTACAGACTGCCTCTGGTTTGCTTTGTGCCAGTTTCCATGCCACTTTTGAATTTTCTTTTGCTAAGCTTAAGGCACAACAGTCCGGTTGTGGTTTTAAAAAACCAAATCCCATAATATTGTGAACTGTCATTTGTTCCTTTGTTCTGCAGAATATAGGAATGCTTTTCTACTTGAAATTGTATTAAGAAACTTTTTTATTTGAATCACTTTAGAAATACTCTGTATTATTCTCGTTTGCTCATTTATGTAGTTACGTTGATGAAAAATAAATTTTTTCTCACCCCAAAAAAAACAAGCTTCTGTCTCTTTGTTGTATTTGGTCACTGGAGGGTTTTGCAACCTGCAGGGGCCCCATTATGGGGGAAGGCATGAGGGATATTAGAGACAAGGGTAAGTCCTGGAGGACTGGACACTGACAGATATTAAGGAGGCTTCAGGCAGTTGGAGTGTGGACCCTGTTCAGTGTTAGGGAGGCATCAAGTTGTGGATTGAACCCAGGCAAATGTAGAGGTTGCAGACTATGGGGGTTGAACTCCTCCACCCCCCATTGACTTTGAAGCAATGTAGCTATAAACAAAAGAACATACATAAGGTGAAGTTGTTTTACGGGGTACACCTATAGACTTTGTGGGGTATGAACCCTATAGATGTTGTGAAAGTGGCTGACTGTGGGTGTGTGAACCCTGATCGATGTTAGTGAGGCCACAAGCTGTGGGCATTGGCATCAGACATATTATGGAGGCTGCAGACTGTGGAGTCATGGACCCTGCAGAAAATAGGGAGGCCACAAGATGTAGGGTTTTGAACCAAGACCAGTATTGTGGAGGTTGCAGACTATGGGAGACTTGGCCTTGACTGGCGAAAAGAGGGTGCAAACTGCGGGAGTATAGACCCTGTTGGGTGTTAGGAGGCTGCACATTTTGGGGTGAGGGGTTAAACCCAGACAATTTTGGGATGGTTGCTGACTGTGAGGATGTGAGCCCTGACAGCTGTTAGGAGCAGGAAAGGGAGTAGTAATCTAAGACCATGGGCAGACTAGATGGGCCTTGAGGTCGCCTTCTGCCATCACAGTCTGTGTTTCTGTGTTTCTATGGACCCTCACAGATAAATGGGAGGCCGCATGCTGCAGGGTGTTGGAACCCAGACAGATTGCTGATTATGGGAGTCTGAGCCCTGACAGATGTTGGGGAGGCTGCAGGCTTCCAGACAGATATGGGTGTCCTAGACAATGTCCCCATGCGCTACAAGCTACCAACAGTGTGACGTGGTTCTGTTATCAGTCAGTTTGCAGCTAGATTCCCTCCCTGGGACGAGGCTAAAACCCTTATTTCCTACTTCTCCATTCAAGAAAAATTAGGATAATTTTGAATGACTTCTTGTTGCCCATGGATATGTGCCATCAATCCCCCTTTCACTAGTGTTAAATCATTTCTAGGAAAACCTGTACTGCGCTGCACCTGCTTGCTTTATACCTGGTATTAGAGTAAGCAGAGGGCTTTTAGTCTCCAGTATTCCCTCTCTTACTTTCACTGAAACTAAATTCTTCAGTGTGGAGAGTCTAATCTGCACGGCTGCCCTGGCATGCACATTACCGATAGTTAGTAGGCTTCAGGCAGTGTTCTGGACTCAGTCACTCAGCCTTGTATCAGTAAAATCTAAACGTCCACTGACACCTTCATTATCTTGCAGATCTGCACCTGGCAGCGAACTGGGAAAGACACTGCTTGAACGCAACAAGGAGCTGGAGGACTCGCTGCAGCAGATGTATGCAACAAATCAGGAGCAGTGCAGGAGATAGAGGTAAGGGCACATCGGGACTGGGGAGGTCTAGTCCTAGTGAGGTTGAACTGTTGTTGTAAAGTAATGGGAGATGTCCTGATAACAGAAAACACATCCATTAAGTTGATATTGTATCCATAACTGTAATACAACTATAAAATGCACTACGGGTTGTTAGTTATTTTAGGATTGGTTCCTCTTCAGAAAAGCTGGGCCATATCAGCACTAAATTCATTATCATTGTAATTTAATATAGACAGCTGGATGCTGCGCCTCATGTATCATGTGTGAGGTCAGTGGTAGGACAGAACATGCTAATACCAGGGTCACCTTATGCAGGGACCACCTCAAAGCCGTTGTACACCTGTGTGTAAAGGTACACAAGTGCTGAGAGGAGAAACTGTGTCTGTATTCAGCTGATGGAGAGATGAAGGTAAGAAGATTCCTACCAGCAACTTGAAGACTGTCCTAGCTCTTTTCTGCTATGTCTGAATAGGTTATTTAGCACCGGCGTTTTGTACACATGCACTTTGACAGAATTCTCCTTTTTGTTTCTTTACTTCATCCTCTCTCCTCCCCACTATCATTGTACTTCTTACATGTTCTGCAGTGATCTGCAAATGCTAAAGCTTTGAATCCTGTTTCTAATTTGTTTGACAGTAGGAGGGACAATGGTCATAGCTGGGAGGCAGTTTGACTTAGTCAGTAGAGCGCAGAGTGGCAAACCTGAAAACCTAGATTTGAATTCCATGATAGCCACTTACTTTGTAACCCAAAGCAAGTTGCTAAACCTCTGCTGTGTTTAACTTCCTCTCATTTCTCTATGTGTTGTTTGAATCTCCTGTGCAGTGAAAACAGCTGCAGCATTGTCTGCCTTCTTCTAGATTGTGAATTCCATTGGGATACACTTTCTATGAAAGGTGTAGTATAAAACCTAAATTTGTTCATTTCTTCCCCCCTTGCTCCCTTTCATCTTTTCCTTCACTGCTGACAGCTTTTCATGCAGAAATTCATATAAAACTCTGATTCTCAATTAAGCAATGACATTTGACTTTAAGGGCCTTTCTAGTAGGATCTTACCTGGTGGAAGGTGCTAAGGCCTGAAGCATATCTGAGGAAATACCTCCAGTAAGAGCATATAAATGACTTTTTAGAATATAGTACATCTGAGCTCATCTGATACCAGCAACATTTTTTACTGTGGGCAGAGCCTGCAGATGTTTTGCATGTACAAAAGTAGTGATGTCATGTTTTCTGTCTGTGGAACTGACTGAAGGTGTAAATACTCTCTCCACCTTACTCTCCTCCAAGCAATGTTTTCCACCCTCAAATAAATACACTTTCATGTTAGTCAATGGTTGCAGGGTACTATTTTCTTTCTTAAATGGGTGATACAAGAACTGGAACCT
This sequence comes from Neoceratodus forsteri, assembly GCA_016271365.2. NCBI lineage: Eukaryota > Metazoa > Chordata > Ceratodontiformes > Ceratodontidae > Neoceratodus > Neoceratodus forsteri. Next base: position 51,572,283 of record JADMNL010000024.1, on the reverse strand, counting down.
GAGTAGTGGGAGGCAGCATTAGGGTTTTTTTGGAGTAAGAGCCACCTCTTCCTCCACCCCAAACTTTTTCTGATTCATGTGGAAGGGGCATGAGATAGCTCTATCATGCTGTAACAAGATACACTAGTTTGGGACCTTATCAACCAACAGACATCCCTGTGCAGTGGAGAACAGAACAGAAGATTTTAATGCCTTCAAATTAACTTAAATCCTTAGGAACAAATGATTATCAGAGCCACCTGGGGCCTCAGAAGGAGACCTAGACACACATTGTAATTTACAGTAAGAGCCACATGTTTTTCTTAAACATTTTATATATGTATAGTTAATATATAATTTGTTTTTATTAGTTTCAAAACTTTGAAAGCATTGGTGTTAGTAATGCATTTAGAAATACAATTTTAATTGTCTTTACAGTTAAACATGCAGTTTCATGTCAGGGCACATTTTTGGGGAGTTCAAATTATTTTAAACATGGGCACAGTACTTGGTAAATACATACTTTGATGATAAAGTGTATTTTTTCTTTCAAATTTGAGAAGTATGTATTATATACAAGTGTAACTGTGTTGTAAATGGTTAAGTAGGCAGTGGTTTAAGGCTCTGCGCTACAAACCTGGAGACCTGGGTTTGACTCCACAGCCCCCACTTGCATACTGTGTGACCCTGCACAAATCACTTAACTTCCTTGTGCTCCTTGGTCACACCTGTAAACAAACTTTCAGCTTAGTGTGTCTCCTGGTTAAAAAAAAGTGCCTAGAATTATTTTTTTAATATAGTTGAGTTTATATGTGGTAAGTAGGTAGGGTATGATGTTTTGAATGTGGCAGTAGGATTTAGCATGTGCATTGCTTTAAAATCATTTCACAGTATTTTATACTTTCTTAAAAGATACTCCACATTTGTGTGGGGGCTGTGGGATTCAAACCTAGATCTTCAGATTTGCAGAGAAGAGCCTTAAACCACTGTGCTATACTGCCTCCCTAGTTATGGCAGTCATCTGTTTTATGGTTCATGGTGTTGGTGTAGTAAGCATACTAACATACAAAAATGCCAGCAGAATAGGCCTAGCAGGCTTTCGTGTCTGCTCCTTTGGTCAGTCTGCACCCTGGGAGCTGAGCTTGCTGCACCCCCCACCCTCGGGCTTCTCCCTTCCCAGTCCAGGGAGAGCTAGCTAACTGGGGTTTCTGTAAGACAACAGCTACTAAATAGCTGTAATTCTCTATTTTATTTTCTGTTGTGTCGGTCTAGCTAGCAGGAGTGTTTCAATTTTAAAACTTAATTTTATCAAACTATACACAACCATAAAAGTACAGAAAATGTCCAGATCATCAATGCTATAATTAATAATGAAGAACTACAGTTTCAGGGTGCAGCCCTGTCCTGTTTCAATTCTACACATTCGGATTGGGTACAGCACAGTGTGGCAGCCTGTGATTTGTCTGCCTAACAGTCAGGTCACTAGCACAGGCCTGCCTTCCTGCTTTACAGTCCCTTACCTCTGCTTTCAGGTATCGCCCAAGTGGAGGTAACATTCAGTGAAAATTCCTGTGTCCTTGGCGGTCATTATCGATTTTCTATAATCCTTAAAGAGCAGGTGTTCTGATTATCCAGCCTCCTCAAAGATATATGATAGCTCACCTGCTTCAGAATCGATGTGTAGAATAATTCAATTTTTCCATGTGTAAAATAGTTATTTCAGCTCGTAATTTAGCCCTCTGCCAAACGGAGCCACTTTCCGAACCTACTGACATGCCCCATGCAGGCAATACAGCCCTGTTTTGTGATGTCAGAAAATGAAGGCTGGTGTGAGCCTGTTTGACTTGAATGGCGGTGATTTTTCTATAGATTATATTACTATTTAAAATTGCAATCTTAATAAATCAGAGCGACCGTTCGACTAACAGGGCCCTGAAGCATAAACCACTGCCATCTTGATTAGGTAAATGAATGGAAATTTCCATAGATACATTTCAACTGGGGACAAGCAAACTGTCTATGGAAATTCCTATTCATTGCCTTATTAAGACAACACTGTTCTCACATCTGATCCTATTCAAATTTCACATGGTAGCACACTAGTCCTGTTTTTGTTTCTTTGTTTTTGTTATAGGCCTTACCTCTGGAATTCTTTACTCATGTATGTCCATCAATAAAGCAATGTAATAACATTCTGTGTATCCTCACAAAACTTATCTGGTGATGACATATGGACCGTCCACAGTGTGGTGATAGGAATTTAATGATTGGTTAGGTGACGATCTCAGCCAGTTAAGTTTCTAGATTTTTTCCTTGCCGTAGTAATACCCAATGTACCAAAGGCTTTGCATATTTACAATACATGTACTGGCCCACCAGTGAAACGCTGATAGATTTTGTATCAGGCCAGTAACATTTTCTGTTTTCAATACTTGTATACTTTTGTATCATTTATGCAATTTAATAAATGCTGCTATTGTGTTTTTAACTTTATGTTATACATGATTACTTCATTTTGCAAGTGGTTTCAAAAGCCATTCTTAATACCCAGCTGTTGAACCCAAATCTCTATCATTTCAAGGCAATGAGCGAGCGTAGTTTTCCACACAGATCCTTAAGTCAAAACTATCATTACAGTGTAGCGTACACAGTTGCGTTTCAGACTGCATCTGAAAGTCTTTTTTTTTACCCTGTAGCTTTTCACCACAGTTTTCTCCAGCCTCAGAAACAACATCTTAATTTACCCCATGATTCAAGTTTGCAAAATGAAGTAACCCTTGTATTATACAATATACATGATCCTAATTTTAGATTGGGATGATCGTTATCACCTCGGGGTTCTGTGACATCAGGAGCATACTGGCTTCACTCTCACAGGATGCCACAGAACCCACTCGGTGATGAGAACCAGCTGCGTCATGACACTTGTGGGTTCATTATTTTTATATACAGTGACTTGCAAAAAGTATTCAACCCCTTGAAAGTTGTCAGATTTGTCTGAATGACAAATGATACATTGAGATTTTGTTCTGTGTAATATTTTATTTAAAAGACTGACCCTCAAAATATTTTAAAGTGACATTGGTTTTATGTTAGAAAATATTTTAAGAAAAATAAATAACTGAAATATGCTGTTTGCATAAGTATTCAACCCTGTGCTCTGGAAGCTCCAAGTTTACACAGATGAAAAATATTGCCCTAACAAGGACACAGTTGGCTTACAATTGGCCTCACCTCTGAAACATTAAAGTAGCTCACATTTTCTGGATAAAACCCCTCAGTTTAATGACCATTGGTCAGACTGTGAATCTGAAGGAAGGGTGGAAAATGAAGACTAAAGAGCATTCTAAGGAAGTTGGAGATAAAGTAATAGACATGCATAAATTAGGAAAGGGTACAAAATAATATCCAAGTGTTTGGATATCCAGTGTGCACTGTTGGATCAATAGTGAGGAAGTGGAAGCTGCATCACACCACCCAGGCACTACCTAGACAAGGCCGTCCCTCAAAACTCAGCGTCCAGACAAGAAGGAGACTAGTGAGGAAGCCACAGAGAGGCCAACAATCACTTTGAAGGAGCTACAGAGTTCAGTGGCTGAGAGTGGAGTGAAGGTGCACCAGTCAACCATATCAAGAGCTCTGCATAATACTGGCCTGTACGGAGGGTGGCTAGAAAAGCCATTACTCAAAAAGAACCATATCAAAGCATGTCTGAGTTTGCCAGAAAGCATGAGAATGACCCAGCTAAGATGTGGCACAAGGTTTTGTGGTCTGATGAGACCAAGATAGAGATTTTGGCCAAAATTCAAAGCGCTATGTGTGATGCAAACCTAACACTGCCCACGCCGAGAAACACCATCCCTACAGTGAAGTATGGTGGTGGCAGCATCATGCTGTGGGGATGTTTTTCATCAGCAGGGACTGGGCATCTTGTTAAACTTGAAGGAAGAATGGATGGAGCAAAATACAGGGAGATACTGCAAGAGAACCTGCTTCAGTCTGCTAAAAACTGAAGCTTGGGAGAAACTTCATCTTTCAGCAGGACAATGATCCCAAGCACAAGGCCAAAGCAACACAGGAGTGGTTAAACAACAAAAGGTGAATGTCCTACAGTGGCCAAGTCAAAGTCCACATCTCAATCCCATCGAGAATCTGTGGCACTGTTTGAAAATTGCGGTCCACAAGCATCACCCAACCAACCTGAACAACCTGGAACAAATCTGCCAAGAAGAATGGGCAAGAATCGCCCCGAACAGGTGTGCAAGGCTGGTAGATACTTACCCTAAAAGACTTAAAGCTGTTATTGCAGCAAAAGGTGTCTCTACCAAATACTAATGAGTAGGGGTTGAATACTTGCAACAGCATTTTCCAGTTTTTAATTTTCTTTAAAAGATCTGCTGACGGATAATTAATTTTGGCTTTGAAAATATACTGTTAGAGCATATGAGTTTGCAATAAAAATACTGACTGAAATAATATATGTAAGTCTCATTTGTAATCCAGACAAATCTGATAACTTTCAAGGGGTTGAATAATTTTGCAAGTCACTGCATGTATGTGTATGTATATATATATATACTTTAGCATTTTCTCTATTTTCCTGATTGTATAGCATTAGTATTTAGTTTATGTTCACTGCGACATAATCAAACTCCAAATTACTAGTTCCTTGAAGAGAACTGTATACAATATTGCCTGTAAAATAAAAGGATGCTAAACACAGTTTGCTGCATAAAGTGGTATTCAAGTGCAGGAAAATATGGTTCAGTAGGGGCATAAAGTATAATTTCAGAAACCAGGAACATTACAAACAATTAGAAATAAATGTCCAGCCTCTTTAAAAGCCTCTACTGTTTGTGGAATCCATACATAACTGTAGCTGAATTTCCTGTACTCACCTCTTAGTCTCTGTTAATAAAGAAATGTGTATAGAAACAGGAACTTTCTTCTTTGGACTTTATCTGTTCCTGCATGACTGCATGTGATGTCAGAATCTACAGCTTCCATGGCAACGACTGATTCACAAACAGAGGATTATGACATCATTTGTGGACAGGCAGCTGGAGCAGATGATGTCAAGGACAAAGGTCCTATTTTAAGCAGCTGTCCTTAGTAACAAAGAAAGAGGAAGATAAATGAAATAAGGAGAATTATGTGTAAATATTCAGCTTTTCCAGAGGCCTCACAGACGTTTTAAATTAAACGGTATGGCAGTTCTTCCTTTGGAGCACATTAATGACAGGTAGCAGCTTGTGAAAGTTGCCTTCAATCCACATCTACTGTACAATTCCTCACAAACCTGTCCCAGGGATTTCATGGTAATATAATATAGTATTGTGATGACAGAAGGGACTTGGGGTCCTGCTTGTCTGTTGCTCCTGCTGCATGGTAGTGACTGCACCTAGTTTGATTGTGGACTCGCATCTAAACATCTCAGCTGGAATTCTACTCCTCCTCCTCATCCTGTGTAACCCACAGTGACACTCTTGCTTAGGAATCTGTTTAGTCCTGTTTTGGAAGCCTGAACATTGCTAGTATCTACAACCTCAGCAGACAATTACATGTGCTGGCCACAGGCAAACTCTATGTGAAATAATGCTTTCTAATGTTTCCCCATTTCCTGCCCCTACCCGGCTTGAGTGAATGTCTGCTAGTCCTACTTGCACTCACCAGTCAAAACAACTCTGTATAGTTGAAGTGCTAAGGTACTGCCTAAAACTAATATTAGTTCTTAAAAGCAATCAACCATTACTTTTTATGTGAAGTACTTCTTCTTTTCCTTGGGTTAAGTAGAAGATTGGGAATGCACTCTGCCTAAATGCTGACATGTCTAGCTCTGTTCCACCCACTGCATCATCGGCATTGTGACATCACTGCTGCTTAGGAACAGCCACTCCGTAGCTGCCAGGTCAGTTACCTGTGATGTCACTGCCAATGAGATCACAATCCTGATGATGTAGTGGGACTAGAGATAGATATGTCAACTGCCAGGCTGAGAGCTAGTCCACATATCCAACACAATATTATCATATAAAAACTTCCTGATGAGCAAAAGGAAAAATACTTCAGAAATAAAAGTTACAGCTGACTACTACTTAAACTTGGTATCAATTTCATGCCTGTCTGTTTTGGTTCCACTAGCTCTTTTAATGTAAAATTACTAAAACATAGAAACATAGAATTTGATGGCAGATAAGGGCTGCTTGGCCCACCTTGTCTGTCCATATTATCATTTTTGTATGGTGCAGTTTCTTACCCTCCTTCCTTACCCCTACAATTCCCTTGTGCTTGTCCCTGGCATTTTGAACCCATGACTGTTTTACCCCCACTACCTCTGCTGGAAGGTTGTTCCAGGGATCTGTCACCTTTCCATGAAGAAGTACTTTCACATCCCTCCTAAATTTACCCCTTTCAGCTTCATAGCATGCCCCTTGTTCTAGAGTACCTTTTTTCTGAAAATACCCCTTCCTGTACCTTATTAACCCCCGTGAGATATTTAAAGGTCTCTATCATAGCCCCCTCCCCCGGGTGCACATGCTTAGCTTCTTTAGACTCTCCTGTTTGGACCATCTTGGTAGCCCTTCTCTGGACTGCCTCCACTCTATGTTCTTCCTGAGCTGTGGTCTCCAGAACTGGACACAGTACTCCAGATGAGGTTTTACCAGTGATCTATAAAAGGCAACCACCTCCTTCTTCCTGCTGGCGATAGCCTTTCCTGTGCACCCCAGCATCCCATATGCCTTTCTGAGTGTCTTGTCACACTGCCTGGCCACCTTTAGGTCATCTGATATGATTACTTCTAGGGATCTTTCCTGCTTGGTCTTTGTCAGTATCACTCTGCCCATTTTGTACTCTGCTCCTGGAGAGAGAGAGAGAGGAGGAATAAGAGAGAGACAGAGTGAGAGATAAGAAATCACTTTTACTGGGGGATAGGTGGGATCCAGTATTACCCCCTTATAAAATGGACACAGTTTTCTAAAGTGTGACATGCAGGGGACATTTGCACGCTCTCCATTCAGCCAGTGAAGCCATGTGACACTGAAAACTATAAATCTGGTAAAACATAAGATTCAGACTAAAGAATCGGGTCTAGAGATTTTCAGATAAGAGCCTATTTGTTAAGATGTCAACAATGGACAGAAGAGGAATTCTTTTGTGCACTTTGTTATTGAAACTATGCAACTTACTGCGTAGAATACAGATGATATCTTAGGAGATACTGGAGCAAGACGTATAGCAAGAAAGTTTCATTCTATTCTTCCATTCCACTCTGTTCTGCATGCCACTCTGTTGTCTTCAATTGTATTCTATCTGTTCTATTATGCCCTGTTTCATTCTGTTCCATTCTCTTATATTCTGTACTCTGTTGTACAGATTGACTTATGGTGAACTCCAGCACCAGCACCCCCTTGCAGCTGTTGCTCACTCCCACTGCAGGAACACACTGTGTGCGTGTGAAGCTACCCAGAAAGCTGCGATTTTATCAGGGAGGTGCAAGAGGGACCTCAAAGGGCAGAAAACCCCATGTCAGTCTTTATGATTGTATGGCCCTCTGGATTACCCTGGGTCCTAGTGCCTACCAACACTGTAGCCTAGTCACACAGTGGACTGCCTGATTGAGGGGGCCCTGCCCCTGGTGTCCCCATCATGAAGGGGACAGCCTTGGGAGTAAGCGATGGGACACTGGAGCCAGAGGACACATGGGACACATGTCTGAATGGGTATATTGCTAGGCATATGTAACCTTCCCTACGGACCCCTTTTTTCTGTCAGCAGGATGCTCTCTCACATCAAGGCGCCAGCGGAGGGGGTGGGGGTAGTCACTATCAAATTTATCTTTTGCAGAAACTGTGGACCCATTACTTCTACTATGGAGCCTGCCATACCTCAGACAGGCAAACTCAGTGTAGCCACTACCTGGCTCACGCCTGGGGGATCATTTAGCATGGCCATAAACCTAGGTCCTGGGAGAAAGTGGTTGCTCAGCATTGTGCTAGGTTTGTACTTCTGGACAGGGGCACCCAAGTAAATCCGGACACTGGAAGCAATAACTGAAATGTCCAAACCAGAATGGGATTCTGGGTGTGGCTTTTATTCACATAACACAGAGAATAACAAAGCAAAGATGGACCCCACAGGGCTACACTGCTGGTAATGCAGATTACAGTGGTACAGAACACAATTCTTCACTACTAACTCTCAGGTTCTGAATGGATCTGGGCACACGCCCGAACTGGTACACTTCTCTTGGTTTCCTTGACTTGGCACCCGGCCAGTACTAGGGCATTTTCCATATGGTATGGAGGTTGATGGTGGCTCCCTAAATCACCCATGAGCACTTTCTAGCTCTGAGGGAAAATCCACAATCCACGTCTAGGTGCTTTCTTCAGACACTGGCCAAGTGCCTGAGAGAGAACCATAGGTGCCCAGACTGAATCCGGAGAGGTAAACTTGGTTACTTCAGATGGGGGTCTCCACCTCTTGCTCCCAAATCTATACTCGGCCATTCATTTGGATACAACACCTTTCTTGATCTACTGGTTGTAGATGCTATCTCGAAATGTTTAGCACATTTAACATTGTACATCTCTGGAGGTGTCCTGACTTTAAAAGTTCTGTAAGTGGCTGTGTCTTTAACCTAGACCCCCACTGCTGCAGATGCTTCTAAGCCATACACAAACTAAAAGTTCTGTACTTGGCAAGTCTTCCTTTGACCCCACAGTAGCAGACACTTTTACTCTAAACTGTGTCTCTGAACATTCTATATCAGAGTAGAACTCACCAAGGTATGCAGGTGCCCCAGGGCTTCTTCCCACAAATGTCTCAGGTACTCACAAACAAATCAATTCTCAGGCAGCTTCTCCCTGTCCAGGCTGGCACAGGGGATTGCCCTGAATTCCTGGAATTCCCTCCATCCCTCCGGGATGGGGCACTGAACAACACTAGGAGCAGTCTCTACCACTTTCTTCTGGTCTCTTCTGTGTTCCTCTCTAGGGTGAGAACACAACCCCTTCTTTCTCTGGTAGCTCTGTATCAGAGCTAGGCTGTGAGGAGCTGCACACAGCAGTACTCCTCTCCTCTCGAGTCTCACTGGAAACCGACTTGAATTCCCCAACGTTCTACAGTAACCCCAACAGCTAGCATTCCATTGTAGCTTACAATTCGTGGCCAAAATATTAGGCGCTTGCACTTTTTAAATAACTCACAATTTCCTCTAAACATAAGTTGAAATTAACAACAGTACAGTATTTGGTCTCCACAATTCTTTATTTCTCTGTTAATATTACAGAACCTTTGTTTTTGATTCAGAATTTAATATATCCTTTTAAATCAGAAAATGAAAAGAAATGGCATTGATAAAATTATTGACACCCTAGACTTAATATTTGGTAGCACAGCCTTTGGTCAAAATAACTGCAATCAACCGCTTCCTATAGCCATGGATGAGCTTCCTGCACCTCTCTACTGGCAGTTTGGCCCCTCTTCTTGTACAAACTGCTCCAGTTCTCCCAGATTTGAAGGGTGCCGTCTCCCAACTGCTGTTTCAGATCTCTCCACAGGTTTTCAATGGGATTTAGATCTGGACTCATTGCTGGCCACTTCAGAACAGTCCAGCGTCTTGTCTTGAACCATTCCTGGGTGCTATTTGAAGTGTTTTTGGGGTCATTGTCCTGCTGGAAGACCCATGACATTCGAGAGACCCAACTTTCTGACACTGGGTTCAACATTGGCTCCAACATGGCCTGGTAATCTCCAGATTTTATGATGCCATGCACTGCGTTCCAGGCACCCAGTGCCAGAGGCAACACAGCAACCCCAAAACATCACTGAACCTCCTCCATGTTTGACTGTAGGAAGGTGTTCTTTTCTTTGAAGGCTTCATTTTGTTTTCTGTAAACATAGAGATGATGTGCTTTACCAAAAAGCTCTAATTTGGTCTCATCTGTCCACAGGACATTCTCCCAGAAGGATTTTGGCTTGTTCAGGTGTGTTTGGCAAACCCCAGTCGAGACTTTCTTATGTCTCTCTCTCAGCAGTGGGGTCCTCCTGGGCCTCCTACCATATAACCCCTTTCATTGAGTTGGCGACGGATGGTGCGAGTTGAAACTGTCGTACCTTGTGTCTGAAGGTCAGCTTGAATCTGTTTGGCAGTTGATCGAGGTGCTTTCTCCACCATTCGAACAATCCTGTGCTGCAGTCTTGATCAAGTTTTCTCTTATGGCCACATCCAGGGAGGTTGGCTACAGTGCCATGGGCCTTAAACATCCTGATAACATTACGTACGGTGGGAACAGGAACATCAAGGTCTCTGGAGATTGATTTGTATCCTTAAGATTGTCCATGTTTGGCTACAATCTTCTGTCTGACCTCCTCAGACAATTCTCTGGCTGTCTTTCTTTTCCATGCTCATTGCGGTATACACAGTGACACAAAACAGGAGAATGAGTCCTTTTCTCTATTCAAACTGGTTGAATGAGTGATTTTATATTGCAGGCACCTGCAACTCACCACAGGTGAGTTCAATTCCAAAGTGAAGGAGAATCACCTGCTTGAAATCTAATTATTTCTAACTACTTCTAAAAGGTTCCAATAATTTTGTCTGGGCCATTTAAGGATTTCTGTGTGGAATAAGCTAAGACTTAGTAAATTTTTCTGCTTTTGTGTTTTATTCCACTGCAAACCAAAGAAATACATATGTGGATACCAAAATATTTTTAATTTCAACAATCTTCTGGAAGGAATGGTGCATTATTAGAAAAACTGCAAGGGCACCAACATTTTTGGCCACGACTGTATGCTGCTGTGAGAATTCTATGGTGACATCATCACTCCAGCACAGCTGAAACTGAGAACAGAGTGAGACAGTGTGAAACCCATTTAACTGGCATCTCAAGCTGCCTTTCTCTGCCTGCCACTGGTTCTAAGTGGGATTCTAGTAACCCCTGGAAACAAGGGGGTGTTACACATAGGTGTGTGTGTATATGTGTGTGTACGTATATATATATGTATATATATATGTGTGTATCTATATATATATATATATATATATATATATATATATATATATATATATATATATACATAATGTGTGACTCCATGAAAATGGGTTACCAATGGTGTCCCAAAATGTACATGCCATCTATAAACTATATATAACCTGTGCCCAGTGAATAACTCTGCTGTTGGAAAATATGTGATGTGGAGAGATAAATTACATAATATGAATGCTGCCAGTTGTTAATTTCCTCAAGAAAGAAACATGAGTTGGGTTAAAAGATGTAATTTGTTGTGCCTAATTTGTGACATTGTGGCACACATTGTAAACAACATTCATTATTTTAATAAAAAGCTCTTTACCACAGTAAACTGCTTTGACTTATTGTCCTGTGTCCAGACGTTGTTTTCAGACCATTTAGTTAATGTTAAATGTCCTGAATAGCACTTACACACAGTAAATCGCGGTAGCTAAAGTAACCACTTGTGTCTCCAGTGGTTCGTTCATCCTTGCCCCAAAATGTACTTATATTAATAAATCCTCCAGAAATTGCCTTCTGTTTTGATCGGGAGCTTCTGCAAAAGACACAGCACTAAGTTTCTCTGGAGAATACTGTACTGTAGAAGTGCTGTGTCTGACCTTTCTCCCCATGGTCTCCTGGTGTCCAGAAGTCCTGGATGTTTGTTCCTCTCACCCGGTGCCCCTCCCTTGCCCAATAATCATGTCAAGCGCATCTTGTAATGGTCTTTAAGAAACATGCAGTCTCCTCCTTATCTGTGTGTTTGCCAAGTAGGAATCTATTGCCACTTTCTTGCATGCATGTCTCGTAGTGGTTCTTAACAAAATATTGTGTTCTCGCCTCCTTAACTGTGTTAAGTGAAAAGCATTGTCACTTTCCTGCATGTGCGTCTTGTAACAGTTCTTAACAAAATGTAGTATAGTCTCCTCCTTAACTGTGTGTTGCCATTGCTAATGCAGAAGACTGGGCGGGGTGTCTAAACCACAGCTTCTGAAAATCCTCCACTGTCGCACAACACAAGGTCAAAGATCTTTGCTTATAGGGCTCCCAGCTGGCTAAACGGACTCTGCAGTGACATCTCTGCCACCCCCTCACTTGGTGCTTTTAAGTCGAGGGCTCTGCCTCTCTCTCATGCCCCCAGCTCCTGTGACTGCCATGACCAAGCAGACCCACCACCCTGGCTCTTTTGCCGTAGGTGCTCTCTGTGCGCATTCATATTTTTAGTACTTTGCCACCACCCCTGCCCGCCTGATGCACTTCCCCTGTCTCTGACAATGCCCCTTGGCTGCTCTACCCCAACCTTGCTTCCTCCCAACTCTCTTCACCCCGATACTCCTACCTCTTCCTTCTCTGACCACATCTCCTTTTACTGCTTCCCTTCTGCTCCCTTACCACCTCACACTTGTGCTCCCTTTCACCCCACCCTCTTTCATTATGTTACTGTTCACTTCCCTGTTTCACGTGTTACATATTCCTGTAACTTCATGTTTTAGACTATTATCTCTGTCATGGTCATATTGTTTTGATGCTGTCTTACTGTATTCACTGATGTGGAACCTTTGTAAAGAGCCCCAGCTCAAAGGTATTTGTAATCCTAGACTTGATAAATAAACAACCATACTGCAAGAACTATCTAATTAATAAAGAGCCAGCCAGTTTTAGGTGTAGCCATTCCAGTCACACTTTCTTCTGTTTTGGCAGCAATGACATTAAACAAAACCTGCTTGGTAATTTTAAAAAGCGATACCAGGGACCCGCAAGTACAAAATGTAAAGTTACTGAAAGCAGGAGTGGTTGCAGTCAAAGACTTAACATGCTTCTGTAGACAAGGTCAATGAGAGCTACCATGTGACAACAGAAGGTATGTAGACAGTGGACAGTCAAGCATTTAACAGCTTCTGTGCCCACCTCACAAAAGACCCCTGTTTGCTTGCTGCACATGGAACAGTCACATGAGACAATACCAGAATCCTCTGAAACCAGTGGTCACTCAGATGAAACTACTTTCAGCATCCCAGTATCAGTGGCCATTTGTACTAATCAGAATGACATTGGCTCAAATGATGTAGCCCCTACAACAAGCACCCAAACTGATCTCCCGAGGATCCATGTGTTCTGCTACCTGACACCACCACACACAGTGTGCAGCCAGCAAAACAAGAATCACACCTCAGGCCCAATGGAAGTCAACAAACTGTATTCTGTTTATTAATCAAACGCATTCTACATTGGTGAGGTCACAGCAGTACATAAGCACCTGTAAACCTTCAAATTCCTGCACCAGCATGGGATTCAACATTTACATGGCACGGCTTTGACTCTGAGAATATAAAATGTACCCGAATATATTATGGCTACTACAGCTACAGGGAGATAGAAACTTTAAAATTAGCACTAAAGTATGGAAGAAATATGTGGAAAGTATTCCAGACTGAGGCAGAAATGGGATTAGGAGGTGTATTGGAGCTTGTCACAAGAGTTGAAAGACATGGCTGCTGACCAGAACAATTAACAATCTTTACAAATTAAATGAAATACACTTAGCTAAAATGCTTTGAAATCATTTTCATTTGCTTGCAGGACAAGAATAGTTTGTTTTCCAGCCATGCACAGTGGACTTACATGCACTGCAGGGCAGGGAAGGATGATTTGAAACAGATCTTGTAAATATTTCACATTTCTATTGCTTGATGTTGGATGGTTTGTATTGTAATGGATAGTGCTAGTATTATGTAACGAATGGTAGCTTTAATAAAATCTTTCTCCCTCAGAAAGGTCTTTGGTGTCCATGTTACGTGTGCAACCTTAAAGATGCATTAACCTCATGCCCATATAAGGGAGTTCCCAAATACCACCCCATATTCACTGGTACAGTACACAAGTTAAGCCTAATAACAAAGTTTTCCTAATATGAGTTACAAAACACACATGCACATCACAATTCTTTTGTGTCCCTTGTTACGTGTGCAACTTTCACGACCCATTTTCTCATGTACAGATCGGTAGTTATCTCCGATATATTCACTTAATAAGTGGTTGGAGCAGCATCATAAAACACGTCAATAAATTCATCTACTTTGGGTTTTAAAACTGACACTCATGTCACACAAAGGTAACTCCTTTTTATGGAGTTACATATATATATATTATATATATTATATATATGTATATATGTGTGTTTATATAGATATATAGATAGATATAGATAGATATATAGATATAGATAGATGTAGATAGATAGATATAAATTATCTGGGCCTGTATAGTTCAGGTTGCATGGTCACTACTGTATTAAACCTCAAAGTTTGCACTTTAATAACTTTGCAACTGTTTGTCTGATATGCCTAAAATTTTGCATGCATAACCGCCAACCATATGTCTCTGGATCTGGAAAGTTTCTTTCTGGTTGGGTGTACAGTTCTTGGAACCATAAGGCGCAAAATGTGAAAAACCAACAACTTTGTGCCTTTTTCGGTAAGCCGTAATGGACTGGAGAATGTGTCTGAGTGGCTTCAGATTTGTTTGTCTACATGTGGCCTGGGTTGAACTGGTGCCTTTTGAAGATTTGGTGAAAAATATTGCTCCATTCAAAAGTTATTCAATTTTTCATGTCCCAGTACAGTCTATGGGAAAATTTATATGTGCATTGCGAAAACTTTCGCGATCACGTTTTTGTTATCGAGCTCCTGAAATTGTTTTCGTGCTGCCGCCATCTTGTTTTCGGTTAGCAAGAGAGAAAAACATTGTAACTAAAAGTAATGCCCTTTGGTAAACAGCAACAGTTGTGTTTAACTAGTCGGGTCCTGAGGAACATGACCATGGCATTGTTTATTTATTTTATTTATTAAACTCTAGGATTACAAATACTTTTGAGTAGAACTGCTCATACAAAGGTTCTCGTCAAAGGATGTGGGGTAACATACATACAAGGTCGATAATGGTTAACAGTCTTAAAACACAGAGATGGCTAAGCTTTAAGTATACAGATATTAATGGAGAGAGACATCGTAAGCCAGATTATGACAAGTTTCAGGGTGAACATTATATAGTGAGTATAGGGTAGGAGTGGGTCAGGAAGGACTAGGCAGGCTAAAGGGCCATTGTCGGAGGGTAGGGGTGGGTGGCAAAGTGCGAGGTGGATAGGTGCTGGAGGGCCCCATATCTGAAAAGTGCCATTAAAGATGGGAGGGTGGGTGAGGCAGGGGGTGGAAGTGGGGAAGCTGGTGCCAATAGTGTGGCACTCTAAGGGAGTTGCGGGTCTCCTTTGACTAGAGTAGAATGAAGAGGCAGTCACATTGAGTGGTTGAGGCGAGGAATAGTTGGAGTTGCCTTTTAAAGGGTCCAAGTTTTGCAGTTGTAAGTATTTCTTAGTTAAGCGTATTGTACCACTGAGGAGCCCTGTGCATGAGCGACCTCTGACCCATTGTGGTCCAGCATCTGGGGACCTGGAAGGTTTGATGATCGGCTATGTGTAGCTGGGTACTGCTGTGGGCAGTAAGGAGCTTTGCAACACCTGACGGCATGAGCCTGAGGAGAACCTTTTTGGTTAACAGGCAGGTTTGATATTGTATTCTACTGAGGGTGGAAGCCATCCAGCCTGGGCTTGCAGGTCACAGGAGTGTGTGTGTGTTAGGTGTGCAGCACCCATTAGAAGCCTACAGGCCTTGTTGAATGTCACCGATATCCTCTGGAGTGCAGTAGGAAACAGAGCCATAGATAGACTGTAGTCGATGATGGAGGTGACAGAGCTGTAGATGGCCAGTCTAAGGGCATCAGTAGTCATGCAGTGTTTGTGCTTGTGGAGCAGGCTGATTCGTATGTTGGCTGCCTTAGCTACATTGCCAATGTGCGAGTGCAAGAAAGGGAACTGTCCAGGGTGATGCCAAAATATTTAAACTCAGGATCATGTTCAAGTGAAGTCCCAGTGTGGTTCGTGATGGTGAGGGACAGAGGTTTATACTTGCTCCGTGCGTTGCAGAATGTCATGACCTTAGTTTGCTATAGTTCAGGACAAGCTTGTGTGAGCTAAACCATTCTTCAATATGCCTGAAATCATGCTGTAATTGACTCTCAAATTGTTTAGAGTCATGGTTACTAGTAAACAGTACTGCATCATCCACACAGAGTCATATTTCCTGTTGGCAGGCGCTAGGAGACTGTTCAGGAAGAGAGAGAGAAAGAGTAATGGCCCCAGTATAGACCCCTGAGGGACACCTGAGAGGACTGGTTTTTCATCAGAGGTGACACCGGCAATCCTAACACGTTGGACCCTTTCCCGAGGTAGCTAGCAAACCAGGACAGTGCATCTTTGGAGAGCCCGAGGTGGTCAGTTGCCTGAGTAGGAGTGGGTGATTAACAGTATCAAAGGCCTTTGTTATGTCAATGAATACTGCCCCCCCACATAGTTTCCTTGGTCGAGGGTGTCATGGATGAATTCCGTAAGTTCCAACAGTGCAGTGGTGGTACTATGCCTTTTCGAAGCCATGCTGATCCGGGCATTGGATTTCATATTTGTCCAGGTACTCGACAAGCTGGTCCGAGACTATTTGTTCCAGAGCTTTAGATAAGGGGAGGATGTAGATAGGCCTGTAGTTGGTGTACAGTGACTTGTCTCCATTTTTGTGTACAGGTGTGATAGTCACCTGTTTCCAAAGTGATGGAATTGACCCAGTCTTCAGGAAAGGTTGAAAGATCTTTGTCAGGGGTTCAAGTTTAATCTAGGACTAGTGCAAGCAACTTCAGGTCAAGTGAGTCACCACTGTAGCCAGTTTTGCGGATAGCCTTGCATATATAGGTTCTGGCTAAGTGCATTGGGATCTCTTTGAAGAAGAACTGCGAGCTGGGTGTACCTGGGGTGCAGTGTCAGTGGGGGGCATTGAAAATATCAGGTGAAAGGACACTGCAAGGTTGAAGAAGCATTAGTGAATGTATTGGAGATGGTACCAAGGTTTAGCGTATGTATTCCATCAATGTTGAGCATGGTGGTGGTGCCTTAGGATCCTTGCCTACAAGGTCCTTCAAGTTATTCAGAATTTTTTCTCATCACCCTAGGAGTTGGAAAGTGCCTCCCTAAAATATTTGCTTTTAGTCTTCCGTTATAGCTCGGGTACAGTCATTTCTTGCAGATTTGTATTTTGTATGCCCCTGGCTGATGTGGCTCGAGCACAGTGCCAGAGGTGGTCCCTTTGTTTGAGCCATGCTACAAGCTCGGAGTTTATCCATGGGTTAGACCTGCCTTTAACCTTCATCTTCTTAAGTGGTGCATGGATATACAGGCCACAGTAAAGCGGTTGATGAACAGTTCTAAGGCTTTGTTTGTATCGTTGATTGAGTCAATTATTGCCCAGTCCAGCCTGCTTAGATGAGATTTTAGCAGCTGAAGGTGCCCCTGCTTGAGCACCCTGGTGTGAATTATCTTAGGAGGGCTTGGTGAATTTTTAGTCTAGGAGCAGATAACTGGTGAGTGGTCATTATAGTATCAGGGAGCACTAATACCTTAGAGATCGTTCAGAGTGGTTTGACAGTATCCAATCAAGTAGGGTGTAGGTCCCCATCCTATAGTTGTACCTAGTGGGAGTGGAGACAAGCTGTGAGGTGTTGTGCCGTGACAGCATCCTTGTAGGTGCAGGCCTCTGGCAAAAGCCAGTTTATGTTAAAATCACCCAAAATTATGGTGTTCGAATTATGGTGTAGGCCCATAAGGTATTCCATGGCGCTGATGAAGCCACTGGCCTGGTCCTTTGGGAGTATGTATACAGAGGCTATAGTAAGATTCTTATTATGGGCCCTAAGGAGAACTTTGATGGTGAGGGCCGTGAGATAGGGATCGGGTTAGAAAATGGAATGACATTAGTTTTTAGTAGCTGTTCATGAATATGTTTTTAAACTTTTGTCGTTTCTGATCGCGTGACAACTTTTTTGTTGCCGTGAAAACAATTGTGATCAGAAACAAAGTAACCTTGGCAACATTTTTGTGTGCACGACAGCATTTCCATTATAGAAATAGAGTACCGCGAAAACATTAAAGTAATCGCGATAACACAACTGAAGACATTTTCTAATGTGGTGTTTTCTTTGTCACTTCATTGTGCCAAGGTGGATTGTGCTTTTGGCATGAAAATTTCAGGTGTAAGCCCTGGTCCCACAGATGTGCCTTTTGGTGGCTTGGTACAAAAACATTCAAAGGACCAATAGTTACAGCATTCCGAAGTTGAGAAATTTTCCCATAGGATAACATTGCGGTGGCCGTGCGTCTTTCGGTGCCGTATCTCAGATGGTTCAAAATACAGATTTTTCATGCAAAACATTCTTAAGTGAAGAAGTAGGTTGGAAAGCCATGAATACCAAGAATTTAGAATTTTTTTCTGCCTTGTACAATAGTAGCCAAAGACACTGCCAGCTATTTCCCAAAATTTCTGTGTATGTCTAGAGAAATCTCCTGCTTTCTGCATTTCCACAGTAGGGGCAGCAGGAGAAACTCTTTAGAAATTTCAAGAAATATCTGGAAATAGCTGGTAATATGTGCTACTTACTATACGGTTTCTGAATATTTGAAATTAATATTCCAATGGCTCATTTTCATGTCCGTAGGCCAGAATTATGCCCCAAAGTTAGCACCACGGCGCTTTTCAGTGCCCATATCTTGGAAACGATGCGAGGAACGGATTTGGTCGATATGTCTTGTGTGGAGGCTCACTCTCATGATTACAACAGCACTGAATTTTTTACTAGCTGCTACGGTTCCTGAGATATTGGAAAATTACCATTACAAGTGTTCCTTGCCCTATAGGGCTGATGTATAGCTCCGTGGTTGTGTGTAAGTGGGAGGCGCGGGCCGTCAAATATCATTATGCACAAATGGGAAGCTTGGTGAAGTCTGAGGCCGCCCACCAACACATACCAATTACTATTTATATTACACTTTCTCAAAAGTAAGGAAATTCTTTGCAAAAACTTTGTTAATGCATCAGTTAGGGTTGTTTCCACAGCAGCAAAAGTGTGGAAATTCATTTAGGTTGCCACCCCACCCCCACGCCCCACCCTCAAAACCCTAACTCTGCATCCCCACACACACACACATATGCAAGCAGGGGAAGGGCCAAAGCAACACAACCAGAGACAACCAGCATCACATAACAGAAGTAACATACAACTCTCTAAACGTGCTACAAGACACATCCATCATCATGGGTTCTGCTGCCATGAGAGTGGCTTGGGGGACCTACGCATGCTAGGCAACCATGGGTGATGCCACACTAAGCATTTTGTGTTGCAAACATCAATAACAAGATTTATGCAGATGCCTATATTCCAATTGTTAACAAATGATGAAACACACACAGTATGTTATCTACAGATAGCTATATTGGAAATGAGAGTTTGGATAACCCTACCAACAGTCATTGGATGTTTGCATTTTTTTTTCCTGATAGAGTGAGTCAGTCTTAATAACAAACGGTAGTAATAATAAAAGTAATGTTTTGTAGTATAGTTTACAAGCAACATGTGACAGCAACAGTTGTAACATACAAAGCTAACCATACCATGCTGCTAATGAGTATTTCCGTAACACAGCAGTATAACAACATATAATGGTGCTAGTTTCATACCTGAGTAGTATCTGAAAAGTACTATGTATGTGTCAGATCTATCTTTCCTGCTACCACATGCCTATGTGGTAGCGATCTACAGCAACCCAATTGTTGAATTATGACACATAAAAATCAATATTTAGAAAATGTGTACAGACTAAGTTTCAGTGTATGAAGAAGATATGCCAACAGCGTGTCATCATACTGTGCTGGCAGTATAGAGTCCATGATACTGTATTTGTTTTTCATTACTGTGACAGGGAGCTTCTGCCACTCTTGAGGACTGACCTTTTCTTAAATCTGTTGCAACAGTTTTTCTGTTTCTTAGTCTAATGTATCCTTTACAGTTTCTAGTCCATAAGGTTGGCCACCTGTGGGCACCCCCTTCCCTTTCTTGACTATGATATAGTATCCTCTTTAATTTTCCTTTTCCTCTCAGGTCCCCATACAGGGAGGTTATTGTGGTGACCTCTGAGCTTATGTAAAACAACAGGCTGTGTTTATCGATGTTGGATTTAGTATGCAGTGGCACTATGTCATAAAATACTTTAATGTGTATAAAGCCTGTAAATGTTGAAAATACCATGGCACTGTGTGCTTTTGATAAGGGTAAAAGCACTGGCTAGGTGACTGTATATTATAGAAATTAAGTTAGTTGTGCTATTTAAAATGCATGTAAACTGCTGTAAGTTGGACAATCTGAAATGTTGTTGATTTGCATATATCCCTCGATGCTTTGCATTAGGAAATATGTGTGATGTTGTGTTCTTTGAAACTTGGCTTATTGTAAATGCCTTTGGGGTAACCCTTGTCAGTGCTTCTGCACTGAGGTTCTTTTGTTTTAGCTTGTTTTGGTTTTATTTTATTTGAGCCCCCAACTACCCAAGCAAACAAGGCCCACTTATAGGGTGGAGGCTGAATCTCAATTGCTAAGTTAGATCAGAGATCAGTGAGTCAGTAGGTGCTGGCTAAGTGCAGAAAAGGGCATACATAGACTGATGTACTGAAGAAGAGATATGCCATTGCTAAATGTTCTCTTCTGTATTTTGAATAAACACCACAGAGATTGTGTGTTGAACTTGAAGTTCGGTGTCTGGTCCATCTGATATCCCACAACCTCTCCACAGTTACATAATGTTATGTGAAATGAGTACAGTGTAGTGATTATTGTGCTTGCAGATGTGACTGATTTGTATAGTGTCTTATAGTCTTGCTTATGTGTGTGTGTGTGTGTGTGCGTGTGTGTGTGTGGGGGATGCGGAGTTAGGGTTTTGAGGGTGGTGGGGGTAACCCTAACGTTGAATTTCCACACACACATATTATGTGTGTGTGTGTGTGTGTGTGTGTGTATATATATATATATATATATATATATACACACACACACACACACACACACTATGCAAAAACTTTGTTAATGCATCATTTAGGTTAGAACACAAAAGTCAGAAATGAAACGTTTGGGTTGCCCTCCCCCATGGATCTGCACATCATCCTGAGATTGACAGCTGACGGGCTGTGTCATTGGGGTTGTGAGGCTAAATGTCCCGTCAAGAACAAGGATATGCACTGCGCTACCACCTGTGTTCACCCAGGTGGCAGTGTCAGTGGAGACCATCGTGCTCCTCCCTGAGGAGGAGCACCATTATGGGATGCTCAGTGGTTCCTGCCCCTCCCCGGCCGACCCCAGGTGACGGATTAGTTCCTAAACCTGAGTTGCCAGTGTGCTGGCAGGTGAGGCTCTTAGTGCCTCATCCCTCTGTGCCATCGGGCCATCTCTGTTAAGCGCTCTCTGTTGCATGGGGCCAATAGCGGCATGCCAGCATCCGGGGAGGACTTATAAAAAGGAGAAAACACCATGCCTTCGTCAGATTGATGGTCCTCAGTACACTAGGGCTCCACAGAATGATGCTCCTTGGTACACCAGGGCCCCACAGATTGATGGTCCTCAGTATACTAGGGCCCACAGAATGATGGTCCTCGGTACACTAGGGCTTCACAGATTGATGGTCCTCAGTACGCCGAGCCTCACAAAATGATGGTTCTTTGTTTACTTGGGCATCACAGAATGACAGTCTTTGGTACACTTGGGCCCCACAGAATGATGGTCCTCGAACGGAACACTCAAGCCTCACAGAATGATGGCCTTGATACACTTGGGCCCCACAGAATAATGGTCTCTCCATACACCTGGGCCCACAGAATGATGATCATCTGTACACTAGGATCCTGCAGAATGACTGTCCTCATTACTCTCTGGCCCCACAGAATATTTGTTCTCTGTACACTAGGGCTCCACAGAATGATGTTCCTTGGTACACTAGGGCCCCACAGAATCACAGTCCTAGGTACACTCAAACCCCTCAAATGATGGTCCTCAGTACACAGGGCCCTACAGAATGATGGTCCTTGGTACACTAGTGCCCCACAGAATGATTTTCTTCTGTATACTAAGGCACTACAGAATTATGTTCCTTGGTACACTAGGGCCCCACAGAATTACTGCCCTCGGTACACTCAAGCCCCACAGAATGATGGTCCTCAGTACACTAGGGCCCTACAGAATAATGGTCCTCAGTGCACTAGGGCCCCACAGAATCATGGTCCTCGGTACACTTGAGCCCCACAGAATGATGGTCCTCAATACACTAGCCCTACAGAATGATGATCCTTGGTACACTAGGGCCCACAGAATGATTTTCTTCTGTATGCTAGGGCCCTACAGAATGATGGTGCTCAGTACACTTGGGCCCCACAGGATGATGGCAGCTGGACACTAGGGCTCCACAGAATGATTTTCTTGGGTATACTAGGGCCCTACAGAATGATGGTGCTCTGTACACTCAGGCCTCACAGGATGATAGCAGTTGGACACTAGGGCTGCACAGAATGATTTTCCTTGGCACACAGCAGCCCCACAGAATGATGGTCCTTGGTACACTCGGGTGCCACATCATGGAACCTGTTGCTGACCAATGGATCCACTGCCTGTTGAGGCTAAAATGGCTCCTTCACTGGAGCCCCCAACGTGGGGAATGGTGTCACCCCAGTACAGTTGCACCCAACACTCATGGGAGCCTGCTGCTGGCCAATGAACCTTTGCCTTTCAGGGGTAAGAGCACCTTTCTCCAGAAACCCACCACATGGGTGAAGCCGTGGGGAAGGCAGTTGTGACAAGCTTAGTGAGTGATTTGTTTGGTGGCCAAGGGCCAGAGGAGGAAGACATGGCAATAGATGGAGTATAAAGCTAAATGAAGAAAAGAAAGGTGACATGTAGGCAAACAAAATGGATTTAAAACCAAAATGTAGAGCTGTAAACAATGTATCCGCTTAGATGTGCCAATAAAAAAAAAACAGTTAAAGGAGTTTCTCACGTTTCCAAAAAATTAGAAAAACATAACAATTAGGAACAGTTTGAACAGTTCAGCCGACGCTTGATGTATTGTCTGCATTTCTCATTCATTGTTGGTCATTGCTAGCTTAATTTGCATGGGAACTGGATCCGTGTCCCTGGAGTTCATCTACTTCGCTCTTCAGTCCTTTGCAGAAGCCATGAATGATTTTCTGTTTGTTGCGTCCCAGTTTGTTGATGTGGAAATGAGTATTGTGGCACAGAAAGAGGATTGTGACTTCAGCAAAGGACTTACCAGTAGGAGGATCAGATCAACTGTAGAGGACAAGGATCTTGCCTCCATGTAAATGAACCAAGTAATTAATGAAAGGAATACAACACGGAAATCTACAAAATATGAAATAGCGTGTGTCTAGATATTGATGTTTTTCAAAGCTTTCCAAAAGTCACAAACTACGCTTTAAACAAGTGCAGGAAGATGGCTTCAAGGATGTTGTTTATGGGACTGGAAACAGGGGACCAATCTTGGAAACAGATATTGAAATGCAACTCCCCATAGCATCCAATTTTGGATGCCATGACACTTGACACCAAAAGAAGGGGGTTTCCTTCAGGGACACATACTAGACTTTTTTTTTTTTGTTTAATTTATACTTGTTTTCCTACTGCCCATCGATGCTCAGCCCTTAGTGACCACCCAGCTCTGTCACCCCTGAATGCAGCCCCTAGCTTTTGTCCCTATGGTGTACCACCAGTTCAGAGCTGGGGACAGTGTGTCCCAGTCGCTGGAGAACCTCTGTGTGCTGGGGGTGCACTAGGCCATGCGGAGCCCGAGTGTACTAGGCATCATAGAGGTGGTGCAGGGGATTATAGAAACCTAGACTTTGACGGCAGATAAGGACCACTTGGCCCACCTAGTCTGCCCATTTCCTACCTACAGGATGAGCTGCAGATCCTAGTTAACCAACAGCCTATTTATTCCTACCCCCACAAGAATTGCCTTATGTCTGTCCCATGCATTCTTGAATTCTCCCTCAGTTTTAGACCCCATAACCTCCTCAGGAAGGCTGTTCCATGCATCCACCACCCTCTCTGTGAAAAATACTGTCTCACATTGCCCTGAGCTGTCCCCTCTATCTTCAGATTGTGCCCCTTGTTCTTGCACATCTCTTTTTCTGAAAGATGCTACCCTCTTGGACTTTGTTGATTCCACTGAGGTACTTAAACGTTTCTACCATGTCCCCTCTGCCTCCTTTCCTCAAGGATATACATATTAAGCTCTTATAGTCTCTCCTTGTATGGCTTCTCTTGCAGACCCTGCACCATTTTAGTTGCTCTCCTCTGAACTGCCTCCATCCTGTCTATGTCCTTGCGGAGATGGGGTCTCTGAACTGGATACAGTACTCCAGATGGAGTCTCAATAACTGTCTGTACCGAGGGATAACAACTTCCTGTTTTCTGCTGGTGATGCCTCCCTATACATCCCAAAATTTCCCAGCCCTCCCTACTGCCTCTCACATTGCTTGCTAACCTTAAGGTCATCTGATATGATTACCCCAGGTCCCTTGCCATTTTTGTTGTTTACTACCTCCCACCCCATTGTGTAATCTTCCCCTGGGTTGTTGTTTCCCAGGTGCATTATTTTCGCTTCTTTGCATTGAATCCAAGCTGCCATACTTCTGACCATTCCTCCAACCTTGCCAAGTCCCTTCTCATCCTTTCCACGCCTCCTTGTGTATCAACCCTGTTGCAGATCTTTGTATCATCTACAAAGAGGCATACTTTTCTTCCAGTCCCTCTGCAATGTCACTCATAAAGACAATAAAAGGACTGGACCCAGCACTGAACCCTGCGGTACCCCACTAGTAACCCCTCTTTCTTCAGAGTGGACTCCATTTACAATTACAGTACCTTCTGCATCCTGTTGTCCAGCCAATGTTTTACCCAGGCTACCACCTGGGACCCACTCCCAGGCTGGTTAATTTGATTATTAATCTTTGTGTGGGACTGTGTCAAATGCCTTGCTAAAGTCTAGGTAGGCCATGTCCACAGCCCCTCTCTGGTCTACTACTTTGGTCACCCAGTCAAAGAAATCAATTAGATCTGCCTGACATGACCTTCCTGCTGTGAACCCATGCTGCCTGGGTCCTGTGCCCCACTAGCCTCTAGGTACTCAACAATTCTTTCCTTCAGAAGTGATTCCATCACTTTCCCTACCACAGAGGTCAAACTGACAGGTCTGTAGTTTCCTGCCTCTGTCTTGGTCCCACTTTTGTGAAAGGAATCACATCCACCTTCCTCCAGTCCTCGGGTACTACACCATCCTCCCATGATTTGTTAAGGGGTAATCAGTGGTGTCACTAGTTTGCTCTTAATTCTTTTTAAATTGTGGGGTGAATTCAAATCAGGCCCTATGCTTTGTCCACCTTCAGTTTTAGGAGTTCTTTCAGAACCCTTTCTTCTGTGAAAGGACTGGGATTGACCCCTATCCAAAGTGCTTCTGTTAATTGGATTAGGCACCTCCCCTCCTCCTCTTTTGTGAATACTGAGCAGAAGTATCCGTTCAGTATCCCTGCTTTTCACTGTCCCTCTGCCCACCCACCGTCCTTTCTATTCAGTCTCACTATCCCTCCCTTTGTCTTTCTCGCTCCTGATGTACCTATAAAGGTTTTATCCCCTTCTTAACGGAGTTGGCTTTTTTCCTCAGTTTAGGCCTTTGCTATTCTGACTTCCCTCCTGCTTTCTTCTGCCTTAACTAGTACAGTTCTCTGTCCTGCTCCTTCTGTATTTCCTTTTACTTCCTAAATGCTATCTTTTCTCCCTAACCTTCTCCGCCACCTCTTTTGAGAACCATAGTGGCTTTTTCTTTTGTTTTGATTTGTTTATTTGCTTCACACAAAGGCTTGTTGCCTCTGTGATGGCAGTTTGATGTTTCTCCATTGTTGCTATGCCCTCCTTCTAGCCTGTTTGCTAGTGCTTTTCTAAGGCACTCTCTCATCTTGCCAAATTCAGCTCTCCTGAAGTCCAGTACCTCACTTTTTGTATGGCTTGACTCTGTAGCTGAATTTATCGTGACTCCACACTGTTTGGTGGTCACTTGTTCCCAGATGGCTACCCACTTCTAGATCTGAGATCCTCTCACTGTCACCATTTTGAGAGTACCCTGCCCCAGGGATCGCTGTGCACATGGGCTTCAATGCACATGCACACAAACTCAATTATGTGGTGTCTTATGGAGTGAATGAGCCCCCCCCTTTGCCATGCTACAGCTGCACCTATGTGTGTGGACAACCAGGTTGCAGTGTTCATTTGGAGCAAGGCAGTCTCCTATTCTGGAGTGGGAGGCGTCCACCAGGACACTCAATCCCTCTCCCCGTTAGCCATCCAGTGAGCCAGGCACGTTCCTGAACCTGTTTTGTCAGCATCAGAATGGCAGCCCTGCTGCTGAGCCAGTGAACCGCTGGGCTTATGCAAGATGAAGTTTAACTTCCTGTCCCTTGATTCTCTGGTATATTGTTCGAACAACGAAATGCCTTCAGCAAGACCATTACAGTGACAGAAATCAGCAGGTTGTTGAAATGGTCCCGCTGTAACCGGCACCACTTGTGCTGGTGTTTTGCCCCTACCGAAACAACTCCCCTGCAAAAAAAAAAACACTGATTTTGTGATGGGCACAATGCCAACTGTTGGCATTGTGCCTGTCGCTGTACTGGATGTCTATAACTTGTTGTCGCTGTGGCTGGTGGAACCGAATCTCCACATCTTGCTTTGTTAAAAAGTGTCCTTGACTGAAAGAGTGTGACTTACACACTCACAGAGAGCAGAGCAGGGTAGTAATCCAGCCTCTTTAGAAGGCCTTGGTCCAGCCCTAGCTGGAGTACTGTGTGCAGTTCTGGTCTCCTCTGTACAAAAGAGACATTGAGGCAGTAGAGAGGGCAGTGCAGGGTAACCAAAATCATCAGCGGTATGGGGTCAGAAGCTATAAGGAAAGGTTGGAGGCCATTAATACTGTATGTTCACGCTGATGAAGAAGAGGGTGAGAGGCAACATGATCTCAGTCTTATGCATACTCACGGGTATGATTGTACAGATTGAACAAACATGAATGTTTGGTCTAGCAAGCTCAGAAGAACATATGGAGAAGCCCTGAAGCTCAGAGGCCGTGAATTCAGTGGTAACATTGTGAGGAACAAAAAAAAAACATGAACAACTGCACCTGAAATGAAGAGATACAATGAGATCTTGGTCACACAAAGGAAAAGAACATAGGCACACAATCACTGCATACAGTACAAAAGCATCATTGAAACAGACCAGTCTCAGTAAATACAATTCATTTTTGTTGTAGCAAAACTCACACGCTATCACCTGTAATTGTTATTCCACAGTGACAGACAAACCAAGGGCTTGCAAAGTGTTTGACACTGCTACAGGCACTGCCTCTCATCCCTTTCTTCCCTTGTCTCTTTCCTCCCTTTTGAGTGTTGCTGTTGTATACCTTGCCCCTCTGTCACTAGCTTCGTAATTTAAGGTTGGAAGGGACTCTAGACTTATCATGTCCACCAGCCTGCTCCATAAACAGGGATTAATAAGGACGTTGTACAGACACATAACAATTTGTAGCGATTCCCTACCCACTTTACTACCCAGGGGACCTGATGAGTCCCTCGGTAAGAGACATTTTTCCAGGCTTGCCTTTAAAGGCCTGTTCTGTCTTCATGTACATTATCTCCATTGGTAGGTTGTTTCATAGGTTCGTCTCCCTCTGGGAGTCAAAGTGCCTCTAACGTTACCATAAATTTATTATCCCTGAGCTTGAGCACGTGTCCCCATGTCCTGTTGTAGGACACCAGATCAGACATTTCTTTTTTTTTTTTCCATAGAGTTTTTTCTCTGGGGTGCGCCGCAGTGGCTGCTCCATCGTGTCCCCTGTCTCCCTCACCTGGTAACTACCTCTCCAACTCGCCAAGCCCCAGTATTCCCCAATGGATTGCTCCCCATGGTGGGGCCGGGAAGGGAGGGCCATCCTCCCCTCCCCCAGAGACCCAGCATCCAGATTTGTGGGGTCGTGACTTGTGGCAATGCGGAGCAAGAGTGGACAGGCAGGACTTCACAGAGCCTGCAACCACCATTTTCCATTTCTCCCTGTTCCTCCACGGCTCATGCACGGCATGTGCATGGAGGCGGCACGCCGCCAGTAACTGCGACCCTTCCCATCGCTAAGCCGCGAGCTGCCTGCACTACCTTCCAGCCTCCACCTCAGACAACCCCAGGAGAGGAGAGGAGCTGTCCTCCAGGCACTCAATCCTCTCCCCCAGCCAACCCCGATGACCCAAGCTTGCTCCCGACCCTGGGTCACCAGTGTGGTAAGAGGTAAGGTGCTACTGTAGGCATCTCAGCCCTCTACACCACTAAGCCGGCTAGATCAGATATTTCTGACTGTTCAGTGTTTCTGATACCACTAAGTATGGAAAAGACTGAGATTTAAGTGTGAGCATTGTTAAGGCCTCTTGTCTCTCCTTATGGCTTTTGTCCTCCATATTGCTGATCATTTTGGTAGCCCTGTGTTGCACTCCCTTGACTGTCTTAATCACTTTTGTAGTGAGACTAAAACAGCATGCAGTAGTCCAGGAGGGCCTGAACTGGGCCTTGTAAAGTGTATAGAACCAAGGAAATGAGCACTCAGGAGCGGAGAAATTAAATGCAAGTGTTTAATCCATGTAACAATTCCAGAACCCTGCGCTTGCCCTCGTCTCCAAGGGGGTATACCTCATATAGGCTAATTTCCTTGGTTCTATGTATATGATTTGAGGTTTGCACTCTTACGCTGTGAGCACCCACCGAAGTGTTGCACTGTTTACTAACTGTTGGGCCTTGTAAAGTGTCAAGGTTACTTCCCTGCTGCACTGGTTACCCCTTTTAATGCACCCCACATTCTGCTGGCCTTCTTTTTCTGTGTAAGCATTGTCTTCTCCTGTTCTCCTCAGGCCCCTTCAGCCTCCTGTCTGCCCAGCCACATCACTCACCATAAATGGGACTTGCTGGCTCCATCGATCCTGCATGGATTTCCCCAGCACCATGAAGGGGCCATCTTCCCCACAGTGTCTGCATCCAGATGTGGAGCTATGGCTTGGTAGGTGGTGTGGGGTCTGCGGCACCAGATGCATGCGAGGTAGAGGAAGTTACACAGTTTCTCCCCAGCCAACGGTGTGCTGGCGTCATTGTTTGCATGTAGATGTACCTACACTCTTGACATCTGCCGATGGCCATCCTCTACTTGCCATACTGCTGCCCTGCCATCAAGCCTCCACGTTGGCAATACAGAAACAGTACAACCAACTGTCCCTCCCAGGAGAAGAGCAGTCCATGGGTTGCTCAGTCCTCTCCCCTCCAGCCGACTTGGTGCTGTTTGAGTGTGCTCCCCAACCAGGCTTCCGGCATGCAGCAGTAGCTCTACCACTGAGCCACTGTGCCAGCTTTGCTGGCCTTCTTGACAATGCTCACACACTGTTTTTCCTGACTCAGACAATTGTCTGTTATGACCCCCAGGTCCTTTTCCTCCTTGACTATAGCAAGCGCAGCCTCAGTACCTCTGTTTTTCTGCCTAAGTCTAGCACCTTTATTTGGCTACCTGAATCTAAGGATCCAGGAGCCCAGCCAATAGCCCAGCTTGTTCAGGTCTTCCAGAAGTTTCTCCCTATCCACAAGGGAGTCCCTCTTCCGTCCTGCCCACACACACCCTGGCCATCTTAGTGTCATTTGGGAACCTAAGCAATCTGCTAGAGACCCCAGCTTCCAGGTTCTTCAGGGAAGATGTTGAGAAGAGCAGCACTGATCCCTGAGGGACTCTTCTCTACTTGAATTGTGCCCATCCCCACCACCCTCTGCCTCCTGTCTTCCGTTTTGTTAGGGGTAGTCTTTATGTTTTTACTGGGGGCCCCTTGGCTCCCCCACCTGTTCTAAAAAAGTAACTGATCTCTGAATGGGTGAACTGTGCGTTGCTGTAATAATCACTAATGTCTACAGATGAAACTGACGTGTGTCTTTGATTCCTCTTTAAACATTGGCTGCATGATGAGTGTCCTCTGGAGCACCCACCTCCACTGTTTGATGTTGGTGATTGTTCCCACCAATACACTGCCCCTTCTGAATAATTTATTTCAACTTGTAAATACTTATTTCTTTTGTGGACAATAATTCTCTTGAGATTTTGCTCTGCTTTCAGCCATATCAGCTCTTACAGTATATATTCTATCTCCCATTTGATTTAGCTGTGAATGTGATGATTATTTAGCAAACTATTCATTAACACTTTCAAGCAATTGGTCAAAGCTCTGTCCAATTTTCTTTAAAGAACTAACAATGCCTCCAGGGAACTTTGAAAACATAATATTTGGACACAAATGAAACACATTTCACATTAAACCTGTTTCTTCTCACCATCTTTTTAATACTGAGGTCAGATGCATTAAAACAGATCTTTGTTCCTTGAATGTTCATCAGCTCCTGTTGCTTAATCCCGACTTGATGTCATAATACGTTGCTTGTGACATCACAGGTAGCCTATACCAACAGACTGTGATGTCACAACAGAGGATTATGACTTCAAGTTGGGAATAAGCTCTCAGGGCATGAACTCTGAGGAATGAAAATCCTGTTTTTGTGAAAAGTTCCTCAGTAATAAAAAACAGTGGAGGAAAATGTATTAAAGAAAACATTTATAAAATATTTTTCAGCTTTGCTTTGCAGTTCTCTCACCCAAAGAACTTGAGAATGCATTCTTATAACCGTAAGAGACACAGGAACTGTACATATAAACATATATATGAAATACAAACTTAATTGTGTTTAAACGCTGATTAGACTTTCCAAGGTTTTCCCAGAGAGTCAGTGGCTCTTAAAATAGTTGTAACCTTACCTTTGATTGCCCCGCTGCCCCAGATGCTCCATTTCCTTTGGCCTTTCCACCACCCATCCTGTGATCTGGGGTTGTTCTCCTGTCTCCGCTTGTCCCCACAGTGGTCTGGCTGAGGGAGGGGCTGGAGGAGTTGGGTTGCAGCTGCTGCTCTGTTTTGCATTTCAGCTAGCAAGTGGGCAGTCCACGCATGCGCCAAGGGTGCAGTGTCGTTCCAGCCATTCCTGCGGCCAAAGCAGGAGGAATTTGAGAGGTCCTGGTTCCCTGTTGAGTTGATTGCAGATCGGAGACTGAGGGAAGCAGCAGAGAAGCTGCAAAGTGTTTTTAAATGGCGTAATGAAGCGTTAAGCGGGGCCCGCCTCATGAAATCAATGGGGCTGTGTTAATTATGAATGCAGGGTCCTGGCTGCGCCTGGGGCAGTGAGAAGCGTTGCTAGCGACAGGCAAGGGAATTAATGAAAATGTTAAATGGTGTAGTGGGGAGAAAGGTAGAAGGCTACTACAAATCAGTGGGGCAATCAATAAGAACATTTATTTTGGCAGCATGGACTCTGGAGTTGGGACACTATATGGACTGCATACTCACTGTTTACCAGCAGCCATGTTGTGATACTTTGACCCCAAATGGACAGCCAATTGGATAGCTAGGCACCCAAAACTGCTTGTGATGGCTTACGGGAAGAGGTGTGAACTAATTTCAGGTGCCAGAGACCATTACCAATCAGTAATAAGAGAGGGCTTATAACTATGGATATTTGTGACTGATAACTGGCACCAACCAATCAGAGGGCAGGATTTTGGGGAGAAATCCCAGGGACTTTGAGGCAATTTAGGCAGTCTGATCTGGGCTGTGATCGAGTCAAGAGGGGCTCAGTGTTGTGTGTGGCAAAGTCTAAAGGCCTTTCACAGGACTTAAACAGAGTTTTGCCTGAGAATTGAAGGTGAACGATTCTCGCTGGTTAAAGGAACTGTGCATCTTTTCTGAGCGTTCCAGACATCTGGTGGAAATTACTGTTTTGAGGAGACTCGTTTGCTGCAGTGATCCTGCATCAGTTGGGACTGAGGGAAACCCTGAGCTGAGAAAGAACTGTGTGTGAGCCAGAGTTAAAGGTGGATGTTGTTTGGAATCAGAGAAACTGGGAGAGGAAAAGGTGAGCAGGTGTCCTATCTTCAGGGACCTGTTGTTGCTGCTGCTGCTGAAATTCAGCTGTGGAAAGGAACTGCTAGTCTGGAGTTTGGAATCTGTTGCCCAAAGGCACTGGAAAGTGGAAAAGTTGAGAACTGTCTGACTGCACACTGGAGCTGCATTCCTGTCTGAGAGAAAAGGTGGAACCAGGGTGTTCCCAGCTGCAACTCAGAGTCAGGTAGGGAACTCACTAACCCCTACTGAGTGAGGTATACTGGCTACAGGGGCCACTGGTGAGTGCTGGAGTGCAAGGGCACTCTGACCTGTGAGGGAGCAGGGCTGTGGAGCCACTCCTGGGTCTGGGTCCACTGTGGTTTGGTGGGCCTTGCATTTGAGCTCTGCCATGGACCTGAATAGGCTGAAGGGGACAAGCTGCAAGACCTCAAGCAAGCTCAAGTTTTCTCATCTACTGCTGCCCAGTTGTTGCTGCCCTCTTTGAATGGAAGCAGCAGATTTTCAACTGCTGGATCTACCCCCGCTCTCTGGACTGCTCAGCTCTCCGGAACTGTGAGTAACTCAGGGCTTGCCCTGACCAAAGGAACTGAGGAAAGGTTGTTTGCAAACAAAGGTTTAACATTAACGTTAAAGCTTCACTCTTTAAATATTCTGAAAGAGCTAGCGCCGGCCAGCCTGCGACCCCAGCCAAGCCTGCACCCTCACAGGGTACTCTGTATAGACTGAACTGGGGTTTCACTGGTACCAGTGGGGTGGGCATTGGGTGTCTTGATCTACAGGCCCTGTTAATGTTAAGTGTCCTAACTTTTTTCTCTTCACAGCTTTCCAGTTCCAGGTACCCCTACCTAGCCTCCCCAAAATAAAGCTGTATTTTGTTTGTTGCAATTGCTGTGTGGAGGGTATTTTGTGAAAGCTAACTGTCAAGTATATGTGGTGTATGGTATTGGGGAACAACTTGGTATCCAGTGTGTGGGTGGTTGGAAGGGTAGGTGGGTAGGTATCATCCGGGGTTGTACCAAGCAGGCATCTGGCCTGCTGTCAACCTACTCTGAGTGAGGCACCATGCTATTTTACTGTTACTTTGGGACAGAACCCCGATCACCACTGTAGCAGGACCCAGGCCCTTAACTTGTGTGGTGGTCAACAGGCAGAGGTAGTAGCCCACTGGCACACAGTACCTGGGCTACATTGTGTTTCTTGAATACCCCTGGTCGGCACCCTCTGTAATCATAGCAGGCCTCTGGATATCATATATTTCTCAATATATGTCTACAGTGTCAAAAATTCACATTTGTTTGATTAAACACTTTAATTCGTTTCATGGTGTGGTGTTGAGTATTTTGTGTTTGTACATAAATATCACTTCTATTGGTGTTGGTCTTGGATGGCCTGTACATTGGTATGCTGATTTCCTGTGAAACTGATACATTTAATAAGGAAACAAGTACTTTCCCTGTAGGGAGAAGATATGTAAAAGGACCACGCCCTGTAACAGGCCACACCTCCGCTGACTAAGCATCCATAGCGGTGTGAAACGCGTCAGAAACCCTCAGTTTGTCCATCTCTTTAGGAGGGCCCCAGATTTTATAGTACGTGAGTTTTGCTACAATAAAATTCTATTACATTTACTGACACACTGGTCTGTTGCTGTAGCTTTACTTCTGAGGTGACTGAAGCGTGCACCATGTTCTATTTTTGGTGCAACGTTAGACGGCACTTCTTCCAGAAGGTGGTGAACCTGTGGAACAGCCTACCAACAGAGATGGTGTATGTGAAGACAGTACAGGCCTGCACAGTAAATCTGGATGAATTTCTGCTTACCAAGGGGCTTGCAGGGGATGCTGTTGCTACACTGATGGTGTGACAGAGGTCGATTCCAGCGACTGAAGTTTGGCGAGTGGAGTGTTAACAAGGTGTTTGTGCGGCGACAGGTGTTTTACATATCAAGGTTAGGAACTGCACATAAGCATGCATTTGGTGTCCGTTTCGACTGTCGGAGGCGTATACTAGTGCAGGGGCATGGTGTTTCTTTTTTCTTCATGTTATGTGCTCCGTGGAGGATATTATTTTAATTTATTGGTACAGAGTAACTGTGGTGTTTGCTTCTGTGTAGGGGTGGTTGTCCTTTTTGTGTGGTTTTGTAGGTGTTCCATCAGCTTTTTTTTTTTTTTTTACTGTTGCGGTCTTTCCATGCTGTCGGCTGGCTGTGTAGGGCTGTCTGGGCAATGTTATCGCTGTAGTGCCATTGCAATTTTTCCTGTCAGATCATCTTGGGGAACCCTTGTAGGGTACCTTTGGTAGTAATGTAGGTGGGCTATCCCCATAAATTACTACTTGTTTGCACAGCATACTTGGGAAAGTCTGCTTAGAAAGCAGCGAGGTGGGGAGGCCCTTCTGACCTTAAATTACTACTGTTTACTGTGTAACTAGGGAGAATTCCTACAGGTCATAAAATATGTATAATTCCAACACTGAAACCTTCAAAGCCAGCCCTGAGGTGCATAGAAAACTCATGTGCATAAGCCCGAGATGCATGCACTTGTTCCTGTATACAAA
This sequence comes from Neoceratodus forsteri, assembly GCA_016271365.2. Taxonomy (NCBI): domain Eukaryota; kingdom Metazoa; phylum Chordata; order Ceratodontiformes; family Ceratodontidae; genus Neoceratodus; species Neoceratodus forsteri. Next base: position 51,537,734 of record JADMNL010000024.1, on the reverse strand, counting down.
AGGTGTTTATGCCATCACCTTTTGTGTGTGTACCTTTTCACAAGCATTGAACAAATGATGCTTGATGCTAGTATACGTTTTGTATGGCTTGCTCTTATGACACCCTTTCTTTGTTAATTTGTTTTTGTAGTATCTCTCAAGCAGCTGGAGATGTTACGCCAGATGAACGAACAGCACGCCAAGGTTTATGAGCAGCTGGACTTGACAGCGCGGACCTGGAATTGACCAATCAGAAACTAGTACAGAGAGCAAAGCATCACAGCAGAAAAACTGAACGGTAGGCAGAGCTTCTGCTAACCCCATGGTGCATCTCCCTTCACAAAACCATACACCCACAGCATCTAGCAATCTACTGCAGACTCTCCCTCTGTTACCTTCTCCCAAGTTATGGAAAGTAAGGATGGGAGAACTGGTCCAGGTGAGCTCAAAACCTCTGCCATTTTCTGTAAAGAACTTTATCAGAGCCATTTATCATGTTCTGCAAAGGTTCTGATGATTTTAATTTTCAAAGATTGGTGTTGCAGCAGGTCTTTATCCTAAAGGAAGCCCGTGGGTGATAAGACACAGAAAGCAGATTAGGATGGGAGTGGGGCAGACCCAGTGAGCCAGGTCTGTATTAAGTGGTCAAGATAATTGGTGTTGTAGAAGAGGCACTATTGACACGGAGTTTATTTAGTACAACTCTAAGATGTGTTTACAGTACTATAATTCTCTTCACTGACAATAGTTTTTGAGTGAGAATTGAGTTAAAGTTCATTTTTGTACATTAAACCGTTAAAAACACTAAAGCATGTGAAAGTTCTGACAAGTCTCATATAACAGAATGTTTCATGGCTTATCAGAACTTTTCAGAACCTTAAAATCTATTGGGTTCTTCCATCCCTAGTTTCTGGTACCCGTGCATATTGAATTATTTATGTCTAGGAGCAAATGGAACTTTACATTTTTAATGCTTTTACATGTTTGCACATACTTTATTCATTTCCTGTACATTTGTATTGGTGTTTTATACACATCTGATGGCTCTGTAAATGCGTTTGTTGTCTCTGAATTGTTTTGCTGTTTTACTCCCTGTAGTAAACCTTCCCTAGGTCACATCTGAAACAAGCCACAGGTCAGCATGCATATCCCTGTTACCAAATTTTAAATACATACATTCATACATAAATACATAAAAACATCTGTATCGTGGAATGCCCTGAGAATGTGGGGTGCCATGCTCTTTTGATAGGCATTGTTAACTCACAGTGTTGAACTTTGAGGAAATCCTAGCAACTTTGTTGTTTAAATGTGCTTACTTGGTTAATAGCAGAGGGCTTCAACATTCTCAATTCAAGCGTGCACACAGCTAACTGTTACTAATGGAGCAGAAATATGGGATCTGATGTGGCGCGGGAAGAAACTCCTTTGCAGTTTGATAACTGGGCGGTTAAACATTCTCTTATCTTTCTTCACCACTAGGATGCAGAGGAAGCATTTTGATGGGGTGAGATAACGCCTCCGTTGCCTGGGCATTGTACATGCTTGCTTTCAGGTGACCTACAGCTGCAGATAACATTAATTTAGCATTCCTAAGAATGTGGGTTAAGAGGTCACAAGAAGAGAGGCAGAGTTTAATGCAGATGCCACTGAGAGGAAGGCTTGTAAATTGAAAATGTTAGGCGAATGCGTACGGTATATATCGTAACAGGAAGCGAAGAATTGAGAGGATGCTGATCTGGACTGGGAACCACTTAGAAACATACATAGAAACATACATAGACTTTGATGCAGATAAGGACCGCTAGGCCCATCTAGTCTGCCCATTTCATTTCACAGGATAGGCTGCAGATCCTAGTTAACCAGCAGCCTATTTCTTCCTACCCCACAAGAATTGCCTTATGTCTGTCCCATGCATTTTGAATTCTCCCACAGTTTTAGACCCCACAACCTCCTCAGGAAGGCTGTTCCATGTATCCACTACCCTCTCTGTGAAATAATACTTCCTCACATTGCCCCTGAACCGCCCTCCTTCTATCTTTAAATTGTGTCCCCTTGTTCTTTCAAGTCTCTTTTCTGAAAAATGCTACCCTCTTGGACTTTGTTGATTCCACTGAGGCGCAAAAGTTTCTATCAAGTCCCCCCTCTCCCTTTTTCCTCAGGGTATACATATTAAGCTGCTTTAGTCTCTCCTCATCGACTTCTCTTGCAGACCCTGCACCATTTAGTTGCCCTCCTCAGGACTGCCTCTATCCTGTCTGTGTCCTTGCGGAGATGGGGTCTCCAGAACTGGACACAGTACTCAGATGGGGTCTCACCAACTGTCTGTACAGAGGATAACAACTTCCTGTTTTCTGCTGCTGATGCCTCTCCCTATACATCCTAGTATACCCCCAGCCCTCCCTGCCTTCTCACATTGCTTGCTAACCTTAAGGTCATCTGATATGATTACCCCAGGTCCCTTTCCTTTTTTGTTGTTACTACCTCCCCACCCATTGTGTATTCTTCCCTGGGTTCTTGTTTCCCAGGTGCATTATTTGCACTTCTTTGCATTGAATCCTAGCTGCCATACTTCTGACCATTCCTCCAACCTTGCCAAGTCCCTTTTCATCCTTTCCACGCCTCCTTGTGTATCAACCCTGTTGCAGATTTTTGTGTCATCTGCAAAAGGCATACTTTTCCTTCCAGTCCCTCTGCAATGTCACTGATGAAGACATTGAAAGGACTGGACCCAATACTGAACCCTCTGGTACCCCACAAGTAACCCCCTTTCTTCAGAATGGACTCCATTTACAATTACCTTCTGTGTCTGTTGTCCAGCCAATGTTTTACCCAGGCTATCACCATGGTTCCACTCCCAGGCTGGTTAATTTGACTATTAATCTTTTGTGTGGACTGTGTCAAATGCCTTGCTAAAGTCTACTAAATCATTTTAGATTTGCAGTCTGGTATTCTGTGGAATATATCTGTTAGGCCATGTTGTATTGTGTATTATGTATAACAAAGAAACATAGACAGTACCAGCAGATACAGACAAAGGGTCCATCCAGTCTGCCCATAAGGAGTTTTCTATCTGTTCCCTGACTTAATGTCTTGAAGCTGAGATTTTGTACCCAGACCACCCTCCCTTTCTCTCCCTAAACTGCCCACCGCCCTAGCTCTTCCTCCTGGAATTATCAACCCTTTAAGCCTGTCCCAGTTTTTTTTTTTACAATTTTTGACCAGGAAAGACACATAAAGCTGAGACTTGTTTCCAGGTGCCTCCTGGGAGCACAGGAAGTTGTTATTTGCATACGGTCACACAGTATGATGCAAGTGGTGGCTGTGGGATTCAAACCCAGTTCTCCATGTTTGCAGCTCACTGCTCTAACCAGTTACACTGTACTGCCTCCCTTTGCTGAACCCATTTATAGACCTTGCCCCACATAGAAACTTAGAAAACACAGAAACATAGAAACTGACAGCAGATAAGGCACGTGGGCCATCAATCTGCCCTTTACACTGTAGACCCCTCCGGTGTACAGCACTTCCTCTTTCTCACCCTTACCTATCCCTTATATGATTCCCTTTGTGCTTATCACAGGCTATTTTGAATCCCACCAGTGTTTTCGCTTCTCCACCTTTCTGGAAGACTGTTCCAGGCATCCACCACCATTTCTGTGAAAAGTATTTCCTCACATCTCTCCTGAACCTACCCCTCCAGCTTCATAGTGGCCCCTGGTTCTGGAGCACCCTTCCCCTGAAAAATACCTCCCACTTGTACCTTATTAGCCTGTGAGGCATTCAGTGGTAGAAGCACAGAATCTGTCAGCAGAGAAGGACCATATGACCCACCTAGTCTGCCCATTTCCCTACTCACTGCTGCAGCCCCAGATCCTATTTGATCTGCGGCTCTCCTGCTCCGCACATCTCCAGGGTACCCTTATGTCTATCCCATGCACTCTTGAACCCCATATTGTTTTGCCCCACCTCTTCTGCTGGAAGGCTGTTCCACAGCTTCACCACCCTTTCAGTGAAAAAGTACTTCCTAACATTACCCTGAGCCTTCCACCCTTCAGCCTCATAGCATGCGCCCTTGTTCTTGAGCAGTTTTCTCAAATATGCTTTCCACCTGTACCCTGTTTATTCCCTAAGATATTTGAAAGTTTCTATTTCTATGATAGCTTCCCTCTCCTTCTTTCTCTGGTGAATAGATATTAATGTTAAGTCTTTCCTCGTAGGGCTTCTGGTTCAGTCCATGTACCATCTTCATTGCTTTCTCTGGACTGTCTCTGTTTTGTCAATGTCTTTCTGGAGGTGTGGTCTCCAGAACTGAACACAGTACTCCAGCTGAGGCCTCACCAGTGATCTGTACAGTGGCATCACCACCTCTGTGCTTGTTAAGTTTGTTATGCCCCTCCCTATGCATCCCAACATTCTGGTCACCTTCAGGTCATCAGATATGATAACCACCAGATCATCTCTCTCCTGACTTGTGGTGTCCAGAATTTCCCACCCATCCTGTACTTCTTTCTTGGATTCCTGTGACCCAGGTACATGATCTTGCACTTTTGCACTGAAACTCAACTGCCAGACACCTGACCACTCCTCTGATAGGCTTAGGTCCTTTCTCATTTTTTCACCCCTCTGGTGTGTCCACTCAGTTGCAGATGTTGGTCTCGATCGTATCTTCCTCTCCTCCAGGGCGTACATGTTTAGTTCCTTTAGCCTCTCCTCATAGGACATCCAGTGTAGACCCTGTACCATCTTTGCAGCTCTCCTTTGGATGGTCTCCATCCTGTTTATGTCCTTCCCGAGATGCAGCCTCTAAAACTGGACACAGTACTCCAGGTGGGGTCTTACTAAAGACATATATAGCGGCAACACCATTTCTGCCAGTAATCTGTTCCATCGCTCCACCACCATCACAGAAGTGAAGCAGAACTTGCTCATGTCCCGCCTGAAGTTACCACCGAGACTAGCTTCCATTCATGCCCTTACTGTTGCTGTTGAATTGGTCTTCATAGTTTATTCCATGTATTCCTTCTGGAACTTTTACAGTATATCTCTTATCATGTTGCTCTTGTCCCTTTTGGCCTCCAGTGAGCAAATGTTTGGGACTCTAGCAGTTCCTCATCGGCTCTACCCTGTTGGCCCTATGTAATCTTAGTGACGCTTAGCTGCACGGCATGTAGCCTGTCCCTTTCCTTTGTCAGTCATGGACTAATAGGTTGAGTCTGTAGCAGCATATATTTATTTATTCATTCATTCATTTCGGATTAACACCCTTGAGCCAAAGGCTCTTTTACATAGGTTCCACGTCAAAGACAATCTGAGGGGATAGGGTACAGTACAGAAAGGTAGGTATTATACAAGCATACAGGTAGCAAAATCATACAGTCATAACAAAAGAAATTGTATATACAACAGCATGAGGGTGAAACACTATTTTTTTTTAACACATGTGAGTTGCACAAGATTGTAAAATGGCACAGCCAGAGGTATTGTCAAGCAGGATGCTGTGTCTAGGACCAGAGCCAAAATGCACTGGTTCAAAACAGTGTCAGGAGTGGAGGTCAGGGGGGGGACACCTCCGGCGGGTTGATATAGAGCTGGGAGGGTGGACAGGATAGCATGAGAGGAGATGGGATTAAGAGACAGCGGAGGGAGGGAGAAGTGACTGTGAGGGAGGGAATCGAGGATAGAGGAGGGTGGGGAGGCGACTAGAATGGGAATGGGAGGGAGGGAGCTGGTTTGATAGTAGGGAAATGGAGTGAACAGGAGAGCAGGGCTGGCAGGTGAGCAATGAAATAGGGATGGGGAGGAGGATTGTGAGGGATGGGAGAAGGGAGGCATAATGGGAGGGAGTGGAGGGCAGGGAGGAGCAGGGGAAAAGTAGGGGAATATTGTGTTATACATTGCAGCTTTCTCTCTACATGCCAAAATGACGCTTGCCATGTTGCTTTTTGGGGCTTTTGCTGGATTGTCCCTCCCATCTGGACTCAGTAACTCCATGTGACACAAGTACTGTACAGTATATCCTCTTCCGAATCCAGCTGAACTGGACTTTTGAGCACTAGAGAGCACTAGAGACGCATAGTTCCTGAATCATAGACCAAAGACTGTGTTACAGTGGACTGAGAATTCCTTGTTATTTATTTTGCAAACTCCAAAACTCAGTTATCCACCAATTTACTCTAAGCAGTGCAGGTTTACTCAAGAGAGAGGTCCCCATTTGGAATGTAACTCTGTTTATGTTACTTATGCATTTTTGAGCTTACCAGCTGTGACTGTGGAGTTATTTCTCTAACCTTAGGACAGTTCAGTAGAGCCAGATGTCTTTGAGTGATGTTGCAGATTTTAGACAACTTTATTCAATACATTCAGTGTATTTGGTACTACCCCTTCCCACCTACTCACAGAGATATGACCTTGGGACTACCTTCTTGATTTTAATAATGTTGGTGTTTCACAGGAGGTATTATATTTATTATTTTCACTGAAAAAAAAAATAAGTTTAAGAATTGGCTTTGTGGATATTGAAATAAAATGAAATTAAAAGATAGCTTTTAAAGTTTTGTAATCCACATTCACAGCACTGCTTAAAATCCTATCTGTTAAATTATGCCTAAGTAATTGTTTGCTAACAGTGCTATTAAAGTATTGCACGTGAAGGAACTAGAAGGGACAGGATCAGATCTGTTCCATTACAGTAGCTGCTGCTTATTGTTTTTACAGGGTTTCTTGTGGATTTTACCTGGTGGAAGGTTATTTCTTTTCTTTCTTACTACTTAAAGGGGCTAGCAAGGTATTGTTTTTGGGGCTGTTGGAAGTTTGAAAAACTGGTTTGGTGGCTGTAAGTGGGCTCATTTGGTGGCTGTTTCAGTAGGGGTGTATCTTGGACTAGTGGGGAACCTGGTGGCTCACCCAAGGAAACCTACTTGGAGGGATGGGACCACACGTCATTAGGGCTGGCATCTTTGGGAGGGTGGTGGGGTGCACAGGGTGTGGGGCAGCCATGATACTGGACTGGGCTTGGAAGTTCGGTGGTTGCCCAGTGTGCTACCAGCTGGCACAGCTTAGGAGGAGGTTGCGGGATTAGGAGACAGCTGGGAGAAGGGGAGGTATGGTTGGGGAGAGGGCAGGGATCTCCACGGGTTGCACTAGGGGTGGGGCATAGGGAAAGGAGTGCAGGAGAATACTCTGGGGTCACACTCAAGAACCCTGGCAGAGGGAGCCCAATAGGACACTACCAAGGAAGCAGGCAGGTAACTGGGACCCTCACAAAGGGGGCCAGAGGGACGGCATTCTCAGGGAAGTAGGCAGATGGCTGGGGCTGGACAGACGGAAGCAAAGTGGGAGGTGGATAGGACTCACGCTCAATAACCGCTTCCACCTCTTCTTCTGCTTGAGGATGGGGGGGTGATGTAGCCATGACAGGGGTGGTTAGAGATGGAAAGGGAGTGGGGGGCGGAGGTGGGGCTGAATAGCAGGAGGAACAGTGGGAGCCTGAAATGCAGGAAAATGGGGAGAGCAGTGGATCAGAGCAGGAGGGGCAGGGGAAGAGGGAGGAAGCGCAAGGAGAAGGAAAGCGCAAGGAGAAGGACCAGAAGTACAAGGAGGATAATCGAACGTGTGCTGAGGGTTTAGGCCAGGGGAGCACGACAAGCAAGGAGGGGCTGAACAGAGACAGGAAGGAAGGGAGGATGAGCCAGGTTAGTTTAGCAGATGGGGAGAAGGACCAGTCGCGAGCAGTGAGGGGGGAGTTAGCAAGGTACAGAAGGATACTCGGGGAGGGGAGAGGGGTGGCCAGGGTAATAAGGAGGGGTGGCATGTGGCACCCTGATATGGGGAGGAACAAGGAGCCAGCTGGGTGGAGGAGCTGGTATAAAGGATGAGGGACATGGAAGGGGGAATGGAGGAAAAGGAGTGGTCAAAGTTCTCCTGTTGGGGATTCTATGATCAGGGGTATCAAATGGAATAGGGAGGAAGCCTGGCCAGTTAGAACAAAATGCTTCCCTGGACTAACGGTGCACAGGGCCAAGCACAGGTAGATATCAGCTGGCAAAGGATTGTGGGGTTCCACGGACATACTGGTCCACCTGGGTACAAATGACATTGAGGGAAATAGCGAGCTAGAGATACAGGCAAGATTCAGGGAGCTGCCCAGGGTCTGTCATGACATAGGATGCACAGTTTCCTTCTCAGAAATCCTGCGGTGCCAAGGGCTAGTGGGGGAGCACAAAAGGAAGATTAGGAGATAAACCAGTGGCTCAGAGAGTGGTGTGAGGCCGGAGGTATGGGTTGATGGGGACTGGGGAGACCTGGGAGGATAAGGAGCTGTATGCTAGAGATAGACTCCATCTCAATTTGGAGGAGGAGGGAATCCTTAAGTTGAAAATAGAGGGGTTCATTGGTGAAAAGTGGGGTTTAAACTTGTGAAGGGGAGGGATGAGAGAAAAGGCTGTCAAGGGGTGCCGATAAAGGAGGGACTCTGTCTCCACCCCTCTGGGAGCTGGAGGATTGCGGGAAAAGGCCGCTGGTAAAGTGCAGACCAGGGGCAAACAGAATCCCATGGGAACATGAGCTGGGAAAATGGAAGTATAGGGAAAGGGTGGAAGGTAGTGGTGCTAATGCCAGCAGCTTGGGCAATAAAATGCCTGAGCTCCAGGTGATGCTAACTGAGGGAGCAGTGGATGTGGCAGTGGTCACTGAGACCTGGTCCACCTGAGAACACAACTGGGACCTGAACCTGGAGGGTTACACTATGTTCAGGAAGGATAGGGGAGGGAAGGAGGAGGGTAGCAATGATAGTGAAAACTGCATTGGCATAGGGGAGTAAAGGAGGCGGAGGGAACCATGGAAGCGATTTGGGTCACCTTGATGGGGGGCAAGAGAGTAAAAATAGAGTGGTGTATAGACCCCTGCACTGGCAGAGGAGCTGGAGGAGAGTCTGGTGGCAGATGGGAGACACTGCAGATTGGGCAGGGGAAGGGTGGTGGTGTTGGGGACTTAAACATGCCAGGAACAGACTGGGAGACTATGACATCCTCGGTGGCCAGGAAACAGAGGTTGTCGGATGTCTTTGAGATGCGTTCCTAACTCAGCAGGTGGGGAGAACGGACTGGGGAGCACCAGGTACTGGATGTGGTCCTGGCAGACAGTGACCAGATTGGGAGCCTGAGGTAAGGGACTAGTTGGCAGGAGCGACCATGCCATGGTCTGGTTCTGCCTGGACCTAGGAGGGTAGAAGACTGCACAAAGGACTTCAGGGGTGGATTTTAAGGAAATGGGGAGGATTCTTAGGAAGCATTTGGATGTGATTGGGTCAGACATGGACGCTGACGGTAGATGAGAAATCATCAGGAGAGGGTAAGGTGCTACCAGCACCTGTGCAAGAGTAAGAGGCAATGCGGTGGGGCCGAAAACCCTGCTGGTGGATCAGGGAGGTCCAGGAGGTGATGTGGGGAAAGAAGGCAGCCTATAGGCAATTCAAGTGCTCAAGGAGAGAAAGGGATCAAGGGGAGTATGAGCTGATGGCTAGAAGGGCCACTAGAGGTGGTGGGTGGCAAAGGCAAGGAAGGAGCAGAACCTGGCCAGGGAAATGGGAGAGGAACAAGGGTTCTTAGATACTTTGGGAAAACGAAGGGTGAAGGGCAGATTAGCAGGATTAAATCAAGGGAGAGATGGGCACAAGACCGGGGAGCAGGCTGAGGTACTAAATGATACTTCACCTCAGTTTCACTATGGAAATGGGGTACTGCATCCTACATGGGAGGAGACAGAATACTGAGGGGGCCTTACTGATCGGTGGGTCTGGGGAGAGGGGAGGCATCACTGGCAGAGGGGGGAAGGCTAAGCAGGGGAAGAGAGAGGAGGTGGAAATCACAGCAGAGAGGTGAGGGAAGCCTGGGTCCCTTAAGATGGAGAAGGCACGGGCCAGATAAATTACATCACAGAGTGCTGACGGAACTAGTGGATGTCCTGGTGAAACCCCTGGCGAAGCTTTTCACCATCTCTGAGGACAAGGTGGGTGCCCCAGGACTGGAAGGTGGCGATATAGTGCCTATCCACAAGGAGGGATCAAGGGAGGTGGCAGGGAACTACAGGCCTGTCAGCCTGACACCGGTGGTGGGCAAGGTGATGGAGGCCATTGTCAAGGAGAGGCAGGGGGCACCTGGAAAAGTCAGGGTGCCTGGACGATAGACAGCATGGATTCGTCCTGGGGAAATCGTGTCAGACAAACCTTGTGGAGTTTTATGACTGGGTGACGAGTCCCTTAGACCTGGGTAGACCAGTGGACGTCCTCTTTCTAGACTTCAGCAAGGCATTTGATTCTGTTCCTCACGATGGCCTGTTGGATAAGCTGGGAGAAATGGGGTGGGAAACCAGATGATCAGATGGATAGGCATTTGGCTCAGGACTGGACCCAGAGTGTCGTAGTTGGCGGGATAGTCTCATCCCCAAGAAGAGTCATTAGTGGGGTCCCACAGGGATCAGTCCTTAGGTCCCTCCTGTTTAGCCCTACGTCTCTGACATAAGGACAGGTATCAGGAGTGAGATGAGTCTCTTCATGGATTACTCAAAACTGGGGCGGTGGTAGATGGGGAGGAGGGAGGGTGGCCTACAGGGACCTGGAGGCTCTGGAAAGATGGTCTAGAAGGTAGAAGCTGAGGTTCATTGCAGGAAATGCAAGGTACTGCACCCAGCCAAAGCCCGGGCCAAGTGTACACCCTGGGGAGAATGCTACAAGTCTCGATGGCTGAGACCTGGGGGGTGGTGGTGGGTGTCAAGATGAACAACTCAGAGACATGTAGGAGGGCAGCAACTAAGACCACCAGGATGCTGGGATGCATCACTAGGGGATCACCTCCAGAAGGAGGAAGTGATACTTCCTTTGTATAACTGCTTGGTGAGGCCGCACCTTGAGTACTGCATGCAGTTTTGGAGGCCACACTTAAGAGGGACATTGAACTCCTGGAGAGGGTCCAGAGAGGGCAACCAAAATGATTTGGGGCTTGGGAGACAGGACCTGGGGAGAGGCTCAAGAGCTAAATATGTACACATTGGAAGAGAGAGAAGAGACTGGGGGGACATGATAGAGGTCTCTAGGTACATGAAGGGGTAAATAGGGGAGAAGCAGTCAGTGTGCTTGAAGGAAGGAGGAGGGCAACTAGAGGGCATGGGTGGAAGCTGGGGGGACGATTCAGGGAGAAAGGAGGAGGTGCTACTTCACTGAGAGGGTGGTGGAGCCATGGAATGCACTACCCAGGGGGCTGGTGGAGGGTTCAAGAGTGTTTAGGACAGGTTCAGGGAAGGGTTCTGGAAGCAAAATCCAGTGCAGCGAGAATATCCAGAACTGGAAAGGGAGAAGCCAGAGAAGGCGGGGCAGCAAAGTCAGCACCAGGGTGGGGCTGACCAAAGGAGCAGACATGAAATACCGTTTGGCCTATTCTGCTGGCATTTTAGTATGTTAGTATGTAAGGTGTTATGCACATTATTAACACGTAGGCCAGTCTGTAGTCACACTATAAAACATCCCAGCCTACAGTGTATTGTAAGTAGTTGCAGGTCCTCTGACATTATATTTCTTGTAGTGTTAGTAGGACCAAAATTGATTATAACTGTGTTCTGGAGGGCTTATCAACATTGGGGTCTATGCACAGTTGCATTTTGGGCCTATGAACCATGATATCTGGCAGCTACAGCTGAGTTATGTGCATCCTGTGTGTCCTATGGACCCCGGTAGATGCACTAACATCCCCACCTCATTTTCTGGCCAGGCCCTGACTGTGCTTGTACTGTCACATCTGTGTGGCGGGCTTTGTGAGGGGCATATCAGGGATGAGATGACAGAGTGTAGCATGCACTAAGGCAGTTGCTCTCTGCCAAGTGTTAGGGGTTCCAGTATACCAGGCAGAGGGCTGCTGTAACCTATCTGCACACCCCTGACAGGGAGTGCTGAGGCCCTGGTAGGGCCTAATAGCAATGGCCCTAGGCCTGCCTCCTTGCCACAGATGTCCGGGTTGAGGTTACTGACCAGTGCACTCTTTACATTTAAAAAAAAATCTATGCCATGTGGGATACAGCAGTCCTTAGGCAGACTGTTGTATCTCATGAGGCACTGCTCCCGCATGGACCAGGGTCTACTGGAAGATTGACTCAGACCTCTGATTAGAAGCCCATGGTCTGGCCCAAGTCTGCACCGGGTGGCTCCTGCCTTTGCATGGAGTTAGATGCTTGTATATCAGGGCAGCCATGCAGGGGCGCCCTGGCTCTGCGTGTTGATTTGAGGCTTGATTACCAGCGCACAGGAGCTGGGTACAGCCCGGCACGTGCCTGTTTTCATTTCATTGTTATTTGGGCTAAAACAATTGAAGCATAATGTAAAGAATAGAAACGACAATGCAGAACAATTACCAAACATCAGTATACTATTAGGCAATAAAACAGTTTTGATCTTTCTGGTGCCAGACGTTGCATAGGGCTTATTGTGTTCAACTAACTGTAAGTAAGAATGACAAGTGCTGTTGTCTACAAATAAATCTACATACAGTATGTCTGGTTAATCTTTCCGTCGCCCACCACCACCATAAAACCCTTAAAGCAGAAGCAGCACCACAAATTATGGTGAAAATTTTGACTTATTTTTATTCTATTTTAGTTTATGTTATACATTGAATGATACCATTGTTTCCCCTTTTGAAGCTGCTGTAGCACTTTTTACACTTAGAAATAATTATACATTTTTTTTTTTTATGCCTGTTTTATGTCCTCTGTCAACGGCGGGCCCCGATATCATATGGTCCCAGTATGTGCTGGGATCCAGCGTCAAGGGCTCACCCGAGGGTTTTCATGTATACATCCTTGAATGGCCCACTGGAATGGATGCAGTCGTGCAACTGCCTCAGCACGTGACAGTGCATGTTTCCGTCCCCAGAGTACAGAGGTCTGCTAACTCTGCCCCGACGGGCAAGCAGCATGATCCTGATCCCCCAGCCAATGCTAGGCGTTGGTAAACAAGTCCCTCTCTCCCCAGAGAAAGGTAGGCAGTCCCCTGGATGCTGTACCTGCTCTACCCCCAATCGACCATTCAGTGCCCGAGGTCTGCTTCTGAATCCCTCATAATTGGCGCCGTGACGGTAGCACACTAGCAGCGTGACTCATCCATGCGTGCCTCTTTGAATAGAGCTATAACAAGGTTTTCAGCAGTATTCTGAGTTGTCTTAGTACATCTAGTGTCCCATCAGGTCAAGGAACAATGTCTGCTGCATGCTAGTTCATTATAGTCACATGAAAATTGATCTTAAATACACATTTAGATGCTGACTCCGTTGTCAAGTTTTTTTAACAGAATTTTATTCATATTAAAAGTGCCCACCTGACACATCACTCACTTGACCCTTTCTCTAAGGCTTTGAGAAAAGCCAGCAAGCAAGGAACACACGCCGGGACAGCGTGGACGAGGGCTGTAAGAGGTAATTCCTCCTACCTCAGCCTATTTGTGTGGGGTGGTGCTTTCTGAATTTCTGCCCTCCGAGGACAACTGATTGTGTATTCTTGTGCTGGACTTGCTTACTGTGTACAGGGAATTTAGCCATTTGTGAAGGGTGCCTTAAGGCGCAGGTTTGCTCTCCCTGTCTCTGTACATGGGTTTGGTGTGTACTTTAAGGGCACCAGGCGTGATTTGGTGTGGTTGGGGCAGTGTTTGAGGACTACACCTCCTCGCAGCGTTCCGCTGACCAGGGTGGTCTGGTTGCTCACTAGGTCAGCAGGGGGCTTTGCAGTGGTGTTTTCTACTGTACCAGACTGTTTCTTTTTTGAAATTTAAGTTTATTGAGTTTTAGAATAGAAAAACAAGGTACAAAACACACATTAAGGGATTGTCTAAGAAAAAGGGAGGGTTACATAAGACCAGATTACGTACACCACAAGTAAATATAGACAATCTCCGAAATATAAGCCGGAACAATAAAAAAAAAAATATATATAACACCCTCCACCCTACCCCTGTCTCCAATCCCTCTCCCCTTGCCCGGAGAGTTTCATAGGTGAAAGGAGGCCAGGTCAATAAAGGGGGTATCTGTAGTAGGGAAACTGGTAGCACTGGATATACTAATACGACATGAAGAGACTTAGGATATGATAAGGCCGAGACAGGCCTACCCTAAATAGAGTGCACTCAACTACTCCATTTCCGATTAAAAGACACGGATTATGTCTGAAACTAGCAATAAGTTTCGGTATTGAGACTGAGGACATCTCCTTAAGCCATTCTTGGTAGGTAATAATATCCTGGTCTAACCAATGCCTAAGAACCAATTTTTAACTACTATTGAGATAAGCCATGTGGTATCTACGTTCCTTCACCGAAATGCCGGAGTAGTCACCCAAATACAGATTCCAGGGATAAATAGCTCTTTAAGTCCTAGAAGTGGGTCTAGCCTGTTTCTGAGGCGCTTATAAAGGTGCCACCTTCAGCATATTCAAAAAATATACAGCAAGTTCCTTCCAGCGGCACCACATCTCGAAAGCAAATACTAGACTCAAGCTTACCAAATTTGGCCAACTTAACTGAGTATAATAGAGTTGTTTAAGATATAGTATTGGGTCAGTCTGTGATTATCTTGGGATAAGTAACGATACACATCCTTCCAGATTGAGTCCCAAGCAGGGAGGGAGATCGAACTAGAGAGTGACCAGATTTTGGAACCCTCCAGGGGATCGGGAAAGATCAGCCAGCAGTTTGTTATATATAGTAGAAATACCTCTACGCGAGCCAGCTGCCTCCTGAATTTTCTCAAGGAAAGGCCTTATTTTGGAGGGAGAGCAGGTGCCCAAAGGTTTGGAGGATAAGGTGTCTCAGTTGAAAAACTTTAAAAATATGTCTCTGAGGAATGTTTAGGGACTTTAAGATTCCATCCGAATTGAGGAGAATGCCTTGCTCATACAGAGACTCCACAGGCAAATTATGCAGCTACGGAGCCAGTCAGTGACTAACCAAGCTACCTCCAATTTTGAGATTAGGATTTAGGACAAGAGATTGGGCTGAATCTTTGGGCCGAGAAGCAAATTGAAGAAATTCCAGCACTGAGAAATAACTCTAATGGACAGGCCTATAGGAGTCATGGATGGCCAGGGTAGCGTGAGAACGGGAGCCAGAATACACGAAGGGTTCAGATTTGCTTGATCCAATAAGTTTAACCTAAGCTGTAGCCATACGGGTAGAGACGTGGAAGATTAGTGGTGGACAACTTCCCCAATCTTGCCAAGTGACTAGCCCAATAATATAGCAAGAGATTGGTAGACGAAGGCCACCCTTGTCTCTGGGTGCAGTAAGTTTGAGGAAGGCTCTTGAGGTTGTTTCCCTTCCAGACAAAGTTAGATAGCGTCGAGTTAACCTGAATGAAGAACTGCTTGGGTAACCAGATATTAATATGAGTCAGGATATAATAGCGAGGGCAAGATATTCATTTTAATAATATTAATTCGCCCCAGGTGGTGAGGCAAGCCGTTGCCAACGGTCGAGATCACCCGGATTCTCTTGACAGCATTATCTAAATTAAGCTCCTTGGCCAATTCCACCCCTGGTTACATGTACACCCAGGTATTTAAAGAAAACCGGAGACCACCTCATACGAACCGCTCAAAAATCCAATTTAAAGGTGAGAGAGTTAACGGAAGATAACCGATTTGAGACATTCAACCTGTAGTTGGAGACCTGACCAAAACAGTCAATAGTTTGTAGTACATGTGTTAAAGATGTTTGAGTTGGTAAGATATAGCAG
Source organism: Neoceratodus forsteri (assembly GCA_016271365.2). Classification (NCBI taxonomy): domain Eukaryota; kingdom Metazoa; phylum Chordata; order Ceratodontiformes; family Ceratodontidae; genus Neoceratodus; species Neoceratodus forsteri. The sequence continues at coordinate 51,521,988 of JADMNL010000024.1, read as the reverse complement.
TATGTCATCAGCAAAGACCGATAAGGTCAGGGAAGTTGCACAAAGGTACAACCCCTGATTCGCGATGAACCTTTAATACTCACAAGCAACGGTTCCAAATACTAGGTTGAAAAGGTGAAGGAAAGAGGCACCCTTGACGAGTGCCAGCGCATAAAGGAAAAATGGAGGAAAAGACCCGTTGCAATAGACTTTAGCGAGGGGTTTGTAAATTGCCATAATCATATGGATAAAGGGGTCAGGAAGCCCATTCTCTTCAAAGTGGCCCATAAAAGTCCCAGTTCACTCGATCGAAAGCTTTTTCTGCGTCAAGGCGACTAGGACCATGGGATCTGGCAAAGTACGGGCTGCCCTGAAGGACATGGGCTGGGGTTCTCAGATGATCAGCAGATGATCTGCCCTGAGCGAAGCCAACCTGTTCCGGGCTCAGCAAGTGCTGCCAGACCATTTGATTCTGGACGATAGAAATTTTAGATAGGATTTTGATATCATAATTTAGGAGCGATATTGGGCGATAGCTGGCAGGCTCAGTTAAGGGTTTATCAGGTTTAGGGATTAGAATTATTGTTGCTTCTAAAAGAGAGGGATCAGTCACGTCCAGAAAACAAGTATTCATATAGCTTGAGCAATAGAGGGATAGCTCTTTACAAAAACCTTGTAGAAAGTTGAGGGTAACCATCCGGGCCAGGGGCTTTCCCTAATGGCAGGTCTTTGATTGCCTCTTCTACTTCACCCAGAGTGATAGGAGCAGACAACAAATCGCAGTGATGAGACTGAAGGGACGGGAGCTTAATATTGTCTAAAACGCTCTGCCGACTGGACATGCGAGGTGTGGAGCTGCTACTGTAAATACCCTTGTAAAAGGATTCAAAATATGGGCAATCTCCTAGGTAGCGTCTTGGAGGTGCCATCCTGAGCTTTGAGCCGGGATTAGATGGGAGCTCTCTGTTTCTTTCAATCTCATAGCTAACATCCGGCTCGACTTTTCACCCTGATCAATATATCTAGTCCTGGACTTAAAAGAGCATATTCAGCTTTGTCGCGAGTTAAGTCGTTGTTCTCATTCCTGAGTTTGATAAGAGCCGTTAAGTTAGTTGGGGAGTTGGAGGAGAAAGTTTGTCTTGGCTATTCTCAACCGACTAGACAGCGACCTGATTTTAGACTCCCTTACCCTTTTCCTAGTGGCGCGATCTTGATGACTCCCTCTGAGAAAGCATTTAAAGGAGCACCACAATAAATCCTGAAGCACAGATCCCTGATTCAGGTCGAAGTACATAAGGATCATATCCCTGATTTGGGAGACAGTATGCTCTTCCTTCAGAATTTGCATATTGAGTTTCCACAACGTGTCTCTTTGTCCCTGAATACCGGGAAATCTTGACCCAAACCAGGGAGTGATCTGAGATGACTATCGCTCGATGCCTACTTGGTGGGTATAACTCATTAAAGAAGAACTAAATAGGATGTAGTCGATTCTTGACCAAGTTTGATGAACTGGGAATAGAAGGAATAAAGCCGATTGTCTGGTTAAGAAAGACGCCAGGGGTCACAAAGACCCAGCAGGCTAATAAAGTCAGAAAGGGCATGTTGTGCAGGGGCGCCGTTTAATTGGTCTGTAGTTTTGTCAAGTTTCGCTTGGACGGGCTCACATTCCAGTCGCCCCTAAGATGAGAAGGGAAGGTAGAAATCTGCTCAGGTATCTGCCAGGGACATAAAGAAGGATGGGTCACCACCCACAGGGAGTGAGTATCGCCCTAAAACCACATTGCTGTTATCGAGCTGACCCTTAACCAAAGCGTATCTGCCCTCGCGATCAATGACACTATCTACAACTACGAATCTGGCGTGATGCTTAATTAGTATTGCAACCCCTTGCTAGCTTGCGAGGCAGGGGCAGTGAAAACTGGGTGAAACCCCAGCCTTCACAATTGCTTGTCCTCAGAGGCAGCCAAATGGGTTTCCTGCATGAAAACTATATCTACATTAAGTAGAGAGCAGTTTAGAAAGACCTGCGTCTCTTGGAGAGGTCGTTGATGCCTCTGACATTCCAGCTTGCAATTTTAACTAAACTCAATGCCATGGTATCTAACATAGGAATGTAAGCCAGACACAGGGGCTTCTCCAACATTACAGATAAGTAGCAGTGAACTTACCACAAGATTGGCCCAACAATAGTAATACAACCCACAGGTAGTGAAACTCTCCGAGGCACCCTCCCCCATAACCATTAAAAAGGCAACGCCAAAATATAACCTCGTCACCAACGAAAATAAATGAGTCAGAACGCTGGAATCTCCGAAACCAGGAGACAAACGAACGCGAAACTGGTCTAGAAATTGCAACATAATCCTCACCCTCCCCCAAATGATAAAGCCTTACAACTACCACAAAAATCCCCAAAACTATGTACAGGCCATCCCATCAGCATCAGAAATGCAATTACACCACAAAAGAGTAACCTTTGAAGGAACGTCCCGAGGACTAGCAGACCCAATGGCTAACTGTAGTAAAACCCTGAGTGGTGTCCCCATTGACGAACAGCAGCATGGAACAGAATGGCAGGATGAAGCCGTACCGCAGCCCCCAAAATTGGATGGAGACTGCATCTCAAGGCTCTTCCTCCCCACCGCCCCAGCCAGAAGCGAGATAAGAAAAAAAAGGGGAAACAAGTACGCTTACCCCAGCAATCCATACACTGACCCCCCAAAACGAGGCATGGAGAAGAGCCAAAGCACGCAGCACCAAAACATTGATCGGAGCCAGCATGGCTTAAAGGAAAAACTCACCACGGTGGAGAGGAGATAAACCTGGCAATCACTGCGCCCCTTCGCCCGCTTCGAGTGTGGCAACAACGGGAGCAGAGTTAAGAGCAGGAATTGGGATCCCAACCTACAAGTCGTCCACCGCTTTACCCCGGAAAGGGAAGGAGGGAAAACAGGTAGGACCCATCTGGTACGCCGCCGTTAAACGAACCGAATGGAACTGGGCAAGCGAAACTGAGATCCCACCCCACCCTCGGCTTCCACCAGGCGGATGCCCCAGCTAGGAAAGCCTAGGCCTCAACCCCGCCAGAGACCACCCCCAACCTTACGAAAGGCTGGCCAGCCCCCACCCCGGGAGAAACCAGAAAGCAGGCACAGTATCAAATTAAAGACCAACAGCCAAGGTAGGCATAAAAAAAACTTAACACTGATATTTAACATGGCAGTCAGCCTGAATTGAAAAGGTCAGGCAACCTCTGAGTGAGTTCATTTTGGCTTGATCTGAGTCTCGAAGGAAATCCAAACATTATCAAGATAGACTTGGAGCCTAGCCGGATAGTTCATGCGGAACTTGTGACCGGCTGCAATCAACTTTGTCACCAACGGATGGTATTCTCTTCTTCTCAATCGGGTTTCAAGAGGTAGATCCTGGGTTATTCTCAGGTGCGGTTCTCCCACAAAACTGCGTGCAGACTCTTGGTTTTAGACAGGATGTGTTGCCTTTCAAGGTAACTGAGCAACAATTAATATGGGTCTAGGAGAGGAGCTGGCGGAGGTTTAGGCTTCAGGGATCTGTGGGCACGCTCGATGTGGTAGGAGGAATAGATGGGAGAAGGGCCCACAATCTTGATTAAAAGTTTTTGCACAAAAGACAGGATGTCGGGCCCTTCCCTCTCCCTCGGTAACCCAACACCAAAATGTTGTTCCTCCTACTACGACCTTGAGGTCCTCCGTTTTCAACTTCAGCTTGGCAATTTTGTTGTTTGAGCGTGATTATTTCAGGTTCACATTTGGCCTCCAAGATTCCAAAGAACTGGTTCGAGCCCGAGTCGCCCACTTAGACGGAGGGAAGAAGGTCACCGCCATAGATTTAAGCTTGGATGAGATCTCCTGCAAGGTTTCTAGAATGGAACCAGCTCCTGAAGGAACCGATCTTCGTGAGCGGGCAGGAGGAGACGCAAGGGGAGCCAGATTTAGCACCTGAGTCGACAGATTGGGTTCTCACTCTTTTAGCCGCCTTCTCGGGTATCTGCGCGTGGCGCCTGGCCCCGCACTTTTCATTTCGCCCATAATCACTTCACCGCACTTTGGCAGAGAACTCGCTGGAAAGAATACACAAACACCAAAAAAAGTGACGGTGGGTTATATGGAACTACAATTACAGGTAGCTCGCCTGAAATAATTAACTGGAGTCGGTAAATGGCGAGATCCGCTGGCTGAGAGGGAGAGCTGAGGAACTAAGCCGTTATTAAGGAGCCCCGCCCCACGTGACCCCACCTAGACTGTTTCTATGTATCGGATTCCATACAGGGTTTAGTAGCGAGTATCCAATCAGTGAGGCAGTCTGTTAGCTCAGGCCAAGAGTCTATCTGCCAATCTGCTGCGTTGTTTGTTTATTACCTGTTTACAGCATTAGGTACAGCATTTGTAGTGTTCCACAGTCTCTGGCCTACTGGGGTTCACGTGTGCAGGCGGGTATTGCTCCTCTGTTGGCGCCTTTATGGCCCACCTTGGCAGTGTTTGCCCCATAGCACTCTGTTCGCCATTGTGGTCAGCGTTTGGTTCCCTGGCTTGCCCATGCACAGTGGAGCAGTAGCTTACCTCCGAGGTTCAACAGTCTCGCATGCGCAGTGGAGGCCAGGGCACGCAGGTAACTGAACAAGCCCTCTCACTGCATACTAATAACTATCGTTTCTCCTGCTATTACAGGCTTCATGGGACCCCACCCCCAGCAGACACACTCAGCCAGCAAGAAGGGAACATATGCCGGGGACAGCGTGGACCGAGGGGCTGTAAAGAGGTAATTCCCTTACCTCAGCCTGTTTGTGGGTGTTAGCCGGCTAGGCGTCCATGAATTTAAGGCCGGCCCCTGTCATGTGACTTCCTGGTTCAGATTTGAAGTCCCCACTTTGCCATTAGCAGCTTATACTATCCTGACACTGGAGGGAGTTTGCCCGTTTTCCTGCTTCCCTTTCCTGGCCCTTCTGTCAGCATGTTGCTCCTCCAATACACTGCCTGGAGGAGGGCACATGTAGTCTCACTGCACAAAAGTGGCAGTAGGGAGGAGGCAGGGAACTACAGGCCAGTCAGCCTCACCTCTGTGGTGGGAAAGATCATGGAGACACTGCTGAAAGAAAGGATAGTGACACATTTGGAATCCAGTGGTGCACAGGATCTGAGGCAACATGGATTCACAGCAGGAAGGTCATGTCAAACAAATCTAATAGTTTTTTGATTGGGTGACAAGGGAACTTAATCAGGGAGGGGCAGTTGACGTTGACTACCTCGATTTCAGCAAAGCCTTGACACTGTCCCATGGAAGGCTGATTAACAAGAGGAGTAGTCTGGGCATGGGAGACAAGGTGGTGAACTGGGTTAGGAACTGGTTAGCAGACAGGAGACAAGAGGGTGGTGGTAAATAGGGATACAGTCTGGGGAGGGGTGACCAGTGGGTACCTCAGGGGTCAGTACTAGGACCAGTCTTGTTCCAGTGTCTTTGAGAGTGACATTGCAGAGGGGCTGGAAGGAAAGGTCTGCCTTTTTGCAGATGATACCAAGATCTGCAACAGAAGGGTGCAGCAAATGAGAGGGACCGGAGAAGCTTTGAAAGATGGTCAGAGATGTGGCAACTGAGGTTTAATGTAAAGAAGTGCAAAATAATGCACCTGGGTAGAGGGAACCCTGGGGAGAGCTGCAGGTTGGGGAGAGGAGCTGACTGTCACCAAGGAGGAAAGGGACCTGGGGTTGTCACCTCTGATGACCTTAAGGTATCAAAGCAGTGTACAAAGGCAGCAGGAGGGCCAGTGGTATGCTTGGGTACATAGGCAGAGATATCACTAGCAGGAGGCGGGAGGTGGTGATGCCATTGTATAAAACATTGGTAAGGCCTCACCTGAGTACTGCAGGCAGTTCTGAGATCACACCTGCACAAGGACATAGATAAGGTGGAGACTATCCAGAGAAGGGCAACAAAGATGGTGCAGGGCTTACACCACAAAACATATGTGGAGAGACTAAGGGGCTTGATATGTACTCACTGGAGGAGAGGAGACAGCGGGGGACATGATTGAAACTTTCAAGTACCTTAAGGGCTTAAACAAGGTGCAGGCAGGGGAGCTTTTCCAATGTAGAAAAGTACTAGAACAAGGGGACAGTATGAAATTGGAGGGGTAGATTAAGAGGTAATGTGAGGAAGTTTTTCTACACAGAAAGGATAGTCGACACATGGAATAGTCTGCCACAGAAGGTGTGGGGCAGGCACTGTGGAGGGCTTTAAGCATGCTTGGGACAGGCACAAGGTAAGTCTGAGAGGGAGGGAGTGATGACAAGCCATTGATCATATAGGATCAGTGGCCACATACAATGTATAGGGCCTATGGGCAGACTGGATGGGCCTAGCAGTCCGTATCTGCCGACAATTTCTATGTTTCTATGCCTGACTCTCTGCCCTTAGCCCACTCTCTGACCCCTTCTGTTCAACACTGCTCTCTCCACCCCTTGCCCCCACCTCCTTCAAATGTCCAAACCTCTCCTCAGTGGCCACTAGGAGTCACTGTTGCACCCATTGTTTTGCCTTCTGTACCTACATCTGTCTTGGCCCTTCACTGCCTCCAGGGTCTTGGACCAGGCATCCTCAAACCTCCCATCCCGAGATTTGAACTTTGTACCAAGGTCCACAGCCCTACCACTGCACCATCGTGGCCGCCTCACTTCTGGTAGAAAGTTAGTCAGCCTTATACCTGTCGCTCATCCAATGCCAACTGCCAACCATAGCCCCACTTTTCGCCCATTTAGCCTGGCCTCACTGCTGCTCTTGTCACTTCTTTTCCCCAACTATGCCCCTTACCATTCCTCTCTCTAACACATCCAGGAACCCCCACCCCTCTTCCACTTGCATTTCACCTCCTCTGGCCACCACCACTGCCACATCCCACCCCCCACCTCGCCTCCCCTCCGTCTGCTCCCCCAAATTCCCCTTGGCCTCACTTTCACCTTGCTATCCCAGCCTCCCATCGCCCATCCCTTGTCACTACGCAGACAAAGGCAACCCGCTGCTCTTGCCCAGCTAAACAACAGAAGCTTTACCTCCCTCCTCAGAGTAGTCTTTCTTCTCTTACTGTCCGGTAATGTCCATCCCAACCCAGGTCCCACCACTACCAACCAACCACAGACCACCTTGCCTCAGGATTACACATAGCCTCTATGAATATCTGTAGCCTCCTGAAAAATCTGCAGCCCTCCAGTGCTGGTTGGTGCAGCACCAGTCAGATGTACCGGCTCCAGTAGAAACTTGACTATCTAAATCGACTCTTGACTCCTTCATTTCCTTCCCTGGATACTCCCTTTTCAGGGAGGATAGAGTGGAGTAAGCGTGGTGGTAGCTGTGCTTTCTACTCATAACTCCTTGCTGGGCCATGCCCACCAACCCCTAAGTTGAGACATGGCGCCCAAGCCACCTCTCTTAAACTCACCCCAGACCCCTCCAGGGCCCCACTTATTATCTCTGTGGCCTGTCCCCCCATGGAAACAAACCCCTGCTATCCTCTCACTCACTGAATACATCTCCAACCTCCCTCACAAGATTGAGCAGATATTGGTCAGTGATCGCCAACACTAACTGGCTGGCCAGCTCAGCAGCCCAAGCCAAAGACACATTCGCAGCTCTTGACTTAACCAACTAGTAACCCAACCCACTAGGAAACCCCTCCAGTGGCAATCACACCCTCCTGGACATTCTCCTCATCTGTCACCCTCATAGAATTACAGACATCTCTGTCCAGCCTGACTCACTGAGCGCCTACCCACTGGTACTCTTCACTTGGCCATGTCGGCTTACCCAAACCAGTGCCCAGTGTGATCTCCACTCACAGCCTTCGCCCTGGTACTCTCAGTAAAGTCGAGCAGTACCTAGCCCTCTGTGACTGGACCCTATACACTCGGCACCAAATATTGATGTGGCTCAACTACTTTGTCTGCTCCTTTAACAAGGCATCGACATCTTTGCCCCATTTGTCAAAACCCATACCAGGAAATGTAATGCCCATGGGTCACACCCTGCTCCTCCAACAACTTGACGCAGGAACAACCTTTGGCACAGGGCCACTGCCTCTGGAAGCCAGATGATAGACAAGCCTATAATGTGGAGTGCAACAGGTGCACCTGGGCTATTCAAAAGGCGGACTATTATCGAGCCATTCTGGCCCCTCCTGGGGGACCGCCCGTAAGTTCTGGGACAATGTAAAAGAACTAAACAGGAAATCCCACAACCCTCCACCACTGCAACTTAATATTAATGGCACAATTTCCACCGACCCCAAAGCATTGCAAACTGCCTCAACACCACCTTTTCTGACCTCAGTTCAGTCCTCCTAGCAACTTCTTTGAGCCCCCACAGTCACTGGCTCTCTGCTGTCCAACATTCTATCTGTGCACCACTACTCAGCAAGAAGCTAGGCCTTATCTGACCAAAGCCCTCAGTGGCACCAGCCCCTGTAATGACCCTCTAGACACAAGGCTTCTTCACATGGTTCTAGATGTAGTGCTTGAGCTGCTCATAGACCCCCTAAACTGCTCTTTGTGTCCTGGACAGTTCCCATGGCCTGGAAAATGGTGGTCATCACCCACATACTTAAGGGGGGATAGCTCCTCTCCGGTAACTATCGGCTGATCTCTTTTCTCCCCGCTCTTCAAAGCCTTAGAAAAATAGTGGCTGTCCAGCTTACTGTATACCTGGCCACCCACGATCTACTATGCAGGGAGCAGCATGGCTTCCATTCAGGCCACAATGCGACCACAGCTCTCATTGAGTTCTCCAACTTCCTACACTCAGCCCTGGACAAAGACGCCTTGCTGGTGCTGTCTTTTATCGATTTCTCCAAGGCCTTCAATACAGTCTGCCACTCTCTCCTCCTTGGCTGCTTCCCAGAACTCAGTTTCTCCCAAGGTCCCTCTCCTGGTTCTCTAGCTACCTCTCATGAAGATCACAATGCGTTAAAATACACACACCCTCTCCAGCACCCATCCTGTCCACTCTGGTGTACCCCAGGGCTCCATTCAGGGCCTGCTTCTCTTTAGTCTCTATCTGAATGCCCTACCCAGCTCTTGCTCTGGCAGGTCCTCCTTTATACAGATGATGCTGTCCTCTTTGCCTCCCACATGAACCCCCTCACTTCAGATCTCCCACCAGCACTCCTTCAACCAAGTTGAGGAATGGTTTATGGACCCAGACTTGTCATTAATATCAAAAGACCAAAACCATATTATTTGCTCATCATCAAAACAAGACCAGAGACTCATCCCTCCAGATACTCTCAGCTCATTGCACCCACTGGAGCAGGTCAGCACACATAAATACATGGGCATCACATTTAACCCTGCCCTTTCCTTTCACTCCACACATCAACACCATCAGCCACTTAAGCAATAATGCCCGACAGGGTGTGTAGTCGTGCTGGGATAACATCACGCCTCAGGTGGTTGGGCACGAGGCCGCAGGCTGAGTGCGTCCAATAACTGGCGTTGATGTCTAAACCACCACACACCTGGAAACTATTGCTAATACTATAATAGCTTGTTTTTATACAGAATAAAAAAAATAATTTTAAAGATATTTTTGTGTGGAAAAATATTTTGTTTTTAAAGAAGATGAAACAATCAAGCACATAATAAAAGCAAAAATCATCTGCAGGTTCACAGTGAGGCTGAGACTAGACCCGTGATGTTGTACTGGGATAACAGCATGGATCCAGCCCAAGACTAACCAATCAGAGACCAGGATTTTTCTTGCCATTGTATAATAATGCGAATCGGCCTCCTCTACTGGCACAAGGTGCCTGCCTCTGGAAGCCCTTCCACTGGCTGTCACCTCATTCAGTCCTGTCCCTAGTTGATTATGGACTCCCTGTCTATGCAGTTGCTGACACCACCGCTCTCAATAAAGTCCAGCTGTCCATTAACAAGGCCTGCCAGCTACTGACGGTGCGGACAGGAGGACACATATGAAGTACATTATACTCCTTGGCCAACATACTCAATTTTGAGGAGAGACTGCAATATCAGTCCTGATTCCTGGCAAAAACAATTCTCCTGGATCTCCCTCCCCGGGTGTCCACATCCCTCCGACCAGCTATCCCCTCTCTCTCCATGAGCAGTGCCTCTAAGACTTCTCTTAAGGTCCCTAGGATAAGGACCTCGCTCTCCCAAAGAGCTTTCTGCTACAGGGCCCCTTCCTGGTTCAACGCCCTCCCATCTCCATTGCCACTGCCCCTAAAATAGGTTCTTTCAAGGGTGCACTCAGGAACCACATTTTGCCACTCACAGATGCACATATGCGCGAGTCGGCTAGGTCCTAGTCACCTGGGGCATTCCACCCTGTGTTCCCTGCAGCTGAATCTCCCACTGTGACAATGTCTCTAGTGAGACAGCATCCTGCTACATGTCTGTATAATATACCTGCATAATGCTTAACTGCCTAGCTACCACACTGTATAGGATCACTGTCTCAACTGTTTAGGACAATGTTTCTCCTGTTGCAGGTTCTTTATCTCTTATTAGTTGAACTGTTACCTACACACTGCTTTTGCCTGTATTAAGTCTCTGCTTTGCAATGTTTGCTATTACTAAATCCTGTATATCCTTTGTATGCTGTGTTATTCGATTTGACGTGGAGCCTTTGGAAATGAGTCCTTGACTCAAAGGGTTGTAATTCGATGTGAATATAAATAAATAGGGTTAAGTGGTGACCTGAAATGTGTCAAGTAGGCGCTTTTAATATGAATGTAACCCCCCTGCAAATGGGGGTTCCCAAAAGACTTCAGGAGCTTGCTTGAATGCTCCAAGCCCGAATGGTGTTTGGCGTTTAAGCCATTTATCAGTGAGTGTTTTAGAGCCTCTGGTACTGTCTCTTTAAGAGCTGTCTGCTTGCAGACATAATTAGTTTGTATGGGGGACTGTGTGCTTCTCTGTTTGAGTACCACTCGAGCTGCTGCCAATTCACTCCATTTTGCAGTCACTAGGAGTGCAAAGGGAACCTATCTGAAAGATGTAACTGTTTGCCAGAAATCATTTACAGTAATAATGAAATTACAGTTTGTCTAACCTGCTTTCTTTGCAGTCAGAACTGTGTCTGCCTAGTTCCCCATTCTGGTTTTGAACTGCTGAACTAGACCAATCAGTGTGGAGTAAGCTAGCTCTAAAATGGTGCCTTGGACGAATCAGAACTTGGACTCATAATCTGAGCCAGCCACAAGAGGATTGTATGGGCAGTGACTCTGGGAGATGTAGTTTAGACTTGAGCCTTTTTGGACCAACAGCAGCAGTCTATTGTGAGTGACAGCCAATCCAGTCAAGAACTGGGAGGAACTCAAAGGAAGTGCCGGTTTTGTCTGTTGGAGTTTCAGTTTAGCTCTGGCAGTGAAGGGAAAGGAACCCTGTGCTCCTTCAGTGCACAGTTTTAGTCAAAAAACATGTGAAGGTCCAGAGTTCCGGTCTGCAGCTTGTGTAACTGCTTGTTAGGACTGAATCCGTCCTGTGAAGAGAATCAAAGGATCTCTGAAGAGTAGAAACCAGGCTCACCCTGTAGAAGACTGGAGAAATTGCTGGAATGCACTCTGTCTGTCAGGAACTGAATCTGCTGTGTGTTCTCCCGGGTATTGTGCAGTAGTGTGATCGGGATAGAAAGCAGCCTGCCTGTTTGCCATATAAATGTGTGAGGAGTCTCGTGGAGCTCAAGAGTAGCCCTGCTGACATTGAAGGACCCTATCTTGTTTGGAGGTCGTGAGTACTAATTCAGGTCGCTCCCTGTTGAATTGCCACATTAAATCCAAATGGAATCACTGTACTGCTGACTGTTTAAACTAATTTTTCTTTTCTCTGTGTGAAAGGGCCCCTACCAGCTGCCACGGTTTGGACTAGCCACTAGGGCTTGGGTACCCAGGGACAGTAACTGATAGGGATAGGCCTGTGCACAGAGCCATAGGTAGATGAGTAGAGTGATAAGCTAATTAACCTGATTTCCCCTGTCCTTGTTATATCCCCTAAATAAATCAGAGCTGCTTGTTTCAGCAAGTTATACTGCCTGAGGTATTTGTCTATGTTAAAGTACTGTACTGTGATTGTTGCACTGTATCTTATTTCAGGAGGTCCCAGTGCGGAACCAGTCCTGGGGGTAAGTGTATACTGTGGAGGTAATTCTGATATATTGTGTAGGCCACTAGTGGGAAGAAGGGGGTTGCAGTGTCCCAGAGGGCTGTGACCAAGTTAGTTTAACTGTACCAAACCCTGACCTCTGGGTGGAGGCACCCGCCATTGGATCCAGGCCCCTCAACCTGTTAGTAGCAAATCAGGCAGGGGTAGTAGCCCCTGGGATAGCGCCATCTAGGGGTTACATCTTGGAGGCTCACCGCTGGGATTGTGTGTCCTCTAGTGGCCATATTCTAAACCACTGTTAAGAAAAAAAATGGGTACCCGACAGAAGTGGCTGTGCACCGGCTGGTGGAGTGGTGTACTGGGGAGAGATTGACCCCCAAAATGCTATGCTTATCCTGGACATTCCCTGGGTATCAATACGGACACTGTACAGGGAGTACTTTCAAGGTGGAAGGTTTACAAAACCCTGTGGTGGTGGGTCGGCATGCTAATCTGCTCACCCACACTTTCCTGGCCCTAGTAGAGTTTAAGGATCCCATAGATAGCTCCAAAGTGCCACAGACCATTACCCCAGAGGAGCCCTCACTGCCTGGAGAGTGATAACTAAGTACAGTAAAGACCTGGGGAGAATGAGCCCCACCACTGTCTGAAACTTTTGAGGAGAAATTTGCTAAATGGTTGCTGGGAGAAGGGAAAACTGTGGAGGACTTGAAGAAACTATTCTTGCCACCTAGGGTGTTCCTCCCCAACACCTCTCCCCCTCCAGTACCCGTATGATTGGCTGAACCAATGCAGACTCCTATTTCTGCACCTGCCATTAGTCACGGCTCTTCCGAGGTTGAGGATCTTCTCTAGCACCCTCCCCACCCCAAGGGAGGATGACTGGGAGACCTGGATGGACTATGTTGCCCCCAAGTGCTAGAATGGCAATGCCGGAAGCGGCGAAGAGGTTTAGTGAGAGCCTCCGAGGTCCTGCCCTGGCTACCATCCGTGCTAAACAGGCCAGTAACCCTGAAGCGACTGCACAGGCCTATCTTGAGGCCTTGGAGAATGTGTATGGGAGCCCAGATTCTGATGAGGACCTGTGGTGGAGAGTAAGAAATGCACAACAGTACCAAGGGAGTTGTTGTCTGTGTATGTATCTCGGCTGGAAAATTGTTGCAAGAATGCCTCAGAAAGGGTAGTTTGCCAGCGATTGAACTGGACCGAACCAGACTGGACAGAATCCTTAAGTCTGCCCCCTTCTCAGAACTGCTGTTTGCTTCAGTTCCATACAACATCGACTGGAATCCCCACCCTCCTATGATGAGTTAATGAGAGAAATTCAACGAGTTGAGAAAAGGCGACTGGAGTGGACCTGCACCAACAGCTGTGGCTACGACCGAGTGACTGAGGGTGACCCATCAAGTGAAGTTCAGGGGCAGAGGTTGACAGTCAATGAGTGCTCTGACAAGGAAAAGATATGTCTAATAGGCGAACTGTTGAGAGAGATCCGGAATTCAAAAACAGTCCCTTTATGAAGCCACGCCTGCAATACGGGCCCTGACCTATATCCGACTGCATCTGCTGTGGGGGTGGGGTACCACCCATGTATCTCCTACTGATAACAGCTCCAAACTCAATTCCTTGACCATGGAAGTGGAGAAACTGACGAGATGTCTCCAAATGCTTATCACGTCCATGAGACAGAGATGGCACCAAGGTTTCCAGTTAGTAGTACCCCCCTGGCTCCCAGTGTGGCGCCTCGGCAGCTCAAACTCCAGAAAGTATGTTTTGCTATAATTGCGGGAAGGATGGGCACATGAAGAGGAATGCGGTCCCCAAAAGACACTGACAAAGTTGCATATAGGTTACAAGGAGGCCTGGAAAACAAATCAGTGGTTAAGAGGTGCACAAAAATGATCCCAGTGAGGCACCAAAAATGCTAACTCATGTCCTTATGTGGCAAGGTCAGTTGCCCAGGCCCCACTACCGCCTCTCAGACTGGTCCAGAATAGTGGGTCCCTCCATGGAGACCACTGTAAAGGTGAATGGAGTGTCTACAAGAGCTGTATTAGACAGTGGCTCCCAAGTGACAATTATGTTCCAGGATTGGTATCAGAAGCATTTGTCAGACGTGCCATTACAACCATTAGAAGGACTGCATGTATGGGGTTAAGTGAGAAGCCCTACCCCTATTCCGGGTACATCCGAATTTGGCTGTCTTTCCCACCTCCGTGGCTGGGTGGCCGAACAAGTAGAGACCTAGCCTTAGTGTGTCCCCCACTGGACTGTATGATGGTGTCCCTTTGTTAATTGGAACAAATGCTCATATGTTGGAAGGCTGGCACAGTTGTGTTATGAAAAACAGGGGTCAAAGACTAGTAGAGCTTTAAGAGTTCTGGCTTTAATTAAGAAGGCCTATGAGGCACAGAGAGATGCTGAAAAAATAGAACCAGAGGAACCGGTCGGAATTGTATGGAAGAAGGATCCTGAGTCTCTGATCCTGGCGCCAAATGCCCAGTGTACCTTACAGGAGAGGTCCGTATCAGAAAGGATGTTAAGAATAAAATATTAATGTTGGATGCACCAGGCGATGGAAATTGCCAGAGGGACTGCTGGTCAAGCCTAGTATTTTGCCGCTAGAGCCCATGCTTATGCCAGAAGGGTAATGGTCCAAGTTCATAATGTGTCTGAAAGAGACATTCGGTAAATAGAGGTTGCATCTGGCTAATGTGCATTGTGCAGACACTGCAGTGCTACCCAACAGCAAGAGTTCAAGGAAGAATGACAGAGTACGCCTGACTTGTTTGATTTCGGCAACTCCCGCTGCCAGCTGAATGGAAAGTGAGGATCAGTGAAAGCTTGCCCAGAGAGACCAGGTGTTTTTCTTTAAAGGAATGGGATGTAGGATGGGTGCAAGGGCTGAGCACAATATCCGGCTGCATGACGAAAGACCATTTGTGAGAGTCTCGACGCCTGGCACCTGCTGACATAGATGATGTGAGGCGGCATCTGCAAGAGATGTTAGCTGCTGGTGTAATACAGGAATCGAAACCCTTATGCTTCCCCATTGTGGTAGTGAGGAAAAAGAATGGAACAGTAAGGATGTGTGTGGATTATCGCACCTTAAACCGGCGGACTATCCTGATCAGTACACAATGCCCGCATTCAGGATGCTTGGACTGCCTAAGCAGGAGCAAGTGGTTCTCTGTGCTGGATCTCCGCGGTGGGTACTACCAGATCCCGATGGCCCCAGAGGACCGTGAGAAGACAGCCTTTATCTGTCCACTTGGCTTCTATGAATTCATGAGGATGCCTCAAGGGATTTCAGGTGCCCCACCACTTTTAACGATTGATGGAGGCGTGCAGTGGGGACATGAACTTACTAGAGTGCCTGGTATACCTAGATGATGTTATTGTGTTTGGCAGCTCACTGGAGGAACATGAGAGCAGATTATTTAAGGTATTGGACCGACTGGAGGACTTTGGCCTTAAACTGTCCATTGATAAGTGTCAATTCTTTCAAACATCAGTAAGTATGTGGGACACATAGTATCCACCGAGGAATAGAGACCGACCCAAGTAAAGTTGAGGCCTTGACCACCTGGCCTCAGCCAAAAATCTAAAAGACTGCAAAGATTCCTGGGATTCTGTGGTTATTATCGGCGCTTCATCAAGGACTATTCAAGAGTGATCCGCCCTTTACTTAACCTTACTCAAGGGTATCCCCAACCCACAAAAATACCAAAAGTCAGCGTCCCTCAAGACTGAAAAGTGTATTTTCATCCGAGTAAAGTATTGGGGCCGCTGGACTCCTGATTGTGGAACTGCTTTTTCATGAGATCATATATCAACTTACCATGCTCCAGTGCTGGCCTATGCCGATCCAAAAACCTTATGTCCTGCACACTGATGCTAGCTTGCAAGGGTTGGGGGCTGTGTTGTACCAAGAGCACGAGAATGGCTGAGACCAGTGGCCTTTGCCAGTAGAAGCCTGACCCCATCCGAAAAGAACTATCCTGTACATAAGTTAGAGTTCCTAGCTTTGAAGTGGGCTATTGTTGACCAATTCCATGAGTACTTGTATGGGGCTAAAATACTAGTAAAACGACAATAATCCTTTGACCTATGTGCAGACCTCAGCTAAGTTGGATGCCACTGGCCATAGGTAGCTTTCTGCATTATCTACATATGACTATGCTCTCAAATACCGAGCAGGTCTGAACCACATAGATGCTGATGCTCTCCCGGAGGCCTGTTCCCCAGAATGATTGGGTCCGATTGGCAGAACCTGACATTCGGCACTCTGCCGAAGTTTGACAGGGAGGAACAAATGTCCACGGACGCAGTGGACTGCATGGTGGATTGCTTAGGACCCTCTGAGAATTACATACCTGCTGCTTATTGCCACTTTTGTGCAATAGACATTGGTGCACTACCTCAGCTGGACAATGACAGTATTCGGCGGGCTCAATCCCGCGATCCATAATCAAAGCAGCTTTAAAGCCCTCTATGCAGGAAAGGATTTGTCAAATTCGCTCCACTGATTTGAGAACTGCACTGTTATACAAAGAAGGTCCTAAGTTGAAACTGATCAATAAACTGTTATACAGAGAAACAGTAGACAGAGGGGGACAAGTAGACAAACAACAACTAGTGCTGCCCACTGCCTTCGAGACTCAGTACTGAGGTCCTTGCACAACCACATGGGGCACCTTGGTATAGACAGAACACTTGACTTGGTGAGATCCAGATTCTATTGGCCTAAGATGGGGGCTGATGTGGAGCAACACATTCGAACTTGTAGTCGCTGCTTACAGAGGAAAGCTTTGCCCAGAGGGCCCCCCCTGTTAACATCACCACCAGTGCACCCATGGAGCTGGTCTGTATTGATTTTCTGAGTTTGAGTCAGATCAAAGAAATATCAGTAATGTGCTGGTGGTCACTGACCATTTCGAGATATTACCCAAGCTTTCACCAAAGACCAGAAAGCATCCACTGTGGCCAAAGTACTTGTAGAAAACTTTTTGTTCACTATGGGGCTCCACAAAGAATCCATTCTGATCAAGGGAGAGACTTTGAAATCGTCTCATCAAAGATGCTTTCTCTGTAGAGTCACGAAAGTCCAGAACCACTCCTTACCACCCCAGGAGACCCACAGCCTGAGCGTTTCAACCGCACTTTGCTAGATATGCTAGGCACCCTGCACCCAAAGGACAAGCCTAGATGGAGCCAACAAATTAGCACCTGGTACATGCTTATAACTGCACCAAAGTGATGCCACTGGGTTCTCCCCTACGCCTGATGTTTGGAAGAGAAGCTCGACTACCGGTAGATGTGTGTTTTGGGGTCTCTCCTGATGGGGTTCAAGCTGACAACTATTTACAGTATGTGCAGAAGTTAAAGGCCCAGCTAACTCATGCTACTAACTGGCTCAAACCATGGCTGCCAAAGAAATCTGGCCAACAAAGAAAGGTATGATAAAAAGGTGAAAGCACAGGAACTCCAGGAGGGAGATCGGGTATTGCTAAGAAATCTGGGACTGCATGCAAACACAAGATTGCTGACAGATGGCACCATCTCCCTCACATTGTAGTGGGCAAACTAGATGATCTGCCAGTGTACAAAGTAAGGCCTGAGAATAATTCAAAAGATGTAAAACAATGCATAGAAATCATTTACCCCATTGGACAAATCTTGATTGAGTCTGAGCCCCAGAAGATGCCCCCTCTGGACCAGTGACTAGAGCTGCTGCTAAGAAAAGATCAAGAAAGTCTGCACCTACAGAAGCAAAGTTAAAGTGTTCCCTCACAAGTCCCAGTTGAGCCTGACTGTCAGTCCATATCAGAAGAAAGTGAGAGTGACTTTGAATACTATCCTTCTACGAACTGAGTCAATTGTTTGGGCAATCCCTAGTCAATACTGGAGACAAGCTGGGCCTTCTGGACAGTCTAAGCCCCCAGCTTCATCCCTGGAGCCAATGCTCCCAGAAAGTGAAGTGCAAAGCATCAGATCAGATGAAGTGGAATCATTGTGCATGGTTGAACTGTTTGAGCTTTCAGGGAGGAAAATGATAGATTGGGGCAGACTGGTGATACACCCGAACAAGAAGAGTATTTTGAGTGCCCTGACAGTCCACTGCCAGTGTCCAAAGCTCTCCATGTGAGCCAAATGTTGTGGACTCAGAAACTGTAACTCCTGGAGCTGAAAGTGCCCCAAGTTCTAACCTCTCTACCCCAGGGAGACTCCTGACAAGTGAGGACAATGCTGAAAATGAGGCTCAGAGTGCAGAGACTGTAACAGTTCCCCTAGAAAGACTGGTCGAGCTGTAAAGCCTGTTGTGCACCTCAGTTATGATTCACTTGGGAGCCTGTGGACTTGCCTCTCAATGTTGTCCATAAAGGAGTGTATGTGTCCCGAGCTCATTGCCCAAACTGAGCGTCAGTGCTAACTCAAGTTACTTGTGTTGCCCTCTAACTATGGTGCCCTTGCCCCGTCCGGCCCCAAGGTAACTGATAGGAAGGGCCCCCTCTCTTCAGGTTTCATGTACAAGAGGTAATAACTTGAGTTATGGTACAATGTGTGTGTAATACTGTGTAAAGAGTGGCGTACTGCAATGTTTCAGAAATGTGTTCTTGGTAAAATGATGTACTGACTGGCGATTACATGATGTGTGAGCCTAATGCAAATGTATATGGTTGCAGTTAAAACTTATGAGTACTTACGCTTGCAGCAGGACGTCAAGCTTTCCCAGGCTAGGAAGGGTGTAACCCCTGCAAATGGGGGGTTCCCAAAAGACTTCCAGGAGCTTGCTTGAATGCTCCAAGCCTGAATGGTGTTTGGCGTTTAAGCCATTTATCAGTGAGTGTTTTAGAGCCTCTGGTACTGTCTCTTTAAGAGCTGTCTGCTTGCAGACATAATTAGTTGTATGGGGGACTGTGTGCTTCTCTGTTTGAGTACCACTCAGGCTGCTGCCAATTCACTCCATTTTGCAGTCACTAGAGTGCAAAGGAACCTATCTGAAAGATGTAACTGTTTGCCAGAAATCATTTACAGTAATAATGAAATTACAGTTTGTCTAATCTGCTTTCTTTGCAGTCAGAACTGTTTCTGCCTAGTTCCCCATTCTGGTTTTGAACTGCTGAACTGGACCAATCAGTGTGGGGTAAGCTAGCTCTAAAATGGTGCCTTGACGAATCAGAACTTGGACTCATAATCTGAGCCAGCCACAAGAGGATTGTATGGGCAGTGACTCTGGGAGATGTAGTTTAGACTTGGCGCCTTTTGGACCAACAGCAGCAGTCTATTGTGAGTGACAGCCAATCCAGTCAAGAACTGGGAGGAACTCAAAGGAAGTGCTCGGTTTTGTCTGTTGGAGTTTCAGTTTAGCTCTGGCAGTGAAGGAAAGGAACCTGTGCTCCTTCAGTGCACAGTTCTAAGTCAAAAACATGTGTAAGGTCCAGAATTCCGGTCTGCAGCTTGTGTAACTGCTTGTTAGGACTGAATCAGTCCTGTGAAGAGAATCAAAGGATCTCTGAAGAGTAGAAACCAGGCTCACCCTGTAGAAGACTGGAGAAATTGCTGAATGCACTCTGTCTGTCAGGAACTGAATCTGCTGTGTGTTCTCCGGTATTGTGCAGTAGTGCAGATCGGGATAGAGAAGCAGCCTGCCTGGTATAGTACTTTCTTTTTACCATATAAATGTGAGGAGTCTCGTGGAGCTCAAGAGTAGCCCTGCTGACGTTGAAGGACCCTATCTTGTTTGGAGTCGTGAGTACTAATTCAGGGTCGCTCCTGTTGAATTGCCACATTAAATCCAAATGGAATCACTGTACTGCTGACTGTTTAAACTAATTTTCTTTTCTCTGTGAAAGGCCCCTACCAGCTGCCACGGTTTGGACTAGCCACTAGGGCTTGGGTACCAGGGACAGTAACTGATAGGGATAGCCTGTGCACAGAGCCATAAATAGATGAGTAGAGTGATAAGCTAATTAACCTGATTTCCCCTGTCCTTGTTATATCCCCTAAATAAATCAGAGCTGCTTGTTTCAGCAAAGTTATACTGCCTGAGGTATTTGTCTATGTCAAAGTACTGTACTGTGATTGTTGCACTGTATCTTATTTCACAGGAGGTCCCAGTGCCAGAACCAGTCCTGGGGGTAAGTGTATACTGTGGAGGTAATTCTGATATATTGTGTGGGCCACTAGTGGAAGAAAGGGGGTTGCAGTGTCCCAGAGGGCTGTGACCAAGTTAGTTTAACTATTGCAAACCCTGACCTCTGGGTGGAGGCACCGCCATTGGATCCAGGCCCTCAACCTGTTAGTGGCAAATCAGGCAGGGGTAGTAGCTCCTGGGATAGCGCCATCTAGGGGTTACATGAATAAAGTTCTCTTTTAAAAACTTTACAACGGTGTCAGCATCTGAATGTGGTGGTGAGTGCCCAAGTTGCTTTGTGTTGATGCCTACTTTACTTGTGAGCACCACAGCCTTGTGTGCACTCTTTTTCTTTGTTCATGAAAACCTGGATGGGCTCAGGTAATCCTCCCTCATGGATTGGTGCAAGATAGTTTATGATAGTTATACCCTGGAGCGCTTTACTTACTCTCTTCAGGACAGAACTCCACTCGTTGAAGAGCTATGGAGGCAATGGGTCATTAAAAATTCAAGTGGACCCAGAGTTTGTGCCAGATGGTGGCCTTACCTCCCGCTCACCCCTGTCTCCCATACTCCTTCCAAACTTTCCTTCTTTAATTACTTCTCCTTTTCAGTCTTTCTTGTTCTTTGAAATACTTCCTAGCTATCCTTCATAGATCTAATACTCTTCTCCATCAGCAATACATTTTTAATTAGTAGCACCAAAGACAACGAATGGAGAAAAATTGCTTTTTAAATATATCAGTAAAAAAGGGGATGGCATTGCATGGCTAGTTGAGGAGTAGGGTAATAGAGGAGGATCAGCAAAAGGCCGCCATCATAAGGACTAATTCTGCTCAGTATTCACTAAGGATGACCAGCGGTCTATGCCAAAAGCGCATCAAAGCAGCCGCTTAAGGAGTCCTAGAAATGAGGCAGTCAGTACTTACTAGCAAGAGGGTCCTAAAAAGGCTGGCAGCCCTTAAGAGAGAAGGACCCAGGACCAGATAGGTTGCATCCGAAGATACTAAGGGAATTAGCAGCAGAACCAGCTGAACCACTGGCTGGCTGCTCATAAAGCTCACGTAGGTCCAAGGAAGTTCAAGGGACTGGAGAATGGCAGACGTTGTACCATTTCATAAGCAAGGAAGGCTAGGAGCAACCAGGGAACTACAGGCTTGTCATTCTGACCTCCATCATGGAGAAGCTGACAGAATCACTAATCAGAGGGATCTAGTGGAGCAACGGGCTGCAGGATAGTAAACAACATGGTTTCGTAGTGGAAAGGACTTGTCAGATTAACCTGATTTTTGCTTTGACTAGGTGACCAAGCAAGTAGAGAAGATGCTGTGGATCTACTGTACTTTGACTTCAGCAAGGCTTTTGATTTGGTACCGCACAAAAGGTTGCTCAGAAAGATGGAAGACCTAAGTGTGGCTAAAACCGTAGTGAACTGAGTGGGTAGTTGACTAGAAGGAGGCAGCAGAGGGTGGTGGTCAACAGAATTAAATTGGAGAAAAGGGAGGCTATACAGAGGGTTCCACAGGAATGTGACCTGGGTCCAGTCATCTTCAACGTGTTCATTGGTGACATTTGTGGGGAATCCAGGGCAGGCTGTGTCTCTTTGCAGATGACACAAAACTATGTGGGAGGATGGATACTGATGAGGGAATAAGGGATATGCAGAGGGACCTACAGAAAACTAATAGGGTGGTCAAAGATTTGGCAGTTAAAATTCAGCACCAGAAAGTGCAAGGTAATGCTCCTAGGAAAAGGAACCCCAAGACAAAGTACTGGATGGGTGGGGTGATACATAGCACTGCAGAGAGGAACAGGGTCTAGGAGTTATCATCAGAAACTCCCTTAAACAAACGAGCCAGTGCAACAAGGCCTATAGCAAGGGCAACAGGATGCTGGGATATATCAGGAGGGGTATTGATAGCAGAAAAAAGGGTAATACTTCCTCTACAGATCCCTGGTGAGGCCCCACCTGGAGTACTGCATCCAGTTCTGGAGCCCGCACCTCAGAAAGGACAGGGATGGGTTGGAAACAGTGCAATGCAGAGTAACACAATGATTCAGGGCCAGCAGGGCAGATCCTATGAGGAGCACCTGAAGGCATTAAATATGTACTCACTGGAGGCCAGAAGGAGAGAGGAGCTAATGATAAGAGATCTTTGAAGTTCTTAAAGGAATTAACAGAGTAAACTCGGGATTTATTTACCCTGAATACCAATGCAAGGTCACGTGTCATGAGTGGAAATAACAGGAGGGAGGTACAGGAGGGATGTGAGGAAGTACTGCTTTACAGAAGGGCTGGAACCCTGGAACAATCTGTCAGCTGAGGTGGTAGCTGCAAACACAGTCATGGGATTCTAGCAGGCAAGGGATAGAAAGAAAGGAATAGTGGTCACCAGGCGACAAAGACCAGGAAGGAGAATGGGTAGGACGGGATGGTTAGTACCCTGGAGGAACAGTAGGTTCCAGGGAAGATTCCCAGGATTACAGGGAATATGGGCAGACTGGATGGACGTCTGTTTTTTCTACTGTCATGGTCTATGTTTCAATGTTTCTTTTTAATTTATTGTTTCTGCTCACTTCTCTATGCTGCCGCCTTCTGGTGGTTATCAGCCAACCCCATGCCTGACCATCTCCAGTGTTCACCCTCTTTTAATCCCTGGTTTACCCCCAGGCTAAACAAATATTTTTGCTCAGTATTCACAAATAAAGAGGAAGTACAAAACCAAACAATAGAAACACTCTAGATATGGGGTTGATACCAGCTCATTCACAGAAGAAAGGGTCTCAAAGAACCTTAAAACTGAAGGTGGACAAAGCAATGGGACCTGATGGGATTCATCCTAGAATTCTAAAAGAACTAAGGGTAAAACTAGTGACACCACTGACTACCCTCTTTAACAAATCATGGGAGGATGGGAGGTTACCTGAGGACTGGAGGAGGGCAGATGTAATTCCACTTCACAAAAGTGGGAGCAGGGCAGAAGCAGGGTACTACAGACCTGTTAGTTTAACCTCAGTGATTGGGAAGATGATGGAATCACTTCTGAAGGAAAGAATTATTGAGTACCTAGAGGCCAGAGGGGCACAGGACCCAAGGCAGCATGGATTCACAGCAGGAAGATCATGTCAGACCGAATCTAATAGATTTTTGACTGGGTGACCAAAGTAGTAGATCAGGGAGGGGCTGCGGACATGGCCTACCTAGACTTTAGCAAGGCATTGACACAGTCCCACAAAAGATTAATATACAAGTTAGCCAGCCTGGGAGTGGGTCCCAAGATGACAGCCTGGGTAAAGAATTGGCTGGAGAATAGGACACAGAGAGTAATAGTAAATGGAGTCCACTCTGAAGAAAGGGGGTTACTAGTGGGGTACGCAGGATTCAGTACTAGGACCAGTCCTCTTTAATGTCTTTATAACATTGCAGAGGGACTGGAAGAAAAAGTATGTCTCTTTGCAGACGACACAAAGATCAGCATCAGAGTTGATACACAAGGTGGGGTGGAAAGGATGAGAAGGGACTTGGCAAGGCTGGAGGAATGGTCAAATGTATGGCAGCTTAGATTTAATGCTAGGAAGTGCAAAGTAAAGCACCTGGGAAACAAAACCCAGGGAAGAGTACACAATGGGGGGTGAGATACTGGCAACAACAAAATGAAAAGGGACCTGGGGTAGTCATATCAGATCACCTAAAGGTGGGCAAGCAATGTGAGACAGCAGTAAGGAGGGCTGGGGGATACTGGGATGCAGGGAGAGGCATCACCAGTAGAAAACAGGAAGCTGTGATCCTCTGTACAGACAGCTGGTGAAACCCCATCTGAGTACTGCGTGCAGTTCTGGAGACCAATCTCAAAAAACATACTGTAGATAGGATGGAGGCAGCCCAGAGGAAGCAACTAAAATGGTGCAGGGTCTACACCAGAAGACATATGAAGAGAGACTTGAGCTTACTGTATAGCCTCGAGGAAAGGAGGAGAGGGAGACATGATAGAAACTTTCAAGTATCTCAAGGGAATCAACAAAGTCCAAGAGGGTAGCATCTTTCAGAAAAGAGGTGTGCAAGAACAAGGGGCACAATTTGAAAATTGAGGGGATGGCTCAGAGGCAATGTGAGGAAGTATTTTGTCACAGAGAGGGTTGTAGATGCATGGAACAGCCTTCCTGAGGAAGTTGTACAGTCAAAACAGTGGTGGATTTCAAGAATGCATGGGACAGGCAGAAGGCAATTCTAGGGGTGGGGAAGGAAGAAGTAGGCTGTTGGTTAACTAGGATCTGCAACTTATCCATTAGGTAGGGAAATGAGCAAACTGGGAGGGCCAAGCAGTCCTTATCTGCCGTCAAATTCTATGTTTCTGTGTTTCTTACAGGCTGGCCACAGCAGGCAAGGTGTTGGCCCTCCTGTGAGGACCTCCAGGTTAGGTTGCACATTGGGGTCTTTCCTGTGTTTGTTCCTTCTGGCCTTGAGGGTGCCAACATGCAATGGAGTCTAAGCATATGTGTATGTAAAGCGTGGCAGAAGGAATTCCATTGCACTATCCTGTGGTCACCCAGGTGGCAGTACTGCATGAAAGGCTCCTACCCCCTTGGAGATGACAGCTGCCTTTGGGGCACTCACTCTCACTCACTCTCTCTCTCTCTCTCTCTGTCTCTTCCTGCCCCTTGGTTACCCCTGACAATGACAATTGTGGCTCGTTTCTGAACCTGCATCATCGGCGCTGAGAGTGGTAACCCTGTTGTTTGCTGGAGAGGCTGATCCGGAGACCACTCTTGTGTTTGTAAGAGTGGTCTCAGGGTATTCTTCGGCTATGAGAACTACAAAGCCAAGTCAGCAATTCTGATACCCTAAGAATGTAAGTGACGTGACACAGCCAGAAGAGTGCTCTCAAGGACATATTATTGACCGAGGATAATTAATAGTATATTAATAATGTAAAACACCTTCCTACCCTAACGTGCCCATTTCAAGGTACCTGTATGTGAGACAGCATGCACAGGATACAGGAGCCATCATTTGGTCATTAGCTCCTCGTCAATCTATAATGAAAGTATAGTCATTGGTCATAAACACTCTCATATATTTAAACACGTAGATGTGATTGATCTTGCCGTCTCCCCAACAACAACAAAAATTTTCCTTTCACCCTGCCCCCATATCTTGCAGCACCCTACTGCCCCCCCATTATTAACTATCTGGCCAATCCTGCGGCGTGAAATTTAATAGATTCATCCCCTGTGACATCTCAAAATTCTCACCCATGGGGCAGAGCTAGCAACTGATAACAAAGTTGCTCCTGCAACAGATCTTAAACTTTTTAATGTTTGAACTTAAATTTTTAGTGGTTGTGCTTACATGTAACACATAGAAAAGTAAAACAAAGTACCAACATCACAGTCAGTATTTAAGCACGCTTTGTGGGGTATAATAGATATGTAATTGAAAATTAAAAATTGTACTTCAAAAAAAAATAATATCTTTACAAGCTCCAATGTTTTCTCAGCCTGTTGTTAATAAATACCAGTAAAATAAGAAAAAGAAAAAGCCAATTTAACCTCCTATCTTACTGTTTATTGAGTAATAAAATAAATGACTCATTTTAGTACTTGAAAGAAATATTTCAGTTACTTAAGAATGTTGCAATTTAAGTAAATATACAGGCAGGAATATTTAGGACATCTAATTTGTAGTGATTGTTATGTTTTCTGTAAGTTCAGCTTCTTCTTGTTCATTGTTAGAGACATAACTGTAGAGGGAGTCAGCCAGCCTGGGTGAGTAGGGGCTGAGCACTGGTTGCCACTCGCAACCCGGATTTAGGGAACTAGGCGGAGGTCGCTTGAGTGCTGCCCAGGGAGGAGGACTGTGCATCCTTAGGACAGCTTTCTTCTCTTGGGGAGGCAGGCATGCATCCTGCTTGACAGCTCCTTCTGGTGGAAGTTGAGTGACAGCACAGTGGGATGCACACACAAGGAGAGGATTCCCACCTGCAGGATGCGGGGTGGAGGTGGGTGTCTCCGAAATGTGGACTAAGCACAATGCGTTATTGAATGTGCTGTGGGCCGTAGGTGAGAAAATTACAGAACAAATACCAACTGCATTTAGATGACAGCCTAGTTCCTTGCAGACCCCACACTGGTGACTGGGCACCTCAGGTCTTGTGGCAGAGACAAATCGGAGGCCGAGGTAAGTCCCACACAACAGCCGAGTGATGGGGCTAAGGACACCAGTCTGGAAATAGGCAGGTTAGGAGATAAAATACCAATAAAAAAAAAAAAAAGTGATGGGTGTCTGTGCATTTTTTTCAGTAAAAGATGTGAGCCGAGTCTGGATCTTCAAAAGAATAATTTCCTTGATAGTTTATTCAAAGAGTAACTGGGAAAAGGAATGAGGTTGGAATCCTTGTATCAGTGAATTCAGATTTTATTGCTAAGAGCTTTTCCTTCTTTATCTTTGTGTAATGAATCCTCTTGTTTTCCACAAACATCTGTTTTACCTCTAGTAAGCTGTGTAATGCAGGAGTAAGAAAAGCCAGCCAATAGAGTAAGTACGCCCTCTTGTGGTTGTTTATTTTGTAGTCAGATTTCAGAGAAAATTTCTTTGTCTAGGGAAAACAAGCATTTCTCAATGCCAAATGTTTGCTGCTGGTATGCACCTCTTTTTTTCTTTTTCTTAAATTTTGACCTCAGCTTTTGAAGATACTTGTTTTAGGTTTCGTCTTATAGACCTGACATGTCACATTTATGTTGTATTGGTCAAAATATCATTTTCAGCAGAGGAGCTAAAACACATCTTGTCCAAGACTTAAAAATTATACATGTCACATTTTGAGGTTTTGTGGGAAGATGGCTATGTTGAAAGTTTGGAGTCAAAATATTCAAAATTAGCAAAGTTATGAGTGAATGCTAACATAGTGTAACGTTCAAGCATAACCTGGGCATGTTACCGTATTGTACACAAATGTTCAGTAAAACCTTCTTATTGCCCCACCTAATGGACCTGGCAGGTGAAGATTTTCAAATCCTTGCCAAAACAGCATTCTTCGCCACAGGTAGGAAAACACATTTTAGCCAGGATTTGAAAATGACAGTTGTCACACTCACGAGGTTCTGTGAAGAAATGGCTATGTTTAAAATTTGGGGTAAAAATATTGAAAATTACCAATGTTACAAGCCTGAGTTTGTAAATTTCAAGGTAGGCTCCTAACTTTTGTTTAGTAATATTTTGCCCAAAATTTTCTACATAGCCTTTCTTATGATCCCACCTCATGAACAAGTGCAGAGAAAATATTCAACTCCTGCTTGAAGGTGATTTTGCTGCGACTGTGAAATCACCTTTTAGAGTATAAAAACACATTTTGGCCAAGATTTGAAAATTACAGCTGTCACATTAATGAGGTACAGGAAGAATGGTTATGTTGAAAATCTGGCATCAAAATTGAAAATGACCAAAGTTAAAAAGCCTGCATTTGCAAATTTCAATGTAAGCTCATAACTTGTTCTTTTTAAATATTTTACACCAAATTTTCAACATAGCCTTCTTATGACCCCACTTCATGAGCGAGGGCAGAGAAAATTTCAACTCCTGCCTGAAAGATGATTTCGCACAGCACCACTGAATCACCTTATGGAAAAGATTTGCCTACAATCACTGTAATTGTTCATGAGGTGGGGTCCCAAAAGGTATGTTGAAAATTTTGGGCAAAATATCCAAAATGGTCAGGTTATGGCACTACGCTCAAACCCCTATTGAAATACATGAACTGCATACTGATTTCCTCAGTTCACAGTCTGGCGTCGAAGAGTAAAGCGTGTCTGCGGTCCAGAGAAGATTATGGTGTCAGACCCCAGTGGATAAGTAAGGGCTTTGGGGGTTGTGTGGGTGCTGAGTGGGTGGGGAAGGAAATAACGGTGCAACAGATATCGATGGACAGTTTTCTTTTTTTTTTTTTTTTTACATGCTTTTTAAGACAACAACAAAAAAGCTGAAGGAAGGTTTTGTTTATTTCTGGTTTCGACACTGGGGATTGGGCACCCCTAATGTCAGTGTTATGTTTAGGGTGGTGGGGTCGTGGGTGTTGAGTGGGAGGATCAGGTGGGGGTGACAGTTACAGGGCAGCAGCAGCAGACATCGATGGACCATTTTTCTTTTTGCAGGCTATAAAAACAACATCTCGAGGGATGCTTTCTTTATTTCAGTGGACACTGGAGGACTGGGCATTGTATGTGTTATAAACAGCAGGAGGGGTTGAAGTTACGGTGGTGGCTGCAACAGACATCGATAGACTGTTTCCTTTTCTACAGGGTATTTAAAATAAATATAAAATAGGGAAGTTTCTGTATTTCAGTGGTCACTGGGGATTGGGCACCCCAGTATCAGTGTTCTGTTTGGCAGCACTGGGAGTGGGCTCCCTGGTGCCGCATAACTAAACGCGAGAGGAAGGTTGAAGTTAAGCAGCAGCTGCCATAGACATTGATGGAGGGTTTTCTAGTTGCAGGCCATATAAAAATAAATAAAAAAACTACAAAGGTGGACACTGGGGATTTGGCATCCCCAGTGTCAGCGTTATGTTGTGTGTGTGGGGGTAGAGTAAGTGGGTACTGAAGTGGAGGATCGGGTGGGAGAGAGTTACAGGGCACCAGCAACAGACATTGATGGATGTTTTTCATTGTTACAGGGCTTGATACAGCAGCTGCACACCGATGGGGTCCGTACTAAACTTCCGGTGTGCAGCTGTAACTGTTTTGGAAGCCGATCAGCTGTTTGCTGACCCAGCTTCATGCAAATCAAAGGACTGAAGCCCTCTCTGATTGGGAGTGGCTTGACCCTTTGAAGTACATACAGTTTCCGCCCACCGAGCAGAGAGTTGCGTCATGACCACAATCCGTGGTCATTGGTCTAGACTGCTACAGCCCCTTGCAGTTTCAACTGCAGTGGGCTCAGCAGTGTCTCCCCCATTCCCATTGTACTTTTCCCAAAACTTTGGGTGTGCAAGCGCAGCAAATGTAAAAAACAGATGACAAATATTTATGCAGCATGCTACCAGATACATAAAGGGTAAGACCAATCAGTTGTAAATTTCTCAACAAGACAGCATTTTCATGTTTTTCAGTGTGCGTATAATTGTGACTTGATCTTGTAGCAAGACTGTTGTAACAGCTACAGATGTCAGTAATCTCTGGTTTACAGCATCACCAACTTTTGTGGCCACAACCTTTGCTACAAAAGATCATGGGCAGGATTCACAAAGAAGGCCAAAAATCCCACAGCTACAGGAAAAAGCCTGCAGCACTGTGCAAACGCCGCTGGAGCGATATTCTGAAAGAAAACTTGTGCAGGTGCAGAATTCCGCAAAAATCCCCACCATTGTGGAAATTCAGCAGCTGCAGAAATTGAGCAAGTGCGAAAATCCGCAACTGCAGATCCTTAGCTGAGGAAATGGCTTAGAGGCACAGCAACAGTGAACCTAATTAGCTGGAGCAGCAGAGTTTAACATTTCTGCCATAGCAGAAGCTGAAAGCACCAACAAGAGACCAGCAATCAGTCCCTAAACTGGGACCACTGCAGCACCACAGAGTACCAGCAGTACCATAACAGCACACAGTGGCTGTCTGTCACTGCTGGTAGTCCCTCCCTGCAGTGTTCCTGTTGCCTGCGGAGTAACACTCACTGCAGGCTGTTCAGGCTCTGCTGCCTGTGGGCTCCTTCTTGGGCTGCACTGGGTCTGGTGGTTGTTGTTTGTTGCCATTCAGTGGCAATGTGTGCTAATGTTGCTGTAACTTCAACCACTGATATACCCACTGGGATGCTATTCCCTGTGCCTGACCTGCACTGTAATTGTATTTCAATTGTTAGGCACTACTGCAGTTTGCTGAGGAAGTGTTATGCCTCACTTCAATGTGTGTAACATTTTTCCTCAACTAAGGAAAACACTAGCTGAGAATAGCCTTTGAGGGATGTGCCATACTTATCAATTACCATTTTACTCCGAACTCCGCAGCTGCACTTTTGTCCATAGTGTATTTTCCTGCAGCTACGGAGGTTTTGTGAATAGCACTCAGAGCATATTTTCCTTTTTTTCCGTAGCTACGGATGTTTTGGGAACTTAGGAAGGTTTGCACCTTCAGATAGCTTTATAAATCCTGCCCCATGTCTTTGCTGCAAGGAATGAACTCAGTCTGTGAAACTGGAGGGTTTGTTTCAATTCTACAGCTGCTGCTCAGGTTTCAAGCTGGAAATCTAGGAGGATTCACAAAACAATCTGAAGGTGCGAAGCCTTCCATAAGTCCCAAACGTTCTGTAGCTGCGGAAAAAAGAGGAACTTCTCTGAATGCTAAGCGCAAAACATCCGCAAGCTGCGGGAAGAAAATACACTGAGGACTGTGGAAAAAAGTGCAACTAGGGAGGTTCCTGAGGAAAAAGCCATTGAAAAGTATGGCATATCCTTTAGAGGCTATTCACAGCCAGTGTTTTTCCGCAGTTGGGGAAAAATGTTGCACATGTGCTGCACCACAAAGAGTGAGGCATTATAACTGTCCCTGAGCAAAGTGCAGTGTACCAACAATTGAGATACAATTATAAAAGCAGTGCAGGCAATACGTAATAGCAAACCTATAGTAGTGTCAGTTGTTACAACAAAATAGCACACATTTTCATTGAAATGCAACAAACTGCAACCACTAGACCCAGTGCAGCCCATAAAGGAGCCCCACAGGCAGTAGAGGCAGAGCTGGTAACAGCCTGCAGTGAGTGCTACTGAAGCAGACAACATAAGCACTCCAGGGAGAGACACAACCATCAGTTCCACTAACAGTTAGACAGCCACTGTGGTGCATGGCTCTGCTGTACCAGTGGTGCTGGAGTGGTCTCAGTTGAGGAATTAGCTGCTGGTCTCTGTGAGTACTTACTGCTGCATCTATGGCAGGACTGTCAAAGTCTGCTGCTCCAGGTAATCTGGATCAGTGTCGTGCCTGCCGAGTTTTCCTCACGAAGAAAGAATGTTAGGAGATTTCAGCACTTGTGACTTCTCGTAACTTGCCTGTTTTATGGATTCCTCAACTGCAGAGATTTTCTTTGTGAATATGGTGCAACTAGATTTCCGTATGCTACAAGCCATTTTTCCACAGCTACGGTGATGTTGGCTGTCTTTGTGAATCCAGCCCCTGGTATCAACCTGTAGAGGGAGGAAAGTGTATGCGTTCTGCTTCGCCAGAGATTTGGACCAGGATGCTGAATGGGATGTGTCCCTCCTGCTGCTGCACCGGATGGGGTACAACTGTAGATAGCTTTCCCAACATGGCAGGCACACAATGAGTTGAAATATTAGCCTGCACAGGTTGTTTAAAGATTTTCTAGCTCCTGATATTATGGGCAGTTGAATCCATATACAGTATGGATAAAATGCTGTTACAGGACTCGAATGTTCAGATGGCTAAATTAAGATTGTGAGTGCTGCTACAGCGTGAGGAGTGGTGCAGTCTTCAGTGGAGCCAGATACTTCCTCTATTTTCCATTTTAAAGCGGCTTATTTTGTTAAATTTCTTCCTCAAGCTCAATCTAATCTCAATGATATTGTAGCTGGCTATTTGGCCAGTTTCGATGATATTAAGGTCAAAAAGGAGACTGAGGTAAGAGTCAACAGCAGGCTTCATCAAGTGGAAGGCATCAGTAGAGCCCTGTGAATTTGTTTTATTTTTTATTTTTTATAATTTTATTTTTATTTTCTGAATTTCGTGTTATTTCTTTTCACTCATTGAAAATGTAGTTTATTTCTTGTTATCACATTTCCATTCATAAAATACCTCATAATAACCGTATACACACTAGAAATCACATTCCTGGTATGCTACATTGTATTAAGCAGCATTATACTATGGTATTGAAAGGTTTTGTGAGTCGGACAGTTCCGCTCCCTCTTCCTCGCGGACCATCTATGTGGTAACAACGGAGCCTAAACAACAACTGCTGGAAGCATTTATTTAATTGTTGCCATAAAAACAAGCAATTGTTTAACTTTTTCATGTGTTTGTTTTTGTTTTGTTTCTTTTTATACCTTGAATTTCAATTCCACTTGTGTGCCATTCGAATATGTGCACATTCGGTTGTGTCACGTATTCCTCTGATCCCGATTCCATTTCTGTTTGTTAATGTTGAACAAATTGGTTGGGTACACAGAATTTCGTTGTGTACACAAATCTGACAGCAATTAGTTGTAAGTAATGCAGCAGCAGTGAGGTGTTAAATTGCGTGCTACAAGCCTGCTTTTGTTAAGCGCTGCAGTCCTTGAGCTGTCATTAAGCACTTAGCACCTTATTTGACTCGCCTACGATCCATGAAGGAGAAGCTGGGTTTGAAAAGCTGACAGTTCACAGCTGAAACATTTCTAACTGCCCTGATATCAGTCCCATGAGTGCCGTGGTGGCGGCACTCAAAATACAAAGTGGTACCCATGCTTGTCTGCACTTTTGAAAATAAGTACCCCGATTCCTTGCTTTTCCCCATTTTTCCCATATTGCTGCTAATTTTAAACGTACCCTTTTCCTTGATTTGACAGATGAGGAGGAGTACCACTCATTAGTGAAAGTGCCACCACACGGGCGTGAATACCAGTCAGTCAGCCAGGATAAGCTGAAAAGAAACATTTTGAAACTCAAGCAAAAGTCCAGCTCTTGAATAAAGCCCAGATTCCAGGAATCTCAAGGAGCTGGTTGCGACTTCAGCATAGATGTCTCTTATGTCGGTAGAATCTTAAAAACAAAGAAGCGGTTCTACACGGTGGAGCACGGTGCTAACTAGGGACCGCAAGCAGGAAGAAGACAAAGATGGCCGCATTGAAGATGCAATTGCCGCGGTGCTTTACTGTGGCTGGAGATCATGGGGTTCTACTGTCTGGGCAAATTCTTTTACAAAAACGAAAAGCCTGGCAACAAACATGGGCACTGAATTTGAACCAACTGCTGGTTGGTTATCACGCTGGAAAGCCTGAAATACAGTTGGCTACATGTATTCGTGGAGTCAGGGCGAAGTGATTTTGAGACCTCTTATCGCTGGGTAAGAGATGCAACAATCACAAACATATTTATCCCTTTAAGAGACGCTTTCCTTTAACGCTGACAAGACAGCACTGTTCTTCCGTACACACCTGACGGCACACTGTCTTTTAAATGGGACTCTGTATCTGGTCACAAAAGTAAAAGAAAGAGTTTCTGTGCTCATTTGTGCTAACAGCACTGGAATTGAAAAAATGCCACTACTGATTGTTGGAAAATCTAAAAACCTAGATACTTCAAGGGTGTAACAGCGGAGGCATTACCTGTGCAATATGCTGCAAATGCTGAATACATTGATGACCTCAGTTCTTTTCCATGAATGGCTCCAAGGCATTGACAAAAGAATGCAGTAGCAGCACCGCAAGATAGCCATCCTGGAGGACAGGTGCCCTGCACATATGCAGTAACACTTAATGTGCAGATTTTATTTCTACCCCAGTTGCACTGCTCTCATACAGCCCATGGATCAGGCGTAATAAACAATTTGAAGCAACACTATCACCGAAAAATCGCCAATAAAATTTTATTAGGCATGGACTCACAGGAAGATTTCAATTTCAGTGCTGCTGCTAAGTCCATATCAACCCTCGATGTGATCCACTTGCTTCATGCTGCATGGGGGACATAACACCTGACACAGTTAAGAACTGTTTTGCAAACAGACATTACTGGTTTCCCAGAAGAAACCGAGCACAATCAGCCAATAGAAATTGTGCGGCCGCGGGAATAACAGTTGGACTTTGAAGAGTTTGTCTCAGTGGACAACGAGGAACCAGCTAGTGGGAAGCTGACTGAGAAGGATATCTGTGCCACTGTGCTAGATTCCGGTGCTGTAGCCGATGAAGATGAGGACAAGGAGCCTGAGGTCCTGCCACCTTTGACTGGAGAAGTATTGGACGTGATGCAGAGAATTAAGTCATTATGTGGACACTAGAGAATAGACAGATTTTAATTGGTTCTACTCTTTCGAAAAAGGCTGGAATCACTTAGCAAATGCACTGCAAGACAAGCACACATAACAGACGTTTACACCTTGCCTCGACTGAGTGGTAACGTAAACCCAGAACTTTAAATATTATTGTGGCTCAGTGGTTCTTGTTGTTTTAGCAGCTCAACACAGTACAGTACCTGATGTTTTTAGCAGCTCAATACAGTATATGTTGCATATTGTGAGTTTATTAATTATGCTACAGTAGTTCGCTTCTTAACATTTTTTACATTTTACTCAAGTACAAAAGTGCAAAAGTACCACGCTGTTAAACTATTTCACAGTGCATGGAATTGTATAATATAGAATAGTGGATGATTGACCATCCACAACAAGGCTCTGTTTCCATTGAGGAGCTGATGATGTCATAGAGACCTCGAGAAGCGAGCTCGAGAGGTCTTCATGGCATCATCAACTCTCGAGATGGAAACACAGACTTAGTTGTGGATGGTCAACCATCCACTGTTTTTATAGTATATGGTTCCCCAAAATGGACACAAGGTTCATACCTTGCGTTGACACTCCTGCACTGATCCTCGCTGAGTCCCGTCCCCAAGATACGGTCCTTCTTACTGCGCTTCACGCTCTGTTCCGTCATGTCCCCGAATATAGCGGTACTCCTTGCTGCGGTCCTGCTCTGCTTTTACCATAACTGTGCCAGAGAGTTAAAAGAAAAACAAAAAATGCAAATTGATAGTTTGGACACATGGAGCCGATTATCACAGTCCGTATCCAAACTGTCTGCTCGCCCGACCGTCAAGTGAATCTGCCATTTTAGAATGCATTTTTAATCACTGCCTGTTTCCACCAGTCAGGTAGGAGCTCAAGGGGCAAAAGTTGTTGTACTATCGATGTGACGTCAAAACGATAATACATCAACTTTTGACCTTTGAACTGTCCTACAACAGGATTTGGAAAACCATCGCTTTCCATCCACAGTAAACCCTAACCATATTCTATAAAGTATATGTATGCTTTTAACACAACCGCGATTCTGAGCTGTTTGTAAAATGACAAATTTGGTTTAGTGCATTTTGGTTCTGTGCACAACTTCCGTTAGTCCCAGGTTGTGCACACAAAGCGTCATTGACTGTATTCTTATTTAAAACACTGGTCTCTAGGAATCAGAAATGCACAGCTAAAATGATGCCAGAGACAAGGAACCCACTGTTTATTTATTTTGAAAGTTTTACTGGGAAAGAGATACTGAGCTGGTAGAGCTCTTTTCCAGATGCATCCTGCAGGGAGAGTAGGGGGAGCTCAGTACAAACAGAACATACTGTACCATGAGGTACATTTAAAAGAAATAAAGGAAATAACGGGAACTATAGACAAATGTACAGAACCATCAAGGCAAAGAACAGTTCCAGTAGAACCAGCACCATTATACAGTAGTACAAAACAGCTAAGTTGCAGTCTGAGGACAATCACAGGGCTGGACCATAGAGCTGCATTTAGTACATTAGGGGTCAGGGGCATTTGCAGTAGTGAGTAGAGAAATCATGAAGGAGGGTTCTGAAATAATTTATTTCTTTATTTTATTTTTTTATTTTACTGTATAATCGAATTACAATCCTTTGAGTCATAGACTCTTTTGCAAAGGCTCCACGTCATTTACAGGGGTGGAGGAGAACCAAAGTACAAGAAGACAGACGGAATGAGCAATTATATACAGGTTTCAGTACAGACAGTATTTATACAATGGCTCCACGGTGATTACAGGGGTGGAGAGACACGAGACAATATAAAGCATTAAAAGAAACAGAATTTTTTTTTTTTTTTTTACACTTTGATTTTTTCAGGTTACAGAATTGACATGGCACTTGAGAGGCGTTTAAAAGCTTATGGGAGGCATACATGTGGCCCAAGACAGAGCTAAATGCAGAGGTGGAACACGAGGGACCAGGAAAGTCCCTGAGTCAGTTATGGGGATGAAGGAGGAGAGAGCGGGCCTTATTGGCATTCGGATTTAGAGTTTTCAGGGAGGTGTGTTCAAGGCCGGTTTTGAAAAGTGCGATGCTGTGGGTCTGGGAGAGAGAAGGGCGGAGGGTGTTAATAGAGGGAGGATGCAGAGCAAATAGTAGGGGGTAAAGAAGACCAGAGCACAGTGAATTTGAACGAGAAAGCAGCTTGACTTGCAAAGATT
This sequence comes from Neoceratodus forsteri, assembly GCA_016271365.2. Lineage (NCBI taxonomy): Eukaryota > Metazoa > Chordata > Ceratodontiformes > Ceratodontidae > Neoceratodus > Neoceratodus forsteri. Next base: position 51,485,551 of record JADMNL010000024.1, on the reverse strand, counting down.
TTACAAACTATGAAGGTGGTGCTCGAGCCCAGGTCTAGAATGCATACTTTCAGCCTGGCACTAAAACAGCCACTAAACTGGCTAATAAGGCTGTGGCTGCAACAGCTGGCCTGGTGAAAGAAAATAAAGTGCTCCGGACAGGTTCCAGTACCTTCTAAACCGTGCCCGAGCAGGAAATATTTGGATCATCAGTATACGATGGGGTAATGAAGGGAGGACCCAGTAGTGTTTGCTGGGAACCTCATATTTGGAGACGGGATCACTGTTCTGCATGCCTATTGGATTTAACCTCATCATGCCCAAGATGTACTCTGCATACTACTTGTCATGACAGGCATGCACAAAGGGAGCTGGTGTTGAAAATGGTGAAAAATAAAGGTACCTTGTTGTCAGCAGATGGACGTCAAGTGCAGTTTAAGAGAACTTAGCTTTGTGACCTGGGAGCAGCACCAAGGGCTTGACAGTGTCTGGGCCAGACTGAGATCTCTAGAGATCGACCACTCACTGCAGTTGCCAGCGTGGTTTTGGGTCACATGTAACCCCTAGGTGGTGTTATCCTAATGGCTATTGTACCCTGCCTGCTTGGCTAGTAGCAGGTTAAGGGGCCTGGGTAATGAAACAGGTGCTCCATCCGGGAGGTCAGGTTGTTAGTGGTCAAGCTAACCTGCCACCGGACACTGCACCTCCTCTTTCCTCTTCTAGTGGCCTTAATAATATACAATAATTACTTTCACAACGAATCCTTATTCAACAGGCAGTTACCCACACTGTTTGCACTTACCACCAGGGTTGGTTCCTCTAGCTTGACCCTGGGGACCCTCTGTAAAACAAGGTTAAGCACAACAAATAGCAACAGTACAGTACTTTCAGCACAAACTTGAACCACAGTCAGTTTAAAAAGCAAAGTTAAATCTGATTATTCAGGGACTTGAACAAGGGAGAGTATGAACTGGTTGATTTGCTTAAAGCTATATTAGTGAGACAGTTATGCATGCAGTTCAGAGTCCCTACACAGTCACACACTCTGGGTACCTAGGTAGGAAAATGGTGGGCTAGCCAGAATGTTGCAGCTGGTTGGGGCCCTGTGATGGAAGAAAGCAACATGCACAACACACACTGTTTGTAATCTGGAGCCGGGGGCTCAGTTAGTGAAAGAAAAGGCAACAAAACAATCAGATGACAACACTTTTAGATTTAGCTGTTGTTGCAAGGAGCTACCCTGATGTTTACTCACGATACCCAATACTGGACACAGGCAGGACGAATTGAGACTGCAGGCTGTTGAGCTGGAGTGCCCGAGAAGCAGGGCCCACACGAATCAACGAGGCGTTGTTCCAGTTCAAGGTGTTGAGCAGGGGCTGATCTTCAGGCTGGTCTCTCGTTGATGACTTTCTGTGCATAGTAGGTGTCTGGCTGGGCCAGTATAGCAGGGCCAGGCAAATGGAAATGGATACGGATTCAGTCCGTGGAGCTGGATACACCTCCAGCAAGCAAAACACAGTTCAGAGTCATACAGCAGGGAACCAAATCACGACCCACTACAAGCACACAGCACATTCACATGTAAGGAAATTCCACTGTACCAGGCAAATGTCCTCCGTCGCAATTACAGAGTTCTGCACAATCTGGGAGTTCAGAGATAGCTGGAAGTCCTGACAGGCCGATCGCATTCAACAAATCTTTGGTCTTCTTCAGGTTAAAGCCTGGTCACAATTCAGTGGCTTAATTCACTCTCCAAATTGATTCAGTCCGAAAAGCACATGTTCCTCTCAGGAACAGCAGGCAGGCATGCTGGCCAAACTCAGGCTTTTCCACAGTTCTCCCGCGCAAATCCACTAAGGATTGCTGCTCGAACTATCTTGAGCTGTTACTTCTTCACTTCCCAAATCAGATCTAACTGAAACTGCAAGCAGTGTGGGACCTTCCCAAGATCCAAAAGGTTTGGTTGACTGATCTGTCTGTCAGTCACAACAAAGGCCCCCTCCAGGTTATTTTAGCGCCAAAGGCCCAAAATTACACCCTACAAGTTTTGGCCCCACCAAGCCCCTGTAGGCAGGCTCCATTTAGATTCCCAAATGTACTGATTGGCCCATTCTTGCAGTCCAGGATCAAGATGATGGAAACAAACAGAACTGTTCATGCTGCAAAGTAGGCAGGTTAGAACAATTTTGCAGTATTATTGCTACTCTAACAAATGATCAGCAAACAAGTGGCATCTTCTCTGAGAGCTCCTCTCAGATTAATTATGACTGCAATCCAGGCAGCTCTTACAGAGACAGTACACAGAGGCTATACAGACAGTCTCTGGCAATACATTTAAACTGCTGAAATGCAGAACACCAGCCTGGCAATGAGCATTTAGAGCAAGCTCAAGGAGACTTTTGAGGAACCCTCATTTGTGAAGTTACACACGTGTGGGAAAACTGTTTTTTTGAGGACCTATGGATTCAGGCAAGCAGCTTAAAAAGTTAAAAGGGACTTTGCTGCCGAGAGGACAATCAAGATTTAGAGGCTAGGAACTGGCTGAGCTGGGAAGCAGTCACTCATTTGTTTGTCTGGATCATCATTTGGCTGAGACATTGGGGTTCTACTGTTTTGAAGACTATAATGTACTGTAGACTCTTTCATGCAGAACGTTACGGTATGATATTGTAGTGCTGTAGGTGAGATGGCAGGTGACATGCCCTCTTTATTTGCCTGACTTCAGTGCTTTATTAAAATGTTGGCCACCACAAGGCTAAGGTTGGTCTGTGGGTGGTCTGCCCCACTGGGAACAAAATGACCCATTTGACTTTAGTGCCAGGAAGTCAGCAGATGGCATGTTGTCCTTTGGACAGATGCAAGTGCATATAATTTTAAGTATTTACACCTAAATATATAGAGAACGAAAGGAAATTGTTTAACCAGGAAAGGCACACTAAGCCAAAGCTTGTTTCCAGGTGTGACCTGGGAGCACACAGAAGTTGTGTGACTTGCTTAGGGTCACACGGTATGCAAGTGGGGCAATCAGATTCAAATCTACGCCTCAAGGTTTGCAGCTCAGTGTCCTAAACCACAGCTATACTGCCTGGTACCTATAGCTTTAAAGATCCATGCATTAATTCCGAATGCACCTTGTGATGGCATACTGTTTTCTTAGTGTTTGCCACTTTATTAATGTAACCCCAGTTTGGTACTATTTGAACTGTAATTGTTACAGATCTGGGAAGGGGACTATTAGGTTGGTAGTTTAGTGCAGAGTTTCAGATCCTTTGCCCTTCCTGTATCAGTGGACATCTGTAGGTGACAGCAGAAAGCATCCCCTTCCTCCAGTAGGCGCCTACAGGTGGCAGCAAATCACTCACAGTCCCTCCAGGAGATGTCTGTGGACCCACATAAACCTTTCTCAAATCTGATTGTAGCATACCCCAAGTTTTTCAAACAAACTAAAACCCCTGAAGGCAAGTGCATATGTCATGCTGCGATAAAGTCATGTCAGTGCGTTGTAAATCAAGTGACTTCAGCAGTTTAGAAGTGATGCCATAGCACAAGCTGTGAAGTAACTTACTGGATTCTTAAGTGGATCCGTAGAATTTAGGAAAATGACTGTGTTATGGGATTTTCTTTAGATTAGTTTCAGACAGTGATGTACTGAGAACATGACGGCTGGAACTGCCTCTAAACAATCAGCTTGTAGATTTTTCTGTTCATTTTCTCTCACATTCAGTATTTTTGAATTGAAAGGATTACGAGCGTCTGAAACTTGCCAGCAGAAACATGTCTTGTGGGCCTAAGTCTGCTTGTATATGCAGCTAGCACCCCATATTGCAGCTGCTCCACCCCACCCTCCCTCTCACCTTCTGAACTGCTCAGTGTCCTTTACCCAGCCCCCTTCTGTGCCCTGTCCCATGCCCTTCTGAAACTCCCACCGTCCTGCATGCCACCACCCCCTCTGGCACGGTGTTCCATTTCAACACAACCCTCCCTCTGTGAAATAATACCTTCTCATCTCCCTCTTGAACCTGCCTCCTCCAGTCTCAGCCTGTGCCTCCTAGTGTCCCTTCCCTTCCTTTGCTTAAACAGCCCTTCTGCACCAGATTTGTTGATTCTCCTCAAGTATTTAAAAGTCTCAATCATGTCCCCCTATCCCTTCTCTCCTTGAGGGAATAGAGTCAAGTGACGCAGTCTTTCCTCGTGGTTATGCCCCCATCCCCTGTATCATTTTCATTGCCCTGCATTGCACCGCCTCAAGAGCTTAATATCCTTCCTCAGGCAGGGGCGCCTAAATACTGCACACAGTACTCCAACTGCAGCCTGACCAAGGACCTCTACAGGGGCAGGATCACCTCCTGTGCCTGGATGAGAATCCTCATGCCGATGTACTCCAGCATCCTATTGGCCTAGCCACCACCTCCTGCATTGAGCAGAGTTATTCATGCTCCCCTTGCTATGATCCCAGGTCCTTCTCCTTCTCAGTGACCCCTAACCTCACCCCACCCTAGCCAGTATTCCCTCCTCTGGTTCTTCGCCCTGAAGTGCATAATTTTGCACTTCTTTGCTTAATCCTAGTTGCCACCTCACTGATCACTCCTCAAGCCTGGTGAGGTCAACCTCATAGCCAAGCACCCTCTGTCATCTACTACAGCTCCCATCTTGTTGTCGGCCCAAAACAGACTGATCCTGCTCTCTACCCCATGTGCTATGTCTGATATGAACAGTCCAAACAACACTGGCCCCACACAGAGCCCTGCGGCACACCACTGGTCACTGGCTTGGGAGATGAGAGTTCTCTCCCCACCACCACCAATTGCAGTCTATCCCCAAGCCAATTCCTGATCCAGCCAGCCATCTCCCCCCGTGTTCCAGCTTTGCCCCAGTCACCCATGAGAACCGAGTCAAGGCCTTGCTGAAATCTAGATATGACATCCACTGCATGGCCTTGTCCAGTTCCTTGTCACCCAGTTGTAGTATTCTATCAGGTTGGTCTGGCATGACTCCCTGAGGCGAACCCGTGCTGCCGCACATCCTGGACATCACTGACCTCCAGGAAGGTTACCAGTCTCTCTTTCAAGATCGATTCCTTTAGCTCACCCACTATGGAAGTGAGACTGACAGGTCTGTAGTTGCCGTCTCATCCTTTGGGCCGCTCTTGTGGATAGACACCACATGAGCCAGCCTCCAGTCCTGCAGTACACATCCTGTGTCCAGGAGGCATTGAACAGGTCATTCAGTGGCCCTGCCAGCACCTGGTGCACCCCTTTCGCTCGACAATCGACGGCGAAACAAAAAAGACCATTCACGACGGTAACAACAATGGAACCGCTTTCTAGTGTTTCGCTTCATCAGTATTCCGCCCCTCCCAGACCAACTCCGACCTAGAGTTGATAATCCTAAAGTCTGGGGTGCGGGGCACAGCCCCCACAGAAAACACTTTCAGATCAGGCAGCACAATACCTGCGTTGGTATTGTGCCATCACTGTCTTGAATGTCGGCATTTTCACCTGTCGACCTCCTCGGTGCTTCCCCAACACCTCCCCCATCTCCCTCAACACCCTAGAGTGAATGCCTTGTATGTAAAAGCGCCAGAGCACCTGGCCTAAGCAGTAACACAGCTCCATTGTTTGATTGCTCTGACTACAATTGCTTATATTATGGCATTTTGAACAAACGTGGTTGGTGACTTCACTGGAGTGTCTGAGCTCCTGGATCTGGAGTCTGAGTTTTCTGTCTTTGATGAATGCCATCAGGACCTGGTGCCTTATCCACCCTAAGTGCCTTCAGACCTTCCAATACCCTGCTTTCTAATCACTGCCAGTCACCTCCTCCACCTTGTCCCCTTCCTCCAGTCCATGGAGGTAGTGGTCCTCCTACCTCCCTTGTGAACACAGAGCAGAAGTATTCATTCAGTACCTGTGCTTGTTCCCTCCTTCTCCATCCACTACCCCTTCCTAATCTGAACTGTCCGATCCTTACAGTTCTTTTTCCCTCACATACTTTAAGAATTCTTCTCTCCTTCCCTTATGCCCTGAGCCAGTCTCAGCTCCTTGACGGCCTTGGCCTCCTTACTAACTTGGTTACCTCCCTGGCCCTCTTTGCGTACAGCTTCTTGTCCTCCCCTCCCAGTTCTCTTCATCCGCTTAAACACAGCTGTCTTGGCTGTCACCCTCCAACACCCTCCTGGTCATCCAGTATGGCCCTTGGCCCTGGACTTCTTGCTCAGAGTCCTACTGCACTGTACAGTAGCCCCTCTCAGGCCAGACTTTATGATCTCCCACTTCTGGTATGTGTCTGTCTCTGACATAATTCCGTCAAGGCTCCTCCTTAGTGTTTTCCTCGTCCTTCCAAAGTCCACCTGTCTGCAGTCCACTACCTTTGTTGCTGACCCCACCGCCACCTTGCTCATGCTTAGGTTGAACCACGCTGACACGTGGTCACTCCCAGCCAGTGGATCCTCCACCCATAGCTCCCTCACCATCTCCCCATTTGATAGTACCAGAGCCAATATGGTGCCCAGTCTGATTGGTTCACCACCCATCTGCTCCAGATGGCTATCCTGGAACGCATCCAGAGCACCTGTTCCCTGGCGCTAGAGGTGGCATGGGTTACCCAGTCCACGCCCAGGTAGACTGAGGTCCCCAACAATGACCACACCCCTTGCAACACACCGATCGAATCTGATCCGCCAACCCACTGTCCATCTCCTCGCACTGTGCTGGTGGTCTATACACCACCCCGAGCCTCAGTTTCACCCTTCGGATCCAGGAACTGCATCCACAGTGCCTCCATCCTCCTGTCCTCCCCTTGTCCCTTGTGCACCTGATCCTGTCCTTTACTTACATCCTCCTCCCTTCCCCACTCCCTGTCCTTTCTATACATCCTGTACCCAGGAATCATCAGATCCCCATCCTGGTGTTGGTTGGCCCATGTCTCCATGATGACCGCAACATCAACCTTCCCTATGCTTAAGACAGCCTGTAGCTCAGCTACTTTATTACCCAGGCTCCTTGCATTTAGGAGACTACCCTCCACCCAGCCCCAACCTTCTCCTTGCCCCACCCCTCTACGTGATTTCCTGGATTGTAGCCGCAACTTTATATGTTTTCCCAGATTTCTTTACCTCCTTTCTACCAATTATTTTACTCATTGGAAGATTCATATTCCACCAACAATACTATATCACCACATTACTTGCAGCAGTAGATTTTAGCAGCACAAGGTGGCCGGAAAGGACACTGATATCAAGGCTATTCTAGATAGTCTCTCTTTCTTTTCAACTCTGAGGAAGCCCAGCAGTTAGCTGGGTGAAACGTAAGTTCAGTCCACATTAGCGCCCATTTTTAGCCCTAGCTGCTGGTTGTTGTGCCCCAAAGTGTTAAGAATAAAATTTTACAGACACTTATTTGGTGTCTTTATGAAGTCCATGTGATGGGTGCTTCATTGTTTTGCTTGATTACATTTATTTATTTATTTATTTTATTTAGCTTTTGTTGACCGGGTAAGTGCACTAGACAAATCCTGCCTATTTTCAGGCACGACCGGAGGAGGGGATACAGATGAATGCCAACTGACTTTGAACCAGATTAAGCTGTTGGTGGTATTTATAGTGAATGAGGGAAATTTGGCTAGGACACCGGGAAATTCCCTACTTTTCGATAAGTGCCATGGGATCTTTAACATCCACCTGAGCTACCACCAATCCAGGCAGATGGGACCTCGGTTTAACGTCTCATCCAAAGGCGGCACCTCAGAGTGCAGCACCCTCTCATGCTGCACTACAGTGTCAGTACTGGGATATTAACCCAAAGTGCCAGATGTGGAACTGAACCCACAGCCTCTGATCTCCGGCCTCAGAGTGAGTGTGCTACCTACTGAGCCACTGACACTGCATTTAGTTTAACGAGCATCATCTTTTTGCCGGTGCTCCTTCCTCTCCTACAGTTTGTTCTTTTCAACTAGCAGAGGCAAAACCTCCCTAGTTACTCAGGCAATGGTGGCATACCTGTTAAAATTTGAGGCGGCGTCTCAGTGTCTCTGCTAGAACAGTTACTCCACAACTAGTCAGTGTGCAGCTGCGCAGTATTCGCTTGCTGTCTCTTCCCATGTTACAGGACTCTAGGTCTTTACAATGCCGTGATCTTCTACATGTGTATTTTCTTGGTTTTCAGGTTATTTGTTACTTGGTAGATGTCAAAGCATAGCTGATCTTACTATCCGACTACATGGGTGTCAGCAGTTTGGTTGATGTGCCACTTATCTGTGGTGATGTCAGCTGTATTCCCTTTAAATGAGGTGTCTGTATACTACATGCATAACATACGTAGTACTGTATAAGTCAGAAATTGACTATTTCCACTTACATATGGTTTGCAACTCCAGCGTCCACCATGTGGCAGACATCCTGCCATTAGTCAGCCTCCCATGTTGGGCCGGTGGAGCCAAAGCATGATCAGAATCAGGCAAAGGAAGCTGTACAGATGGCTGCTTGAGTGCCTCCTGTGGGAACTGGGGGTGTCCATGATGTTTAGGGTTACCCTGTGATGAGGGTCCCTTCCCCTGCACTTTTTGCACCACGGGGACTATAAAATGGGGAACCAAATGGGTTTGAGGGTTCCTGGTGGCCAAGCAATGGCACATTGTGGTACCACGTGGACATCCTGGGTTTGGGAGTGTAATCAGGTGTCTGCAGCCGAGGCTTGCAAGAACTGGGTGGCACTGAAGCCTGCCGCTACTGTGGCCCCTCCTGTTAGGCTGCAAAGATTGCTCCTTTGCGAGGGGTAGATGCTGGTGCCAAATATGCATGCATGTGGGGTTCGATGCAAGATTGTGTGACCCGCTGGGGAGGTGGTACAGTGCCCACCAGGATTAAGCACAGTGTCACAGTTTTGCTACGGTATCTTGCAGGATACTGCAGGAACTCAGTGATCCAGTGGCAGTTGCTGCAGTTTATTGCACAGTAAACTGAAATCTCACACAGTGTGCTTGCTCTGGGTGGATGGCACTGCACATTTGGGCCATGTGTTATAAATGGGAAAACACCCTTCCACCAGTAGATGACTGTGTTACTCCCAGACGCTCGCCCATGAAGCCTCCAGCCCATCATATTTGTCCTCAGGGGTAGAACTCAGCCAGCCCCACTGTGGTTGGGTGGTAAGCTGGGAGGAAGCTGGCTGGAAGTTAGTCGTGTCAAGGATGGGGAAGAAGGGGTGGCCTGAGGGAGACCAGTACAAGAGAGAGGAAGGATCTAAATGAAAAGAAAAAGTGGGGGCAGCATGGAATGTCGTTTTCCAGTGAACCAGTGACAGTCCACAGAACCCTCCACCGCCAGAGTGGTTCCTGTGGAGAATAAAGGTGAAGTTGCAGGGTCAGGAGGTATCAGCAGGCATGCTGAGGCACTGATCGTTGGGGTCAGAGCAGGAGTTGGACAGCAGGAGGTCAAAGTACTGTGATCTGGGCTGATTGAGATAAATTAAGGAAACATTACAAAACTTCAAGATAGCTACATGCACCCGTAATCTGCAAAATTCCAATACAAATGTGTCCCTGCTTTTCTCCATAGGTTGTCAGAGACTATTGAGAATTTACAGACCCATATAGAACAGCTGCAAAATCAGGTGGAGGAAATGCGAGCCTTGAGCAGCTACGAGTGCGCCGGCAAAGCGAGAGAGACGGAAAACCATTCATACCTTTCCTTGTCTGAAGGAGCTGTGTTTAAGCCCCAGGTAAAACTGTTTACAACTTCCGCTATCTAAAACTACCCACACATTTCCCTGTCTAAAGGTGTGGAAGTAAAGCTGTCTACAGCTTCCTCTGTCTGAGGGGCCCAAGGCAAAACTGTTCACACTTTCTTAACAGTTCACACCTTCTGCTGTCTAAAGGGCTCCAGGTAAACTTTCCTGTGTCTGAAGGGGCACAAGCAAAACCATCTACACCTTCCCTGTATAAAGGACCCTAGGTAACATATCTAAACTTTCCCATATCTGAAGGGGCAGAAGTAAACTGTCTACACCTTATCCTGTCTGTAGGGTCCCCAGGTAAGATTGTCCACAACTCCTCAATATGAGGGCCCAGATTAAATTATCTGTACCTTCCCATGTCTCAAGACCACCAGGTAAAACTTTCCAAACCTTCCCCTGTCTGAAGGGCCCCAGGTAAACTGTCAGCATCATTCCTGTCTGAATGGTCTAAGGTAAACTGTTGGCACCATTCCCTGTCTGAAAGACCCCAGGTAAATTGTCCACACCATCCCCTGTCAAAGGGCCCCAGATAAACTTCCTGTCTTCTCCTGTCCGAGGGACTCCAGTTAAACTGTTCACACTATCTGCTGTCAGAGTGACCCAGATAAACAGTCAACACCATCCCCTGTCAGAGGGCCTCAAGTAAACCGTCCACACCATTAGCTGTCAGAGAACCTCAGGTAAACTGTCCACACCATCCCTGTCAGAGGGGCCCCAGGTAAACTCTCCTCACAATCCCCTGTCAGTGTACTCCAGGTAAACTGCCCACACCATCCCCTGTCAAAGGGCTTCAGGTAAACTGTCTACACCATCCTATCTGAAGGGCCGGAAAACTGTTAGCACTATCCTTGTCTGAAGGAACTTGGGAAACTGTTGGCACCATCTGTTGCCTGAAGGGCCTTGAGGGTAACTGTTGGCAACATTCCCTGTCTGAAGGGCCTCGAAACTGTTGGCACCATCTGTTGTCTGGCAGAAGGATCTCGGGGACTGTTGGCACCATCCCCTGTCTTATGGGTCTCGGGAAACTGTTGGCACCATCTTTTGTCTGAAGGGTCTCGGGGAAACTGTTAGCACCATCCCCTGTCTGAAAGGCCTTGGGGAACTGTTGGTACCATCCTGTCTGAAGGGCCTCAAGTAAACTAGTAGCACCTTGTTCTGTGTGAAGGAATGCAGGTGAGCTAGCATCAGCTTCCCCATTCTGAAGGGCCTCAAATAAACTCTTCATTCCTTTCCATCACTGAAGGGCTCCAGATACACTTCTCCCCTTCAGAGACCTGAAAGGCCCAATGTAAACTACCTATTACATTTATTTTTTTGTCTGTTTGCTTATTTGTTAATCGGTGGGTGCACTGATCCCAGGGACTGTTTTCAGGCATGACCATTAGGATGGCATCAAACATGGTACCAGAAACATGATCAGGCAGGTACAAGTAGATGTGCCCATTAGCAGAAACAATATAATTTGTGCAAAATAGTGCATGAAGTGATAACAGTATATACAGTACAATTGAAAGTGCACATGCCAGGACGCCCTAAGTAAAATAGGGTTCACAGACCTACAGGGATTTCTATCTTTTTTTAATCTTATTTCTACTTTCTGCAGCTTGGCTTGCCTACCTCCAGTCGCCGTCCTCCCTCCAATCAGCCCGCAGCCTCACTAACAACTGGCTGGTATGCTGTGTGCCTGCGGAGGGGTCCCCACTCCCCTCGTGGGCTGGGACCCCCCTACAAGAGTGCAATTCTGCTTGGGCCTCCTGGATATAGAACGCAGCCATCAAACTTCCTCGCTGACTGCCATTTTTCCTTCAGTTTTATACATCTTGAAGTGCGGGCGTGCAGTGACGTCCAGGCACAGCGAGCCAACGTCTGCACACTTTCCCCCAAATGTACTGCCCCTGCAGTGCCCCGATTTCCATTGGTGCCGCCATGCAGTGATGGAAGCCCAGACCCTCCCAGGGGCAGGAGGCAGTCCATTGGATGCTCAATCCTTTCCCTCCCAGCCAACCCCGATGGCCCGGGCACATTCCTGAACACAGGTTGTCGGCATGGCGGTGTGGACGTCCATCGCCTCAACCTCAACGCCACTGGGCCAGCTCTGTTTTTTTTTTTTAAATATATTATTTATCCTCCTGTAGCTGGGACTGCCTGGGCTCCCTCAGCACTGTCCTGCAACCCACTGTCTTACATCTCCCTGGAACCCCAAGAGCTTAAGTACCTCATGGATTGCCTAGTGTGGCGGGGTCAGGAGGAGGAGGCCATCCCCTCCCCAAACTACACATCCAGTCTTTGGCTCCGGGGTCCAGCAATGCAGTGAGACGGACATCAGTGGGCAGGCTTCATTCTGGCCTGTCCTGCCACTTTTCCTCTGAAGTTAACATTCCTTTCCTCATGTTGGGGCTCATAGGTGCACGTGGTGGAGAACCGCACATGCTATGGAGTCCTTCAGCTGTGCTCCTGACCTGCATTCCATCTGGTCTTCACCAGTTGGCTGGTCATTCAGCAGAGTGTGCAGTTTACCACCCTGGGAGAGGAGAGCAGCCCATCAGTGCTTGATCTTCCACCCGCCGACCCTTGTTCCCAAAGAGGTGAGGTGTGTATAGTACCTCAGCCCTCTACACCACAGGGCGGCTGGATTTCTCTATTTGATAGGAAATGAAGAAGTTATGAGTGCAACTCATGTTTCATAGAAATAGTCAGATTTGAAGGAAAAGACAGGAACTCATCCTAGAGTGACAGGGAGAATGCTGTGGTTAAACCTTGTTTCTGAGGTGGATTCCTGGCATATGAGTATTCCTTTTCTATTCCAGTAGGGAGACAGTTTGATCTACTGGCATGAGCACATAAATGGAGCGTATAGTAGGTGTGAATGCAACCACTACCCTTACTCACTGTGCTACCCTGAGCAAATCATTTCCCTTCACAATGTTTAACCTCTGTCAAATCTCCTTCTAATCTATTTTATCTGTGTGTGTCTTTCTGTGGGCCTAATGGCAGCAGCATTCTTTCCTTTCCTCTCATTTATTGTGATGAGCTTTGGAATACAATTAGTGTAAAGGTGATACAGAAATCCAGTTCTGACTGTGTTAATTTATCTGTAGCCACGCAGAATTCCAGCTCAAGGGCCAGGCGCTTGAACATCTAAAAGATTCAAACCACATCTTGGACACCTCCTGAAACCTCACACCGGCATATTCTAGCTATCAGATCTTTCTTTTCCTCTAAAGAGATTTGTTGCTACTTTATCTGCTATGCTTAGCGTGTTAATTCTTATACCCTCTTTCATTTGTTTGGTTTTGGTTTGGTTGCTAGTCAGGTGTTACTGCTCAGAACATCATTGTCATTGCATCTAAGGAATATGGTGGTTGGGAAAATTTGGGTTGAGCTACTGAGGGGCAGAGAGCCAAGCCTAATTATTTTCTCCATGAAGCATCCCAGTGCAGACAGGTGGCTGTTTGGGGGGTAGCCAACCAAATATTGTTATAAGCAATGCCCCACTTACAGGTGTGGGCAGCAGAGAAAAACCCATAGTTGAGGCTGGGAGGAGGACTTCTCTGGCAGGGAAAGGTGGACACCCAGTGCAAGAAGCTGTTTGGCTTGGTGTGCCATGCCAAGTTTGCATTTACCACCCTACAGGTACTTGGGATGTTTAGGAAAAAATTGAGATGAGGTCCAAGGTGACTCCTAAATACTTAAAGGAGAGCATACCATTTAATAGGATCCTATCAGTGCAACTAATGTATAGTGGCTCAGGACAGGCTGTAATTTTGCAGGGGACCGAAAGCATAGTTTAAGTTTTCTTAAGCGTTAGTGACAAATTTACTGTTTACAAACCACTTTGCATCTTATGAAAAATCATGGAGAATGAATACAGTGTATGCTGCTGGAACGAGAGAGAAAGACTAAGTCATCAGCGTAGAAGGTAACAGAAACATAGAATTTGATGGCAGATAAGGACCGCTGGGCCCACCTGGTCTGCCCATTTCTCTACCTAATGGATAAGCTGCAGATCTAGTTAACCAACAACCTACTTCCTCCTACCCCCACTAGAATTGCCTTATGTCTGTCCCATGCATTCTTGAATTCCACTGTTTTTGACTCCATGACCGCCACAGGAAGGCTGTTCCATGCATCCACAACCATCTGCATGAAAAATACTTCCTCACATTACCTCTGAGTCATCCCCCTCTCTCTTCAGATTGTGCCTCCTTGTTCTTGCACATCTCCTTTTCTGAAAGATGTTACCCTCTTGGACTTTGTTGATTCCTTTGAGGTACTTGAAAGTTTCTATCATGCCCCCCATCCCTCCTTTCCTTGAGGGTATACATATCAAGCTCCGTTAGTCTCTCTTTGTGTGTCTTCTGATGCAGACCCTGCACCATTTAGTTGCCCTTCTCTGGACAGCCTCCACCCTGTCTATGTCTTTCGGAGATGGGGTCTTGAACTCTGCGCAGTATTCCAGATGGGGTCTCATCAACTGTCTGTACAGAGGGATAGCAACTTCCTGTTTTCTACTGGCGATGCCTCTCCTGTGCATCCCAGCATCCCCCAGCCCTCCTTACTGCTTTCTCCATTGCTTGCCCACCTTTAGGTCATCTGATATAACTACCCCGGGTCTCTTTCCATTTTGTTTTTGTCAGTATCTCATCCCCATTGTGTACTCTTCCGGGTTTTGTTTCCCAGGTGTATTACTTTGCACTTCTTTGTATTGAATCTAAGCTGCCATACATTTGACCGCTCTCTCCAATCCTTGCCAAGTCCCTTCTCATCCTTTCCACCCCACTCTTGTATAGCAACCCTGTTATGGACCTTTTGTCATCTGCAAAGAGATATACTTTTCCTTCCAGTCCTTCTAAAATGTCACTTTCAAAGATGTGAAAAGGACCCGGACCCAATACTGCAGTACTGAACCCTGTAGTACCCCATTAGTAACTCCTTTCTTCACTGTGAACTCTGTTTACTGTGACCCTCTGTGTCCTTTTATCCAGCCAGTGTTTACCAGGCTTCCACCCTGGGACCCACTCCCAGGCTGGCTAATTTGTTTATTAATCTTTGTTTGGGACTCTGTCAAATGCCTTGCTAAAGTCTAGGTAGGCCATGTCCACAGCCCTCCTGATCCACTACTTTGATCACCCAGTCAAAAATCGATTAGATTCATCTGCATGACCTTCCCGCCTGTGATTGTGCTGTGCTTGGGTGGTGTGCCCACTGGCCTCTAGGTACTCAACAATTCTTTCCTTCAGAAGTGATTTCTGCATTTTCCTACCACTGAGGTCAAACTAACAGGTCTGTAGTTTCCTGCCTCTTTCTTGCTCCTACTTTTGTGAAGGGAATCACATCCGGCCTTCTCAGTCCACAGGTACCACACCATTCTCCCATGATTTGTTAAAATGGGTAGTCAGTGGTGTTACTAGTTCTTCATTAGTTCTTTTAGAATTCTGAGGGTGAATCCTATCAGGCCCCATTGCTTTGTCAACCTTAAGTTTTAAGTTCTTTGTAATCCTTTCTTCTGTGAAAGGACTGATATGCCCCCCAATCCAGAGTGCTTCTATTGACTGGATTAGATATCTCCTCCTCCTCTTCTTTTGTGAATACTGAGCAGAAGCATTCGTTTAGTATCCTGCTTTTTCGCTGTCCTCTCTGTCCACCCAGCCTCCTCTTATTCAGCCTCAGTATCCTCCTTTGTCTTTCTTCCTTCCTAAGGTACCTATAAAAAGGTTTTATCCCCTTCTTAACCAAGTTGGCTATCTTTTCCTTGGTTTGGGCCTTTTCTAGTCTGACTGCCTTCCCTGCTTTCTACTGCTTTAACTGGTACAGTTCTCTGTCCTGCTCCTTGTGTGTTTCCTTATACTTCCAGAATACTATATTTTTCCCTAACTTTCCCCACACCTCTTTTGAGAACCATATTGTTTATTTTCTTTCGTTTTGATTTGTTTATTTGCTTCACACAAGGGCTTGTTGCCTTTGTGATGGCAGTTTCGATGTTTCCCATTGTTGCTCCACCCTTCTTCTTGCCTGTTTGCTAGTGCTTTTCTGAAGCACTCTCCTATTTTGACAAAATCAGTGTTCCTGAAGTCCAGTACCTTCACTTTTATGTAGCTTGACTCTACAGCTGAGTTTATCATGAACCACACTGTTTTGTGGTCACTTGTTCTGACAGATGGCTACCCTCTTAGATCAAATCTCTCTCTGTCCCCATTTGAGAGTACCAGATCTAAGATTGCTCCCTCCCACATGGGTTCCAGTACTAGCTGTCTGAGGCATTCGTCCTGTAGGGCATCAAGAATGGCCCTGCTCTTGGATGTGGCTGCAGCAAAGGTGCTCCAGTTAACATTTGGCATATTCAGGTCCCCCATCAACAATATCTCCCTTTTGTTGCAATTCTAAGGATGCTTTTTATCATTTCCTTGTCCATTTCTTCACCCTGAGATGGGGGTCTGTATACAACTCCTGTGCAGATTGTGGTGCAATTTCCAGTCTCCAGGGTGACCCGTAGTGCCTCCTGTCTTCCCTGTTTACCCTTTAGTTCCGTTGCTTTGATACCTTCTGTTACATAGAGAGCTGCTGCTCCTCCTCTTCTACCCTCCCTGTCCCTCCTGTAGATTGTGTACCGTGGTATGCTGACATCCCAATCATGGTTCTGTGTGTACTACGTTTCTGTGACAGCCACGATATCCAGTCACCCCTCTTCCATCAAGGAACCAGTTCAGGGAGCTTGTTACCTAGACTATGGGCATTGGTACTCATTACCCTCCATTTTTTGATGGCCTTACCCTTTTGCCCCATCCTGTCCTTTCTGCCTTTGTCTTTTCTCCATTTACCCCTGCCCTTCTCCTATCGACTTCTCTGTCTTGGTGTTTACCTCACTAACTATCCTGATATTTTTTTTTTTTTTGGGGTGGGGCTATGATTTCCTTCTCCTTTTCAGTGCCTCCCCATTGGCTAGTTTAAATGCTTACCAGTGAAGCATTTAAACCTATCACCTAGGATTCTGGTTCCCTCCTGGACAGATGCAGACCATTACGTCAGTATAGGCCTGCTTTCCTCCAGGTGGACCCCCAGTCTCCAATAAAGCCAAAACCCTGAGCTCTGCACCAGTTTTCAACCACTGATTGAATCCCATGGTGTGGAGCATCCTAGGCTCATCCATGCCATAGACAGGCAGCACCTCCGAGAAGGTTACGTGCATGCTACTTGTCTAAAGCCCTCCGAACTCCACAAACTCCTCTTGCACTGCTGTAGATCCTTTCCCAGCCAGGTCATTTGTCTCTAGGTGGACAATGACATCCTGCTTTCTCCCCGCAGCTGCTCCACGATCCTGAAGATTCGCTCACTGTCCCTCCAAGCCATGGCACCGGGCAGGCACCTTACCTTCCTCTCCCACCCTCCCCAGTTCTACCCTCCTAACAATGGAGTCCCCTACCAGGAGTTGTTTCCTTCCTTGTGGGGTCCCATGCCAGCCTCCTGTGGCTCTCCTTTGTGAGGTTCAGACATCCTCCTTGGTCTCCACTGTGGGTGCCTCAGTAGAGGAACCACTCTGCCAGAACAACATATGAGTGTGGAGAGGTACAACTGGAGGGATGTACCTTGTTCCACCACCTCACCCTCCCTGAGCCCACTGTGGTCCAACCGCTCCTCTTTCTTGGCAACCTCTGAGGCAGCGGTGGTGGTGGACCTGGTGGTCTCTGGGTGGGAAAGGAGGACCCCGAATCCTGCCCAACTCAGCCTGGAGATAAGCAACCTCCTCCCTCAGCCCAGAGAGGTGCCTGCAGATGGGACAACACCGCATCCTCCAGAATGTCTCCCAGAAGACTGCTGCTCCACAGCCACAGCCACTGCACACTCCCATCATGTCTTATTTGCCCTTAACTGCTGTTTTGTATACCTACTCTTTTCTTTCTCTGTTTATTTTTTTTTTTAATATGTTTTTTCTCCTACTTTCCTACCGCCTCTGTGCCCTTAAAGCTCCTGATCTCCCTTTTCTGGGACAGGACGCCTTTATTCCTTTGTAGTCTCCTTCTTACTTGCTCAGAGTCAGACCTCCAGCAGCTAGGGGAGATGGAGAGATGCTGTTTTCCTTCTAGGTAGTATGACATGTAATAGTTACTGGGAACTAGAGCCCTAAAGGACACCAAGTTTACTGGAAATAGGACCGAGATGGACCTGTCAAATTTCACTACTTGCTGTTGGACAGGTAATGGTTAAACCATGCTACTGCAGTGAGGATGAGCCCATAACTAGATTCTGATTTCTTATTTTCTTATTGCAGATATGAGGATGCTTTCCTGCTGATGAGCTCGATGCCAGAGTTAGATGCAAGCCCCTGGAGAGGAAAATGAGCGTCTGCTGGAGATGGTGGCCTCTTTGCGTGCTCAAGTGGGCCAGGAGCGACAAAGAAAGGAGGCGGGCTGAAGAGTACTCTTCTGTGCTACAGGGTACTCAGAGATTAGAACAGCGGATGCGTGAGATGGAGAGTTGCAGGGTTCGAGTCAAGGAGCTAGAAATGGAGCTGGTAGAGCTTCAGCAGATGAAACAGGTCAAAAATACTTCCTGAGCAGGGAAGATAACCTCTCTGAGACCCTGCTTGAGCCACTGAATAATACTCCTGAGTCAGATTATGTAGACCTTCTAGATGGAGATGGGAGCAAAACTCAGGGCTTCTCCATGGCAACGGGCCAGGGGCACGCTGGTCCAAAAGCTGCAGTGACACAGCTCTGAACATTATTTGACCAAGGATGCCGTGACCCGCACGAGGGGAACTACACACTACATGCCAACAATGTGAAACGAGGTAGGTCCATCCTGAGGGAAGTGGATGAACAGTACCACGCCCTTCTGGAGAAATATGAGGAGCTTCTGAGCAAGTGCGGCGACATGATGAGGGCCTCGCCATGCTGGCGTCCAGACCTCCGCCCCATCTCCCGTGACAGCTCCTTCAGGGACTTCCGATGTGAGACCAGTGAGCCAGAAGAGCGGAAGACTGTGGAAAAGAACATCAGTAAGCATGTGGAGGCAGTGGACAAGAGGCTGGAGCAGAGCCAGCCTGAGTACAAAGCTCTTTTTAAGGAAATCTTCTCCCGGATTCAGAAGACAAAAGCAGATATTAATTCTAGTAAAGTTAAAAGCAAGGTGCCCAAGTAAACCCTGTCATATGTCTTGTATTTATTTATTTATTAAAATAAGCACTCACACATCTTGTTTTCACAAGAGCCCTAGAACGTTGACTGATGTGGCGCCCAGAACGCTGGAATTTTATCTTTATAGTTTGACTTCCAGAACCATAGTAGTTTTGTTACTCCAAGAGGCCAAAAGGTGGTGGTCTGCAAAATTGTTTAGCCTTTCAGAGCCAGACCAGATTTTTGAGAGGTTGAGCTGGCTTATTAATATCATGTTTGTGTGGGGGTTGGGGGTCTTTACTTTTATGAGTTAAACTAGATTATTGAAATCCTCTTACCAAATGAATTCATGCCATTTTAATGAGGGAAGAGCACATCAGTACCCTATATGTTCTTGTACAACAACAGAGTGGTGAAATAATGTAATTTAGTCACATTAATAAGTAGAGCAGCCAAATTTCTCCCAGCTGAGCAAGATTTCATACTCCTGTTTGTCACTTGAAATCTCATGGAATCTCACGTCCCCTTTTCTAGTTCACATGCTTAAAGAGGGGCAAAGACCCTTTAAACCATTGCTAAAGGTGTTACCAAGGTCACTGTATGAAAGTTCTAGAAGCATTTTGTGCGCTGAGTTGCTGCCTGTCGTCTGACATTTCCAAACATGAACAGGCTTGATACAGGCAGCTCTGAGCATTCCAAGTAGTGTCCTTGATGGAAGAAGGCCTGTTGTTTGAGTTCAAGCCACCATGGAACTAGCCACTGAGATTGCTGGCCAGGGATTGTAGGATTTGGCCGACATTTAAAGGTGCTTAGGTTTATACAGTTAGGGGCGGAAAGATTGGGAACTGAAATGCATAACCCCATCTCAGATCTTTGGGGCTTGGTATGTTTTGAAGTGTAAAAATGGCCTACGGTAACTTAAACATTGGGCACCCATTTGATGTAATCAGAACTAGTTACAGTTGCCGTTTCCCCAAGGTATCTGGGTTGCTCCCTACTTTTAAGATACTCCAATCAGTTGAAGAACTGCAGGTGTGGCTACATTTGTGGTTAGGTTACACCTGTAATAAACCAGCCTGAGCTTTCCCAACAATCAGGACTGGCATTTCCATGGCATCAAGGTGTTGAACCGTGCTTTTGGGTCCTTGTAGATCTTGGAGGTCTCCATCACTTCCACAGCGTAATGTTGGATAAGTGAGATCTTTCTGGTGTTCTAAGACTGGCCACATATGTTATATTGCTTATGTCTACCTAGAGTTTCCTTGGTCACGTGCTCTCCCCGCCCCAATGGAGCTGGCCATTCTAGTCCGCTTCAGCTTATGTGCTTTGTTGCACCTGGGCCAACTTGCATATAAACCGAAATATGTGGTAGGTGCTTCTCCTGCGAGAAAGGAGAAGGTGGAGACCAGGTTTGCTTAAAGCAGCAGTGCGACAAAAACTGGGCAAAAAAATTGACCCTACCTTTCTTTTACTATAAATGGTGGTAAAATGTTCTAGTTCCTTAGCATTTGAGTATTTTATAAATCTTTTAATGTAATTTTTCTCAAGAAAAAAGATGGCCGCCACATATGACTTAGGATTACTATTGTAGACTTGTGCAGGCTTAGGGTTGAAAAAAAATAATGGTGTGCAGCATAGGAGGTACATAGAAAAGTAGATTTGACAAGTGTGCCAATATTTTTGTTAATTGTATGTAAACTAGCTCTTTGGAAATACATTTTTATTGCCTTGCTGCTTTAAGATTTCCAGGAAGAGCTTTGGCTAAGCTTTGAGTAGGCAGTTGCATTGGACTGCTGGCCTGAACTGTAGATATCTAACCTGCCCTTCTTGCACTCCCATCGACTCCGCAAGGAGAGTTTACATGCCATTAACACCACACTATGCTACACCATGCTACTCTACAGAGTTTACATGTAGCTGACACCACGCAATGCTACACTACAGAGTTTATATAGAGAATACTGGGCAACTATGCAAACCAGTGTGTTCTGCCACATAGGGTTCTGATTCCCTCTGACCTTGAGAGCAAAGCCCGAGAGGTCCATGGGAATCAGAACCCCGAGGTGACAGAACACAGGTTGCATAAAAGTTGCTCATTCTGCATTTTTATAGTGTATAGTAGTACTCATGGAATGTGTGTTTTGTTTTTTTCTCTTTTCATAATGAAACTGACTTGAAAAGTCTCTAGAGGTTCTAGAATACTGTCACCACAGAATTAAATAGAGGAAAGCAACAATGTGCCAGGATTCCAAGTGGTTCTGCTGCAGCAGTGACATTACTACTGCAGCAGAACAACATAATGACATCACTACTGCAGCAGAACAAGCATATTCCAGGCATGGAATTTCATGCATAACAGCATTCCACTATACACTATATATAGGATAGTGCATGGGAACAGTTGACAACAGGGCTATTCTTTCACCAAGTTGGCACTATGACGATGGATTACCGGGGACCGCGGCTCGAGAGGTAATCTGTCGTCATAGTGCCAATGAGGTGAAAGATTAGCCCTGCTGTCAACTGTTCCCCATGCACTTTCTTTATAGTGTACGGTGGAACATCGCTTTTGGGGAAAAAATCACTACAGCATGTTTCTGCTTCAGAACATTTTTACTGGGTTACTAGAAGGAAAAAAGAACTTTACATTTTGAACGCTTTAACGCTAAACATTAGTACTGCCACGACATTGCTGCTTTTGCTAAGTGTCCTGTCTAAGGAGTGAGCCCTAACTGTCAAATGCTGCTCGAGGACACAGAGTGTGACGCGCACAGTGCAGTAAAACAAAATCGTTCTGCTGCACTTCTGAGCGTCACTAGTGTAGAGAACAACATTTCGACAGCGATGGATTCCGGTGGAGAACAGCGCTCCACCACATCAGATAGAGGCTTGTGTATGAGCAATCATACACAACAAGGCAGTTGTGATCAAGAGGTTTCCGTGGTAACCAGAGACCGCAAGAGCGCAGCTTTCTGACAGGTCCATTACCGTGGAAACCTCGATCTTACAACTGCTCTTTGTTTGTATGGCTGCTTTGCTACACAATCTTTATAGTGTATGGGCAACCATAATCAGCACTCCGTGATTCCCCAAACAAGTCTACAAGAAAAAATAAGTCTTACTTGACGATCTGTAGCCGCGCTTACTTCGCGTTATCGTGGGCGCTCAGTTGCGCGTACGCAATGCATTCGATCTTGTGCTGCATCGGTGACGTACTCGTGCAGCACAACAAGATCGCGGACGCACTCAAGCAGTACAGCAACGCTGTTGGGAGCATGGATTTCCATGCTCAACAGCTGCTCTACCATACACTATATGTAGATACCACACTGTGCTACACCATGCTATGCTACTGAGTTTACGTGTAGTTGATACCACACAATGCCACACTATGCTACACTACAGAGTTTATATGCAGTTGATACCACTGTGCTACACCATGCTACTCTACAGAGTTTACATGTAGTTGATACCATACCATGCTATGCTACACTACAGAGTTTATATGTACAGTATATGCAGCTTGTAGTGGACTGATTTGACAACCAACAATCTGTCCATTACATGTGGCATCCGTACAACAATATTCTGCCCTCCATAAAAAGAAAGCGAGCGCTGAGTGTAACGGGAAAAAGGCAAGCGCTGAGTGTAATGGTCGGTATTAATTTATAGCCCTTTTCCGACTTCTCTTGCAGTGTGCAAAAACCTCTGTAAAAGCGTTAAATTGTTTAAGAAAATAGACAATGAAAGCACTGTTCTCGGTTGTGGTGGTGGTGATGGCTGCCTGAATCTCCTGAGTGGATAATGGGTCTTCCAGCACTGGCCTGTCTTCCGCCATCAGGGAGAGCAAGGAATTCAGCAAGAAAAGCATTAAGCTTGTCTTGATGTAGGGGGTTTTATATGCTGAGGGTGAGCTTGCTGGTGCCTCGTGGTCTCTCAGGCCATGAATGTAGCTCTCTCCTGCTGTTGCAGCCTGTGGGACAGTAGCTTGCCGGCCTTGTCTCCCCACCACAGTACCTGTGCGTTAATCATAGGACTGCCAGTCCCACCCTCCGTGTCGCCAGAGCATTGAGCTGCACAGGAAGGAGTGGATGTCTCTTAGCAGGAAGGGTTTAAGGAGGGAGGGTTTGGTCTCTTGATGGCCTTCTCCATCTCTGCAAGAGCTGTAGAGGAATGGAATAGTATGGAGATCTCACACCAAGCAAGTCTAATTGGACAGTACTGGAGAATTAAAGGTCCACTTTAACGGACAATTATAACACTGCCAACATAGCAAGTGGCTTTTGGCATGGTCAAACGTCCTTTAGAAGCAGAAGTCCGTTACATCAGGAGCCAATATAAGTGGCGATACTGTAGTTGATACCACGCTTATGCAACACCATGCTACGCCACAGAGTTTACATGTAGCTGATACCACGCTATGCTACACCATGCTACACTACAGAGTTTACATGTAGTTGATACCACGCTATGCTACACCATGCTACACTACAGAGTTTACATGTAGTTGACACCACACTATACTACACCATACTACACTACAGTTTATATATAGTTGACACTACACCATGCTGCTCTGCAGAGTTTACATGTATGACACCACACTATACTACACCATACTACACTACAGTTTATATATAGTTGACACTACACCATGCTGCTCTGCAGAGTTTACATGTAGTTGACACCACCTATACTACACCATACTACACTACAGTTTATATATAGTTGACACTACACCATGCTGCTCTGCAGAGTTTACATGTAATTGACACCACGCTATACTACACCATGCTACTCTACAGTTTACATGTAGTTGACACCATGCTATACTACACATGCTACTCTACAGTTTACATGTAGTTGACACCACGCTATGCTACACCATGCTGCTCTGCAGAGTTTACATGTAGTTGACACCACGCCATGCTACACCATGCTGCTGGCAGAGTTTACATTAGTTGACACCATGCTGTGCTACACCATGCTACACTACAGAGTTTACGTGTAGTAGACACCATGCTATACTACACCATGCTACAGATTACATGTAGTTAACACCATGCTATACTACACTATGCTGCACTACAGAGTTTATGTGTAGTAGACACCATGCTATACTACACCATGTTACACTACAGATTACATGTAGTTGACACCATGCTATACTACACCATGCTACACTACAGTTTACATGTAGTTGACACCACGCTATGCTACACTACAGAGTTTACGTGTAGTTGACACCATGCTATACTACACCACATTGCACCCTACAATTTACATGTTACATATAGTGGGCCCTTGTTCAGCATGGATTTGTATCCTTACTAAAATGGTGTTGTACCACATTTCAAGTTCATGGAATGTCACTGTACTCTG
Organism: Neoceratodus forsteri; assembly: GCA_016271365.2. Taxonomy (NCBI): domain Eukaryota; kingdom Metazoa; phylum Chordata; order Ceratodontiformes; family Ceratodontidae; genus Neoceratodus; species Neoceratodus forsteri. Next base: position 51,461,343 of record JADMNL010000024.1, on the reverse strand, counting down.
TGGTACAACAGCATATCAGCTGATTGAAATCATGAGCCACCTGCACTAAAACGCGTCACACAGTGTTATTTAATTTTTTAAATAAAAGTGACCTGCCGGGTGCAGGAGAAAGAGACTGACTAGACACAAACTTGTCACAGAACAAACACAGATAAGTCCTGTGTTAAACTCACCACAGAACAAACACAGATAACTCCTGTGTTAAACTTACCACAGAACAAACACAGATAAGTTCTGTATTAACTTTTACATTTTTTTTTTTGGTGGGGGCTTGTTTTTGCTTATGGCTTTTAGAGCATCACTATTTGTAAAACAGTCATTTCAGCAGGAGTATTGGGACAGCTCCACTTTCACTTTTGCAGCTCTTAAGGCTTCCTAACTCTAAAAAACAAAACAAAATATACTGGCTGTAACAAATATTGATTACGCAGCCACAGACTCAACCAGCCTTTGCTGCCACCTCAGGCTTCTGAATATATTAGACCTCTTGAACTTTGCACTCCGAGGATCTGACGTAATCAAGTCCCCTCTGTGTAGCGCAGGCTAATTGTACATGGTTGCCCAACCATTACTGTGTATGTATCTGACCCCACGCTTATGATACATCAGCACCCGTGCTACACTACAGTGTTTGCATGTAACTGATAGCGTCACAAAATTGCAGCACGGTATTTAAGAAAAACTTTAAAACTGACTTCATTTCTCACTTTTGTTTTTTCACACTGATACAGACTTACAATGAAAATCATCTTTAATGTTTAACTAACATATTTGTTGTTCTTATCACTAAATGTCAACAACAGCTAAACTGCTGATAAACGATGGCTTGTATTTTGTTGATATTCACTACAACTGCAGTTGATGTTTTCCCCAAATTAATGAGGCAAATATACCGAAAATGAAATGTGCATGTACTTGTAAACTTATACCAATGTGAACAACACAAAGTGAAAATGAATCTAGTTTTAAAGCTTTTCATTCAGTTCTGTTGGTACTTTTTGTTACAGCTAGGTATAGCATTGTGACAATTTGCAGTCATCCTCCTTGTCAGAGAAAGTTCCTGTTTTTTTCCAACATCTGGTATTGACCTATATTGGTGCGTCTCACTTCGTTGATATCCATCCTATGAAGCACAAAGGTCTGTTTATACTTCGTGTTCTGCACCACAGTGTGATGCAGAGTTGCTGATTACTGTGTGCAGATATGTGAAGCCATATCTGTCAGTGTTGTGAGCCAGTCCATTTCAGATCCTGTTAGATGCTGCAGTGACAGGAGATGAAACACTGCAGCAGTTTGAAATCGCTGTGTGGGTGCACTCTCCACCCTCTGCAGTGATGCCCTTGTAGAGCTGGGAAACGAACAGAGGGAGATAAATAAAATGTGGGGAGGAGGTGCCTAGCTTCCTACAGCTCTCCAGGCTGCTGTGAGTGGACACAGTGGAACTGGCTACAGCAGTGCACTGCACACACCGGAGCAGTAATGATGCCAAAACCCAGCGTGTTTGTAAAGAGAACTATTCGCTTGTAGAGGAAGGAGGGGAGGGAGGGAATTGGATTTTATAACATGGGCCTTACAATCCTGTATCCTCATTGGTCAAACGTGTCACATGACTGTTGATAATTTTCTGACAATTGCACACCTCACGGTGTAAACAAATAAAAGCATGTTTTTAAGTGGGAGAACACACCCTCTTGCGATCATAAGGGAATAATGCACTTCTTGGGTGGTTGACTAACAGCCCTTTGTGACGTGCATTATTTAGAGAATTAACATCAGCGTGTTTAGAACCAGCTGGTTCCAACACCTAGTTATTCATAGGCATGAAAGCAAAGCTCCTGTGCCTCAGTGGTGTCACAACACTAACGAGGTGTGTGAACTAGTGAGTTCTTAACACTTTAGTGTTTTAAAATTTTTGTCATACTACAGTTAGCCTTTTTTAAGTGCTGATTTTTACCTTGACTCCTCGTTTCAGTTTTACTCAGTGCATGGCTGTTATTGAAACAACTGAGACTGCACTCAGTTTGCGCTTTAGCTAGCTGCAGTTCTGTAGTGAGTATGCAGCTCTGATTGAAGCAGTTGTGTACAGTTGCTCTAAATGTTCTGAAAGAGTTCTCAGTTGTTCTCAATGTATGTTGAGAACAGCGTCTTCAGATCACAGAAAAAATGTGCCAACTCTGCATTAGTTCTTTATAACTGCACACTCTGTCATGTGTTATCCCTTACTTATAGAACATCCTTTGTTTAGAATGTGTGCCAGAGTGCTTTACATGCCATGAACAGCTAGCAGCAGCCTTTAGGTGGTCATGGAGAGATTATATGAGGTTGAGAAAGGTCAAGGAATGGTCAGAGAGTCTTATGTATAATGAAAGAGAAGGGAGGTTAAGTAGCCTGCTGAGGGCCAACTGGCTAGAGCAGTGGTAGAGTTACTGCTTACCATCCAGATAACCGGGTTTGTGCCCCAAGCATGGATGTCAGGTGCCGACCGGCAAGGTGGGTCTGGCTCCTTGGACTCCTCCTGCCTTGTGGAGGGAGAGCACGACCCTCCACTGCCCAACCACCCAGTAGTGACCCAGGGGAGGGAGTGTCATGCAGGAAGGAATAAACAGTCCCTCTGGGGTGACCTTACGTCAGCACACCCATTCACCCGACAGGTGATGTGGAGGTGTCACTCGCCTAGGGTGGGGCCAGCAGGGAGTACTGAAGGTAGGGAGGGACTTACCCATCCTTCTGATGACCCTGATAGGTGATGCTGGGTCATGTCTCAGGACCATGCCCTGGGGTGGAGCTAAGTCGAGGGCTTAGCAGGGGACAAAGCACTAGCAGCGGCACTGGGCAGGTGAAGCCACCCTGCTCCCCACGTGATAGCAGGGTCACCTTGACTCCACCCACGCCCGCCCGGCTCCCTCCTCATGGGCATTGACCATCAAGTGAAATATCTCCTCCTGGCTTGGGGGAACCAGCGGTCCTGCTCACAGAGGATAAGCTGTGGGTTATGGTTGGAGTATCTGGGGAAGGTTGTCGAGCAAAGGCTGTGGAGGTAGGTTAGACCACCGAGGGCTCCGTGGTGGGTATAAGGGCTTGGGCAGGTGGCAGGAGGTCCCGTAGATGGTGACAAAAATGGAGGACAAAAATGGAACGTAAACAAACAAACCTTTTAGAAGCCTTTCAAGATGGCTCAGTGAGTGAGTAGCAATGATACCATTCAATCATTTATTTCCAGGTTCAGCTCTGTCCTGTGCTGTCTGATGGGGATGATGTCAACACTCATGGAACAAATTTGATTCTCTTATCTTTTTTCCATCATATGTTTTGTGCCCTGGCTTTGGCGGGTATTGTCACTTGTCTGCAGTGCCCCATCAACCACCAGCATCCACTACCTGCCCGGCTCACTTGGCTGGTCTGGTACCCCCATGGATTGTCCCCAGTAGCGGGGTCAGGAGGGGGAAGGTCCTCCTTCCTCCACAAAAGTCATAATCCAGTGTGGCCAGCAGGTACCATGGTGGTGGGGGCTCTGCGTGCAGAGCATCAATCACACCTGCCTAGCTATAGTTTCCTCCTCTTTTCTCCCTCCCCTAGCTTTGGCGTCATGGGCTGCACACGTACAGGAAGGCATGCATGTGACCCAGAACTGTGGCTCCTCCTCCCCCTGACTTACGTCGGCCTCATGCATCAGTGCCACCACCAGGCCTCCACCTGGCGGCAGCCAAGAGCGAGACTGTCAGCCACCCCAGCCCAGGAGAGGAGAGCTGCCTGATGGCTGCTTGATCCACTCCCAGCCCCCACTGACACCTGGCATCCTGAGCTCATTCCGAACTCGAGTCACCAGCATGGTGAGAAGTAAGTTGCACAGTGCCTCAGCCCTCTGCATCACTAGGCCAGCCCTGATCCTTTTGTCTTAAATAGAGATTTAATAGTACCATAGTAAAGAATCTGATTCAGTGTCCTGCTTTTTATAAACAAAGTGTATATGTGTAAGACACCCAGAGGCCTTCAGAAGAAGGATACAGTATCTCAGATGTGAAATGGCCAGGCTGGTCTAGAACACCTAACCTCCACTCCCTTGCACTCTATTTCTCTCTTCCAGATTGCCACAACACTGCCATGGTACTGCTGTGTGCAGCTTTGGGTGCATAAGCCTACCATGAGGTTCTGAGGCCCTCCTGCCTTGTCCATGGGGCCTAGGCTTGGTCACTCTGCCCATCTGGGAATCCTGCCCCTAATGGTGTCCCAGCCCAAAGGCCTAATAGGAATGTCCTTCATGTTATTCCCATTCCTTGTGCCATGGAGGAACAGACATTAATCTACCCTTCCCCCTTACCATATAGCAGAGTTGTTTCACAGGCTATCTGTTCTCCTTCCATCTCGAGTTCCTCTAGGAGTTCACTAACCCAGGACTGCAATCCAGGCCCAAAACCATCAGTGCATTCCCTTGAGGGAGACCTCATTTAGTCCACCCTTCCTCTGGAGCTACAGGTTCTCAACTCCCAGAGCAAGGCACTCTCCAGCCCCTTATTTTAGGGCTCTTCCCACATAACCTGAACCTGGCAGCCTCAACTCCTGTTGCATCAGACATACACCTCCCAGGGAGAACTATGTGGCACAGTAACACACCCACCCACTAGTAGAATGGTGCATTACATATATCTTTTTATTTTGTGGGCTCCTTCAGTAATTGAGTTCATACTGTCAATAGTATTAGGTGACACTTGTATTGCCAGCATGCAAACAACACGTCTGCTTACCAGTGACGCTGGCTCGGGGCTGCAGCTTCCATAACATTCTGTTTTTTCATTGAATTATCCCATTGTTCTGGACCAATAATGACCTTTTTTAGCTGAGCCCCCTGCCCTTAGGTGTAGAGCCTCCCTGGTTATTGGATCTCTGGAATTCCACTGGGTGTTGGGGCTGTGTAAGTGTATGAGTGGGGGTAGCAGCTATAGTAGGTGAAATTGGGCTGCAGCTAGAGAGTGGGGTGGGGTATTCAGAAAAACATTCTTAGTGAAACCTTTTGGAGTAAAGCTTGTTACTCCTTTATTTAGCAGAGGGGAAGATATGAGAGTTCATTGAGATAGAAGGTGGAGGGCGGGCAGTGATACATGCTGAGGAAGTGTGGTTCAACGATTCAGGCACTGAAGTGTAAACATGCAGGTAAAAGCAGGCAGGATCTGGTGCACACAAAGAACTTCCCAAACAGTCAGTTGATCGTCCTATAAAAGTTTCCAGCTTTTATTACAAATTCATGCAAACGACTACCTGCAGAGCAAAAGGCCAAGCTCCCCACTATTTTATGCTGCCGTGACATGTTTTCAAGGGGTAGAGCTGTGCCTCAAAGTGTCCATTTTATATGGCCCTGTTAAAGATGCGAGTGGGATGCAATTGTTTAAAACTTAATTTGCATTTAAATATTAAATTTAAATATTTAGATTGCAGATGACATTGTTCTCCAGGTGGTCAACAGCGCAATTACTAGATAAGATGCAGGGCAGTAATAACAACAAAATGAACTGCATGCAGTAGTCACTGTCTTATAGGAGTACTATAGTCAAAATGTCCAAAAACGTATGTTGTGCAGAATGTTTGGATTTGTGTGTTCAGTCCTGGTGTGTCGTTCCCTTTTTTCCTGTTAGGAGTTTTCTAGATCTGCCTACTAGTTTTATGGCCTCTGGAGAGCTCCATGTTAGCATGGTTTGTTGCTCTTGTTTGTCCTACAGCACCTCCTGTCTCATGTGACAGTGATGCATCCAGGACCACCGATCAGGAGGGGAAAGTACTGCAGCAGTAATCTGAAGATAGAGGTCTGATGTTCTGGCCTCAGCTAAATAACTCTGATTCAGTATTTTTGTTTTCTATATGTTTGTCTAGGTCTAGCCAGTAGGAGTAAATGTTTTGTTTTTAATTTAATCAGACTTCACCCAGTCATAAAAAGCACACAAGTCACCCTGTAGGTCATCAGTGCTATAAATTGTGAAGACCCTAGCTGCTTTCTCACAGAATACCCATTCAGTTAGACCTCAGTTGATTGCTAAGTTGTAAATGCTGCCTTCATTGCCCACTAGATAAGAAAAGTAACTTAAAATCACAGCTCTGCTGCTAAAATAAACCAGTACTTGCTGAATCTCTGGTCCCAGAGGCATCACTAGGTAGTTTTACACTATAGGTTCTGTAATGGAATGAACGTTCGGAAACAGTATAGTGTTACCTTCGTTGGTGTGTAAAGTGCATTTGTTCCACTGCCACAGTGAACGCCACCTGAACTGCATTCCCTGGTTGGCATGGTTCATGGTTCATCCTAATGTGTTCTGTTTCATCTTGCTGTGTATAAAGGCCATTCTGGTAACAGCGTTTCCCCATCTTCGGATCACACTTTCTACTAGCAAACTCCATGGGGAAGCTGGAATGAAAAGATACAAAATGGAGGAGGGGTTTGTCGACATACTTGGTTTGTGTAAAGTGAACACAGAACGGAACAGACTAGAACGCGCCACATAGGTAATGATCATTACATTATAAAAACCTGTGTGTAAAAGTGCCTACTGTCTCATGGGACTGGAGAGATTGTAGGACAAAGGAGAGCAATAAACTATGGTAATACAGAATCTCCAAAGGCCATCAAACTAGTAGAAGAGGCTATAAAACTAGTAGGCAATTAAGGAAAAACTCATAATAGCAAACAAGGGAAAGACACACCAGGACTAAATAGAAAACTCAAAACACTATGCATAACATGTGTTTTTGTAAATTTTAACTGTAGTACTCCTTTAAGCAGTGCTTGTGAAAAATATGTAGTAGAATGTTATATAATTTATACTCTTCATAAAGACACACAGAGAAAGTCTCTTCGGTGACGTGGGTTGGATCCCACCACTGCCAAGAAGATTTTTTCAGACGTGGAACCTTTGTAAAAGAGCCTTGGCTCAAAGGTGTGTTGTAATCCTAGCTTTAAATAAATAAGATAAATAAAAGAATAGAGACTCAGAACGGCAAAGGAAGGATAGATGAAGGGAATGGGAGAAAGGTAGAGAACAAAGTTAATGGTGAGAAAAAGAAAGGAAAAAGAATAACGGATGGCTCACCTGTGTAAAGAGATAAATAGATAGTTGGCAAAATATCTCAACATACATTTTTGTATTCTGTATCAGTCAGTGGCTCAGTAGGTAGCACACTCACCTCTGGGACCAGAAAATCTGAATGCCATAGGTTTTAGCATAACACCAGATACTTGGTGTAATGCCCATAACTGACACTAGTGAGAAAGAGGGAGGTGCTGCATCATGGAGGTGCCATCCTTCAAGCGGATGTTAAATTAAGGTCCCATCTGCCCATCTCTGGGCACTATCCAGGTGGAAAATAAAGATTGCATGGCACTTATTGAAGAAGAGTAGAGCATTTCCCGTGTGCGGCTGGGCTTATCATTCCACCCACCTGTAAAACAGATCCTTGTAACTCACCACCCAAGATGCACCTGAAACACAGCTTTCACAAGTCAGTTTGCCTTCCCTGGTCAACAATTACAAAGAGATAACGAGGGATTAACCCAATACAGGTATATTTACTGAGCACTGATCCCCGCCTGGGGAGTTCATTGAATTATTTCAACCACCCAGGCGTGATTAATGCTCAGTAAACCCATACCCTGGAGTGGGTTAATCGCCTTATAACATGGTCAATGTTTTGTTAAGAGTTTTACCTAAAGAAACGGTGCAATAAAGCCATGTGTATGGGTATATCAGGCATTAATCCACAGTTAGTGACCTGTTTGGATGAATCAGAAGACAGTATTTTAGGAACCCATGTTATTAATAGTAATAATTTACTTCTGTATGCGTAACCACTATATATTTTCATTTTATTTAATTCCTGAACTGAGATATGTGGTTTTCAAATTTTTGAATAGTTTCTACTCTCTTCCCATGCCCACTGGGAAAACCAGGACATCTTGGTGCGTGCGGTGCTGTGCTGTTTGCCATCAAACATATGTGCCAGTTCATCTTAAGATAGCTATGTCATGAATTAATATAATATGTACAGTCAAAATGTAACCCCAATGGAAGAGATTATTTTTTTAATTGCCATTGTTGACCATATTTATTGATTTGAGTCATCAATTATAGAACTAACAAAAGTTGTTCAAGAAATATATTGTGGAATTAGAAATACACTGTTGATGACTGTTACTCATGTCGGAAATACATTATTGCTAAAACAATATGATGACATTATCTTGCTGACTTACAAATATTGCTACTTAAAAAGTTTGGGAGAGCAACTGGGATGGGACTGAATACTCAGTAGTAGGAGGACAAAGAAACAAGTCTCTTTCGTTTCATTTTCAGTTATCCTTTGTATTTGAAATAAAATCCTTTAGGCAAGAACTCTATTTTTAAAGGCTACAGAGTCAGAACATGAGTTGTACATGTACATAAACAAATAGCAGTAGAAGAGATGTGTTATACAATGCAGCAAATAAAATGAAAAACAATTACAAGTTTTGCAGCATCAAGTTCAACTAAAAGTTGATCTTTGAAACAGGAAATTGATTCACAACCCTTTGGTGAGTCAGAAGACTTATTCCAAAGTTTTGTGAAATGATTAAAAAAACTGACTCAAATGTATCTTTCTAAATGGGAGCTGTAGATAATTCTGGGCCATACCCTTTGTTAAATACTTTTCTCCTTAATACTGAGCCTGGTCGAAAGCCCAGAAAAAAGCAATCCCAGCATAGCCTTTTGGTTACACTTGATTTTGTCAGTTTCAGTGTAGCTGTTGGGGGTAGGTAATCACTAATTACATGCAACAGGAGTAATTACACTGTAGTTACACATTTGTTCTGTAAGTACAGTGCAGATGCAGTGTACCCATCACCATGGTATGAAGTTGTTCCACACAAATTGAATGGTAACGGTGCTATCAAAATGAGTACACATGTATCATATTTAAAATCTATAGCAACTCTACAGGTTTTATTTAAGGCACATTTGACCATTAAGGCACACTGTTGTTTGCTGAACCATAGACGACAATGCCATAAGCAACTGAAAACAAGCATTGGACCCGTGCTTTTAAATCTCTGGTAAAACAAAAATGTCTCATGTTCCTAAAGAGTAACCTAATTTGAATATTAAGAGATCTTACCAAGTAGTGAACATGGTCAGGAATGACAATGTTATGTCATGGAACACCCCAAATATTTAAATTTACCTGTTAGAAAAGACGAGATAAAATACAGAATAATACATGGTTAGGTATGTATAATGAGAATTGTATACACACCAGATGTGTTGGATGCTACAGAAACCCCGTGAGTGAAGCTTCTACACCAAGGGTGTGTATACAATTTGTGTTTTCTTTTGTACAGCTACCCATGTGTTATTTTTTATAATTTCTAGGTACCATTTTTCTAGCCTGAGGATGTTTTGGAAATGTGGAACAGTATGGCCAGGAGATGCTGCTGCTGTTTACAGTTTCCATGTTGTGGCTGTTTTTTTTTGTTTTGTTTTGTTTTTTGCTTTCTGTGTGTGTGTGTGTGTCTCTCTCTCTCTCTCTCTCTCTCTCTCTCTCTCTCTCTCCTCCTCCCCTTTTCTGCTGTGGCCTTTCATTTTGTACATATGGCAGTTGAAGTGTTTGGGCAGGGAAGGATACTGGTAGTGCTATTGAAAAGTGCAGTCAGGCTGAAGTGCGATTTCACAGCTGCATATTACATTTATTTTACGCTTGCGCAATTGCATACTGGGAAGATCACAAACAGAAGAGAGTAATACTCTGACCAGCTGAACTTTGGCATTCTGGCAGTGTGAAGCTGAGTGAGAAAACTGAATCATGATAAGAAAATCTGTCTAAATTGCGGTTGTTGAAGCACTGTGTACACGTGTTATTCAGTGAGGGAGGCTGGTAGCGTGGCTTTTCATAGGGAAACCCGACACACATTCACCATTGGTGAATTATAACTGGAGTCTTCTATGGGAGAAAATAACACCAGTTATTATACAGAGAATAAATAGGCAGGGGTGTGGAATGGATTTTAACACACATCCATGGTGGTTTATTAAGGCATCACACACCGAGGATGTATATGAAAACTTGACGAATCCTACCTAAACAGTACGCTTTGTTTTTTATAATTGCTGATTTCAACTTTTAACCAATATTTTTTCACTTTCAAATACCTCAGACATTTGACTTATGATGGCCACTGTCTGACCGCTGCTTGTAGTCTTTTATATTATTGTTTTATTTGAGGTTCTCACTTTTGTTTGTTTTTAAATCAAAGCCACATTTCAGGAAGTAAGTCGCCTCACAATTTTGGCAGCGGCTCTCACTCAGTTTAGCGCCACAGAGCAAAGCGAGTTTGTTTTAGCACCTACTGCACTGAAGTGCTTGATTGACAACAAATAGCTGTCCCATGCCTTCTGTTATAACTGGCTGGTTATAATGGGAAATAAAGCCCAGGTCACGCAGTTGTAATCGGGACTAGTCAGTAATATATATAGACTAATACCTGGGGGACTGTGCATAATGTGAATTTCATACACACCTGAGGTGTGGGATGCTCAATAAACCCCAGGTGTGAAGCTCGAGGGTTTAAAATTAAAATAGTTTAAAAATAGGTAATCCCGGCCCTGATTGGCTGAGCACCTCACCTAGGGTGTATTTATGAGCCAACAGAGACTGGGTAAAAATGAGTGCCAATGACAGCCTGACTATTTACGGCACATATTAATGTGCCATGATAGAACTTTCCAAAACTAAATGGCAGCCGTTTTTCCCCCTTGCTAAGCCTGCTTGGCCTAGCTTAGCCCACCTGCCCCTAACTTGCCCTCTCTCACTTCCAATTCCCCTAAACCAACCAGTTGTAACCACAAATGCTGTGTGGTTTCAAACACAGAATCATTTTATTTATTTATTCTGCACTGCTACCACCAGCTTTTTGTATATGCTGAACACACTATCGCATCTGTAGCACGATCATAAAGATTGCTTTTACCAGTTTAGTTTATTCTCTCTTGTACACAACACACACTGTTTTTCTTTTTCTTCTTAAAAACATGGGTGAGCTACCACCAACAACCCAACACTCTGCCCTACTTTAACAGAACTGGTGACAGACCGTCGTCTCGATTTGGAGGTAGTGTCATGGCGTCGCTAGACTTCTGAGTGCATTTAAACAACAACAAAAAACCCAGTTTAAAATGGGACCACTACTCGGGAGGAGGACAGGGAACATATTAAACAATGAAGAAGTGGTGTGGGGGACACAATGAAAGCGAAACCTGGAGGGTACAGGACACTCAACATAATGACTTAAAAAAAAACTCATACCACAATGCTAGCAATGGAGGGAGTACTTTACACCATTATTTTATTAATTTCTGTTAAATTTTGCAGTTTTTATTTTTATTTTTTAAACATTTTAACTTCAGATGCAACCCAAACCCATTATCTTAGTGCAATAATACTCACCCTTCTAGGGGCTATAAAGCCCTCTGCCTGCAGCGCGGTCCTCATTACACCCCTGGGTTGGCAGGTATGGAAGTACAGTGTAAACCCGACACCCCCATAACAACACAGCCACGTACAGCCTGCAATCCTGACCGCAACAACAGTGCAACTTTACAACACCCGACCGCCCCCGCAATGTCAGTAGTGCACCGCGGCTACAAAGCCGAATACCGTGACCACACCCACTGGTCGCAGGAACCCGCTGAGGGAATGGAGGAGTGTCACGACAATGCAAAGGGCACAGGCTGCTGGTGGTAGAGGGACATGCCTACCATTGAGAGGACCCATGGTGAGCGCACTTACTGGAAGTGCTTTGAGTTTGCAGCCAGCAGATGTAGGGGCTGGGCGATTACTGTGGCTAGGGGCCCACCAGCACTAATGGGCGCACAACCATGTGCTGGACACCACAGCTGTAGGCTTCCGCAGGGTCTGTGCAGCAGTACAGCAAAGAGCAAGGGACATTGTAGAGGGCAGCCAGCAGATCATCATGGCATGCTGCTTGGGGTCAGCGAGGCTGTGGGAGGGAGCCTACCATTGGTACCCTCCTGAAGAGATCTGCACAGTCAGTCAGGAGAAGCATGAGGGAGGGCGCCTGTGGATCCGCGAACACTGGCTGATCTAACCATCCTTGAGAAGTCCTGAGGACCCACAGAGGTGAGCCATTCCTGCTCCATGACTCTGGGCAGGAGAGAGGGACAGCAGCGAGTACAGATACCTGCTCTTCAGCACCACAAGGAACCTAGAGTTCCTGGCTCATAGCCCAGCCTGGCTAGATGATAGGACATTCAAGTGCTGCCCCAGGCTGTTCACCCAGCTATACACACTCCATGGGGTGGGCGGGCCACTGTCCTGCCCGTTGTGTCGTCCTCATGTCCAAGAGGACCTTGGCTACACACAGCGATGTTCCAAAGGTGTCTAGCTGTGCCTCAGACGGCCCTGCTGCATTCTACTGGACTATGAGCTTGCAGCACAGAGCCGTCCGGACAGTGCTGCCCCAAATGGAGGTACATGGATGCTTCTTCCACCTGTGCCAGTGTGTGTGGCGCATACAGCTGATGGGGGCTTCGCACAAGTACAGCACCGATGATGTGCGCCATGCACCTCCGGATGCCACCCCCCGCCTTTGTGCTCCCGGTGATGTCTGCACCACCTATGAGGAGCTCCATGGCTGGGGTACTTTCAGGAGCATGAAGAGGAGCTGGTCCCTGTCCACGATTATTTTGAGGACATCTGGTTGGCAGACCTGTCCACGGTGGGCACCACCGCAAACCGCTGTTCCCCATCCCTGTGTGGAACTGCCATGCCACTGTCCTGGAGGGGATGCCGTGGACCAACAGTGCCATTGAGGGCTGGCACAGGGCATTTAATGCCCTGTTGGGTGCACACCCCTCCTTGTTGCAGTTCCTGGATGTTCTGCATGGGAACAGCGGCTAATGGAGTTAAACTGCAGCAGGCTGTGTCGGGCATGGCGTGGGGCACACCTGTTGGTGGTAGTAGGAAGTACCTGGAGGATCATGGACCTGGTCAAACAATCCAGCACCCATAGCCACAGGGACTATGTGATGGGGCTGGCACTGAACATCAGCCTGCAGGTGTGAATCCGGGGTGCGTGGAGGAGGGTTCCCAGCCTTGCCTGTGCTACCACATGCAGCCCCTTCCATGCCCTGTACTGCGCCCCCACATGGGGCAGTGTATTCCATATGGTCCGCCCCCTCACGGTCTAGTGGCCTCAGTTGCCTTCTGAGGTGCCTCTCTGTTGCCGGTTGCATTGGGTCCATCCCTGTGTCTGTTTCCCTGCTTTATTGACTTCTCTTGGATTGCATTAGTGTGTCACCGGCCTGGTTGCTGCTTCTGTGCCTTTCAGTGTACACCACCCCCTTCCATTTGCGCTGTGCTACTGCTCGTCGGGTCATCCATGGTTCGAGGTACTCACCATCCGGTCCTGCGCTGTGGGTACTGCCGGTGCTAATGCTGCAGCGTTCTGTGGCTGTTCATGTGTCTGTCCATTGGGGTGGTGGCTGCAGGGTGTTTAGATCCATCGGTGTCAGGGCGGTGGGACCGTTTGCGGCGTTTACACGGTGTCGCTGTGGGGATGTCGGCCAGGATGCTGGCACCCTCCTGTGTTTTCTCCGCAGGTATAACCAGTACTGCCCAACCTGTTGGGTATTATTTAGCATCCCACCCTAAGGGTGTATATGAAGTTTGAATTTTACTGAGTCCCCCAGGCTTTATTTTATATAATTGCTTGGCTGGTTTTTTTACTGCTAGCCTCCTGAACCACTTGCATGATGCAGGCCACAGCCAAACCATGGAAGGACTCGATTGTTGGTGGACTGTCCGGAGTTCTATGGTTCGGTTGTTGCGAAATCTTCAGTGCTCCTTGGAGGAGGATTGCTTCCCTATGGCCTTAAAGATGGTGGTGGTGGTGGTGAAACTCTTCCTGAAGAAACCCTTCTTTGGACCAGGACTTCCTGGCAAATAACAGGTCTGCCGCAAACCTTCCCTTTTTGGGGAAGGTGATTGAGAAGATAATGGCAATGCAGCTTGAAGCTCAACTAAGAAAATACAGCATCTATGAACCATTCAAGTGTGGTGTTAGTGCCAGCCCGATGGCACTGAGGGGTGAGGCGCTGGACGCCACATCTCGCTCTGCCCGGTGATCCAGGTTTGGGAACAGACTCGGGCCGCTGGTGTGGTCGGCCGGGAGAGAAAGATTGAGCGCAACAGCTTGCTGTCCTTCTCTGGGATGGAAGGAAGCTTCCCGCTGCGATACCGCCATCTCCTGGTGGATTCAGGGGCTGTTGGTGCGGTCTAGGAGGCAGTAACACAAGGTGTTGAGATCGGTAGGGGACTGGGGGCGGACGCACGCCCGGGCGGCACCTGACCCCTTGCCCCCATTGCACACCAATGTCTGATACAGAAACACAGGAAAACAACCCTCACCTCTCCTAGGTGAAGACTCATCCAGCAACACACATGCCACCGACCAGCTAAGGCAGACACCATTGTGCAAGCCCTGTCTCTGGAAAAACTCTCAGAGGGAAGGTAAAAGAGGGACCTTCCTCACTCCGCCGGGTAATTCTGGGCCATTGAAATGGCCTCGGGAGTTGAGCTGTGTAGTCTAGGGCAGACCTTGGATCGGGAAGGTAGACCTGTGTGTGAGCATTGAGGGGTCCGATTGAGTGGGGAGCTGAGGGTGGTAGAGGTGAGATAAACAGAAAGTAAAAAAACAAAAGTCTGGTGTTAGGCCTCATGTAACAAAGAAAGCATGCATGTCAAGGCGCTTGAGTGACCTTCTACTGGTGAGAGATAGAGATGAATGCTTTATTGCTGTTTGTTTTGATCTTTCATTGGCATTTGATACAGTGGATCATGTTTTTTCTTCGCCTCAATGCCCCTTGATACCCCTGTCCTTCAGTCCTCCCAGGCACCCCACCACCCACTGGACTCAGCCCTTGCTACCAACCCTTACGTCAGGCTCCTGATTTCTCTGACAGTCCCTTGGTTCTGGTGTTTATCCCTGCTGGGAGGCCTCCTTGCTCTCACTTGGGAGGCACCACAGATGTCGGGGATGCTGGCTGGGGGGTCAAAGACAGTGATCTTGCTGGGTGGTGTGTGGGGACACACTGTGGGCCGTCATCCGGCACATCAGAGGTGAGCCCTTTTGCCATTTTCTTCCTTTCCTGTCCCCCTCCTCGCATCATGGTTGCACACCACATGGAGAGAGCATGGTAGCATGTGGTCACCTATGCCGTCAAGTGCATTTCCAATGGTCTACCACCAGTAGCTGTTCAAGGAGCAGTGTGAGCCATAACCTTCCCTCAGGGAGAAGAGCATCAAGACAGATGCTCTTTACCCTCAAAACTCAGTGCCATGGAGCCAGCGGATCATGGGGTTTTCATAGGGCACATGAGACAGTATGGTGGATTCACCAAAACCATGCTTAGGTGGTTTGAGTCCCTCCTATATGGCAGGTCCCAGCAGGATGCATTAAGAGCACCTTCCTCACAGTCTGCTGCAGTCAGATGTGGGGTGCCTCAGGTCGAGTCTGTCCCCTTGTTGTTCACTAGATACAAGCTGTAGTTGGGAGAGGTCAATAAGCCTAGTGGTCCCATCTTTATGTGGTACACTTTAATGAGCTGTTGATAGTGTTGAGAATCTGGGTATCGTTGTAAATAGGCTGTCCCATGAAAATCCTGTGGAGGCAGTTACCTGCAGTGGGATTTTCCAGTTAAGGAATATCAACTGGATCAAGCCCGATCTAGGGCATGAGGACTCAGTCATCCCTGATACATGCATTTGTGGCACTGAGAACTGATGATTGCTACAAGACTCTGCACTTGGGTCTGTCTGTAAGGTTGGTTCACCATCTACAGCTGGCATAGAATGCCATGGCCAGATTGAATGTTAGAATTAAACCCTCTAAGCTTATCATTCCTGTCCTGTTGAGCTGCACTGACTGCCAGTTTGATGGCGTACAACCTTCAAGCTTGCATATTTAACATACAAAGGCCATTCTGGGTTCTGGCCTACCTAAAATATCTCTTTGTCTTATATAGCCTGGGTTGCCAGCTCCAGTCTTCCAAGGCTAAGTTTTCTTTCAGTCCCCAGATCCCTAAGGTAGTCGATTGACAATGCATTATCACAACTCCTTGTATTTAGAATGCCCTGTCAGTCTGTGGTCTACCCCTCCTCCCAGGTATGATCTTTATCAACACGTATTTTATAACACCTAGGCATTGAGAATGTCAGTGTTCAGTAATTTCATTTTGTTTATGAATTTTATAGGATGCTGTCATCTCTGTTTTATGTTGTTTTGTTATTTTGTTAATTGTTTATTGTTTGCTTCTGTGACGGATTGTACAGCACCCAGGGCCTTTGGGATTGGAGTACGTTATAAATAAATGTGCTTTGCCATATTTATTGTATAAAATGTGCTGTATAGTCCATAAGATTAATGTCTCTACCATTTAAAAGCAGCGGTACAGCTTTAGCATACAGTGAGCCTGGCCTCATTTCAGACATTTTTCAGTTTTACTCAGTTGTGTAGTCCCTCCCTGTTTAACAAATGCTCAATTGTTGGAAAAAACATTTTGACATTTTTTTCTCAAGAAGAATCTCGATGCTCCCTACTTTATCTTTGTCCAGTTGCCCCATTATTTGCAGTGATTCACACCAGAGCAGTATTACTTGGCTGTCTCATGAGCCAGCCCACCACAGTCAGCTTAGAAAAGGACACAGTGGGTGTGGCAGAGTAGTAGAGGTAATAAAACTAAAAGGAAGATGTACACAACTGCACAGCATAGGGAACACTTAGTCCAGTGAATTTAGTACGTGTACCATTGTATGTATTTCTGCTGACTGGTTTGGTTTAAAAACCATTATAGGAGGTGCTGCTCCAGTTGTCTATGCTACAGATGTCCGCACTGACAGGTGGAGGTGTGAAATTAGTCATCAAACGGTGCTGTTTCTAAGCCAGTCCTATAAGTTTTTGGTCACTGACTGCAGCAAATCCTGCTGTTCTCACAGGGAAATGAGCCCACGTTTTGAGCACCATTGGTTTTGATTAAAATGTATATGTGTTTGCGAGGATGGGGAAACCCAATTATTATTTTTTTAAATGAAATCCAGCAGTAGGCATTATTATAATTATTGCTAGTGTCATCATAAGTGTAAATAATGTTACCAGCATCTTTCAGGAGATTATGCAGGAATGGTTGCAGCCCCACAGCCAGTGCTGGGAAATGTTTCAGCTGCATGACTGACTAAAACAGAGAGGATGGCCACCATCGCTTCCGAAGGTAAACATTTGCCCCGCCACTTTGGATACTGCCCACTTAAGTCTAATTCAAGAGAAATGTGGATCTGGCTCCGTGGGAATTGGTCCCTGCTGTTAGTGGTGGGATGAGAGCTGGAGCTGGGGACTTTTTACATGCCGTTTTCTTCCCTGTTACAGTGTCAGCTTCTTTGCCCAATCTTGGGAACCACTGTGCCCTATCAGCCATGGTGTCGGGCCAGTGTATACCTACATTGTAATTCAGATGACACCAGGGATTTTGTTTTGTAATTCTGTTCCACCACCGTCCACTCACACGGTGGTGCTGCCAGCCTTCAGAGCTGGTCTTGCACCCACAGTTAACCTTGTGGGTAGCAACCTCCCTGGCTCAACACTGTGGTCAGTTTGTATCCGTTACATCCAGAGATGGTGGAGCTGTCATGCAGTTTTCTAAGATGTGTTGAACCTGAGTTCCTGTGGACTCCAGCCCAGTTTAGCCCCTGCTGGTAAGTACAGCTAGTAGCAGCACGATTTCCCAGCCCTGTTGCTACTCACCTACTGCATCGAGAGTACATTCCAGAACCTGGGTCATCACACTTCCACTGGGCCAATGGGAGGCCCTTAGTAAGGTGCCATTTAAAGGCTGGATGATTGGCGTGCATTCAGACCTGAGTAAGACTCACAGTATCCAGATTTCTGTTTGGAGAGTGGGATCTGTACTGTGATCACAACTTGTGCTGTTACATTCCTTTAGTTACGATTTCTGTAAACAGCTAAGCCAACCCTCAGATAAGAAAATATCTCTGGGAGGCGCTAATGCTGTGAGCTTACCTTAACTGCATTTTATAAACTAATAGAAAATCTAAATACTGAATTTTTGCTACATAAGACTCCTCATACTCTAGTAGGTTTAGACCCACAGGGGATGATGCACTGCAGTGTTTATATGCAGCTCTGTACAGTATTACCAGATATACTACATTTTTGAAGTGTAATTAAGACAATGTATTACAACTGTTTTTGCTTTATTCTCCTAAATGGTTATAAATAACTGTATTACCACTCATTCTGACTTCAGTGTTGTTTTGTCTGCATTTAGGAGAGTTGTTACAGTTTTATCTTTAGTCATGTTGAAGGGAATGTTGAGGATGGCATGTCTTCCCAGATCACGTTGTCAATTTTGTTATCACATAGCAGAGCTCTATAGAGGGCAACACACAGTTCCAACCATGAAGATCTAAAAGAAGAAAAGGCTAGGAGAATGCAATACTGACCCTCCATTCTCTTTACAGAGTTAGTGTATTGCCATCTTAAAGAGTTCAGGAACACTAGGGGAGTTATTTTCTTACCATAAAGTAGATCGAGAGAGTCTTCATTATGCCAACACCTATGAAACTGTAAGCCATTGGCACCAAGACCACTCAGTAGCTTTTGCCAGCTGGGGCCACCCCAAGTTAATACAGTACATTGACACTGGCTATATATTGTGGACAGATGTGTCACTCTTCATCTCACTGCTGGGGAGGCTTGGAGGATGCATCATACCAGGAGGGACCAGGAGACCAGAACCATAACCAGGCACATGGGAGAGAAGATGAAACTGGATAATTTATCCCAAACAGAGCAGAGGAAGGGTACACAGTACGCATGAGCAGACAAGGCTTCCAGCAAACACAGCCTACAGTGGCACTCATGAAAGTTTACTGGTAGTGTGGTATACCTAGCATTTTGCAACGCAGTACTCATTAAATAACATGTATACCGCTACAGTGCAATGACATGCGATGCACAATAGCAGTAAACTTTTCTATGAGTACCACTGTATAATATATCAGAGATCAAAGATGTACTGTTACGGTAGGTAACTGAGCTCTTCTTTTATGACATCATCTGCCACACCAATAAAATGATTCCCAAGCAATACTGTGGGGACTGTGGAGGCAGGAAGGATTAATATGACCCTAAGACAGGAGGCCTTGAAGAACAGCAAATCCAAAGCCAGCTCATCTTAGATGATATCCAGACTGTAGTGTTCAGTGAAAGTGTGGACAGTACTTCAGGTGGGGTAGAGGAAATGTCAGCAGCTGACACATTATGAAAACAAGCCACGGAAGAGGCCATGCCATGAGTGAAGTGGCCATGAACAGGGCTGGGAAGCTTCTAACCATGATTCAGGTAACAAAAGAAATAGATGATGCCAACTATGTGGAAAGGCACTATTTAGGGACAGGGTAGCACACCATTCTGGGGCGAAAGACGAAAGAGCTGAGAGATTTCATGACAGTCCAAGAAGAAGCGTAAGGCTTTATGGACATTTAATGCATGTAATAACACTTCCCTTTATTGGACAGAAAAAGAAAATAAGGAAGGATATTCTGATTGAGTGTGAAGTCAGAAACTGCCTTTGGGAGAAAACAAGGATCGGGTCCTTAGACTAATCCAAGTGAAAAATAGATATGGAGGCCCCACAGCCAGAGCTTGCAACTCAGACACTCTTCATGCTGAGGTATGGTTAAGGTCAGCAGCATGTTGTGTTGTGCCATTTCACATGGTGTGTCAGATTATTAAACATCATGGTTGCCTGTGACATGTCCGCTGATTTGTGCTACAGAGATACCAATACCTCACTGCTGTTGGTGCCCCCACCTGTAGGTGGCCCTTGCTGTTCATTTACATTTTTAAGTAGTAGAAGGCATCATGTCCTCGCTGTGATGTAATCTGACACTGTTTGCAAAGCAGTTGGCATTCTGCAGTTTGTCAGACAGTAGTCACCTTTCACTCTCAAAACAACATTACTCTTTATATTCAGACCTGGCCATGAAGTGGTCATTAAAGGGACCTCTCTGGAATCTTGTACCCAGAATTTGGAGAGGTATATAAAGAAATGGCGAGTTATGGGCCCTATAAGTGATTCGTTTTCAAACTGTGACCCTGTTTGCAGTCTGCCAAACCACAGAACACCATTTGCTTAGTGAACAGGGTCACAATGTGAAAAACAGCAGTCACTAAAGATACATCACATTTTCCCAAATTCTGGGCACAGGATCCCAGAAAGGTCCTCTGACTGCTACTACATGTGCAGCTTTTCATATAAGGGAAAGTTGTTTTGAGGGAGAAAAGTGAGTAAGTCTGCCAAACCAGAGAATGCCATTTGCTTTGCAGTCACCTTTCACCCTCGAAAACAAGTGTCCCTATTATATTAAAACATGGCATGTAGGGGTCATCAGTGAACCTAGTTGGGATCCTGTACCCAGAGTGTGGGGAAATACGAAAATAAATGGCTGAGTTAAGTGCCTTTCAGTGAGTGCTGTTATTCACTCTCTGACCCGCTTACAAAGCAAATAATATTCTGCAGTTTGGCAGACAGCAATCACCTTCCACACTAAAAACAACTTTCCCATTATATTAAAATCTGGCCATGAACCCAGGATGCCTGGAACCCACTTTCAGTCATTTTTAATGTGCCAATTTAAAGTCTGTACACCTGTCTGTGAACAAGTAAAACAAGGAACTCACACTCACCTGGGGCACAACCAACACTACAGTGTAGGGTTTTTGTTAACTCTTTTATCTC
Source organism: Neoceratodus forsteri (assembly GCA_016271365.2). Taxonomy (NCBI): domain Eukaryota; kingdom Metazoa; phylum Chordata; order Ceratodontiformes; family Ceratodontidae; genus Neoceratodus; species Neoceratodus forsteri. The sequence goes on along the minus strand of JADMNL010000024.1, from coordinate 51,440,497 downwards.
CACTCTCTGGAACTCTCTTGGCGACCCTCTCACACTCCTCACCCTCTACCACCCTGTCTGAAGCTCCTCTCCAGGAAATCAGGGACAGACACTCCCCTTCCTACCTGATCTGATGACCTGGGAGCATAACCATCACCAGACCTAGGCAGGTCAGAGGGATTGGGAGAGCCAGAGGACTGAAGCCCGACTATTGGGCATGTGACGGTGGGAGCCCTGGAGGCACTGTCACCTATCCGGAAAGTGTTTTTTTTTCTTGCTTTTCTTCCTTGGAGTGCGGCATGCAATGATGCCTGTGCATAGCTGCTCTGCTGGCGTCTGCCACACTCCATCCTTTCGTTGGCTGGTGTGCCTGTAGAACCCCTGATCTCCATCGGGGTCATCAGGACACTGAGCAACCCTGGATCTCTCCCCAGGGAGAGGAGGAGAGCTGTCCTCCGGATGCTCCATCCTCTCCTCCCCTGCTCAAGCCCGGCTACCCAAGTCTGTTACTGAACCTGGGTCACTGGGGTGGCATGAGTGTGGTGTCCAGTGCCTCAACCCTCAGTGCCACTGGGCTGGCAACACTACAGCGTAGTTACAAACTTTGCCTCAGTGTACTGTATGGAATCACTGACATGATGCTTCTTTAAATATACCTGTAATGGTGCCATACAGTACTGTACCTGTAAGTCATCAAAAGCCTTCCATAAATTCAGGAACATCGAACCTCGTAATCTTTGACATTGGTATGCCTATGCAGCTGCAGAGCTGTAGACAGTACTTACCTGTACCTGTACAGTGCTTCTTTCACTGCTTTTGCAAAGTTGTGAGGCAGAAATTTCTTCCAGAAAGATTCAGCATCAGCAACTACACCCATGAGGAGACATATGGTTGTATATCGAGGTAGGAGGTAGCTACTTAAAACTCCACTGGAACCACAACATAAAATACTGTAATGGTGTCAATGGAAAGTCGGGCATCACAGTGTACTGACCAATAGGCAAACCTCTTACAACAGGTTTAGTTGACAAAAGCATTTAATAAGCTAAAATACATAAAATCTCACAGCAGCATCAAATCCTGTAACCGCCAACATTTCACGTCATACTCAACACTTTTTCAGGGTGTGGCCTTGAAAAAGCATTGAGATATGACAATGAACGGTCATCTTTTCGCTCACAGTTTGATCAGGACTTTCTCCAACTGATGTATTCATTGGGCCTAACACAGGTTGTTAACCTCTGCAACCCATGTACAGGGCCATTCATTGGACCTAGTCTTCCTGCTAGGAATGGAAGTTACCAACCTTAGGGTAGAACTGGTCATTTGGTTGGACCACCATACCATGAGGTTCTTGTTTGAAGTGCCCCTAATAGACCTTCCCTACGGAAATGGTCCAGTACTGCCCTTTAAGGGGTTTGACCTCACAGGGTCTGATGGCGGTGCTGGACCTATCAGGTACGATGAGTGTCACACTTGGACAGCTGGTTCTGATCCCTGTATCATATTTTCTGTAAATATAAAGAAATGGACTGTGGAGAAAAAAATACTGGCTTGCTGAAACTGACACTTCAAACCACCCAGGGATAAGTTCAAAGGACAGGCCATAGCTAAACTGCAGATATCTGGGGTGCAATTATCTTATAAATTTACTTTGATCCCAGGAAATAAAATTAGCCATTCATCACGTCCTCAGGAAATCCTTTGATCTGCACTAGATGTCCTGAGAAAAGGGACACTGGCCAGTGTTATGAATAACCTCCCAGGAAGCTGGCTCATTTCATCAAAGAGACCTGTGCTGTGTAGATACCAAGGCCCAGACGAAATTAAGGAATCAAATGCACTTTTGCTTTGAATATACAGTGACTTATATCAAAGATACTTTTGATGTGTGTGTGTGTGAAGCAAAGCACAGACCGGTTTAGACCAGAAAACATGAGAAGAGGAGATTTATTATGTCATCTCTTATTTTTTAAATACCTTAGTAGGCCATCTTGGTGTTATAGAAAAATTGATTTTGTTACACCAAAGCGGAGTTTGGTGACCTCAGAGAGAAGGTCGGCCCAGGACTGTTTTAACCAACTGAGAAAACCTTGACAGACACTTTCAAATTACTGACTGAGAGAAGAGGAATATCAAAGCACTGAAGTAAGGACCTTAGACAAGATTAGTCTGAGTGTTACTATTTGTAGGAATCTGCACTTCTAACCTGTTTATTTTAAGGCTGTATGTGTTGGGATATTTTGTTCTGTAATATTTTCTGTTTTCCTATTTTTTAAAGTGAAGATATATATTTTAAAAGCGTAAACTGCTTGGTTTGCCTTGAAATTTCTTTTATTTAAATGAAGCTTTTAAAGGTTATAGTTGACGCTGTGTATGAGCTTATTGTTATACCAAACTGTGAAACGGATAGAGTTCTCTAAGGTCTTGCATAGAGTTCTAAGGGTTCATTTTGTTATACCTGGTTAGGTGCCTGTAGGCAAAGATATCTGGCCCCGAAGACAGAATTATCTGAGCCTGATAATTGAGCACGCTAACAAGAGGTTATTGGTTTGAATCCCTCCAGAACTTGAGACTAAGGTGACTCGAACCCACAAAACAGACAAGAGGGTTACCTTGTACTGTTAACTGTCCACAAATCCTATGCTCAGGTTGGCACTTTGGGAGTAGAGGGCTGACCGGCTGGCCAATTGTGACAATGAGTGTGTCGAGGAGCTGGGGAACTGGTTCTAGCCTATAATAGGGCTGCTATTGAGCTCTCAACTCCATTGCAACTGTCTGTGTTTGACCCTCACTTCACACCAGAGGTTTCCAGGTTTGATGGGACGCTCAGGGAGATGAAGTTGAGGGTCGAAGGTTGAGAGGTACTGGCGAAGATCTAGATCAGTGGATAACAAACTTTATTGATGTCCCATTATAGGGACTATCAATCATCAATTTCGTATAAGAAGCTAGAGTTCCTGTCCAAGGAGATTGCTGCAGCAATCAACAGACTGGCTCAACTCTTTGCACTGTTGACAGGCTGTAATCCTGCCTGTCTTCAGTCTGGGGAACTTTCCACAATCAAAGTGTGATGAGTTTGCTCTGTTTTTGCTGATAAGGTTGCCACCATTAGATCTGAGATCTAGTCAGTGCTCTCCAATGGAGTGTGCAGTGATCAGCCTGAAATGCTAGGTGATTGTTTTTCTGGTCTGACTTCAGCTAGCTGGCTGTCGAGATGTCAAGAGGGTCATCCAGTGGATGAGGCCAACCTGCTGTAACGTGGACCTGGGTCCAGCATGCCTCCTGTGAGGTGCATTATCATCTGCCGGTCCTAGCCAGGATAGCCTGGTGTTCTGTAGTGACAGGAGTCTTTCCAGAGCCCTTAAAGGCGGTGGTGAGACCCCATTTGAAGAAAGCTTCACTGGACCAGGACTGCCTGGCCAATTACAGACCTGTCTCTAACCTTTCCTTTGTGGGTAAGGTTATTGAGAAGGTGGTGGCCCATCAACTGGAGACCAATTTGTCAACCCACATCTACAACCCTCTCCAGTCAGGTTTTAGGAAGGGCCTAGCACCGAGACTGCCCTTGTTTGGGTGCTGAATGATCTGGTGATGAGAGATAGAGGAAGTTATTCCATTTTATTCTCCTCGATCTCTCAGCTGCATTAACACCACAGACCATGGGGTGCTTTTGGAGAACCTGCAGGTTTGTTGTGAATTGACTGGTACTGTCCTCAACTGGTTTCGATCGCTCCTCACTGGCAGGATGTAAAGGGTGGTGTCAGGAATTTTTCATCAGCCCCATGCCCCTGCCATATGGGATTCCGCGAGGCTCCATTTTGTCCTCTATGTTGTTCTTGGTGTATATGCTGCTACTAGTGGACATTATAAGATGGTATGGGTTGAGTTTTCACTGTCGCTAGATGACACTTGGCTATACCTGTCTTTTCGCACCTGAGCTACAGAAGGTGGTGTCAGTGTTTAATCAGTGCCTTGTGAGATCCAGGACTGGTTGAAGTTGAACCTGGACAAGACTGAGGTATTGGTGGGTGCCTTATCGCCCGGGGGTGAGGGTGCAATCTGGTCAGGTCTCTGGGCTGGTGCTTGGGGACTCCCAGTTATTAAGTCTCAGGTGTCGGCAGTGGTCCAGAGCATGTATTATCTAAGAAATATCACCTGGATTAAACATCTAGTTCCCTGAGCGATCACCCATCCCTGATCCATGCTTTCATGACTTCAAGGCTAGATTACTGCAACTCTCTTTACCTAGAGTTGTCAGGGCTTGATCTTTGCCGCCTGAAGGCTAGTGCAGAATGGGGCGGCCAGGCTATTGACTGGCCTTCCGAAATCATGTCATATTACACCTGTGCTGCACTCTCTGCACTGGCTGTCAGGTGGCGGATCACATTCAAGGTCGGTTTGCTGACCTATAAGTACCTACATGGTCAGGGGCCTGGTTACCTGCAAGACCTCCTGTGTTCCCACTGCTCTGCCCGTCCACTCTACTCCTCTGAAGAGGATTTTTGGAAATCCTGAGGGTTCATCTCAAGACCTTGGGTGTTTGGGCTTATTGTTCAGCTCCCTACCCTCTGGAATTCCCTCCTCGCTTTAGTAGGGAATCCCAATCCCTAGAAATTTTTAAACAGGATCTTAAAACACTTTTATTCAGTCAGGCCTTTTCATCTGATTAATTAGTTAACTCATTTTAAGTCATCTATAATGCATATATTATATGTTTAATTCATGTTATTTGTGTATTTTTATCTTATGTAAAGCACCTTGAGTTCCAATAAGAAAGTGTGCTTGATAAATAAAGTGATGATGATGAGTATATAGGAATATACAATGGTGAGCTGTCAGATAAATGATTTATCTACACAAGTGCTGTATGACCTCGGGTAACTTCACAGTGGCGTACACCACAGTGAGAGTCGGTCAAACAGCACAAGTGTAGATAAATCATTTATTTGACAGCTCACCATTGTATATTTCATTTATGCAATAGTGATGCTTTCTGTCAGTGCAGGGACATTTGCTTTTGATTGTTTATCTTTTTTTGCATATGTTTGTCAAAAGGTGAACAAAAATTGCATTTTCTGCTCTTTTCTAATTATAAAAAATCTATACAGTATCTATAAATGAAACACCACTCATTTTGTAGATAATTTTGTGCTTGGACAACTTTTATGTTTACAGTACCATGCTATCTTTTTCGTTTTAAAGTTATTAGCATTTGAATATGGGTAGTACTGCTACTGAGGCTCGAACATTCTAAATAAGTTCCGGAGTGATTGTGACATAGATACTATATGGATAAATTTTATTTATTCAATGGCTGTGTAGATAAATGGATCTATTCAATGAGTTTTAGCCCCTCCTATTGCATAAATGGTTGTACTTATTGGATTGGTGCACAAGGTGGGTAGGGATTACCTACACCATGAGTACAAACAAAATTTTAGCACATTATATCATTCCATTTTACAGAACTTCTGGCCATTAAGTAGCAATAATACCTGACAGGGTGCATTATTGGGAAATACTGAACCCCAGGCTTATAGCCCTGGAAGGTCTGGTATTTCCAATAATGCCCATCCTGGAGGGTATTATTGCACTTAGAAAATGGCCCATTGGAGAATGTTACTCTGTGAAGAGGCACTTGACTGGTTTATTTTAGCTGGGCATCTATTGAAAAATAAATGCCCAGCTTGGAGTCTGTCTCAGCCAATCAGGTTTAAGAATTGATTGTTGCCATTTTCTAATGTAGGCACAGGACAGTGTGTCATAATGTTCTTTAAATTATTGCATTATTACATAGGGAGAATCATGGCCTGAAGATGGCGTTAGGGCAGGCCATGAATCTGGACATTTTTGTAATGTTCTTCAAGGATCTCTTTCGACAGGCCACATCTATGGAACTATAAGTTGCAAGGCACTAGGCCACATGGAAACTTTGTAAGCAGTCTGCCAGGGCTGCCCGCGATGATGTTAGACATCGGCTGATACATAAATGTGGGCAGCCCCTCCTCTCCTTAGTTTTTTCCACTGTCAATCATACTCATCGGACCGCTGAAGGAAATGCGCTGCAATAGCCACTGTTTTATTTCTTTTATCAAAAAGTAATTACTTATACAGTGATTCTCGATGACCTGTATGTTGTTGAAAGAACCGTCAAAATTGTTCTGGTATTGTGCCTGTGGTGAGAAGATGTACACAGGTGACTCCCACAATGTCTGTCTGTTGCCTAGGCCTGGACCACAATGTGAAAGCCTGTGGAACTGTGAGGGCTTTAATTCCACTCACCAGGTGCACCGTGAAGGACCTTGGAAAAGTTCCTCCTTAAACCAAAGGTGGCTAGCATGGAGAAGGAGTTCCAGCAGAAGAACACTGCTGCATCACTGGCCCCATCTCCTGAGTCCAGGTCTTCAGAATCCCAGGACAAGGTGTCAGGGAATCACAAATACAAGCACCGGGACAAAGAAATGGAAAGAGCCTCCCAAGTGCATTCCAGGTTGCCCCTCCGCACAGCAGGTGTGATCTCTGCACTGTCATCCCCTCCATCAGCAACGCCACTCACACCCTCAACCACTGACATAACACCAAGGTCTGGGCTTGGCACTGGCACTACCAGGCCTAGTACGGCTAGGGCAAGCCGCTGGACATTGGGGACGCCTCCTGTCAACTCCTGTCAGTCACACCTGTTGGCCACATGGCCGCCAATGCTAGGCAATCTTATCCTCCTTATGGATATGATTTGACACCTACTACCCAACCTCCTGGTTCCAGAGTGTCTGTCAACAGGACCTACTACTAATCCTCAATGCTGCAAGATACACTCTGGCTACAGCTGCTCCAAGATCACTGCTGACGTTGCCGGCTTCCTCCTTTCTCCCCCGTCGACCTGCTCCAATGAGGAATATGAATAATACTTGCCTGATAATGCAGAATGAGAAGGCTGAGGGATTATGCTGAGGGCTCTTATGACAGGGACACCAGCTCCACTGTGTCTACTTGTAGTGAGGACTTGGTGATAAACACACCAAAGTTCCCTACAGAGGATCCCACTTTCCTCACCATGATGCAGCAGGAACAAGCTGCCATCGTCTTTGATCTGGGGAGCAAGACACAACCAAGAACAACCTTATAGACTTTCTGGAGTTGCCAACATCTCCTGCAATTGTGGAGCCACTTCTGCTCCCTGCTTTAGAAAATGCCACCTTTGCTGTCTAGTACAGACCCAACAATGTTCCAGCTTTACCCAGGAAAGCAGATAAAATGTACAGTACATGGCCCCTCTGGGAAACCATTTTTGCCACGAGTCTGAGGCAGATTTAGCTGTCAGTAATGCTGCCCATGACACATCAGGGCATCTAAGCACCAGTTCTCTCCTCCTGATAAAAGTCCAGGAGGTTGGATGTTCTGGGCAAAAGTACTTTGCCTCCACATCATTGGGCCTTTGCATTGATAATTATCAGGCCCACATGATGAAACTACAATACTCAGAACAGCACTGGAGGAAGCCAAGGCAGCTCACAAACCTTGCCAGAGGGCACCCCAAAACAAGAGCTTCTCAAAGCCCTTACTGCTGGGGTTGTTGTGGGCAAGCATCTGCTCTGCACAGTCTATGATGTCTCAGATGTTTCTGCCAGGGTTACAGCTTCTTGCATCGATCTCAGGAGATATTCTTGAGTTAGGGTGGCAGGCTTTCTGAATGACATGCAACAGTCCATTCTAGTACGTTTTTGAGGACACGAATTGTTTTGTGCTGAGGTCCAAGATATCCTATCCACTATTTAGGCCTCAGGCAGGACCTTGAAGTCTGTGCATTTGCTCTACACCCAGCCTAGGGGTAAGAGTAGGAACCGTTTGCATCCAGCTGGTATCAGACAGTGTCCAGCAGCCAGACAGCGGGCAGGGGCAAGGGAGCACGAGCCCTGCCCATCCCGCACCACCCCAGGTGCCACTCAAAAGCCCCTAGAGGTGGTGGAGCAGGGGACCCATCCCCACTGGCTCAGCCTGACTCCTTATACACCTCCTACCACCTTTACCTCCAGGGGTGGTTGTAGGGGTCACCTCTCCCTCCTCTTAAACCAGTGGAAAGAGGTGATGACATGCACGTGTTCTAGAAATCATAGAACAGGGCCATGCTGCGGAACTTCTATACATGCCTCCAGATCATTCCCCACTAGTGACCCATTATCCTCCAGAACACCTATCCCTGCTCCTGGAGGAAATACAGACTTTGTTACAAAGAGGGACATAGAACCAGTGCCTCTGGAAAAAAGGCACACATGTTTTTACTCTCGGTACTTCCTGCTCCCAAAGTGGACAGGTGACCTGTCGCCTATCTTGGATCTCAGGGAGCTGAACCTCTTTGCAGAGTACAAGAAATTCAGAATGGCACCTTGCAAGGTCTACTTCCTTTGCTGCAAACAGAGGGATTGAATCTGTTTCCTCGAAATGAACAATGCTTACCTCCATATCAAAATCCGAAGCCTCACAGAAAATATCTGAAGTTCCTGTTTCAGGGGTAACATAACCAATTCAGAGTGTTGCCTTTTGGCTTGGATTCTGCACCTCAGGTCTTTACCACATGCTTGGTGGTAGTGGCAGCAGCCATTCGCAAGGAAGGCCTTTATGTTTTCTCTTACCTGGATGACTGGCTATTGAAAGCCCACTTCAGGCATTAGTTCCTGAAGACTTGGCTTGAACCAGACAGATGTTAAATGCTCTGGGGTGACTGTCAACGTAGCAAGATCAGTGTTGAACCCTTGCCAGTGACTGCAGTATATAGGAACAGTATTGGACTCAGCCTCCTGCCTCTGGACAGGGCCCTCTGCCTGGTTGCTCAAGCACAGCTAGTGCGCGACAGCAGGTCTGTTTCAGCCAGGACATTCCTACACCTGTTGGGTCTCATGGCAGCGGAACATAGTGACAGTACCCTTGACCAGGCTGCACATGTTGCATTTCCCAGTGGACCCTGAGAGTCTGATGGGATCAGCTCACAGACAACCTAGAACAAATGGTTCTAGTCATGTCCCCTGCATGCAGAGTGCTCAAGTGGTGGATGGAACCCAGCAACCTATTAAAGGGGCTCCTTCCTGATCCTCTCCTCTCCAGATTCTCACAATAGATGCCTGGGGATGGGTTGGGGTGCCACCTGAGCTCCCATCAGACATGGGGTACATGGTCCCCAGTGGAGTGCACCTTGCATATAAAAGTTCTGGAGATGCGAGCTGTCCTGTATGGTCTCCAGGCTTTCTGGAACCACCTGTCTCCAGGCCTTCTGCTGGTACAGACTGACAGACAATGTCAGTGTGATGCATTACATCAACAAGGAAGGTGGGGCTCATTCTTATCCCTTATGCAGGAAGCAATGAGGGTCTGGTATTGAGCTGTGGAACATGGTCTAGAACTGTCAGCAGTACATGCTTTAGGCATCCAAAACATTTTGGCAGACAGGCTTAGCAGGTCTCCATCCAGGATGCATGAGTGGGAACTGCTAACCTCTGTTGTCAAAGACCTGTTCGACAGATGGGGTCATCCAGATATGGACCTTTTGCATCCCCACACAATGCAGCTGCTGCTTTTCTGATTGCTTGCTCCAGGTCCTGGAGTTTTCTGGTGAGACGTGTTGCTTGTCTCTTAGAAGGGAGGTTTCTGTATGCCTTCCTCTAATCCAGAGAGTGCTAATCAAGCTACAAATGGAAGAGCAACTCGATACTCATTGCTCCCCTATGGCCTTGATATATGTGGTTCCTCTTACTGCAACAGTTAGTGGCAGAATCTCCAGTGCCTCTGCCCTGTGCAAGTTTCTACTGTCACAGGAAGGGAACCCTGGTCCATGCTGACCTCAGATCTCTCTATCTGCATGCATTGCACATTTTGGGATTTCCAAAAATGGCTGATGTTCTGGTGGCTGCTAGAAAGCCTTCCACTAGATGCACTTATTCTATGAAGTGGAAGTGGGTTGCCTTATGGGCCACTTCCTACCACTTGGATCCATTCATCTGTTCAGTCAATCAGGTTCTAGGGTATCTGCTGTCCTTATCTGATTCAGGACATGCAGTACTCCTATACCAGGTGCACCTAGCTGCCATGTAGGTAGGTAGGTAATCTTTATTTTTATAGCACCTTTCTTGAACCAAGGCACTTCACAAACAACAATAAAAACACATCAATAAGTACAAATATAACACTATAAATTAATATCATCTGGGAACACTTTTTGAAATAAATAGATTTTAAATTCTGATTTGACCCTCTCAATGGTCAGGCATTCTCTCAGCCAACGAGGTGAGAATTCCACAGGGTAGGGGCTGCAAATGAAAAGCATGTGCACCAGATGCCTTCAGATGTACCCTGGGAACCTCTAGCAATCCCTCGCGGCAGATCGGAGAGGACAGAGGAGGTGGTAGGAGTCAGGAGTTCTTGCAGGTAGCGAGGTCCCAGTTTATGTAGGGCTTTAAAGGTCAGAAGACTGACCTTAAAGGTGATCCACCACTGAACTGGCAGCCAGTGCAGTCCATGCAGCACAGGTGTAATATGACTGGATCTTAAAGTCCCAGTCAAAGCCTGGCCGCCACATTCTGCATTAGTTGCAAGTGGCAGATATCAACTCCAGGAAGCCCTAGGTAGAGAGCACTACAGTAGTCAAGGTGGGAGGTGATGAAGGCGTGGACCAATGTTGGAAGGTCATCCAGAGGAACCAGGTGTTTCACTCGGCGATATTCCTCAGATGGTAAAATGAGGATTTGACAATGTCAGACACCTGAAATTTCAGGGTCAAACCGTCATCAAAAAACGCCCAAGTTACGCACCTGGTCGGAGGTTATGAGCTGGACACCATCGAGCCATATGCACAATGTCTGCCCAGCCCCAAACCCACCCCTGGTTGACCAGGATCCACAACCATCACCTCAGTCTTGTCCGGGTTCAGTCTCAGCCAGCTGGTGCTCATCCAGTCCTTGATCTCAGCGAGACAGTTGTTAAATACAGAGCGCATCCCTCTGTTGGGTGGAAAGGACAGATACAGTTGAGTATCATCTGCATAGCAGTGAAAACTCAAACTGTATCACCTAATACATCTCCTAATGACAGCATATACAACGAACAACATGGGTGCCAATATAGAGTTCTCGGGACTCCACAGTACAGGGAAAGGGGTCAGAGGAATAAATTCCAGTGACCACTCTCTGAGACCTGCCTGTGAGGAAAGATCGACAGTCCTCAGAGACACATAAAGCACTCTTAAAAGCACACCATGATCCACAGTGTCAAATACACCAGAGAGATCAAGAAGGATCAAGATGGTACATGAATTTTGATCCTCGCTATCAGGAGGTCATTCAATACCCAACAAGTGCGGTCTTGGTACTATATCTCTTCCGAAATCTGGACTGGAGAGCATCATAGACATTGTGGGTCACAAGGTGATCATCCAATTAAATGTAACTACCTTCTCCAATAACCTTCCTCTAAAGGGAGTTAGAGACAGGTCTGTAGTAAGCTAACAAGTCTGGTCCAAGGAAGGTTTTTAAGAGTGGTCGTATGACCGCCTCCTTAAGGGGATCTGGAAGACACCCCTGTCCAAGGACCCCCAAACAATTTTAGCTAGGATTGGGCAGATGGCATCTACACAACCCACTAATAGGGGTGTTGGGTGCAACAGTTGGATGATCTGCACAATGTCTGTGAATTTCAGCTGGTTAAAGTCCATCCAGACAGGCTGGGTGCTCATCACCTCCGCCGACCTCCATGCAATCCCTCATAGTGACAGCAGTGCCAATACTAGCCCAGATGCCAGCAACCTTATCTGCAAAGAATTGAGCAATCTCCTCCACATTTTGCCTGAGAAAAGGTCCTTCCGGCTGGAGACAGACTGGATTGCACAGACTGTCCACAGTCTAGAAGAGGTGAGCTGGTCAGTTCCTTGCCACAGAAATTTCCCTGGACAGGAATTCTGCCTTCTTACGGGTGATTTCTGATTGATAGCATTTACAATAGTCTATCAATCTAAGCCTATTGGCATCAAGGCCAGACTTCTGCCATGCCCTCTCTAGCCTTCAACCAACTCTCCTCGACTCCTTCAAGGAACCATCAAACCACGGGGTCCTTGGGCAGTGAGTGAGCGGTAGAACAGAACTGGAGCAATCTTGCTCAGGGCCTCTCGCACTGATCTATTATAGGCCAGTACGAGATCCCTGGACTCATGCATTCACTCAGAAACCCGATAGATCCAGCACCCCATCAAACCTTCTGGAGTAACATCCCTTAAAAGTGCAGACCATCTCCGTAGGGGCAGGTCCATTCAGGGGGCCATGAAACTGAACCATATTGTGTGATGGTCAGACCAACTAACTGGTTCCACCCCAAGTCAGTTATCTCCAATCCCAGGAGGAACACCAGGTCCAATGAGTGACCCTATATGGGTTGAGAGGTAACAACCTGTGTAAGGCCCAGCATAGTCATTAGCTGGAAGAGATTCTGACCAAATTGCAGAGGTCATCGTCAACCCAGGCATTAAAGTCACCCAAATTAACCATCTGGGGACTTCAGTGCCATGTCGACGATGAAGTCCACTATCTCCAACAGGAATTCTCCACCATCACCGATGGACGATAGATGAGGGTATCCGCAGTCTACATCCTTACCCAGGATACACTCAAAGGACCTAGTGGAACCCACTGGCACATCCACAAGGCCCAGTTCCATCTTAAACATAATGGCAAACACCCCCACCCCTACGATCCAACCTCGAGCGGTGTATCACCTAGTACCCAGCTAGGCCAATATAGGACCTGCATTCTCACCCAGCCAGGTCTCGGTGATGCCAAGCCAGATCCACTGTTTCAACAAGATTAGCTATAATACCTGTTTTGTTTTAATGGATCTGGCATTGCATAACACCGCCAGTAGGATGGGATATCGAGGAAGATCACAACTCCTGCCCATCAGTTATGGAGTCCTTGGGTATGGGAACAAGACAAGAGATACCTCTGTCCTGTCTCCATTGTGCCCCAGGGTGCCTCCTGGTCTCTACAGCCCCAATCTACCCCCTTCCCTCCCTCACCAAGCCCAGTTCTATCCTATCTCCTTCGTCTAGCTATCCCCAAGGCTTGACACTTTGCATAAATATCTGCTGACAATGGGGAATGCTCAAAGGCACATTTCCTGAGTCTGATGGGGAGTAGTGCCTGACCATCACTATTCCTTCCCAGCACATCACTAAAACAACCTTAAAACAAGAATCAACTCTAAATTAAATGAAGCAGCTACTTAATAATCTTTATAACCACCAAACCACTTCTAGCTTTTAATACTAACAAACCCACGAATCCCAACACAGAGATTATTATTAAAAGAAAAATAATAAATGGAAAATAAATGCATAAAGTAACCACAACACAAGCAGTATACTCTAAGAACTAAAATATAAATAATCACATAAATAACTATCTAAACAATCAATAACACAAAACAAGTCACTGAAAAGTTTGATGATTGGTATGGGGTCTCTCACCTCCCTTAACCATTAATATTTGTCAAAGTGTTTAGCAAATTGGACTAGGCACTCTCACTGCCAGTTTGAAAATATCTCTGGAAACCACCTCTCACATAGATTCCAGGATAAATTAAGCAGTCTTATAAAATGGGTAAGCTTAAGGGCACTCTCACTGCCCTGTAACATTTAAACAGGTATGTACATGAATGCAAAATATATAAAGGGATACAAATCTGATTGTTGAAGTCCGCCTCCATAATTCCATAAATCCAGAGTTGATCAATCTGTCCGACTCTGAAGCTGTACGAGTTCCAAGTGAATGAATCCTGTAATCGACCAAGGAACCCCTCAGTGTCGCACTCCAAGGCCCCACCAGAAATATTGAGTGGTTTCTTTGGTTGCTATCACATCCAGCCCACTGGCTGACGTTCAAGCAGTCTAGGATGAATGAGGAACTGGTACCACTCTTCAGTAGGCCCAGTCCTCACCTCCCAAAGTCACGTAATCAGGCCCAGGCCCCTCGACTATCAGGAGAGTCCACGATCCAAAACTCAGGACACAAACAATAACCCAATTTCTTCAGCCAAACAGCCGGTGCGAACCTCCAATCACAGGGCAGAATTAAGCACAGATCCTGGACCTCAATCAGTCAAGAAGGGACATTCAGGCTGAGCAATAGTTCGTGGCACCACAGTTCAAAAGTGTGGTAAAACAGACCGCCAGCTCTGTGGCAGGCTCAGACTGCTATTATTCCTGCTCCCGACTAAGCTCCCGTGTTGATTCCTACTCATGCCACTCAAAACAATAAACCAGCAGACCAATAATCCAGTCCACAGCTGGGGAGTCCAAGCTCCAGGTAAGGGCACGAGGTAGAAAATCCATTCCACTGCACTCCACCACCTTCTCTCTCCCAGATGTGAACGGAGGTCACTCCAGAGATTAGCCCCAGCTACAGCCTGCTCTTGCTACTAGCTCCAGAAATCAAGTAGCTGAATAGACAATTTAGGTGCTATAACAGGCACCACAGTTCTCCAGGGTCACTGCACCACTTGCAGCAACAAATGCAGATAAGACTGAATGATTTAAATTATCGGCCAAAGTTACATAACGGGCGGTTGTGCTAAACACACCGACTGCAATCAGTAGTTTCACTACTACCGCTCAGATTTCATGCCACTGACTCAAAACAAATAAATATGGATACACAAATAACGAAAATAACACTAAATAAAACAAATGCTAACTTGAACCGACGGCTGACCCAGCATGGTTATATCTTGAGAAAGGCAACACGCCACCAGCTTACCATGTGCTTATAGAGGGTTGTATGGTTGCCCAGCTGGAGGTGGCCAGTATGTTTTTGAGAGGCATTCTACATCCTAAGTCTCCCATCTGTAATCCAGTCCTGGCTTGGAGCTTGAATTTTGTTCTGGAAAAGCTTACTTTTGATCCTTTTGAGCCAACCGACACTTGTGGCTTATGCTCTCGCTCAGGGAAAGCATTATTATTAGTTGCAGTCACTTCTGCTCAAGAATTTCAGAGCTACAAACTCTAATGTGTGAGCCTCCTATTTGATTTTCCACAGAGACCAGGGTGTCTGCTCATAGATACAGTTCTTCCAAAGGTGGTGTCTGAGTTTACTTTAAATCAAACTATCCACCTACCAGTTTATTATGCGGAGCATGTAATCCAGGGAAGCATTGCTCCATACTCTAGATGTACAAAGAATACTCGGTCTATATACACCATATGAAGGACTGCAGAAAGTCCTTGCAACTTTTATTGCATTCTCCCTGGGAAAGAGGGCACTGCCATTTCCAAACAGTGCCTGTCCAAGTGGTTAACCAACTGTATTACTTTTTGTTACAGGAAGTACAGTAAGGAACTTCCTGGGGTGTTCATGAACATTCCACAAGAGGCATGGCCACTTTGTTGCTTGTTTTACAAATGCTGCCTGCTGCAGATATCTCGTGCAGCTGCCAGCTGGAGAACTGTTCGGACCTTCACTAAACACTACAGTCTGACATTGTCTCTCACTAAAGGGCTGGCTTTTTCCTAGCTGTGCTCCAAGGCCTCCTTTCTTAGGCCTGTAGGCTCCAGCCACCCAGACTCTCTCACTGTCAGTACTGCTTGTTACGTGTTCCATAGGTGTGGCCTGATGAAAGAGATATCCTTGAAGAAGTTAGAAAAGTGACAAACTTTTGTAACAGTGGACCTTCGAGAGAATCTCTTTATCAGGCCATGCTGTCCCATCCTCCTTCCCCCTTTTTGGGTCTAAAATTCTAGTCTGGATTGCTTCTATCTCCATTCTAGTCTATACTTAGCCCTCTGCCTCACCTAAGTTTGCAGGATACTGGGTTCTCTCCTGGTTCCCTACAGAGAGGTCCTCCAAGCATGATCTTTGGCGGAAAACTGAGGAGAGGAGGGGCCATCGTTATGTATCAGCCGACATCTGATGTCATCGTGGGTGGCACCTGGCTGACTTCTTGCAAAGTTTTTAGGTGATCCTAGTGCCTGGAGGCTTATAGTTTCATAGGTGTGGCCTGATGAAATAGAGTCTCTTAAAGATCTACTGTTACGTAAGTACATAATGGTTCTTTCTGTTCCCACACCTGATCCTAGTAGATGGCACACCTCATGAGCATGTCAATTTTCTATGGGTTACTGGACCTTGTGCTCACAAACAGGGACAGTGTGATGGGGTAACAGTGGGGGAGCACCTGGGTAACAGTGACCACCAGTCATTGTGGTTTGAAATCACAGAAAGAGCAGAACCAAACCACACAAAAACACGTATCCTGGATTTTAGGGGAAGACTTTGGGAAAATGGGGAGATACTTGAAAGAGGCATTAGGGAATGGGACAGGAATCAGGGGTTGAGGAACAGTGGGCAGTATTTAAAATGGGGATTACAAGAACAACAGAATTATGCATTAAGCAGGTTAGCAAGAGGAAAAGGAAGAGGAGACCATTATGGTTTCCAAAGAGGTAGCAAAGAAAGTGAAAGCCAAAAAGATTGCATTCAGGCAATACAAAAAGACACAGGCAGAAGGGGGATAGAGAAGTACCAGGAGAAACAAAGGGAGGCAGGAAGTCAGTAAGGAAACCAAAGCTCAGACAGAAGAACACATTGCAAAATCAGTGGGTAAAGGGGACAAACCTTTACAGGTACATAAGTGAAAAAGAAAGACAAAAGGAAGGATAGTGAGACTGGAAGGGGAGGATGGGAGCCGCGTGGAGGATGGCAACAGTAAAGCTGACATATTGAACAGGTATTTCTGCTCAGTCTTTACTAAGGAAGAGGGTAATGGGTCTGAAGGGAGTACAAGGGTGAGAATGGTGCAGAAATGGACACAAGTCCCTTTACACAGAAAGGGTCCTGAAGGAACTGGAAGTAATAAGAGTTGATAAAGCAATGGGGCCAGACGGGTGCACCCCAGGGTCCTTAAAGAACTAAGAGAGGTGGTGTCTGAACCTCTGGCTATCCTGTTTAGCTGATCACTGGAAACAGGGAGGTACCCAAAGACTGGAGGACAGCAGATGTAGTCCCCTTATACAAAAGTGGGAACAAAGAGGAAGCAGGGAACTACAGACCAGTCAGCCTCACCTCGGTAGTGGGGAAGATCATGGAAGCACTACTGAAGGAGAGATTGGTGGAACATCTGGTTATCAATGGACTACAGGACCCAAGGCAGCATGGTTTCACAGGGGAGGTCATGTCAGACCAACCTCATTGAATTTTTGACTGGGTGACTAGGGAGGTGGATCAGGGAGGGCAGTGAACATGGCCTATCTGGACTTCAGCAAGGCCTTTGACACTGTGCCACATAGAAGACTATTACACAAACTGGGGAATATGGGTGGGCAGGAGCAGTGTGGTGGGTAGGTAACTGGCTGGGTGGCAGGACACAGAGGGTGGTGGTAAATGGCTGTCACTCCACAGAGGGAAGAGTGACCAGTGGGGTACCACAGGGATCAGTGCTGGGACTGGTCCTATTCAACATCTTCATCAGTGACATTGCAGGATCTAGAAGGCAGAATTTCACTGTTAGCTGATGACACAAAGCTCTGTAACAGAGTAGACACACCAGAGGGTGTAGACAGAATGAGAAGCGACCTGCAGAAACTTGAAGAATGGTCAGGGTTTGGCAGTTGAAATTCAATGCAAAGAAGTGCAAGATAATGCATATGGGGCACAAAACCCTGGCACAATATATCAGTTGGGAAGTGAGGATATAGCATGCACCAAGCAGGAAAGGGATCTTGGGGTTGTCATCTCTGATGACCTCAAGGTAGGGAAACAGTGTGACAAGGCAGCAGCTAAAGCAAATAGGATGCTGGGATGTATAGGCAGGGCATCACCAGCAGGAAAAGGGAGGTCATAATTCCGCTATACAAGACGCTAGTGAGGCCCCACCTGGAGTACAGTGTACAGTTCTGGAGACCATACCTCGTAAGGACATAGACAGGGTAGAGAAGGTTCAGAGGAGGGCAACAAAGATGGTGCATGGATTGCATCACAAGTCCTATGAAGACAGGTTGAAGGAACTGAACATGTACTCCCTGGAGGAGAGGAGGGGAGAGGGATATGATGGAGACATACAAGTATCTTACAGGGAGGAACAGAGTGCAGGAAAACACTATTTTTAAGTGAAAAGATGTTCCAGGACTAGAGGGCATGGGATGAAGTTGGAGGAGGAGATTCAGAGGAAACATGAGAAAGAATTTCTTCACAGAACGGGTGGTGGACAAGTGGAACACCCTGCCAGAGGAAGTGTTGGGCTGAAACAATCAATGGATTTAAGAATGCATGGGATAGACATAAAGGAATTCTAGAGGTCAGGGTAAGGGAAACAGACTTCTAGGAAAACAAACTGAACTTACAAGCTCAAATGGGAAGACTGGGTGGGCCATAGGCCCTTATCTGCTGACACTGTCTATGTATCTATGTATTTATCTATGTATTCATCCCTCAGCAGTATTTTTTTAACTCCCAAATTATTAACTTACTTTTACACTGGGGAACATTCACTTTCCTGAGGTCTGGAGGAGCGAACTGTTGTGGGGCGAATAGCCTATAATGGATTGTTGTGTTGCCACACACCTCTGCGTATGGTCCTAGAAATCAGCCAGGATGGGGAGTCCTATATAAGCGACTTGGGCAGGACCTGTCTCATTGATGACTATTTTGTAAGTATTGGTTCACAGCATGATGATGAAGTGCAGTGCATCAATAGTGCAGTATAAAAATCTGATAATTGTTTTTTAATACTCAACACCAATACGTTTTTGATTGTTGGGTGATTGCTACATGTTTAATGATAGAAGACCACTTGAGGTGTAGAGTTTATTTACAGGGTGTTACTACAGTATAATTAATGGGCTTCCTTTTTTCCATAGGGAAACTGTGTGAATTTGCCGTACTGAAGTAGTGTTTATTACGGCAAACACAAGCGCCGTTTCCCTCATTCCCACGACAAAGGCTCTGCAGTTCCTCACTTTCTGACCACTTGCCTCGGCTTGCCTTCTGTCTGAAAAGGAAACCGCCAGAACAGCAAAACTTCGCTGTATTTTTTTTTAATTACCTAATTTTAAACTCAACAGGGGAAAAGAAAACTGTACATAAGATTTTTAAAATGCAGACAGGACGAATGTGTAGAGTGGTAGAAAATGGAACTGGAGCGTGACTGCACAGAACGGCTAGTATTTTATAAATTGCTGTGGTGAAAAAGGAAACCAGCAATTATATAAAATAAAAAATAGGGTGGTGTGTGGAAACTCTAAGTTTACAAACCCCCTGGTGTTAGATGCTGTAATAAACCCATTGAGCTTTGCTCTTGGGGGTTTATGTAGCATCTAACACCTTGGGGTGTAAACGTCTTATAATTACTAGTTCACATTTTTCCCATAGTAAAAGCCGGTTGTAATTTGCGTTATAACAGCAAACACGTGCCGCTTTTACTATGGTAAAAGCAGAGCCACAGCAGCACCACTTTTGGAGCTTTTCTTTTTGCACTGTCTGGGGCTGTAAATGAATTTACTTTCTTTTTTATTAAACAGATCGGCGCAGGGCAGGCTGCATGTATTTTATGGTGGCATAGTGAAGGGCGGCTGGGGTCATTCAGGGCCTTTCTGTTCTGCTTGACGCCTCCTGCTTTATTCACCACCGCAGCTTGGCTACTGTGCCTCCTGTTTGGCTCCATCTCCCTTACTGCTGCAGCTCTTTGGCAGGCTACTTCCAAAATTGACCAACTTTAACTTAAAATGAGATTTTCAGCACCTCACTGCCGGATCGCCGTTGTCATGGAACCGCCTTACAGGTACTGCTCCTCCTCTTCCTGTCACTGCCTCTCTCCATATTTTATATAATTGCTCGGTGAGAAAACACGACCCCAGAAATGATAAAATAATAAAATATTGGGTGGTGTGTAAAAACAGTGTTTTACACACACCCTCGTTAATGGGATGCATTTCATAAACCCTCAGGCTTCGCCTCGGGTTTATGTAGCATCCCACAACTCGGTGTGTGTAAAATCTACACACATCACCCCATATATTATTCTCTATGTTGCACACACCATCCCATACTTTATTCTATTTATAGTCACATACTGTATTACAAGCATTCATATATCCATAGTAAAAATCGAAATTATAGGAGCTGTTGCTCTCTATAGTTAGAGCTGCATGATATGTTTGTGTAGTAAACCCCTGACTGCACAGCAAAAGTTTTGGCAGCATTTGACAACATTAGCTGAAATTTAACATGTGTTGTCTAGGAGGCAAGGTCTAAATCTGTGAAAAGTTTCGTAATGATGGCTTGTGCAGTTTTGAGCTCTCGTATATGTCATTTCCTGTAGATGTCTAATTTTTTTCCTATACTTAATATGGGATTTGGGTTTGCTCTCACGTACAGCCTACACAGAACGGAATTTTTCTGAAACTTTCAGGGTAGATGTGTGTTGTGCCAAGGTAGTGCTTTTGGAAGGTTTTGTGGAAAAATAAACATTTCCGAGTTGGAAGGATTTTAAGTTTTTTTTCTGTTCTGAGCATGCATGATAGGACTTTGGGGATAATATTCTGATACAATACCACAAATTCTGTGTTAGAGACCATTTTTTCTTACCACTTACTTCTCACAGCACCAAAAAAGGTTTTTATGTTGGAGCTGGCTGCCATCTTGTCCTCACCCCAAAAATAAAAAACATGGAAAATAAAATGAGATGGTAAACACCTGAACCTAGTTAAATGGGACCAGTTTAACTAGCTTCTGGTGCTTTTTTTAAATATGGGCAGAAAAAATCTGCACCGAAAATCTCAAAATCCAGGGTGCCCAGCTTAGTGGCTTTCACCTGTGTTTCTGCATGAGAACAGCAGACTTTGAGAATGCCGGCCGCGCTGGAGTTGTGCTGCTGGCTTTAGGTCAAGTTGTTAGCTGGCCATCCTGTTAACAGTTTTAGTGAGGTAGCAGGACCGCCAGCTGTACTGACAGCTTTCACACATTCAAAACAAGGAAGCAGCTGCACAGAGTGGCCTGCAACTTCAAACTCAAATAAATAGATACTGCACATAGCATATCATAACCCCTGACAGAATCTCAACTTTGTTTGACCTTGCCAGGTAAAACTGCTGTAATTCAACACATTTAATTTTTGTAATTGTTTTACCATGGGTTCATTTACATCTTTGAGGATATCTCTTGCAGCTGGTCGTACCTTAGTAACCCTAGCTGTCAGACACCAAGATCACATGGAAACATTTTGCTAACAGTCTATCTGTGGCTGCTTACAGCGGCGTGACTACTTTGGCACCCCCTATGTGGCAGTGGGCGGACCCACCCTCCTCAGTTCTTTTCTCACCATTGACCATCACACTTTGGACTGCATGAAGCACCTTTGCTTCAGTCAACCGTCGCTTTTCTCCTCAAACTTTCCAGCTTTTAATTTCTCACCCTAGTTTTCTTTTTTTTCATTATGTGTTTATCCTCCTCGCCCTGCCGCATTTCTCTCTTCCTCCAACTCCTCAACAGCCGCTATTTTACCTCCAGTCAGTCCAAGGCCTTGTATCACCATGGATTACCCCATGGTAGGGCAGAAGGGAGGGCCATCTCCCTCCCGAACACATATCCGGATCGGGCCTGAGGTTCCTTGAGTCCACAGCGAGGAGCAGTGGAGGGGCTTCTATAGAGCCAGCAGGTGGTGTTTTTCACTTTCTAGATCCCTCCCTGCGGCTGTGAGCGTGAATGCATGGAGGCATGCATGCACTATGATGCCACGCTATAAGTCTCCCTGACTCTGATGCTACCCCAGCCTCCACCGGGGTAGCCAAGGAGTGGGACATCATACTCACCCTTCCCGGGAGAGAGAGCTGTCGTTGGATGTGATCCTCTCCCTCCTCCCTGCTGATCCCGGTGGCCCGTGCTCGCTCCACAACATGGGTCACCGTGTAGTGCTAGTTGTGGCATCCAGCGCCTCAACCCTCAGCGCCACTGGGCTGGTTTTTCACCTAGTTTTCAATCACTTTATTCCTAAAGTGATTTCCACTTTTTCATTTATGCCTGGATCTGTGCCCCTCCATCTGTGGGTTTGACCCCTTGCCATCCCCATTCTTCACTGACTGGTACTATAGGGATTCAGTGTGTTGTGTCTTTCTTTAAATGGTGGTCAGCTAAAGTGCATCGATGGCTGTGCTGGTTGCCCACCAGGAACCCTGACTGTATCCTTATTGGGGCATGTCATGGGTGAGAATGGGATGGGTGCTTGAGGGTTGAAGGTGGAGGGGTAGACATCTTTTTCTCTGTCCAGCTGGTGGAGATGGGATTAAAAATTGCTGCAAGGGTGGGGAGATGTTTTTGTATAAACTAGCTTACTTCACCGGATGGGGAGAGAGGGTGGTACTGGGATTGTTACTGCTATAAGAGTGGGGGATGGGGGCTGTTGCTGCTGGCAGGGGACGGTGAGCACAGCACCTAGAGGACAGGGTAGGTGATCTTACCTTTTCTTTCTGTATTTAAAACAAAAACCTTCACCATGCCACTTTGATGTGGATTAGGAAAACATCACTATTCATCATGCAAAGTTCCTGACTTCTTGCCAGCCTTGATGGTCATGTTTAAATTTGCAACATCTGTAATCTCCTGTGCTGCTGGTCTGTTCCTCGACAGATGGCTCTGTTATGCATCCATTTGGAGCCTGCCTCTGGTGATATGCTACCTCCTGTACTTCTTGATTTCCTCCATTGTCAAGTGCAGCCACCAGGAGTACATTCTTAGTACTTCTTCGGTGGGCTTCAACCCCTTCCCATTTCCAACTCAGTGGCTCACCAGGAGCCCATTCCCATCATCAGTGCAGCTAGGGTTATAGCTGTCCTGATTTTCGAGGACTGTCCTGATTTGGACAGCTGTGTCCTGCAAAATGAAAAATACTAAATGTCCTGACATTATAGTAAAAAATATTTTCTGACTTTCTTCTAAATGTTGCAAAAACTAAAATACCTTACCTAAAATACCTTAAAATGATAAGAACACTAGAAACAAGTAAAAAACTATCACACATAGTCTTAATTCTGATTATTTAGAGAAAACACGTCCTATGCATTGGTTGAGGTTATATATTGTCCTTGAAAAATCATGTTTCAGTAAGAAATGTCCCACTTTGGGCTTCCTAAAAGGTGGTAACCCTAAGTGCAGCTCAATGATTCCCCTCAATACTTATGTAACCCATGCCCCAGCCACCAGCAGCATCTGACAACCGGACCTCTAACTCGTGTCACAAACAGGGCAAACAGGCCACCAGATGGCATAAACAAAAGGCATCACCCCTAGCAATGAGGTGATTACCTGGCTCGGCAGTCTAAAAGGGTTGGGGGTTTAGGGTACAAAATAACATTTACTGTATATTTAATCCAGGTTCTGGGGAAAGGTGCTAGGCATAAGCTAGGTCTAAAACTATCACAGGGGCCCTAATAACAATCAACACTGGAAGCAGAAATCTAATGTCCACACAGGAATTGGGATTGTGAAGTGTGACTTTATTCTGACAGACAAGCTGGAAAATGCAGACAGGATGGTTCCCAAGTTTTACATTGTACACACACAGAAGCAGACTTTTTTTCGCTTTTCAGAACAACAATAGTTATGGCAATTTAGAGCAACATTTCATCAAACACAATTTTGTTTTTGTTGTTTTAACCAGGAATAGCACACTAAGCTGAAAGCTTTTTACAGGAGTGACCTGGGAGCACAAGGAGGTTAAGTGACTTGCTCAGGTCAGTTTGACCTGTCCATTCCTCTGTACTAGGAATTTCTGGACTTTTACTTCCAACAAAGTGTATTATTGTGGGGTTTCACACACTTAAAACATTTTCCTGGTGCGATAACATCCATTAACATGGCCAGTTTAAACTGGTGCCCACACGTGAATCAGTTAGTCTCTGACCGGGGAATCATAAGGTAGAAAAAATCGGCAGACTGGATGGGCTTTGATGTCCTTATCTGTCATCAACTTCTATGTTTCAAACTGGGGTTATGCCCAATCCTACCCCATGCCCAGGCTCTGCCATTCCTTCTGGGTTACTCCAAACAAGGATCCTCCATTTCCCAAATGCTAAAGGCCATCAACACTTGATCTTGAAACATTTAGGACATTTTGTGGTGAAACCGAGGCTCTGACAGGTGCACTCTAGACTTATCTCTGGGCACATACACCTCAGACCAACCCCAAAAACATAGTCCCATTAATCTGTACTCACGGCCTTGTTTGTTCCTTTGTTTCAGACATGGAAATTCAAAGGAAAACCTCTCTTCCTTCCAGGTATCTTTGTCACAGATGCCCAACTGAACACACATATCTCTCTTTTGGCAACTGAAAACATTGGGATCTTTAGGGATTTCCCTTGGCGCCACTGAAACACAGTCTATTCAGACAAATGGTTTCCACCACTTCAGTTGGCACTGATGCTGTTCCCCAAACTAGGGTGAGAAAAATGACCGAGGTCCTTCACCCAGTCAGCCACTGGACTGACCAGCAGGAAGCTCCTCTCTGTTCCACTGCTAACTACAGACTGACTACACTACTGTCTCAACATTCTAAACTCCCCAGAGCAGCTGATTCCAAAGTGATTTATGCTGCTGCGAGACTTCTAAATGGCATAATCCATTCTCTGCCCAGCCTAGCTGAGTAAACAATGATGTCATCTACCCCAGAGCTCCTAATGAGCTCTCTACCTTCCTAGGGCTAACCTGATGGGATCCCAGTAACCCCAGGGGACTGGGTGGTTACACTTATCCCCTGGATGCCAACTGGTACAGCCCCTTCCTTACAACTGTGGCCATCTTAACTACATTATCACAAATGTAATGTAATGCACTAAACACAATGCATGTCTGTTTCATCACATCAAGATTTTGCAATAATAAAATTAGGGCAGCATTGTCAATGCAAATTAATGTGCATTTTGTGTTAAATATCTGTTTAAAAGGGTCCACTTGATAGCCCAGGGGAGCACGATGCCCTTCCATGCCAGCGACCATGTTCAAGAGTGCACATATGAAGCTGGATTGCAGCAGTCCTGGGTGGGAGTTCTGCTGAGTGCAGTGTGAACCAGCCTGGAAAGGACACACCTGACATCTGGCACTGCAGCAAATGTTTGTGGTGGGCCAGGTAGCTTACTCTCTTGAAAGCAGTGCATGGCCAGTGTGTGCTGTGGTGTGTGAGGTTGTCAGAGGCTACCCTGACACTAGGGATAGGTGAGGTCCTCAGGAAAAGGGCAGCATACAAAAAATACTAGGGCACTGGCCCACCAGAATTGGCAGCATTGGACTTGTCGGGTCCTACAGTGCCTTAGGTGAATTCCACTAGCCTTAATGATGGGGAGGGGCAGATGGGACTGAGAGTCACAAGTGGTGTGCCTGAAGATGGAGTAGGCGATGGACCAGGGGCCAGAAAGTTCTATAAGATATATATATATACACATATGTGTATATATATATATATATATATATATATTTTAAAAGGAAGGAAATGCATTGCAAAAACCTATGCTTATACATCAGTTTGAGTTATAGCACAAAGCCATGAAAAGCAGGGACTTAGACTATGATTGAACTGTGACTGTAGGGTAAAATGTCCCTGAATCATGGTGAATTTGTGGCATGATGTTGCTTGGGGAGTAAACAATATCTTGAAGGAGCACTGGGGTTACTCTACCTTTGGCACCCTCTCTCAAAGCATTGGTGTGTGAGGAAAGTTTCATGCCTTGAAAGAAAGAGTGCTGAAGTTAGGGTAATGCCAAACTGTTTCAAGCTAATATTCAAACCCTGAAGAACCCCACACCCAGGGCCGTCATGCCCATACAAGTCTGGAAGGGACCATGTTCCCAAATTCCCATCCAAATAATGCTTTTGAATAGAGCAAGGGCAGCAAAAGTATAACTTTAGTTCCCTCCTTGATTAAATTGTAATTGTGTGGCCCAAGAAATGTTTTTGGCATAATGTCCCTGATCACAATCACCAAGCAAGTGGACTCTTGCCTTGATATCAGACAGGCTCGGGGCGCCTCACCATGCTGAGGGTAGTCTACAGGCCTCCAGAACAAGAAGAGGAGTTGAATACAGCACTTGAGGAAGTCACCATCAGAACGGTGAGTAAGGGGAGGGACTGCTAGTTGGTGACTTCAATCTGCCAGATGTGGAGTGGAGCATTCCAACTGCAGTTTCCACAAGGAGAAGGGTCATCCATGACTCTCTACAAGGGGCTTTTATTTGGCAGCTAGTCAAAGAACCCACTAGGGCCAGGGCCAGGGCAGTGATGGCCTGGTGCTTATAAACAGGGACAGCATTGCAGATGTCACAGTGGGCAGTTCCCCAGGTACAAGTGATCCTGGATTTTAGAAATGGGACACTAGCTCAGAATCTGCCATAGGGAATATTGCTAAAGAGGTGAAGAGTCACAGTGGGCAAAGATAAGGGAGGGTATGACTAAAGCAGCTAACCCCTGCATGAAGGAAGTGAGTAAAAGCAGAAGGAAAATAGACTGTTCTAGTTCTCTAAAGAAGTGGAAAGGGTGATGAAGGAAAACAGAGTGTCATTCAGGAGGTATAAGGAAGCAGAGGGAGGAGGACAGGGAGGTATACCTAGTAAAGCATAAGGAAGCAATCAGGGTGGTGAGGGAGCAAAGGTGCAGACACAGGAAAGAATGGCCAAATAGGTCACTAAGGAGCATTAGACTTTCATCAGATACATATGGGAGAAGAGGAAAGCAAGGTGAGGAATAGTGAGGATTAGAAGGTTGGAGGGTGAGACTAAGCAGAAGAGGACCAAGTAGAAGAAGACATCCTGAACAGTACTCCTGCTCAGTCTTCATAGTAGAAAGAGCGGGATGGATCCACAGGAAGTAGCAGGAACAGGGGAAGATGGGAACAAGTCAATTTCAGAAGAAAGAGTCTGGAAGGGAATTGCAGCTCTGAAGGTGGACGGTTGTGGGACCTGTCGGGATACACCCAGGGGCTCTAAAGGAACTCAGGGAGGTGTTTGCTGCCCCACTAACAGCCTTGTTCAACAGCTCACTGGAAAAGGATGTAGTTTTGTAGGACTGGAGAAGAGCTTATATGGTCCCTCTACGTAATAGTGGCAGCAGGGAGGAAGCTAGCAACCATAGGCTGGTCAGTCTTACCCTAGTGGTGGGAAATTAATGGAAACCTTGCTAAAGGAAAGTCTGGTTGAGTATCTTGCATCCAGTGATCTGATGGAGTTCCTTCTTTGACTGGGTGACCTAGGAAAGAGATCAGGGAAGGCAGTGGATGTGGCCCAAGGCCTTTGGCACTGTGCCACACAGGAAGCTGATAAAGAAACTAAGCAGCCTGAGGGTGGGATCTAAAGTGGTGAATTTAGTTAGAAACTGGTTAATGGATAGGAGACAGATGGTGGTGGTGGTAAATGGCACTAACTTGAATGATGTAAGTGACCAGCGTGGTGCCACAGTACTCTTCCTGCAGTCCTCCCTGGCATTCCAATCCTCACTGGATAGATATCATCTACTGTGGCACATCAAGAACTGAACATACTAAAGCAGAGGTACTATGCAAACAATTTGCATTTCATTCTCAATGACCCATGTACAAGACATCATTGTTTTCTATACAAGGATCTAAACTAGCTAGGACTAGATTATAGGGAATGTCGCATGTTAAAAATTATGTTGAAGGGTTAAAACAACCAGCACATTAATTGTTTTATATATTGTGTTACCCGCCATTTGTTTTGCTAACGTCTTCTTTGTTCTGCATAAGATGGTTAGAACCAGTTTTATTGTGCTGCCATTAATGAGATGTATAATGCTTGGACTACTGGGAGTTCATACTGTTGCCGGTATTTTGACATTCAAACTTGTACTTTATTTGGCTGACTTTGTATCATATTTAAAACTTTAATAAAGTACATTCAGTTTAAATAAAAGAACAGGGCTGAGATCATCAGACAGCCTGGAATTGTTGGTCCCTTTACTAAGACAAATGTTGTCAGGGTGTCCATTCTGTTCCAAGGGCCCTATAATTGGAATTATGTTCTGATACAGTTAAGAACTAATTCAAACCCTTAAAATTTGGTAATGTTCATAACTGGCTCATGCAACAGGCCAACCTGCCACTAACACTAACCCAATCTTGACAATGGCTGGAAAATATTTTTTGGCGGAAGATGACATCGCAGAGGGGCTTAAATGGCAAGGTGTGCCTGTTCGCGAATGATACTAAAATCTGCAACAGGGTTGACACCCCAATGGAGTAACTAAAATGGCAACAGACCTGAAGTGACTTGAAAATGGTCAGAGACCTGGCAACTGAGGTTCAATGCAAAAATGTAAAATCATGCACCTAGGAAAACGTAACCTCAAGGAGCAGTACTATAAATGGAGAAAACGACTGCCTCCAACCAGAACGTGACCTGGGATTCATCATAACTGATTACCTAAAGGCAGCCAAACAATGTGAAAAGGCACCACTGAAAACAAATAACATGCGCAGATGCATCGGGAGGGCATAACCAGTAGGAAGGGAGGTGGTTATGCCACTTTAGGAGGTCGATGGTGAAGCCCACCTGGAGTACTGTGTACAGTTCTGGAGGCCCACTTCAGGAAGGACATGTATGCAGTCCAGAAAAGCGACTAAGATGGTGTGGGAATGCACCTGAAACCTTATGAGGAGAGACTGGGAGAGTTGAATATGTACACGCTGCAGCAGAGAAGGGACGGGGACATGACCGAGAGCTTCAAATGTCTCAAAGGCATAAATAGGGGAAATGACCAACTTCTTTTAGATACACAGTCAAACTAGAACAAGGGGCCATGAAGTAAGACTGAGGGGTGGAAAACTTAGAGGAAACACAAGGACGTTTTCTTCACTGAGAGAGTTGTGGACCCATGGAACCGCTCCAGAAGAGGTGGTGGAGTCAGAAACAATAAATGAGTTCAAGAGCTTGGGACAGACACAGACGGATCCTAGTACATGATAGAATTAAATAAATGGGGATAGCTTAGAAAACAAAAAACAGGCAGACTTGATGGACCAGGCCCCCTTCTGCTGACATGTTCTATGTTTCATTTTTTAACTAGCTATTACTTTCTCCCAGCTCCTGGTTGGCTGTATATTCCAACTGTTCTCCTGGCCTGCACCCCGATATCAGGCTGACTTCCCTGTATCCCTTGGCTTACCCTCTGTGGGGTGATGAGGAGCCCCTGAACTCAGCTCACCTAGACAGGACCCAAACTGGGAGAAGCACCATTCAGGGTTGGGCTGCAGAGGATGAAGCTCATGCTGCCCAACCAGGAGCCTTTTTCCTTGTTCTGTGTGGTCCCTGCAGAGGTGGAGCGTGCAATGCTGCCAGCGACAGCGCCTGCATGCTTCCAATGTGCACCCCATCAGGAGTCTTCCCACCTTTACCCTTGTAGATGCAGCATTGGTGTGCTAGCCCCAGCCACCACTAGGGTCAGGCATGCACAGACATCTAGTCACCCCCTCCTTGGAGAAGGAGAGCTGTCCCTGGGATACTCGATGCTTCTCCTCTCCTCTCCTCTCCTCTCCTGCTGACCCCTGGCAGCCCATGCTCACTCCTGGACATGTGTCACTGGTGTGGCAGGAGGTGTGGCATCCAGTGCATCAGCCTTCAATGCCACGGGCGGCCCTATGCTAATATGTTAAAGTTTCTTTTAGAACTCATTGCACTTACTTGACTACTATCAGATTGATATTATAGAATGTAATTCCCCATTTCATAGGAAATATGTATATGTGCTGTCAGCAGTTTATCTATTTGAAGGATTTTTATCTTTTACAATTTTATACTTTTTGTTAGGGCTGCAAGTTTGGTTCTACAAAAGAATCAGACACCTCAGTCTTCAGGTGTTCAATTCTTTTGGACCATGGCGACCTTTAGTGCGATAGGTGGACTTTTGGTTGACTGGTTCGCCATGGTCCAAATAAGGGCAGACCAGAAGAACCAGTCAAACTGCAGACTACAGTTCGCACCCATTGCTATTAGTTTGTAGCCCTAAATTGTCATCAACAGGCCCTGACAGAAACCTGCCCCACAGAACGCTGCCTGATGCCCTTACTCACTGCTGCCCAATCACATTTGCAAAGCATCTTTTGTAACATTTTATACACAGAATCCCCCACAGAAACCACAGCCTTTCTCCCTTACCATTCTCCACTACCAGATCACATTTTAGAAAGCTATTTCATTTTATACACAGAAATCCCTCCCTGGAAAACACAGCCATTCTCCCTACTAAATCACATTTTACAAAGTTTACTCATTATGTTTTTATGCAATCCCCTGAAACCACAGCCATTCTCTCCTACAGTTCCCTCCTCCTCCTGTATCACCAGCAGACTGCTGCTGCTTGAAAATAACTACTGGCCCCAGCCCATTTACACCCTTCTTTTCCCTCATCTTCCTCATTGATCTTCCTGCTGAGCTTCCACTTGATTCATGACTAATCGAAGATTTCTACTTGTCCGAAACACCTGCACCACATTGCTGAGCTGCCTGCAGCCATCTTGCAAACACTCGTAGCTTTCATTGTGTGGTATGCTAATGAGGATTACAACTAAATGACAGAATTGGTAGCCTCATTAGCATACCCCACATGCCGGAAGCCACCTGGTGTGTGGAGATGGCTATGGGTGTGAACAAGTCCATGATTTGGTGAACTTTACAGGTTCAACTGCCAAAATTCACGTGGTCAAACTTTGGAAGGTTTGCACATCCCTACTGTTTGTATATGTTTGATATGTTCTTCCATATTTATGTAATCAGATGTCTGTATGCAAATGTCACCCATGGAAAAGAAGCCATTTGGCTTAATAAGGATTGTCCATGTTTACGTTTAAATGAGTAAAACAATGTACTACTACTGCAGAAAATCACACTCTCTGAATGACTGAACAGAGGGCTTTAATTCAAGATGGAATGGCTGCCTACTATATGCCATGGATAGGTACCCTACATCATTTTTTTATTTATTTAGTGATTCAGAAAAGACCTTTGGCGCAAGCTCTTTACAAAGGTTCCACGTCATAGATTGCAAAACAAAGAACAATAGGAGAAAGCAAAGGTACATCACAATGAACGATACAGCTTGGATTCAGAACTTACAGAATAACTCAAAACATAGGAACAAGTTAAAAACAAGAAAACACTTTATGAGGGTGTGTGTGGGGATAAGCAGCCACAAAGTGCCTTGTCAGTAGTTCAGAGGATGGGGACAGCTGGCAGTGGGGGTGAAGAAAGGAGGTATGAGAAAGAGAGGTAGGTACTGCGGTGGAGGTGAAGGGTGGGGAAGGAGTATAGGGAGAAACAGGGGTGAGGGAGGCTGAGCAGAGAAGACATGCTAGAGTAAATGGTGGGGTGGGAGGGGCATGGTGGCAGCTTGCATTAATAGTGACTGTTAGGAAACTCATGGGCCTGGGAGTTGGGGGAGGGAGGAAGGTGGGGTGGTGGTTGCTGAAGGAGCATGAGGTGAACTGATTGCTGAGGCAAGTCATGAGAAGGGACAGAGGAGGGGGTACCTGAGGCCTGCCTAGTGCTTGCTGGGGACAGACAGAGCGGATGTGGCTGGACTTAGGGGCAGCTGCACTTAGAGATTGTTATTAGGTGCTGTTTGAGGTCAGTTTTGAATTGGGCCAGACAATTGGTGGCCAAGAGGTGCCTGGGAGTTCATTTATTCACAGGGGCCCAGTAGGCAAATGCACATTGCCCAAGAAAGGTGCGACAAAAGGGGATAGCCAAGGCCCCACTAGTACTCCCCCTGGTGACCTGTAATGAGTTGGCCTCCTTGATCAAATTGCCTACTCAAGGTGGTGTTTTACCCAATAGAGCCTTCTTCCCTAGGATGCAAGTCTGGAATTTGATCCTGTTTCTTAATGACAGCCAATTTGCATGTTCGTACAGAGTACAGGTGTGCATGCCACACTCAGCATCAAGTTAAGTCTGCAGGCTTTGTTGAGCACAGTCTGAACCCTCTTGAGTGCTGTATTCATTGCCGCCCGTTAGACCACTAGTCCATAGTGAATAGTAGATATGATAGAGATGTGGACTGAGAGGTGGAGTGCCTCCGGAGAGAGGTATTGACTGTGCCTGTACAAGACACCAATCTTGGTATTGACTGTCTTGACCAGAGAGTCAATATGGTGCGCAAACATGAGGTATCATCTATTATGACCCCAGATACTTGAACAAGTGGACCTGTTCCAGCGACTCACTGCATGAGTTAGAGATGATGAGGTGGTGGTGCTTATTTTTGTTGTGGTTGCTGGATATAAGCATGGCCTTGGTCTTCATGTAGTTTAGTAGCAACTATGACTACAGAACCAGTCCTCGAGTTTGGAGAAGGAGTTCTGCAGCTCAGATTGTAGGGGCAGCCTGAGATGTGCTGCTGCTCAGGAGCACAGCATCATCTGCATATAGTATGAGTTTGGTGTCTTGAGGCTGTGGGAAGGTCATTTAAGAAGAGACTGAAGAGTAAGGGCCCAGTATTGATCCCTGAGGTACCCCTAATGATACCTCTCTTGTGCTGGATACTGTTTACCCAGTTTTACACATTGATTTCTCCATATCAGGTAGTCTTAGAACCAACAAAGGGCATTGGGCGCCACACCCATGTTATGCAACTGGGTCAGTGCTGAATTGGTTGACTCTATCAAAGGCTTTGGTGAGGTCAATAAAACAGACCCCACCAGTCTGCCTTCATCCAGGGCCTTATGTGCATAGTCCATGTAGTCCGGCAGGGGCAGTGGTGGCACTGTGATTTTGTCTGAAGCCATGCTGGTTGGGGCATAGTAGATTATACTTATTGAGGTAGTTGATGAGTTGGCCCATCACAATCTTTCCAGTGCCTTGGACAGAGGAGAGAGGATCGAGATGGTCTGTAGTTGCTACCAGAGACTGTCGCCTTTATGCACTGGTGTTACTAGGCCTGCTTCCAAACCACTGGGAATTGGGCAAGGGCCAGGGACTTGTTGTACACATAGTAATGGGCACTATAAGAACGTCCAGGGTGAGGGATAGAAGTTTCATGTCTATCCCGTCACTGCCCCTCTGGTCTTACCTAGTACTTTCTTGACCATAGTTAGGGCCTCCTTCACTGTCATCCTTTAAAAGTAGAAGGTCGGGTGAGAACACTCAGTAGATACATTGTTAGAATGGTCCAAACCAGGTTGAAAATAGGCAGGTGGTAACACTGGGGTAAGATCGGGAAGGCCTTATTGAAGGCTTCTGCAATAGCTAGAGGGTCTGTAGTGGGGTGTTACTGATACTGAGCAGCTGAGGGTGCTTCTTGTCTTCCTTTCAAGGGATGCTTTTGATGTTATCCCAGAATCTTTTCCGTCACCCAAGAATTGCAAAGCTGGGCCTTATGATAGTTGGTTTGGTGAGCCAGATTAGCTTGGTGCAGTGGTTTCTGGCCAGTCTGTAACACTGGTAGTCATGCTTGCTACTTGTGTTTCTGGCCTTCTCCCAGAGTATATCACTTTCTTTCAGGTGGGAGAGTTCCCCATCAATCCAGCCATTTGCCTGCCTCTGAATTTTCTTTTCGTGAGCAGAGCATAGATGTAGATGGAGCTAAAGCCTTTAATGAAGTAACTGAGGGCCTGATCAAGGGCAGGCGCCAGGTTGATAGGAGTCCAGTCATGTAGGTCAAGGGCTGATTTGAGGGCTCCAAGTTTACCCTTCCTCAAGACCCTGCTTTCAATGAAGATGGGTGGGCTTTTGGTAAATTTATTAGATCACAGGAAGGTGATTGAGGAGTGGTCACTTAGCGTGTCCAGGAGAACCTTGATCTCAGAGATCGGGATGGTGAGGTTGCTAGGACCCAGTCTAGAAGGGTACTGTTTCCTGTCTTATAGTTCTGCCTGGTGGGGCAGGTGACAAGTTGTGTCAGATTGGAGGTGGCTATCAGATCCTGAAAGGGCAGCCTCCTTTCCATCAGTTTATGTTAAAGTCCCCAGTATTGACGGCGCCATCCCCTTTGGAAGGGTGCTGATAACGTCCGTAATTGTGGGAAGGTCTGCTGTGGCTTTGTTGGGGGCAGGTAGATCATGGCAAGGATAAGAGTTTTGTCTATCTGACTGACCTGTGCCTTTATCACTATTGTCTCATGGTCCTCAGCCACCCTGGTTCCAGGGAGGATGGAGCACTGCAAGAGTCCCAGGCATAGATGAGGCATCCCCGCCTCTCTTGCCTATTCTATCAATCCTGTATGCTTGGAAGCCTTTGAGGGCAACTCCGCTATCTTTATAACTTTCTTCAAACATTTAAAACAACAATCCATATAATCCATATAATATAATTCATACAAAGGTTTAATACAGGATCAACTGATCAGTTATTGTCTGAGTTAGTCTTAGTTCATATCATAGACACAGGTACTGAAGAAGTTGTATAGGTCACGGGGTCAGATATGCAAGATAAGAAAGAGGATATCTGTTCACCTCCCGAACCCCCAAACAAGCCTAAGTAAGGAAGATCCTTCAAGGTACAAATTCTGACTTTAGTGGAGATATGAAGACCATCTCCTCCACATTAATTCAAATACTTAGGGCCTCTTATTTAGTATAGCTGTGATAGATTTCATTTTGTATATTTCTATCATAATGTCCTGCCATTGTCTGATTAATATGGAATCCTGAGTCAGCCATTTCTTGTAATTGTCTTCTGGGCAGCCAAATGGCTATCTTCAGAAGCTTGCTCATATGTGGGTCTCTACATTCCTCAGGAAGTCAGAAAAGAAGAACAATGTGGGAGTAAGCTAACCCTGGGAGTGAACATCAGAGCCAGGGCTTGCTGTAGATCACTAAAAAGGAAGCCAATCTGGAATACTCCCACATTGTATGAGCCAGTGCAGCTGGTGAATATCCGCACCCTTTCCAACAAATGGAAGGTCTGGTGTGCTGGTATTTAGCTTGAATTTTAGGTGTTATAAAGTATTTGTGGTAACTTTCCAGCCAAATTTTTTCAAAGATATTGCTGAGATTCCCCAATGAAGTTTAATTAAGTGTCTCTCCCACATGTTCTCCTCTATCCCAATCACCAAGTCTGCTTCCCAGAACTTTGCTATCTTAATCCTACTGGTCAACCGGGTCTCTGTAGGCAGAGGATGTCAGGGGTATGGAGGGCCATCTATGCCTGTAGTTGGTCAGATTTTGTGGTTAAACTGCAGATGTTCAGTGAGGCTACTTTTAGGCCTTTAACCTTATGAACACTAGGGCCGTTGAAGTGAGTGGGCTTGGGTTCGAGTGAATGTTGCCAGAGAGGAGCAGAAGATAAAGATGACCTTTCTGGCAGAAAGGTTTATGCTAAATTCAGCTTGTACCTTCTGCCGCTGAGGCTTCGGTGATTCAGGTGGTTGGACACCAGTTTAATTATTACGGCAAAGCTAATCATTACTACCCCTATGCTAGGGAGGCATATGGCCACCCATGTTTGTTGGTAAAGCTAAGTGAGTCGCTGCCTACAGCCAAGTGAGGTAGTTTCAAAAGGTGCATTTGACAGCCATGCATTAGCCCAGTAGTGGTCAGAGGGGGTAGCAGCGCCTGGCTAGGCATCTGGTGCTGGCTGTACCAAGCCAGGTAGCAAGGAGCAGAAGGAGATGGCACCCCTTGATAGAACATGGCAGCTTGATTCAGTCGTCAAGCCTGACACACTGGTGCCAAAGTGAGGCTGTACAGTTAACCACTGTACTTGGTGGGTAATGAACAGGCAGTACAGCTTTAAGAGGCTGCTTGCAGTTTGTAGCTGAAGTGGGTAGAATTAGCAAGTGTGGGCATGGCTACTGTGTATTTAATAGAGGCGGGGCAGGCAGTGTGGGACAAAATTCTGTTTGGCTATAAAATTAAAAAGCAGGCTCTGGTTTCCAAGAAAAAGCCATGAGAGAAAGCACCAGGAGAGCAAGGCAGAAGGAGATCTAGAAAAGAGGTCAGCAAAGGCACAGCACAACTAGCTGTATAGAGTAGGGGCAACTCAGACCCAAGAAGGAGAGAAAGGCAGGTGCATACTGACTGACACAGCACCAGAAGGAAGTTGATGTTTAGTAGCTGCTTGCCTACAGGATGGGTTGTAGGAAGCCAATAAAAAACAAAAGGAACACAAGGGTGTGGCCTATTGTGTATTTAATAGAGGCCGGGTCGGGGTGGGTGGGACGAAAACACAGATGTCCATGAAAGTCATAAAGCTGGCAAGCAGAAAGCCAAGGAAACCCAGTATGTAGGTATAGTAATGGCATTTTAGAAATGAGGCACCTGCTTGACAATAGTTGGGGAGCAAATGGAGGAGAGAGAACAGAGCTAGAGGGAGGAGGAATCCTAGCTGGGAGAATACACTTGTCAGGAAATAGAGGAGCTGGAAGTTTGGCTGGCAGGCAGGTAGTGAGAAATAGGTAGGCAGATCAAATTGGGGAGCAGGACGAGATGGGAATGCACTTGGCAGGTGATAAGGGTAGCTGTCACTTTGACTTAGAGGCATGAGAGGCAGAGAAAGAGTGTGGAGATATGAGAGAGCTAGAAGGAGGAGTTACACTAGATAGGGAATGTGTTTTGCAAGATTCAGTGTTGCTGTCACTTTAAGCTTGAGCAGCTGGCTGGCAATAGCCTGTAGGAGTGAGCTAGTAAGCCGGGGTGGGGGTTGGAAGTGTATTTAAACAGGACCGGGGGGGGGCACAAAAAATCAGGCCCCTTCCTGGAGGTAATCAGTCCCTGAGAGCGAGTCCATACCTGGGCTTCTGTGAGGGATGGTAGCTCAGACCCAGACTGCAGATGGCAGTCTGGCAGGTCGGGTTCATCAGAGAACCATGGCTGTGGCTTTTTTTTTCAACTTTCTTTCCTCTGGTCATGGTCCCAGGAGCCTGTTTCAGGCATCCAACCTTGCTCCTGTCCTGCCTGAAGTCCCCTCCAACTGTACCTTCCTCTGCCCACCGCGCCTTGCAGCTGGCACCCCAACTAACCCCTCTGGGGTGGGGCGCCCCATCCTACCTTGGGCGCCTCCCACAAAATAGACTCCAGCTGCAGACGTGGCCCCGGGTGGAGGATCTGGTTGTCGTAGAGTCGGATCGGGTCGGTGCATGTGGGATTGGTGCCGCCACCTACCCCTGGAACCGGGTTTTCAATTTTCTCCCTGCTGCCTACTTTGGCTTCATAGAACACTATCCAATAATCTGCCTACTTACATCTCAAGTCTCTTCACACGGGCCAAGGGATCGTATGGCCTGAGACGTTTCTCCTTACTCTGCTTCCAGATTCCTAAAGTGAACACGGCATATGGGGGGCTGCCATCAACTTCTCACTCCTATCATTATGGAATACCATGCAAAACTCCTAAAACTCATCTCACTCCCAGGCATATTCTCATTTAAAGCTTCATTAACCGTATTGTTGTCGGAAGCCTGCAACTGTTTTCGTAGACACTGATCAATCTACATCATGCTCTTTTACAAATTTTGCAGCTAATTGTCGATCAAGATTCCTCCCTATTAAAGGTTGCCTAGCTCTCTTAATTCATTCTGGCCTTCTTATTCCACTCAGCTACCTCTATCATACCTAGTTTCTCTTAGCTGCCCTCCTCCCCATTCTTACCATCTCTACCTTACTATTG
The DNA here is from genome assembly GCA_016271365.2 of Neoceratodus forsteri. Taxonomy (NCBI): domain Eukaryota; kingdom Metazoa; phylum Chordata; order Ceratodontiformes; family Ceratodontidae; genus Neoceratodus; species Neoceratodus forsteri. The sequence goes on along the minus strand of JADMNL010000024.1, from coordinate 51,402,897 downwards.
TCCTTAGAGTGACTAGGATTCTTGCTTCCTACTTCCTACATATCTTTGCTCCGAATTATATGTGTTCACCATATTTGACAGGCAGTTGATATTGGCCTTCCGTGGTTCACCTGTATATATATTATTTTGTACTACCCTACTGGAGTTATGCTTGTTCTGATTTGCAACTTACTATTGTGCAATGGTTTCTACATTTTTTTTCCTTTTGTTACTACCTTAACCCATTTGTATTTTTCCTTGTACTAAACTGCAATGTATTATTGCCCAGGACCACCTTGAAAATGAGCTTGCTCAATGGTGTATATGCCTGGTTAAATAAAGTGATTGATTGATAAAGTGATTGATTGATTCCTCCTCTCTTGCGTAGGCACCCCTGATGTCAAGCGACGGCAACCCTGCTAATATCAGCTGCACTAATTTGTGCTGTCTGTGCACTACAGCACCTGATCTCCACGGGGCAGCTGGTGCACGGAGAAACCCAGCCCGCCCCGGGAGAGGAGAGCTGTCCATCGAGCGCTCAATCTCTCCCTCTCCTGCGGACCCCTGCTGGACCCAGGCTCATTCCTGAACCTGGGCCGCCAGCATGGTGCAAGGTGTGGCTTCCAGCACTCTCAGAACCTCAGCGCCACTGGGCTGGGCTCACAGCTGTGGCTCTTGGACTACCGGAAAAGAGAATGATGGGAAATTAAATGAGAGAGGCAGGGGTGGGGTTGTTCATGGAGCTAAAAGAAATGCAAAATTGCTTAAACAGGGGTGGGCTGCAGACCAAAATGTTAGGCAAGGTTACATTAGTCCCCAAAAGATGCAGACTGTATCAAAGACTGTGCTTTTTTTTTTTGCAATTAGAATTTTATTGGGTCACTTTAAAATCAATAGTACACAATGTGTACTAGTCACGATTATAAATACATCATTAAATCCAGTTGTTAGTAAATACAGTCTTCATAAATAATCAATAAACCCTGAGACATAAAATATGTAGGGTGCAGAATGAAATCATTACAAATTTATGAAGTCACGGGTAGCCAGTCTTCCATTTCATTGTTGTATAGCTTCCAAGATGAGTCAACATTGTGGAAAAAGTCTGCATTGTATAAAAATCTGAGAAAAGTGGCTTCCATTCAAATTTTGAAGAAACAGATTGTCATTTGGATTCTGCCAATATATTAGAATCAACCTTTTCACTGCCATGTTGTTGGCTTTGAGTATTGCCCATTCTCTCTGTTCCACTGATATTTTTTATTTATCATTCCTAATATTATGTAGCATGCTTCTTTCCTGCCTTGTAAACGGATATCTGTTCTTTCCAGAATGTCACATGATTGAAGCCACCAAAGTTTACTAAGAGTACACTCCCAGAATAAATGAAGAATATCAGCATTTGGTTGCCCACAATGCCAACAGTTTGAATCTGGTTTAACCTTCATTTTAAAACATTTATTTGTATGGATTCATAATAATGGACTTTGGAGAGATTACCTCCCAGGCAGCTCTTTTACTTCTGTACCCAGGCTCAGTTAAGAATAAGGGGCATCTATACTTTTTAGGTATCCTTTTTAATGCTACGAAAAGACCATTACACTTTTCTGGCTTAAACCAAACTCTCCTACTCTACCTCAATGGCAAGATATAATTTGGGACAGATGTAAAATGGAAAGTATGACATCCTATCTTCAAAAAACAGAAGAAACAATTCAGAATAGGTGGAGCCCATGACTATTCTACATTTTATTTATTAAATTATTTGAAAGTTTCACCAGGAAGATGTACTGAGCAAGGATTGCATGTTTCAGATGTGCCCTGGGAAGGGAGTAGGAAAGGGACAGAGGAATAGGAACAACAATACTGTACATTGCAAAATGATAACAGTAAGTACAGAAGTAATAAGTGCTTAACATTACATTGTGTACAGGAATTATAAACAGTAATATTATAAACATTGAGTACATGAATTATAAACAGTAACATTATAAATAGTAACACTGGGTACAGAGATGATAGATATGAGTAAATATCCCAGTGATACAGCAATAGAAGGATTTGTAGACATCAATTCAACCACCGATACAGCAATAGCAAGGATTTGTAGACATAAATTTAACACTACTAAATTCAACAATTAGTGGAAAGTTATAAGTGCTAGATGTGACTTAATTGGATAGTAATTCAGGTAAAGGGACATGGCCTCCATAAGACCAGAGTTTGTTCCTGAGGGTGGGAGAGTAACTGATAAAGGGAGTGGGTAGAAACAGGCTGGACTTAGGGGCCAGTCTGTATAGCAGACTCTTACAGGCTTATTGATCAGTAAGGGTGGCAACTATAGTAATTTGTTTATATGTGCTGAAATATATAGGTTACTGGCATGCAATATATATCCTATTCCTACTCTCCATTGAAGAAATAACTCATCTTGTCTGGTGGATTGTAAAACTGCAATAATTTTTCTTAATAAAATTCAAGTTTAAAAATTAATAATTTGTATGGAGAATAATAGGTCCTATTATTTAATCTTGAATTGAATAGATTTATCTGTTGATAATTTATAATCTTTGGACAGAATTATAAGCCATTTGCCATTGCTGTTTAGTGATATACAGTTGAGCTCGGTACCCAAACTCTTTGTAGTGCCACTATAGATTTTCAGAAGATGACTATGTCTGTTTAATAATCCATGCAAAAAATATTTTTGACTTACTGGAAAGGATACCATCCAGCTCTAGGTTCCTGCTATTTGGGTCTTGTTCCAATCGTTTAAAATCCTTTTTATAGAGATTACAGAACTGAAGTTAAAAGTAATGCTGATGATTTTCTAATTAATATTTATCTCTGCATTTATCCCATTCCATAATTTTATCCTTGTCTGTATTACCTGCTATCTCCTAATTTTTTTCTCCATCCAGGATTTCTTATGAAGAGTTTTCCCATTTATTCTTATATTCGGGTTATTCCAACTAGGATTTTCAGGAGAAACATTAGTTGTCCACTGCATTTTATTTAGGAATTTTTTGACTGATTTGCATGAGTTCTTAACTATTATGCTGTTATACTTTATACATTTTGTGTGGCATACCATATGTGTTTAATATCGCCTAGAGCATTTTGAGATTCTCTTAGGACTGAATTTTCTACTGTTAAGAAATCTTTGTCTTTATTAGCCCAAGCAATAGCTAACTTAACTATAAATTATTTAAGAAATGTCCTTTGTAGTAGTCCTTTGTAATAGTTTGTCCTTACCATTTAAGAAAAAACTCACGTCGGCATCTAATCTCACTGGCAACCTGTGACTGCTACAATAATTTGCCTTTACCTTGCTCCTACCATTTCCAATCTCTGTGATCTCTATTGATTAGTAAAATGTTATGCTTCATGTCCATTTCTTGGGCCCCAGTCAAGTTAACACTTTCATGGGTGTTCTACCCTGCCTAAATTATTTATTTTCCCTCCTACCTCCCTCCACCTCCTCTTCCTTTTTTTTGCCCTCCGTCTATTCCATACCTCTTTCCTCCCTACCACCTTAATACATCTTCATTATCACCCCACTACCACACCACCTCTTCCTCCCTACTCTCCTCCACCCCTCCTTCCCCACCCCTCCCTTTATTCCACTTTGATTACATAGCTATTCTTCCTTTTTCCTCCTATCTATTTCCATCCTACCCCACCTCTGCTTGCCTTCCTCCCCACACTTTCCTCCTCCCTCCTCTCTCCTCTCTACTGGTATGAGACCTCCTTCTTTCTTTGACTCGAGGCACAATCTAGTTATCTGCCTATGTTGTTAGTTGTACAATTTCTCTTTAAACAAGTGTCCTCATGTTATGTTACTGTTACCTAGTGAAACGTTAGCCTTTGTTTTGACGCTGCACCCTGTATGTGCTTAGATTGTGCAACTATTGTTAGAATTTATGTCTGGAGACAGTTTTCAATTGTTTCTTGCTGTATCTGTATCTGTGGAACATATCTGTATTCTTGTTTGTGTCATACTTGATGTGGAACCTATGAAAGAGCTTTCTGCTCAAAGTTGTTAATCCAAGATCTCAATAAATAAATAAATAAATTAAATTATAAGTGGTATGAATCAATGTTTGGACAACCCATGCCCCTTGTTTCTTAGTCAGCCATAATTTGCACCAGGAAATCCTGGGCTGTTTATAGCACCATAAAAAAGCCTGAAAAGTGAATATATTTTTTGAACCAACTTTGTGGAGTAAGTGTGATGATGGTTTGGAGAACATATGCCAGGTATGGTATTGCTAGCATTTTTATTATCTGTATTTTGCCCCAAAGTGCCACTGGATTTTGCCCCAGCCCTGTAGTCTGTCCTTTAAATTTGTTATTAAGGCATGATGATTCAGTGAGTTAAACCATCTATGCTGTTAGTCAGTATAATACCCAAATATTGCATGCCTTCCTCACATATAGAGGCATTGAACATCTGTTGAATGTTGCCTACCTGATTATAGTTAAAAGCAATCATTTCTGATTTGACTTTATTTATCTGGTAATGCTACTTTTGAGAACCTATCAACAATTATTTTTAGTTCCTTTAAACTATTTTTGGGATCTTCTAAAAGTAGTAACAAATCAGCTCCATTAGCTGTAAAGGTTAGTTCATAGTGGGGAGGGTGTTAATGGTCTGGCCAGGTCTCACTCAGCCAATTGACTGGAGGCAGAGCTGAATCAGGTTGAGGTGTTAGCTGCTTTGTCTTCTCAGAAAGAACTGGAAAGGGACAGGATCAGTTGTGTTCCAGGACAGTAGCTGCTGCTGTTGTTTTCACAGGGTTTTGTGGATTTTACTTGGTAGGTTAGTTTTCTTTCTCTACTTCTAAGGGCTAGCAGGGTATTGTTTCGGGCTGCTGGATGTTTGTAAACTGATTTGGTGGCTGTAAGTGGGGCTCTTTTGTGGATGTTTCACTGTGTAACAGGCTGCGCTGGTAGAGGCCTATTTCTTCTGATTTAAAACCTATTTGGTGGGATTTGCTTGGGCCTGGTTCTTTAGCTGCTGGGCTTGGAGGGAGACACAGGGCTGATACACTCTCTCTCGAGTCAGATGTCTGCCCAAGACCCACCCTCCCCACCCTCCCTCCCAGAAGTCTGCAAATTTATAGGGGAACACCTGCCCTGCAATTGAGGAAAAGGCTGCTGGTGCAGCTCATGTAGTTCTAGCCACTGGGGTTGGATTTAAAGGCTGGGAGAGAGGAGCTTAGGGAGTTGTTCATTTCCTATAAGTTTAATGTGTTGTACTGCACCTAGTAACAGGGTTACTGGTGTACAGGGGACTGTCTCTAAGATTAGTGGGTGACCTGAATAGGCAGTAGGGGTATCTTGGACTGGGGCAACCTGGTGGCTCACCCAAGGAAACCTATTTGGAAGGTGGAACCACACATCATTAGGGCCGGCATCTTTGGGAGGTGGTGGGGTGCACAGGGTGTGGAGCAGCCATGATACTGGACTGGGCTTGGAAGTTTGGTGGTTGCCCAGTGTGCTACCAGCTAGCACAGCTTAGGGAGGAGGTTATGGGATTAGGAGAAAGCTGGGGAAGGGGGTGGTATGGTTGGGGAAGGGGGCTGAGGTCTCCCACAGGGTTGCACCAAGCACTGGGGTGGGGTATAGGGAAAGGAGTGCAGGAGAATACTCAGGGTCACATACGGGCCCTGGCAGAGGGGGTCCAAAGGACACTACCAAGGAAGCAGGCAGGTAACTGGGGACCCTCACAAAGGGGGGACGGAGGGACAACATTCTCAGGGAAGTAGGCAGATGGCCAGGGCTGGACAGAAGGAAGCAAAGAGGGGAGGTGGATCAGACCTTACACTCAGTAACCGCTTCAATTCTCTTCTTCTGCTCAAGGATGAGGGGTGATGTAGCCACGACAGAGGTGGTTAGAGACGGAGGGAGTGGAGGCAGGAGGCGGGGCCAGATAGCAGGAAGAACAGGGGACCTAGAATGCAGGAGAATGGGGGAGCAGTGAATCAGAGCAGGAGGGACAGGGGAAGAGGGAGGAAAGCGCAAGGAGAAGGACCAGTTGGGAGGAAAGGTAAAGGAGAAGGACCAGAAGTACAAGGAGGATTCAGTAAAGGGAGCTAAGGGTTTAGGCCAGGGAGCACGACGAGCAAGGAGGAACTAAATGGAGACAGGAAGGAAGGGAGGATGAGCCAGGCTAGTTTAGCAGATGGGGAGAAGGACCAGTTGCGAGCAGTGAGGGGAATTAGCAAGGTACAGAAGGATACTCAGGAGGAGGAGAGGCATAGGATTGGAGGAGGGGTGGCTATGGTAACAAGGAGGGGTGGCATGTGGCACCCAGATAGGGGAGGAACAAGGAGCCAGCTGGGTGGAGGGGCCTGTAGAAAGGATGAGGGACATGGAAGGGGGGAATGGAGGAAAAGGAGTGGTCAGAGTGCTCCTGCTGGGGGATTCTATGATCGGTATCAAATGGGATAGGGAGGAGAAGCCTGGCCAGTTAGAACAAGATGCTTCCTGGACTAACGGTGCAGGGCTGGGCCACGAGGTTATCAGCTGGCAAAGATTGTGGGGTTCCCCAGACATACTGGTCCACCTGGGTACAAATGACATTGAGGAAATAGTGAGCTAGAGATACAGGCAAGATTCAGGAGCTCGCCAGGGTCTGTCATGACATAGGATGCACAGTTTCCTTCTCAGAAACCTGCCAGTGCCAAGGGCTAGTGGGGAACACAAAAGGAAAATTAGGGAGATAAACTAGTGGCTCAGGGAGTGGTGTGAGGCCAGAGGGTATGGGCTGATGGGGATTGGGGGAGACCTGGGAGGATAAGGAGCTGTATGCTGAGATAGACTACATCTCAATTTGGAGGGAGGAGAATCCTAAAGTTGAAAATAGAGGTTCATTGGTGAAAGTGGGGTTTAAACTTGTGAAGGGGGTGGGATGGGAGAAAAGGCTGTCAAGGGGTGCCGATAAAGGAGGGACTCTGTCTCCACCCCTGGGGACCAGGAGGATTGCAGGAAAAGGCCAACTGGCAAAGTGCAGACCAGGGAAACAGAAGCCCCATGGGAACACGAGCAGGAAATGAAGCTATAGGGAAAGGGTGGAAGGTAGTCCTGCTAAATGCCAGGAGCTTGGGCAATAAAATGCCTGAGCTCCAGGCGATGTTAACTGAGGAGCAGTGGATGTAGCAGCGGTCACTGAGACTTGGGCCACTGCAAGACATGACTGGGACCTGAACCTGGAGGGTTACACTATGTTCAGGAAGGACAGGGGAGGGAAGGGAGGAGGGTAGCAATGATAGTCAAAACTGCATTGGCATAGGGGAGGAGGAGGCGGAGGGAACCGTGAGGCGATTGGGTCACCTTGACAACAAGGGGGGCAAGAGAGTAAAAATAGGAGTGGTGTATAGACCCCCTGCCCTGGCGGAGGAGCTGGAGGACAGTCTGGTGGCAGATGTTGAGACACTGCAGACTGGGCAGAGGAACGGTGGTGGTGTTGGGGACTTAAACATGCCAGGAACAGACTGGGAGACTATGACATCCTCTGTGACCAGGGAACAGAGGTTGTTGGATGTCTTTCAAGACGCGTTCCTAACTCAGCAGGTGAGGGAACCGACCAGGGAGGCATTGGTACTGGATGTGGTCCTGGCAGACAGTGACCAGATTGGGGGCTTGGAGGTAAGGGACCCATTGGCGGGGTGACCATGCCACGGTCTGGTTCTGCCCTGGACCTAGGAGGGTAGAAGGCTGCACAAAGACGGAAGTAACCGACTTCAGGGAGCGGATTTTAAGGAAATGGAAGGATCCTTAAGGAGCATTTGGATGGGATTGGATCAGACATGGACGCTGATAGTAGGTGGGAAATCATCAGGAGGGGTGCAGGATGCTACCAGCACCTGTGCAAGAGTAAGACGAAATGCGGTAGGGCCCGAAACTCTGTTGGTGGACCAGGAGGTCCAGGAGGTGATGCGGGAAAGAAAGCAGCCTATAAGCAATTCAAGTGCTCAAGGAGTGAAAGGGATCGAGGGAGACGAGCTGATGGCTAGAAGGGCCACTAGAGTGGTGAGGGCGGCTAAGGCAAGGAAGGAGCAGAACCTGGCCAGGGAAATTAGGAGAGGGAAAAGGGTTCTTTAGATACATTGGGGAAGATGAAGGGTGAAGGGCAGATTAGCAGGATTAAATCAGGGAGAGATGGGCACAAGACCCGGGAGCAGGCTGAGGTACTAAATGAGTACTTCACCTCAGTTTTCACCAGGGAAAATGGGGTGCTGCATCATGCATGGGAGGAGACAGAGATACTGAGGAGGGGGGACCCTTACCGATTGGCAGGTCTGGGGAGAAGGAGGCATCACTGGCAGGTGGAGGGAGGGCTAAGCAGGAGAAGAGGTACCAGAAGTGGAAATCACAGCAGAGAGAGTGAGGGAAGCCCTCAGCTCCTTAAGACGGAGAAAGCACCGGGCCGGATAAATTACATCCCAGAGTGCTGAAGGAACTTGTAGATGTCCTGGCGAAACCCTGGCAGAGCTTTTCACCATCTCTAGAGGACAGGTGGGTGCCCCAAGACTGGAAGGTGGCGATATAGTGCCTATCCAAGGGGGATCAAGGGAGGTGGCAGGGAACTACAGGCCTGTCAGCCTGACATCGGTGGTGGGCAAGGTGATGGAGGGCATTGTCAAGGTGAGGCTGAGGGGACCTGGATAAGTCAGGGTGCCTGGACGATAGACAGCATGGATTCATCCCGGGAATCATGTCAGACAAACCTGGTGGAGTTCTATGACTGGGTGACAAGTGCCTTGGACCTGGGTAGACCAGCGGATGTCCTCTTTCTAGACTTCAGCAAGGCATTTGACTCTGTTCCTCACGTGGGCCTGTTGGATAAGCTGGGAGAAATGGGGTGGGAACCAGATGATCAGATGGATAGAGCAATTGGCTCCAGGACCGGACCCAGAGGGTCGTAGTTGGTGGGATAGTCTCATCCCAAGGAGGGGTCATTAGTGGGGTCCCACAGGGATCAGTCCTTGGGCCCCTTCTGTTCAACGCCTCACGATCTGACATAAGGACAGGAATCAGGGAGTGAGATGAGTCTCTTGCAGATGACTCAAAACTGGGGCGGTGGTGGATGGGGAGGAGGGAGGGTGGCCCTGCAGGGGGACCTGGAGGCTCTGGAAAGATGGTCTAGAAAGTGGAAGCTGAGGTTCAATGCAGGGAAATGCAAGGTACTCCACCTGGGGCCAGAAACCCAGGCCAAGTGTACACCCTGGGGAATGCTACAAGTCTCGATGGCTGAGAGGGACCTGGGGTGGTGGTGGTGGATGTCAAGATGAACAACTCTGAGACTTGTAGGAGGGTAGCAGCCAAGGCCAACAGGATGCTGGGATGCACTAGGGGATCACCTCAGAAGGAGGGAAGTGATACTCTCTGTATAACTGCTTGGTGAGGCCGCACCTGGAGTACTGCGTGCAGTTTTGGAGGCCACACTTAAAGAGGGACATTAACCTCCTGGAGAGGGTCCAGAGGAGGGCAACCAAAATGATTTGTGGCTTGGGGACAGGACCTGAGGAGAGGCTCAAAGAGCTAAATATGTACACATTGGAAGAGAGAAGGCACCGGGGACATGATAGAGGTCTTGGTACATGAAGAGGGTAAATAGGGAGGAAAGTCAGGGTGCTTCGAAGGAAGGAGGAAGGGCCACTAGAGGGCATGGGTGGAAGCTGGAGCGGGAAGATTCAGGGAGAAAGGAGGAGGTGCTACTTCACTAAGAGGGTGGTGGAGCCATGGAATGCACTACCTAGGGAGCTGGTGGAGGCAGAGACAGTAGAGGGGTTCAAGAGGGGTGGGACAGGTACAGGAAGGGTTCTGGAAGCAAAATCCAATGCAGCAAGAATATCCGGAACTGGGAAGGGAGAAGCCAGAGAAGGCGAGGGACAGCAAGGTCAGCACCCAGGGTGGGGCTGACCAAACGAGCAGACACGAAAGACCGTTAGGCCTATTCTGCTGGCATTTCAGTATGTTAGTAGTATCATCTGCATATGCTTTAATCTTGAGTAGCAGCTATTTGTATTCCTTTAATATTGTTGTTGCCCCTTATTTCATTTAATAGCATTTCCAGACCTATCACAAACAATGTAGGAAAAAGGGGACAGCTTAGCCATACTCCTTTAAATAAAAGAAAAAGTCAGATATATTATTATTTATCTTAATTTTGCTTTTTGGGTATCCTATGTATCTTCAATATATTCCATAAATGTGTCTGAAGTCAAAAATATTCTAAAGCATGGAATATATTCTCCACTCAAGTATGTCAAATGCTTTACAGGCATCAAGGGATAGCAATACCCTTTTTTAAACTGCTTGTACAGTGGCGTGAAAAAGTATTTGCCCCTTCCTGATTTTCTCTATTATTGCATATTTGTCACACTGGATGTTTTCAGGTCTTTAGAGAAAATGTAATATTAGATAAAGGAACCTGAGAACCAATAACATTTTTTTTTTTTTAATTTCACTTATTTAATGAAAAAAGTTAACCAACACCAACTGGCACTGTGTGAAAAGTAATTGCCCCTTTACACTTAATAACTGGTTATGCCACATTTAGCTGCAATGACTGCAACCAAACACTTCCTATAATTCAATATCAGTCTTTCACATCGCTGTGGAGGAATTTAACCCACTCTTCCTCGCAGAACTGCTTTAATTCAGTAATCATTTGTAGGTTTTGAGCATGAACTGCTCGCTTCAGGTCCCACAGCATCTCTATTGGGTTTAAGTCTGGACTTTGACTAGGCTACTCCAAAACTTTAATTTTACTTCTTTTTAGCCATTCTGATGTGGACTTGCTTTTGTGTCTTGGATCATTGTCTTGCTGCATGACCAACTACGCTTCAGCTTCAGCTGACGGAAGGATGACTGGACATTCTCCTTAAGAATTTTCTGGTACAGAGCAGAATTCATGGTTCCTTTAATTATGGCAAGTCATCCAGGTCCTTAGGCAGCAACATCCCACACCATCACACTACCACCACCATGTTTGACTGTTGGTATGGTGTTCTTACTGTGGAATGCTGTGTTTGCTTTACGCGAGACATTATGGGATCCACGTTGTCCAAAAGTTCCACTTTGGACTCATCTGTCCATAGAACATTTTCCCAAAAGGCTTGTGGATCATCCAGGTGCTTTTGGCAAATGAGAGATGAGCATTTATGTTCTTCTTGGTTAGCAGTGGTTTCCGCCTTGCTACTCTCACATGAAGCCCATTTTGCCCAGTCTCTTTCTAATTGTGGAGTCATGAACACTGACCCTAGCTGAGGCAAGAGAAGCCTGCAGTTCTTGGATGTTGTTTTAGGAGCCTTTGAGACTTCTTGGATGATTTTACACTACGCCCTTGGAGTAATTTTGGCAGGCGCCCACTCCTGGGAAGGTTCACTACTGTTCCAAGTGTTCTCCATTTGAGATTATGGCTCTCACTGTGGTTCGATGGAGTCCCAGAGCCTTAGAAATAGCTTTGTAACCCTTTCCAGACTGATAGAGGCAAAAAATTTTTTCTGATCTTTTCAGGAACTTCCTTTGATCATGGCATAATGTGCTCATTGAATCTTTGTGCTGGCAATGGGACTCTGATGGTAAGGGCCAAAATAAGTGAGGTTTATATTGAGCAGGGCTGGCTGTAATCAAGCCTGGCTGTGTTCAATCAGCTGACTCTAATTATCCCTTTAATTAGGTTGATTTAACTAGGGGCAATTACTTTTCACACAGTGCCAGTTGGCATTGGTTAACTTTTTCATTAAATAAATGAAATAAGTAAAAAAATAAGTGTTATTTGTTCACTCAGGTTCCCTTTATCTAATATTATATTTTGTCTAAAGACCTGAAAACATCCAGTGTGACAAATATGCAATAATAGAGAAAATCAGGAAGGGGAAAATACTTTTCAGCCACTGTAGGTATTCTATAATGAACTGAGTTCATGTAGTCCCGTATGTATAGACCTTTGTGGTATGAAACCGGTTTGATCTTGATGTATATTCTCATCTATTAGTGGAAGAATTCTATTATTCAATAGTTTGGTATAAATGTTATAGTCCACATTTAATAGAGCCACTGGTCTGTAATTGTCCACATAATTCAAGTTTTTGCATTTCTTAGGAGCAATGAAATTTATATGCCATTTTAAATGACTCTGGCAGTTTGTGTAGCATTTGTATTTGGATGGAAAGCTTTTCAAGTAATGGTAATATAGAAGACAATAATGAATAACGCAATAAAATTCCAAAGTGTATCCATCTAATCTTGGACTTTTTCCCTTTGCTATGTTATCTATTGTATCTTCAAATTCCTGTTTGGTGATGGGTCTAATAAGATTCTCAGCTTCAGTGTTCTGCATACTTCTTGTAATATGATAGCTGAGATTCTGAAGGGTCACATTCTGATGCATAACTTTTTATAGAAACTAAGAAACTCCTATTATTTTGTTCTGATCCGTTTCGACCTTTCCATTTTATATCTATCTTACTATCTTCTATAGTTGTGATTTCTTTTTCTGCTCAGCAAATTTTAATCTTTCAGCTAAATGTTTTCCTGCTTGCTTGCTAGTCAGTTGACAATGTGTTTCACTTTTTATCCAATTATATTTTATTTGATAAACTTGTGGAATCCAATAATTTTTTTAAGTTCTGTATATTCTTGTAATTTAGTGTTGTACCTCTCTTACAGCTTTGTCTAATGATTTCAATTTCTCAGTTACTTCAACTAAGATATTTTTCCTTCTTTTATTTCTCCAAAATGCTTCTGATATCAGAGTGCCTTAATTGTAGCTTTGTCATTCTAAGAGTTAATAATGTTATTCTATTTAAGTGATTATCAACAAGAATTACAAATTACTGTGGCAATCTTTTGTACAATGTTTTATACAATAATAGACTGTTACTAATGCTCCATAAATTACACTGAGATATAAAGAATTCCAATGTCATATTACATGTTATAGTATTGTGATCTGAAATTATTAATGGTTCTATGTCAGAAAATATATTGACACACTGAACTGCTAAATCTTTGATATCAAAATATAGTGTATTCTAGAAATGTGTCATGCCTTGTGGCATAGAATGTAAATGTTTTTTCTGATTGATGTGTCTCTCTCCAAATGCCCAACAAATTATTGGAATTTAAAAAGTTATTGAATAAACATGCTTTATATTTGTCCCAGTTTGTAGGTGTAGATGATTTATCCAATATATTATTTCATAGACAGTTGAAACCATCTCCTTTTATAATGTCTTGACAGTTTCGGTTGATTGATAATTTGTTAATTTCTGTCAAAAGCACCAAAGCCATTGAAAGGTGCATTCACTGAACCGAGAATGAGATATTCTTTCTCTAATAAACCCTTTATTAAAATCTATCATATTTGTCCCCTTTCCTTTACTTAGACTGACATTGTGAATGATAAATACTGCCAACTCTGCTTTTTTCATTTTTTGCATTTCTTTATCATTCAAAATGTCTCTTGTAGCATAGCACGTCTAAATTAAGGTTTCTTTTACTGTTTTCCAGATGCTATACCTTGTTATAGGAGAATTTATTCCACTGATATTCCATGAGGCACCTTGTACATTTACAATCATAGTGCCAGGGTTACATCATCAGATATCATACAAGTAACAGGATTTACAGCACTAAACCTATGTGACCATCTCCAAATGGAGAAAAAGTGGTGACCCTTTTATACATACACCTCTTGTCTCACCCTCACCCTCCTCTTCAGTACCAAAGACCTAGTGTCTGGCACACCTTTTGACAGCTTAGGTGCATACACTATAGCATTTGCCATTCCTCTGTACATAGAAACATAAGAATGTGTCAGCAGAAAAAGACCGCCAGGCCCACCCAGTCTGACCAGTATGCCTAGCAAGCCGCTAGGACTTTGCTATTGCCTTCTACCCACACCCTCCCATAACTAACAGACCCTTTCTTCTACCCCACAATCTCTTGAATCCCTCCACAATCTGTGCCCCACCACCTCCTCTGGGAGTCTGTTCCAGTTTTTCACCACCCTCCATAATGTTGAACTTCTGAAGCTTCCCCGAGCTCTCCCTCTACTATCTGCATATCAAGCCCACTTGTTTTCGATTGTTCCTTAACTGGAAGATGTCCCCTACAGGCACCCTGTTAATACCCTTGATATATTTGAAGGTAGGTCTCAATCATGTCCCCTTTCCTTCTTTGTTCAAGAGAGTACATACTGAGGTCCTCAGTCGTTCCTTGTATGACAGATGACTGAGTCCCCTTACCATTTTGATGCCCACCTCTGGACGCTCCCACCCTATCCATATCCTTTTGAGGTATGGACCCAGAACTGGACCCCATACTCAAGGTGAGGCCTGAAAAGCTGCCTGTATCAGGGCATTATGATCTCTCTCTCTTCCTGCTAGTTATTCCCTGCTGATACAACCCAGCATCCTACTGGCCCTTGCCACTGCCTTCTCACATTGCTTTGCCACCTTCAGGTCTCATGAAATGATTATGCCAAGGAACCTTTCCAGTTTGGTAGCCTCTAGGACATGCCCCCATATGGTGTTCCATGCCCTGGTTGTTCCTGCCTAAGTGCATTATCTTGCATTTCTTTGTGCTGAAGGACAATTGCATCCTTGGACCATTCTTCCAGTTTCTCCAGACCCCTCACGCATGCTCTCAACCCCTCAGGTGTATCCACTCTATTGCAGACCTTTGTGTCATCCATGAATAGACATATCCTTCCTCTAGCCCCTCCGCTATGTCCCTTATAAATATATTAAAAGGAGTAGCCTCAGCACCGACCACTGAGGTACCCCACTGGTGACCATACCCTCCTTTGAAGGTACCCTGTTAACAATTACCCTCTGCTTTCTACCCTCCAACCAGTTTTGCACCCATCTAACCACAAGCTGCCCCAGCCCAAGGCATCTCCTTTGTGCAGACTCCTATGTGGCACAGAATTAAGCACCTTTTGAAGTTGAGATATGCACTGTCTACAGGCTCCCCAATCCAGTACACTGATGACCCAGTCAAAGAACTCTATTAAGTTCATTTGACACAGCCTTCCTCAGTGAACCTGTGTTGCCACTGGTCCTGTAGGCCATTGGCTTCTAGGTAGCTAGTGATCCTCTTTTTGCAGTTTCTCCATGAGCTTGCCCACCACTGATGTTAAGTTCACCAGCCTATAATTGTATGCTTCCTCCTTGTCTCCCCTTATGAAGGGGACCAATCACATCCACCCTTCTCCAGTTGTCAGGGATCTCCCTGATTCCAATGATTTGTTGAAGAGGATGGTCAGAGGTTCTGCTAGCACTTTACTAAGCTCCTCAGTATCCTGGGATGCACCCGTCCAGCACCATTGCCTTATCCACCTTTAAACCCTCTAGCTCCTCAGGACCTCCTCCACCTGAAATGGACTGGAGTCAACCCCCCCATTTCATGTTCCCTGATTTTCTTAAACTCCCCTTCTTTTCAACTGTGAATACTGAGCAAAATAGCTATTGAGTGTCTCAGCCTTCCCACGGTCATCTTCCACCAACTCTCCTTCTCCATTTCTCAACCGATTATCCCTCCTTGACTTTCTCCTCTCGCTCACATACCAGAAGAAGAAGATTTCATCCTCCTCCTTGACTGTGTTGGCTATTTCTCTTGTGTTCTTGCCTTTGCCGTCTTGACCACCATACCTACTTCTTTCTGCTTCTCTTGGTATATAGCCCTATCCTCCTCCCTCTGTGTCCTTTTATACCTCTTGAATGCCTTTATCTTTGCCCTGGCCTTCTCTGACACTTCTCTATTAAACCAAAGCAGCTTCCTCTTCTTCCTGTTTTTATTTACCCTCTTGACAGAGAGGCTAGTGGCCTCCACTATTGCTCCCTTTTATTTGGCTCCACATTTCCTCCACCCCTCTAGTTCCCCACCCCTGCTAATGCTTGTTGAACACTTTCCTCCATTTTCTGAAAGTCCTCATGCCTAAAATCTAGCACCTTCACTCTGGGCTGATGGGTCTCAGCAGTTGTTTTACAGTGAACCAAACAGTGCTGTGGTCACTCATGCCCAGGTTCTCTCACGGATATCTCTCCCCATCTGGTCCCCATTTGTAAGAATCAAATCTAGGATCACCCCTCCTGGTCAATTCCCTACTAACTGTTTTATAAGTGCTCCTGTAGGGAGTCCACGATTTCCTGCTGCTGGTGGATGCTGCTGATGGGATGCCCCAGTCCATGTATGACAAGTTGAAGTCCCCATCAGCAGCACCTCCCTCTGTTTGCCATCCTCTGAATCTCCTCCATCATTGTCTTATCCACTGCGTCCCTGCTGTGCTGGTGGCTTTATATGACCCCGCACGCATGACCTGTCCCTTCCTGTATTCAGTGGTACCCAAAAAGCCTCAGCCCCCACCTACCCTGCAATTCTGTAACCTAATGTGTTCCTTCACATATAGGGCACCCTCCTCCCTTCTATCCACTCTGTCTTTCCTAAAAAGTACATACCCGGTATTGCCATGTCCCAGTCCTGGCGCTCATGACCCCACATCTCCATGATTCCCACGATGTCCAGGTCTGCTTCAGCCATGACCACTGTGAAGTCTGGGATCTTATTCCAGGCTTCTGGCATTGGTGCATTGGTTCTCCATTCACTGGGACCATTATGTTGTCCCCTGGTGCATGTTACCTTCCTACTCCTCTCACTTGTTTTTTCCATCCAGAGGGAGGCTGGTAGCTCCCAATTTCTCCTGTCCTGTGGTGTGGGTTTGTTCCCACCCCCGATTCAGTTTAAATTATAGTTTTGTTTTATGAAATCTCCTAACTTGCTCCTTAGCACTGCTGTACCCTCCTGTTCAGGTGCAGTGTATCTGGGGCAAATAGACTCTCATCCTCCCATGTTGTTCCCAAGTCCCCTACTAACCCAAACCCCATCTGTTCACACCATCCCTACACACAGATTAAATTCCTCAACTTGCTCCTCTCTCTGTGCTTGCCCTCAGTATGGGCAGCACCTCCGAAAAGCCACAGATCTGAACCCCAGGCTGCTGCAGTACCTAGCAGGTGCCCTAAATCTTGCCTGCACCTCCAACAAGCTATGCCCCACCAGGTCATTTCTTCCAAGGTGGAACACCAGGTGAGTTTTCCCATCCTGCTATCTCCCCCCACCAGAGGAGATGTAGTGAATGACTTCTACCACTGTCGCACCTGGTAGGCACTGCCCCATGTTGTACTGCTTCTGTCCCGCTGCCCCCCAGTGATTCCTTTTATTACTGAGTCCTCTACAAGTAAGACCCTGCCCTGCATTACCTTTTTGCCTGTATGTCTCCTCAGTCTTTTTCAGTCCCTTGCATTCCTTAATTTCCTATTGCCACTTCCTCTTTGCCCCTTGTGTCTCCCAGTGCTGCTCCCCCTTCCTCTATGCTCTCTCAGCCCCCCACAGGCATTTTCTTCAAAACCACCTCCCTTTCCCTCCATCTGCTAGCTCCATCTCCCACATGCCCCGCCCCTTCCCTTGCTCCTGCTCACTGAAGTTTCCAGTGCGAGGGTTGCTTCCCATTACCATCCCGTTTAGCCCCCAAGCCTTCTCTCACTGTCTCCTAATTCTTGAGGGTTTGTCCTTTTGGGTTGAGTTCACCCCAGCACCCTTGTCCTTTCTTTTGTCCTCCTCTTTGTTCTTTTTCATGAGGGGCAACCCCCCCTCCTGCCTACTGAGTCTTCCAGCGTGTCTGTCTCTCCTGTTTCCTCTGAGTCGACCTCTGCTCCATTTTCTTTATTCTCACCCCCATGTAGTGGCACTAGTGGTGCAAATCTGTTTTCGTCCTCTTAGCCTACTGCCTTTAATCCTCCCGCTGGTGCTCCCCTCTTCACTTCCCTTATGTGCAGGCTTTGGACTTTTGTAAATTACCTCCTGCCAGTACCCTTGGCCTCCCTCATGTCCTGCACTTGCTTCACCCGAGCCCCCAGGAGCCCCCCAATGCCCACTCCTACACCTCTTTCCCTGCTTGTGTATTCCTTTGTGTTCTTCCAATCCACTTTCGATTCCTCTTGCCTATTTCAGCTTTTGCTCCTATACATCCTCCATCTCCACCATTTTCACTTTTCTGCCTCTACTCCATCTTACTCCTCAGCAGATCTTCTGTCCTCCCTCCGCCCTGCCCATCCTAGCATCCATCTCAAACACCTAGCCTCCTCCCTTAGTTGTTCCACCTGCCTACACACCATGCAGCCCCCCATCTTCCAAGCCATAGCCAGTACCATGGCCGACCCACACCCAGTACACCCTACCACCCTTCCATAGATACCACCTGCTCTTGTAGTCTGGGAACCATGCCATAGCCCTGTCTCTGTTCTGCTTCAAGTGCCCCTCCATATCAGTTGCCCTCCATTTTTCACAACTCTGCTATAAACATAGATGTTACAACACAGCAACAGCTCTATGTGATTGTACCCTCAATGCCCAATGCTGAACACTCTTTACAGAACGCCTTAGAAGCCTTTACCCAATGACCAAACAAAAAGGCACAATCTCCTTGACTAGAAATTTTCCTGCTGAATGAAAAGAATTAGGTGAGCAGTCAAGTCAAAGCAATGCAATCTGGAGCACCAGATCAGCAAGACAACTCATGGCAATGACTATTGCTCAGATATTCCAGACCAAGCTCTCAAACAGTATGTCCATATTATACTGGTCCACCTCCCAAACCCTTGCCTTGCACAGGACCCCTATCTGCCTCTTTTTGTCTGGCAACTCTTGACAAACAGTATTTTTTCTTCCACAGTCTCTTGACAACTAGTATTTTTTCTTCCTGCAGTCACAATGGACTTGTAGCCAGCCCAGATCTCCTCCTCTTCTCCTGATCATCCTGTCAGCCCGTGTCTTCCTTGCTTGCTCCTCCCCATGAGCATTTAATAGAGGTCAAGGCTGGGGTGGGTAGGTGGGACAAAAAGCTCCCAGTGTTACAGCTCCTCTGGGAGGCGGGGTTATGCAGTGGCTGGGCTTGCAGCTTTTATAGCCTGGCCACACAGTTGAACTGCCTGCCCTTGGCTCTGATTGGCTCATGGCCTCTCCTTCACTATGCCGCTGATGTGGCCAGTAAAGAAATGTATTCCCTTAGTCCAGTCCCTTTGCCACCAATGCAGCTGTCAATTCCAAGTCGCTGGATGCCGCTGACGCAGCTTTCCAGATCCTCACGCCAGCTTTCTAGCCACCAATGCGTGCCACCTCCCTCTGCTCTCTGGCAGCCGACGCGACAGTAAAAGCTCCAGTGTTACAGCTCCTCTGGAGGGAGGGGTTTATTCAGTGGCTGAGCTTATGGCTGTTATAGTCCGGCCGCACAGTCGAAATGCCTGCCCTCAGCTCTGATTGGCTCATGGCCTCTCCTTCACTTTGCCGCTGATGCAGTCCGTGAAGAAAAGCAATCCCTTAGTCCAGCTTTTGCAGCATGGGCCACCACCTCCAGTCCCTATGCGCTGATGCTGCTGTCAATTCCGAGTCACTGGATGCTGCTGACATGGTTTCCCGATCCTCACACCCACCTTCTAGCCACCAATGTGGCCAACTCCCTCTGCTCCCTGGCCACTGCTGCACCACAAAAAGCTCCCAGTGTTAGCAGCCTCGGGAGGGGGGATAGTCAGTGGCTGGGCTTGTGGATTTATAGCCCAGTCGCACAGTCGAAATACTTGCCTCGGCTCCTGATTGGCTCACGGCCCTCCTTCGCTATGCTGCCAATACGGCAGTAAAGAAAAGCAGTCCTTAGTCCAGCTGCCACCTCCAGTCCCTTTGCTGCTGATGTGGCTACCACTCCAAGTCACTGGATGCCACCAACGAGCTTCCTGATCCTCACATGCCGCCTTAGCTGCCGATGCAGCAGCCTCCCACTGCTCCCCTGGCTGCCGATGCAACCGCAAAAGCTTCCAGTGTTACAGCTCCCTCAGGGTTTTTTATTCAGCCACTGGGCTTACGGCTTTATAACCCAGCTGCACAGTCAAAAATGATCGCCCTTGGCTCCTGATTGGCTCACGGCCTCTCCTTCACTATGCTGCTGATGCAGCCAGTCAAGAAAAGCAGTCCCTTAGTCCAGCTTTGCGGCATGGGCAGCTAACCAGTCCTTTGCCCGATGAGCTGCTGATTCCAAGTCAATGGATGCCACCGGCGGTGGCTTTCCCATCCTCACGCCACTTCCTAGCTGGCAATGCGTGCCGACTCCTCTGCTCCCTGGCCACCAATGAGACCGCAAATAGCTCCCAGTGTTACAGCTCCTCCGGCTGGGCTTGTGGCTTTTATAGCCTGCCACACAGTCAAAATGCCTGCCCTCAGCTCTGATTGGCTCATGGCCCGTCCTTCATTTGTAAATCTGTATATTTTTCCTTCAGGGTCTGTTTTCTTGATCTTTAAGTTTAGCTTTAATTTTCCTCCTTTTTTGAATGTTTTTATATCATGTACCATGGGATTTACAGTGTCTTCTAATTTTGACTGCCTGTTCTAATTCATTAATTATCTGTATTTCTTTTCCAGTTTTCCAACTATGTTTACTCACTGTGAATTTAATTTCATTTATGTTTCCTGGGATCTGCTGGTGCTGGTTTATGTTTTTGTAGAGTATTCACATTTCTTATAAGCTGCAATGTCCATTTTGAGTTTGATCATCATCCTGCTTTTCTTGACTTCCTCCAGCCTCATTTTCTTCACTGCTAATTGAGTCCCTAGACACAGATGGTACTTTTGTATCCTTTGTATTAACTTCTGATACCACCTCATGATCCTGCTATACTGTACATTTTTAAATTATCCATTACAGTTTCTCCCATATTGGGACTGGACATAGAAATGTCTTTATATGTACAGTAGTTATTGCAATATTTATTGTAATTATATATATATATATAATTACTGGTTTCCCTTTTTCCCATAGAGAAACTGTGGTGTAATTTGACATAATGAAAGAGTGTTCATTACGGCAAACATGCACATGGTTTCCTCACTGTGCACATGCGCTCCCGCACTTCCTCGCTTCACCACTGCGTTCTGCTCGCTGAACCGCTATGAGGACAGCAAACAGCCACCTGCACTAGGTGGTAAGTAGTAAAAACTTGAAAATCTGCCAAAGTTTTAACATTAACCTCAGGGCTGTGCACAAGATATAAAAATTTTAATTTGTAAACAAACTGCTGACTACGACCATGCACTTCAATGTAACGGATTGTGGCACTGGTAACATTTATTTTATACAATTGCTGAGGCTGAAAAAAGGAAATCCTAGCAATTATATAAATAAAATATGGTCGGTAAATTGAAGTTTATTATTATTCAGGGTTAGATGTTAGTCATAAACCCCTTGAGTTTCGTCGCCTCGGGTTTATGCAGCATCTAAACCTCTGGTGTGTGTGTAACTTCTACCATACACCTTGACCCATGTTTTATTCTATTTCTATTTATCTTGGAGCAGTAGCCATCATTTCCACCCAGTTTTGTTTGCTTTTATCAGCTTCTGTTTGTGATTTGGGCCCTATTTGGACATGAGCAGGGTTGCAACAGTTTTTAAAGGCAGCTGTGTCTGAGTTAGCTTATTTTGAAGTAGCTAGTTTGTCATTTTTTATTATGAGTGGACTATCTGCCACTTCACTCATGCTTTGTTTACTTTTATTCAGCTTTTTATCAGAAAATATAAACATCTTGTTCGGTCTCTTATTATCTTGGGTGTCTTGGGCTAGTACATCTTTTGCAAACTTTGTGACCTTGTTCTTATCTTTTGTCATCCTCAGTTGGGGTCTGGATGAAAATTGCACTTGGTATGTGTTATAAAACAAAAGAGGCAGACAAAGTCCTTTTTCCCCTCCCTCTTCCTTTTTTTTCCCCAGGGAGGGGGTATTCCAGAACTCTATTTAGACTGTAGTTTTAAACTTCATCCCCAAATTTTAGTCCATGTCCTTCATCTGAAAAGTTTCCCAAGGTCTCTCTGTTTAGTTAATTCAGTAAAAGCAGATGTGTGAAGAGTACTGAATAACAATGATGGTAATACACAGTATAAAGTCCTAGACCGGTCTGGGCACCAATTAAAAAAAAACCCATAAAACTCTTGGTTCAGCTTCATCCCAGGCTAGTAATTTTACTTTGATATGGTACTTATCTAATTGTGTATCAGTCTCTCTGTGACTGTGTTTCTGTCTCATGCTGCCAAGCAAGCAATAATCCCTGACAGGGTGGGCAGTACTGGGCAATACCAGACTGCCCAGAGTGTAATGAGGCCCAACGCTGCAGGTGGGTGGCCTTATAGCCCTTTGACGGTCTGGTATTGCCCATACCGCCCACCCTGGAGGGCATTATTGCGCTTAAAAATGGTGTCCTGTTGGAAAAAATAGACAGAGTCAGGTTTTAAGGTTGAACAATAATTAGTTTTTATTTTTTAAGTCTATATTTTTGTAATGAGTAAAAAAAAAACAGTCCCTTTTGGGATATTTGAAATAAACTGAAACGCTGTTTGAACCACGTTTTTTAAACTGTTAAACTCAGGGTGTGGAAAATAAGAAATTAGTGAGGGTTTAATTAATTTCATGTAGGTTATGAAGTTGATTGGGCTGTTGAAAGTGCAGTTGGAGGGCTAAAATATGTTGTGTGTTCCAATTGCTGCATTGTCTCTGTAGGTGGCAGGCTGGTGCAGTTGCTGTCATTTGCAGCTGATTTGTTTCTTGTTGTGCTGCTTCTGTGGAGGTCTCTTCTTTTTATTTGCATTTGCTGCCATCAGGATAGAACTCCAGGCCTTGTGGTCTGAGGTGGATGGGGTCAGTAGGTTGCCAGACTTTGTTGGGACTGATGGCCAGTAACTGTGATGATTTATTTGCTGGTGAGTCCTGCTCGTGTAGAAGCTGCACTGCGGTGGTGCGCATACTATGGTTAGTATAGCTTGGAAAGAGTTGCTTCCTCACTTAGTTTGCCATTAAGGAGCCTAGATAATTCTTCCCATTGCTTCCTTCGAGTACCAGTAGAGCTACTCATTTAGTTTTTTTGTGGGAGCCATTTTGGGTGCAGATAGAAGCTTTTGGCGTCAGGTGGGCACTTATCTAGATATTTCAGAAATTAGTTTACAGGGCAGAGTGGGTTGTCTTTCTGCTCATATATGAAGCCCCTGGTATTTTGTTTATCTCTTGTGGGTCTTTATGGTTCTTTGTTTCTTGGTTGTGGGTCAGAGTTATGTAGCGATTGCCTGCTTCATCTTGTTTCACTGTGAAACTGTCCCTTTTTAGCTCTCTGACTCCTCCCGGCCACACTTGGCCATGTGCAGCTGCACATCAAACCACTCTTTTTTCACAAGACCAGGCAAGGTTTTGCGATCTAGTGCAGGGCTGCTCCGTAACTTTTGAAGGTCTGCTTGTAACTGCAGGGTAGTGGGTTGATGTGTCTTTCTGTTCTTTTCATAAGCGTTTGAGTATTGATTGTAGGACATTATTTGAGGACTTGAATATTTGGTCCCGATTATGCTGATGGGCCTCTTGACCTCCGTGGTGCCCAAGTGGCGGTTTATGCCCACTTGGAGCGCGAGTAGCCGCTACAGATACTCAGTGCCCCTGTTGTGCGGACCTCGGCATAGAAGCACCTGAGGTAGTCATTTAGTGCTTCAAATTCAGTTGTTTGCCAGTCAATTTTAAGGTGGCTGTGTTTTGCCCATTCCTCGAAAACTGATATGGCCCACTTTGTGTTTTTGACTGTATTTTGCTCTTGTTGGTTGTTATCTATGTTATCTAACTATTGCTCAGTGACTGCTACGAAATGTTCACTTACTATGTTTTTTTCTTTCACAGGTCAGCTTCTTTTGGGTTCCATTTCTGCTTCTTCATCTTCCGTGAGTATGTTGTTTCGCTTTTAATATGTTCATAATGTCCAAATTTAATGAGAGCTGGTCTGACATTCTTGGTTGACTGGTGGTTTTCCTCACCTCACGGGTTTGAAAAGCTGACATTGCAGCGCGTTGATATGTCAACTGGTGTTTTGGTCAGGTAGCCAGGAGTTTTTCCTTGCTGGTCATCTATTGAAACTTAATGTACCCTTTGCCAGGGTACTGGCCAATCAGATGACAGCAAGTGAAAAACTCAATTTTCTAAACTACAGTAAGTTCTTTCTCTTTCTCTTTTCTGTTTTCTGTTTTCAGAATCTTAGTGTTGCACTGTCTCAAGCCTTGTCTTTTCAACCTGTTACTCAAAAACTTTCTTTTTTTTCAGTTATATTTTCCTCTGGTCACTAACTTCTAGGAACTCCCTCAGTTGACACTCTTCAGTTGTTCCTGCCCTGCCTGTGACCTCCCTACCTGGGAACCCTGGCCTCCGATTCACCCACAACACACCTGCAGGACATCCGCCCTGGCTTGCACCCCTGAGGCAGGGCCACCTTCTGCTCCTTTGCTCTTCCATGTACCTGAAATCCAATGTCCTGCAGGTGGAGATGAAGATTGGAGGTGATCAGGACCCAGTAGGGCAGGATCTGGTGGTGGGCATTGGACTGCAGTGCAACGTCGTCCTCCCAGATGTCTGGGCTTTTCCTTGTTCTAGTAGTAATGTCTCCCCCATTTGTGGTAGCAGATGTGCAATGATTCCCAGAGAAGGCACGCATGCTCCTGTGTGCACCACACTAAAATACTCTGCGCTCCATCACCCCTATGTTGCAGAAGATGGTCGGCGTGATATCTCTCTCAGCCACCGCTGGGAGGTATACTGTTGCCAGAGCCTTCAACCTCACCACCCTAAAGGGATTATAACTACTAAACAACAAACTTGTTCCTGGACCATCACCCAAGGTGGATCCCGCCTCCCACAACCCACCCTTACATGGTGGGTCATTACACAAGAATACCTATTGGACATTCTTTCTATGTGACGTTCTAATGTTATTACATTAGTAAGGCCCTCTGGAGTTGCACCATAGAAGATGGGCCTAGACAGTACTATACTAAACAATACTAAACTAAGAATGTACCACTGTGTAACAATCTGGCTCACTCTCATACAGAGATACTGTTTTGGTGGCTGTCCACTGTGTGACTTGAACTGTTGATATAAATGACTTGGAACAGCTGCAGACCATTGAGAGATTAACGAAAACTAAATTAACAAAAAAAACAAAAAACTACTACTACTAGGCTCAGTCTTGGAACCGGCCCTCTTCAATGTCTTCACAAGTGACATGGCTGAGAAAATGGAAGGGAAGGTAAGGTAAGCCATTTGCAGATGATACCAAAATTTGCAATAGGGTGGACAATTAGGAGTGGGGTGGAGAGAACGAGCAGGGATCTGGGAAATTCAAGGTGTGGTCCAAAGCATGGCAGTTGGGGTTCAGTACCAAAATTGCAAAATCATGCACCTAGGGCATAGGAACCCAGATGCTGCGTATAGGATGAGGGAGGTATTGATAGTCATTAAATAGAAAAGGTTTCCTTGGAGTTATATCTGATGGCCTCAAGGTGGCAGGACAGGGTGACAATGTAATACCCCAATGTTGTGGTCCCCAGCAGTCCCCAGTGTCCCCAGAGAAATTCCCCCAATAGGTGCCCAGGTGCCCCATCAGAGTAGGTGGCAGTGATGGGATCCAAATGTAGTGCAGGAGCCCCTCAAAGTAAATGGCAGCCTGCAGTTTTAAAAGTAATTTTTCCTTTTTGTTGCAGCCTGTCCAGCTATGGCATGAGTTTGTGCCATCCCAAGTTCAACTCATTCTGGGCAGATGCTTGCCTCCATGGTCGCTGGGGACTCAGTGTCCCAAACACCAGTGAGGGCTCCATGGTACCCAGTAATGGCTGTTTTGAATTTAAAGTGTGGCCAGTGGCAGTAGTGGTCCAGGGGAGCTTCGGGTGCCCCAATCAGAAAGTAAAGAAAAGTTACATTTGCGGCCAGCAGGAGAGAGAGAACTCAGGGAGGTAAGAGTAAAAAGAGGTAATTGTACCTTCCAGTGATGAGGCTAGGGCCTCTAGCGTGACCTCCTTTCAAAATGGGATACTGGCCCTTTAAGTCTCTGAGGAATCCTTCCTTGCTCAGCAGGCCTGGTGGGGAATTTACCTAGACCCGGCACCCAGTCTCTGCCTATGTATGGAGGGGTAGCTGGGCTATACTGTGGGTCCAGCCTGAGCACCGCCTCTCATAACCATTAATCTCTGGGCTATAGCCTCACCGTGCAGGGCCTCGGGCTTAGGTCTGCCCACTATGCCTGCACAAGAGGGCCTTGCCTTGAGCTCCCACCCCTGCCTTTAGGCACCCAGTTCCATTTCTCCACCCCATTTATGCCCACTCTAGCCTGCTCTGTCTGTCCCCTACCACTGAGGCGCTGGTTCAGCCCAAAACTAACTGCCCTGGGGCTCATGCTCCCACGGTGCCCTGTTCCTTTTGTTAGTAGGTGCTCTGCCCACTCTTGCCTTTCTGCCCCAATTTTGGCACCTCCAGTGCTAGCCACAAAACTATTTGGGATTGCTGCCCACCTACCTTTTGGCGGGTCCTCTGCCCACTGGAGAGTCATTGGTGGTGTTAGTGGTAAGGGCCGGGGAACCATGCTCACACCCAGTGTTTCTCTCTCTTTTTTTGTCCCAAGGCTGCAGGGCAGTACACCATATGTTCAGGCGCTCATTTACACCAGGATGCAAAACTCTGCTGCACACTGCGGTCTGCCACCAAAACAAATCCTTTCCCTTCCCTAGACACTGCATGAATGGCAGTCACCCTTGCAGACTTTGGTGAGCCAGCAGTTGGTGGGAGGAGGATGAACCATGCTGGAGGGAATTCGCTATGTCACCAATGCTTCCCAGAGATTTTGAGCGGGGCAGCTGGACAGCTTTAGAAGCTGGCCACAGCCGAGTGCTCAGCAGGGAGCCTGAAATTAGTGCATGGAAATAAAAAAATAAAAAAAAACTTTAATGGGCGCAGATGCACAAGGGGCAACCCACCAGGCTGCAGCTAGCATTAAGGCCAGCTGGAGGGGACAGATGGACCGCCCAGGCAGGGTACAGCACAGGGCACCCAGCACAAAAACACCCCAGACACACACAAAAGAAAATAAGGAAAGCTCACCAGCCCAGGGGCAGACAATTAAAGGGATCTTACTCTATGGGGCTGGCTGTTGCTGGACCTTGGGGGACTGCTGGACTCCTCAAGGAGCAGGAGGACAACTGCTGCTGCTGCTGGATGGACTGCTGGACCCCTCCAGTCTGGAGGATGACTGCTGCTGCTGCTGAAGACCCCAGGCCCCTGGCCTACAAGAGGAACAGCCACCAGGGAGCTACAGACCCGAGCTACAGATAAGCTTCCAGCCATCCAGTGCCCCTGTGCTCCCACTCTGCAAGCCACCCAGTTCAGAGTCCCTCTGGCTAGCAGAGGAGATGCTTTTCTAGCCTGGGGTGGACTTGGTTTCTGGCCAGGTGATTGGGTTTCCTGGGGCCTAGATCAGCTCCTTGGGCTGATTTGCAGCCCCTTAGGTGTTGGCTGGAGCTCTGGCCTGGCCAGAACAAAGGCCAAAGCCCAGGAAAAGTACAGGAGGGGAGAGGGGACCAGGACAGGAAGTGGTCAGTCAGCTAGCTCGGTCAGCAAGTCAGCTGGCTGTGTGTGGGGTTAACCCTTTCCTCCCTGAGGTCCTTCCTGCTGGCTTATGTAGCAACCATTGGGGTGCTACAGGTGATTCTGCACCAAGACGCTCCAGTAATGAAATGAACAGGGAGGGACTGAAGCCCTCCAAGATTGAACTGTCCACGTGGCTGTGGCAAACTATGAAGAGGAGCTCCAGAACATTGTACAGGACTTGAGATGGGAGATGAGAGATCAGTTTTCTAGAGGACCCAGTGGTGCCCGTCAAGACCTCCAGTAACTAGGAATATGGGAAGAAGGCCATTTGACCAATTTGATTTGAATGGGAGCCCCATATGTAGGAGGTGCAGAATCAGTGACCATGTTGAGAAAAGATGTTCTCAGGGTCAACACGCCTGCCGTGGCTTTAAGCGGGAATCCCTAATTGGCGGACCAAACCTCGGGACAGTCAGTAGTAGGTCCGTTAAGAAACCCAACTCAAGCCAGGTTTGTCAGAAATTGCTCGACAACAACCATAAAAGTTAATAGCATCAAGAAGAAGCCCTACTGGATACTGGCTCACAAGTGACGACACTAGGGCAAAAGTTTCTTTGAGCATTGGACAAGAGAGCAACTAGCCCAACCCCTAAGACATGGATGAATCTGGTTGCTCACAGTGGCCTGAATATCCCTATTATAGGCTATATGGAAGCAAATATTAAGTTGGGAAAAACCGAGCAGCCCAAACCAGGGAATTCTGATTAGAATTTCTATGATGACACTTGCCACCTGTAATCTTGGGAATGAATCTGCTCCAGCACTACCAAGAGGACCTGATACAAGTTCTCAGGGAACAGACCAGTTCACTTCCATGGAGAGAGAAAACGGGTCTTGCAAGGAACAATTAAGTTGCCCCAGTGTCATCAGCAGTTTGCTAATGGAGAGGGAGAAATAGGAAAAGTCTGAGTGATGGACCAAAGGTCAGTGCAGCTGAAGTCTGAGGCCGAGACAATATTGACATGCAGAGCCAAGGTAGGACTGCAAGGCAAAGACTGCACAGCCATGGTGGAACCAGAGTGGGTCAACGAGGAGGATCGGATATGGTGGCTTGGAGCCTGGTCACAGTAAAGGATGGCAAAGTCCCTGTTCGTCTGCTCAATTATGGCACCTAGCCAGTGACAGTGTAGAAATGACAGGCTGTTGGGCAGCTCATGAAGGTCAGTGGGAAGGCGTTGTAACCCCAGAAGAGGAAGAAGAGAAAGTGGCTTGCTTAGCCAGTACCATAAAGATACTGACAGAAGTACAGTTGATGGTGTAAACCTGGAAGCATGGATCCAGGAAATTGATATGGGAACCCTGAGACAACAGAAGGAAAAATTTGAAACTGCTGCAAGTGATCAAGAGACATTCTGATGCTTTCTCACCATGCACTAGATTTTGGCCATGCAACAAATGTGAAGCACTACATCCCTACAGAAAATCACCCACCCATTCAGGAATGGTTCAAACCCATACCACCTGCTCTGTACCAGCTGACTAAACAGTTGCTAAAAGAAATGTTAGAGGCAAATGTCATAAGAGAGAGTCATAGTCCATAGGTGGCACCAATTGTTTAGGTCAGAAAAAGATGGACAGATCTGATTCTGTGTTGATTATCACAGATTTAATGCCTATCCACTACCCGCATTGAGGATGCCCTCACAGCACTAAAATCAGCAGCATTCTTCTCCACAATTGACTTAGCGAGCAGCTACTGGCAAGTAGCCATGGCACCAGAGGACCAAGAAAAACTGCTTTGTGACCCCAATGGGGTGTATGAACTTTCTGGATGCCCTTTGGTCTCTGCAACACACCAGGAAAGTTTCAGCACTTGGTGGAACAATGCCTGGGCAATGAGAATTTTGACACCGTACTGCTATATGTGGATGACATCATAGTCTATTTGAAAACATATGAGGAGCACTTGAAACACATGGAGCTAGTTTTCGAGTGCTTAAAGAAGTATGGACTGAAAATCAAGCCTTCAAAATGTAATTTCCTCAAAGAGAAAGTGAATTATTTGGGACATGTTGTATCCTCAGAAGGAATAGCCCTAGACATAGAGAAAATCAGAGTGGTGAAGTAATGGCCTTGTCCTGTCACCATCAGAGGTGTGAGATGATTTTTGATATTTGTTGGCTACTATCAAAGATTTGTGAAAGATTTTTCAAAATAAGCAGCCCCCTGCACAAACTGTTATGTCACTCAAAAGGCAGCAAAGTCAATAAACACAGTTGAGTAAATTGGACACCGAGTGTGAAGTTGCATTTGATCACCTTAAATCAATGTTCACTCAGTGCCAGTATTAACCTATCCAGATCATTAGAAGCCTTTCCACCTCTACACAGATGCTAGTAACAGAGGCCTAGGAGCTGTAGTAGCCATGTACAGGAGGGAAAGAGCGAGTGATTGCCTATACAAGTAGTGGACTCGGGGTTCTGAAAGGAATGATGAATGATACAATTCCTTCAAGTTAGAGTTCTTAGCACTCTTTTGGGCTTCAACAGAAAAATTTCCTACCTACCTTCCTACCTCATGGGCAGAACTCAAGCTGTCAAAATTGGCAACTCCCTGTCCCCCACCCTCTCATCCACACTGGAGTACCCCAAGGCTCAGTGCTCGGACCCATCCTCTTCTCCATCTTTCTAAATTTCCTCCCTCTGCATGTACATTTGCATTCACACACGTGTATGCTGATGACACTGTCATGTTTGCCTCAGGTTCCTCCCTAACAGACCTGACAAGCAGACTCCAACTGGCTTTCACCAATATCCAGCACTGGTTCTGCTCAAATCAGCTTTCCTTAAATGCTAAAAAACTGTCTCAATGACTTTTGGTACCAGACAAATCTCTAAACTGCCAGCCCTGCCCTTCTTCCACACTCTGGATGGGACTAGCCTTGAAAACATCACAACTTTCAAGTACCTAGGAGTGTGGCTCGACAGTCACCCAGACTTCCCTGTTCATGTGGACTCCTTACACAGAAAGCTTCACCCTAAACTTGGTGCACTGTATAGGAACCGTGGGTGCATCCTCTGCCGTCCCACCGAGACATTGTGCAGACAATGATTCTTTCCATCTTTGACTAGGATGACACTGTCTATGCTAGTGCTCCCAAGTCTACCCTGGGCAACTAGATCCACTCTTCCACAACTTCTATAGATTTGCCCTGGATTGCCCCTCCCTGGACCTACTACTGCCACCTTTACATCTCTCTCTCTCTCTCTCCCCCCTTTCCCTCCTTGAAGCCAGATGGTTTGTTCATGGCTCCTCCCTTGTGCTAAGTACTAGCTGGGCCTTCCCATCCTACTTTATGTCTCTCTCTCTCCTCCCTTCAAACCCCTCCTACTCTTTCCGTAGCTCTAACCTCTGCTCTCTAACTCTCTCATCTAGGTGGACCTTGGCTGGGCAAGCTGCTTTCTCTTTCCACCTTCTCAAACTCTGAAACTCCTCCCTTTCCCTATTTGTTCTGCTATCTCCATCCGGTCCTTTTCCAGTCTTATACATGATCACTCCACCCCATCCTGTAACTGCCACTGACTCCCCCATTACTGCCCATACCTTCCTCTTCTTTGCTCTTCACCCTTCTCTCCCCACCCCCTGTCTCTCATACTACAGATCTCCCTCTCCCCTCCTCCCTCCCCCCTCCATTCCTCTACCTCCTCTACATACCACCCTAATTCTGGACCTTCCTTGTCTCCTTCCTATGCTCTACCTTCTCCTTTCTCCCCCTCTACTCTTTTCCTTTGCTAGATTACCCTTAGCTAATTGCATTAACTTGGTTCATCCCCTATTCTTGTAGCAAATGTAAGCTACTGCTGATGCCGCATTTTCTGTAAATATGCTGTTGTACATTCGATGTATATTACTCGATGTTTAATTTAGGATATATTGTATAAGTGTGCCTTAATATGAGTGTACATTCTTTATAAATATTTTTACGCTGTTTGGATATGTATTTCTCCCTCTATCTTCTCCTCCAGGACGCTTCTGGAAATTAGTTGTTCTACGGCTCAGTATGCCTCTCCTGGTGAAACTTTTGAAATAAATAAATAAATAAATATAACAAGCAAATACTTTACTAGAAATGTTGAGAGCAATGCCTGAGCACCAGGAAACAAAGTGGCCAGAATTGCTTCCTGAATTGTGTTACCTTTATAATAATACTGTTCACTGCTCTACAGGTACATGCCCTATTACTTAATGTTCTGCAAACCTGGTAGACTTCCAATGGACATGGTTCTGGATGTACAGCCAACATACAGAAAGATGGAGGAGCCAACCACAGTATGGATGGAAGAACACCAGCGGTGACTCAAGGAAGCAGCTGATATTGTGTCAACTCAGATGGAGCGTGTACCACAGAGGCAAAAGAACAGTATGACCGCAGAGCACATGCTGTACCTTTGTTCATAGGGAAAAGATTTTGCTAAAACGCTCAAACCAGAGGTCAAAACTTGTAACCAGGTGGGAACCTGTACCTTTTATAATTACTGAAATTCCTTACCCAGGGCTACCAGTGTATAGAATCAGATCAGAAATGGGAGGTGCTCAAGTAAAATAGTGCACTGAAATATGTTGAAGCCTTGCACGTTTCAAACTACTGGTCTGGACAATGTTTGGGATGATAGAAGACAGATGGGAGAGGCAGGAGCACACCATGACAGATATGGCTACCACTGGAGACCCAATAGAATGGCCTTAGCTACCAGGTATTACAATGTTTGGCCCTGCCTCTCCCATGTCTGCTGAATGTTCTGTACATAGCTCCTCATGTTCAACAAAGGGCATTCCTCCCAAATGTTGGATAGAAGGAATCCAATAACCCTTCTAAAGGTGACCTGTAAATAAAACAAAAGTACAGAAAAAGTTTAATATAGAATTATCTCATAGTTACAAATGTTAAATGTTAGACATGTTAAACAGTAGGAATGGTAAATGTTAGAAGTTAAGAATGTTTAAAATTTTAAAGTATTGTGTCCTCACAAAAGTTTTAGGAGGATACATGGAGACATGCATCTTTAAGCGGGCGAATGTGTAATACCTCAAAGTTTGGGTCCCCAGCAGTCCCCAGTGTCTCCCAGCAAAGTGCCCCAATAGGTGCCCAGGTGCCGCATCAGAGTAGGTGGCAAGGGTGATGAGGTGAGGACCAAATGTAGTGCGGAGCCCTGCAAAGTAAATGGCAAGCTGTAGTTTGAAAAGTTTTTTCCCCTGTTTTGCTGTAGCTTATCCAGCTACGGCATGAGCTTGTGCCATTCAAGTTCAACTCACACTGGGCAGCTGCTTGCCTCCCTGGTCACTAGGGACTCAGCATCCCAAATGCCAGGGAGGGTCCGTGGTGGCCAGTGATGGCCATTTTGAATTGAAAGTGTGACCAGCTGCAGTATTAGTCGGGGAGTGCTTTCAGATGAGAAAAGTAAAGAAATGTTAACTTTGCAGCCAGCAGGAGAGAGGATGCAGGAGGTAAGAAGTAAGAGAGGTAATTGTACCTGCAGTCCAACTCTCATCCCTGTAGTTAGTGTCGGCAGTCCAGTAGTGTGGCAGCTCCCAGTGATTGGCAGGGTCCCAGAGTAGAGCAATTGGCATCGGTCACAGTGTAGGCTCTGTTCAGCCCCTTTTTTTATTTAAAAAAGTTAAAGTTGATCCCTTAGCATGGCAGGCTGCATCTTCAAGCGTCGAGCTGGGAGAGCATCGGGCCATGTCAAGGCCCATCGTCTGCCTCAGTGCCGGCATCCAGCCAGTACATCTTCTCCACCACCTCCTCCTCTTAACTTTCATGGGGCGTGAGTTGGCGGTAGCACCAGTGGACAGTACTGACCACCTGAACTATTAAATAAATGAATAAATAAATACACAAATAAATAAATAAAAGTTTATTTTCCACACCAGAGAGTGCATGGAGGGACAGCCATTAGTAGTGCAGGGCAAGGCTCCTTAGTAAAGACCGCCTGAGTAGGCATATTTAAATTTATTAAATTATTAAATAAGCTCCAGCAAGGAAGCAAAAGAACAGGTGTGGGCTGTAGTTAAATTAAACTCCCTGGAGGTGGAGCTTTGGGCTAGGCAGGCCCTGAATTGTATTAAATAAAATTAAGCAGAAGGATAAAAGGGCTCCAACCAGGAGCAGGGACAGGCAAAACCCCAATGTATTGGCCCGTGGGCAAATGAACAAGGGCTAGAAAGCCCAGAGCTTGAATTTTAATTAAAATAAAGAAAGAAAGCCCCAGTGACAGTTGAAGTGGAAACCATTCTAGCCAAGTGGGCTAATAAACTGGGTCCAGTTAGTCCAAATGGTGGTTTTATTATTCTGTTCAGTTAATTCAGCTCCAGATGGGCCAGCTGGGGAAGCAAACCCCAGATTAACAGAGAGTGCCCACAGTGGAGAAATGTGGTCAGTATCCAAGTGGCCACCAGTAGCCAAGCCATGTCTAGTGTTTGAAGGGTGCAAAATTCAGCTATTTTAAAAGTGCACTAAGCTGTCAGCTTCAGCCACCCGGCAAGGAAGGAGTGGACCAGATGGTTACCACCCTAGCAGCATTATCCACAGCCTGAGTCAGGGTTAGTAACCTCAATAACTACCCTGTAGCCCCTAGGTCAGGGAGGGACAGTTACTGAGGGATCCTAGTGTGCCAGCTAGCCAGCTTACCCTCTGCCAATAGGGTAATCCTCCTGTTAGGCTCATTTGAACCCAAGGAGGACTAGTGGGATGCTGGCATGCATAGGTAGGGGTATATCCAGCAGGAGGAGAGAGGTAGTGTTGCCAGTGCATCGCTCACTGGTGAGACCCCACCTGGAGTACTCAGTCCAGTTTTGGAGATCACACCTTAGAAAAGACATAGACAGGGTGGAGGGCGTCCAGAGGACGGCAACTAAAAATAGTGCTGGGTTTGCACTAGAAGTCCCTACAAGGAGGGACTGATGGATCTCAACATGTACACCCTGGAAGAGAAGAGGAGAGCAAGAGGTGACATGATAGAGACCTAGAAGTACCTCACAGGGGTAAACAGGATGCAGGAGGAAGTCTCTTTCAAAGGGAAGGAGCACTAGTACCAGAGGGAATGCAGTGAAGGCAGAGGGGAGAGGTTGGTAGATATCGGGAACAGACTACCAGCAGATGTTGTGGAGGCAAAAACAGTGGCGGTTTCAAGCAAGCATGGGACAGATATAGGGTGTATTAGAAAACAGGCAGGGAGGGTCGCTGGACACCAGTTAGGCAGAACATCTGAGCAGACTGGATGGGCCAAATGGATCTTCTCTGCTGACAAATTCTATGTTTTAGGTTTTATTTCCATACATTTGCAGCTTCATGATTCAATCCTTACTGATGCCTAAATGTCATTTTTCAATTAATTATTTATATACTGACAATTTTCTATGGTAGTTATGTCCCACTTGGCTTGGTATTAACTGCTCTCTGATTGGCCCTGTGGGTTAGCTGTCTTATATCTGGGCATGTTAGCCAAGTTTCCTATATGCCCTTAACCATATTGCTTGGTTGTTTCTTGACCACTGTATTTTCTTATGATTCCTCTAACATACAGTTTCACTATTTTCCAGTAATTTAGAATTTAACCACATTTTGTTGAGCCTATTCTTCTTATGAAAATGGTGCATTATGTGATAGATCATAAGTTCTAACATTCAGCAGAAGGGCATGTGAATTGTGATTTTTTTGAAGTTGGGCTACAATAAAACCACCAGAGGGTGCTGTTCTTCTATCAATACAACACGCAGGAATGGAGGCACCATCAGGCTGAAGCTGTTGAGTATTTTGAGGCTTTCTGTAATCAGTCCAAGGAATAATTGTGCAATCTGGAAAACATTAGCGCAACCTGACCATCAGAACCTCATTCAAGCCAATAGAAGACAGCACAACTGGCAGTAGAACTGTTTGAGGATGGGGAAGGATATGACCTTACTTTGGACTGTGCATTTTTGGGTTGAGCCATTGGAAAAAGAAAATCCAACTTTTAACTTGGATTTACTCAGCTTCTCTTTTCCTAGTAGTAACAAGAATATATGCACAATAAAAATATGCGTTTACATGTTAACAGTATATGCTAGGTTGATTGGCTAAATGGTAAATTAAAACCAGCCACTAGCTCTGTTCCCACGTCTTAAAGACAAGCCGTGCATTCCTTTCCTGCTGTGAGGGCTTTTGAAGTCTCTTTCTTTAAATGTTTGCAGATGACAACATAGGTTTCTGGAGGAAAAAATAAGAGTTTGAATAGAAGCTTCTTGTCAAGGATTTCTATTAGCATATTTCATATGCTACCTATAATTAAAAGGGCACTGTCGCCCCTCCCAATAAGAGCAGCATTGTTGTAAGTTCAACACCTTATCACATTGCTTTTCTGAAATCAGGGACACGCACGTGTGCATGTGCAGACACACACTCCATCACATTTGACTGATGCTATCTACATTCAGTACAACATTGAACTGTGTGAATGACCTCTAAACAAAGTTTAGTCTAAAACAACAATCAAAAACATGGAATACTATGCTAGTGCGATTAAACCAAGTAATTTTATTCAGCTGTACTTCAGCAAGTTTACAGTGTACTGTCACATTAATATTATCTATATATGTTTAGATAGATAGATAGATAGATAGATAGATAGATAGATAGATAGATATTGCATGGATGGTCCCAAGTCCCATTATAAAAATAATTTATTTCCCTATATATATATGATGATAATTAAGAGGGATATTTATATATATATATATATATATATATATATATACATACTGTATATATATACACATACTGTATATATACACACACACACACACAGTTGACCGTTGACCGAATTAACTTCATATTAACGTGTAATAAACACAGGAGAGGAGGTAAACATACAATACCATGTAATAAACACCCTATTAAGGCATGTAATTATTTTGTTATGCCCTAAATAAAACAATTTTAACAACCAATTAACATAAATTACACACCAAATTAACCAATTAATAACAAATTAAGCCCTATAAAACACCCACACAGCAAATAATCCTCTGATTTGTTACACAACCACCAACATGGATGACAAACAGACCAGTCTGATGAGAGAAAAATATCAAGCAGCAGGAAACCAGAACACACTCAGAAAAACAAACTTTGATGTCAAACTAATAAGAACTTACAGTACATATCAAAGATAGAGAGAAGAACATGACTTTCTGGAAATCCTGCAAGTAAGTTGGACACGCTGTTAACAAATCTCATTTTACTTTTAAAAGCAGGATGGCTCAGAATATGAGCGGCAACAATTAAAGCAATATTAAAGAGCTAGTGTACTGCCTAACACTAAAATTAATTTTAAAAGCAGTCAACCATTACCTTTTACATCTGAGGTACTTTTTCTTTTCCTTTGGTTAATTAGGAGATTGTTTCACCTGTTCTTAGTAGGTGTGATGTGCAGGACAACATTCTGCCTGGCAGCTGACATATCTATCCCTAACCCCCACACACTACGTCAGCAGCATTGTGACTTTACTGACTATGACATCACTGCTGCTTAGGAACAGTCAATCAGTGGCTGCCAGGTCAGTCACATGTGATGTCACTGTCAGTGAGATCACAGTGCTGATGATGTAGTGGTAGGGGGTACAGATAGATAGATCAGCTGCCAGGCTAGAGCTGTTCCATACATCTAGCACAACATTATCACATAGAAAATTTTCTGATGAGTGAAAGGAAAAAGAAAAATACTTCAGAAATAAAGCGTTACAGCAAACTACTTCTTAAAATTTGTATTCTTTTCTGTCTTCCTGGTTTGGATTCACTAACTCTTTAAGAAGCCTGGAGAAATATTTCAAATGGTCAGTTATCCATTCCATATCCAGAAACAAGGACACCATCTCCAAATAAAAGTAATTAAAACAATGAACACAAATTCTTTAAAAAGATAAGAAGGCAACCAACCCAGTCAGGCTGAACCACTAACCATCATGGAAATAGGCATTCTATACCAAACTGGAACCCTTGGCATGCACAATCCAACAACGCTGTTACACAAGCTTTTTCAGTATTGGCATACACTTTGCTCTCCACACTGTGGAACAATATAGTTCCACCCTCAGAATGTGCCAGCGTTTGACACCGGGCAGTTAGCGCCAATCGGCAATGTCGATGACCAAATTTTTGTGGGGTGGGCTGTGCCCCACAGCCCCCTACTTAATGATTCCTACTCCGCTGGGGTGGACCTCAGGGAGGGGCAGCAAATCCTGCATTTGGTGCTCTGATTGCCTGGTGTCATATTGCCTGTGCTCTGAGTGCCATAAGGGAGCAATACAACCTGAGATAGGAGACATAAATCTCTGTAGAGATGCACAAGGAACAAAATGTTTAGAACATACAGAAAGACATGAAGACAAGAACTGGAGCAAACCCAAAGACATCAGATTGATCAAAGCAAAATTATACCAAAACCAGATAGTCCTAAAAGAGGCACAGTAGCTGTTTATGAAAAATGTGCCTCCCAGAGACCAGCAAAATGATGATGTATGACTCCCATTTTACCTGACCCCAATATCAAGCACAAACCTGACACATCTTGGTTCTGAAGTATGTGGGGTTACACAAGGATCAGTCCTGGGTCTGGTCTTCTTCAACATATTCATTAGTGACATTGGAGAAGGAATCCAGAATAGGTTGTGTCTCTTCGTAGAGGACACAAAACTATGTCGCGAGGTGGATTAAGGAAATGCAAAGAGACCTACAAGAGCTAGAGGGTTGTCAAAGGTCTGGCAGTTAAAATTAAATACTAAAAAGTGCAACGTAATGCACCTAGGGAAAAAGAACCCCAAGACAGAGTACTGGATGGGAGCAGAGAGACTTAACACTACAGACTAAGAATGGGATACGGAGTTATCATTAGCAACTCATTTAACAACTGAGTCAAGGCAACAAGGCCTGTAGCAAGGCTAACTGGATGCTGGGATGTATCGGAGGGTATTGATAGCAGAAGAAAAGTTAATACTTCCCTCTACAAATCCCTAGTGAGGCCTCACCTAGATTACTGCTCCCAGTTCTGAGTCCTCACCTCAGAAAGGATAAGGATAGGATGGAGACAGTGCAGCACAGAGCAACAAAAATGATTCAGGGCCAGCAGGGCAGATCCTATGAGGCGCCTCAAGGCACTAAAGATATACTCACTGAAGACCAGAAGGAGAGGGAGATATGATAGAGACTTCAAGTTCCTTAAAGGAATTAACAAAACAAACTGGGGAACTATTTAGCCTGAATACCAATTCGTGGTCACATGGACAGGAATGGAAATTAACAGGAGGTAGGTTCAGGAGGGATGTGAGGAAGTGCTGTTTTACAGAAAGGGTAGGAAGCAGTGGGACAGTCTATCAGCTGAGGTGGTGGGTGCAAAAACAGTCAGAGGATTCATACAGGGCTGGGACACAGTGAAGGGAATAGTGGTTACCAGGGTGACAGGAACAGGGAGGAGAATAGAGAGATGACGGGAGAGATAGTACCCTGGAGGAACAGTAGGTTCCAGGGATTAGTAGGGAGCTTGGGCAGACTGGATGGACCTCTGGTCTTTTCTGCTGTCATTGTCTATGTTTCTATGAAAATTGGGAAGCATGATGTGTGGAACATTATGAAGTCAATAAAAGAAACAGGACTACCCCACACACAAAGGGTTACCAGCCACAGCACATGAAAACTGCTATTTAAATGCTGGCAAATTACAACATTCCTCCAACTGAAGTTGTTCAAATATCAGGTCAAAGGAACCTCTAATAATTATTCAACCATGCCAGAAACCAAGCAGAAAGTGATATCCACAATACTATCAATGAAATAAATAAACAAGTCACAATACAACCAGTGCAGCATCCGCAGCCAAGCAAATCACCCGCACACCTGATGCCAAACCAACCAAAGCAAATCAAAACCACAAGTCCAATCATAAAAGAAACATACAAAGCAGCAGAAATATCCAGCAGGGGCAACATCTGGCAACCCCAATAGACAGCACAGGAGCCCACAGCAAAGAGACCACACCAGGTGAAAAAGACTCTGAAAATGGCAGACCCCAACAGACATCCCACATGGAAGCCACAAAAAACAGCCTTGGAAGCCTCCACAAACCACAGCCTCATGGATGACAGAAAAGAAATGCAGCACCAGCCTAAAATGACAGCATCTATACATTGTGCACTGCAGAAAGCCAGCCATGTGAACTCCGCTATTCCACTTTAGAATGCCTGCACAACATATATTGCCCCTCAATAAGCTGACTGCACAGCAATTGAATAAATGGCATAAAAACTGACTCTGAAAAAAAATGTACCTACTGGCACAGAAACAGCAGTTGAAAATAGCAGCTTTCTGCAAAACACGCTGATCGCGACTGAAATGCTGATCATGCTCCCTCACTGCATCCAGATGGAAAATGCCAACTGGAGAATGCAAACAGCCAGCATCAGCACCATCACATCATGTGCACTACCAGTGCACCCACCAATTGGCCAGAACATAGTGCAGACATCCGCCGCGACTACCAGTGCACCCCATCATTACCAGCACTCTCAATCAGGAGATAAGGGATAAACAATGTAAGAACACCAGCTACTCACCCGGAGCGGCAGCACTGGCAAATTCAAACCACTGCTGCCACCAATGAAAACACCAGTGGACTGAATGGAACAGTGCTACTGGACAGGTAGCCCACTGACACCACCTATGGCAACAACATACTATCACCAACCCCATCTGACTCTGAGGAAAATACAAGACAGCTAGAAAATTCAAACACCAACACCACCAATAACAGGACAAGCCCCACCACCAGCATTGCATCCTGCAGCATGTCCTGCCCCTGGAGCAAACAATGCCGGACACAGACAGCAACCAGTATCAACCTGTACACCACAGAACACAGTACAGTAGCAATCTTTGGCAACTACTGCACCGACTATGGCACTATAAATGTGCACATCTACAACACAGCACCACCTGCTAAAAGAAACAAAACAGACCAGCTACAGACTGATTAGCAAACTGTGCACAGCCCAGTCCTCCCTGATCTGCCCATTCTGGAAAAGACCCAAACAAAGGACTGCCTATGACAATGTATAAAATATATGTAGTGTACAACCCTTAGTGACTATACAACTCATAGGCCCTACCACTCCTCAATGAAGTAATAACTGTTTTAAAGATCAAATGCACTTGTTTAAGAAAAGCTTGAATTCACTTGAATTCAAGTCCCTGTCATGATTAGTGTTTCCTGAAAATATGCTGTTTGATTCTGTGGTTTTATCTAAATCAGCATCTGTTGATGTGCTCTGAAGTAACTGAAAACAGTGAAGATGTTTCTGTCCCTATCAGTGAGCGATTACATCATTCTTGTCTAGCCTGCTGCTGCAGCAATTAAGTCCCTGATTGACTGAAGAAGCTGTTGCAGTTCCCATTCAGAGCAATCTGTAGAGCTAATTGTTTTCTCTCAAAGTTGTTACTAACCCATCTGGTTTGTGTTTAGATAGATTAGCTTAAAATCTATCATTCTGTTCCATAAAAGCTGATCATTTCAGTTTGAGTGCTGAACTGTAGTGGTATGAATGAATGTCTGTGACAAATTACCTTGTCTGTATTACAGCTGTCAGTTCTGTTCAATCAAAACTCTGCATTGTTTTCTGGCTGTATAACACAGGGTTGTTTAATGGATATAAATAAATCTAAAGTTTGTTAATTCATAGAAGCAGTGTGTCTTTAAAGTAGTCTCAAAAATAGGTTCATGTGGGAACAATTTTGTTATGTCAGATTGAAAAACAGGTGTCTGCCACACTCAACTATTTCAGGAACATGTATTGCATGAACTCACAAAATTAAGTTTTTGAAGGCTTCTGTGTGAAAATACATCAGGTATGTGTATAATTAAAATACTATATGGCATCCTGATGCCCCTGTCTCCTGCCCGACAGTTGAGGCAGTAGCACTCTGCTGCCCTTTTCCCTGCCCCACAAGCCTCACTGTCTCCTGCCCCATTTGAGAATGCTGCACCCACTGCCCACTGTCTTCTCCACACAGTCTGGGCTGCTGCATCTTGTTGCCCCTGCACAAACAGTTGAGACTACACCCTGCTGCCCTTTTCCCCCACCCCACAGTCAGGGCCAATGCACTCTGTTGCCCCTGTTCCTGTTTCCACAGTCAGGCTGCTGTGTCTGCTAAACCCTAGAGTCTCAGGTCACCTGCCCTCACAGTTGGGGCTATTGCACAATTCTGCCCCAGGCCATCAGGGGTGGGGTATCTGCTTCCTGCTACCTACTTAAATTTCCCCAACTGGGCAAGGCTGCTGTACCACAAGCACCCTGTACCACAGTTCGGGCTTCCATACCCTGATGCACCCTTGTGGCCTGCCACACGGTTGAGGCATCTACACCATGGCGAAAAATGCATTTTTGGCATTTTGCTGCACAGAAACCGTATGTCTGACTGAAATGCAACTTGGTAAGTCAGAGATCTACCATACCAGACTGTGCATTCCAAATTTTGTGCAAAATCCGTTAAACAGTTGCAAAGTTATAGCAGCACAAAATTTGAGGTTTAATAATAAAGTGCATACTCAACCCTAACTATAGGCGTGGCGCGCCTCTATTATATGTATGTGTGTATGTACATAATCAAGATATACACCCAAAATACTTCAATATAGATAGGTGAGAGTTATGAGAATCTTCACTCCTCTGGGCGGTACACCCACAAGGGTATTGGTTGGTAATAGAATATGAGTGAAGAGGTTGGAGAGACAAGCCTTCCCTCAGGCACAGAAATCCAAGGGTATGAACACTACTTGATGTAAACCCAGTTAGTGCTATGGGCTTTTGGCATGCCTAGAGGGGGGTAGGCGAGGTAGAGCAGTGAAAATAGAAGAAGTAAGGAGCAGAGCAGGTAGTGAAGGAGATGTGGATCAGGTGCAATTGCAGGATGGTGAAATGTATTGCCAAACAAATAGGACAACAAACATGTAGCGGCACAGAAGAGATATCTAAGGGGTGGGAGTTCCAAATGTTTGGAAAGTGATAGGAAAGGCAGTTTTCCCTGAAGTGGAAGTATGGGCAGGGAAGGCAAGGGTCATGTAATGGGAGTTGCTTAGGGAGTAGGTGGAGGTAGGAGGGATAAAGAGGAGGGTATTGAGGTAGGGTGGAAGGGAGGTAATGGAACTTTCCAACTAATGAGGCACTGTGGGCAAGCGTCTGGCCCCGGTGGGGAGAGGAAGAAGAGAGGGTGGTGTAAAGGTCACAGTGGGTGGCCACAAGGTGGACAGGCAAATGCAAACAACAGAGTTTAATGGAAGCACCAAGGGATGTTGACAGTGAAAATGCCGACCTGCCTCACAGCGACAGCACAATACCAGCACGGTATTGTGCCGCCCATGCAGAGAGTGTTTTCTGTGGGTTATGCCGCACCCCCGGACTTTAGGGATTATCAACTCCAGGTTGGAGTTGGTCGGGGGCGGAACACTGGAAAGCTACACCAAAAAGGACCATTACAGCGACTGTCGCCGTAGTGGTCTTTTTGTGTTTCACCGTCGAGTGTCGACCTGCGGGTGCACTGAAGTTGAATACCCTGGCAAGGGTGGTCTTAGGGGCAATACTATAGGCTATGTCACCAAAATCAAAGATTGGGAGAATCTTCTTCTGGATGATCTCGGTGGGCGGCGAGGAAAGGTACTGTAGCTATGGTGTCTGTACAGAGCTCCTAGCTGGAAGTAGCTTTTGTGGATAGCATCCACATGACCAGCGAAGTCAAGGATACTGTTGAGCCAGAGCCCTATTTGAAGATTATTTTAAAGAGCATATATAGGGATACATGATGGCAGGAGTGTGATATGGAAAATATCTTCACTCCTGCAGAGTGACTCTGGATACTCACAAGTGCGAAGGCACAAAGTATCCTGAGCTTCGCGATGCAGGAGTAAGATATTTTTCCAGTACATGATCTGCCTATCATGTGATCGATTTATACAATAGGGGTACGAAGTTTGAAAGTATTATGATTTTATGTGTTCTGTTGCTGTTTCTGTGTGTGAGTTTTTCTGAATGGGCTGTCAGTGTTACAAACTCCGTGGGAAAAGCTGAGTGTGTTTTGCAATGCTAAGTTAGCTTAAGGCAGCAGTGAGAAACAAACTGTTTGTGATGCTGTGTCCTTTAGAATTCTGGCTGCAGTAAAGCTGAGAGTATCACGGTAATGGGCTGGGAGTGAGAGTGTGGGAAGCAGGTGAGAATGTTTGCCATGGTAATTAAGTTAGCTGCAGGCAGCACTGAGTCATCTCCTCTAGATGGCGACCACGCTGGGCCAGCCTTCACAATAGTTCCTGTTTTGCAGAATTTTAATGTTCATTTTGTGTTTGTTTTAGTTAAGTTTTATTTTATTTTGGTGTTTTCGTGCGTGAGTGCGGAAAGAAGCCATGTAGTCACCGTAAAGAACTTGTGTACCGGCAGTCTCCTGTTAATTTTATTGCTGGGCTACCTCTAATATGTGAAATACGATTGTGGGTAAGTGCCTTTGGTGCAATCAGCATCTTTAACGGCAGTCTGTTACTGGTTTATTGCCAGTTTATTGCCTGGTCTACCCTTCTTATTTTGGAAGGTGTTTTGGTTTGGTGTTTGCAGCTGACGCTGTTATCGATGCGAAACACGTTTGAGATTGGATCAATATGTTGGAGATCTGACCCAGGACTGCTGCTTAGAGACTGAGGGTTGTGATTTCCAGTGGGCAGTGTTGGGTGGGGGCTCCTAAATTTCCACTGATTTTAGGACTATACCGATCCCGGGACCGGCGGGAGTTGGCTAGATTATGCTCCAGAGAGCTGGAGGCATTATCGGTGGTCTTTCCTAAGAGGCCTCGAGATTGGTCCTGATGGCCTAGTTTTGAGGTTTCTGTAGCTGGGTTATGGGTTGGAATGATCTGGGCCTGTTTGTGGCGGTGGAGGGGCATCCTTTTTCGACCTGCCCCTGGTTTTACACTTGGACCTGCGTATTGTTCTGTAGTGCGAGCTGGTATTATCGAACTTAACTTTGGGCCTATAGTTTTCTGCTCAGAAAGAGACTGTATGGCTGTATCCTGGCAGAGTGGGGAGCCTTGAGGAAAACTGGATTTATTTTAACTGGCCTTCCTTAGCCTAAGTTGCGGCTGAGGATCGGTGGCGACCTAAATCTTCTTTGGTTTGCTGCTATTTATCATA
Source organism: Neoceratodus forsteri (assembly GCA_016271365.2). Lineage (NCBI taxonomy): Eukaryota > Metazoa > Chordata > Ceratodontiformes > Ceratodontidae > Neoceratodus > Neoceratodus forsteri. The sequence goes on along the minus strand of JADMNL010000024.1, from coordinate 51,358,169 downwards.
TGGATGGGATTGTGCTTGGATGTAATATTTTGGCCTTTCCCTGTGCTGGATTATGGATTGACTGCACTTTATGGATGACGACATCAAGAATTAACTGCATCCTCTCTGCAGTTTAAAACTTATTTTTATGGTGGATCCCTGGTGGTGAGAAGACCTGGTGTCCACGTTTCTTTGACTCATTCTAGTTCTTTTCTTTTCTGTACTGTCGTTTTTGTGTTTTATTTTCCTTTGTAGATTCTGATTTTAGTTTAGGCAGTAGAGTGCCTGAATTTACCCACCTTCCTGGTCATGAGAGGACTTTGGGGGTGGGGATTTCTATTTATAATATTACTCTGTACAGTTATAAGAGGATTGAGACAATTTCAGAACTCTTTCATTGTCTTGGACTCTTCGGGCAGTGAGAGTGCCTGAATTTTCTTAGTTCATTACTTATAATATTATTTTTACAGCTATAAGGGCATTGAAACAACTTCAGAACTCTTTTGTGGACTTGGACTTTTGGGCAGTGAGGTGCCTGAATTCCTATCTCCGGGGCAGTGAGGAGGACTTGGGAGGAATTATTACTATTTTATTAGGGAGGATTGCAGTGTTTTTCTAAAATTAAGTGTAGGAGTGACAGATTCAGCATATGTGGGATAGGGCATTTTATATTTAGGTGGCATTTTATATTGTGTTAGAGTGGGGTTTTGAGTAATATTGGGATGTGTTTTCAGTTTATTTATTTATTATTTTGTTATTGTGATTTATAGTTTAAGTTTTGGGATAATTGTTTTGGTTGGGGTAGGACTGGGGAAATTTATTAGTTTTAGTTAGTTTTGCTTATCTATTAGTGGTGTAGAATGTGTTGGGTGCCAACCCCACAGTTGGCACTATTCATCCTCTGCTCTCCATGCCCCTCTGCCCTTTCTCCACTCCTCCTCTCCAGTTTATAACACCAGCGCTGTGAGAGCACTGGTGTATCATGTGGGGAGAAGAGAGGAGAAGGTCATGAACAGTGGAGGATGAGCGAGAGGAGTCATCGTATTGGGGTGATAGGATCCAGGAGACACCCTGGGGTGAAATGGAATCCAGATCGTGGTTCTCCATGTCTGGTGCCCATACCAAGGCACTACTCATTGTGGTAGGCAGATGGCTCGGGCAGCCGGAGGTTCATCCAACTCGGATGGTGTTGTCAGTGCCAGGTCTATTAGAACAAGGCTGCAATTGTGCAGACCTTGTTGAAACAGTGGACCTGGCATGCATCACTGAGACCTGGCTGGATGAAAATTCTGGCCCCATTTTGGAGGCTGTGACTCCAGCTGGGTACTGGTGATACACCTCCGAGATTGGATCCCGGGGGTTGTGGTCTGTTTCAAGACCGAACTTAACCTCATGAGAATATTAGTTGAGGAGGTTGAGTCTTTCAAGTGTGCTGTTGTAGCAGGTGTAGGCTATCAATCGCCCTCATCCTGTTGTCCACCCGGTGATGAAGCCCGATTCTTTCAGGAAGTAGCGAACTTAAGTCGTCAACATGGCGTTTGGTGCCCAGACTGATGGTTCTGGGTGACTTCAATGCCTGGGTCGACAATGAACTCCTCAATTTGGTCAACACTTCCTCCAGCTAATGACATCTCTGGGTCTTACACAGGTGGTTTCACTGCTACTCATAAACACGGACACTCCTTGACTTAATCTTTCTCCTAGGGATCGAAACATCTGACTTGGGGTGGAACCAGTTGGGTGGTCTGATCATTACACTGTGAGGTTTAGTTTTAGCACCCCCTCATAGGCCTACTCCTGTGGAGATGGTTAGGTACCGCCCTTTAAGGGATATAAGTTCTCATGGCCTAGCGGCAGCACTAGATCTCTTATCCCTCTCGTTGGCAAGCAATGACCCAGAGACCCTCGTGATGGCTTATAATTTAGCCGTCTTGGTGGCTCCAGTTCCATTGCTCCAGTCCGTGTTCGTCCTCTCTCCTTTGCCCCAGGTCCCCTGGTTTGGTGGGACTTTGAGGGAGGTGCGGAGACTAGGACAAAGGTTAGAAACGTTGCTGGCACAAGTCCACCCTTGATGCTGACCACCTTAGATTGATGGACCATTATCAAGTCTATCAATCTGCAATCACCCGTAAGAAGGCAGAATTCCTGTCTGGGAAGATTGCGGCTGCTCAGAATCGACCAGCTCAGCTTTTCCGAACTGTGGACAGACTGTGCAACCCAGCCTGTCTACATGGTCGGAAAGCTTTCGCAATTAGAGTGGAGGAGCTTGCTCGATTCTTTGCAAATAAGGTGGCTGACATCAGTGCGAGTACTCCAGCCAGCACACTCTCACGGGTGTTGCTTTCGATCAGTATGGGGTCACTGTACCTCAGCCTTCCTGGGTACCTTCAGTCGACTGGGTTCATGGATGTCATGCGGATTATCCAGTGTGCACCTTACCTGCTGTAGTTTGGACCCTGGACCAACTTCCTAATTTTGGGTTGCATTAATGTCATTGGTCCAGTCCTTGTGCAGATAGTCTGGTGCTCCCTGGAATCTGGAGAGTTTTCTAGCTCCTGAACGAGGCAGTGGTGACACCACTCTTGAAAAGCTACCTTGGATCCTGACTGCCATGCAAACTACAGACCTATCTCTAACCTTCCCTTTTATGGAAGGTGATTGAAAAGTAGTGGCAGCTCAACTGGAAAACCATTTGACCATCCATGACATCTATGAACTGCTCCAGTCCGGTTTTCTTAAGAGACATAGTACTGAGGCAGCACTGGTTCGGGTGCTCAATGATCTCCTGATGGCAAGAGATCAGAAGAACCATACCATCTTGGTCCTTCTGGATCTCTCTTCAGCTTTTGATACCATTGACAATGGGGTGTTGATAGGACACCTGATGCATATCTGTGGACTGTTGGGAACAGTCCTCAGATGGTTTACATCTTTTCTCACGGGTAGAACACAGAGAGAGAGTGGTGTTTGGAGTTTATTCTTCAGACCCAATTCCTCTGTCATGTAGGGTGCCTCAGGGTTCAGTATTATCACCCATTTTGTTTGAGGTGTATATGCTACCCCTCAGAGACATTGTAAGAAGGTATGGGCTGAGGTTTCACTGCGATGCAGATGATACCCAGCTCTACCTTTCTTTACACCGACCAGGATGGAGCTCTCTCGGTCTTTAATAACTGTCTGAAAGAAATCCAGGAGTGGATGGATTCCAGCTGGCTGAAGTTGAACTGGAAAAAACTGAGGTATTGATTGTGGACCCAGGTCATTAGATGGGGTTGGGAGCTGCTGCGCCTCTGGAATTTTTCTTGGTGGCCTCACTCCCGACCTCTGAATGGGTGCGTAACCTGGGGGTAATTTTGATGATGGACTGACTCTGCATTCTCAGGTGTCAGCTGTTGTCAAAACGTCCTTTTATCATCTTAGGAATATTGCCAGGATTAGGCATCTGGTTCGCCTAATGACCTTCCTACTCTGGTCCACACGTTTGTGTCCTCGCTTGGATTATTGCAACTCCCTCTACCCATGGCTTTCTGGGGTAGAAATCGTCACTTGCAGCTGGTGCAGAATATGGTGGCATGGCTTTTGACAGGATCTGCTCAATCCTGTCATATTTAGCTGGTGCTGTGCAAACTGCACTGGCTGCCATACAGTGGCAGGTCACCTTTAAAGTCGGTTTACTGACTTTCAAAGCCCTACATGGACAGGACCTGGACTATTTGAAGAGTTCCTGGTCCCCTACTGCCCTGGCCGATCACTCCGCTCGGCTGACGAGGGGTTGCTAGAGATCCCAAAGGTGAATTTGAAATCATCTGGTGCAAGAGCCTTTGTGTATGCAGCCCCTACTCTTTGGAATTCTCTACCCGTCGGTTACAGGAGTGCAAATGTGGAGGGATTTAAGCAGGGCTTAAAAACTTTTGTGGCAACAAGCCTTCTCAGCTAATTGAATGTTTGTTTTCTGATTTATTGTTATGTGATTTTCACTGAATTGATGTTTGTATGATTTTAATCTGTTTTTATATTGTTAGCACCTTGGCACTAGATAATGCACCTTATAAATAAATGTATTATTATTATCTCACTCTGAGCCATGAGATAAATGTCAGTTCTAACATTTATCACACTCTGAGTCATGTAATATATGTCAGCCCTTAGATTTATCTCACTCTGATGAAGATACATGTTTTTATCACGCTCATTTATCCTTCACCCATTGTATAAATATATGTACATACCACACGTTGCCATAATTTATTGTCTCTCTCTCTCTCTCTAATTTTTAGCACAGTATGTCACAAACCCACTCAGCAGATCAGCCCTCTACTCCGAAAGTGCCAACCTCTGGCGTAGAATTGTGAACAGTGAACAGAACAAGGTAACCCTCTTGTCTGTTTTGTGGGTTTGAGTCACCTTTGTTCCAAGTTCTGGAGGAATTCAAACTGATAACCTCTTGTTAGCGTACCCAATTATCAGGCTCAGATAATTCTGTCTTTGGGGGCCAGCTATCTCTGCCTACAGGCACCTAACCAGGTATTTCAAAATGAACCCTTAGAACTCTATGCAAGACTTAGGGAACTCTTCTCTGTTTCCCAGTTTGGTGTCACATATCTGGACTGTGTAGTGCGGTATGGGCTGCATGCCGATTGGTTCATGCTGTGGACCAATGGTACAGACCACAAACGTGCGATTATCAGTCAGTGGGCGGTAGTGACAAGCGGGTGGGGAGCTGCTGCCTGCCGCTGACTGGGGAGCGGGGCAGTGGGGCTCAGTGGGCAGGTGGGAGGGGGTACTGCTAGAACACCAGGGTTGGGTTTCTGTGGCATTAATGTGTTACGACACCCACGATCGGGCTGCAAGCGGTCCACTGGACCACCAGGGATATGGACGTGTATTTGTATACTAAGCCCGTGAATGGGCTGCTGGCGGTCTACTGGACCACCAGGGATATAGGATGATTTTAATTCTACATATGCCCTTGATTGGGCAGTGGGGCACATTGTCACGCTGTGCAGGGCGTCGGTCCCGGCGGCTGCAACCTGGCAGGGCGCCAAGGCCCAAGTCATCAGGGATCGGCGCACCTGCATGCAAATGGGGTTGATAATGACATGCAAAATGGCCCCATTTGCACCTTGCATGCATTATGGTCCCTTTTGCATGAGCACTTTGAATATCGTGGTTGTTGTGCTTAGCACAACGGAACTTGCGCTTCGCACATCCCCCCTGCTCCACTCTGGCCACATCTGGCACAGTACCACTACGCCATGCACACTGCAGGAGGCGGGGTGCGATATTCGAATGCTCTGCCATGGCACAGCTCTGTTGAATATCGCCCAGTCAGCGCGCTGCACAGCCAGGTGCGCTGCGCCCAGGCTAGTGCCACAACCTGGTGCAGTCTGAATATCTGGCCACTGTGTGTGTGTGTGTGTGTGTGTATATATACACAGACACACACACACACACACACACACACATATATATATGTTGCAGAAATACTCTGTTAATGCATAAGTTAGGGTTAAGCGACAAAAGTAGGGAAATGTGGCATTAGGGTTTCCAAATCTAACACCCACCCCCTCCTGCTCACATCAACAGTCGTCAAAGGTGTGCCTTGGGGTCATCAGCCCTAACAGTCACCTCATTCCATAGGTAAATAAGCAGAGATGGATACAGTATGGAGAATGCGGGTGAGCATTAGGGTTGTCAACCCCAAGGCACACCCGACGAACTATTGCACAAACTGGGGAATATGGGTGTGGGCAGGACAGTAGTCTGCGGTGGGTAGGTAACTGGCTGGGCAGCAGGACACAGAGGGTGGTGGTAAATGGCTGTCACTCCACAGAGGGAAGAGTGACCAGTGGGGTACCACAGGGATCAGTGCTGGGACCGTACTATTTAATGTCTTCATCAGTGACATTGCGTGGGACCTAGAAGGCAGAATTTCACTGTTCGCTGATTACACAAAGCTCTGTAACAGAGTAGACACACCAGAGGGTGTAGACAGAATGAGAAGGGACCTGCAGAAACTTGAAGAATGGTCAGGGGTTTGGCAGTTGAAATTCAATGCAAAGAAGTGCAAGATAATGCATATGGGGCACAAAAACCCTGGCACAATATATCAGTTGGGGGTGAGGATATAGCATGCACCAAGCAGGAAAGAGATCTTGGAGTTATCATCTCTGATGACCTCAAGGCAGAAACAGTGTGACAAGGCAGCAGGTAAAGCAAATAGGATGCTGGGATGCATAGGCAGGGGCATCACCAGCAGGAAAAGGAGGTCATAATTCCGCTATACAAGACACTAGTGAGGCCCCACCTGGAGTACAGTGTACGGTTCTGGAGACCATACCTACGTAAGGACATAGACAGGGTAGAGAAGGTTCAGAGGAGGGCAACAAAGATGGTGCATGGATTGCATCAAAAGTCCTATGAAGACAGGTTGAAGGAACTGAACATGTACTCCCTGGAGGAGAGGAGGGAGAGGGATATGATAGAGACATACAAGTATCTTACAGGGAGGAACAGGGTGCAGGAATGCACTATTTTAAGCGAAAAAGATGTTCCAGGACTAGAGGGCATGGGATGAAGTTGGAGGAGGACGATTCAGAGAAGCGTGAGGAAGAATTTCTTCACAGAGCGGGTGGTGGACAAGTGGAACACCCTGCCAGAGGAAGTGGTGGGGGCTAAACAATCACGGGTTTTAAAATGCATGGGATAGACATAAAGGAATTCTGGAGGTCAGGGTGAAGGCAACAGACTTCCTGGAAAACATAAACTAAACTTACAAACTTAAATGGGCAGACTGGGTGGGCCATAGGCCCTTATCTGCTGACACTGTCTATGTATCTATGACTGTTGGTGTGCGCAGGGTGGGGATTGGGTGTTAGGGTTGAAAACCTAATAACCCATTTCCTACTTTTGTTGCTTTAACCCTACCTTATGCATTAACAAAGTTTTTTGTAACTAATTTTCTTACTTTTTCAGATAGTATAATCGTATCCTTATTTTCCTGTGGGAGTGCACAGCCCTCCCTGCACTCGCACCACCCTCCATAGATGAATATATGTATATAGCAGTGGAAGCACAGGGTCATCCGGGTGGTGCACTTCCATTTATAGGACAACAGCGACCAAATTGTCAGCATAGCAATCTTATTATCCTGCCTCATGTACCGGTACAGAACATTTTGAATCCCTCAAAATGTAATACTGCACAAGTGCAACACCATTCCATACCACAGGTGTGAAAACACATTTTAGCCAGGAGTTGAAAAATGACAGCTGCAACATACCTGAGGTGGGGTAATAAGAAGACTATGTTAAAAATTGGGGTAAAAATATTTAAGATTCCCAAAATTATGAGCATGCATAGCGAAATTGCAATGAATGGTCATAAGTGTCCCATTTTAATAATTTTATTTGATTTTCAACATAACCTTCTTATGACCCCATCATGTACCCAGTACATAACATTTTCAATTTCCTGTCAAAATGTAATTCTCATCAACTTCAATTCCATTGCATGCCACAGGTCTGAAAACACATTTTGGCCAGGATCTGAAAGATGACAGGTGTGACATACATGAAGTGGGGTAATAAGAAGGCTACGTTGAAAATATAGTATGAAAATATGGAAAATATCCAAAGTTATGAGCATGCATAGAGAACTTGCAATGAATGGTCATAAATGTGCCATTTTAATAATTTTGACCCCAATTGTCAACATAGCTTTCTTATGACCCCACTATGAACAATATAATAGTTATACAAAGCCTGCGGAAAGGTGATTTCACCAACTGACCATAAAATCACCTTTCCTGCAGGAGTTGCATAGCAACAATCATATTGTTCATGAGATGGGTCCCAAAAGACCAAAGTTTGGGGTCAAATTTGGGGTCAAAATCTAGAAATGCCAAAGTTATGCATGAAACATGAAACACCGATTGAAATACATTGAAGCGTAATTACTTTAGTTTCTTATATTGCAGTTGCCAGCTCCACCAGGAAGACATGCCTTAGTCTTGAGAGAGCAGATCTCAAACCTGAGACCCTTTCAATTGAGTGAGGGAGTGGGGGGTGTCAAGGGGTGTGGAGGAGGTGGGTGCACAGTGGAAGGTCGAGTGGAGAGTGCGGGTGTGATCGGCAATGGATTTTCTTTTAATTAAAAAGACATTGAGGAAGTTTTTATTTTCAGCATGCAAGAAGAGTGGGGGATGCCACTAACCACCAACAACAATGGAAAATGGGCATTGGAGTGTGGGAGGGGTACCACTAGACACCAGGGATAAAGACAGGAGGACAATGGACTGTCCCTAAAGACCAAAGGGGCTGGGGATATAAAATAAGACAAAAAATAAAAATATATACTTATGTTCCTTTTTATACTATATCCTCTGCTCCCCCACCCCAAGCATAGTCTCCTGCTCAGAAACTTGTATTCTCCAGCCTGTCTCAAATTCACATGCATGCTAGGGTCTGGAGATCTGGAGATGTTTTTTTTTCTTTTAATAATTAGTCAGAGGTTGATTCACACCACCATCCCCCCACAAACAGCACTTCCCACTCTACCAACAAGCCTGAATTTTTAACAGATACTCCGATGACAGAAATTCAGTGCAGACAGATTTTGTTATCTAAATCCTGCCTCCAAACCCAAACTCAAATACATTCTATTCTGTAGTTTCTAGGATACATTTATTCATAATATAGCATGGAGCAAATTATTTTATTGGTAGTCAGTGGACCCCACACCTCCCAATTGCCATGCCCAGTAATGTTTAATGGTATGCCTTGGTAGTCTATTGGACCTCAACCCCCAGTCTCCCTGCCCAGTAATATTTAATAATGTACCCTGGTAGCCTAGTATACCCTTCCTCAACCATATGCCTAGTATTGTTTGAGGGTATACCTAGTAGCAGTGGACCCCACCCTGATCTCTATGCTCAGGATTGGTTAATGGCACTGTGCCAATATAAACAAGTTGTGCTACAAATTGCAGCAACAGTATGGTGTTTCATGAAACTCTGAGTCCTTTTGCTGCAATTTGAAGCAACCCGTTCACAAAAATAGTGCCGCTATTTGTGGCAGAAAAACTCTGTGGATAAAATAAACATATTTCTGCCCTTTTTGTGCAATCAGACCCCAGAACCAGATTCCTTGGCCCGATTAGGTAAACACAACTGTTGGTGTTTACCATCTGTCATATTTTTGAAATATATAAATTTGTTTGCCTTGCTAACTGAAAATAAGATGGCAGAATCTCAACACTACATTCTACATTTGTGACAATAAATACTGCTTTTGCAGCAACAAAACAGTTGTTTCGCACAGCACATCTAACTTTTCCCATAGTAAATCATGGAAATTTGAAACTTAATAACTTTTGAATGGATTAATATTTTTCACCAAACCTTTAAAAGACACATCCATGACCCAGGACCTGTATACCCTACAAATTTCAGACCACAACTCCACAGTTTCTGAGAAATGGTGTGACAAAGAATTACACAAAGCGGTAATTTTCACGTTTTGGACACTCTATATCTCCACATCCGCATATCGACTGGATCCAAACTTACCACATCCAGAGATCATTGGTCCCTGATGTACCTTTAACGTTTTCATATAAATCAATGGAATGATTGCAAAGGTATTAAAGTGCACAATTTGGAGTTTAACATAGAAGTGACATTGAATCCTAACTATAGGGCACAATGCACCTATATATGTATATGTCCCACACTTTATCATCATTTATTCTCTATATATATATTTTAAAGTATATATATATATATATATATATATATATATATATATATATATAGATATTCTTAGAGAGATCACAAATATAGAATCTGCATGATTATGTTTAAGGCATTGCCAACCCCTTTGTTAAAGGGACCAACACTGCACCAAAGGAAGGCTTGGCAGTCTCCTTTAAGCATCTGATTTGTCTCAATAAAAGTATGGGTCCTAAGAGAAAGTACCTTGGGAGGATATGCTGGGTCTCTAATGTCTCCCTATTCTTCATTATTAATTGTTTGATGCAGCCATGTCTGCATCCGTCCCTTGGAGGATCTCAAGTTTCTCAAAATTATTTTTGGAATACATGTCCTCAGGACAAATAGTCAGGAGATGATCCCTCTGTCAAAAGAACTGAGAATGCTTGACTTCTAAATGGATCCAGAAGCAAATGGCTTGATACCTTTTATTGGACCAACTTAGATGTTACAAAAGAACAAAGGGCAGGATTCACAAACTGCCCAGAACCTAAGTCCTACTCCACAACTGCCTCGAGGACTGGAATCGCCCACGCCGCGGCGTGATGCGATTCACAGCCACGTAAGCAGTTGCAGAGGGTGCTACGGCTGCTCCCAACAGCCATAGCCCATTCCCATAGCTGCAGCCATCTCCCCGGTGACACCACCCACAAGCAGCCTTAGATCGTGGAGCGGTCGTAATCTGGCTCCACCTTTGTGAATACCGCCAATGCGGGTAACTCCATGGATCTGCAAGCCGCAAATCGATTTGGCGCCTAAAGTTTACCTGGCAGCATGGTATTTCTTTGAGTTTCATGATTCATGCGACAGCAAGTTTCTTCTTTTGAAACATCTACGTTAGTCCAATAAAGGTATTAAACCATTTGCTTCTGGATCTGTTCGTACAAAGACCAATACGGCAACTAAACTAAATCTGTTTGACTCCTAAATGTATATTTTTAACCTACGGTACTTACTGAAAGCTAGTGACCATAATATTCTACCAACCCTGCAAAATAAAACAACATCATAGTCATACCTCTTATACTGTGTGCTGAAATAAAATAATCATCTTTATTCATTAGGGTTAAAGCATTAATTCATTCATCTGCCAGAACTGTAGAATGGCGCTCTTGAACCCAGGTGCTACAGGCTGATTCCAGTTTATGAGTACAGCAGGGCTTAGCATTCACGTTCATAAGTAAACTCAAACTGAACATAGATCTTTATAAAACCATGAAATACCTGTCACATAGGCCATCAGAACCACCATTTCATACCCCTAGCCCTTGGGTGCATAAAGGCCTGAGGGATACCGGTGTGAGATGTTGGTTCCTAGTGGTCTCGTGTACCATATTTTTCTCTGTTTCATCAAGTTTTCTAAAATCTATATCCAGTTTGGAGTTTTCCTGTAAATGTGAGAGCTAAGCCTTGCTGTATTTTATGATCTGACAGGAAAACTGGTACATGTCTGGTAATAAAATGAGCACTGTAATTTTTTTCATGAAGCAAGATAGCTTGTTATTGGATAACAGAATAAGAAAACTTCAGTTTCTGATTGGCTGAACCCATTACTTAGAGGTACATTTGTCACTAGCAGAGACCAGGTGAAAAGGAAGTTCTAGTTCCAGCATGACATTTTATAAAAATGTTGTGCCATGGATAAATTTCAGAAGTAGATGGTGCCATTTTTTACTCAAGTAGCGGCGGTGAGCTTTCTCCTACTTGCCATTCATCCATGAAGTGCCATCTTTCTACGTACCATTTTCTCTTAAATTTGTTTTTCAAGTTTACTTTCACAATGCTGTAGGGCTACCACAACCACTCTCACTTTCCTTGACAGCACTGAACGTTTCTGGACTTGGTGAAGGTCATGCAAGATTCCTGACCACACTGACAAATGTAATGCTCACAGCTCACTACTTCCATCCCTTGCATAAACTTCCTAACAATATGACTCAGAAATATAAAGCGGTATAAATAAAAATATTTACAAAATGATGTCTCTCAGAAAACAAATAAAAAAGATGTCTCATAGCATCATAGTATCATAGTAAATGTGTCAGCAGAAAAGTACCATCCTTGTCCATCTAGTCTGCCCATTTCCACCCACCCCTACTTGTCTCCACTTCCCAGGGATCTTTTCCTTTGCCCACCAGCCAACCTTGTGTCTGTCCCATGCCCTCTTGAATTCCTCCACCGTTTCTGCATACACCACCTCATTACGTAATCTGTTCCAGGGTTCCACCACCCTCTCAGTAAAATAACGTCTCCTTACATTGCTCTTAAATCTTCCCCCTTCCACTCTTAAATTATGGCCCCTTGTCTTAACTCCTACTTTCCATACAGTGCCACAGGAACAGTACTGCTCACTACTACTAGCAACAGTGCCCTCCACTGGCAATCTACCAGTAGAAGGACTATTTAACCACAATGTTTTATTTTACTTTTCTTTCATTTTTATTAAACATTTATTTCTGTTATTAAACATTTATCCCTATTGCCCATTTTCTAAGGGCAACAGTCCACCTCAGAGTGGGCAGTATGAGCTATACCCACCCTTTCAGGGGTTATAAGGTCCTTGGCCTGTGGCACTGGGCCTCATTTACCCCTGGGTGAGTGAGTATAGCCCAGTACCTACCCACCCTGTCATGTATTGTGCTTGCTTAAAAGAGTGAGATATGAATTCTCAAAGCAGGCAAATGCAGGCACAAAGTGTGATCTACCATTACCTGCATCTGCAGGTTCGCTGCTTACACCAAACCTCCCTTGATGCTATTTTCAAAAGATCCATTTAATACAAAAGGTCTGATTTGTGGAATTTGCATGAACAGAATGCTGCCAGTTTGGCTGAAATTTGGGCAAAACAATTTGACCCGATTGGATGGATGCAGATGAGCGTCTGCAGGTAAGATTCTATGCAGTGTATCCCAGATGGATCCTTCTGAAATTCCCCACTTGAATTTTTATTTAGTGCGGTGCCAGTACCGTGGTGGAGTGCCAGCTCATTAATGATGTGTAATTAATGGAAGACCAGAAGCTAAGTCCTTGAAGTCATAAAACCATGTTCAGGGTGCCTTTGATCAGCTGAGGTTACATGAGTTGATGTTTTGAGATCTACAGCACTATGGATCTAATTTGGAGCGGGCCATTAAGGGTTGCACCATAACATGTGATCTGCATCACCTTCACATTCAGCCCTCCGAGGTATATGAACATACAAATTTAGTAAAGAAAGACCAGTCGCCCATGGATTGCAGCTGAATCACAAAGGAACAAGCATTTGTGACCTGTACGAGACCCTGTGACTTCTCCCTTGGTTAGTTGAAGAGAATTCTACTGGGCAGTTGCCATCTTCAAATGTAGACAGAACCACTGGCCAGAGTATCCAAGAACCCTCCTCCTGACTGGAACTGTATATATAGCCTTGAATGCCAAGTTAAACATATATAATAACTGGGTATCATTTTTGGTTATCATTGTTTCCCATAGGAAACCTGGTTTTATAATTTGCCATTATATGTGCGTGTTTATAATTGGAAAACTTGCATCAGTTTTCCTAAATCTCTTGCCAGCTCACTCCTCTTCCTTCCTCATCGCCAGATGCCCTGGCTTACCAATGCAGACTACACGCCACTTGGACTCAGTGGTAAGTCCATTAAAAAAAAATCGCTGGGCAAAAAAATGAATAAACTGAGATACTTTTATAAAAAAAAAAAAAAAAGGAAAACATGTAAACTAAAGGTTTACGTTCAACAGCCACGTTGACTGTGAACTTCCACTGAAAACCTAGCTGGACCGTGGCTGCACAGAGACATCTTGTTATTTTATATAATTGCTCTGGTGAAAGCAATACCCAGCAATTATATAAAACAAAACATGGGATGGTGTGTAAACTCCAAATTTTACACACACCTCAGTGATGGATGTAGATAAACTCCTCGAGCTTCGCTTAGGGTTTATGTAGCATCCAACACCTTGTGTGTGTGTGTGTAAAATTCTCATTACACACATCACCTCATATATTATTCTACATATAATTACTGGCTGGCGCTTTTTCCCATAGGGAAACCCGGTTGTAATTTACGGCAAACCACAGCTACCTCTGTCTAGACAGGTCAGCAATTTTTTCCATAGGCTGAACCAGTTATAATTTGCTGTTATAACCTACGGGTTATAACGGCAAACAGTCACCACTTCAATCAAACTACAGCCACATCCTGATTGGCTCTCCGCTTCTCATGGGTGGGCTAAACACATAACAAACATGGTGGCTCCTCGTCCCGCTTACCGAGGAGCAGCCACAGACAACTGTCACACGGAGATCGTCTTTTCTTTCACAACCTCTTGTTTACTTTCAAAACCTCTTATTTGGTTGATCCTGCTGTTAAGTAACCCGTGCAGCCAGAGAATGCCTCAAAACAGAGCACCCGGCGCTGGGCAGCTCGAAGCACTTAACAGAGGTGGCGCTGTTGCAGCAAGTGAAACAGAAATCAACCAAAGCATGAAGAAACACTTGTAAAAAGAAAAGATGCCTAACAAACAACAATCTCTTTTTCTAATAAAGATGCTGTGTGTGTGTGTGTGTGTGTGTGTGTGTGTGTGTGTGTGTGACAGTGTGACAGTGTGACAGTGCGTGTGTGTGTGTCAGTGAATCACAGACAAGCAGCATCAATCTGGGAAAAAATTGCTGACCAGCAGTTATAAAAAATGAGTAATAGGCAGGTGGTTATTGCTGAGAATTTTACACAAACCCTTGGTGTGGGATGCCTATATAAACCCCTGGACTTCGCCCTCAGGGTTTATGGGGCATCCGCCTCGGGTGTGTGTAAAATTCTCATAATAACCACCTGCCCATACATTATTCTCTATGTAATTACTGATTAGTCTATGATTACACATAGAAGACTGTGGTGCAATCCACCATTATAATGGATTGGTTGTAATGGAGATAGCAATATAGCTGAGAGTGGCCACTCAAAATACAATATTGTTCATGTGTTTTGTTTAAAACCACTGATCATTGCCAGACTCCTAGAAGATCCCTTGTAGTCAAACCCATGTGACCATCTTGCATTCCCGCCCCAGGACTATGCTATGGGGCTGGGACAAGGACAATAAGGGACATGCCATCAGGTGTACAGCAGCTAGTTGACCCCAATGTGGGCACTAGGGTCAGCAGTGAAGGACAGACTGGTTGTGCTGGAGTTCTAGCACTGCCAAGTGCATGAGGGGCAGAACAAAGCAGAGTGGTAGCTATGAGTGCCACTCGGGCAGTCGCCTGCTGCCTCACTGGGTCCTGGACTTCAAGACAGGCAGCAGAGCCTGGACCAGACTTTAAGATGTGCCACTGGTATAAAGTCAGTAATAATAAAAAAAACAATGTATGAGTACATAGATACATATAATATGATGGCAGATATGGGCCCACCCAGTCTGCCCTATTCAGTTCTTTTTTTATTTCCCAGACCCTGCTTAATCCACATGCAATCTCTTTGCTCCCTCTACCCTACCCCTACGATTCTCTTGTGCCCATTGCACATTTTTGAACCTAATTATTGTTTTTTCACCCCACTACCTCCTCCAGAAGGCTATTCCAGTATCTACCACCCTTTCTGTGAAAAAGTACTTCCTTACATCCCTCCTGAATTTACCCCTCCAGCTCATATCATGCCCCCTTGTAATAGAGCACCTTTTCTCTGAAACATACTCTCCTCCTGTACCTTATTAACCCCTGTAAGGTATTGCCCTTTCCTCATAGGGCTTTTGTTGTAGACCCTGCTCCATTATGGTAACCTTCTCTGGACTGCCTCTAGTCTATCTATGTATTTTCTGAGATGTGGTCTCAAAACTGCCCAAACTGTGACGAGTGCAGGGGTCATAATGTCTCAAGACATTATGCGAATAAATTGTGCTGCCAACACAGCACAATTTCTGCCATGAGGCATCTTTCTGTAGGGGCGAACCCCCACCCCCAAGCCCCCATGCTGGGGGTTCAACTCAGGAGTGCAGAAGTCAAAAGAAAATAAAAGTTTTTGGGACAGAATCATCCAGTCCCAGGCGCAGCGCCTGGGTTCCTGCTGCTGTGGCTCAGTCCTGTAAGCCATGGCAGCTGCTTGTGGAACCCACTCCCAGCAGAGGTCTTATCCTCTGCCTGGAAGCAGCTAATGAGTGCATGCATTTGGCAGTAGCCACGCGATATGCACCATTGCGGCATACTCTATGGTGCACCAGTTTAGCCATAATGTTGTGCGCTGTTAAGTGTGCGAGCATTATGACCAATAAACTGTACACAGTGCTCAGGTGGGGTCTTACCAGTGCTCAAGTGCTCAAGTGCTCAAGGAGTGAAAGGTTGAGGGAGTATGAGGCTGATGGCCAGAAGGGCCACTAGGGTGGTGAGGGTGGCTAAGGAAGGAAGGAGCAGAACCTGGCCAGGAAAATTAGGAGAGAGAACAAGGGTTCTTTAGATGCATTGGGGAAAAATGAAGAAGAAGGGCAGATTAGCAGGATTAAAACAAGGGAGGGATGAGCACAAGACCCAGGGAGCAGGCTGAGGTACTAAATGAGTACTTCGCCTCAGTTTCACCAAGGAAAATGGGGCTGCATCATACATGGGAGGAGATGGTGAAACTGAGGAGGGGGGACCCTTACCAATTGGCGGGTCTGGGGAGAGGGGGCATCACTAACAGGAGGGGAAGACAAAGCAGGGGACGAGGTAGCGGAGGTGGAAATCATGGCAGAGAGAGAGTGAGGGAAGCCCTCAGGTCCCTTAAGATGGAGAAAGCACCGAGGCCGGATAAATTACATCCCAGAGTGCTGAAGGAACTGGCGGATGTCCTGCGCGAAACCCTGGTGGAGCTTTTCAGCATCTCTGAGGACAGGGTGGGTGCCCCAGGACTGGAAGGTGGTGCATATATTGCCTATCCACAAGGGGGATCAAGGGAGGTGGCAGGGAACTACAGGCCCATCAGCCTGACATCGGTGGTGGGCAAGGTGATGGAGGCCGTTGTCAAGGAGAGGCTGGGGGATCTGGAAAAGTAGGTGCCTGGACGATAGACAGCATGGATTCATCCTGGGAAATCATGTCAGACAAACCTTGTGAGTTCTATGACTGGGTGACAAGTGCCTTGGACCTGGGTAGACCGGTGGATGTCCTCTTTCTTGACTTCAGCAAGGCGTTTGACTCTGTTCCTCACTGGGGCCTGTTGGATAAGCTGGGAGAAATGGGGTGGGAACCAGATGATCAGATGGATAGGCAATTGGCTCCAGGACCAGACCCAGAAGAATTGAAGTGGTTGTGAGATAGTCTCATCCCCAAGGAGGGTCATTAATGGGGTCCCTCAGGGATCGGTCCTTAGGCCTCTCCTGTTCAATGGCTATGTCTCTGACATAAGGAAGGGTATCAGGAGTGAGTTGAATCTCTTTGTGGATGACTCAAAACTGGGGCAGTGGTGGATAGGGAGGAGGGGAGGGTGGTCTACAGGGGACCTGGAGGCTCTGGAAAGGTGGTCTAGAAAGTGGAAGCTGAGGTTCAGTGCAGGGAAATGCAAGGTACTGCAACTGGGAGCCAGAAACCGGGCCAAGTGTACACCCTGGGAAATGCTACACAACTCGATGGCTGAGAGGGACCTGGGGTGGCAGCGGCCAAGGCCAACAGGATGCTGGGATGCATCGCTAGGGATCACCTCCAGAAGGAGAAGTGATACTCCCTCTGTATAACTGCTTGGTGAGGCTGCACCTCGAGTACTGCATGCAGTTTTGGAGGCCACACTTAAGAGGGACATTGAACTCCTGGAAAGGGTCCAGAGGAGGGCAACCAAAATGATTTGGGGCTTGGGGACAGGACCTATGGGAGAGGCTGAAGAGTTAAATATGTACACATTGGAAGAGAGACGGACTGTGGGGACATGATAGAGGTCTTCAGGTACATGAAGGGGTAAATAGGGAAGAGCAGTCAGGGTGCTCCGAAGGAAGGAGGGGGGGCAACTAGGGCATGGGTGGAAGCTGGAGAGGGGAGATTCAGGGGAGAAAGGAGGAGGTGCTGCTTCACTGAGAGGATGGTGGAGCCATGGAATCGCTGTCCAGGGGGCTGGTGGAGGCAGACACGGTGGAGGGATTCAAGAGGGAGTGGGACAGGCACAGGGAAGGGTTCTGGAAGCAAAGTCCAGTGCAGCAAGAATATCTGGGACTGGGAAGGAGAAGCCAGGGAGGCGAGGGAGGAAGCAAGGTCATCTCCCAGGGTGGGGGCTGACCAAATGATCAAACCACGAAAGACCGTTAGGCCCTATTCTGCTGGCATTTTAGTATGTTAGTATGTTACCAGTGGTTTATACAGGGCAGAAACACCTCTCTCTTCCTACTGGAGATACCCCACCTGTGCACCCAAGCATCCCACTAGCTTTTCTGACTGCCTTATCACACACCCTGGCAACCTTTAGGTCATCTGATATGATTATCCTTAGGTCTCTTTCCTGTTTGGTCTTTGTTAGTATTACTCCACCCATCTTGTACTCCACTCCTGGGTTCCTATGACCTAGATGCATTATTTTGTACTTTTTGCATTAAAACCCAGCTGCCAAACCCATGACTACTCTTCCAGTCTCTTTAGATCCCTGCACATCTGCATTCCCCCACAGGTTTGTCCACTCTGTTACAGATCTTGGTGTCATACACAAAGAGGCAGATCTTCCTTCCAGTTCTTCTGCTACGTCGTGTCTAAAGATATTGAAGAGGACTGGTCCCAACATTGATCTCTGAGGCACCCCACTGGTCACCCTCCCATTCTTGGAGCACACTCCATTCACCACTACCCTCAGTGTCCTTTCCGCTAACCAGTTTCTTATCCAGATTTCCACCTTATTATCTACCCCAGGTTACCCAACTTGCTTACTAGTCTCCTCTGTGGAGCGGTGTTGAAAGCCTTGCTGAAATCCAGGTAGGCCACATCTACCGCTCCTCCCTAATATAGCTCCTTGGTCACCCAGTCAAAAAGTCTATCAGATTTGTTTGGCATGAACTTTCCTCTGTGAAACCATGCTGACTTGGCTCCTGCAACCTGCCAGATACAAGATATTCCAGAATCCTTTCCTTCAATAGTGTTTCCATCAACTTAACCATCACCAATGTCAGTCTAACAGGCCTGTAATTGCTGGCCTCTTCCTTGCTACCACTTTTATGAAGTGGAACTACATCTGTCCTTCAGTCTTCTGGAACCACATTAGTCTCCAGTGATCTGTTAAAGGTCTGTCAGAGGTGCAGCTACTACCTCCCTAAGTTTTCTCGGTGTCCTTGGATGTACCCTGACTGACCCCATAGTTTTGTCTACTTTCTGGTTGTCAAGTGCTCCACTGAAATCACACTGCTGTCTGTTTCCCTCCTTCAAAGCTTCTGGTGCCTTATTGTGGTCCTTCCCATTCCCTTCGACTGTGAAACTGAGCAGAAGTATTTATTCAAGATGTTTGCCTTTTCTTGATTCTCTTCCTACAGTCCCCCTCTCTCTTTAACTGTACAATTCCTCCTTTGTCTTCCTTTTTTGCTACCGTACCTAACAAATGTCTTGTCCCTTTGATACTCCTGAGCTATTTCTTTCCACAGTTTGTGCTTTTGCTCTCCTCACTGCTTTGCTTCTCTCTCTCTGTTTTCCCTGATACACTTCCCTATCCTCTTCTCTCATCTTGTACCTTCTGAATGCTACTCTTTCAGCCTTTACCTTTCTGCTACTTTCTTTTAAGAACCATGGGGTCTCCTTTTCTTTTACTTTTTTAACTTGCTTAAACAGAGGTTTGTTGCCTTTGCTATGCCCTCCTTTAGTCTGACCCACTTTTGTTCCACCCCAGGTCTTCATCTCCTGTCAGTTCTTTCAAGAGGCATTCACGCATCTTAGTAAAACCAGCCCTTCTGAAGTCCAGGACCCTCGCCATTGTATGGTCGGATTCTGCAGTTGTTTTAATGTTAAACCACACTGTCGATGATCACTGATCCCAGATGACTCCTCACCATGACATCTGCAACACTGTCCCTGTTTGCATGCACAGGTCCAGTATTGCCCTATATCACAAGTGGATTCCTGACTAATTACCCTAAGAGTGCCCCTGCAGGAGTCCAGGATGTCTCTGCTTCTAGCTGATACTACAGCAGGGGCTCCAATCTACATCTGGTGGACTGAAGTCACCTACCAATAACACCTCCCTCTTTTCTGCCCTTTTGCCAGTTTCTTCTCACATTACCTTATCTACTGTAAGTCCTCCCTTGCATTGGAGCCTGC
Organism: Neoceratodus forsteri; assembly: GCA_016271365.2. Classification (NCBI taxonomy): domain Eukaryota; kingdom Metazoa; phylum Chordata; order Ceratodontiformes; family Ceratodontidae; genus Neoceratodus; species Neoceratodus forsteri. The sequence goes on along the minus strand of JADMNL010000024.1, from coordinate 51,338,178 downwards.
AGATCACACCTGTTCAAATATTGGCTCATTTTCCCAACTCGGGTAACCCACAGCATCTCTGACCCTCCCTGAGTTCCCTGTATTTCTGTTACTTTTATGTTGTCCTTCACATAAGGCAACACTCCCCTCTTTTCCTTTGTACCCTATCCCTTCAGAATAACATGTGTCCTGGTATGACCATGTCCCAGTCATGGTTTTTAGTGCACTATGACTTGGTAATGGCCACAATATCCAGGTCAGCCTCTGCCATGATGACCTCTAGGTCTGGGACCTTATTTCCCAGACTCCTAGCATTACACACATGTCCTTCCAGATTCTGTTTGCTCCTTGATTGCCACTTCCCCCTTTTCATTTTGTTCCCCTTACTTATTCTTTTCAACTGCCTACTTAGTTTCCCCATCATCCTTTTCTAACCCCTACTTATTTGTTTTATTTTATCCAATGTGGGACTGTCTTCCCCTGGAATCTCTATACACGCCATCTCTGCTTTTGGGGGCAGTTTCTGCTTTCTTTTCTTCTACCTCCCTGGCTAGTATAAACATTCATCAAAAAATGTTTAAACCTTCCACTGAGAACAGTGGTTCCTCTTCCAGATGGATGCAGGCCATCTCCTCTGTATAGGCTTTTATCCTCCCAGGTGGAACCCCAGTCCCCAATGTAGTTGTCCCTTCTCTCTGCACCAGGCCTTCAACCATGAGTTGAAAGCCTTGGTGTAAACTCCTCTTCTTCCCCTATCATAGACAGGCAGTACCTCTGCAAAAGCTACAGAGCATGCTACATGTTTAAGACTTTTTCCAGCTCTCTAAACTCCCTCTGCACTGTTGTTGGCCTGTCCCTAGCCAGGTAATTTATTCCCAGGAAGACAATGACATTCAGCTCCTCTTCCCTTCCCTTCCCTTCCCTTCCGTCCTACTGCCCTAACTATCCTTAGTAGCTTCCATCCCTCGTGGCCATGGTGCCTGGTAGGCACCTGACCTCCCCTCTCGCCTTTTCCTATTCCCAACTCTGTCCCTCTGACAATAGAGTACCCTACCAGCAATTGCTTCCTCCTTCTATGGGGTCCCCTTTCACCTTGCTTGGGACCTCCACTTAAGAGGCTCCCACTTCCTCCTGGCCACTACCACGGTGCTTCCTAGGGTAGAGTAGGGGTATGTAATGAGTTTTACACACCCTCAGTGGTGGTGCTTATATAAATCCCTCAAGCTTTGCTCCTGGGCTTATAAAGCATCCTTTTGCCGGTATATGTAAAATCTCATTACACCAGTACTATACATCATTCTCTATCATATCCCCAAATTAGGAAGTCTACTGGGAAAATGCAGTTGTCTACAGTGCCGCAGCTAGTTAGAACATGCTACCAGAGCACACAAAAGAGTCAAGCAACCTTAACCTTAACCAGCTCAAAGTTCTCTGTTCAGTCACCTCTACAAACCATGCACCTGTTTCCAGGATTTAATCCTCATTGGTATAGTGGTGAGTATCCCTGCCTGTCACGAGGGAGACCTGTGTTACATTCTTCAATGGGGAGGTGTACATTTTATTTGTATCTTAATGTTACACCTTGCCCTGTACCTTCCATCATGCTTGCCACATATTGTATTTTAGTTTTGGGTTTAGTTCTCTGTATTACTTCAAGGTAAGTGTATATATCCTCTTTGTATTTTGTATATTGTGTGAATTTCCACAGCAACACTTTAAATATCACTTACACACTGTAGCTGCTATATAACTACACAGACAATGCATTACAAATAATGTGCCTTTACAAGTAATGACTATGTAGTTGTTATGTACTTTCACATTATGAATTGTGTAGTTACACAATTTGCCTGAAGAAATAGCTACTACGTGCAACTACTACTGTCTCTCTTTTGGCACTATCAATTCATTCTAGCAAGTGTAACTAAACATGTAATAGCTATTGCAAAGTGTAACAGCAAATCTGTTGTGCAGTTACCACTGTATCTTATCTGGCATTATGTAATTTGTTCTTATGAAGGCAATTACACGTTTAATAGCTATTGTGAACTGTAACAGCAAATCTATTGTGCAACAGTGGTCAGATGTTTGGCAGCTAAGGGTTAATGCAAAAAGTGGAAAATAATACACTTGCGTCACAGAAACCAAAGGGTGGAGTACAAAATAGGGAAAAGGTACTTATTTATTATCTATTTGTTTGAAAAGTTTCATCAGGAAAGGCACATTGAACTGCAATAACTCGTCTCCAGGTGCGTCCTGGGGAAAGGGAAAGGGAATAATACAATTAAGTACAACATAGAAGGAATTGATACATAATGGAAAAATGTATAAAAGATGGTATGTACAGAAAAATTCAATAGAACAGTTACATAACAATATAGCTTTGCATAAAATACATTGAGTATTTGCATAGGTATGACTATACTATATACATGAGTATACATAAAGTATTCATTTATTTATATACCAATTTACATACCATACATGAGCTAAGGTGTAAAACCCTCAGGCTAGTTATAAACATAGGCACAAATGGAAAGGAACTGGGCAACAGAATGAGCCAACCCTCCTTTCCTCCCTTTCAGGATGCAAGAACCCTGTAAAGGGAGTGGCAAGAAGGTAGTTAGGGATAAAATTAGAGGAGTATAAGTGACAGTATATAAGACATCTCGCACCCCTCCCATGTTACCACCTCCGGAGTTCTTCCCGACTCAGTCAGCAACCACTGTGCTGTTTTCTGCCGCTGGTCAACTAAATCACCCCACCCTCACAAATTCATCCAAACCAGGCATTTAAAGCTGGATGCCTCAGAGATTTGCCAAAGCCACCCCGGCTCAAGACTGGTCCTTCACTGAAAACATTTCAGACATTTGCAAAGCAATCAAAGCCTATAGCAATAAAGCCTTGCTCCTGTATGACTGTTTCATCTTGCTTAAAGAAATCTGGGTCAGGGTTCTAACCAAGAATGGGTCACACCTGAGCTTCACAAACTGGTGAGGGATAGGGACCATGCTTGGAGGTTATACAGGAAACACAACCCCCCAACTCCTACAAGAGTTCAAAACCCACAGGAATAGGTGCAATCCTCCTCAAGAGCTGTTAAAACATCATTCATCCTGGAAAACAACATACTGCCTGGGAACCCAAAGAGGACTTGAAACATCCTAAACAACCTAATTGGGAGGGACTTTCCGATGAACATATATGTCTCCCCTCGAAGGACAACCACTGCCGAGCCAGGTGAAATAGCCTCCCTTTTCAATAAATACTTTGGTAACCTTGACCAGTACAAGCCCAGCTCACCTCACACCCGCTAACCCTGCTTCCTCCCAGTCTCCCACCCCAGGTTCCATTTCAGATACCTAGCCCCTGCTGAAGTGGTCAAGCTAATCAAAACTAATGACCCTAGACCATCCAAGGGCGCTGACAACATTGACTTCAGAGTTCTCTGTCTTGTCTGTGACTCCTGGCTGTCCTGCTTACAAATATCCTCAACCACTCCCTCTGCATGGAATCTTTTCCTGAAGTATGGAAGTGTGCCACTATTAAACCTCTGCACAAATCTGGTCCCAAGGACCTAGTATCCACTGACGGCCCATCTCCATCCTTACACCTCTTACAAAATCCTTGAGAAAGTGGTCCACAGGCAAACTATGGAATTCCTCTCCTAGTACAACCTGCTCATGAATGCCCAGCATGGGTTCTGTGCTTGCCACAATACTGAAACAGTCCTTATCAAATTCCCCACTCCATAGACAAAGCTATCAATGAGGCCTCTACACGGCACTGCATTCGTGGACCTCACCAAAGCCTTGATCTCATTGATCATGAAGTCCTCTCCACACCCTGGCTGGCCTACATTTCTCATCTGAGGTCTGCCTCTGGTTCAAGGATTACCTAACAGGTAGATCCCATCACACCTTGATTACCAGTGTCCTCTCCAAATCTTGCCTCATCAAATCAGGCGTTACCCAGGGATCCATCCTGGGCCCTCTTCTTTTCTTTCTAGTCGTCAACTCCTGCCAGACATCTGCACCTCATTTCAACTCATTCTTTATGCTGATGATGCAGCCCTTTTCTGTCAGGATAAAAACCCTACCACTCGCATTAACAAACTGCAATTTGATTTCAGCAAACTTCACACCTGGTTCATGACCAAGGTCTAGTACTCAATTCAAAAAAACTAAGTTCATGGCTTTCTCCAGCTCCCACAAACCCCAAGATCACAACCTCTCCTCTATGACCAACCCTGCAGCAACTCCATAGAAAGAATCAATGAATTCAATACCTTGACTTACTCCTGGACAGCCACCTCAATTTCAATGCCCACAAGCCTCACAATCAAGTCCACCAATGCCCGGGTATCCTCCACAGAACTAATTAGCACCTTAACAGGGAATCAAAATCTCTCCTTGTTTCCAACTTCCTCCTTCCTGTTTTCGACTATGGTTCCCTTGTCTTCCTCCCCATCTCTCCACCAAAAATTTCTCCAGACTCAGGAGCTCCTACTACAATGCTATCCGCTTTGCCTCTGGTCTCCCTAATCTCACTCACCACTATGATCTTTATAACCTCACTGGTCAGCCTTACTTGAGGCCTGCCTCAACTGCAAGATGCCACCTTCTTCTTCAGACTCTCATGGGCTGCTCCCGGGTGCCTCACCTCCCTCTTTCAGTCAGCAGCCACCACCAGGACCACTAGACTGCCCTCCATTCTCACTTTCACCGTTCCTTTCTGCCACACCACCCAAGGCCAGAAAACTCTCTCCTTTATGGGACTCAAGCTCTTCAACACTCTCTCCCTCCAGAACTATACTCTGTCCCTCCACTAATGCCTTCAAACACATCAGGAGATGTTTTTGTCACACCTACTCCTGCACCTGCATGCAGCCCTAACTGGCTCCCCTCATGCCCTCTTTTTCCCTCATCCTCTGGTTTCTTCCTTTGGCACTTACTCCCTCTTGTTTGGCACTTGTCGAATTGTCTAGTCACCTTGGCTTGTCTTTATCGCATTTAACATCATTGGTCCCAATGTTATATGGTAAAAATTTAAACCCTAATTGTATGCTCTGTCACATGTTATGTTGTCAATTCACCTAGGCTAGTCTACTAGAGTTCCTGTAAGTCTTTTAACATACCATCGTTTTAACCCTCAGCTGAATGTTGAATGTTTCTTGGCTCATGTAATGTCACATGCAGTGTTGTGTAAGTTACTTTTTTATTACTTTTATTACTTTGGAATCTTGTTCCAGGAAACTCTGTGCAGTCACTAAGAGGATGGAGAAGTACTAGAAAAAGTAATACACCTACAGTTACAGTTACTTACACACAGATACAGAAATGTGATGGCAGAGAACGGCCCACGGCCCATCTAGTCTGCCCAACACCCTGCCTCCCTTCTGTTATGCTTCCACCCTCTTTTCCAACCCCTTAAATCTATCCCAAGCCCTCTTGAACCCCTCCACCATTTCAGCTGTCACTACCTCCTCTAGCAGCTTGCTCCAGGCCTCCACCACCCTCTCCATGAAAAACTGCCCCTGACATTACCTCTGTATTGCCCACCTTCCAGTTTGAGACTGTGTCTCCTTGTGCTCTCTCTTCTTCAATTTGAACATGCTATCACCCTCCACCTTATTTATTCCCTTCAGATACTTAAGAGTCTCAATCATTTCCTCCTCTCCCTCCTAATCTCCAGAGGTACAAATTCAACCCTCTCAATCTTCTCTCATAAGCGTACATCCTGCATCCCTCATACCATTTTGGTTGCCCTTCTGTACCCTCTCCATCAACTCAACATCTCTTTATAGGTGAGGCCTCCAGAACTGCACCCCATACTCCAGATGCAGCCTGACCATGGTTCTGTATAACGGCATTAGCACCTCCCTCTTCCTGCTATTGAAACCCCTCGCAATGCAGGACAACATTCCATTGCGTTCCCACTACCCTGCTACACTGGCTGCCCACCTTGAGTCACGCAATACCATAATCCCCAGGTTCCTTTCTGTTTCCTTCTCCTTGATCACCACCCCCAAGGAGTAAGTTTCCTCCTATTCCTTCTCCCCAGGTGCATCAGCGAGCACTTTTGTGCATTAAACTTCTTTCTTTTTAGACAAAAACAATACAAAAGTAATAAGCAACTATAACAAATTACATTTATTTGAAAGTAATAGGTTAGTTACTAGTTACTTTCAAATAAATATAATTAGTTACAGTTACATATTACTTTTGTATAAAGAAAAAGTAACTGTAACTATGGGTGCATTACATTTTCTAGTACTTCTCCATCCTTGCTAGTAACTGCACAGAGCTTCCTGGAACAAGTTTCCAAAAGTAATAGAAAGTAATAGAAAAAGTAACTACCAACACTGGTTGCATGATTGTTATATGTAACTGGATGCTTGTGTAAACAGGCTGCAATGCTCACATGCCTTTCCAGTATAACCAATAAATGAAATGAAATGAAGACATGATTAGAGGGGAAGGTAGGGAAGATAAAGAAAGGGATAGCGGGAGGGAAGAAAACTGGAGAGGACACAGGGAGACAAGGAGGAGAGGAGAAGAGGGAGAAATTAACAAGTCATGAGAGGAAATATGGGATGATCAGCTGCAGTTGCAGGAGTGGGATGTGAAATGATGAAGGAGACAGGATAATGAGATGGAGGACAAGGCTGAGTGAATGTCTAAAGGTAGAGAATTCCAGGTGTTGGGAAAGTGATAGGAGAAGGCAGATCTTCAAAAGTGGAGGAATGGGAGGAAGGACAACGGTCCTATAGGTGGAATTGGAGAGTATGGGGGGAATAGGAGGAAGTGAGAGGAGGGAAAGGAGGTAGGGTGGCAGAGAACCAAGCCACTATTTACCAATAAGAGAAGTGCTATAAGCAAGATGTCTAGCACTAAGAAAGGGAAGGAGAAGGAGGTATAAAGGTCACAGCGTTGTGTATGGGGAGGACAGTCAAGGGCAAGGTGGCAGAAAGAGTTGAAGAGAGTATCCAGTCTGGTGAGTGTGGATTTGGGGGCAGTACTGTAGACTATGTCTCCAAAGTCAAAAAGGGAGGATCATCTTCTGGACAATCTTCCAGCGGTCTGGAGGGGATGGACACTGCGATGTCTATACAGAGCACCAAATTTGGGGAGGAGCTTTGTGTGGATGGCGTCCACATGCTCAGCAAAGGTGAAGTTCTTGTCAAGCCAGAGGCCAAGGTATTTGAAGGAAGAGACATCTTCAAGTAAGGAACCATCAAAATTGTGGAAGAGGGGTGGCAGCAGGCCTGGCAAGCCTTGCCTGGTGCAAAAAGTAATTGAGACTGTCTTTGGGCATTTAGTGAGAGTTGGTAATCATATCAAAATGACGTGATGGTGGTCAGACAATGCGACAAATCTATTAGGAGAGCTAGTGGGATGCTGGGGTGTATAGGTAGGGTAGCACCAGTGGGAAGAGGAAAGTGGCATTGTCCATATATAGGTCATTGTTAAGATCCCACCTGGAGTACTGTGTCCAGTTCTGGAAACCACATCTCAGGAAAGACATAGACAGAGTACAGACCATCCAGAGGAGGGCTACCAAGATGGTACGGGGCTACATCAAAGTGATGAGGAGGCTAAATGCACTAAACATGTACACCCTGGAGGAGAGAAAGGAAGGAGGATATGATAGAGACCTTTCAATACCTTATGGGAGTGAATAAGGTACAGGTGGGAGATATTTTTCAGAGGAAATGGTGCTCTAAACAAGAAGTCATGATGTGAAGCTACGGTGGGGGTAGGTTCAGGAGAGAGTGAGAAAAACTTCTTCACAGATAGAGTGGTGGATGCCTGGATGGAACAGCCTTCCAGTGGAGTAGTGGAAAAACAGTGCTGGGATTCAAAAAAGCCTGGGATAGGCACAAGGGAATCATAAGGGATAGCAAAGGGGTGGAAAGAAAGTGCCATAGACCTACAAGGGTCTGCAGCAAAAGCAATCACAAAAAAGAAAGGGCAGACTGGATGGGCCAAGTGACCCTTATTCGCCATCAGTTTCTATGTTTCTAACTACTACGTTATCTCTTCTGGCATTATTACATTTGTTCTGACAATTAGAACTACATATGTATGCAATTCTTGTGTATTGGTTCAATAGGTAATGGCAATCAGGCATGTTTCTGAAAAGTACTCACAAAGAAAACTTAAAGGGAAGTCTCCCTAGTTTAACACCAATATTTTCCCAACTCCTTATGTGTAACTGTTGTGTGCCTCCTCCAGTTGCCAGCAGTCCTGTTGCTGTCCAAATCTAGATTATAAATACAAATATATAGCCCCAGAAGTTATCAATGTGTTTGTCCTCCATTTTACCATCAATGCTGCTGGAGGATGATGTCATCAGAGCAACAGATAATGGTGCTGCACTAAATGCAGTTCCACCAGTAAACCAAAGCACAATGTTTGGTTCCCCTACTTAGTAATGGAGGAACCCTTTAAGTGTTGTGCACATCCTGAAGTGAAGGTCTAATAGGGACTAGGACCATGTGAGTGTGATGCAGCACTGATTTGACATGTATATACAGTATTCATATAAGGAAGTGCCTGTATGTGTTGTGTTACTGTTTCTGTTAGCAACATGAGTTTACCCAATAAATGACTCTGGGTACAACAAGAGTTTTAAGTGGTATTATACAGCTGTTATATTATGTTCTGTGTGTGTTAGCATTCTCTGTTTTGATTAACACCAGCAGCGAGAAACAGTCTTGCAAATATGCCCCTTTCCCTGTGTAACTAGGCAGTCAGTGACTGGATGGCTGCTGTAAGGCAATAAAGAGTTCAGCTATAACAAGGAATACGTTACCAGGACAGCATCAGCTGCAGCATGGAGGAAGGATAATCTAGTGGTTAAAGCACAGGCACAAGAACTGGGAGACTCTGGTTCAAATCCTACTAAAGTCCCTACTCTCTAACCCTTAACAAATTCCCTCACCTCCTTGGGAACTGTGATGCCCCTCAGGTCCATGACTTGAAAGGTGCCCCATTCCCATTATACATCATTAGCAGTGACTGAGAGCTACAGCACTTCACTTTGAAGGTACTGAGGACAAGCTGTGGCAGCCCCTGCTTTGTAATGCCAGCATTTGAAGTAGGATGTCCCTCACAAATCAGATGCTACACTTCAGCTGTTGTAGGTAAAGAAACTAATCAGTCTCAGTGTTTGTAGTGCTCTGTATTTGCTTAGCTCATTCCTCCCATGTCATATGCATTATGTGTCTTGGTATTTCCAGTCAGAAACTCAGATTTAAGGAGCATTTGAAATGTAAAACAATACACTTTATATAGTAAGTGATCTAGCTCTCCACTTTCAGGCTGCTGAAAGGGGTGTATCATTTGTGCAAAGGAGGAATTCAGTCTTATGTGATCCTTGGGAAACTGCCCAGGCCTACCTTGTAAATGAATCTTCTCAAGGGTGTTCACCTGGTTCAATACAGATTGACTGATTGACTGCTTGATTGTCTGATTGATTGACTGATTCAGTCTACTGCTCTCCACAACACGTTGCAACTGTCTCACAGAGAAATAGAGCAGTACACAGAACAGATTCTGTTTCCTGTGAATGAAATACTATTAGATGTATTATTTGCTCTACACATACAGTATTAAGGCTACAAGTACTACTCCTGTGTGGGTTGCATGACAGAACTGCCTTGAGCCATTGTCAATTAAACTAAAATCAGGATAGACAGCATTGATACCTTATGTTTTCTTCTGCACTGTTGCTGCAGTGACATCAGGGAATGGGAGGGGCTGCATTATTTGTGACTCATTTGCATGTAAATGGAGGCTTGCTTGACACTTTACTACCTTGTGTCAGAGCCTCAGACTCTAGATATGTGTTGCAACAGAAGAAATGACTGATCTCTTATTGACATATGTACAGTACTTGATGTAATGTATAATAAATACATCAGACATATCCAAATCATAAATATACAGGAGTCTTCTCCTCTAACATGTAAACAGATTGGTAACTCAGATATGATTACAGCATAATGTCAGTTGGCTACACTTAAATGGACTGACAGCTTTGTAGATTATGGTCTTCCACTTCTGTAATCAGTTTCTGTAGAACGTACATGTTAATGCACATGCAATCTAATGCTGCTAACTGATAGGCAACTATACATTTAAATATTTCAGTTACAAAGTCACTAAATAATTATGTAAATTAATGATTTTACAGTATAAGTAAACAGTGTAGTTGCATATCATATAACAATATTAGATTGCATGTTTATGAAGCAATAAGTTCATGAGGACTGATTTCTGAAGGAAATGTACATCACAACTACAGCATCAACATTTGATAAATGTAAGTGCATAGTAGTTTCCAACAGTTACAGGACACTGTAATAGTAACTTAGTTGCTCTTCTTCTTACACTTACTACCAGTTTCTGCATACTTACCTCACTAATACATGTTAGATAGGCATTAACTGTGAAAACAATGCCACAGAAGTTGCAGATTTCTTAACTACAGCATTGTTACAAAGACAATAGGTAATTACGTAAATGAATGATTTATATTGTATAAGTAAACAATGTGGTTGCATATCAGTTAGCAATATTAGATTGCATGTTTATTAAATGTAAGTTCATGAGAGACTGATGTTCCAATGTGAGAGTACATCATACAAACTGCATTGACGGCTGATAAATGCAAGTATATAGTAGTTACCTGCAGGAGTCCTACACTTACTTAACCTTTACAAAAGTGTCAGTTTCTGCATATGCCTTACAAATGCATGTCAGATAGGCATTAACTGTGGAAACAATGCCACAGAATCTGCACATTCTTAATAACTACAACATTGTTACAAAGCCAGTAAGCCTTTATATAAATGAATGATGTTTGCAGTATAAATATAAGTAAGCAATGTATTTGCATATCAAATAACTGTATGAGACTGCATTGTATTAAGTGGCAAGTTCACAGAGCCTGATGTCCTAATGTGAAATTACATCTCATATACAGCACTAGCAGCTCATAAATGTAAGTGTATAGCAGTTGCCTACAGTTACATTGTACAGTACTCCTACCTTAGTTACCCGTCTTGTTACACTTTATTTTAAGTGTCAGTTCTGTGTACCTACCTTGCAAATACATGTTAGACAGGCATTATTAACAATGCCACAGACACCATACCTCTCTTAGTTTTCATTTCATTTTATTCAAAGGTTAAAACCCACTGAGTCAGGCTCATTTACAAAGGGGAACATGTGCTTATATAGTACAGCTTGCACACAAAGCAGTAATATAGCACACAAATATATACATCATAATACCTAGTCATACAGGCCAAGTGCATAAATACATACAATAATGCGTTATCACATATCAGAAAAACAATTACAACTACTCAGCTATGTTGTAAATCATATTTTCAGTGCTGATTCCCAAGACTGGTGGGCACTTATCAACCATACTTCAGAACTAAGCCAGAAAAGAGTTCTAAATCTGAGGAACAAAGTGGCTAAAAATATTTAGATCAAGTGGTCTTGGCTCCCAGGTATGTAAACTCAAGTAGATGGTTATTGCACAGGAAGCTTTAACAATCCTGAGCTTAATTCATTCAGTCAAATAATACAGGGCCTGACGCATTACATTCACATTTGTAGACAAAACATATTTGTGGAGTTTCCTTCTGTTTGCTAATGAGGTCCACCCCAGCCTGTTAAAGAGGACACAATAAGGGGTTTCACATGGGCAAGCAAGAATTAAACATGATTGATGATTATACAATTTGTCTAGTTTATGCAGACAGTCAGAGGAGGCATGTTCTATACAGCAGGCCTGCATAATCAAAAATAGTAAAAACTTGAGCCTGTATGATTTTTTGAAGGGTATAAGATTTAAGCTTTCTTTAACTCTATAAAGGAGTCCATACCTTTTACCAATTCTGGTACTGCTCTTAAATCATTAACCTTACTGCTCTTGGTTAATCCCTTATGGACAAATTGTTGTACCTTTGTACCTTTGTGCTTGCTGCTGCTCTCATTGTAGTCATTCTTGATACCCTGCCTTGCTGCATCTTAGCTGGCGTGCTCTTCACACATAATATCTCAATGTGCATGTTTGCATGTTGTATATTATGCATTGTTATATCTTTTTGTGCATTTTGCTTTGTTCAATATTTTGTATTGTTGATTTTGTCTTGTATCCTCTCTGTTCGTACCTGAAAATAGGTGTTTAATTGTCTAGCCTACTTACCTGGTCACCAAAACCTAATAAATACATTTATTTCCCCAACCAAATTATCAACATGTTTCTTCCTGTACCCTGCAAGTCTAACCACAAGGTATTTATAAGAGTCAACTTTCTCCAGGGGAACACCATTATTAGCAACAATGTGAATAACTGAAAATTCATTTAGTTTTGTAGGATGAACAAATAACATGAGTTTGGTTTTAGTTGAATTCATACTCAACTGAGAGGTTAAAAAGAATGATTGCAATTCATCAGCACTCTTGTAACTTTATCTGTACATCCCTAAATGAGCTACTAGAGGTATAAACAACAGTGTCATCCACATAGAGATGTACTTAGTGTTGACAACACTATAAATTATTAATTATGCAAATGAAATATTTTAGTGTATAGTTATGTATCAGTTAGCAGGGAGGAACTGATTTACAGAGGCGGAAGAACATAATCTAAGAGTTGCCAGTCAATCCATTTGAGTTTAGCTGACTGTTATTACATTGTAATTGTATCTTAGTTACATTCCATTTACAGCTTATGTTTGCTTTGTGATTCCCTTTCAAATACATGTCAGACAGCCGTAAACTGTTGGATCAATGAACAAGACTTGCATACATACGTAATTACTCTTGTCAGAACAACTTTCATAATGCCGAAAGAGATAACGTGGAAGTTACATACTAAGAAACATAGGGAGATGAGGAGCAGAAGGGGTGTAGACCAGCTTGTTGCTCCTATCACTCACCCATTGCACAACACATTTGCTGCTACAATTGGCAACAACTATTACATGTATAGTTACCCTTGCAAGGACAAATTACATGATGCCTGAATACATACGCTGGTAGTTGCACAGTGGATTTGCTGTTAATGAATTAATTAGCACAAAAGGGAGACAGTAGTACTTCCACCTGTAATTATTTCTTAAGGCAAATGGTATAACTACACAACACTGATGATGTCACTTTTTAGTTAAGGTTGTGGAATCTGATCAAGAAGTACACAAGGTCCTTCAGACTATTGCTGTTGTCTCATTGCAACCCCTTGTTCCCAGGGGTTACTAGAATCCCACTTAGAATCAGTGGCAGGCAGAGAGTGGCAGCTTGTGATATGCCAGTTAAATGGGTTTCACACTGTCACACTCTGTTTTCAGTTTCTGCTGAGCTGGAGTGATGATATCACCTTAGAATTCTCGCAGCAGCATAAGCCACAATGGGATGCTAGCTGCAGGGGTTAGCAGTAGAATGTTGGGAGGGAGTCAGTAGTCTTGAGAGACAGTCTGTGTGGAAACTCAGGGAGTGAGAAGTACTGCAGTGGCAGCTCCTCAGACCTAGCTCTGAGAGAGCTACCTTAGGAAAAGGGGTTGTGTGTTCTCACCCTAGAGAAGGACACAGAAGACCATTTATGAAGTGGTAGAGACTGTTCCTGGGAGGTTTCAGTGCCCCATCCCCAGAGGGATGGGAGGAATTCCAGGATTCTAGGGCAACCCCTGGTCTAGCCTGGAGGGTGAAGCTGCCTAGAGTCGCTTGTTCTGTGAGTACCTGAGACATTTTTGGGGAAAAAGCCCTGGGGCACCTGCATACCGTGGTCAGTTTTTCTCTGACAAAGGGACTCTGTTCACCAAGACTGTGTGTTTCAAGTAAAAGTGTCTGCCTACTGTGGGGTCTATGAGAGACTTGCCAAGTCCAGAACTTTTAGATTGTGTATGACTTAAAAGCATCTGCAACAGTGGGGTCTAGGTAAAGACATAGCCACATACAGAACATTTAAAGTCAGGAAACCTCTGTAGAGTGAAAAGTAGAATGTTAAATGTGACAGACATTTCTAGAGAGCACCTACAAGAGTGTTTCACAGAAAGGTGTTGTAACCAGATGAATGACCGAGTATAGATTTGGGAGCAAAGGTGGGAGACCCCCATCTGAAGTAACCAGGTTTACCTCCTCCGGTTCAGTTTAGCACCTTTGTTTTCTCTCACGGCACTTGGCTAGTGCCTGAGGAAAGCACCCAGATGTGGGATTTTTGGATTTTCCTGAGAGATGGAATGTGCCTGGTGGTTTAGGGAGCCACCAGTAAACTCCATGCAATATGGAAAAGTATCCTAGTACTGGCCGGGTGATAAGTCAAGGAAAGAAGAGAAGTGTACCAGTTTGGGCTGTGTGCCCAGATCCATTCAGAACCTGAGGGTTCACTGTGAGAGTTTGTGCACTGTACCTCTGTAATCTGCATTACCAGTGAGAGTAGCCCTGTGGGGGTCCATCTTTGCTTTGTTATTCTCTGTGTTATGTGAATAAAAGCCACACTCTAGAATCCCAACCTTGTTTGGACATTACAGTTATTGCTTCCAGTGTCTGGATTTACTTGGGTGCCCCTGACCAGAAGTACAAACCTAGCATAATGCTGAGCAAATGTCTTCTCCCAAGGACCCAGGTTGTTGGCCATGCTAAATGGTCCCCCAGGTGTGAGCCAGGTAGTTGCCACACTTGGTTTGCCTGTCTAGGATGGTAGGCTCCGAGTAGAAGTAATGGGTCAACAGAGTCTGTGAAATATTTGTAGTGACTACCCCTGACCCCTCTCAGTGGTGCCTTGGTTTGAGGAGGAACAGCCCTACTAGTTGAAACAAGGGGGCCGGTGGGGAGGTTACATCAGGTTCAGTATTAATTTGGAAAAAGTTCTGAAATATGTCTGGGCTCACAAGGACCCAGGGTTGTTCATAATATTGGAGGTATCCTCCTTTCTTCTGACCTTGTAAACATTTTAGGTGTTTTTTTTTTAGTAATGGGAACATGGTGTGGCACAATTGGATGTTCAAATTCATTGTGTCTCAGTGGAAGTCCTGGGATAATAGTAAGAAGAATAGAATATTTATGATTGGTACCTTTTATTATCCACTTTCTTACATCGACAGTAGTTACATTCTTCCTCTACCTGTCTCATTAGAAGTAATGGTCCTTTGTTTTTCAAGCCCTTTGGGGCAGCAGGCTCAACCCGTTAAAAGGAACATTACCTATCTGCCTGTAAAATCAAGAGGTCTTGGAATGGTAAACCCTGCTGTGTTTTTTTTTTTTTCAATTGTCAAGATACCCCTGCAGGAGTCCCTACCAAGAAATCATTTTATTAATTTTTATAAGAAAACATCTTACAAAACTTCTGCCACGTATGGTGCAAAACTCATAATATAGTCATATAAGATACATTATTTTAGTATTATTTTTGTACTTTTTTCTAGAGTAATCTTTTGTTTTGCTGACTGTACCCCTCCAAAATGTGGTCCTTAACTTTTAGTTTTGGTTGAAAGGGTATTTTCCAGGCTTGAGGAGGTGGGCATGGGGGCTGAGGGCTGAAGCCCTTCTTCATTAATTTAGCCATCTGTTTTGTCATTAGTCGGGCTTGTGGCAGCAGCACAGATTTCCTAAATTTCACTTTCTTATCTGTACCACTGCTGCTGCTGCATTCTCGAGTTACTGTGTGTGTAATCTTCTTCCTGACTTCATGATGTGATGAAATCTATTCTGTTGTGAACCCCCCACCAATCCCTTACCTGCTGCTGGCTGCAGACAGATTGCATTGCAGCGTGTTTGATGCCAGTGGCTATTGACTTCAGGCTTGGGAAGGCACCTCCACCCTGCACTCATCTACAGACACCCAACCTGACCCACTCAATCTCTGCTCTGTGCCCGCCTGAGACTATTATTCCCTGCACTGGGACCTCACCAAGAGATGGGATCTGGACATCAAAAGTTAGTAGATGGAGACTTGGAGTAAGAGGTGAGGGCAGAGAGAAAAGAAATCTATGTTTGGCCTGGGCTGTCAGCTGGGAAGGAGATATAGTGAGAGCAGAAGGAACGACAGAGACCAGAGCACACTGTGTTCTAATCGGCTGGTCAGTAGTGCAGGTCACTGTATGAAGGTTTGTGGGCTTGGGAGCAGTTATTGCTCCAGATGTCTGTCCACCCCATCTCTCCCTGCTCCTGATTTTTCTGTCCCTGTGCCTGATTTCAGTCTATCCTGGCCCTGATCTCTCTCCCTACCACCTTGGTCTCTCCACCTCCTCCAAACCCCCATCTATATTGGGGTCTGTCAGAAGCTGTAGGAAGGCAGCTCTACATATTCTTCAAGCCAGCTTAGTATCAGATGTCTGTTTAAAGCTTGAACAGATGTTCAATTCTAACCTAGCTTGAATACCTCCCATCTGCCACTTATGTTACTTCTCACAACCCTGCAGTCCAGCAGGAAGTAATATTAACAACTGAGTTATGTTAGTATCAGATTTGGATGCCTTTGGCTTTAAAGGAATTTCATTCCTATCTGCATGGTGCATATGCCAACTGAGAATGTTGCACTAATTTGTGCACTGACAGGAGAGTTACAGCATGGGTTTCTTCCCCAATCTCTCATCCCTGACCAATCTCTCGCCCCTCCCCAACTCTCCCAGTCCCATCTGTCTGCTCATCTTGTTTCCTGTGGCACTTGATCTCTCTGATGGAATCTGATTTTCATGTGGGGTGGGATCTGAACTTTAAATCTCGCCCAGTGCCCCTATGCAAATTGGATTCTGCACACCATAGCTGCCTGCAGTGCAGCTTTGCAGTGAGCTGCCACAGCCCTCCTAGTATACAGATCGGGTAGGAAAGCTCTCAGTTCTGCCTACATGCAAACACAATCTGTCAGATCCACCATGGCTGCATAATGAAGTTAGTGAAGTTGTGTGGAATTGTTAGGAGGTATGGAGAAACAACACAATGATTTGTAAGTAGTAAGATTTGTTTTAGCTTCTGTTCTAAGGAAGGCATATACATTATTAGGAAAACACATGGAGGTGTACATTTTAATGGAAGGAATAGGAAGCAATATAGGTTTACAAAAGAACCCCAGAGCAAATGCCACTGATATGTGTTATCCCAGATGATATTGGCTGGACAGCCAAACTTTAAAGAAAACACAATTGCACATACCCCTATAATGCCAAGTATCATGAGGAACATATGCAAATCCCTATGATGGTACAGAAGGTGGCAGTACATGAAAAGTAATGGCTGGCATATGTTCAGCCTTGGGATTATTTACACATTTGTTTTTAGAGAAACAGGGTTTTGTCCATGAGGTGATGTAAGTTATATTTAAGCAATGTGTTGATGTCAGGAAGTCAGGTGTAATGATGATGGACTATTAGCAGAGAAATGTGATAGTAACTTTCAGAGGGGTTGCTTTTGATATGGGCAAGGTAGTTATGCTTGTGATATTGGGAATATTAGGAAAGTTTGAGGTCTATGCAGTTATGGAGTACAAATATGCACAGTTTCATAAGTATGTGCTCAGAGAGCAGGCAAATGTGATATACAGGTTTGTTTTAGAAATAGGTAAAAATAGTGATACATGCAATTGATAGAAAGATAGATAAATTACATAGACATGCAGGACCTGTCCACACTACACTCGAAAAAGCTGTAATGGATTAAAACTGTTACAGACTGTAAACATTACAGTGTGTCCACACTGCCAGTGAACAGTGTGGATAATGATTTGAAAACATTACAGCCTGTCCACACTGAGTGTGATACTGTGTGTGGTCTCAACCCTGTAGTAGCAGTGCACATCCCATGGTGCACTCGGCGATGGCAGCTGCATTTTGAGATGCCCTCCTACATGTCTTATGGAGTACTGTGTATATGGCACAGTTATATTATGTAAATAACCATATTTCACTGTTAAGAGACACACTTATGTTGTGGAGGTGACAGAGGAGAGGTTCGAGGGAGGGGAGATCCGGATGTTGGAACTGGGGGCTACGCCAGTGAGAGTGAGGGAAGGGAGGGAGGTAGGAGAGAGAGGGGAAGACATGGCATCAGTTCTGCCAGTATTATGGCATCTGGGCACAACAGGCGTTCATGTATTGCTGCTGTATGGCTGAAGGCAGACCCCTACTACTGCCTTCAGTGTTCCCCACTGCTCCACTGTACACAGTGCCACACATCTATTGTCCACCACAGCAGCGCTTCATGATGCACCCAGGAGCTCCACTAATGTATGTGTTCACTACTGGCACTGCTCTGGTAGTATTGCTGCCACATCACACATGGGCAGGCAGGGTACTCCCAACACTGCACAGTGAGAAGAGTAATTAAGGACAGTACACAGATACCATCAGGAGGTGACCTCGGGAGGCAAATGCAGACAAGAGGTAGGTTAGGTGGGGATATAGAGGTACACCCGGGGGTGCACATACAGCTGTCAGATTACTGTGGTATGGAGGCATCCCAGTATTGTAGCTTACACCCTTGCTCCACACTGCCATTTGCATATGTCCTGGTAGCCTCCGACCTCCCTGCATGCAGTGAAACAGTGCTGCAATGCATGCAGGTATAGTGGGAGACTGAGGCTACATGGTGGAGTGTTTAGACACAATTGCAATTAAAAACTGATAAAGGTGTAAATCTGTAAATAAGAGTGAAATAACCAAGCAGGTATGCACACCACATAAAAGTGGTTCTTGGATGGATACAGATTGGGGATGGCTCAATTAAAGGAGTAGTCCACCCAGAATTTGCAAAACATATGTTATGCAGAGTGTTTTGATTTGTATGTAAAGTGCTTGTGTGTCCTTCCTCTGTCTGCTAGTACGAAGTTTTTCCTAAATCAGGCTGTTAACTTTAGAGTAGTTTTATGACCCCTGGGGATCTCCATCACAAATAGGTTTATTGCCTCCTGCCTCCTACAATGCACCCTGTCTCATGTGACAGTGATGTAGCCAGGCCCATAGATTTAGCATATGCAGTGCTTTTTAAAATCAGTTCACACAGCAGAGCTTTGTAATTGTTCTTATCCAGTGAGCACAAATGGCAGCAGTTACAATTGAGCAGATGCCTGAGAGCTACCTACATGGGGTTTCTGTAAGAAAACAGCTGCTAAATAGCTTTAATTCACTATTTGTGTTTTCTGGTGTGTCATGTCTAGCTAGCAGTAATACGTGTTTTCATTTTAAAATTTAATTTCATCAAACAATGCACAACAATAAAAAACACAGTAATTGCCCCAGATCATCACTGCTATAATCAGTAAAGACTATAGCAGTTTTCTTACAGAAAACTCACCAGTTAGCTCTAAAATATTTGTTAAACTGTAAATGTAGGTACCAGCATTCTTTTTTTTTTAATCAGGAGAGACACACTAAAGCTTGTTTACAGGTGTGACCTGGGAGCACAAGGAAGTTAAGTGATTTGCTCAGGGACACACAGTACACACATAGGCTGTAAGGATTCAAGCCCAGGACACCAGGTTTGCAGCTCAGAGCCTTAGACCACTGCACTATACTGCCTCCTCTATTCTAATAGGTGGAACTGGCAGTTAGTGCTGATTTTGCTCTGTGACATGATTTTCAATTTTTTGGTTACAAATGTGAAGTATCTTTAAAATGTATACAAATTTGTATGTGTGAGTTATTTAGTTTGCCAAATATTTGTTTTATTATTTGAAAACGTGGATACACTAAATGTGTAGTGTAATGAACCATTGTAAAATGGGATCAAAAGTGTAGCTGAAATAGTTACTGTCATCCTGTTGTTTTCATGCTATACCACACACAGGAGAAAAAGTGACTTTAAAGTATTTTGCAGTTTCTAGGCTGCAGCTTCATACCATACCCTTCATTTGTAAAAAAAAAAATATATGAAAATCATATCACAGAGCAAAATCGGCACTAAATGCTAGTTCTACCTAACAAAATGCTGGTACCTACATTTATAGTTTAGCAAATACTTGAAATCTAACTGAGTGGGTTTTCTGTAAGAAAACAGCTAGAGTCTTAACTAATTATAGTGCTAATGATCTGGGCAGTTTCTGTGCTTTTATGGTTGTGTATAGTTTGATGAAATTAAAAGTTTAAAATTAAAACACTCCTGCAAGCTAGACCTGACACATAGAAAACAACAATAGTGAATTAGAGCTTAATTTAGTAGTGGTTTTCTTATAGAAACCCCAGTTAGCTAGCTCTCAGGTATCTGCTAATAGGCTTATTTAGGAAAAACTCCTAATAGAAGACAGAGAAGGACAGCTAGGAGGGAAGGACACACTAGGACTTAACATACAAATCAAAACACTCTGCATAACATAGGACTTAACATACAAATCAAAACACTCTGCATAACATATGTTTTGCAAGGTATGAGTGGACTATTCCTTTAAAACTACAAGCCCAGTAAAAATATACACTGCAGCCTCTTGCTGTACTGACATGCTTCAGCTGATGTAAAATACAGAGTAAGGTGGTGGGGCAGGGTTGGAGGACAGGTCTGAATAACACCATATACCCACCAAAAGGGACTTTCCATCTCTTGGAATATATTTGTGAAAATGTGTGACCAGGAGAGGAATGTAAGCTGAACCAAGGCTGTTTAAACAAATGCTGTATAAGGATGACAGTTTCAGGCTTTTTCTTTTCTTCTGAAGCTTAAGCTCTGATGCCCTAGGCAACTTTGATAGTTAATTTTTCAGCATGATAGATCCACCTCGTGCCCTCCCACATGAACCAAAAAAAGGTGGGGTGGATCTTTAGGAGCTTCTTGAGGAGGAGGGGTGGATCTCACCCCCAAAACAAATGCTGCCTCCCACTACTCAGGTTCCAGTTCTTGTACCTCCCACTTAAGAAAGAAAATAGTACCCTGCAACCATTGACTAACATGAAAGTGTATTTATTTGAGGGCGGAAAACATTTCTTGGAGGAGGGTAAGGCAGAAGAGACTATTTACACCTTCAGTCAGTTCCATGGACAGAAAACATGACATCACTCCTTTTGTACATGCAAATGTCTGCAAGCTCTGCCTACTGCAACTGTAATAATCAGTGCCTGGGTGCTGAAGGTGATCGGGACTACATGCCACATATGGACATGCATACAAACATATGAAGAAGCCAGCAAAGAAAGCCATTTGGTCTATCAAGTCTGCTCATATTACAGGGTCCACAGCTTGATCTAATGTTCCTGCCCTCCCTCCCCACTCCTCCCATCTTCCCTACCCATGATCCTTACTTTCCCATGTATCCCAGTCTCTCTTAAAGTTTCCACTGTCTTCAATGAGATGACCTCTTCCAGCAGTGCATTCAAGTGCCCACCACCTCTATATGAAATTCCTGACCTCCCTCCTAAACCTCCTACCTCCCTTTCAAGTACTTGAAGGTCCCAATCATGTCCCCCACCGTCTTCCAGGGAGTACATGTTCAGTGCCCTCAACTTCTCCTCGTATGCCTTACCCTGCTGACCCACTATCATCTTTGTAGTCCTCCTCTGGACCTTCTCCAGCAGGTTAATGTCCTTTTGAGGTGTGAGTACTGAACTCCATACTCTAGATGTAGCCTTACCAGTGACCTGTACAAGGGCACTATAACCCCTCTCTCCTACTATTGATCCCCCTAGATATTCATCCCAGCATCTTGTTTGCCTTTGCTGCTGCTTTCTTGCATGTGTGGAGTGCTTCAGGTCACATGTGTGTAGCACTGACTGCACCACCGTGTGGTGTGCTTTCTA
The DNA here is from genome assembly GCA_016271365.2 of Neoceratodus forsteri. Classification (NCBI taxonomy): domain Eukaryota; kingdom Metazoa; phylum Chordata; order Ceratodontiformes; family Ceratodontidae; genus Neoceratodus; species Neoceratodus forsteri. The sequence continues at coordinate 51,316,463 of JADMNL010000024.1, read as the reverse complement.
TTTCTGTCTAGCACCCACATAGTGCTACTTTATATAAAGTGTGGTTCACACTGTTGGTGCATAGCAGTGGGGAAGTGAGAGAGAGTGGCCACATTGTTGTGGTGTGTGAAGAGCTGCTGCCAATTCCTTGAGACAGCCTTAGAACCAGAACCTAGCATTATGCAAATCAGTGAAAGTCACGAAGAGAAAACTAAAAGCGATATTTAATTTCTGCCTGACTTCTTGTCTGTGCTGATTATTTTTTATTTTAACTGCTGCAGCCTGCAGGTCTGCAAACTGTGTGTACAACACAGAGACTGAGACCCTGTTCTACTGAAGGACTGGGGATGCAGTGTTGGTTGTTGCTGAGAGATGTGAAGGGGAGTGACAAAACCATTTTGTTTTGGTTTTGTTTTGTTTACTGAAACAAAGCAAAAAAAAAATTGCAGACTATAAATTTTAATAAGAGTTAATCTGTACTAGTCTGAGAGAGTCAGAGTGGTTGCATGATCATGCTGTGTGAGGAGCTGCTGGCAGTTCCTCGAGACAGCCTAACCAGAACCAGAACCAGAACCAGAACCTAGCATTGTACAAATCAATGATTATCACCCAGAAAAACAAAAACTAAAAGTTATATTGTATTCTGCTAGCAGCTTGCAGTACTGCAGGCTGTGTGTGTGAGACAAAGAGTGAGACCCTGCCCTAGTGACAGACTGGGGTGGGAGTGGCACACAGTGCTGGTTGTTGAGATGTGAAGGGGAGTGAGACAAAACCTTTTGGCTTTTTGGACTAAAACAAAACACATTTTAGACCTCAAATTTTAGCAAGAGTTCTTCTGGACTAGTCTGAGAGATTCAGAGTGGTTGTGTCATAATGGTATGTGAGGAGCTGCTGAGAGTTCCTTGAGACAGCCTAACCAGAACCAAAACCAAGCATTATACAGCTCAATGACATAACCAAGATAGACTGTCTTAGGGTAGCTGGCTCATTCCACTGGGGTGTCACACAACGAAGCACACTGATGAGTCCTGGTAGGACGAACATATGTATGTGTCTTCTGTTTGCACCCTTTGCAGACTGTGTGAGAGACCTTTGCTACCTTGCATTTCTGCTTAAAGTTGAACCAGCATAATATACTGTGGTGATTTGCATATACAGCCCATGGTGCTTTGCATTATGGGGTTATGTGTGATTTTGTATTTTAATGATAATCAGTCACAAAAGGGGAACTGTATAGGTTGTTGCTGAGAGATGTGAAGGGAGGAGACAAAACCTTTTGGTTTTATTGACTAAAGCAATGCTTTAAATTTTAATAAAAGTTCTGGACTAGTCTGTGAAATGCTGACTGAGGGAGGGAGCTAGCCTCATCCCAGCTTGTGAGGATGTCTCAAAGAAGACAGAAGTGATATTTGATTGCTGCTACTAGTTTTAGCAGGAGTCAGAACTGCAGGAAAAATAGATAAACAGGGAAGGAGGGAGCCTGCCTGACTGCCTCTGCCTGCCCAGTGCCGTGCAATGTGTAGTGTTCCAATTAATTTCTGTTGTAGGTTTTGAAGGACTGAGATAGTGGTGAAAGTGTAGTAGAGACTGAGTTTCATCTGTGGTCAGTCTCAGCCTGTACTTGATATACAAAAAATATATAAATTATTTCTGCACAGTGATACAGTCTGATGTGCTGGCTTAAGTTAAGTGACTGTTTCCAGCCACAATGATTTAAGACAGATTTCAGTTCATCACCTCAGTGAGGTCTGATTGAGAGTACAGCCAGGACAGTGGTAGTGCACTGTCCAGTGAGAAAGTGCTGACATGACAGTACATAAAATTTTTGACTGTTTCTGTTAATTCATATTAAAAGGCAACTGTGTGAGGATGGAGACCATTCTCTTAACTCCTCTCTTTTATTCTTCCCAATAAAATTTCTGGCAATATACAGCACACAAATTTCAGTGTAACATAAAGGATAATGTATAGGACGCTATCTATAATAAGTTTGTAAACTCTTCGAGAGGTTGTCATGGCGGTTTCGAACCTCGAGAGCTAAGTTCGAGAGGTTCCGTCGCCATGACGACTCTCAAGAAGAGTTTTCAAACTTGTTATAGATAGAGTCCTATACATTTTCTTTTATAGTGTACGGGCTGCTATCTACAGTCACAATTTATGAATATGTGGAGTCTGAAGCTGTACGCCTCCGAAACCACAGCTGACCTGAAAACGGAACAAAAAAATATTTTAGAGCCCAAGGTCACAAAAGTTAGTACTACAAGGTTTACAAGAGTGGTTTACTCACGCTTTCACTGGGATTGACATTGCAGTTAGCTTGCTGTCTGCCTGCAAGGTAATTGATGATTTTTACATTAATAGTCCCTTGCTGGAAAATACAGTTTCCTGGATAAATGTCTCATGATTGGATAGCTCCTGAGAGAAAACAGCAGTCGACATAGTTTTTACAGGACTCGCATTTTGAAATTACCACAGTTAACTGCACAATGGTGCTGTTAAGCTGTAGTTTGAGAATACAGCTCAAGCTATCAGATCTCAGTTCAGGGTTCTAAGTTGTTATGCTGCAGTAGCTACGTATCTAGTGCAGCATAACAGCAAGCTACTGCAGATAACAACTTTTGTCAGGGATAGATTTTATGCATAACAACATTCTACCATACATTATACTTGAATAAACATTCATAGTACTATGACAAATATTGCTGTTCTGCCCTGAGAGAATGCATTCCTTCCTTTGCTGAAGTACTATGTGATCATCATATAATATAAACTTTTGCTTATTGTCTGTCACAAGACAAACATTATCTAATTCTGCTTCTCAGTTCATCTGACATCACTTGTCTAAGACCTAACGATACCGTAATGCCTAAAACAAAAAGAAGAAAAGTAACTTGTCTGGTCTGACTACAGAAACAAACATCATTTAAAATGCATGATGATCTCCTGTAATCAAAGAAAGTGATTTATTACAAACTTTATATATCTCAGCCATCGATTGTTAGTTTCTTTGGTGGTGCAAGTCACAAGCGGGTCAATATCCACAACACAAGCAGATCGTGAGAACAACCAAAACATAAATTCTAATGAATCATCAGATTCTGAAACACCTTGCAGCATTGAAATGCCTGGTCCATCATTAAGTGTGACAGCTTTGTTGATCCAGCAGTCATTGCTGCAACTACTTCCAGCATGTCCTGCAGGTTGTAATGAAAACAGTGATCAAAGTAGTGCTGAAAACATGATGATATTCAGGATACCGGCGCCAGTGAAAGAAGGAATGGGATCTTGACAATGTCAACTCTTCATTTCTTGTAAATGTCCAGCATGATTCTTGTGGGCCCAAATGGACATTGATAGTGAACCAAATATAGATGTTGATTATTCAGATTAGCTGCCACTGTCTATTCATACACGTAGTGAAAAGGAATATGACAGTAGTTCAACAGTTTGCCTTGGCATTCCAAGGAGTGATGCAAGTCCTCAGGTGGTGTTGATCCCGTGATCGGCCTCCGTACTTTCTTCCTTGATGATATCTAATTTTGCCAATGCAGGGCCCATTCAATTGGAGCTAAGCAATTACCCCATGATATATGATGTTGCTGATAAACGGTTTAGAACATTTTGAAATAACTGGTACTATACCATTAATGAAATAACAGGCAAACATGTTAAACGAGACTGGTTAGAGTACAGTATATCAAAAATATTATGTTCTGCTTTCCATGCATGTTTTGGAAAGACAAAATCACAGTGTAATGCAAGGTGTAAGAGAAAGTACCATAAAGTACCTGAATTTATTGTGACACATAGGTAGATAGATAGAGAAATGTACTGGAGTGGAGATGCTTTCAAAATGAGAGTATTCATGTGGACAAGGTACTTTTAAGCAAGCAGATCATGAAAAGAAAAAGAACACAAACGCTCCATGGCCAATATCCAGTGAATAAGACAATCTAAATTGGGTGCTGACAAAAATGGTGACTCAATTACGCACCTGTGTTCATGGCTACCAAGCAGGAGGGCGACCGGATACTAGGGTGGGCAAATACCATGACAGGAAGTGGCGGGTATATGCATGCATGGGCACATGCACGGGGACGGCTAGGGAGGATGGTATGTGGAAGGGGTGTGGTGGACAGCTGCCAAGCTGGTCCGCTAGCATGGTGGGGAGGGCAGTCGGCTGGGAGGCACAGGGTACAGGTTCGGGTCCGCATGGTGTGGATTTTTATGCCGCCAGGCAGCATGTATTGTTTTAACTTTTCACCCCCGACATGCACCCCTTGGAGCTGAGAATCCTTAAGTAGTGGGTTCAGGTGCACAGCCCCTGCATTTACAATGAGACCTGTAGGTCTTGGGCACTGTTGTTGTCCATGCTGATAATGTGCATCGCTGAAATTGCTTTTGGTGATGTACACTTGCCGTAACAGTGATCGCTTTCCGCATTGCGCTATGACATGGAACCTCTCTCTATAATAAAGGCAATAAACTATCTTGCATCTAATGAGGATGTCTTGAAGGGCTATAGAGAAATATTGATGCAGATTTTGTGGGAAATTTTGGCTTAGTTAAACTCATTGCTGAATATGAGCCTTCACTCCAGTCACGCCTGCACACACACTCTAAGACAGGAAGGTATAAAGACAAGAAAGCAAATATATTTTACCAGCAATACAAAATGATATCATGCATGTAACTAATGATCTAATAACAGAATCTTAGGTGATGCAGGACAGCCACCAGTTTGTTATACATGAAAAAACAGGCACTGTCTCTTCAAGAGCAGTTATCCTTGTCAGATTGTTTCAGTCAGATTTCAACTGAAGAAAGTTTCCTTGGTTTCTGTCCATTAACAAACACTACTGGGAGGAAATATTTGAAAACTGAAATCTATACTTCAAGACTTCTGTCATCTTGATTAAAAAAATGTACTGGCAAGGCTACGATGGGGGCAGCAAACATGTTAGGATAATTCAGGGAGTGCAGACTCACTTCAAAGAGATTTCATCAACAGCTTTATATGTTCACTGCTTGGCCCATGAACTGTCTCTAAGTTTAACTGACAGAGCAACAAACTGCAGAATAACTAGTGACATGTTTGCACAACTTCAAATGTTGTATGCAACTTTTGCTAATAGTCCTAAAAGAACAGAGCATCTAAAAGAAGTGAGACGAGTGATGAACTTGAAGGCTAATGTCGGACGCCATCAGTAGCTAGTCTCTTTCTGTGCAGTGTGTTGAATACGCATGTATATAGCCTGAAAACTGTGAAAATGTAAATGCTCCTCTTTGTAAACCCTTGAGGAAATGAACTGTGCCGTGGTTGCTCCATCAGCTGCTTTGACACTGCAGGTAAGAGCTGTGATTCTGAAAATGTAAAGATTGGTTTCATCATTTGCTCTTTTGCTCTCCAAAACATATTTTCAAAATGAATGCAGTGCCTATGTGCCTGCAGTCTGCATCTATTCATATTGCCAATGCTCTTGATCAGGTATAAATGCTGAGAAACAGCCTTTCAGAAATGAGGTCAGATGAGACATTTAAAACAACTACACTGCTTCTGTGACATTTGCAGCAAAAACTGAACAGTGAATTTAAACTAGACATTAACCCCTGGGTTGCTTATTATCACTGACACATGCAAAGGGACAATCAAAGCAATAAGGAACATTTGAGAACAGACTTTACCACAACACGATTGACACCATTATCAGTGCCCTTAATGATAGGTTTTCTGAAGTCTCCATTATTAAAGCGCCATCAATTTTTACACCAAATGATTTACTAGTTCAACAACTGAGGAAATAAAAGCTGTTACTGCAGACATTTCAAGTAGATACCCTGACATCAATCCAGATCTTCTCATTTCAGATTACAGCTGGTATGTAAAGTACCAACGCTTCAAAATCTTGCATTACATCAGATCTGCAATTTCATTCATGAAGGTGGCTTAACTCAAGTGTATTCAAATTTTATGAAGTTCAGCTTGTACTTAAATATCCTCCCTGTTACAGTGGCATCATTTGAGCGTGTCATTTTCTAAAATGAAGTTAATTAAAACACAATTGAGAAACACAATGTCTAATGAAAGATTCAGCCACCTCTCAGTCATAAATATTGAAAGAAGTCATCTCAAAAGCATACCTGTGGATGATGTTATCAACAAATTCAGAGGCATGAAACAAAGAAGAATGCTGCTGTAGATTTTGAAGCAGTTGATAATGTGGCCTTTTCCAAACATCAACCTGCACTGCAGGTGACATTAAAGATACTGTACTTCCTTTCTTGTCTGTATACCTTTCCATGCTGCAGTGCTGTTTTAGTCACATTCTGCAGAACAAACATTTGCCTTCATACACTTTGGTCACACAATGACTTTGGCATTGAGCTTCCAAATTGGGATGAGTGGCAACATCACCCTTGAAGGGTGCCACCTATCATGATTTTATGCTTGAAAAATTCCAAAGTGCATCATAGTTGATGGAAAACATAATTTTTAATATATTTATATATTATTGCAAAACTGTGTTAATGCACCAGTTAGGGTTAAAGCAACAAAAGTAGGGAAATATTGTTTTTAGGATTTCAACCTAACACCCCCACCCTGTACAGACCAATAGGCACTGGTGGCGGCATTGGGGTTGTCAGCCTTAACGATCACTCCATTACATTAGAAAATAAGCATGGTACAGCATAGAGAATGGAGTGAGCATGAGGGTTGACAACTTGACAAATTCTTATGTTCTTACTTTTTGGAGATAGTATAATCGCACTCTATTCATGCAGGTCCCAACACATCCATGTGCCTAGGGGCCCTGCACTTCCATCACTCTATAGATGAACACGCAGAGTCTGGTTGTGGAAGCACAGGGCCTCCATGCCCTGCACCTCCATGCATGAGAAAAGCAATTTATGTGCTTGGTTGTAATTGTTTTGTGGAGCTGACTTCAAAGGAAAAATCTCTTAACTGCTAGCACTTGATTGTATATAGGCAACATTTTGTTTTCAACTTTTACTCAAAAGTCAATACATTTTTGTCAATTTGCTCTGGAATTTTCTATGGTTGTAGTGGAAGAGTTGCTGCATTTTTGATTATGATTGGACTGTCATTGTGGATTTGGCACTATGGTGAGTACTGCAGGTAATTTTGGGGTGCAGTATGTACCCATTAATGTTTAGGGGTGATTATGTGTTAATACTGTAGTGCCTATTCACACACACACACACACACACACACACACACACACACACACACACATTGTCCCTTAACTCCAGTTATTGACAGACTTATGGCTTGTTAGAGTTACAATTGTTATCCTAGTGGAATTTTAATTTTTTAATTTTATGTTTTTTAATGTGGCCTCTAATTGTTTCTGACATATAATGTGTTAGTGTTGTAGTAATCATTAAAAATCTTTGTTTTGGTATATAGATTGTCCCTTAACTGCAAATATTGATGGAAGTTATGGTTTGCTAAGTTGAAATGTAGAAAAAAATTATTTTTTGTATGAAGGAATAGCTTTTTGTGAGAATGACACAACCTCTCAAAAAGATTTCTTCATATGAAAAAAAAATGTGAAAAAAATATTTTTTGTATGAATGAATCTTTTTTGTTGGATTGTGTCATACTCACAATAACAGACTCTTCATAGAAAAAAGAATTTGGATTTAGTTTTTTCACATATTGGGGAAAAACCTAAGGCCAAATTATTTTGTGTATGGAGGCAATCTTGTTTCATATGTTTGATTCTTGTTTCATATGGCCATAGAAAAAGAAAATTGTGTCACTAAAAGATTTTTGAATGTGTTAGAAAACATTTCTTGGTCATTTCTCCCAAAAAGTAACTGCAGAATCCACTAATAGGGCCCTGATTAGCTTAGACACATGTGTTCATGCATTTCTGTGATACCATTTTTATGGGTTTTGAAAAGGTTTTAAAAAAAACAGAAACAATATTGCAGCCATATGAAAAATTATTTTTCTCACAAAAAAGATTAACACCATGTGAAACAGAGTCCTTTTGTATGGCCTCAATATTTTTTGTATGAAACAGCTATCCAATAGATTGTACTGAGCATGTTCAGAACAGAAATTTATAATGTTTATAACTCTGGAATGGATTAATATTCTTTTCACTAAACCAATGAGAGGCACCACTCTGGCCCAATTGATTTCTACCCTAAAAATTATAGATCAAAACTCCAAACCACCTGGATGCAAGGTGATGAGAAAAAAAAACGCATTAAAATCTTTGATTTTTCCACTTTTTGCTATCTGGATCTCAGAATCTGCACATCTGATTAGAACAAAGCTTGCACATCAAGAGACCTTTCCCTGGGACCATGTCTGCAAAATGTCATGCACATCTGTTGGATGGGGCAAAGCTATTAAAGTGCAAAATTAGGGGTTAACATTAAACAGCCTACTTAACCCTAACTATAGCATCACTATAATACCTATCTCACCCTGACACCTGAGTAACTTTCTGTAAGACTGAAATTTTGATTGATTCATCTTTGTCAAACATTGACTTGGCCACAGAGTTTGCCAAAATTAGGATGGGTGGCAATTTGCTACATAACATGATTTTCTTCATTAAAATGCTCAGACTCATCTCATCTTTTCATCTCAAAGCATGTAAAAACAAACATTTTCTTGGAGACTGAGTGACCCCAGACCCCCACCTATTGAGATGGCTATTTCACAATCTCAAGCCCCTTACTTATTCACCCAAATGTTCACCACTGAGGCTCGGACAAAGGTGAGTCAAGAAAAACAAACATATAGGATCCTGGGATCTTCCTGAATTTTGACTGGGTGCTGTCAGGAAATAAAAACTTGACGCTACCTATGTATAGGAAAAATTGTTATAATTTTCTCTTATTGGATTACTAGTCATTATACAATGGATTTGAAAATCATGAAACCTGATTGACTGAGGGCCTTCTTTGCTCATGCTGTTATCTCAGCACAACAGCAGTGGATAGTGATCCAGCAGCCTCTTCATAATAAAATCAACACTAACCAAACATTCCTGACTACCATTACAAACATGGCAATCCCTTTACTCACTTAAAACTTTCAATAAGGCACTAAAATAAAATTGCCTTGCATTAAAAAAATAGATGTCATCTGTCCTCATAATCCTCTTCTTAGCCAGTTCAGTGGTGATGAAAGCTGACTTGCTTACAAGTGCCTTACCTCATGTCACACTGGCGGCCTGAAATCAGTTTCAGACTTGGGTTGCTGGGAGTTAGTGGGAGAGCAGGATGGAGCAAGCTGCTAGACAGCTTCCAATCCTGGGAGGAATGACTAGCTGTGTCTATCTTGGCTGACACCTAGTGGAGATTAGGTGTCAGAGCATGGACATAGGGAAGGTGACATAGTATCAGGAGGGTGGATGGGGAACTGAGCCAGGAGCACATGCATGTCTCCATTTACATGCACTCACTGCTTGCCACAACCTTGGGTTTGGAGAGAAAATCAGAGGAAAATGCTTTGGCACAGCAGGGGCGTATGATGCCCGCATACCATGCCACTATCTGCCACATCATTGGAGCTTGCAGCAATGACTGGATTGTGCTTCAGGGTGGGAGGACAGACCTCCTCTCTTGACCCCACCACGGGGAGAAAGATCCATGGAGTATCAAGTCTCCAGGTAAGCCAGGGAGACTGTGGATGATGGGAGTAGAGGTGAAGCTGGCAGAAGGGAGCCTGACATGCCATAACCAGAGGAGATTAACAGAATATAAAAAAATAAAAATAATCCTCTTCTTACACTCAGATACATAAATTTGAAAATGAAGTACTGCAGTACTTACAGTTTTAATTTCTGGTGTTTTTGCTGATCATGAAGAATCCTCCACCCCTACCTACCAGGGAAATCTCTGCTGTTTAACTTGCTATAAGTACAACAGAAGCCCTGGTTCCACCTGAGGCCTTCTGTGGTGTGATTGTAGGGGTGAACATTCTGCCAGCAGAACTGAGAAGAGATTTAAATTCTTGTATTCCATCCATAGTAAACATTTAATCTATTGAGTGTAGGAAAGTTAGAACAGAAACAAGGTCGGAGAAGGGAAGAAATAATATAAAGAAGAGGGAGGAAAGGTGAGGAAACAGATAAATGGAATTGAGTTTGGGGAAATAGAGGGCTTAAGGGCTAGTTTGAAAAAATGTGTTCAGCTATGAATAATATTTGGAACTGAGATGCCATGCCAAATGTTGGAATTGTGTTGGGACTATTTTGTTTGGGTGGATGAAAGTTTAAAAAATCATTAAATGTTTATTTTATTTCTGTGTATTTTCACCTTCAGAAAAAATCTTGGACCCATTTCATAATCGCAATAAGACATTCCAGGGTATGCTTTGTGGTGGAATAACAACACTTCTCAGGTGGTTGAAGGCACTTGGCAATACTCAGGCTCTCACAGCACACCCGAGGTGTGCCATTATTCTACTACAACACACACTCTGCATGTTTTGTTGCTGATAATCCCATTTTCCAAGTTGGAACTGAAATTAATACTGAATCAACTATAACAAGCATTTGTCAATGCCGAATGTTTGCTTGTTGGCATTGGCATTGGTAGTGTAGGAGTTAGAGAGCTGCATAATAGGAATGGCAGTGAAGGATTAAACTGAAGCTAACCCTACCAGCACCCTGCAGAGACTGACAGGCATTGGGGTTTGCCTTTGGGTCGTTAGGCATAACGGGCCACGCCATTTTCACACACCCTACCCTGCAGACATCTATACAAGTGTCATGTGTGCCTTGGGGTCTTTGATTTTATGCTCACCCCATTCCATCAGGAAATATGGTGATATGGGTGCTGTATAGAGAATGGGGTGAACACTGGGGACGAAGAGTCCAAGGCACACTTGATGCCTGTCACTGGCTGCAGGGTGTAGAAATGGTATGAGCATTACAGGCGAGAATCCTAAGGCACCTGATGCCTATCATTCTCTACAGGGTGGGGGCGTTATGGTTGGAAACCCTAACACCTCAGGCGTTCATTGGCATTTTCACTCAAATTTTCAACATGGGTTTTGTGACCCCACCTTATGAACAGTGGCAATATCAGTTTGTTAGCGAAAGCTGATTTTGCACAGCGACTATGCCATTTGGCACCACAGGTCGAAACACATTTTGAACAGGATGTGAAAAATGACAGCTGTACTGTTCATGGGGAGGTGAAATGGCAATGTTGAAAATCTGCAGTGAAAATATTTAAAACTGGTGAAGTCACGAGTGTAGAAAATGCGCAACGACAATCGTAATGCAATTAGTTTGGGATTTTTGCAGCAGATTATCAACACGGGATTTTGGAACCTCTGCTCATGAACAGTGTCACTGTGATTTTCTTAATCTGTCCTGAACAGTGATTTCCACAGCGACCATACATTTCTGCACTGGAAGTGCGAAACATTATTCGACCATGGTGTGAAAAATGACAGCTGTACTGTTGATAAGGAAGTGTAGAAAATGCCAGGGTGAAAATCTGGACTGAAAATATTAGAAACCATGAACTTACGAGGGTGCGGAAACTGCGCAATGGTCGCTCATAACACAGTCATTTTATGGACTTTTTCACCAAATTTTAACATAGCCATTTTAACATCTCTGCTCATGAACAGTGTTACTGTGATTTTCTTAATCTGTCCCGAACAATGATTTTGACACCAACTGCGTCATTGTGCGCTACATGTGTGGAAACATGTTTTGGGCAAGATGTGAAAATGACAGCTGTACTGCTCATAAGGAGGTGTGGTAAAATGGCAATGTTGAAAATCTGGAGTTTGAAAATTCGCTAACTTACGAAAGGCATGAGGAACAGCGCACACGTGCTCGTAAACAGTCATTTTGGGAATTTTTTCACCAAGTTTTTAACATAGCCATTTTAACACCTCTGCTCATGAACAGTGTCACTGTGATTTTCTCAATCTGTCCCAAACATTGATTTCGCACACTGACTGCGCCATTATGCGCTACATGCGTGGAAACACATTTTGGGCGAGATGTGAAAATGGCAGCTGTACTACTCATAAGGAGGTGTGGGAAAATGGCAATGTTGAGAATCTGGAGTGAAAATATTTAAAATTGCGAACTTACCAGTGTGCTTAGGAACAGCGCAATGCATGCTCATAAAACAGTCATTTTTGGAATTTTTCACCAAATTTTCAACATAGGCTTTTGGGGACCTATCTTATGAACTGTGACACTGTCGATTGGTAAATTGGTCCCAAAAGGTGGTTCCATGCAGTGACTGCAAAATCACCTTTCGGGCCCAATTAACAAAATGACAGTGACAGAATTCATGAGGAGGGGTCCCAAAAACCCATGTTGAAAATTTGGGAAAAATTCTCAAAATGCCTGAGATATGCATCAAAGTTGAAAAACCTTATTTATTCCATTATACAGCTTACCGGCATTTCCTCAGTTCGCAGTCGGCTTTGAAGAGTGCAGACGTGTTCCCGGTCCACCAAGACCATCATGCTGGACTCCAGAGGTAAGTATGGGGTGAGGTGGGGTGTGTGGGAGGCTGGAGTGCAGAGGGTGGACGCGGTGGGGGATGGGATCAGGACAGTCAACGAGGGAAGGTTTTTCTTTTCAGGTGCTTTTCTTTTTAGGAGGACAATGCAGGACTTGTGCCATGCTGGGGTGGGCTTCCAGCTGGCAGCTGGGAGGCTGTTTGGGGGGCAGCAGAGCCAACAGGATTGGGCACCCTGTCGGCCATATGGACTATTGCCATGTTGGGGTGGGCTCTCAGCGGGCACCCGGTAGTCTCTTGGGGGAGGGTAAACAGTAGAGCTGATGGGGGATTGGGCACCCTGTTGGCCATACAGAATGTTGCCATGCTGGGGTGGGCTCCCAGCGTGGTACCTGGAACTCTGTTGGGGGAAGAGTGCAGCAGAGCTGATGGGGATTGGGCACCTCCTTCAGCCATACAGTGTGTGCGTGGGGGATGCATGAGCATGCAATATGCGGTGTGTGTGTGTGGAGGAGCACATGAGCACGCGATATCTTATCGCTGCTCACTGAAGCATAGCTCTCCTTTCAACTGTACAGCACTGCATTTTCAACTGCTGTCATAGACAGCTGCAGCATTCATTGGCGAACTGTGGCCACACCTGCAAACACACTGACTGAACTGGAAGACAGTGTGCCACACCTCCGGAAAACTCGGATGATGGCACTATGTTTCTTGCACATGTATGCAAGCAAACATAATAAAACAGTTAATCAGTTCTCGAATTCCTATAAAAATATGGACTATCTTGTGGCTTTGCTGCCATGATAGGCTTACTGTTAAAAACACACACAAAATGAATCAATCCAGGAGAGGGTATGCTTTAGTGAGGATTGTACAAAGCAGACAGAAACTATGGAGCATCTCTTTTTGAATGTTTTACATAAACTTTTCTGGATATTAGTAGCTGACACCTGGGGTGAACCTTTATTCAGCACTGCAGTATTACTTATGACATTTTAGTCAAGGGCTTTATACTCCAGCAATGGTGTAAATGATGCCCCAGTACCTTCTACCTTATATTTATATGTTTTAAATAGTGCACCGTATATAGATGGCTAGCTGCCAATTTTGGCTCCAATGAAAGAGCGCTACACTGGATTATTTACTATTTAAAGTACAGTATGAATTAAATACTGTATTTACCTCAGAATTTAAGGTTTTGCTGCCACAAAAATTTATTGGACGTGTCTTAAGCTATATCATGGTGCACTCAGACAGAACTGGGATTGGCTAATGTATTTAGTTTATTTGTTTTTTCTTGTAATGTTCCTTTTATCTTTTTTTGTTTTGTTTTATCTTTTACTTTATCACATGGTTACTCCTTGTAATAGATTTTTTCTTATTAAGTTCTCCTTCTGTATAGTTTCATAGTCAGATATGAGTTCTGTGGACAATTTGTCCTTTATGAACTTGCCACCTGTTACTCCTATAGGTGGAACATATATTTTCCCCCATATATTGATCTAATCTGTTTTTAAATTCCTTGATATTGCTACTTTCAACTACATATGGTGGTAGTATGTTCCAATCTTGAATAATCCTTTGTGTAAAAAATCACATTGTTTCTTCATTTTGCTAATTTCACCATCTAGTCTAAATCCATGAGATCTTGTTCTTTTATTTATTTCCTGTCTTCTACTAATACCAATGCTTTCCATCAAGCACTCATTATGTATTGCTCTGAATATAAGACACAAGTCACCTCTAAGTTGTCTGTAATCTGCTGAGTATAGGCTAGAAATTTTAATTGTTATTTTATGAAAATTTTGTAGCACCCTTATTTTCTTAGTTAGTTTTCTTTGAACTCCCTCTTTAGCTTCTTATCTTTAGCTGTACTTGCCGCTGAAAACTGGGAGCAGTATTCAATATGTGGTTTTACCAAAGTTGTATATAACGTTATCATAATTTTAGATTCCCTACTCTTTATATTAGATAATATACATCCCAATAGTTTGTGACATTTTAACAATTATACTGGTATGAACATCTAATGTTAATTTATTTATAATGTATGGTAGATCTTGTTAACCTTAGGAAATCATCATTTCCTAAGGTTGTTAACCTATCAATGTGACATAGAATGTTGTTAACTCATCGATGCTATGTCACATAGATAGGTTAACAACGGCGATTGGTCCGCGCATGTGCATGCCTTTTTACACTGGGAACCTATGGATGAATGCAGCGGTTAGAAGGACTGAAACGCCACGGTGGTGACTATTTTCAAAAAGTAAGCAGCCGTTTACTTTTTACATGGGACCATACACTATAAAAATAATGTATGGTCCCTCTATCAACAACCCAGTCCTGTTAACCGTCTGAAGGTTGCCATGGCGACATAAACCTCACCGAGCTTTGCTCTCAGGTTTACTACAGTCACCCTGGCAACCTCTCGACAGTTAACAGACACCGAGTTACCGATAGAGGACCATACATTATCCTCTATGTCATTACTATTCCCAGGTCTCTTTCTTCAGTAGTGACTTCTATTTCCTGATTATCTATATAATATCTGTGAATAAGATTTCTAGCACCGAAATGCATTACTTTGCATTTGGAAATGTTGAACTACATTTTATTTTCCTTAGTCCAAACAATCAGTTTGTCAAGATTATCCTGAAGTTTTTGTCCATCTAGAGGAGATTGTACTAAGGCTCCTAATTTGCAATCATCTGCATATGTAGTTAACTATCCATTGTTTGTCGTCTGTAGAGTACTAACCAAGATGTTAAATAGTGTGGGACCCAGAACTGATCCCTCGGAATCCCACTGGTCACCTCTCCCACTCTGAGCAAAAACCCTAATCACAACTCTCTGTGTCCTGTTTTCTAACCATGATATTATCCAGTTTATAATGTTATTATCCAACTTAATCTTATATAGGTGTTCAATTAGTTTTTTATGAGATACTTTGTCAAATGCTTTTGCAAAGTCTAAGTATATGACATCCACAGGTACCCGTGTTCCATTGCTGCACTAACCGGTTCGAAGAAAGATATCAGGTTAGTAAGACATGCTCTCCCTTTAGTGAAGAGATATCTGTTATTCCTTCTTTTACCAAAATTCCAGGATTCTGTTTTGTATTACTCTTTCTAGTATTTTTCCTAACACTGAAGTCAGGCGTATGGGCCTATAATTTTAGCTTCTTATCTCGTCCTATTTTATGTATCGAGTTATAAATGCTTTTTCCCATTCTGGAAGTACTTTTCCATTTTGTATTGATAAATTAAAAGGTGTGTAAGTGGTCCCCAACTTCAGGTAACAATTCCTTTAGAAACCCAGGTGTTATTTCATCTGGGCCAGCTGATCCATTGGGTTCAAGCCCTTAATAATGGTTTTAATTTCTGTTTCTGTAGTAAGTGTACAAATGTCAGTGAAAGTATTTATTGGTTTCTGTATTACCTCTTTGGTTTGTACACTGTTAGAAAATAAGTATTTAATTCAGTAGCTATATCTACTTCATCAGTTAATGTACCTTTATCTGTAATTATCGGTCCTATTCCATTATGTTTACCTTGTAATGTCTTAATATAATTGTACAATAGTTTTTATTGTATTTAACCTTGTCAATGAGTTTTAGTTCCATGTTGCTTTTGGATTTTCTAATCCTTCTTTTGAATTGTTTATCGCAAAGTTTTATTTTTAGTTTTAAACCGTCAATTTGATTTTTCTTAAATTTTTTAAATAACCTTTTTTCCTTTTTAATTAATTTTGTAATATTTCTATTCCGCGGGTGTCTTTTATTGTTATTATATTTGTTGATGTTTGGTGACCCATGTATCTATACAATAATCCAATTTGTGTTTAATTCTGTTCCATGTATTATTAAGATCTATGTTTTGAAAGTCCTTTGCCAATCCCAACTTGTTAAATATTGCTTTATTTTCTTATAGTTAGCTTTTCTATAGTTTTTAAAATGGCTTTCCGTTGGTTACTGTAAGAGCTGATGGGTAGTTGAATCCTATAATTAGATGATCACTATTCCCAAGAGGTGGCATTGTTTTAATACCATAAATATTGTTACTTCCATTTGTTAATACTAGGTCTAATATGTTAGTCCCCTCGTGGTTGACTTACTAATTGATCTAAACTGTTATATATAATGTAGTCTATGAATCTATTTTTTAAATTATTGCTTCCTTCCAGGGTATCTCATTTTATATTTGGAAAATTGAAATCTTACATCGTTATTGTATCTTGGGTTATTATTTGTTTTTCCATATAATTTATAAGTAATTCACTTTCTTTTTGTCCATACATGGAGGCCTATATCCTAGTTCTAATGTTAAGGTTTTGTTTATTAATTTTATTTGAGCCCAGACAAATTCATATTTTTTCCTGGTTGTAAGAGCTCACAAGGTTTTAGTTTTCTTTTATGCATAACACTACTCCTCCACCTCATCTGTCGCCTCTATTTTTCTGTATGTTAATGTACTCAGGTATGTTCATATTCAATCTGTATCCTTATACCAGGAATCTGTGACCCCAGCTATATCTATACTATTTTTATTCAGTATATAGGTAAGTTCATCAATCTTGTTTCTTAGACTTCTTGCATTTAATAAAATTATTTTTAGATCGGTAGTTACGTTATACTTCACTTGTCCTGGTACAACAATTTTATTTCTTCTTTTGTTCAAGTTAACTTTTTTTTCTGTGTTTCTAGAGAGTTACTTAAAACTTTTCTCTGCCCCTTATTATCTAGTTAAAGAGTGATTGATATGTTCAACTATATGCTTCCTAACAGTCTACTCCTCTCCTGCTTAAGTGCAGGCGTCCCAGCAATGCAATTCATGCTTCTCATAAAATGTTTCCCAATGTGTAAGACATTTCAGATTTTGTTGGAGACACCATTTCCATAACCAATTATTTATACATCTTATTTTATAGTTTTATATGATGTCTAATTTTGGTATAGGGAGGATTTCTGATATTACAATTTCACTGCCCAAATCTATGCACTTGTTCATTAAGGCAACGAATCTTCCTGAATCTTTCTGATAGATTCGTTTAGGACATTATTGGCCCCAGCATGTACAATAACCAAAGGGTTTACCCTCATTTTTTATTATGTTAGGTATCATTCTTGTAATGTCAGCTATTCTGGCTCCTCTGAAGCTTAAACATGTTCTGTTCTGTTTGTCTAGATTACATATGTCTCTATCCATGTGTTTTACTATTGAGTCCCCCAGAACCAGAATTTCTCTTTGCATTATACCGGTGTCCATAATTTCAGTTCCTTCTGTAATATTCTGCTTCGGGAGGGAAGCTAAATTATTTGTTGATGTTAAATCATTTACTGTTATAATTGGTATTTGTTCAATAAACATGTTAACATTGCCTCCTGTATTAATTAACCCTTTTCTATTGTTTGCTTTACTGAGTAAAGATTGATTTGATTCAGCCATTGTTGTTATTGATATTGTCACTGGGTTATCACTTTCTATAGTGTCTTCTTGGTTCATCTCATTGTTACTAAGAGGGTCAAAGTGATTCATGACAGGTATATCAAATTTGCTAGCCTTCCTTCCCTTTTTAGCCACCTTATTTGACTGTACTTAAAACCAGTCATTTGAACTATTATCATAAGTCTCCTCCTGCCTACTTTGCTTTTTGTTTGTTCTTTGTTCTTTGTTCTGCATCAGTATTCTTTTCTGGATGGTTTATTTTTCTTTAGTCCCTTCCAGTGTATAATTTTGTGCTGTTTGATTTTCTGTTATCAATAAAACAATTCTCTACTATTCCTCCAAACTGAGTCTTCCTCTGGGAAGAAACTGTATGACCTAGTTTTAAACACTTGTTTTCATATTAAGGTAATTTTCCTTTCTGTCCAGCCAGACAGGACTAGTTGGTGCTGTATGTTTTATTTAATAGAAGGATACCCATCAATATGTGAGACATCCTCTGGCTTAGTAGCCATGGACATTTCAGGGAAAGAAACATGCACAAACATTAAGCTGTGGAAGACATGGTCTGCTCACAACCAGATTGTACCCTCTTGTTAGAAACTCAGGAGCATCTTTTTAGACTGTCCTATATAACTGAGTTTTGGTCATACATAGCTAGATGTTGGTAGACACTGCTGTTTCTCGCAGTGTCCTATCAGACTCTAGTTTTAGGGATATTCTCACTGCAATGGGGTAGGTATGAGGTAATACAGTGGAGGTCCTTGCTGCTGTTCTGAAATACTGTATCTGGTAAACTCAATGTGCATTTTCTTTGCAGATGATCATACCATATTGTGAGCTGTTATCTTGGATCAAAGACGTTTTATTCAATATATTCCTATTTGAGAAGGCTTCATTATTTTTGAGTTAATTGTCTACCTTTGGAGAACTGTGCTAAATGGCAGGGAATATAAATTATAAAGAACAGAGCATGACAGAAGGCATGTGGTGGCTATGCCATTCTGACTATTTTGTATCTTTCTTTTGTACCTCTTTTTATTTGACTTTTTCTTTCATCCTTTCTTTTTTTGTGTAATCTTTTATTAATATATTTTTCTTTTTTCCCAAAAGAGGAAACAAACAGTATATAGGTACAGAAAATAAGCATCATACAAAGGTAACCTCCATCGCTTTAGGGTCTTTACATCATCATAGCAATTTTAGTATGCTACAAATGCAAGTTTCTCATCTCTTGTTTCAAGTCCTAAATAAAGTATTCTTCCAGTAATTAATGACTCTTATCACAATAACCCCATCTGCTTTAAAATTCAGCATAACATAAAGATGATGAATTATGGAGCCTCGCTTGATTAATAGAGAATATAGAACAAGAATAAGAGGAAAAACAAGAATGGAAAAATAGAACAAGTATGAATTGATAAAAACTAACAACATTCCTTCTGTTACTACCCTGCCCTTATAAGGTATTTTCAACCCTTATACCTTTAGTGCATATTCAATTTCATTAGTATCAGTATCACAGGTCCTTAGTCAAGCCCTTTCCTCTCCGAGCTCCACCTTTTATCAACTATGCAGAACCTTTATTTCCACTGGACTCAGAGATGCCATAAACATTGCTCATTCCCACAGAAACATTCTTCCTCCCCTTTAGGGTGTATGTTAACCTGTTCTATGGCCAGTGTGGTCAACAGGAGCGTCTTCCACATTGAGAGGGTAGGATTAACATTCGATACCCGTGCATTGAGAATAATTTGCTTTGCCACCCCAGCAGTACTCTAACCCATATAGGCTATAGGAGCCAATCCTCCCCTTCTTCTGTCTCTAATCCCATAGCATCGAGGTGGGTAACAGCCACCTGTCTTCCCCACTCTCTCTATCTCTTTTCTAACTGCTTTCCAGTACCTCTTTAGCACTTGACATCCCCAGAAACTGTGAAAGTATGTTCTCTTTGCAGCTTGGCACCTCCCAATTGGTCCGTTATTCCCATGTGGAATTTACTAACCACGCTCAGCGGTAATATAGTCTATGAATGAATTTTCACTGTGTTTCTTTAAATCTATTACATAATAGTAGGCCTAAGTGAGAGGCAACCAAGACCTTCCAACTGTCATCTGAAATATTTACCCCATATCCTCCTCCCACTGTTTCTGAGTCTTTGTTGTGTAATCTGGGAAGGTCTCCCTATCCAGCTGTGCTGCCCTGCCTATCAGTCATTGTTCACTAACTTTACCCCCTAGGAGTAGCCTCTAGCCCATCTAATTTGGAATTACCACTGGGGCTCCTGTTCAGACTATTAAAGTAATTCCGGCCTGCAATATCTAAACAAGTGTCCACTGGGAATTGCTAACTCTGTTGAAGCTGTGTGAATGGGAGAAAACCCTGTCTGTCTTGTAGATTTCCAATACAACAAATTCCTCCCTGCTCCTGCTCCATAAATCCTGGGTCCTCCAATCCTGGCAGGAATTCAGGATTTTCAGCCACCGTAGCAAGATAGTTTGATCCCCCAGTCCCCATTCTCTGTTTGATTGCCTCCCATGCATCCAATACTGCCAGTACTAAGGGATTTAGTTCAGGCAGCTTCTTGTACATTCTTTGGCCTTATGTGTGAGATACACCGTCAGTATCCCCTGGGCATCCAGCCTATTCTAGATCCACCCAAGTATCTGAGTCCCCTTATTTATCCAGCTATGTAGGTATCTGTACTGGATCGCCAGAAAGTATCACTTAACAACAAGGAAATCCAACCCTCCCCTTGATTGCAGCTTTTAGTCTATTAAGTTTCATTCTAGATCATCCACCATGCCAAATAAAATTGGCCAACCTTCTCCAACCTATTAATATCTTCATTTGTGGGGCACATTGGAATCATCTGCATAGGATATAAAATCTGTGGCAGAATGTTCATCTTGATCAGGTTGATACAGCCCAACCAAGAGATCGGAAGCACCCTCCATCTTGACAAATCAGCCAGTATAGTATTAGACAGGGGTCTGTAATTCAATTTATAGAGAGTGCCCAGAGACCGTCCTACTTTAATTCCTAAATATGTGAAGTAATCCTTTACCTGTTTTAGGCCCCAGGTATGACCTACCCATTCTCCATCCTCTTTACCTAAAATCAGTATCTCTGATTTAGAGACATTGAGCTTATACCCCGAGAAACTAGCAAACTTTGTTATTATCTGCAGCAGTCAGGGTATCAATTCTTTGGGGCATGTTATAAATAGTAGGAGGTCATCTGCATACAAGGCCAGTTTGTGCTGCCCTCCACTGTTTCCCTGTACTCCCATATCTTTTGCTACTTGGATCTTGATCGCTAGTGGTTCAATAGCTAAGGTAAACAATAGAGGGAGAGAGGGCAACCCTGTCTAGTGCCCTGGAAGAGTTTTAACTCCTCTGATAGCTATCCATTTACTAGCACCCATGCTCGTGGCATATTATATAACATTTTTACCAGGTTCATGAATTCTTCCCCAGGCCAAACTTCCTCAACACCCTAAACATGTAACTCCACTCTATGCAATCAAATGCTTTTTCTGCATCCATCGTTAAAACACAGGTCTGTTCATTTCTTTTGAGCCCCACCAGATTACATTCAGGAGTTTTCATATTGTTATAGGACTGTCTTCCTTCACAAATCCCATCTGGTCTGGGTGGATTATGTCAGGAGCATTTGTTCTAACCTGAGCACAAGAATCTTAGCTATAATCTTGCAATTGCAATTGATGAGCGAAATTGGTCTATAAGAGGGGCACTCAATGCATCCTTTCCTGCCTTCAAGATGCCGTTATGCTTGCTTCTAAGGCAGGATTTGGGATCCCTCCTCCCTAGAGATTCTTGTACCAAGTCTCTTAAAACTTCTGCTATGCTACTTTTCAGTAGCTTATAATATTCAATTCAAAACCATCTGGGCCTGCAGCCTTCCCAGACTGAAGGCTCTCTATAGCCTGGCGCACTCAGGTTATGGTGATCTCTGCCCCTAGTGCTTCCTTCTGGACCCTGGTTATTTTGGGGAGTTGGATATTCTGCAAAATGGGCTAACCTGCTTCTCCATCTGTCCACATTCCGCCTGATATAGTTTCTTGTAAAACTGCTTAAAGCATTCCCTTATTCCCTGGTCTGACCCTATCACTCTGCCCTGGTCATCTTTATGGTCAATATTCATTGTTGGACCCTCTCTCCTTTCATTAACCTAACCAGCAGTGGTCCCGGTTTGTTGCCCCACTCAAATATTTTTGCCTGGCAAAGAATAGTGTTGTCCTGGCCTCTCCTGTCAACCGGGTGTTTAATGCCTCCCTATCCAGTTTCAGGTGTCTTTTATCCTCCTCTTTCCCACTCTCTATGACCTTCCGCTCTAGCTGTTTAATGGTATTCTCCAAAGCATCTATTTTCTGACGGCCTTCCTTTTATGTCTTGCTACATAACTGATAATCACCCTCTCATAAATGCTTTGCCTGCCTCCCACAATGTCACAGTCTGTTCCACTGTCCCTTATTCACTGACAGAAACTCCTCCCATTGCTCCTTTAAAATGTCTTAAACTCCTCCTTGGCTAATAGATATGTAGGGAATCACCAGGAGCCCTTCTAGGTTCAAACCCCACTCAATACTCAGCATAGTCCGAAGCCCAATTGGGCCATGTGTCACCCTCTAACTCTACCATACAGTGCACTAGAGACATATATATAGTCTAATCTGGACCATGTATCATGTGGGAGTGAGTGAAACGTATATTCCTTGGCTCCTGGTAAGCTTGTCACCAGCTATCCACAAGGTCTAGCTCCAGTAAGCCTCTCACCCATGTTTTAGAGCCTTATTTACTCTTCGGCCTATACCCGAGTAGTCCAATCCTACATCCATTAGACGGTTGAAGTCTCCGCTAGTATCAAATTGGGGAATTGCTCCTTGTGCATCACCTCCAATAATTGACTATAAAAACCTGGCTCAAAGATTGATGGAGCATACATGCTTGCCAGTGTGATTGTCTGTGCTCCTACTTTGCCCTGCACAAAATGTACCTTCCCCTTCCCCATCTTTCACAACTCTGTCCACCTGCATAGGGAAGTTTTGATGCAACAGGATGGCACCCTCTCTTTGGGAGGAGAAGGAGGCTGCATAGCAGGCCATCAACCCATCCCCCACTAACTTTTTATGTTCACCCAAGTGAGGTGGGTCTCCTGTAACAGAGCAACCATTGCATTTTTTCTTTTTAAAGCTGTTAGCACCTTGTATGCTTTGGCCAGTGATGCAAAGCCTTTAATATTCCAAGATATAATACAGTCCCCTTTCACTTTTCTCATGTTTGCTATGATTTAAGTACCTCTAATACATTTGTCGCTTGGGACCTGATCCCTTCATATCATTTAGAGTATGCATGCAAAGGTTCAATAACAGACGGTCATTAACTGAAAAGAATCCAAGTTGTAACTGTTTAACCTAGGCACAAACTTCACCGATATTATTAACGGTAAGAATAATCGAAAGTCCCCTCGTCTCATCCCACGTACCCGAGTGTTCCTCCACACTCCTTCCTCTCCCGTTGTTCTCTCCGTCTGGTGGATGCACGAAAGATTAGAGTATTATTTTCCCACCATCCCCCTCCCCCATTCTTTTCCTCATTTACGAAGGAGGTAATGCCCTCCTGCTTTCTCTTCCCTCTTTTCATCTCCTTCACTTACGTCCCTTCTCTTCTTACTGAGCTATTCATTAGCAGTGCCCTCAGTATCCCTTCAGCCTCTTCATGTCTCCCCTGGATCTTCCCTTGACCGTATCCCCCAATATCAGTCCCATTTTCATGTGACCATTTCCTATTTCCTCCAGTCTCACCAGCCTCCTCTCCATCCCCATACATCCACACATTCCCCCAGCCAGGGTCCTGGGGAGCAGGTCTGCACCTCCTTTACACGTGTTGGCCTGCACCCCCAGCCCCACTGACCTGTAGTGTAGCCTTCCTCCTAGATGGTCCCATCATCAGCAGGCCGTTTAATTCATCACCACAGGTTGTTTTCTTCGCTGTCATCATGTGGTAGTTTATTTCCATCCAACTGCCATTTTCAACCTTCAGCAGCAGGGGAGGAGAGAGTCCCCTATGTTTGTGGTCCTTGATTCCCTTACTCCGCTATGACTCCCTATATCTATACAATCTCTTCACAAAAAAAACATACGCTTTCCCACATAATCCATTTAGGGTAGTCAAGATAGTTCTACATCTGGTTCACTGGTTTCACTTTTTACCCTCATTTTGGGGATGTTGTCTGTCCCATTCCTCGATAAATCCCTTTACTTTCTCCGGTTGCAGGAAGGAATACATAGCCCTCCGATTTCACTTTCAGCACTGCTGGGAACATCATAAAATTTCCACCTCTCTCTTAGTGTATCCATATAGGGATTGAAAAGTTGCCTTTGTTTTTGCACTCTCGTCAAAGGTCTTGTTGGATGGTTAACTTGGCACCTTTGTATATGATCTCCATGTTTTTCTGTATGCAGCCATAATCGCTGGCGGTCTGCAAAGTTATGCAGCTGGAAGGTAACTTGGCATGGTGGTTGGCCCAGTGATGGCCTAGGTGTCAGCGAGTGGTGCGCTTTCAATTTTCATTTTATCTCCCTTTGCTGACATACCCAGAAGGCGCTGGAGCTCCTCTGCACAAAAGTGCCAACATTGCGCCTCTTCTATGTCCTCTGGCAGACCCCTTAACGTAAATTGTTGCGTCAGTTGTAATTCTCCTGGTAATCCAGGGACTCCGCATGGTTTCCAACTCCCACTCCTGCTGCGCTATCCATTCACCACATGGTGCTGCTAGGCTCTCCAGGTCTGAGACCCATCTTTGCAGCTCAGTCGATGTCTTTCCATGCTGTGAGATTTCAGAGCTCAGCGAATTGATCTTATCCTCAAACTGATCTAAACTGGGGCTAAGGCCCTTGGGTACTTGCTCCATAACCATTCTGCCAAGCAGTGCAAGCTCTGTCACCAATAAGGAGATGGCCTGGTCGCTCGCTCCCCACCCTCCGACTCGCGGGTTTCCTGGAGATTTTGGTGCTTGTCACAGAGTCTTAGCTGATGCGAGGTAATCATCCATTTCTATTAATCTTCCCTGCAGGAGAATATATATTTAGTGTAGAAACTTTTACTGGAAGAGTTTATAAAATCTTTAGAATGCGGAGCGTCGGAGGATTGCGCTTATCCGTTAGTGGCTCATCAGCGCCTCTTTCATCCTGTCTGGTTGATTTATTGATTTATTTACCACTTTGGTTGTTACATTGTGATAGGGAGACCCTATCTGATGAATGAAGAGCCAACAATATTTTTTTATTGTTTATTCCTTCACCTGAGTTGGTGGGGAATGAAGAGAATGGGCAGCTAGCTACAGAGATACTGTAAATGTCCCCAGCCTGAAAAGCTGAATGCTAGGTCAGATGAAAAGCCAGTTCTTTTATACTGTTATCATAAATGTGATGTCATTTGAATAAGAGGGGCTTAGTGCCAATTTAGAGGGTAACATTGATTTTAAGGAAAATGAAGAGAGATGCTGTAATAATCTAGGTGTAAACATGCTGTACCTATTTTCTAAAGAAATATCATGATCTCATGTCAGATGAGTCAGGTTGTCTGTGATTTTTAGAGAATTGTGAGTTAGACAGGTCACATGATGCTGACATCATCAGTAGGCAGGTGTAAAGCCTGCCTCCTGAGATGCAAACAGATGAGTCAGTCGGTGGAGACCTGACTGTCATGGAGGAAGCATCTCATAGTACACGAAGTTTTCATGTGCTAGAATCTGTTTGGCTGGAACTAAGCTTCGAAGTTGTGCACTGAGGGATTGTGCACTGTTTTGCAGAACTGAAGGACTAATCGTCTATTTCCTTTCTGTATGTTTATTATTTTATTTTTTTTTATTTGGAAATAAATATCACAAAGTGTGTGCTACACCTTTTACCTGAGTTTGTGCAACTGTCTCACTCACTAACCTTATACTAAGGTTCATACTAAGGTGTGAGGAGGTAAGGAAGCTGGAAGCCCATGATTGCTCCTGTCATTTATCCATATATGTGATATGTTGTTTCCATCTAAGATATACTGTAGGAATCTAGTCTTCTTAAACTGGGTCTTGTTTCTACTACTTATGACTTCTGCTGGCAACTTGTTCCAAGGAGTCACCACTCTGTGTGTAAAGAAGGCCTTCCTTCTATCGTGTTAAATTTCTTTTGCCTTAGTTGTAGTGGGTGCCCTCTGGTTCATATTCTATCACTTTGAACTCCAAGTTTAATTCATTTAGCTGGTAGTTATCTTGCATTATGTCATAGCATAATAAAAGATCTCCCGTATTCTTCTAGTTTCAGGGACATTAGGTTTAATTTCTGAAGTCGTCATTGTATGGTATTGTTTTTAAGTTATGAATCAATTTGGTGGCATGTCTTTGAATTTTTCTGTGTATTTTATACCACCCTTAGAGATAGGTCTCCACACCGGGCTGCCATAATCAAGTAAAGGCCTCACATATGATCTATACAGAGGCATGACAACCTCCTCACTTCTGCTCCTGAAGCTTAATTTTATGGCCCATAATACATTTTTTGCTTTAGCAACTTGATATTTACAGTGAGAGTCATAGGCTAGGTTATTATTTATAATTATTCCTAGGTCATTTTTCTTGTATGATTTTCTCAGCGGTAGTCCATTTAGGAAATAATTTCTTTTATTGTTGAGTTTACCTAAATGACTTGCCCATTTCTGAATATTGTCTAATTCCTTTTGTATAGTGGATGTATTATTATTATCAGTGGTTATGCCAGCTAACTTTGCATCATTTGCATATTTACTTAGCCAATTTGTTGCTTCTTCATTCATGCTAGCCATAAATACTTGAAACAGCACCGGTCCCAGGACCGACCCTTGTGTCACCCCACTGGCCACAGGTACTGAAGCCAAGTAATAACCATTTATATACACTCTCTGTGTCCTGTCCCCTGACCAGCCAGCAACCCATCTCACAATCCTGTGATCTTGTTTTTACCCATTAAACTCCAGATAATCTCATAGTGTGGGACTTTATCGAATGCCTTCACAAAATCCAGATAAATGCAATCCACTGATGCACCCCTATCTAGAGCGGAACATTTTTTCATAAAAACATCACAGATTTGTTACACAAGATCTGCCAGACACAAATCCATGCTGTTCTTTATCTATCTGGTCACTACCTTTCAAATTACAGTTTATTATATCTTTTAAAATTGCTTCCATCAACTTCCGTGGGACTGACGTCAAGCTAATAGGGCTATAGTTTATGTGATCAACCCTACTGCCCTTCTTGTGTACAGGTTCCATATTTGACACTAGTCAATCTAATGGGACTTTACTAGGATTACTAGGAAATGTAAGACATAAGAAGGCTATGACTCATAAGGTATGTCCTCCCACACCCTGTGGGCATTTAATCATGTTTCCTCACCAATTCAAATGGGAGACTAATCTATTTTGAAACATTTTAAAGCTGGTGGCCTCAACTATCTCTTGGGGCAGTAGATTCCAATACTTCAGGGCTCTTATGGTGAAGAAATGATTTATTTTATTTGTACAGTATTTACCATGGGGTTCTTTATTTGTTGTTGTGTCTCCTTAAAGGAATTTGACACTCAATTTTTAATACCACATTGTTCCATGAGGGTTTTATCCTGTAGACTTTTATAGAGTTGTAGTAGAGCCCCCTTTATGCCTATCCTGGAGTGAGACCAATCCTGTTACACCTAACTTTTCATCCTAGTTTTTGTTTTTAAAGCCAGAATCATCTTGGTAGCTCTATGTTGAACCCTTTCCAATAGCCTAACATACTTTTTCGAATGTGGGTTCCAGTATGGTGAACAGAAGTCAAGATGGGGTCTAACATATGTTTTGTATAGTGGAAGAATCATGTCTGAATTTTTGTTAATAAATGAATGTTTAATACAGTTTAAAATCTGATTTTCTGTTAAGGCTACTTTTTTACAATGCTCTGATGATGAAAGTGTTTTATTAATAATTATACCTCAATCTCATTCTTTGTAAGTATTTCTTAGTAAGATATTATTCATTGTATAATTGTATTGTCTATTATTGAAGCCCAGGTGGAGTAACAACACATTTATCTTCATTTAGTGTCATTTTATTTACCTTAGTCCATGAGATAATAGATTCCAGATCCTTAACTAAAGAGTAGTGTTTTTCTGTTGAGTCTACTTCTCCTCCCAGCTTTGTATCATCTGCAAATTTAGTGACAGTGTTACATGTATTAGTATTTAAATACCAACGAATAAATTGAATAAAGTGGACCCCAAAACTGAACCCTGAGGGACCCCACTAGTCACTTTTCCTAATTCAGAAAGTTATCCATTTACTTTTACATGCTGAGTACATTCTGTTATCCAATTATTAACCCAGTCTATAATTTGGTCTGTTAAGCCTATGTTTTAACTTTTTAATTAATTCTAGATGTGGGACTTTGTCTAATGCTTTTCTGATGTTGAGTAAGATGACATCAACTGGTATTCTATTATTTAAGCTATTACTAATCTGGTTGTAAAAGGAAATAAGAGTAGTAGGTGCAATCTTTGTTGTTTGAATCCGTGTTGTGTAATATTGTTATACCCCATATTTTGTAATTGTTCATTAATCTTTGATTTTATTATTTGTTATAACATTTTACAGATGATTGAGGTCAAACTAATTGGCCTGTAATTAGTAACCAGTTCTTTGTACCCTTTTTAAAATATGGACACAACAGTTGATTTTTTCCAATCATTTGTAATTTATGAAGAAATCAAGGATTTATTAAAAATAATAGCTATTGACACAGATAATATTGAAGTTGAGTTTGATACTAGTTGAGGGTATTCCATCAGGACCTGGTGAAGTATCTGGTTTAATTTTTTGAGGGCTTTATAGATCTCACTTGTTGATAAGGATAAGCTACAGTCTTTTGCCATAGATAAATAATCGTACCACATTTAGGATTATACACTGAGTAAAAAAATGTGTTAAATTCTGCGCTTTTTCCTTATTATTGTTTGAAAGGTTATTGTCTATTTTAATTGGTCCTACTCCTTGTGAGCTATTCTTTTAGAGTTGACATATGCATAAAAAGCCTTGTGATTATCTTTGGTATGTGCAATTTTAAATTCCAAATTATGTTTTCTGATTTGGTAAGAGTTTTTAACTTTTTTTTTGTCCATTTTACAGCTGCAGTAGGCAGAGCCTGCAGATGTTTTGCATGTACAAAAGGAGTGATGTCATGTTTTCTCTCCGTGGAACTGACTGAAGGTGTAAACAGTCTCCTCCGCCTTACCCTCCTCCAAGAAATGTTTTCTGCCCTCAAATAAATATGCTTTCATGTTAGTCAATGGTTGCAGGGTACTATTTTCTTTCTTAAATGGGCATTACAAGAACTGGAACCTGAGTAGAGGGAGGCAACATTAGTTTTTTTGGGAAGTAAGATCCACCCCACCTCCACCTGAGAAGCTCCTAAAGATCCACGCCCACCTTTTTTTAATTCATGTGGGAGGGGCATGAGGTGGATTTATCATGCTGAAACAAGACACACTAGTTTGGGACTTGACAAAGCAACAGAACAAGTCTGTAGAGTCCCTGCATTTTGTTAAGGACTGGAAGAACAGAAGTTGCTTAATGCCTTCAAACTGACTTAAAACCCTTGGAAGAAATGATTATCAGAGCCACCTGGGACCACAGAAGGAAAGATTAATTAAAGAGTGCCAAAACTACAGCTCCCAAGGAAACCGATAGACACAGTGTTCTGATTCCAGTTGAAAGAGCCACAGGTTTTCTTAAACATATATATACTAAAAACATAAAAGTATAGCTTTTGGGATTAACAATGTTTGCATACCATATTCAATATATGCAGTTTAGCAGATACCTGAGAACCAGCTAACTGGGGTTTCTGTAAGACAACAGCTACTAAATAGCTCTAATTCACTATTTTTGTTTTCTATGTGTGTCAGGTCTAGCTAGCAGAGTGTTTCAATTTTAAAACTTTTAATTTTATCAAACTATACACAACCATAAAAGCAAAGAAACTGCCCAGATCATCAATGCTATAATTAATAATGTCTCTATCTGTTTTCTTACAGAAACCTCACTCAGTCAGATTTCAAGTATTTGCTAAACTGTAAATGTAGGTGTCAGCATTCTATTAGCAGGTACTGCTGATTTTGCTCTGTGACAAGATTTTCATTTTTTTTTACAAATGAAGTGTATGGTATGAAGCTGCAGCATAGAAACTGCAAAATACTTTAGAAGTCAGTTTTTCTCCTGTGTGTGGTATGGCATGAAAGCAATAGGATGACAGAGACTATTTCAGCTACACATTTGATTTCATTTTACAATGGTTCACTGCACTACACATTTAGTGTATCACACTTTTTCAAATAATAAAACAAATATTCTCCAAACTAACTCACATACATATTTTTATACTTTATTAAAAATATACTTACATTTGTAACAAAAAACAACAAAACATGCAGACAGAAGGTCACAAATCCTGTGACAAGTTTATTATATGGATGTTTTCCATGTAAACAGAAATGTTGTTAATGTCATGTCTGTAGCATTGTTTGTAGTAGTAAACTATTATTTACATAGGTATTGTAAATAACAGGTTTTAATTCAGAAATTCACTCTTGGTAATTTTTTTTTTAGCAGTTCTGTAAGATTTCGCTCTCTGATGTAAGAGTGCATAGCATAGCAATGAAAGGGTTTCTGTAATTGATTATTTGCATGAGAAGTGGGCATGATAGCCATGAGGGCCTCAGAGAATGCCCTCCCCAAGCAAGCCAGACCCCTGTGGATCTTCCTGAACCCCAGTGCACAGATGGTCGCAAGGGCCTCAGAGACTGCCCCCAAGCAAGCCGGACCCCTGTGGATCTTCCTGAACCCCCTGGTGCACAGGTACACCACAGCCAAGTTCAGCTGCTGATGTCCTTCGGTGATTTCAGATGCCTGTATTTGTTTTTCGCACTGGGCGCAGCTGAAGGCGTTTAGATGCTTACATTTCTTTCTCTTTGGAGTGCAGTTGAATTGAGGAGAACAATTGACTTTCAAACTTGGCTCTATTTTTATGGGGGCCCCGCCACCTTTTTCCGCCGGTGCAGCAATGCTGACAGTCTATTAGGCATAAAGTACAGCTGAATTACTATAGTCTCTGCACCACTCTGGGGTGGGGCTTAAGTCAAGGGGAAACCATAGCAGTAAGGTGCCTTTCAGTTGTGCTGATTTTATGTCTTAAGATAATACGCCTGAGCACCTTTCTGGGGAGCTTTAATTTTAATGGGAAATTACTGCAGAAGGTGCCCTCTGTGAGTGCTGATTTTATGGTTAAGTAAAAAATAAAAAGCCTTAACTCTGCAGTTTCTGCAACTTTCTGTAAGAGCCTTAATTACACTAGAATTCTACTGGCTCCTGCAAGGAGCTTAGTTTTGGGCAAGTTAGTAATTTAATACTTTCCTAAGCAGTGTTAAGGATTCCAAGTGGTTAATGTAATTTGATTTAATGCCTTACAGCTGTAACTTGACTCCTCATCTAGCCTACCTTCCTCTGCTTGTAACCCTTTAACTCTCCTCTGTCCTCAGATGGTGGTGAGAGCCTTAGAGACTGCCCTCCCCAAGCAAGCCAGACCCTGTGGATCTTCCTGAACCCCGTGCACAGATACGCCACAGTCAAGTTCAGCTGCTGATGTCCTTCGGTGATTTCAGATGCCTGCATTTGTTTTTCTCACCGGAGCTCAGCTGAAAGGCAGTTAGATGCCTGCATTCTTTCTCTTTGGAGTGCAGTTGAAGGCCCTGCCGCATGCTTTGTGTACGGCTGCTCCACCCCCGCCACCACTCTAGGTGAGTGCAGTCTTATATAGCCTGTGTCATGTGTGACTGATATAACCTATCAGCCCTTTTTCCTATAAGCAGCTTATCTGATCTCACCACTAGTGGCTGCCCTCCAGTGTTAGCAGCTGCCTACCACTTAGTCTTTCATGCTAGCACAAGTGTGTCATTTAGGGCTGCAGATACAGCAATCCCCGGAGCTTCCTTGATATATTGTCTTGTAGTAACACTCCATCTCACAACCTGCCTGGCCAAATTCCAGCTTTTCTCTGGCTGCTGCACTCTTGCCTTGGAATTTCCCTGCCCTGTATCATGCTGATATCTGCAGCACTCAGGGCTGTCACCATAGCTTTCCTGACCTGCTGGAGCCTGGGGCATGGCTAACTTCCTTGGACCTCAAGCCAACCTGCCTCTTTCAAGTCCTCCCCGCCTGGCTATCCACCAAAGGATTAAAAATTGTCCACCTGAACGTTCATAGTATCTTACACAACCTAGTGGAACTTACTGCCTGGGTGGCACATTACAAAACCGGATATTATGGGATTTCAAAAACTTGGCTGAAGCCTCACATCCCTGACTTCCTGTATCCCTTCCAGGCTACAGCCATATCAGACAAGACAGGGCAGGGAACAAGTGGTGGCGGGTGCTCTCTATTACAAGGTGCACCTGAATGTGTCTACTATTGATCACGCACCACCTACATCCCAACATGTGAGTTCCTGCATGCCCTTCTCCTGCTTGGATACACAAACAAGGTACACCTGGTCTGTGCCTACAACCTCCAAAGGGTGGAGTGCTTGGACTCTCCTTACTACTTGATGACATTAGTGACAAGGCTGGCTCAGACGAGGTACTAGTCCTGGGTGACTTTAATCTTAATTGGTTGGGGCCCAACTCCAAACAATATGAGCCCCTACTCGGCCTTGACCTCAGCTAACTCATGACAGAACCCACAAGGCTCTCCTCTTGGGGGATAAAGGATCCCTTATTGACTGGGTTCTGAGCAATAGACCTGACAGAATAGTACCCCAGGCATTATCCCTGATGTCATCTTGGATCACTCTCCAACCTACTGCATATGGGGCATCTCCTCACCCAAAATCCCCAGTAAAGTGATCCAGTTGAGGGATTATTCAAATTTAACCTAAATGACTACCTTGTGGACCTACAACTAACTGACTGTTCATGTGTCACAGCCACAAATGACCCTGCAGGAGTTCTTGATCATTTTATAGTGGAGTTTGTCCTTTTCAAAACAAACATGCCCCCTCACTAGAAGGAGGGTGAGGCACTGTCACAAAATGGCTCCATGGTGGCCTATTCTCCCTCATGAAGCATAGGGACAAATGCTGGGAGAGATACAAGGTCTCCGTGATAATAATGACCTCTTAGAATATCGGCAGCTCAGAAACACTTGTAAAAGAGCCATCCACTCTGCCAAGAGTGAGTTTTGCCAATCTGCCCTGTTGTCCACTGCCAGAAATCCAAGGAACTTCTGGCAAAATATCAAAACATAGTCGAGGGTCAGCTAGAGTACAGGTCCACCGACATGCTCATCGGTGGGATCAGCTGCAACAACCTCCTCACTATTGCCAATGCCTTTAACACCCTGTTTTCTGATCTGCCTGCTCCCTTTCCCTGTCCCCACCCCAGTCTCCTGGTCCCTCCCCTGAGTGGACACCTCTGACCTCCCTCTACCTAAAATGAGTCTTGTTAATGGAGACCCAGAAGCTCCTTGCTGGTCTCTCCCTCATAGCGGGCAGGGCATGACAGCCTTGAACCTAAACTGCACATGCTGGGGCATCCCACCTTGCTAGGCCTGTCATGCATATCTTCAACACTTCTCTAATCTCTGGGATCA
The DNA here is from genome assembly GCA_016271365.2 of Neoceratodus forsteri. Taxonomy (NCBI): domain Eukaryota; kingdom Metazoa; phylum Chordata; order Ceratodontiformes; family Ceratodontidae; genus Neoceratodus; species Neoceratodus forsteri. The sequence continues at coordinate 51,282,823 of JADMNL010000024.1, read as the reverse complement.
TCCTGACATATGGAAGGTGGCCAAGGTTGTACCTGTCTTCAAACAAGGCAACCCCAAAGATATCCAGAACTACCGACGCATTGTTATTCTGTCTGCGCTCTGTCAGCTTCTAGAAAAGGTAGTTGTTGCTCAGCTTTCACACTACCTTCTGAATTACAACCTTCTCTCCCCTGCACAACACATCTTCAGAAAAGGGCACAGCACATCTACAGCTCTTGCTGTGGTTACCTCCGAGATCAGGACCACTGCTGATCAAGGCAATCTGACTGAGCCATCTTTGTGGATCTCTCAAAGACTTTTGATTGGGTTGACCACTCCTCCTCAGTTGCTTGGTTCTCCCCCGCCCATGCTGGTCTCTCAAACTACCTCTCGCAGGCAGCAATACACTAACTTCAACTGTGCCCTCTAGCCCTCTTCAGTTAACTGCGGATCCCCAAGGATCCATCTTTGGACCCATTCTGTTCTCCCTTTTCATTAATGAACTGCCCTCTGTCACTGCCCATGGATGTACCACCCTTTATGCAGATGACCTCATCATCCTGGCCAGCTTCCTGGACATCACTACCATTAACTCTTGGCTAAACTCTGACTTTTGCTTATTCAGACCTGGCTAGAGGACCATATGCTGACCATCAATCTAAAAAGACCCAAGCTGTGCTCTTGGCTCCTTGTTCAATACAAAAACCTGCCCTGCTCCCTTAAAGATCTATGTAATAGATGGCTCCTCCTGCAGACAGTGGATACTGTCTAGTATCTGGGCATCACCCTTGACCCGCTACTGGATCTTACCCTGCATATTCGAACATGTGTAAGGCAACCTAACGGCAAGCTTGGACATGCTTATAGAGCAAAAGCTGCCTCACCCCGCTGCACGACTGGCCCTAGCTGGGGGGTCCTCCTACCAACGCCTGTTATGGGCTTGTATCCTTTGCCCTGTCCCTAAATCTAGTCTCACAAATGGGACACTGCTTATAACAATATATGCTGCGCTAGGCTCTCGGCCCTCCCTCAAGCACCACTGTGATCTTTACACGCACTGGAGTGGCTCCTCCAGAAAAGCACCACACCTTTGTCCTCGGCAACTTCATCAACAACATCTTCAGAATGGCTACTCCTTCTGCCTCGCCCTACCCTCAAACATGGAACCCCAACCTCACCACTTAAGATCTAGGGATTAGCAGGACCTCCTGGTTCCAAAACCCTCACCCTTGTGGGTGTTCGGCTTTCACCATCTATGCCAAGAGTGTGGAACTCCCTTCCTGCCTTAATTCGCCCACCTCCTCCCATCCCTGCTTAAACCTCCCTATGGGGCTTCCTGAAATCTGCCTCCACCTGTCTCTGTGCCTCATAGACCACCAGCTGAGGTACACTTTTTCCCAGTTTCATACTGGTGGGGACATAGCCCCAGTGTTTTAATGCACGTCTACTCCTGTAACTGGCTTGATATAACAATAAGTTGTCAATTTTGCACTGGGCCCACTACCTGCCAACCTGTCCCTGAGGGGTACCCTGCCTAATCTATCCCTATCTTCCCAAGTTTTCTCCTGCACTTTGTACTCCTCCTCCTCCTGTTAACCACCTAGCTCTCTAAGGGTATGGCATACCCTATATTGTTTGCCTTGTTGACAATGTCTGTTCTCTTCTGTTTTATGCTGTTATCTACCTAATTAATCTATTATGCATCTTAAGCTGATATCTAAACAATAATCAGTTTGTGCCTGAAGTATCTTATGCTGTTAGCTACCTATTAATCTCTTATGCCTGATGTTCTCTCAGGTTAACTTGGGTTCTTCCTGTTTTTCTTGAATATATGTACCGTGTAATCCTTCCAGGTCGCACCTGAAATAGGCACTGGCTGTCTAGTGTGCTTACCTGGTAAACAAAAGCAAATAAATAAATGCAAGAGTGAAGTCTAAATTGTTTCTTGGCCATTCTGGGATCTAAAGTTTAACACTATTGTGTAAAGAGAATAAAGGCTTTTTTTGCATTTCAATAGATTTAGTGCTTTGACGTTAAAAGATATAAATATATATGCATAGTGTCATGGGCACCTGAAAGGAAGAAGATATTACTAAAATAAATGCTGTTTTGATATTTATTTATTTATGTATGAGATTTTAAGTGCAGTTTTGCCTAGGTAACAGACACATAAGCTATAAATAAGGATGGACGTATAAGTCAAAGCTTGTAGTGGCAAAATAAAGCAAGAAAATAATAAATTTTGTTTTTTCTTTCAATTGTTTAACCAGGAGTGGCACACTAAGCTGAAAGCTTGTTTACAAGGGCTACCTGAGAGCACAGGGAAGTTAAGTGACTTGCTCAGGGTCACACAGTATGCAAGTTGTTGGCCCAAAGTTTCTTATTGTCATTAACCGATTTGGGGTTTTGTTTTATTATACTGCAAGGGAGGGTTGCTATCTAATGTGAAAGTGTTCATTAATTCAGTTGCTAGATTTGTAGTAAAATCTCACAAAGGGTCCATCACTGTAATCTTCTAGAGCAAGTGGGTTGGCTTCTTCTGGTCAGAAGATATAAACTTCAACTGGGTGTATTAGCAAAAAAGGTGATACTTAATAGAGTCCCAGACTGCTTTTTCTTAATCTTTAAAAACAGAATTCTAGTGTTAATACACGGTCAGATAATTTTTCTCTTGCTTTCCAAGCGTACTTCCTAGGACAAAAGGCTTTATCTTACATGTTACCTGCTTTTTTAATACAATACAGTCTGTCTTTGATTGTGTGAACCTTTCCTTTGCTCCTTTAGGCATAAGTTGAAAGAGTATATTTTTATTGAGTGCAAGTGTAAATGTTTTGAATGATGGTGTTAAGACATATTTATGTGTATTGGTATGTATATATTTTCTTTTGTTATTTGTATTTTTTAAGATGTATGTATTTATATATTGTATGTAATTGTTATTTGTACACTGATCACCCATGAAAACGGGTCATTTTGGCCTGTGGTCCTATCCGTATAACTAAATGAAACAAACAAACAAACAATTGGGGGCTGTGGGATTCAAACCCAGATCTCCAGATTTGCAGTTAACAGCCTTAAACCGACTGTGCTATACTGCCTCCCTAGTTATGGCAGTTATCTGTTTTATGGTTCATCAGGTTGGTGTAGTAAGCATACCAACATACAAAATGCCAGCAGAATAGGCCTAGCAAGCTTTTGTGTCTGCTCGTTTGGTCAGTCCTCCCTGGGACCTGACCTTGCTGCCTCCCAAGGCTTCCCTTTCCCAGTCCAGGGTATTCCTACTTCATTGGACTTTGCTTCCCAACCCTTCCCTGTACCTGTCCTACCCCCTCTTGAACCCTCCACACCCTGCCTCCACCAGCCCCGGCAGCACATTCCATGGTTTTACCACCTCTCAGTGAAGTAGCACATCCTCATTTCTCCTCTGAGTCTCCCCTCCAGCTTCCACCCATGCCCTCTAGTTGCCCCTCCTTCCTGTGGAGCACCGTGACTGCACCTCCCTATTTACCTCTTCATGTACTTGAAGACCTCTATCATGTCCCCCTATCCTTCTCTCTTCTAATGTGTACATATTTAGCTCTTCAAGCTCTCTCCCCATAGGTCCTTTTCCTCAAGCCCCAGATCATTTTGGCTGCTTTCCTCTGGACCCTCTCTAGGAGTTCAATGTCCCTCTTTAAGTGTGGCCTCCAAACCTGTACACAGTACTGAGGTGCAGCCTCACCAAGCAGTTATACAAAGGGACATAGAAACATAGAATCTGATGGCAGATAAGGACCACTTGGCTCACCTAGTCTGCCCATTTCCCTACCAACAGATAAGCTACAGATCCTAGTTAACCAATAGCCTACTTCCTCCTACCCTCCACTAGAATTTCCTATGTCTGTCCCATGCATTTTTGAATTCCACTATTGTTTTGACTCTACAACCTCCTCGGAAGGCTGTTCCATGCATCTATAACCCTTTCTGTGAAGAAACTTCCTCACATTACCGCTGAGCTGTCCGCTTTATCTTCAAATTGTGCCCCTTATTTTTGCACATCTTTTTCTGAAATATGCTACCCTCTTGGACTTTGTTGATTCCTTGAGGTATTTGAAAGTTTCTATCGTGCCCCTCTCCCTCCTTTCCTCAAGGCTATACATCTTAAGCTCCATTAGTCTTTCTTCATATGTCTTCTGGTGCAGATCCTACACCATTCTGGTTGCTGTCCTCTGGACAGCCTCCACCCTATGTTTTTGTGGAGATGGGATCCCCAAACTGTACACAGTACTCCAGATGTGGCCTTACCAACTGTCTGTACAGAGGATAATAACTTCCTGTTTTCTACTGGTGATGCTCTCCCTGTGCATCCCAGTATCCCCAGCCCTCCTTATTGCCTTCTCAGAGTGCTGGACCATCTTTAGGTCATCTAATATGACTACCCCAGGTCCCTTTCCATTTTTGTTGTTGTCAGTATCTTACCCCCATTGTGTACTCTTTCCTGGTTTTTGTTTTCCAGGTGCATTACTTTGCACTTCTTTGTGTTGAATCTAAGCTGCCATACATTTGACCATTCCTCCAACCTTGCCAAGTCCCTTCTCATAATGTCCACCCCACCTTGCATATCAACCCTGTTACAGACTTTGTGTCATCTGCAAAGAGCGTGCCTTTCCTTCTAATCCTCTGCAATGTCACTTATAAAGACATTAAAAGGACTGGCCCCAGTACTGAACCCTGCAGTACCCCACTAGTAACCCCCTTTCTTCACTGTGGACTCTATTTGTCATTCCTCTGTGTCCTGTTGTCCAGCCAGTGTTTTACTCAGGCTACCACTGTGGGACTCACTCCCAGGCTGGCTAATTTGTTTATTAATCTTTTGTGCAGGATTGTGTCAAATGCCTTGCAAAAGTCTAGGTAGGCCATGTCAATACCCTCCCTGGTCTACTACTTTGGTTACCCAGTTAAAGAAATCACTTAAAGTTGTCTGACATGACCTTCCTGCTGTGAATCCATGCTGGCTTGGGTCTTGTACCCCACTGGCCTCTAGGTACTAACAATTCTTTCCTTCAGAAGTGATTCCATCATTTCCTACCATTGAGGTCAAACTGACAGGTCTGTAGTTTCCTGCCTATGTCTTGTTCCCCACTTTGTGAAGGGGAATCACATCTGCCCTTCTCCAGTTCTCGTGCACCACCATCCTCCCATGATTTATTTAAAAGGTAGTCAGTGGTGTTACTAGTTCTTCCCTTAGTTCTTTTAGAATTCTGGAGTGAATCCCATCAGGCCCCTTTGCTTTATCCACCTTCAGTTTTAGGAGTTCTTTCAGAACCTTTTCTTCTGTGAAAGGACTAATATCAACCCCTATCCAGAGTGCTTCTATTGACTGGATTAGTTATATCCCTCCTCTTCCATTGTGAATACTGAGCAGAAGTAATTGTTCAGTATCCCTGCTTTTCACTGTTGCTCTCTACCCAACCATCTTCCTCTTTATTTAGCCTCAGTATCCCTGCTTTAGTCTTTCTTTGCTCCCTAATGCACCTATAAAGGTTTTATCCCCTTCTTAACTGAGTTGGTAATCTTTTCCTCAGTTTGGGCCTTTGCTATTCTGACTGCCTTCCTGCTTCCTTCTGCTTTATCTGGTATAGTTCTCTGTCCTGCTGTTTTGTGTTTCCTTATACTTCCTGAATACTGTCTTTTTCTCCCTAACCTTCTGCGCCACTTCTTTGAGAACCACAGTGTTTTTTTCTTTCATTTTAATTTGTTTATTTGCTTCATACAAAGGCTTGTTGCTCTGTGATGGCAGTTTGATGTTTCCCCATTGTTGCTCCACCCCACCATCTTTACCTGTTTGCTAGTGCTTTTCCATTTTGGCACTTTCCCATTTTGACAAAATCATCCCTCCTGAAATCCAATACCTTCACTTTTGTATGGCTTGACTCTACAGCTAAGTTTATCATGAACCACACTGTTTGGTGGTCACTTGTTCCCAGATGGCTACCCACTTTTAGATCTGAGATCCTCTCTCTGTCCCATTTGAGAATACCAGGTCTAAGATTGCTCTTCCCAGTAGGTTCCAAAACTAGCTGTCTGAAGCATGCCCCTGTAGGGCATTGAGAATGGCCCTGCTCATGGATGTGGCTGCAGTAAAGGCGCCTAGTTAACATCTGGCATATTCAGGTCCTCCATGAGCAATATCTCATCTTCTCTGCCATCCTAAGGATGCCTTTTGATCATTTCCTTGTCCATTTCCTCCCTTTGAGATGGTGGTCTGTATACAATCCCTGTGACGATCAAGGTGCCATCAATTCCTTCCTTCTGAGTGATCCCCAGTGATGCATCACAGCATCATGTTGGTCTTGGCCTGCCTTCCTACAAGTCTCCGAGTTGTTCATCTTGACATCCACCACCACTCAGGTCTCTCTCAGCCATACAGGCATAGCAGCAGTCATACTGTATAGCAGATATAAAATGTCAATAAGCAGATCATGCAACAGATGTGCTGAGCAGTTACTGAAGCAAGAAATGCACAGCTGTAATTTTCACATCCTGTTCAAATATGCTTTTGCACCTGTGGTGTCAAATGGCACAGTCACTGTGCAAAATCTCCTTTTGTAAGTGAACTGATAGTGTCACTGTTCATGTGGGTCATTTAAAAGCCCATGCTGAAAACTTAGAGTGAAAATATCAAGAAACGACTGGGCATTAGGGTTCTTGATCATGACATTCTGCACTGTAGGGACTGACAGGCATCAGGGGTGTGACTTGGGATTGTCAACAGTGATGGTCATACCATTCCATCCCATCCCCACCCTGCAGCCAGTAACAGGTATCAAGGTGTGCCTTGACTCTGAGCCCCAAAGTTCACTCCAGTCTCTTATACTGTACCCATTTCAGCTTATTTCTTATGAATGGGGTGAGTGTACAAGTTTTAAACCCCAAGGTACACCTCAACTCTTGTCTGTGTCTGCAGGATAGGGTGAGGTGAAATGGCATAAGCATTATAGGTAATGATCAAAGGCACACCCCAATGCCTGTCCATGTCTGTGGGGCGGGTGAGGTTGCATCACTTCAGCACTTCACTGCCATTCTTATTCTGCCTGTCTGTCTGTCTGTCTGTCTCTCTCTCTCTATCTATATGTCTATGTAATTATCTATTTTTCTATTAATTGCATGCATCACTATTTTACCTGTTTCTAAAACAAACCTGCATATCACACTTGCCTGCACTTGAGCACATACTTATGAAACTGTGCATATTTGTACTTCACTTTATAGACTTCATACTTTCCTAATATTCCATTATCACAAGCATAACTACTCTTGCCCTTATCAAAAGTGACGCCTCTGAAAGTTAATATCACATTTTCTCTAACAGTCCATCTTCATTACAACTGACTTCCTGACATCAACATATTGCTTAAATATAGCTTGCATCACCTCATGGACAAAACCCTGTTTCTCTTAAAAAGTTTTTTAATTGCATAAATAACCCAAGGCTGAATATATGCCAGCCATTACTTTTTCATGTACTGCCACCTTCTGTACTATCATGGGGATTTGCATATGTTTCCTTGATGCTTTGCATTATTAGGATATGTGCAATTGTGTTTTCTTTAAAATCTGGCAGCCTGGACAGTATCATCAGGATAACACATACATCAGTGGCATTTGCTCTGGGGTTCTTTTGTAAGCTTCCTATTCCTTCCATTAAAATGTACACCACCATATATTTCTCCTATTAATGTATATGCCTTCCTCAGAACACAAACTAAAACAAATCTTACTACTTACAAACAATTATGTTGTTTCTCCATACCTCCTTAAAATTCCACACAACTTCACTAACTTCATTATGCAGCCGTGGTGGATCTGACCAGAATTTGTTATAGATGTCATAGTTTTCTTCTGTATTCTCCTTTGTAACCTCTAAATGCCTTTTCCTTTAATTTGCTCAGTTTTTTAACATCACAGTAAACCATGGTGGATCTTACCTTGCTATTGTATTTTATTTTATTAGGAATATATTTGTCCTCTTCATACATTTTATTTTTTAAAAACATCCATGCATCTTCACAGTCAAGATGATGCAGTTCCTGAACCCATTTGATATTTTTGAAAAATAGATTTATGAGTGTGTAGTTGGCTTTAATATAGTTTTATAGAAAGTAAGATGCTTAATTTTGGGGCAGATACTTTCATTGAACCCAGTATGGTAATATGATCACTTGTGCCAATCAGGGGTTAAGGATTTATATTATGTATAATATTGTCCATATTAGTTAGGATTAAATCTAAAATATTGTTTCCTCTTGTCGGTATTGAAATATGTTGAGAAAGTCCATTAGAGACCACAAGAGTCAATAAAATTGATCTCTGTTCTATTCTTCCAACCATAAGTTCCCAGTTTATACGGGAGATTGAAACCCTGAGTACAAGTTTATCTCCTTTTCAGCCATTGTTGATATTTCATTTATAAGGGCCTTATTATAGTCATCCTTTGCACTTGGTGGTCTGTAACAAGTTCCTACAATAATTTTGTGGTTGTGTTTTACTATTATTTGCACCCAGACACTCAACTACTTATTCTGAGGAAACAGAATCCAACTGTATTGCTTATAAACTATTCTTAATATATATATATATATATATATATATACACATACTTCCCTCCTTTCCTGTCTGACCTATCCTCATGATACAGTGCGTACTCAGGATTTCCTTAAGCCATGTACTAGTATTAACTCTACCAAGTCTCAGTTATACATACAAGGTCTAGTTCTTCTTTGGTCATATGAACCATAGAACACAGACTTTGACGGCAGATAAGGACCACTTGGCCCACCTAGTCTGCCCATTTTGCTACCTACAGGATAAGCTACAAATCCTAGTTAACCAACAGCCTATTTCTTCCTACCCCACAAGAATTGCCTTATGTCTGTTCCATGTATTCTTGAATTCTCCCACAGTTTTAGACCCCACAACCTCCTCAGGAAGGCTGTTCCATGCATCCACTACCCTCTCTGTGAAAAATACTTCCTTACATTGCCCCTGAACTGCCCTCCCTCTATCTTTAAATTGTGTCCCTTGTTCTTGCATGTCTCTTTTTCTGAAAGATGCTACCCTCTTGGACTTTGTCGATTCCACTGAGGTACTTAAACGTTTCTATCATGTCCCCTCTCCCTCCTTTCCTCAAGGGTATACATATTAAGCTGTTTTAGTCTCTCCTTGTATGGCTTCTCTTGCAGACCCTGCACCATTCTAGTTGCCCTCCTCTGGACTGCCTCTATCCTGTCTATGTCCTTGCAGAGGTGGGATCTCCAGAACTGGATGCAGTACTCCAGATGGGGTCTCACCAACTGTCTGTACTGAGGGATAACAACTTCCTGTTTTCTGCTGGTGATGCCTCTTCCTATGCATCCAGTATAGCCCCAGCTCTCCTATTGCCTTCTCACATTGCTTGCTAACTTTAAGGTCATCTGATATGATTACCCCCAGGTCCCTTTCCTTTTTGTTTTTGTTACTACCCCCATTGTGTAATCTTCCCTGGGTTCTTGTTTCCCAGGTGCATTATTTTGCACTTTTTGCATTGAATCCTAGCTGCCATACTTTGACCATTCCTCCAACCTTGTCAAGTCCCTTCTCATCCTTTTCATGCCTCCTTGTGTATCAACTCTGTTGCAGATCTTTGTGTCATCTGCAAAGAGGCATACTTTTCCTTCCAGTCCCTCTGCAATGTCACTTATAAGACATTAAAAAGACTGGACCAGTACTGAACCCTGCGGTACCCCACTAGTAACCCTCTTCTTCAGAGTGGACTCCATTTACAATTACCTTCTGTGTCTTGTTGTCCTGCCAATGTTTTATTCAGGCTACCACCCTGGGACCCACTCCCAGGCTGGTTAATTTGACTATTAATCTTTTGTGTGAGACTGTGTCAAATGCCTTGCTAAAGTCTAGGTAGGCTATGTCCACAGCCCTCCCTGGTCTACTACTTTGGTCACCCAGTCAAAGAAATCAATTAGATTTGTCTGACACGACCTTCCCGCTGTGAACCCTGCAGTGTAATTCTGAGATTTTATGTGTATTCAAACTTCTTGTATTAGTGTACAAAATCTGAGTGAGTCAGAGTGTAAATGGTTGATTTTCTGTGGTCCCATGTTGCCCTGTACTGTTACTTTAGCTCTTTGGCTATGTAGGTTTTGATTTATTTTCCAAGTAGGTGATTCCCTGCTTACTCAAGTATAGACCGTCCCAGCTAAAGATTATTTTTGCCACTAAATTCTTCTCAGTGAGTAAGACAAGTATGGTTTTACTCAAGCATCAATTTCGAGCCAATTATTAACGATTTTTATTTTATGTTATTTTTTTTTTATAGAAGCCTGCTCTAGGTACAGGCAGTATTTCTGACACTGACACAGAACAGCCCTTGGATTCTAATGTATTACGTAAGTATTCATAGTCAGATTTTATATTAGTTAGTGTAGTGTTGCTAATATTATTTGCTCCTATATGCAACACTATGATTGGTGTTTCCTGAAGTTTGTAATATATTGTCCACCATAGGGATAAAGTCTGCAATTTTAGCCCCACTGAAGCTGCAGCATGCTTTGTTGGCCTTATCAGTGCCACAGACTGCTTGAGCCAAATATTTAATCACTGAGTCCCCAGTATGAAAACCTGCCTTGACTGAATATTTTCATTTCTTGATGTTGGGACACCTGCTGATGTTGAGGAGGGCCTGTCATGGATTAGCTTTTCCTGTGGGATGAGGGAGCATCTCGTCAGATATTTTTTCACTTACTGTAGTGTTAGTTTCATCTAGATCCTGGGGGCTAATATCCTTAGATGTTGATGGGGTTTCTCCTAATTTAGTGAATCTGTTTGTCAAAGGAATTTCAAAGTCCATTGCTCACCTTCCCTTTTGCTGTTATGGTTAGTCCCAACCTTAGTCCATACTTCTTCCTCACTGTCTGATGATGATTCAATACCATCATTGTCTCTGGCTCTTTATCCTGCCTTTTTTATTTATGTTGTTTACACTATTCATGGACTGCTCAGCTGGTTTTGCTGGATGGTGTACAGGAAGATGCCAATATTTTCTACCCTTGTTCCTCAGATATGTTATGTTGCTTGTCCAAATGTAGACTTTCTACAGCATGTAGTTTACCTTTAATATTACTAACTTCCAGTTCCAGTGTTTTAATATAGGTGCACTTATTGCAGACGTAGTCCTCACACTTTTCTACTGGGCCTAAACATACATACAAAAATACTGCATGCACAACATGTTGTTCCAATGATAGCATCCACAATTGCATTTGTTGGCTCCATTTTACCCCTTCAGGAGAATAGACAAGATACTGGGTCTATGCTAAATATTGTACTTACTGGTCTGCTCTACTAGTTGTTTGTTCACTGGTCCCACAATCCACACTGGACACTAGACATGCACACAGATGTGCGTGTTCTGTATGCCGATGCATGTGCTCGCCCTTCATGTGGGGTGCTTATTTTATGTCAGATGGAGACAGGAAGTGATGCAACACACTTCCTGTTCCTTGTTCCTTCACTCGCTACAATAAAACAGCCTATAAGGAGAAATGCCACTTCATGCAGTGGCCTTGCTAAAATAGATGTAGGAGCACTTCCCTTGCCCTTGCCTGAAAAAGGTGGAACCTACAAAGTGTTGTTCGATCCTCAATTGTAGTGGTATCCACCACCTTCCCACAGTGCTTTTGGGAGGATCAGCAACACTACAGGGTATAGTAGACAAATCCTGGTTTCCTAGGCAACGTCCCAGGAGTCCTCAAACCAGAGGAGCGCAGTTACTGCACTGTGTTTAAAAACACAGCAAACACCTTTGTTTGCACAGCGATATCATAGTACATGCAGCACTCAGTCACCACTTCATTTTCCTTTAGTGATTTCAGAAATGTCAGTCTAAGCAGGGTGGCAATATATGGTGATGAAAGTTTCATTATACTATTTGAAATATTATCAGGTTTTGCTGAGTGTATGTTTTTAAGTTATTTTTTAATTATATTGTCTACTGTTATAATAATGTCTATTACCTCATTTGTTGGGCTATCTATTGTGTAAGGCAGCCTTTGTGAGAATACCGAACCAAAATATGAGTTAAATATATTTGCAATGTCTTTGGGGTCCGTAATTAACTGATTTCCCACAGTGATGGAACACAGGCCTGAGTTGATTTTATATAGTGAGTTTACATAACCATGAAATTGTCACATATTGCCCTTCTTAGTTGTGTCTGCTATTCTTTTTTATCTTTGTTTATTTTTCTTTATCATGTTTTTACATTGTTTCTGAATATGTTTAAATTGTGTCCATGCCTCCTGAGTGCCTGTCCTCTTACTTTTATGTATAGCAGTTGTTTTTCTTTAACAGTTTCCTTAGAGTTTTATTTAATCGTTAGACTTAATGCCCCTATTATTGTACTTCCATTTTCTTATGTGCCTGCAGTATTGTGAATACTTAGTTTTTATGATATCCTACATTTCAGGTACAGATTTATTTCATAGTAAGGTTTCTCAGTTAATGTTTCCTAGGTCTTCCTGTATATGACTTTTATTAGCAGTACTAATATTATAAATGTCTATACAAACTTTTGTTACTGGATATGTTCTGTAACAGTGACGTGGACGCTGTTATGATCGCTGTTCCCAATGGGGCATTAACTTTACAGCTTATGATGTTTAACTCTTTTGTGGTTAGGACAATGTCCAGAATCTTTTCCCTCGTGTAGGTTTGTCTACACATTGTGTACGTCCCAGGTCATCCAGTAGCTCTAAAAGGTTAAGCTAAGTTGTTTAGTAGCTTCTGGTTTGTCACAGTCAATATCACTGAAATTTACATCTCCCACAAAGACAACTTTTCCCATTTCACAGGCTTTCTTAAGTTCACGGTGTATTTGTTTAGTAATTTGCTGTTTATTCCAGGAGGTCTGTAGCATAACCCAATTATAATGTGATCGTTGTTCCCTGTATCTGTTCTGATCCATATTGACTCAAGTGTGCTACCTTCTTTTTGATTTTATCTGAATTATTTGTGGATTGTATAGAATTTGATATGTATGCTGCAATCCCCCCTCTTTTTCCTTCCTATCAAGATAGTACAGTGTATATCCAGGTATTTCTCTCCCTTCACATAGCTCACCTTCACATACATTTATTTTCAGTTTGTTTGTGTTTTCTATTATATTTTGTTTTTAATAAAATGTCCCTACTTTTATCATGGAGAGCTCAAAGGGCTTTCAGAAACTCTGCTCCAGAGTCAATAATGATGATAGAAGTGGTACAAATCTTTTTTCCTCAAAAAACAACCACTGTACTGGTTGAAATGATGATGAGAACACTTTCCTGCAAGAGTCTGATGCTTTTATAATCCCTAATAAAGTTAAATGGGATGGTCTATAGGAGCTGATTGATTTTCCACAGTTTTGGCTGGATATGTCTGCAGATAAAACCAACAAAAACAAGAAGTTAAGCCAGGGCCCCATGCAAACAAAAAGTAAGGTGAATGGACAGGACAACATGGTGACACAAAAGAAGAATGAAGACCGCTAAAAGAGATAATAAGAGATGAGCTAGAAAATTGTAGGGCCAAGAGCTATAGGTAGAATCATAAAATGAATTGCAGGAGGGTAATCAGTTTCTTAAAGAAATTTCAGAGTTATTAGTTGCAAGTGAGGAAAAAGCATTCCACAAGCCAAATAACTCTCTGGCAGTGATGGATTGGTTGGAAAATTGTATGGCAGTACTAACTAATGGAGTTACTGTCTCTGATACCACCTTAACAAATCATATAGAAAGAAGTATGTTTAATCCAAGGGTGCAATGTCCATGTTTGTTATAGGGCTGGGAATGAGGTCAAGCCACAGGTTCAGGCTGTTTGGGTGCAAGGGAGTTAAATAGGCCTGTGGCATACTAATGTTTTAATATAGTGAGCTGGCAGAGTGGTTGAAGTGTCCTAGAAAATACCAGGAGGTCAGTCAAGTCAAATTCTAGAAGTTTGCACATGTGGCCAAATGGTCCTTCTGTTTATCTCAGGGTTTACAAGGAGGGTCATTTTGGTAATAAACTTAATCTGTTCCTGGGGGTTCTATTGGCAGGGGCCATGCTGGGATAGTGAAACTGTAGATAATCATTTGACGCCAAGACATGGCAAATTGAAGGCCTATCTGAGAATATTTGTTTAGTGATAAAACCAGGAACTAAGATTTTCCTACTGATGGGAACTCAGTGAGGGTCTGGTTTCGTGTAAAAACTGCATAATCCTGTGACAAACAAAATGTTTTATTTGCAAGAAACATGTCCTAATGAGTAAGGTTAAACAAAAAAAAAGCTGTGTACTGAGACACGGGAGTTTTCTCTCTAAATGAGGATCTTACTGTGAGCCAGAAGGAAAGAAGTCAGTTTGTGATGCAACCGCTGACTGATGGTTTGAGACTGGAAGGAGGGGAACTCTGATGTGTGTTCAAGTTCTCTGACGATAAGAGACTGTTCTAATATAGCCATATAGTGTATGGTGGAACGTCGTTCTCCACCGAAATCGATCGCTTTACAAACCCTCAGTAGTCACACAGTAGTGACGATCACAGAGCAGCAGAACTATTAGTCTCACTGCACTGCGCACATCACAAACCATGTCCTCGAGCACAATTTGACAGTTAGGGTTCATTCATTTGGTGGTACAGATAGCGATAGCAACAATGTCGGCAGCGGTACTTTCAAAGCCACTTTCTGTGAATTGCTGTGCTGTTCCGGGTGCTGCTTGTATGTGAGTTTCAAAAGTTTAAATGTTAATCTAAACATTTCAAGCATGAAAACGCAAAGAATGTAAATTTAAGTTGTTCCAGTAACCAAGTAAACATTTTGTAAGCAGCAATAGAAAGTAGTGATTGTTTTTTTTGTCAGAAAGCGGCGTTCCACCATACACTATAAAGAAAGTGCATAGAGAGCGGTTGACAACGGGGCTTCTTCTACCTCGTTGGCACTATGACAATGGCTTACCTCCCGAGCTGCACTCTGGAGGGTAAGCTGTTGCTAGAGCCAACTCGGTGGAAGAATAGCCCTGTTGTCAACCGCTCTCTATGCACTATCCTATATATCTTCACCTGTAAGTTTGATATGTCTTAGAAAATCCAAGTTTGCATTTTATGGTTTAACTGTTTTTCTCCAGTAAGCACTTTTGTTCTATTTTCGCCAATGTGTAAATAGATTTTGTGTATAAACTAGTTGTTAGCACAATATACAGACTGGTTGTGCATTTTAATAAAAAGGGATGTACTTGTGAATTTCTGGGGTAACTGTCATTCCAAAAGGCATGCTAAATCTAGTTTAAGCAATTTGAAAACCACATTCCTTCCAGAAACAGAGAAAGGAGTGGAGTGAAGTATGATAAGACAGAACCCACACTTCATACGGGTTCAAGCAGTCAACCTTGGCATGGTTCAGGATGACTGGTGACTGGCTCTGAGGATCCAGGTGTCCAAGGTGCACCACCTTTGTGGAGGGTAGAGTGTGGGCGCAAGGGCACAAGGACACAGTTAGAGGCAGACACGGTGAAACCAGCTCCAAGAGGGAAATAGTTTTGGCACAGATGGGTGGGTTTATCACAGAGATGAATTGGTTTCACTTGAAAACAAAACAGGAAAGTAGCCTGTATTTATTTATTTATTTTTATTGGCAAGAGCTTAAAACCCTTGTTTCATGCTTTAAAGAGTCTGGTTGGGCTGGTGGTGGAGGTTTTGATGATTAACAACCCCTCTTATAGCCTAACCAATCATGCAGGGAGGTCGTTGATGGTCCCTACAGGATGTCCTGATCAAGAATATCATAAAAATAACCTCCTTAGAAACATAGAAACATAGAAGTTGACGCAGATAAGGACATAAGGCCCATCCAGTCTACCCATTTCTTTTCTACCTTATGAATGTGCCGCCTTTGCTCTGTCAGTGGCCTATCTATTCATAGTCATTTATATTGCTCCCTATGCCTAGCCCATGCCTGTCTGAAGCCCTGCACTGTATTCATAGCCACCACTTCTTGTGGTAAGCCATTCCATGCATCCACCACCCTTTCTGTGAAAAAGAATTTCTCACATTCCCCTTAATTGGCCCTCCTCTAATCTCATGCTGTGTCCTCTTGTCCTGCTATTTTTCTTATATTTAAACATGTTAGACTCTTTCACCTTGTTAACGCCCTTAAGGTGTTTGAATGCCTTAATCATATCACCTATCTCCCTCCTTTGCTCAGGGTATACATATTGAGCTCTGTTAATCTGTCCTCATATGTCTTCTGATGCCGTCCCTGCACCATTTTGGTTGCCCTTCTCTGGACTGCCTCAATTTGGTTAATGTCCTGTGAAGGTGTGGCTCCAATACTGCACGGTACTCCAGATGGGACTCTAACTAGTGTCTTGTGAAGAGGGATTATTACCTCCCTCTTACGACTTGTGATACTCCTACTAATACACCCTAACACCCCCTAGCCTTACCTACTGCTTTAGAGGTTTGCTTGATGATTTCAGGTCATCAGTGATGATGATGCCCAAGTCTCTTTTCTTCCTTTGTGACTGCTAGCAACTCCTCCCAGCCTTTAGGTGGTTTCAGGGTTTCTCTTCCTATGTGCATGATTTTGCACTTCTTTGCATTAAATCCCAGTTGCCACTCTTCTGACCATTTTGCTAGTTTATCCAGATCTCTTCTCATTCTGCCCACCCATCTAGATCATCTACTCTGTTGCAGATCTTGGTGTCATCTGCAAACAGACAAGCCTTACCCTCTAGTCCATCTGCAAAGTCACTAATGAAGATGTTGAAGAGGACTGGCCCCAGAACTGATCCCTGAGGTACCCACTTGTGACTTGCATCTATTCTGACTGTATACCATTTACCACCACTCTCCGTTTTCTGCCCGTCAACAAGTTTGCCACTCAGTTGATCAACTTCTGACCCACCCGAGCCTATCCAGCTTATTTATCAATCTTCTATGTGGAGCAGTGTCAAAAGCTTTGCTGAAGTCAAAGTAGGCTACATCAACTGCTCCACCTTGGTCCACCACTCTGGTTACCCAGTCAAAGAAATCTATGAGATTAGTTTGACAGGACCTTCCTTTGTAAACCCATGCTGTCTTGGATCCTGTGTCCTATGGATTCCAGGTGTTGCACTATCCTTTCCTTAAGGAGTGCCTCCATAATCTTGCCACTACTGAGGTAAGACTGACTGGTCTGTAGTTCCCCGCCTCCTCCCTGCTACCACTCTTGTGGAGGGGGATCACATGAGCCCTTCTCCAGTCTTCTGGGACCTCTGCTGTGCTCATAGACTCACTAAACAGTTCTGTTAATGGCTCTGCTAGTTCCACCTTTAGCTCCTTAAGTACCCTGGGATGTATGCCATCAGGTCCCATTGCCTTATCCACCCTGAGCTTAGCAAGCTCTTGTAGGACCCTTTCTTTTGTGAAGGTAGTAGTGCTCCCCTCCCCTGTGTCCATGATGCTGAGCTGTGGGTCCTGCCCTACCTTCTCTTCAGTAAATACTGAGCAAAAGTATCTATTTAGGATAGATACCTTTACAGGGTCCTCCTCCTCACATGCTCCTTTTCTCCATTAAGCTTTGAGTACCCTCTGGACTTTCTCCTTTCACTAATGTATCTATAGAAAGTCTTGTCACCTTCTTTTACTGTTCGTGCTAGTGTTTCCTCAGTTTGGGACTTTGCCTGCATTACTGCCTTCCCTGCTTCCCTTAGGGCAGTTTGGTATGCCTTCCTATCTTCATCCTGCTGTGTTCCCTATATTTCTCTTAACCCTTCACTTAATTTTGGGCCAGATCAGTCCTGATTCTTGTTTAGCCCAACCTGGCTCAAAATGTGCCTGTCAGGCCACATTTTTCCAACTCACAGCAAGGAGAAAGAAGTAGTGCTCTACATGGGATTTGAACCCATGGTGCTCAGAAATACACTGTGCTACCAGCTGTACCACCAGGACAAATGGAAACCTGGGACTTACAGAGACACCAATTCCTTCTCAAATGCAGAACCTGGAGCTACTCACAATTTAACTGTATTTAATCCACAAGGGTGTGATGTATATATTTTTGGAGCACAAGACAGAAAGAAAAATAACTAATGGCCCTTGCTGGATTTGAGACCAGGTTGCACTGGATACCATTCTGCAACACTACCAGCATTGTCACAAAGACAGTTGCAAATCTGAGACTTCCAGAGACACCAGTTTGTTCTCAAATGCACAACCTAGAGCAACAGAAATTTTAACTACATTTAATCCACAAGAGAGAAATGTGCATATTTATGCAATACAAATAGGCACAAGTGAAAAGAAATATGTGCTCTAGCTTGGAATTGAACCCAGGTTGCTCAATAATTTATGCAACTGCAGGTTGCACATTTGAGAGAGAACTGGTGTCTGTGAGTCATAGGTTTTCAATGGCCTGTGCTCAAATCCCAGCTAGTGCACTTACGTCTTTTCACTTTCGTATGTTAGAAAGAAGTATGGCTTCTACTCCTAAGAACCAACACAAGCAAGAGAGGAAAAAATGTATATTCCACAAAGAGAACAAGCACATTCCAAGTATCAAGACTACTGTAACAATTATAAATAAATATACCAATAAGCTGGAAAATGAAAACTAAATGGCAGGAAAAACAAAAAACAAAAGACCATTAAAAGATTATAAAAATATGCCAATAATGAAACTAAGCAGATTAGGAATCTTGTTAAAAAAACTGGTACAATAAACAATAAATGATTCAGTAAATGTAAATGCTAGCAAAAGTCCAAACAGACTGGTGCCAAGACAAAGGCAAATGCTAAAATGTTAACACAGAGGAAGTGTTACTAATAATGGTGACTAACGTTGAGGCAATCGAAAGAGGAATAATAAGGAGCTCTCATTTTAAAGTATAGATCACCAACAATGTATCTTAAAGGTACCTCATGTTCATATGATGAATTAAGGACACTCTTAAAACAATGTTTTTTTTATAAATGAGGTCTGGTTAGTTCTTGTTCCTTACTGGGCAGGACTTTGTCACATGGTACTGCATTAACCGAGCACATACTCCTGCTTAAAAGACATGAAAGGGGTGCATTAATCAAGAGCACAACCAGTTAGGGTCAACAAGGTTAACATGCTAATTACATTTTCTATGGGTCAAACAGATCACAATGTGAATCAAACAACTCGGCAATATCAAAAAGTCATACAAATAAAAATAATGACCCCTCACAACAACATTGCTCAAGAAGCACAAACTGCAAAGGAAAATCCATCCAACAACTTTGAAAACACATACTTCCTACTGAAAATCCAAAACCCAAAAGCCTCACTGCTACTCACATAAGAATAACATCTTAAACACCTAAAACACATAATATATTTCAAAACTATGATTTTACACAACAGAAACATATAGACATAGATCTCTAAACCAATAGTAAAACTCTTGAAACAATGCTGTAAAGTGTTAATAAAATATCCACTCACCTATATGGCAAGCAGAAAACACAGGGCAGCTCAAACTCCATGCTTAAAGAGCTAGTGGAGCCAAAACAGGTAGGGAATAGGTATAATAATACCCAACAGGGTGGGCAGTATTGGGCAATACCAGACTGCCCAGGGGCATATGAGGCCTGATGCCACAGGCGGTGGGTCTTCTAGCCCTAGAAGGTCTGGTATTTCCATACCACCCACCCTGAAGGGTATTATTGTGTTAGAAAATGGCTACATGTAAATTTTTTTTAATATTTAAAAATAAAAATAAAATGATAAAAAAAAGATTAAAAGCTAACTTAAAGTTGTTTTTTAGTAAGTAGTCCCTCTACTGGTATCCTTACCATTACATACTAGTAGAGGGCAGGGTCGCGTCTTTACAGTTGTATTATTTTCCTGCTGTGTACAGCATGTACCTCCTTGGCTCCTGAACCATCACCCTGCCCTCCCTCTAAGTTTACTTGCATTCTGTTTTTTTGCTTATGAGACCACAGTTTAAACCCTAATCAAGCTTACTTGTCATCTGGGACACTGGTGCATGATTGGGCTATCGGAAGACCGTGTGTGTGAAGCAAGAAGTAATAGATTTAACAGGACTTCATTATCAGTGAAAAATAATAATAAAAAAACTCTGCTTTTGTTTCATTGTTTTGTTATTATTTTAATCTTTAATTCGGGGTACTTTTCAAGCATGGTCCCTTCTCCAAAGGAGCAGTAGTGTGAAAGGAGTTGATGCCCACAGTGTAGCTTGACTTTCCCAGTGCTAAGGTATGGAAAACACTTTTATTTCTGTTGTGTGTTGTGAGAGGAATACAGAGAAGAGCACAGTAAAGTGAAGTACAGAGAAGAGCACAGTAGAGTGAAGTACAAATAAAAAGTTAGTGGTTTCTTCCCCAACAGTACTGTATTTGCAGTTTCATAGCTGTTGTAAGGGAGTCACTGCTGCCCTTGTGAGATCCGTGCTTCCTACCATGAAGCTGATCAGACCGACTTCCTTTTTTTTTTTTTTGCTTTCCTTGTTTTTTTAATGTGCAGCTAGTGTTTATTTACTATACATGAAAGAAATAGGACAAGACGTGAACAATAAGAGAGATGGTGGGTGGGGACTTGGCCAGTCACCACTCACTGCAGCTGAGTTATGCCACATGACATCCAATCAACCACCTAGGCTTCCAAGTCTGTCTCGGACCACATGGTAAGTACAGGAAGCACAGCCCAGGATTCCAGCTCAGCCTCACAGATCACATGGAAATTGCAGGAAGTCATAATTCAGGAATATCTATTTAAAGCAACAGAACCAACTATAGCCATGCAACCATAATTCACTCCCTGATGTACAACCACACCAACTAATACAGCTTACCAGCTGCAACCTAATCGATGGTGCATATTTAATTTATGCTAATATCCTTAGGCCAACCATTTAAAGATACAGCGCTAAATTACAACACTACTACACAGCTAAACAATTTACAGTACTAAACATTTTATACATGGAATAAGACAACTCCATTGAAGGGATTATGCTATGTCAGCAGACCATGTGGTGGTCAAAGTCCCTCACCATTCAGGCTTGGGACTCCAACCACCATTTGGTACATTAAAATACCATAATCCCCTTTGTCATGCCTTATTCCTTATGTAATGTACTCAAAAGGATTATGAAAGCCATGTCTGGCTGGAGAGACTTGACATCCTCTTATAGACACCAATTCCCACTTGCAATGATTGGATATGTGTGTGGTTCAAAATACAAGCATTAGAGATGCAATCCTGTTGCTGGCAAACAAGTTAAAACCAATAGGATCAAGAATGACATTAGCATGGAATCTTGTACTCTAGCTCAAGCCTCCCATTAACAAGGTAAATACACAAGCAAAAAGGGAAAAGCAAGCAACTACAAAGTACAGCACACACCCAAGGAGAGCAATAAGCCATGTGTTGAGAGAGGATGACATTAGGCAGGTGTGGATATATGGTAGACAGTTTTGGGGCCCTAGGATTAATAACTGTGTAGTGATGGACGTTGAGAGCCCTCATGTGTAGGAAATATGGCAAAAGAACAAAAGGGGTACCAGCACTTTTACAATGAAAATAGATACCAGTACTTGTAACAACCAATCTCACCCTGACTGGGGCTGGACCTCATGAAACTGGCCAAAATCTTAAGACCATCTCTTGGAACATTGCTGGAGTTGAGAAGAAAATCACAGACAGGAAATGCATGAACTATATTATCAATTAAAATATTGTATTGTTTCAGGAGACTTGGTTGTCCTCAAAGTGCAATATAGACTTTGATGGCTTTCAAGGTTCATTATTTGTGAGAGCAGGTGGTGGCCTAGTAACCATGATTGCCTCTACCTTATGGAAGATGTGGAGGGGGTCAGGATCTCAGAACCATCCTTTCTCCTTCCCCATGGCCTCTGGTAGCCACTGTGGAAGGCCCCATAATGGCCCTTCTTGGGCTTTCCCAGGAGCCTCCAGTTATTTGCTGGCACTGTGCCAGGACGGATAACTCTGCTCAAATATGAGTAGAAGTAATGGGTTGCCTCAGGTTGCAGTGATGGTCTCTTGCATGTGTGTATAGTTCAGGGCTGGGCTCAACAGGGGACCAACCAGAAGACATAAAGAGGTGGAGCAATCGGGTGACTAGGAACAGTTTAACCAGATGACACAGAAGTACAGAATGTCCAGATGACTGGGGGTGATGGACCCATGAGGCTACTGTAAGTGGAGAAACTACTGTGCAGCGGAAAGCTAAGGAGCCAGACAACTGCAGCCAGCAGAGTGCATGGAACACCAAAGTGGCAAATCTGGCTTTTACAAGTCAGACACCAGGTATTACACCTCACTAGAGGTGCTAGAGGGTCATTTTGTAGAGTACTCTAGATGGTTGCAGCTCCCTGCAGCTGTATAAGTATTTGTATCGTCCTTTCATAATTATTCAACTACAAAAACAAATCCATACTCTCAACTGCCTCTAAAGGTGCAACTACTACTCAGTTACCTGCAGCTCAGAAAACAAAGGAAGAAAGTAGTTGCACACACTGCTGCAACGGAGAAATTAAATTAATTAAAGCAATACACTTACAGATAAGACACCCCTACGTAATGCCTTAGTAGTGCCTAGGAAGCAGAAGAAGCCTGCGAAAGTGCTACGTAAGGGTGCTTTGGCTACAAATATTTTTACTTTAATAAATTTAATTTCACTTCCAGCAACAGTGTCTTATTCATAATTACTGCTGGAGGCGGGGGGGGATTGGTGGTACAGGAACTCTTGATTTAGTATGTTCCCACTCTGTAATTGATCAGTGTGAATGTTACCTTGCCTGTGCAGCGGCTATTCCACACAAGATTCTGTATTTATTTGTGTACCACAAATCTGTGAGAAGTTTTGATTGATGTGGTTGATTTCTTTATATATAAAAGGGCCTTTTAAAATCAAGGTGCTAGTACATTAAAATAAAACAAACATCTAATTAAAACCATCATAACACCAAATATTAAAGTAAAAGTTCAACAACAAATATAACATTTATCAAATCAAATGCAGTTAAAATAAGTGTAAGTATACTGCACCAACCATCCGTTTCAGCTAGATTCAGGATAGGCTAAACTAAATAGATATGTTTTTCTGTATTTTAAAACTCTGGATGGTCAGGCACTCTCAGTAACGATGAGGTAGAGAATTCCACAGGGTTGGGGCCACAAAAGCAAAAGACTAGGGCCCTGATGATTTCAAACGAACCCTGGGACTCTCTATCAATCCCTCGTGGGTGGATCAGAGAGGACGGAGAGGATGGTAAGGATGAAGGAGGTCTGGCAAGCAGCGGGTCCCTGATCATGTAGGGGCTTATAGGTCAGCAACCCAACCTTGAAAGTGATCCGCCACTGTACTGGCAGCCAGTGCAGTCTGCAGAGTACAGGTGTTATATGACTGGCCCTAGATGTACCAGTCAATAACCTAGCTGCTGCATTCTGCACTAGCTGCAGGCTGCAGATATCAACCCCAGTAGCCCTAGATAAAGGGCATTACAATAGTCAAAGGCGGAAGGTTACCAAGGCATGGGCCAAGGTTGGAAGATCATTGGGAGGAACCAGATGCTTCACCGGGTGATATTCCTAAGATGGTAAAAGAAGATTTGACAATGGCGACACCTGTGATTTGAGTGTCAGGCAGTCATCATAAATAATGCCCAGGTTCTGCTCCCGATCTGAAGTAGACAGCTGAGCACCCCTGAGCCAAAGCCTTGATGGCTGTCCAGCTGATTAACCTCATCCCGTCAATCTGGGTCCACGACCAGCACCTCAGTTTTATCTGGGTTCAACCGCAGCCAGCTGGCACTCATCCAGTCCTGGATCTCAGACAGACAGTTATTAAATGCCGTGAGGATCACATCTTGTCGGCACAAAGGACATGTACCGCTATCATCTCCATAGCAGTGAAAACTCAGACCATACCACTTAATGATCTCTCCCAATGGCAGCATGTACACTGCAGAACAACATGGGTGCTAAAATGGAACCCTCGGTACCCACAGGATAGAGAGGCTGAGGAATAAATCCCAGACACCACTCTCTGAGTCCTCCCTCGAGGAAAGATTGAAACCATCTGTGGACCCCCAGATAGTCCACAGATGAACTGCAGGTGCTCCAATAGCACACTATGGTCCACAGTGTCAAACACTGCAGAGAGATCAAGGAGGATCAAGATGTAACAAGTCCTCCAATCTCTTGCTATTAGAGGTCATTTAGCACCCAGACAAGGGCCGTCTTGGTACTATGCCTCTTCCTAAATCCTGACTGGAGAGAATCATAGACATTGTGGCTGGACAAATGGTCATGCAGCTGCAACGAAACCACCTTCTCAATAACCTTTTCTGCAAAGTGGAGGTTTGAGAGAGGTCTGTGGCTGCCAGATAGTCTGGGTCAAGGGAGGGCTTTTAAGGAGGGTTTGATCAAATGCCTCCTTAAGGGAATCCAGAAAGAACCCCTTCCCAAAGATCTCAGACTATCTTGGCTAGGATCAGGCCAATTTCATCTATGCACCCTACAAGAAGGGGCATAGGGCCTGGATCAAACTACAGCTGGTTGACCACAAAGTCTGGATGATCTTTATGATGTCTACGATTTCTGACTGGCTGAAGTCAGACCAGGTAAACTGAGCACCGCCACCTCCTGCTGACCTCCACAATACCCACTAGAGGGGCTGGACAGATCCCTGACCTGATGGTGGCAACTTATCTGTGAAGAACTGAGCAAACTCGTCACACTTTTCTTGTGAAAAAACTCTACCGGGCTGGAGACAGACTGGATTGCACAATCTGTCCACAGTCCAGAAGAGCTGAGCAGGTCAATTCTGCACAGCAGCAATCTCACTGTAGTGGAATTCTGCCTTCTTATGGGTGATTGCCGATTGATAGACTGTATAGTGGTCCATCAACCTAAGTCTGTCACACTCCAGGCCCGATTTCCACCGGTCCCTCTCTAGCCTTCACCCGCCCTTCTCACCTCCTTCATGATCCCATCAAACCATGGGGACCTTGGACAAAGCTTGAGTGGGTGAACATGAATAGGAGTTATGGAATCCAGTGCCTCTATTACACGCCTTGTTATAAGCAAGTATTAGATTCCCTGGATCCATGCATTCACTGGAATACCTGATAGAGTCAGTACTGCCATTAGACCTTCTGGGGTCACACCTCTCAAAGGGCAGTACTGGACCATCATCATAGGGGCAGGCCTATTGGGGAGTCACAAAACTGAACCCCATGGTGTGATGGTCATACCATCCGACTGGCTCCACCACTAAGTCAGATACCCCCATCCCAAGGAGGAACACCAAGTCCAATGAATGACCACCAATATGAGTTGCAGAAATAACAACCTGTGTAAGGCCCAACAAACACATTAGTTGGAGGAAGTCCTGACCATACTGTGAGAGTTCATCATCGACCCAGGCATTGAAATCCCCAGAATCAATCATCTGGGGATCCCAATACCATATAGATGATGAAGTCTGCAACTTCCTGCAGAAAGCTTTCCCATCTCCTGGTGGACAGTAGATGAGAAGTATCCTGCACCCTACACCTGCATCCACGATACATTCAAAGGTGTTGGTGATCCCCACTGGTACCTCCTGAAGGTCCAATTCTGATCTAAAACAGATGGCAGTGGACAAAGCAATGGGGCCAGATGGAATTCACCCAGAATTCTAAAAGAATTAAGCAGAGAACTAGTGACACCACTGACTACCCTTTTAACAAATCATGGGAGGATGGTGTGGTACCCGAGGACTGGAAGAAGGTGGATGTGATTCCCCTTCACAAAAGTGGGACCAAGACAAAGGCAGGAAACTACGGACCTGTCAGTTTGACCTCTGTGGTAGGGAAAGTGATGGAATCACTTCTGAAGGAAAGAATTGTTGAGTACCTAGAGGCCAGTGGGGCACAGGACCCAAGGCAGCATGGGTTCACAGTGGGAAGGTCATGTCAGATGAATCTAATTGGTTTCTTTGACTGGGTGACCAAAGTAGTAGACCAGGAGGGGCTGTGGACATAGCCTACCTAGACTTTAGCAAGGCATTTGACACAGTCCCACACAAAGATTAATAGTCAAATTAACCAGCCTGGGAGTGGGTCCCAGGGTGGTAGCCTAAATAAAGCATTGGCTGAACAACAGGACACAGAAGGTAATTGTAAATGGAGTCCACACTGAAGAAAGGGGGTTACTGGTGGGTACTGCAGGGTTCAGTACTGGGTCCTGTCCTTTTTAATGTCTTTATAAGTGACATTGCAGAGGGACTGGAAGGAAAAGTATGCCTCTTTGCAGATGACACAAAGATCTGCAACAGGGTTGATACACAGGAGGCGTGGAAAGGATGAGAAGGGACTTGGCAGGTTGGAGGAATGGTCAGAAGTAGCTTGGATTCAATGCAAAGAAGTGCAAGTAATGCACCTGGGAAACAAAACCCAGGGATGATTACAAAATGGGGAGGTAGTAACAACAACAAAAATGGAAAGGGACCTGGGGGTAATCATAACAGATGACCTTAAGGTTGGTAAGCAATGAGAAGGCGGAAGGAAGGCTGGGGGATACTGGGATGTATAGGGAGAGGTATGACCAGCAGAAAACAGAAAATTATTATCCCTCTGTACAGACAGTTGGTGAGACCCCATCTGGAGTACTGTGTCCAGTTCTGGGACCCCATCTCTGCAAGGACATAGACAGGATGAAGGCAGTTCAGAGGAGGGCAACTAAAATAGTGCAAGGTCTGCAAGAGAAGCCATCGAGGAGAGACTAAAGGAGCTTATCGTATACCCTTGAGAAAAGAAGGAGAGGGGGACATGATAGAAACTTCTAAGTACCTCAGTGGAATCAACAAAGTCCAAGGGTAGCATCTTTCAGAAAAAGAGATATGCAAGAATAAGGGACACAATCTGAAGGTAGAGAGGGACGGCTCAGAGGCAATGTGAGGAAGTATTTATTAACAGAGAGGGTGGTGGACACATGGAACAGCCTTCCTGAGGAGGTTGTGGGGTCTAAAACTGTGGGATAATTCAAGAATGCATGGGACAGACATAAGGCAATTTTGTGGGGTAGGAAGAAATAGGCTGTTGGTTAAATAGGATCTGCAGCTTATCCTCTAGGTAGAGAAATGGGCAGACTAGGTGGGCCAAGCGGTCCTTATTTGGCCCGTCAAAGTCTATGTTTCTATGGCTACACCCTGCCCCTACAATCCAACCTCAGGTGGTATATCACAGAGTACCCATCCGGAATTGCTGAAGCCAATAACAGACCAGCATTTTCATCCAACCTGGTCTCAGTGATGCAAGCCAGATCCACTGACCCAACAAGATCCACTATTAAAGCAGTCTTGTTCTTAATGGACCTGGCATTGCATAACACCACCTGAGTGGAACTGGCAACCAAGGAAGACTGTGTCACTTGCCTGGACAAAGCAGAACCCTTGGGTATGGGAACAAGACAGGGAGGACCCTCTCCTGGACCCATTTGCTCAGGGCATCTCCTTGTTCCCACCACACCGATCCACTCCTATTCCAATTCTCCCCAGGCCCAGCCCCACCCAACCTGTTCTTCCTCTTAGTTATCCCCAGGGTCCGACATACTCTATACACTTCCGGGACAGTGGAGGCCAGTTAAAGGGACAGAGATCCCTGAGCCTGGTTGAGAATAGTGCCTGACTGTCTTCGCATCTCCCAACACATCTTAGCAGACAAACAACACACACACACAGTCTTCAAATCCACTCATATATTCTCACAGTCCACACCTATACATCCAATTTAAAACTTCCACAATCCAATAAACCTACCCACACTAATTCTCCACTCACACCCCAATATCACAACGATCATTCAATTTAGCACATAAAGTAAACCCACACCTAATCATAACCCACAACCACAACCCACAATATCATTAACCTCCCTAAACAACCCTCCCCGAAAATTAACAACACACAATACAGAACAAATATAAACTAAATAAAAATGTTATGGCAGAATGTCCATATGTTGTAAAAGCAGGAGACCAGTCACTAAATCTCTTCAGGCCAAGTAGTAACAGTGCCCATCAGAGCTCTCACCTCCTCAAAGCAAAACCAAATAAATGCCTCAGACCAAGTCAGCTCTCACCTTGGCCTTGGAAAGAGTGCACAGAATTAATTTGCAGAGTTAAAGCAATTTACAGGCACTCTCACTGCCTAAAAGTTTAAGGTCAGACAGGCCTTTAAACAAAAAAATCTAACCAGTATAGCCAGTAGTGGGTTCTGATTGAGTCCTTTCAATAAGTCCCATCCTGCAATAGAATGATTTTCTTCTCCTCCCTTAGATGTTTCCTGGTAAGTCCACACTCCAACAATCCAAATGGTGGAAATTTACCAGATGAAAGTAGGTAGAAATAGTAATTGGGAGTAATGAGAGAGGTGTTCTGCAGTGGGTGGGGGAAGGTTTAGAAGCCATGACCACAGGGTGCAGTTGCATGTTCCCCTTGACTACTTTCAAATAAGTATGCAAGGTAAAATAAATATTATAAAATGGGTAGAAAATTTAAAGGATTTTGATTGACTGAAAAGTACACTTTGGTGTGTCCTTATCCAGCCATAACCTGCAAACTGGTCCTACTTTAGACCCAGAAGGACAGTGCAAAGTCACATATCCCTACCTGCCTACTGCACTTTTTGTAAAGGAAACTGCCTCAGCTACAATTCAATTTTCCCAAAGACTATGTACTGGTAGATCACACCCCGCCCCCCTCCCCATCGTGGCAAGACAGAATCACCTAAAATGTAACCGAAACAAATGTTTTCATTTATTGGTTTGTTTCATAGCTGTCCGTCCTTGGACTCCGGGCTCTGGCATTGGAGCAGCTGACCAACCCACCTGCTAATCTGCCAATGTTGGCCACGGTACCCAGTCAAGAGAGTGCTACCAGAATAGCCTCACAATTCACAACGCTAGTCTGGTAAGCTTAGTGGAAAGTGAATGAGGATTACAGCATTTACTGTAAGCACCCCTAGTCACTGTCCCTGGTGCTGAGGGCAGACAAGAGTACCAGGATCCAGGAGGCTGGCTGAACTGCTCCCATGGCATGGAAGGCTGGGGCTCGAAAGCAGCCACAGACCATTGGAGACCAGGGTTCTAATCCTGGTCTCCAACAATTTTAGTGCAATGGGACTTAGACACTTTACAGTGTCAGTGGCTCAGTAGGTAGCATACTCGCCTCTGAGGCCAGGAGATCAGAGGGGTTGTGGGTTCAGTTCCCACATCTGGCACTTGGGTTAATATCCCAGTACTGACACTGTAATGCAGCATGAGAGGCTGCTGCATTTCTGAAGTGCCGTCTTTGGATGAGATGTTAAACCGAAGTCCCATCTGCCTGCATTGGTGGTAGTTCAGGTGGATGTTAAAGATCCCATGGCACTTATCGAAAGAGTAGGGAATTCCCTGTCCTGGCCAAATTTCCTCATTCACTAAAAATACCACCAACAGCTTAATCTGGTTCAATGTCACTTGGCATTCATCTGTATCCCCTCCCTGGGTCATGCCTGAAAATAGGCAGGATATGCCTAGTGCACTTACCCAATAACAAAAAGCTAAAATGGGGCCATGGAAACAGTATTCCATGACCCCACAATTTTTAACTCTCCCATGATCCACCTCCAGGAGTTAGAATCCTTTAGTTCTGGGGGTGCAGGGGCAGAGTCCTGCAAAGAAAAATTGCACCATTATTCCTGTGTGCTCCTTCTCGACGCTATTGATGTCGGCACTCTTTTGGAGCCAGTGCCATCAGCCACAATTATTCCCACCCAGAGTTGCATAGTGAATAAAAAACACCAGACTAAATTGAAAAAAAAGTAGTGTTTGAGAGCGAAAGCAGCGGATGAAACTGCAGTGATAGGTAAGTTTTTTTTTTTTTGTTTATTTTATTCTGTATAATCAGTGAGCAAAAATGCCCATTTTCACTGATGCCCAGTCACAACATAAAAACATACATACACAATATACAAAACATACAAATAATAATACATCATTTAAAACAACAACACTTTGAATCAACAACCAACATTTTTAAAACCCTCTAAATGACAAAATTGCAACACATTGCATAATATAACACGGTAGTTCATAATATTATTTCACTGCATAAAATTGTAAGGAATTCTGAGCAAACACACTTTTATAATAGGAATCTGAAAATTAAAGTTAAAGTTTACCTGCAACCTGGTTCTTACACCATTAATCAATTTGGGAAACATATCACAAATAACACCAGAAAAATTCCTAATTTAATTTTTGAAGAAATACTAAAACAAGTAGTCTAAACCTATCAACTAATGACAAACACCCAAAAGAACTATAAAGTAAACAATGATGAGTTCTTTTCTTCTGTCCTGTTAGCATCGAATAATATTATGATAAGTAGATGTCAACTTAGTATGCATTCTATCTGATGTAAAAAGTAAATAATTAAACCATAATCAATAACTGAAAGCGATAAAAATTAACCAAAATTACTCTAACCTCATCTGTTAAATACTTTTCAATCAATAAAGCATTCCTAATCTTTGATGCAACTTACTTATTAATTTCTGAATATATATTTCAAATGATAAATTACAATCAATGATCAGGCCCAGGTAACTAATTTCAGAAACCCTTTCTATATTATTTCCATAGTTGTCTTTTAAAGTCAGCTCAAAATTCACATTAGATCTTATATTTTTGAACACCATACATTTTGTTTTACATGATTTAACACTAAATTTTGCTCTATGAACCAACCATGCATTAAACTAAAGTCATCCTGTAACTGTTGCTGTACAACCTGCACAGTATTGCCAATACATAATAAAACTGCATCATCTGCAAATAAAATAAGCTCTGTTTCTTTACATATTTTGGTCAATGAATTTAAAAATAAAGAACAACAAAGGACCTAATACAGACCCTTGGGAACACCACACATCAAAATGCCCTCATCTGACGTTACACCATTCATAATAGTTTTCTGCACCCTACCAGTTAAATAATCATTAATCCATAATATCCTCTTTTGAAAATTAACCTCTAACAGACTCAATAACAACTTCCTATGATCTACCAAATCAAACACCTTGGTGAGGTCCACAAACAGCAGCTACTATTTTTCCCTCATCTAGGGCCTTATAAACCTGTCCCGTAAACCTCACCAAGGCTGTTTCCGTACTAAATCCCTGCGAAATCCATGCTGAGAAGGAGACCAGAGAAAATGTTGATCCAAATAACCTTTAACCTGATCAGAAACAATACTCTCTAATAATTTAGATAAAGGGAGCTAGTAGTGTTATGGGTCTATAATTACTAACATTAATTTTACTTCCCGTTTATAAATTGGCCTTACAACACCACATTTCCACTTTAGCGGGTATACATTATTAATAAGGAAAATTAAAACTTTTGTCAACATTGGAACAATTATTGACCCAACTTTTTAAAATTCTATAATCTATTCCATCAGCCCCAAATATGGCCTAGGATCTGTCTTCAAAATATACATCAAAACCTCATTCTCAGTAAGCTCCTGAAAATGAAATTTTGACACCCCATCCACATCATTTTCTTCTAATAACTCCTTTAATTCTAAACTTGTAACACATCCTTGAATATTAAACCTCTCTAAATTAGTAAAATGAGCATTAAATCCATTAACTACTTTAATTGGATCACTAACCAATTGTCCATCTAATTGCAGTGAAATATTATCAAACCCTTACTCTTGCCCATTAACTCATTCAAAACTTTCCAAAGGGCCTAGTATCACACAACCCCTTACCCAATTTATTTACCAAGTAATCCTTTTCGCTTTCCTTACCTTTGCCTTACATAAATTACGTAATCTCTTATATTCATGCTGCAAACCGATTGTCTTATATTTCCTAAACTTATTCCAAACCTTATTTCTATCCCTTATAATTTTCCTCAGGTCATAATTGAACCATATTTTCTCCTCTGCTTTTAATTTAACAGTCTTAAACGGTAGTGACTTATCACAAATACCAATAAAATAAGTGCAAAACTTTTGAAAAGCGTCATCAATATCATCAATAACATCTAGAAAAGACCAATCAATTAACTGAACTTCTTCTACAAAAGACTGCAAATTAAAATCCAAACTTTCCAATACTGAAAAGTTCTATGCGGTTCCTTAAAGTATTTTACAGACCACCCACAATAAATTGCGCAATGGTCACTAAGACAATCAGAATAGACTCCGACTTAATTACATGACCGAACAATTAGTAATAATCCAATCTATTTGTGACTCATATCCAGTTCGATAATTATATCTGGTGGTATCAGTCACGAGCTGAAACATTCCCAATCCTGAAACTAAATTCTAACATCAATTAAGGTAAATCAGGTAAGTCACTCACTCAAGAAGTGCAAAGCAAAAACCTTGAATAGGGCAGCTCAGTTAGACACACTTGATCTTGCTAAAGCCAACCACATGATCAGATATATAAATGGTATTTTTAAGGAAATCTTCCAGGTTGGCAGGTGACCCGTCTCAATAGAAACCACAGGCAACGAAGCAATAAATGTGCCGACTAGTGAGGACAGCACCCGCTCGCTAACTAAAGAAATTGGTTAATAAACTTCCCAATCCAGTGGCTGCTCTGCGCTCTCTCTATGGAAATGTAGATGGGATGCAGGGGAGGAGAGGTTCTAAGGCTGCCTCACAAAAAAAAAAACAGCAAAAGGATGGGGGACAATATCTCAAGGGTGTTTAGATGTGGGGGCTCAGACTGACACAGCTACGTTGTATGGGATATACTCGTACTGACTGCAGAAGAGTACCTCTCTCTCTCATGAGGCTCCTACCAGACAGCTTTGATGAAAAAAAACCCAAAAAGCAGCAAAACAAAGGTGTTTGGAGGTGAGTATAACACCACCACGCTCTAGTGGCACATCTCCATTCTACAATATTAGAGAACCATATGATAGTAAGAATGCAAGGACTATATTTTTATTTTTTTGGTATTTTTTGAATATATTTTTTGACAGTTGTTATGTTTAATTTTAAATTAATTATTCACAGTTTACTGAGGGACCCATTTATAAGCAGAATAAGACAATCCGAGGTGTGGTTTATGGGCTAATGAGCATACCCAGGAGCTAAAGGCATTTGGTGCAAGCCTAGGTCCTCATTACGACCCGGGTGTGCTCTTATCAGCTCATAAATCACACTCATCATCTTATTCCTTACATCTACATGTAGAAGCTGCAAGTGTATTTAATCCAAATTCAAATTCTTGCATTATCATTGCCCATTATAATTATGTTTATCCCTGCCTATTCCATTTTAATATAATTTCAGATATTATAAAACAATTTCAGAATCTGAGTTAGCACATAGGGAGGCTAGGGATATTAATTAATACAAATTCACATTTGTTACATAATTCAGTGTATAGGAAATATGGTTCCCAAGTAAGGAATGAGACATGATGAGGTGTGGTTTATGGGGTGATAAGAGCATGCCCCAATCAAAATCCTTTAAATTTGCTACCCATTTTATAAGATCTGATAAACATTTCCCAGAAGAACTCTAAAGACAAAATTATGAATAAAGTAGGCAAGCAGTTTCTACCACTGACAAATTAATTCTCCTTTCAATTCCTGAATGGAAGGGTGACAGATGATACTGAGGAAAAAATGACCTTTCCAACTAAAAATGGAGGAATTGTAATAGATGTTTCAATGACTGATATAGTTGATTTCATGAAAAATAAAAAGTTTCAAATAATGTCCTCACATCGACAGAAGTCGTAGCATAGATGTGAGGTTGCAAACAGCTTTGCAGATAATTCACAATGTTTGACAAATTCATGAAGTGCCATCTTTGTGACATTCTTGGCAGGTCAAGTGGTGCTTAATCAGTGAAAGCATGCAAACTTGCTTGCAAGGCTGCAACTTTGCCATAACTTCACCTGAAAAAGTGCCACTTCCTCAGAAAGCTCATTGTGAAGTGACGAAGTGGGCAATTCATCAAGTTTTTTGCAAATGTAAATTTCAGAACTTTGTCAGAACTTTGCTGTCAGAGTAAAATTTGCAACATCTCTAGTCACATGCCAGTAGTGCTTGATTTTAACATGGACATTGGGCCAAAAGACCACACTGTTAAAATAATATGAAAGAATTATCAGCTAATATACATACATCAGCTGTAAATAAAAAATAATTAAATGTACCCTGTTAACGATTGATGAAAGGGAGGAGTTGTAAGCACTCACCTTTCATTCATGATGTACTAGCTCTGAAAATGGAGGAGGGAGACTAGTGGAACTATATGAATTTTATGGTACAAAATTGTTTTCAGTCTGGCTCCGATAACAAAGCTAGTCAAAACTCTGCATGCTTTTAATAAGCTATGGTTTGACAGGGAATGCAAAAATCTAGTCATATGCTAAAAGTTGTCCAATTGTGTCAATATAAACACAAAAGGACTATTTTAGCATTATAT
This sequence comes from Neoceratodus forsteri, assembly GCA_016271365.2. Lineage (NCBI taxonomy): Eukaryota > Metazoa > Chordata > Ceratodontiformes > Ceratodontidae > Neoceratodus > Neoceratodus forsteri. The sequence continues at coordinate 51,248,309 of JADMNL010000024.1, read as the reverse complement.
AATTCAAATGGCGTATAAAAGCACAGGTAGAGCAGACAAAGGACACTTATAAATCGAACTGGGGCAAACTTGAGAATGCAATAACAACCTAAAATACAAATAAATTTGGGAACTGGTAGCGTTTTGCACTACTAATATTAGAATGAACATTTTGGCTGTAACCCCATCTGTGAAATGGAAGAAGACAAACTGTTGAGGGTAACTGATGAAATAGGATAGCAAATCAAAAGTCAAGGCACTCACTATTAAATATTAAAGAGGTCACACAGAAAGATATGTGCATCTTCTGCTTTTATTCCACCACTGCAAGACGTGCATACAGAACAGCCACTGCAGCAGGGAGCAAACTCCTCGAAATCCTTTAAAAAGCCTTCTTGAGGTGAAACATCAGGAGTTTGAGGAGTTTGTGCTCCCTAATGCTCTGGCTATTTTGTATGTCATGTCTCGCACTGCTGAATAAAGAGGAAAGCTGGACATATCTTTCTGTGTGAGCCTGTTTTTTAACCTGCTGGTGAGTGCCACTCCCTCAAACTCCCAATGTTTTGTCACTGTGACCAAGACATGGTGCACAGACAACCAGGAATGGGATATAGTAGTACCAGGATATGTACTGCTCCAGAGAGACAGAGTTGGAAAAAGGAGGGAGTAGCTTTATACGTGAAGGAAGGGAATTCAAGCCATGAGGAACAAGGGTACAGGAAGAGGTGGAAGCATTGTGGGTCATGCTAGAAGCAGGTATGAACACCACCATTCATGCTGGAGTGATCTACAGACCCCTGGCACAAGGGAGTAGCAGGACAGGGCATTGATGGAGATTATAAACAGGATGGCAGCTAAGGGGAGGTGCTGCTAATGAGTGACTTCAATTTGCTGGATATAAATTGGAGCACCAATACTGCAGCTACAACAAGGGTAGAGACATCCTGGATGCCCTGTAGGGTCATGCCTCAGACAGTTAGTGGAGGAAGCCACAGAGAAAAGTGATACTGGACTAGTGCTTGCAAATGGGGAAAGAGTTACAGATGTAGGGGTAGACGACCACTTAGGGTTCAGCGACCACCGTACAGTGTCGTTCAAAGTAAGAACAGTAGAAGAAGCAAGCTACATGAAGGCAAGGATTCCAGATTTCAGGAAGGCTGACTTTGCGAAGATGACAGAGTATCTCAGGAAGGCCATGGTGGTAAAGAAACAGGGGCGAGTAGCGGAGCAGTGGGCATATCTCAAAGGGGCCATAGCTGAAGTAACAAGCTTGTGCATTAGGAAAGTAAGTAAGGCAAAGAGAAGGAGAAGACCACTGTGTTTCACAAAGGAGGTGGCTGGAAAAGTAAGGGAAAAAAGGTTAGCATTTAGGAGTACAAGAGTACTCAGAGTGAGGAGTACAGGAGCCTGTATCTGGAAAAACAAGAGAGACAGGGAAGATAGTCATAAGACCAAAGGCACAAACAGAGGAGACAATAGCACAAGCTGTACAAAGAGGGTTAAGACTTTTATAGATACTTTAGTGAAAGGAAAAAATGGGGGGTGGATTGTGAAGTTAAAAAGGGCAGAGGGGACTGTGCTGAAGAAGACAAAGAAAAAGCAGAACTCCTGAATGCATATTTTGCTCTGTTTTACAAAGGAGAGGGAAGGGAGGGCCACAGTTAGGAGTTTGAGGCAAAAATGAGGAGTATAGACAACAATCCATTCACAGAGGAGAGTCCTCAAGGAACTATCAAAGCTGAAGGGGGACAGGCTATGGGACCGGATGGGATACATCCTAGAATACCGAAAGAACTTGGAAGAGCTGTCAGCACCACTGGTGGCCCTGTTTAACAAATCATTAGAAACAGGTGAAGTTCCAGAAACCTGAGAAGGGTGATTGTAGTCCCTATCCACAAAAGTGGGAGCAGGAAGAGGTGGGCAACTATAGGCCAGCCAGCCTGACCTCAGTGGTAAGGTAACTGATGGAGTCATGCTAAAAGAAAGGATTGTGGCATATCCTGAGGACAGTGGGATACAGGATCTGAGGCAGCATGGATTCACATCAGGTCGGTCTTGTCAAACAATATGATGATTTCTTTGACTGGGTGACAGAGGAGCTGGAACAGGGTGGGGGCAGTGGATGTGGCTTACCTTGACTTCAGAAAGGCCTTCGACACCATACCACACAGGAGGCTCCTAAACAAGTTAGACAGCCTGGGAGTAAGATCCAAGGTAGCAAACTGGATTGGAAACTAGTTGAGTGAAAGGACACAGATCGCAGTGGCAAATGGGGTCCAATCCAATGAGAGGGAAGAGTCCAGCAGGGTACCATAGAGTTTGGTACTGGGCCAGTTCTCTTTAATGTCTTCATAAGCTTACATTGCAGATGGGCTAGAGGGAATGTATGCCTCTTTATAGATGACACAAAAATCTGCAACAGACAGGAATGCTCCTGAGGGGTGGAGAAAATGAAAGGGACCTAGGCAGGATCAAGCAATGGTCGAGGGTGTGCAAGCTGAGTTTCAGTACCAAAAATGTAAATGATGCATTTGGGACACAGAAGTCCAGGTAAGGAATACTTGAGAGGCGGCAGGTTCTGGCAACCACGGAACAAGAAAAGAGACTTAGGGGTGATCATAACTGATGACCTAAAGAGGTCCAGGCAGTGTGAGAAGGCAGTAATGAGAGTCAGCAGGATGCCGGGTTGTATAGGAGGGCATCACTAGCAGAAGGAGAAAGATGGTGATGCCACTATACAGACAATTAGTAAAACTGAATCTGGATTACTGTGTACAATTCTGGTGGCTGTATCTCAGGAAGGATGTAGAAAGAATAGAGATGGTTCAGAGAAAGGCTAAAGATGGTACAAGTGTTGTATCAGATCACATATGAGAGAGACTGAGGGACCTCAACGTGTATTAGCTGGAAAAGAAAGGGAGATATGATCAAACTTTCAAATACCCAAGGGCAGTGACAAAGCACGAGGGAATTGCCTCTTCCAGATAAAATGGGATTGAGAACAAGAGGTCATTATGTGAAGCTGGAGGAGGCAGGCTCAGGAGTAACGTGAAGAAGTACTTCTTCATGGAGAGGGTGGTGGAAAAGGGAATGGCCTCCACGCAGAGGTAGTGGAGGCAAGACGGTAGGGAAATTCAAGAGAGCATTGGACAAAGATAAATGAATGCTATCAGCAAAGAATTAGGGGAAAGCTGCAGACCAAATGAGGTCTGAGATATTATCAACAAGTAGATGAAAAATGGGCAGACTTGGTGGGCCAGCTGGTCCTCATCTGCCATCAGATTCTGTTTCTGTTTCCATGACACCATGGACTCTGAGCAGCTCTTACTGTTTTGTGATGAAATAGGATGCAAGGATAATTATCCCTGAGTCCACTTATGCCAAACAGGCAGCCTATTACGACAAAGCGAAATAATATTGTTTATACCTGTACAAAAAAGAAATTAAGCCTATGGTATACATATCCTTCCTGCAGAACTGTTTTAGGCAATTTTTCAGTGGTGGGCAGAACTCTTAGCTACTCTTTTTTAATTACATAAACCAGTTCTTAGAGATGCTGGCTAATTGGAAAATGATAGATCCAGACAAACAAACCACCCCAAAGGAACGGGTGTGCTAGGAGGACAACTGAACAGTAGAACAGAGAAACTCCAGCACTACCCACCACACAAAACCGTCAATCCAAAGTAAAATACATAAGATGCCTCCTGGTGAAACCTCTAAGAGGTGTGGACTGTTCTCTCTGTTCCTGGTGAGAGGTCTTGCATACGCACTATTGGCACGTAAATAAATATATTTATGTACTTTACTTTGGATTGACTGTTTTTCTGTGTGGTGGGTAGTGCTGGAGTTTAATTGAAAATGAGAAATATTTTCCCATTGTTCAAGAATGGAAATAAATGTAATCTGGTGTGTTGTTGCCAATTACCCTGCAGTACTTGTGTACCAGCCAAAATCTATATAAGATACTTCTATACAAATTAGAGAACTGGGCTGTGGAAAACCAGATACTGGAAAAACCACAAGCTGATCTAAGAGGACAAATACTGATTGTTTGGTATTATTTGATATGTAAGTATGTTACCATCAAACAATCCAAATTATATGCTTACCTGAATTTCAAGCTACCTTTGACTCAGTTAGCCTTGAGCATTATGAAAATATTTCAATAAAGGAGCACTGATTTAAGACTCCTCAACCTGTTAAATGACTTCATAATAAAACCACCAAGAGGGTAAGAGTATGTGGAAAGGGCAGTTTTCAGAGAGATACAAGTAACAAAAGTGGGTTCAAAGGGTGCATTCTAGCCACCCCACCAATGTTTTATCATCTGTATTAAAGAGCAGCTGAAGCCTTCAGGAGAACTTTAACAAAGCAAAGTCCAGCTTGGATTCCCATTAGTTCATTTTCTCCTCCCATTATTACCAAGTCCATTTACATGAAAACAGGATCTTCGCTCCTGAAGAGTTAATCTACTTCTGTTGCTTTCTCCTACCTGAGGTCATAATGCACTGCTTCTGGAAATAACAGTTACTCCCATGGTTATAGATTGTGATGTCACAACAGATAATTGTGACTTGAAGTAGGACTCAGCTATAGAAGGCAGAAGAACTCTAAGGGATAAAGATGACGATTTGTGTAAATTGGCTCAATAATAACTAATTGGGAGGAGAAATCTATAGAATATATGGAATGCAAGCTGAACTGTATCAAATTGTTATGCTTTTCAAAGTTCTCTTTGAAGCATCAGAAGCTCTTTAACTATATAGTAGAGGTATTAGAAGACCTAATTATGTGTCCTCTGATAATTGTCACAGTGAAAATTGCAATAGATTATATGCAGATGATACAGTTAGTCTTTCACTATCTTCCATCTGTCTCCAGAAAGTCCTTAAATGTTATAACACACATTAGAAGTGCTAATTATTAGGGGATAGAACTGGGAGGAGCTGGGAAAACTGAAGTAAGGTGCCTGCCTGGTGCCATGGCTTGGAGGACAGGAAGCGCATCCTCAGGATCACGACAACAGCTGCAAGGGATTCTGAGCTGGGCGTAATTGTCCACCTAGGGACAAATGACTTGGCTCATCATGAGGTTAGAGCAGTGCAGGAGGACATTGCAGAGTTGGGGAGGGGCCTAAGACAAGTAGCACACACAGTATCCTTCTCAGAGGTGCTGCCTGTCAAAGGCATGGGGAGGCGAGGGTAATTGGCACCATGCAGTTTAATGAATGGTTGAAAAAATGGTGCTGAGCACAGGGGTTTGGCTTCATTGGGGACTGGGGTTCCACCTGGAGGACACCAGCCTATACTGGCAGGATGGTCTGCATCTGTCCAGGAAGGAACAAGTCTTTTGAGCAATCGGTTTAAATGCTTCATTGGCAAGCTTTTAAACTAGTCAAAGGGAGGCACTGACAAGCAGCAGAAAATCCAGCCTCTCCCTACAAAAACAGGGTACTAAATGAGAAAAAGACCAAGGTAGAACGGTCAGTGGGGATGCTGCAACAGAAGGTAAAGCCATCAAAAATGGAGAGAAATGAGTACCAATGCCCGTAGTTTAGGTAACAAGCTTCCTGAATTAGTGGCCTTGATGGAGGAGGAACATCTGATATCGTGACAGTCACAGAAACATGGTACACACAAAACCATGACTGGGACGTAAACATACTCAGAATACACTATCTACAGGAGGGACAGGAGGGTAAAAGAGGAGGGAGGAGTAGTTCTTTACATAAAGGAAGGAATAAAAGCAACAGAACAAAAGGGTAAACAGGGAGGAGAAGAAGCATGTGGGTAAATTTGAGACAGGCAATGGCACCACAATCCGCACAGGGTTTAGACAGACCCCTTCTCAGGGGAGGAAATGGACAAGGAAATGATAGAAAGTATACTTAGAATGGCAGAAAAAGGGAGATACTGCTGATAGTGATCTGAATATGCCAGATGTTAACTGGAGTGCAGTTGCAGCTGCCACTTGAAAAGTGCAGTTATTCTAGATGCCCTACGGGGGCATGCCTTAGACAACTAGTACTGGAGCCCACTCGAGAGGGAGCAATAGTGAGCTTGATACTCTCAAATGGAAATGGAGAGAGGATCACAGATGTAGAAGTGGGTAGCCATCTGGGAACTAGCGACCATCAACAGTATGGTTCTAATAAACACAGTAATAGAGTCAAGCCATACAAAGACAAAAGTACTGGACTTTAGGAGGGATGACTTTGCCATAATGGGTGAGTGCCTAAGGAATGCACTAGCAAATGGGCAGGAAGGAGGTGGAAGAACAATGGGGAATAATAAAACTGCCATCACAGAGGTAACAAGCCTTTGTGTGAAGCAATAAACAAAACAAGACGATGTGAAACCACTATGGTTCTCCAAGGAAGTGGCAGTGAAGGTTCAAGAGAAAAAGAAAGCATTCAGGAAGTACAAGGAATTGCAGAAGGAGCAGGACAGAGAACTGTATCAGTTAAAGCAAAAGGAGGCTGGGAAGGCAGTCAGAACAGCAAAGGCCCAAACTGAGGAAAAGATAGCCAACTCAGTTAAGAAGGGGATAAAACCTTTATAGGTACATCAGGGAACGAGGAAGACCAAGGGAGGGTAGTGAGGCTTAATAAAGGGGAGGGAGGTGGGCAGAGGGAGACTGTGAAAAGGCAGAATACTAAACAAATATTTTTGCTCAGTATTTACGAAGGAAGAGGGGAGATACATAAAACAAACAGTAGTAACACTCTGGATACAGAAGTTGATACCGCCCATTTACAGAAGAAAGGGTTCTGAAAGAACTCAGAAACTGAAGGTGGACAAAGCAATGGGGCCTGATGGGATCTATCCCAGAATTTAAAAGAACTAAGGGTAGAACTAGTGACACCACTGACTACCCTTTTAACAAATCATGGGAGGATGGGTGGTACCGAGGACTGGAGGAGGGCAGATGTGATTCCCTTCACAAAAGTGGGAGCAAGGCAGAAGCAGGAAACTATAGACCTGTTAGTTTAACCTCAGTGGTAGGAAAATGATGGAATCACTTCTAAAGGAAAGAATTGTCGAGTATCTAGAGGCCAGAGGGCACAGGACCCTAGGCAGCATGGATTCACAGCGGAAGGTCATGCCAGACGAATCTGATAGATTTTTGACTGGGTGACCAAAGTAGTAGATCAGGGAGGGGCTGCGGACATGGCCTACCTAGACTTTAGCAAGGCATTTGACACAGTCCCACACAAAAGATTAATATACAAGTTAGCCAGCCTGGGAGTGGGTCCCAAGATGACAGCCTGGGTAAAAATTGGCTGGAGAATAGGACACAGAGAGTTATAGTAAATGGAGTCCACTCAGAAGAAAGGAGGGTTACTAGTGGGTACCGCAGGGTTCAGAGTTAGACTAGTCCTCTTCAATGTCTTTATAAGCTTACATTGCAGAAGGACTGGAAGGAAAAGTATGTCTCTTCGCAGATGACACTAAGATCTGCAACAGAGTTGATGCACAGGGTGGGGTGGAAAGGATGAGAAGGGACTTGGCAAGGTTAGAGGAATGGTCAAATGTATGGCAGCTTAGATTCAATGCTAAGAAGTGCAAGGTAATGCACCTGGGAAACAAAACCCAGGGAAGAGTACACAATGGGGGTGAGATACTAACAACAACAAAATGGAAAGGGACCTGGGAGTAGTCATATCAGATTACCTAAAGGTGGCAAGCAATGTGAGAGGGCAGCAAGGAGGGTTGGGGGATACTGGGATGCATAGGAGAGGCATCACCAGTAGAAAACAGGAAGTTATTATCCCTCTGTACAGACAGCTGTTGAGACCCCATCTGAGTACTGTGTGCAGTTCTGGAGACCCAATCTCCCAAAGACATAGACAGGATGGAAGCTGTCCAGAGGAGGGCAACTAAAATGGTGCAGGGTCTGCACGGAAGTCATATGAAGAGAGACTTAAGGAGCTTAATATGTATAGCCTCAAGGAAAGGAGGAGGGGGACATGCTAGAAACTTTCAAGTACCTCAAGGAATCAATAAGTCCAAGAGGGTAGCATCTTCAAAAAAAAAGAGAAAAAGAACAAGAGGCACAATTTGAAGATGGGGGGGCAGCTCAGAGGTAATTTAAGGAAGTATTTTTTCACAGAGAGGGTTGTGGATGCATGGAACAGCCTCCGGAGGAGGTTGTGGAGTCAAAATCAGTGGGGAATTCAAGCATGGATGGGATAGTCATAAGGCAATTCTGGGGGTAGGCGTAGGAAGAAGTAGGCTGCTGGTTAACTAGGATCTGCAGCTTATCCAGTAGGTAGGAAATGGGCAGACTGGTGGGCCAAGCGGTCCTTATCTGTCATCAAATTCTATGTTTCTATGTTTCTATGTTTCTATCCTTAGAAATAAATACCAACAAAACTGAGATCATGGATTTTTGGTAGCCAGTGGTTTGGGAAAGATAAATCGTGCAGAGGAAATCGGTATTAGAGGAAGTGAAATAATGCAAATATTATAGGGTGACTTTTCACTACATGGGAAAATGGAGGACCCATTTGCTCACTATTAAGAAAAGTAATAACTGTCAGGCAGTGCAAGGTATTCTGAAATTTGGTAGAGAATTTGCCAAGGACCCTTTCCCAGCATGACGTACAGCATTTGTAGTGAAACTAATAACAGCAGTTATATGGATTGGAAGTATGGGGCTGAGCATTGAAAAATATATTAAGGCAATACAGAATTATTTTCTCCCACAATATTTCTTAGAGAACAACTTAGAGTACAGTCTGGAATGTTATCAAGTGAATGACTTTAATGACTCTATTGCTATCATCTACCCAGTCTGCTTCATTTCTTGACAAAGGTGTATGAGAATCTCTTTTCGCTATGTCTGCTCCTCACCTCCTCTTACCCTCTCCATCTGTACTTTTCTAACGTTTTTCCCACAACTAGCTTGTTTTGTTGTATGATAAGTACTTATTGTATTTTTCCTGTCTTGCACTAAGTTTGTCATTAAGGGACTGTGTTATACTGGCTATTGACATAACACAACTTGTTTGCCATTCTGTGTAACTTGACTTGTTTGTACTCAATTGACGTGGAACCTTTGTAAAAGAGCCATGGCTCAAAGGTAATAATTCCTAGAACAATAAACTAAACTAACTAAACTAACTAAACTAAACTTTCCTTATCAGAAGTTTGCCATATTTTACTAAAAGCACGTCCATGGAGCTGGCCAGCTGGCATAGTGGTAGCCTCCACTTGCGACACCAGTACCCAAGATCAGGAGGCGATCTTGGACTGCTGGAGAGCCAACCGGGTGAGGAGGCTTGAGCACCGAAGGGGCTGCTCTCCTCCTCCCTGGGAGGGTGGGCTGCAGTCCCACCACTCTACTGCCACCTGGGTGACCATGGGTGGAGGTGCAGCAGGATCACAGAAACTTGGGAGGGAAAGGACGCGGCTGGGATTTTGAGCGGTGGCACGTCTCCAACGGTCCCAGTCTCCTTGATCCCTCAAGTGCTGATGCCCCTGGGAGGACCAGAAAGCAGGAAAATCTCACCAGTCACTGGTAGATGGTACCCAGCTGCTCCAGACTCCTTAACAAGGTTCCTCTGGGGGCAGGTTGGACCACCCAACACACACTTAGGGACTGTGGAGGGACATCCTGGGATCCCTCCTCTCTGCCCAGGGGCAATCCAAGGCAGTATGGGGTGGGTCTGCCAGTTCCTGAGGAGTTACCTGTGGCAGAGCTAGAGGGCTAAAACAGCCTATGGCTCCCTGAAGATTGGCGACTAGTGGGGAGGGAAGGGGCATAAAGAGCAAATAAAAAAAGAGCATGTCCATGGCAGATTACAAGTACCCAAAAATGTCTGGGCAGAAAGCATCAAAGCATGTACCACTTATACCTGGTTTTCCAATCTGAATAGTACATTATCAAGTTTAGGACTGTCAGCAAATGTTGGGGATACGGATGGCACAGAGGCTGGATGGCAGCTGTCTGTAGCTAAACAACAAAGTATTGATGGTTATCTGCAATCAGACAGTGCTGAAACAGTAGCATCAAAACTAGTTCCATTCTATGTAATGATTAAAAATATACAGAAGCAAGAACTATACTCAGAATTCATTACAAAGTGAGCATTTAAAAGGTCTAGCCTAGCTTTGATTTCAGATCTTCACCAGGCTGACATTGGAAAAGGTACCTGGAATCCACAAAGTTTGACCACTCAGTGTGTATGTGGTGCAGATCAACTACAAGATTAGCTATGTTATTTATATCACTGCAGCATACTGGAAGATGCAAGAAGGTGATGACTACTAGGACTCTTACTGTGATAGGGCAAGCCAAACATGATAGAATAAGAGCTTGGTATGGGTATTTACAGCAGCAAGTCAAGCAGTCATATACGGCCTTGCATCCTTCACCTTGTGCAAAAAAGAATGTGGTTTTGTGCAAAGCGAATTCAAGCTCTTAATGGTTAGGAAGATGTACAATAACCTCTAACAGAACTAATGTGGAATCACCATTAATAATGTTTTTTTTTTTTTTTTCCTGGCAGGACCACCGGCAGCCATCTGCCCTGGTCACGCCCCGGAGACCCTACCACCGTCAATTGCTGCTGAGGACCCTCAGTCACCTCGGGCTTGCCCCCCGGAGGTGGGCTGTGGGCCACCTTCGGTGACCCCGGAACTGTGACTGGTCGGGTCCCGTGAGCGATGGCGGCAATGTGAGGCCTCCAGGAGGGCTTCATTATTCCGTGGTCCTGCCCGCCATCTTTTCCTCCTGCTTTTCCTCCCGGGAGGAGGCGGGACGTGCAATGACGCCAGCGTCTGCCAGCCTCCCCCGTCGGCGTCGGTTGCGTGGAACTCCCGGTCTCCACCAGGGGTCCCCAGCACGCAGTGCTGCCCGCGCCCTCCCGGGAGTAGGAGCTGTCCGTCGGACGCTTGATCCTACTCCCCGGCGGCCCTCCAACCACCCAGATCCGCCTCGACCCGGGTCGCCGCCGCCGCAAGCGGAAATCCACCGCCAGCCGACGGGCCGCCTACCATTAATAATGTTTTTAGGATGTTACCCTGTGTAAGCATATGTAATGATTTTTTAACTGAGTCAATCCAAAACTTGTATTGTCTGAATTGTGATGATTTCTATGCTTTATTGTTGATATATGGTTTAAACTATTTTAAATATTGGCTATTTTATTTTACCGAATGCACAATAAACATTTGAATAATAAAGGAGCACTCTCTGTTTAAAATGGCTTGGTCTAGAGTTTTCATCGGTATTTTCAGCTATTTTTGTGCATCTGTTGCCTCGCATGGATAGGGATCCACAATCTGCAGCATGCTAGCTCATTACAATCACAAGAAAAATGATTCTAAATGACGGTGTTCAAAACAACAGAAAGTACTGATAACAACCTGGACCAAGCCATTTTAATAGGAGTGCTCCTTTCATTATTTCAAAGTAACAAAACAGTGCTAAAGTAGTTTTAAATGGGAAAAGGGTTCCATACAAGCCAGGAGATAAGTGGCACTTGAAAAGGAAGTGTGGCAAACCCTCCCACGTCTTGCGTCTAGGGGCAGTCATTGGCACTTCTTGTCTGTGGCATCGGGAGGGCATCACACTTCAACTGGAGCAGCACTTTGTTTTACTTCACCACCCACTTCTGAAAGAGGGTGGTACTCACCAAACACCCACTGTGGCTAGGTCTTCTTTTGTTGGCTCTTCATCTCAGCACGATTCTTCCTTTTCCTTTTTCCTCTAGATTGCTGTGTGCATCCTTGCTCTCTGCTGCTTGTGCATACAGCTATGGGGCTTGCTGTGGCTGAATGCTGCCCTGGATCATTGGTTAGCTCATCTCAAATAATTCAAGGACTCGCTAACTGGGTGCATTAAATATAGGATAAAGTACGGGAGAAGTGTGTTGCAGAATTTAACACACACCAGTTGTTGGATGGCACAAACCCCGAGGCAAGTTTCCAGGGTTTGCGAGTGCCATCCAACAACGAGGGGTGTGTTAAATTCAGTTTGACACACTTTCCCCCATATTTTATTTTATATAATTGAAGGGCTCGTTTTTTAACAACAGAGTTAAAGGAGCTCAATCTGTTCCAGCTCAAGAAGTACTGACGAAAACACTAACTCTCTGCATTACCTCAGTTTACCAGTGAGCCTAGAAGCACAAGAGTGTGTTTGGGATGGAGGTAATGCAGATAATAAAGTGTTTTTCGTCTTCAGTACTGTTTTGAGAACAGGGACAGTTGGAGCTCCGCTCTGTTTATTTGCTTGTCTCGAGCGCTGTTGGTATAGAAAGGAGCGAGAATGCCGTAATACCTACTCAGGTGTTACGGTATTTAATACACGGTTTTGTCTATGGCAAAAACGGAGATCAAGTAATTATTGCTGCTTTACTGTCCTCGAGTCTTAAGTCGATACACAGTGATGCACATACTATCTTTCTTAATGTTCACAGGATGTTTTCTTCAGGTTGATAAGGCTTAAACAGTTAGTGAGCAAAATCGTTCTCTGGAGCTTTGCAGCAATCTCTGTGTCTTTTCTTCACACTGCTACTTAATTCTGTTACCGTGTGGTAACCTCTGTGTATCTCTGCTTCACTGGTTTTCTGTTTCTGTGCTCCAGAGACTTAGTGTGGTGGAGACCGTGCTACATCTAGACTCAGGAGCCTGCCACTATTCCAGACCTGGCTAGCCCTCTACTGCCTGTCACATCTGGAGCGTAAATGGGGAGACCCACATCCTGCTTACATGGAGTGCCCTGCCTCATACTGCATTTTGCGTCATGCTTCTGCCACCATTTAGGCCTTTCCATAAGGGAAGAGTCTTACTGTATCTTGACTTCTGCTTGGCCCATGGAAACTCTCTCTTATTGAGCCCCAAGGGACCACAACTGTTGCAAAAGCTGGTCCTGACTATTGATACTCTTAGGCCCCTGTCACCAAGCTTACCTAGCTAATACCCTTTGTAGTCTACTCAGCCCTGTTCACCGCATACATTTCCCAGAGGATTAGTAATATCTGACTCCCTCCAGTGGAAAGAGGAGGGCATTACAATTAAAAAGTAAACTCAAACTTCCGATGCTTACATGTACTGCTGCTTAAATGGGAACATTCATGAATTGTCATAGTTTGGACACCCATGAAATATTTTCTTTTGTAAAATATTTTATTACAGAAATGTGAACACAACAATTACAGCAATAAACCAGAGATAAATACAGACAATGGTAGTACATAAATACCTATATATTGTATTCAGTAGAGTTCAGTGAGTAATTCAAGTTATGTTGGTAAACCCATGAAATCTTTTAAATCATGTTTTGGGATTATCTGTAGCTGGTAGCAGTGCAGAGATCTTGATGAATCACCTGCCCATAGTGATGCACGCTGCCACCATTTTTAGAGCCCTGTGGTATCACTGAGGTTCAAGCACGTGGCTAATCACATTATGATCAAGCTCAGCTTGATTGTCAGTGACAACAAGGTTCTAAAAAATGGTGTCAGTGTAGTATCAATATGGGGCAGACTTTTATTGATGTCTCAGGACTACTGCCAGCTACAGGTAAGCCCAATATATCATTTAAAAGAGCTTTTCATGGACTTGTCAGTTATTATGGGCACAGATCATAAATGTTGCCCTTTAACTTCAGTCAGTAATAGTTTGTGTTGGTGCAGTACTAGAACGTGTACCTGAGACTTGCAGATCCATTTTAACCTCATTCGGTTGCAATAGAGGATGAGTGATGCATTCTAGCCAATCAATTCACGAGAAGGGATCATCAATGAACAGTGTCCATCATGATTTTACAGTCCATGACAAGCTCTTTAAATGAGGCACTGGATGTACCTTTAGCTTATAGCAGTGTGGGAGATATCAGTGATTATGTCGGCCTTATACTGACACTACATTGACACCATTTTTAGAACCTTGTGATGTCACCTGTCATCAAGCTGTCCTTGACTACCATGTGTTTACCCACAGCTTGACTGTCAGTGACATCACAAGGTTCTAAAAGAGTAGCAATGTCACATCAACATAGGGCAGACTGCATCTTCGGTATATTTATTTTGTTTTTATTTACCTGGTAGGTGCACTAGATAATGAAATGGCTATTTTCCGTACAGCCTGGGAGATTACAAACAAATTGATAACAAGGCAATACAATATACAGTGAGCACAAAAGAGAGGAATACAATCAATACATAGTTGTTTAACAGTAAAACACTATAACAGGAAGGCACTGAAATAGTATATGTCATGAAAATTTCACAAGGGTCATATGGTTACACTGATGCAAAAGTATAGATGATTCAACAATTATCTACAAAAAGAGTAGCAAAATCTAAGGGCAAGAGCAGTTCGCCACCTTAAGAAGAGACTCATGATGGCTGCTATGAAATGAAGCAACAGAGGTCATAAGCGAGATTCAGAAGTAGACGGAGGGCCTGATTCCAAGATGGGCTATGCCGGCGTAAAGTGGACACGCCAATCCCCATGGAGTATCCCGCGACTTATGCCATGCGATACACCCATTGCTGTTCCAGGAGGGCACCTATGCCATTGCATTCTGCGGGCTGCGATAATCGCAAGATACACCACACATACACTGCAGCCCACAACTCCTGGTCCAACTACGAGTTGCAACAGCAACGTAGCCCAATTCAGAAGGCCCGCTGTCGCAACCCAAAACTGCAATTCCAGAACACACAGTAGCGTAGCCGACTTCTGATAGCATGGAGCTGTCATAACTGGCATCTGACAGCTGGCACCATTAGATGCAGCCTCACAGCACCGTGGCACCAGTGCCATGTTGTTCCCCGGACCCCACTAGCACACCTGGCCCCAGATCCCCAACCATGAGGGGCCCCCAGAGGTTTCATGTCAGTAGGGCCCCAGATGCCTATGCCATCTGTCCTTGCCATACCCCGATGTGTTCTGTGGTGGTCCAGGGCAGGGGGCTCCAGGATGCCACCTGATGCTCGCTGCAAGATGCAACCTGTGGCATTGATATGCCATGGTGGGATACCACCACACATGGCATATCTCGCGTATTGCAGTGCGGGACCCTGCCACTCTGGAATGCAGCATAGGGTCCATGGCGTAGTGGCAACTGTCGTAGAAGCGCAACTGCATCGCGAGTTACACCGCCATCTTGGAATCGGGCCTCAAGTTCCATAAGATATGAGAAGCTTAAGCAAAAGAAGATCCAGCTACAGTATCTTCATGCTGAGTATAAGGACAGACAAAGGGCATGCTCACCAGACATTGGTGGGCAAGTACTATAAGCTGGCTTGAGGAGAATGTCAGGGATAATGACAGGTGGTTGTACAGTGCTAAAATTACCCCACCAAATGTGTGGTCATACTGCTCCAGCTACAGGTATAAGGGTAAGCCCAAAACCTAATTTAAAAGAGTTTTATAGGCTTTCAAACTATAGTGGGTATAGTTCATAAATGTTTCGTTTATTTATTTCAAATGTTGGTAACCAGGAAAGACACACTGAGGCGAGGCTCGTTTCCATGTGCAACCTGGGGAACAGGGAGACATACAGAGGTACAGTAGACTTACAATTCATACAGTGGCATTTAAGGTACAAGATATCATTGATAGGAGAATAGCAGCCAATTGTATAAGTGGAGTAAGTAGATAGCATTGGAATGTTCTCGTTCAGCATTAAATTGCAGGTTTCAGGGTACCGTCCTCATCATTATGTAGATACAGTGCACACGGTGCTTGGTTCCTTAGACAATTCTGTTCTACAAGCTACTGATAAAGCTTTAAAGGCATTAACCATTGTGGAATACTTGCATGTGAAAACCTCTGTGATGAAAAGCTCTCAATAGTAATCTGGAGAAAAGTTTCTAGGGGAGTAAAAAGTATAATTATCATGACTTTTATGAGAAACATGGAAGTAGTGGAGATGCCACAAGTGTGAGAGATTAGCTGGAGTATCATTTGTTGTATGCAGGGGAGCATTCAGAAAACAGCATGTAAGGAGAAAAATGTTCAGGCCTTGTTCCAAGGGCGGCATCTGTATCTCGCCTCCACAACTCCACTCAAGTTCAGTAAGAGGCCAGCCCACATGAACCAAGTACAAATGTTAAACTGAGATCCGGCTTTTGAGTTCCCCACCCTGTTATAGTAACAGCAATATCCTCAAATATCTTGTAATTTTCCTTCAGGCATCTATTTAGTCTGAATACTGTCTACACTTTATCACATCCATGCTTTGTTCCATCCACACCCCATTGTCCTCCTGTCCTTCTCCGCAGTGCTCACAGAGTGCATTACATCACCACATCACCAACCTCCCTTAACAGGGTGTTCTGGTTATCATTTCCAGTGAGATCTCCACAACTCTCGCTCATTGTGGAGGCTGTGTGTGCGTGCATGTGTGCGTGTGCTGCTTATATCCTATGTTCACATCACCTCTGCAACATGCTAATCCGCCATCAGCCAAGTAAACAAAAGACTTGCTGTCACTCCAAAACACAGGTCTCCTGTGGCAGTGCACAACACATCACAACTGAACCCTGAGCTGGCGCTTCAGGTACTTCCAATAAGAATATTACAGCTCTGGGTTTGTACAGCTAAAGCAGTACTCACATACTGGAAATCTGACAGAAATCTTTCAGTTTCACAAACAGATTTTACTATGTATAGTGGTGGAGAAGGGCTTTCATTTGTTGGGGAACAATAATTGTGTGGTGGAAAGTGTTGTAAAATGTTTGATACAAAAAAGCTGGGAAAATGGGAACTTCAGTAAATATTTGTAATGAGAGAGGTATTTTCCCTTAGAGTCTCTGCC
Source organism: Neoceratodus forsteri (assembly GCA_016271365.2). Taxonomy (NCBI): domain Eukaryota; kingdom Metazoa; phylum Chordata; order Ceratodontiformes; family Ceratodontidae; genus Neoceratodus; species Neoceratodus forsteri. The sequence goes on along the minus strand of JADMNL010000024.1, from coordinate 51,231,548 downwards.
TGATTTAACTGCTGCACAGAATTACGTACACCTTTATTTCTTTCAAGTTTGATCTCATTTGCACTACAGTATGTAGAAACAGGGACACACCAGGTGTCTGAAAAATGAAACAATGCAAATTCTGACACATATGCATTGATATTAGTTGTGTGACCACCCCCACCCCAGCCATAGCTATGGTTTTGCCTCAGCAGGTATCAAGCCCAACATAGTGAGGCTGTTATGTTAGACTGTGCCTGTGCGGATGTGCAGAGACAGGGGCCCCTGAATGGCCGCTTTGAATTCCTGAGCTCAGGGAAGGTCTTGGCTCTTGCCTGGGAACAGGCCTTCTGGGAGATTTAGCAGTCTGCAGCTGCACTGAGTACTAGGTCAGCATTCCTCCCAGCCCTCTGAGTATCCTCTCACATCACACACTGTAAAATCTTGGTCTCCTATTTTTATTTGACTGAAGCATGATCTTTAACCCTTGGCTACCCAGGACCCTGCATACCTCCTTAAGTAAACTGTCAGTTCCTTTTAATGATCATGGACATTTACAATAAAGGGTTATTTTACTGCTAGCATGTGCTGTACTAGCAATAAAAACTGTGCTGAAGATAATAAGTTTCTCTGACATATCACTGGGTTGTGCGAAATTTTTACTGCAGCTTCCGTCCTGGTCTCCAGGCTTACAATATTCAGATGATGTCATGTTGGGCCTTAGTCCTTAATTATTTCCATCCCAATTCTTTATGAAAAGTTTTTTGTATTAAAGGAAACAATGGAAAACTACCCGGCGTTCATCAGTTGGTGCCAAAATACCCAATTAGCACTTTTGGACCATGTAGGAATTTTACAGTACCTGTATATGTTTTTAATCATCGAAACAGAGCACAGTTATTTCCACTTTCCAGTGCTGGAAACCCCATCCCACAAGCAGCCGCCCACCAAGCACACTTTCTGCTAATATGCCCTGCTGACCACTGGCTAAAATTGGCAGGGCATATTAGCATAAAGTGTTTAGGAAGCACTGCGACTGCTCGCTTTAGATGGTGGTTTCCAGCAATGGAAAGTGGAAGTTACGGAGTGCTGTTTGATGATTGAAAACAGATACAGGTATTAAAAAAATATTGTACTGTCTAAAAGTACTAATCAGGCATTTTGGCACCAGCTGGTGAAAGCTGGTAGTTTGTTACTGATCTTTAAAAGCATTATTATACAATGGCAAGAAAGAATCTTGACTGTGATTGGTCAGTTTGGGGCTGGACCCATGGCGTTATCCAGCATAACGCCACAGGTCTAGTCTCAGCCTCACTGTGAACCTGCAGATGATCTTGACCACACTGACCACCTTGACCACACTGACCACCTTGACCACACTGACCACCTTGAGCACATTGAGCATCTTGAGCTTGATTGTTTCATCTGCTCTTAAAAAACAAAAATATTTTCCACACAAAGATCTTTAAAATTATTTTTTAATTCTGTATAACAATGAGCCATTGTATAATAGGGATAATGCACTCCAGGGTGTGTATGCGTTTGGGATAACTCCACACCTGGGGGGATTGGATATGACTGCGGCCTCATTGCTAACCCACCAGGCGTGACATTGTCCCAGCATGACACACACCCTGTCGGCATTATTCTTTAATAATGCTGGCTCATGAGCGTGCTGGTAGTGCTGTCACTTGTGATGCCCAGTGCCCACAACCTAGGTTTGGGAATGAACCTGAGCCATTGGTGATCCAGCCATGGAGGAACGTCAAGCATTTCAGGAATGCTGTCCTCCTCAGGAGGTGGGCTCCAGCATCTACTTCATGATCACCACCTGGGTGACCACAGGCAATGGCACAGGTAGGAACCTGAGCTTTGGGAGGAGACACCGACTGGTTCTGACAGAGCACTGTCACGCTTCTGTGGCACCCATCAAGGGACCCCACGCTGGCATCCCAGGGAACAAGGAGAACAGATGGAAATAGCTGCAGGCATAAGGGATGATGCTAAGGGCAATCTCAGGCCCCAATGTGCTCACTGCCTATCATTTTCTGGAGCTGTGTCATTTGGGGGTGGAGTCTGGACAGTTCCCCACTGCCCCACTCTGGAAGGGAAGTCTGAGGTAAGAGGAGGATTGGGTCAGTGGCAAAGAAGGTGCAGTTGGGGCTGGAGGTCACCTCTACTGCAGGCCGGGCAAGTGTGGTTGAGAAAAATAAAGAGAATGTAAGCAAAACATTAATAATGCACAAATGTACAGTGACAGGGTACATTTTGAGTATACCAAGGTGTCTGATATACCCATTCTGGGCAGGAGGAAAACTCTGCTGTGACTAATATAACATCATGCTGTTTTCCTGGGATATTGCAATTCAGCACTCAAGGCACAGACACAGGTGGCAATGGGAAGGCTTTTAAGCCTGAGGTTCAGTGGGCAGAGCAACTCGTCCTCCCCCATCAGGCTTTAAAATGTCAGTCATCCTGGGCCTTCCAAGGATTCATTTCTCAATGCAGCTGGAGGCTCGGCCCTTCATACTGCCCCTTCTGTTTTCTCCATTTCAGCCTCACAGCATTTCTTTTATTCGGTTTTGGCTCTCGTGGAGCATTTCTCCCTGTCTGCCTTCCTGAAGCAGGTCTTCCTGCTGGTCCCTCCAGCGCAGTGCTGCCTCAGTTTCCTCTGACTTGCTTGCTTGTTCCCCCCTTTCCGGTGTGTGCACTGCCAGTTTCACACATTGCTCGCTGTTATGGTCTGGCTTTCCTAGCCTCACTCGACCTGCGCCTCCTTGTGTTGTATTTGAGGTCCCCTATGCTGTTTTCTCCTGCATAGCGCCGACTGTCCTTCCTTCCTCCTGCGCACTTGCCTTTCGCCACTGGCACTAATTCATTGCTATGGCTTCCCTTTCCTGCCTCATGCTTTCTATTTGGCCATTTGTGGTCTTTTGCTCATTTCTCCTTCTTGTCGTCTTCATGAATTCCCCTCCTATTTATCCTCACTTTGCCTCGATTTCCTGCTGTTCTTATTCTTGTTCGTATTCTTTCTGGATGCACGTGTATTCACTCATTGACTGCAGCTGTTAGCCGTGTCTCATCAACACCTCTCCATGGCCTGCTTTTTGGGGACATATTCCTGTTTCATTAAGCGAGTGGGCCAATCTGTCCATTTACTTTTCATTGGAATATCTGTGATCTGATCTTTGCTGCTAAGGGTTTGGGCGGTATGTTTACTCTTCCTTGCTCTTTCTATCTCTCTCCCGTTAGTTCTTTCTGCATTCTCAGGCGGTTCAGCTACCTTTCGCCCTTTGCTTTCCATCTTTCAACCCCAACAGTGATCTGCTGCCTTTCAGATATAAATTAAAAAGAAAAAGAAAAAACTGCATCTGTCAGCCTATGCTGTGCTCGGTTTCTTTGTGTGTGCCTTCTTAGCACCATGCAACCTTCTTACTGGTTGAGAGGTTTAGTTCTGCCTGCTTTCTGTCTCAGTTGTTTCTTTTATTTTCATCCCTCATTCTGATCACCTCATTTCTCTCTTGTACCTGCTGTTCCACTTCCTTCCGGCATGCTATTCTGGCACCTTCACTCTGCCTCCCCGAATCGCTTTCTCCCCCCTCGTTGTTTTGCATTACCCTACTGCTTTCTTTGGCTCCTGTCTCTCCCAGTTTAGCTCCTCCCACTTCTGGGACCCTCCAGGAGTCCTTCCATCAGAGTCTTTGCCCTTCATGACTCCTTGCTCCTGGTTCTGCCGTGCTGTGCCTTCTCTATTTCATCCTGCCTGTGCCCTTTCCCTCTTTCCTCCCTATCATGGGTGCTTGCCTTCCTTCCTCATCCAGTACTTTCTTTTGGGTTTCCCCTATCCTGCATTGCCTTCCCTATTCATGTCTCCCTCTTACTCTAGTCCGTCTGGTGTCCTGGTGCCAGAGTCTGATTCTCCTTCCTTCGGTCCGTCATCAGGGTCTCATCCTTCCCCAGCTTAAGTGGCGTACATCTCCTTGGATCTTATGCTACTTCATCATCAGAACTCTGGTTATAGTCATTTCAGTCTTCTCCTGACCGCATCTGGATATCCTTGCTCATCTGACCTTCATGTGGATCTATTTCATTGCATCGACTACTATCCCTCCTTGAATCGCTGCCCATAGCTGATATCCCTCGTGCATTGGACCTCTACATGGGTCTACTCCTTCACATCGACCACTCGAGCATAGCCCTCTGGGTCCATGCTACCTCCTCAACCTGCTCATCTATTTACATCGCTCAATCAGTAAACCTCTCATCGAATCCTATGCTACCTCATCGAACTGCTGCTCTCCTGCAGTTCTCATTACCATCCAGTCTTCTCATGCCCGCCTCTGGGTATCCCTCGCTTATCTACCCCTCGCTCATCCAGCCTCTAGGTAGGTCTTTTCATTTATCTCGACGCTCCTCCCTCCGTTCTACTCCTTCTCTGATCTGTGCTTTTTTTTCCACCATCCTGCCACCACCTTCCCTAATCGTATCCTTCTCTTTAGCCAACAAAAAGTCCTTAATCAAACATCTTTCAGCCTGGAGGAAGGCGACCTAGGCCTTGGATCCCCAGAGGTTTCCTCCTCAAAGGGTTTTCCCTCTCCTCCGTGCCAGTGGTCATAATATTAGTTAGGGTTATTGCTTTCTTAGGTTCTTTAGTTAGGTTCCGCTGTTGGATGGAGTCGGATGGTGGCCCAGGCTGTTCCCTCTCTCCTTAGGAAGTCCACCCTTATTCATCTTCTCAGATTCCTTTCATTCATCATCCTCACCTTTCATCATGTTCTCCTGTCATTCCTACCTCGTCTGTCACATTTATTTCCAGTCTAGATGTCTTCTACTTCTCCCTTCTTGATGCTCAACACCGATTGGGTATTCTTTTGGACTTCTTCCTGAACTACCTTTAGCCAACGGAATCATTCAGACCGGCACCTGGGGAATCCTCCTCTATGGTTTCTTGCATCGTACCCTTACAGGGTGGTATATCTCATGGATAGAAGCCTATAGCCACAATGTAATCAAGTCACAAAACATCATCTCATCCAGTTGCGTAAGCACAATTGCATGGGAAGGCTTTTAAGCCTGAGGTTCAATGGGCAGAGACTCTACATTGCTCCCCATCAGGTTTTAAAACAGCAATCATCCTGGGCCTTCCCAGGATTCATTTCTCATTGCCCCACCATCCACCCCTCCTCCTCCAGCAGCTCGTCTCTCTTACCTGTAGGCTTCTCCCTAAGCTACCTTTAGACAGTGGAATAATTCCCATAGCACTTATGTGGGAACCCTCCTCTAGGGTCCCTTGCATCATACCCTACAGGGTGGTATATCCCATGGATAGAGGCAAATAACCACAATGTAATCAAGTTGCACAAGCATCATCTCATCCAGTTGTGTAAGCACAATTGAAATTATAGTTTACAATTCACATTTATGCTTCCGTCTCAGGCATGGCCCTCTTCCTCTGGGTCAACCCAGCCCCACCCCTGCATCCCTGCCGCTTACCTCACTTCCACCTTTAATCCATGGGCTAAATCCCTTTGGTGGGGCCTGGCAAAGCTTGACTCTCACCTCCAAACTCCTCCTGGGTGAGGAGAGAGTGGACAGTGGCAGGGGCCCAGGCTGACACACCTCCCAAATCATTCTGTACTAGCCAAGGTGCTTCCTTGCTCTAGGTGTGCCCATCACTGGTAGGTTAGTGCATTAATAGCTCCAGGCTCATGCATGCAAAGTGTGTTTGAGAGCCAGCCCATTGGTGCAGCACTAGAGCTACCACTCGTGATGCCAGTGACCTGAGTTCGGGAATGATCTTGTGTAACTGGGGCCAGCTGGTGGGAGAGGATTGAGCATCCCAGAGATGCTAGCCTCCTCTGGGGATGGAAGGTTCCGTTCTCCACTGCAATACTACCACCTGGGTGATCACAGGTGGTAGTGCGGCTGAGAGGGATGGAGGACATTACTGTTGGTGATTGGGTGGACACGTGCATGGGTGCACATGGGCTCACATTGACATCCATGCAGGTGACATCCCCAGGGAGAAAACCAAGGAAAATGGCCCTCCTTGCCTCCATGATAATAGCTTGCGAGAGCTCCCTGGCCTCAGTCTCTCACCAGATCACGCGCCTGCCTGATGAAATGCAGAATTTTGGGGTATCACCCCACCCTGACCCTGCCTGGGGCAACAGCCAGAGCACCACTTAGGTAGGTGACAGCGATTGGGAGGCTTGGGGGTTGCTCATGAGGCCTGAGGATCCTGGAGGGCCAGAGAGACAGGGGCATAAAAACAGAAATTACAAAAGTGCCTTGAGCAGAGCCCAGATATTGCACCTCCCCTTTGTACCTCTGTTGCACTGCTACCGTGGTCGCCTCAGCTTGCACTGCTGTAACAGAGGTGACTACACATCTTCCCCAGAAGTAGGGAGAGTCCTCTGGAATGCTTGATTTTCTGTCCCCAGCTGACTGCCAGCATCCAAGGCTCGCTACAAACCCCTTACTGGCATTGCGAGCAGTAGTGTTACTGCTGTGCTGATGGGCGGGCCAACAAAACATCAATTTAATGGCACTCAGACATTATTTCTTTTTATAAAGAGTATTTTGTTATAAATGCACCTCCACATAAATAACACCAAGCACATTTTCATATTACAATGGATCTTTGAGTTGTGGGGATGTACTCTGAACTAAGAACAGCCATGTTTCCAGTTGCCCGTTCTCCCATATTTCTTAATCTGAACTTTGTGTATCTCACTAATACTTACTTTTTTTTTTTCACATTTTCTATTTTAGTCTTTGGTAACTGGGTAAGGCCCACTAGGCACAAGTGCCTGTTTTCAGGAAGCGACCTGGGAGCACTGGGCAGTTAAGTGACTTGCTCAGAGTCACACAGTATGCAAGTGGAGGTTGTGGAATCAAACTTAGGTCTGGTCTGCTGGATGTATCAAGCTCGTTCACACCTTGTTCTTCTAACCTCTAGGCTAGTCTGCCAGCCAATACAATGTGATTAGAGGTTTAATTTTGCTACCACTTCTAGCATCCCACTAGAGGAAGTTGCCAAAGTTATAAGAGATAATTGGCAGGCACTGTTTTGTAGACAGATCCCGCTTTTGTGCAAATGGACAGGACAACCTCCGAATAATAGTATACAGACGAGCAAAAGAATTTGAAAGGTCATAGGTTACCAGTTACCAACCTGCAAACTAAAAATCCTAGTTGCCTACCAGCTCCAGAGCCAGCAGGTTGTAATCACTGAGGTAACGGTGAGCTTTGTGGTGTTACCTGTGTAAGGCTCCTGTAGGTGGATGCCCTCTCATTTGCCTTAGGGGTTGAGACATCACTACCTAACACCACCACCAAGTTGCCATAGGTTTTGTGATGACTCTTAAGTTCTTTTCTAACTCAACAGAGAGGGGCTGATATCCAATAGAAAAGAAATGCATGGTGCCTCCACCCAGAGAAATATTAAAGTGGGCAAGATGCTGTAACAGCACAGCTCCCTGGGATGCCGTGACCTGCCCGCCTCCTCACTCTGATCACTGTTGCACATCCTGCAGACCCTCTACAAATACAACATTTCCCCATTAGCACACATGGTAATAAGGCTGCAAATAACGGTAGCAAATTTAAACAGCAAAACACAGGTTTTTTAACACCACTGCCACTGCCGAGGAAGAAGGATTATGACAGACTAAACAGTACCAAGACCCAGGTTAAAATGACACAGTCAACCCTTTATGCATCATATCATTTCTAGTAGAAAAACACATTTTATGATTGCTTACTTCCATAAAATTCACTGATATTGTTATTTGTTTTATCTGCTTCCTTTCTTAGTAAAACTGAAAAGCACACCAATGATGTAGTTATACCCAACCTTGTTTTGTTTCAGATCCTTAATCTACTCTTATTGCATACTATCTGAACGTCAGAAACACCACCAAGCAGTGCAGCCACACATGATGCAATGGTCTCCTCTCCTTCCACTGCATCATATATTGCTAGACTGTGTTGGGGGTGTTCCTAAGTCCAGGAAAGAAGCAGGAGGACTTGATCAAGAACTGTAAACAAACACTTAAAATAGAATCAAACTGACCAGCTACATCAGTAAAATCTACAGAATGTGAGCAATTGTAAGGTGTGTTTGTTAAAACAGAGACACTTTGAGGCCTAAAGGAGGTTGACAGTGTCCCTTTAAATGCCCTTTTAGACAGGGCTTTACTTCCATCGCATGCAGGCTGCAGGTAGTCAATCCCTGAGAGTGCATGCCACTGATGGTATTACCTTACCAGTCACTAACAATGCCCAGCTAGGCACAGTAACACTGCTCCCTCCCTCCCATTGTAATATTGTTGACTACAGCCTAATCAGTTCTCCTGTGCTGGATGTTGCCACCCTCTGCCTGGTACCAGGATTACTTTTAAGCACCACAGGAGCTCCCATTCAGCAGTCACTGGGTATCCAGTGCTAAAATGTTATAGCCCATAGATGATGCTGAGCATTTTCTGGCACTAGTGCAGTTAAATTTCAATACAACAATTTAATTTCCCCAAACCCTTCAGGCCATACAATACTATAGGATGGGGACAAGTACCCTACTTGTCTGTATACTTTTCTAATTATCCAGATCGTATCTCTAGCGTGACTGTGCATACAGATTAAGCTAGCAACCACTCCCCCACTACTTGCAGCTGGACAAATAAATTCAATAACCCCCAACCTCTCTACAGTAGGGTGTTAAATGTGGACACCATGAGCCACTAAAACAGCACCTGCTGAAACTTAACTGGTCCTTACTAGACACCACAGAAGATATCAACCTAGCCCTGGAACATTTCATTAATCAATTCAATGCTGCTTGCGATATTCATGCTTCCTTAAAAAGATGAAACTCCATGGCACTGTAAACCTCTGAACTCATTACTAGGATGAAACTCAGAGATCACCTCTGGCACCACATAAGAGCCATGGGCAAGCAAGTGGATGTACAAGAATATAAAAATGCCAGGAACTAATGCACACGGGTAATCCACCTTGAAAAAACAAATACCATAGGGAGGTGCTCTCTAACACCTGGGGAGACAGTAAGAACTTCTGGAATAACATAAAAGATGTGACAGGTAAAGATCTGAAGATGGCGCCCACCCTGCTCAACATCAATGGAGCCCCTACACTTGACCTAGCTAATCATAGCAAATAATTTCAACAATGCCTTCACTGACCTGGGCAGTGTCCTCCCCTGACGTCTTTGAGCATACCACCCCTGCTAGTGCTCACTGATCTGAAGATAAACTCCCAGCTTCTCCCCTTTTTACTTTACAAAGGTCCTGCAGTATCTGGCTAGCAAATACTTAAGCAAAGTGCTAGGAAATCAAGGCATAGTGGTGATTCCTTAGACCTCAAATTTGTTGCCCTCACCCTTGAAGAAACACTAGTATCCTTCACAAAGATCGTGACCCTCTCGCTAAGCCTGGCACAATTTCCCCAAATATGGAAATTAGCCCTAGTAACCCCATACATAAAAATGGAGATCGGGCTGCACACTCTAATTATAGACCTCTGTCAATCCTCCCTTGTCTAAAAGCGCCAGTACATAGTTGATGATCAGCTGGTGGACTACCTTGAAAAATACTCAATACAATGCCCACAGCAACGTGGCTTCAGAAAAGGGCTTAGCAGCACTACAGCACTGTTGGAATTCACTGGTTTCATTCATCAATCACTGGCCAAAGGTTAATTAATAGGTGCGGTTTACATACATCTTACAAAGGCCTTTGATACTGTTAACCATACACTACTACTTCAGCAACTGACTTCCATTGGTCTGTCCACAGATACGATGCACTGGTTCAAAAGTTATTTGAAGACCACTCTCAACAGGTTAAAATAGCCAATGTCATCTCTGACCGGCAGCTCGTCTGCTCTGGAGTATCAAAGGGCTCTATATTGTTACCACTCCTTTTTAGCATCTTTCTCCCCTACTCCTCCCTACTCTGCCACCAATGTGTCCTCTTTTATGCAAATGACGCTGTCATCTATACCGCAACCTTGACCCGAAGCTACTGGAACACCACCTACAGCTCAGCTTTGAGGAAGTGGAGGATTGGTCCAATAAACACAAACTGGTCCTGAAGTACAAAAACAAAATTCATACTTTTCAGCAGCTCTACTTAATAAGCACATAGCAAAGGCACAAACTGAGGAAAAGATAGCCAACTCGGTTAAGAGTGGGATAAAACCTTTTATAGGTATATCAGGGAGCATTGAAAGACAAAGGGAGTGATAGTGAGGCTGAATAGAATGGATGGTAGGTGGGCAGAGAGTGACAGTGAAAAAGCAGGGTTACTGAATGAATACTTCTGTTCAGTATTCACAAAAGAGGAAGTGGGGAGGTGCCTAATCCAATTAACAGAATCACTCTGGAGAGGAGGTCAATCTCAGTCCTTTCATAGAAGAAGGGTTCTGAAAGAACTCCTAAAACTGAACGTGGACAAAGCAATGGGGCCAGATGGAATTCACCCCAGAATTCTAAAAGAATTAAGCAGAGAACTAGTGACACCACTGACTACGCTTTATAACAAACCATGGGAGGATGGTGTGGTATCTGAGGACTGGAAGAAGGCTGATGTGATTCCTCTTTACAAAAGTGGGAGCAAGACAGAGGCAGGAAACTATAGACTTGTCAGTTTGATCTCTGTGGTAGGCAAAGTGATGGAATCACTTCTGAAGGAAAGAAATTGTTAGTACCTAGAGGCCAGTGGGCACAGGACCCAAGGCAGCATGGGTTTTCAGCGGAAGGTCATGTCAGACAAATCTAATTGATTTCTTTGATTGGGTGACCAAAGTACAGTAGACCAGGAGGGGGCTGTGGATGTGGCCTACCTAGACTTTAGCAAGGCATTTGACACAGTCCCACACAAAAGATTAGTAGTCAAATTAACCAGCCTTGGAGTGGGTCCCAGGGTGGTAACCTGGTTAAAACACTGGCTGAACAACAGGACACTGAAGGTAATTGTAAAAATGGAGTCTACTCTGAAAGAAGGGGGGTTACTAGTGAGTACCGCTGGGTTCAGTACTGGTCCAGTCCTTTTAATGTCTTTATAAGTGACATTGCAAGAGGACTGGAAGGAAAAGAATGCCTGTTGCAGATGACACAAGATCTGCAACAGGGTAGATCCCTAAGGAGGCATGGAAAGGATGAGAAGGGACTTGGCAAGGTTGGAGGAATGGTCAGAAGATGGCAGCTTGGATTCAATGCAAAGAAGTGCAAGTAATGCACCTGGGAAACAAAACCCAGGGAAGATTACACAATAGGGGAGGTAATAACAAGAACAAAATGGAAAGGGACCTAGGGTAATCATATCAGATGACTTTAAGGTTGGCAAGCAATGTGAGAAGGCAGTATGGAGGGCTGGGGGATACTGGGATGTATAGGAGAGGCATCACCTGCAGAAAACAGGAAGTTGTTATCCCCTGTACAGACAGTTGGTGGAGACCCCATGTGGAGTACTGCATTGCAGTTCTGGAAACCCCATCTCTGCAAGGACATAGACAGGATGGAGGCAGTTCAGAGAAGGGCAACTAAAATGGTGCAGGGTCTGCAAGAGAAGCCATCGAGGAGAGGCTAAAGGAGCTTAATATGTATACCCTTGAGAAATGGAGGGAGAGGGGGACATGATAGAAATGTTTAAGTACCTCAGTGGAATCAACAAAGTCCAAGAGGTAGTACCTTTCAGAAAAAGAGATGTGAAAGAATAAGGGACACAATTTGAAGACAGAGGGGACGGCTCAGGGGCAATATGAGAAGTATTTTTCACAGAGAGGGTGGTGGACGCATGGAACAGCCTTCCTGAGGAGGTTGTGGGGCCCTAAAACTGTGGGAGAATTCAAGAATGCATGGGACAGACATAAGGCAATTTTGTGGGGTAGGAAGAAATAGGCTGTTGGTTAAATAGGATCTGCAGCTTATCCTGTAGGTAGGAAATGGGCAGACTAGGTGGGCCAAGTGGTCCTTATCTGCTGTCAAAGTCTATGTCTATGTTTCTAAGCACTTCCCATAAGAACCTGGCATTTTGAAAGACTGTAAGGATGATGGAGAGTTACTTTAAGTAATAACCTGGTCATTAGTTGGTGTTAATGGTTAATAGTAAAAAAAAGATGTACCTAGATCTCTTAATACTATAACACAGAGAGGAATGATGAGATATCATGTGTTTATGGATTTCTAGCTTGTCATCCTACCTAAGGATGTATTAACTGTGTAAAATGTATGTACATTGGGATGTGCTTGAAAACTGTGAGCTATAATAAAACAAGTATGTTTCTAGCACAAACCCAAGCCTAACCATCAGAAACTGCCTGGGCATCCCACTGAACAAATCCATCAATTCGAATATCTGAGGGTAACTTTGGACAGCTCCTATCTTATGCCCTGCACATTGACAATGTTGCCAGGGCTGTCAGTATAAAGATTGATTTACTCCACAGACATAAGCACTGCCTGATGCCTGAAACCCTCAGACTTGCAATATATAGTTCTGTCATATCTATTATTGACTACGGTCTAGCCATCAACGGCTCTGCCTCCACTTCATCTCTCCATAGGATTTCCATGGCACTAAATAAGGATTGCAGATTTGTCACTGGTGCACACGCCTCACTCACACATGCGATCTGTATGCCCAAACAGGTTGGCTTCAGCTAAGCCGAAGGATTCAATACCAAACCTGCTTGCTAACTAAAAAAACACCTCTTGGGCTCTTGCCTTCAGGTGCTGAAAACCTTCTAAGCCCCACTGCAGTTCTCAGCACACTTGAAGCTCAGCTAATCAACTTCTCCTTGTTCCAAGATGCGGATAACACAGGGACAATTATAATTTGCTTATAAAGCACCTCTTTAGTTTAGTTTATTTGACATTGCAGCCAACACCAAAGAATGAGGGCAGCTGAAGTTGTCTACAACAAGCAATCACAAGAACACAAAATTACACAACTTTTTTTAAATAATCCTTAAAACAAAACAATAAAAAATAAATTATAGTACACAATATATGCACACATAAATAATATTAACAGAAATTTAAAAATTAAATAAAGAATGATGTCTGGTACACAAATCTTTGGTTTAACACACTTCTCAGAGATACATCGACCTTACAAAATTAGGTCCATACAAACAGATGCTCAAGTCAGCAACTCACGGCTAATAGTTTCTGTGACTGCTTCACGAAGCTAACACCACCTATGGGTAGGCCCCACCATCGTGCTCCCACTTTCACACTTTAATCAAGTATAGCCCTTCTCCTTCCTTTCTTTGCCCTTATCCCTCCTATTCCCACCTTCCTTCATCTTTACTTGCCACCCTTCTCCCCTCCCCAGCACTCCTCACCCTCTCTTTGTATCAGTATCCTGCTCACCCTATATGTATTCAGTACAGGTTTGACAAGGCCTTTGGCTGTCTTCTATTTTGAGTTGTCTTCATTACCTTCCTCCTCCTTCTTCTACATCTTGTTCACCTTCCAATCCATAGGTTTGCTTTTTGCAATGTAAAGGCATTACTGCTAGACTGTTTTTTGTTAGAAACGTATTGCTAGATAGTTTTTGTTAGAAACTTAGTATTTTGCTCTCTTTTGTATGTTTGTCACCCTTCCCCACTAACATGGAACCTCTGTAAAGAGCTACTATGTGCTCAGAGGTATTTTAATCCGAGGCTGAATAAAGAAATACAATTCAGGGTTTTAAATAGTTGATTAGCAGTTTTTTTTTGGGACAATACTAACTGTACAGGAAGCATTTATATAGGTTTTCTAGAAGTGTTATGTTTGTTAAACACAGTGAGGCAAGTGTTATGCATTTTCACAATATTTTAGAACTTTTATGAGCAAAATGCTAATCAATTTTAGAGTTAAATAAAACCCTGCAATTGCTTAAATGGCTTTTGAACTTCTAAAAGTGAAGTATTTGTAATTCAGGTCAATGGCTAACTTGCAAACAAAACTACAACCAGCTGTAATCTCCTGAGACAGGGCAAGCCAGAAGTTACTCATGGTTCCCCAGTGGATGGCAAAGACTGTCTATGCAGGCCACTGGCACTCTGATCTCTTTGGCACCTCTGGTTCTGACTGGCTCCCTCCTTAGACTCTCTCCACCTTTCTCAGGAGTAGGTTCTCAATTGTTGTCTGGACTGGTTGCTGCTCTCTCGTTCTTTCTGTCTACTGTTGGGGTCTGGGCTTGCCTACACATGTTTCAGCTTCCAAAACATAGGCCAATGGCAGACCGACACCTGGCTGTAGTGCCTGTTGTGGGACCTGGACCAACAGTCTGGACTTCAGTCAGTCACTCTCTGCTGGCTCTTCAGCTTCATACATTCGCTGGCTAGTGCGCAGTTGCTGCTATCTTACTTCGCTGGAACTCAGTAGCTTATTTGGGTGTTTTTCCCCAGGCCCAAGGCCCAATAAGGCACAGCTTGAACTCTACTTCCAGCAGTAGGTCCTTTCTCCTTGAGCTCTTTCTCTGATCTGCCAGCCTGCAACACAGCCCTCCTTTTATCAGCACTCCTTCAAACCAGCTTCCATTGGTTCATCTGACTGTCCTCCAAATCTTCACTGCTCTATAGGTCTGTGAAAGGGCACCAGAAGTCACAGTCCTTGCCTTTCCCAGAGTCCACCAGCAGCCTGCAATGTGTCCTGCGATAAAAAAGTCAGAACCTTTACATACCATTTATGAGCCTGTTTCCCCAGAAAATAGCAGGAAATTGATGTATGTTTGGCCAGTAAGAAGCTGCTGGACAGGGCCAGTTAAAAGCTGGGATGGGTGGAATGGTCTGATGGGACCCCCAACAGTAGGACCAGGGAGGAAGGCCATCCTCCCCAGGACACATATACAGCTCTGTCAGGACCCAGAGTGGCAGAGCAGGCTACAACATGGGGGCAGGGCTTCCCAGAGCCCATTCTTCATTTTTCCACCTGTTCTCCCCGGACTCATGGATGTGCAGTGAGTCCGATGTGCAAACTCCACCTCCCGTGGAGACACCGCTGGGTGCTCTGAATGTGGGGTCCCTCCCACCTATATTATGACTTCTCTGTGCCATCACCCAGATTCCACCAGGTGGCAGTGAGCAGCGAGCCTGACAGCCCCTCCCCAGGGAGGAGACCAGTTCCATGGACTCTCAATCCTCCCTCCCTGGCCAGCTGCCGGCCCGTCCACTTCAAACCTGGGTGCGTTGCTGAGGTAGGAGATAAGATGCTCAGTGCCTCAGCCCTCCATACCACTAGGCTGGCTTCTTAGTGCTTTTTCAGGACTTTAGTTAAAAGAAAATCTCCTCTCTAGCTTCCAAACCACCGCTCCCTCTCCATCAAAATGTATTTTTTCCCTTTTCCAGCTTTCACAATTGCCGTTCATATGCTCCATCATGCAATGCTACAAGTGTGCATGCTTGCAGTTCTGCTGTGGTGTGACTGAGGAGAGTGTGAGAGCAGGCAGTCAGGCAAGAAACAGCAGTGGCACAGGCGCATGCACAGGTCTCAAGTGAGGCCTGATCAAAGGTTAATTTGTAATAGATGCATTGGGCACCTGTGGTTGTGTTAGCAAGTGGATCGTCAGGTGTGCATGGCTGTAGGGGTATCAGCAGATGGGAGTAGGGGGTGGGCCAGGGGTTATTTATTTGGGACAGTGTGAACAACAGTATATGGAAGGAGAAGGTAGGGTTATTTATTCTGTGACAGGGCGGGTAATGTGTATCAGCAAATTAGATGAAGGTTTTTATTGGGACAGGGGCATCAGCGGATGGGAGATGGGGTAGGGGTATTTGTATTGGCACAAGGTGAGTATTAGCAGATTGGGTAGTATGTAGTGTCATTCATATTGGGATATGATGGGTTTCAGCAGTTGGGAGGAGGGATAAGCGTATTCATCTTTGGACAGGGTGAGTACAAGCTGATGGGAGAGGGGTAATGGTATTTGTATTGGGACAGGGTGGGCATTTGGCAGATGGAAGGAAAGGGTAGCGGTATTCATATAGGGACAGTGTAAGTATCAACAGTTGGGAAGACGGGGTGGAGGTATTCGTATTTGGACAGGATAAGTATAAGCTGATGTGAGGAGGAGGTACAGTAGGGTATTTGTATTGGGACAAGCTGTGCATCAGTAGATGGGAGGAGGGAAGGAATAGTCATTCTGGGACATGATGAATATCAACGAAGGGGAAGGATGCAGTGGTATTTGTATTAGGAAAGGCTGCACACAATGTGACAGAGTGTACATACTAGGCCAGTAGGGATTCAGCAGACAGGAGGGGAATCAAGGATGTTCTGCATACTGGGAGGTGAGGGTGTCATCAGATGGGAGGAGGGATATACATAATTATTGGGGCAGGAAGGGGGCTTGTGATTAGTTTAATCAGATATGGCATACCCTGTACACAAAGGTAAGGCAAAAGAACACATGTTTATTCTCTCGACTATCAGGCAAACACAGAGAATGAAGCCAGAAAAATTATTCATTCTCAGTGCTTTGCTGTATTTGTGATTATATTCAGGAATTTTAATTTCCTAAAGGTTTTATGCCCTGTACACTACCCCGCCTTCCTCGGATACCCTCCATGAGCGTCAAGACCCCACCTTAGCTTGCTCTCTGCACTTCCCATGGAGCCTTGGATTGACCCCTATAAGGAGTGGAGGGTGAGGGTATAAAACCATGTTCAAGCCATTTGTCGGTGGCAAGTTGAGGAGGTGGAGAACCTCTTCATTTCCCAGTCATGACAATTTCATCATTATGACTCATTATTAATTTGTTAATTCTAGCCTCTGCACTATTTGTGCCCTAGAACTACACACAAATACAAGTCCATAAATACTGTTGTTGGCACCAGCCTTGTGCCATTCTCTAGGGGTGGTAAAGTGTTACTGGGGAAGGCTTAGTGAAAGAAGAAAAAGTTTAAACTGCAAGCTGGCAGATTTTTTCTTTCTAAGGGCCCCCTTTCTTACCTTCACAATGTTTTTTTTTTTTCGCACCGCTGTCCACCGTAATTGTAATCTTATGAAGTGTACTGTATTGTATTAATGCCCAGGACCACCTTGAAAATGAGCTTGCTCAATGGTGTTTATGCCTGGTTAAATAAAGTGATTGATTGATTGACTGATTACTAACTCTCCTATACAGTGTACTTTTGTGCTACTGTCAGGCCAGTGGCTCTAAGGGGCACCTTACTGGCCCTTCTGGTGATACCATACTGGGACCACTGGTAGGTAAGTGCGTACTGTGGCACTAAATTTTGGGGTACAGTACTGCACATTTTTTTACTTTTTATTTATAAGTTTTGTACAAAACATTCAATAATTCTGCACAGAGGGATACATAGATAGATAATTCGAGATCATCCACTTAAAAAGGATTAATTAGACACCCTCTCATAAGTTTACAACACTGGGAAATTACTGGTATTAAAATAGAGAAACAGCAAAATATTTAGGATGGCTTATAACAGCATAGAGCAGAATAGGGATATAAGTATGCAAATACAAAGAGTGATGCCATCTATTGCTATATTGGCTACACACCCACAATATCCCACATACGTTATATAACTAATGACTAGTAAGGATTAATTCCCCAAGGATGAGCCTCTAACTAGAACTGTAATAGCTCATATAAAATTAGAGTCAATAAAACTATGCAGTTAAATGGACCCTGCTGAAAAAAAAAAATAATGCAGAGTATTAATATTACCGCTTATAAATTCAAAATGGGAAACAGAGAACTTAAGAGTGCAGTCCAACTTGAGAAGTCCTTAACCATCAATGAAAGTAATACATAAAGTCAGAGTTTCAAAGTTCAATAAGCACTTTGAAGGAGAGCCTCGAGTTGTACTCACTATCCCCATAGGAATCACCCTCCCTCTGGTGCATCCTCGTCCGATGAGTTCTCCTCAGTTCCATTTAGTTCAGCCTCGATCTTCACTTGCAGTTTGCAGGCCTCCAAGGGTCACTGAATAAGTATGTATGGCCCTTCAGTGTACGCTCAATTTAGCTGGCAAAAATAGTAGATGCTGGATCTTGAGGGTCCTCAGCATGGCACGCACCCAATCAAAGGTTTTTCTGCACTGCCTGGTCGAATATGATCTCTTGGGAAATAAGACAGATCTGCCTCTCAAAACGAAGATATCTTTTATGCTTAGCAATTGTTAAGATCCTGTACCATACTCCCACTCCAGTGCACACCACAAGGAAAGTCCACGTTCCCATGGCAGTCACCCCAGCTCGACAAGGAATAAAACAATATGCTTTTTAAGGGCTGGTGGGGTTCCTTCTTGGACAGCTCAAGTCAGAATCTGTGGTAGCATGGTTTGAATAAAAGATAGAGGATCCTATCCTCAGACTGAATGGGAGACCGATGATTGAATATTGCTTTCTCTTGCTAAATTCTCCACATTTTCCAGTCATTGGTGCAGCAGAGAGTTTTCTTTTACCAATTTAGCTGTTGGGTCCATATACTTGAGAGAAGCCCCTTTGACCCGTTGCACTGTCCATTCAAATTCATCCACACCAGTCTGCCGTGCATTTACTCGGGAATAAGAACACCCAGCTTTTTATCCATGTCCTTTATAGTTTTAACCAATTGGGCTAGTCGCGGAGTTTACTGTGCTAAGGGACACCTCTTCCGAGTCAGCACCTACTGCCTGAGGCCTTGTCTGACTGTTCGGCCCACCACCTTGTGGAGAGTCATCTTTGCTTGAAAAATGTGCTGATGAAGCTGCATTCTGCTGTTTGCCCATTCTTTGCTTCTAACATAGTAGAGGCTAGTATAGAATATGAAGGGCATCAAAAAATAAACATTTAGTTTATTATTAAACTGGCTCAAATCCTCGGGAGCTCTAGAAGGAAGCATCTGCTCCAGTCTGCTGTCAAGCCACACCCCCAGTATTACACATTTACCATCAGTTCTCTCACAAAAATGCAGGCCATGTACATAAAGTGGGTGGTTGATCTACAAAGCCAAAGTCCCCAGTTTTAGGGTACCTGTCAAGGGGTACATTTGTTTAATGCTAGGTGGTCACCACTGGGCATAAATACCAAGTGTATGTTAAATGAGTTTACATGCCAAATAGATTATATACCTGCATAATAAGGGCGGTTTCTTACACTACCTCCTATTCAGTAGCTGTGTTCCTTCCCCAAACCAGGAGTTAATATTCAGGGACAGCTCCAGGTCTTGACTGACTCACAGTTGAATAGTGTAATACAATACAACAACTTATTTGTTCAGACTTGGCTGATTTATATAATAATTGCCTAATGCAAGAAGCACACCAAACAGTGAGAGCGAAGCAGTGAAGGTATTTTTATTCAAGAACTGGTATGCGTGTAACATACAAAGTAGAGACAAATTAGTCTTAAAATGTTGATTTCAAATATTAATGCAAATTTGGGGAGTAGGCTGGGCATGGTTCTAGAATACTGTTACTGACTCTGCACAGACTTAGCAGTGCCTGATAGAATAATTCAAGGTCCTGTAATATTGCTGAGAGTAATTTTTGTGCATAAAGGAAAGGAAATCTATCAGGATTTGTGCTGTCTTTAGATCTAGAAAGCCTATGACAGACTGTCACAAGATTACTTCATCATTATGAAAAAATATGGGTTTTCATACACTTTCATATATAACACCCCTGTGAGGTATGCATATTAAATGGGAAAAAGTGTTAAGTATGGGCCATCAGTTAAAGGTTAGAATTGCTTTTTGCTGTGCTGGTGGGAGCTCTGCAGGTCAGAGGTCAGCCAAGCGTGCTCAGGAGTTATAAACCTGGAATTTTGGTGCCTTGGGTGATGTGCAAGGGGAGATGAGGTGAGCACGAGGAGAAATGCCGGGAGGCAGTAGAGTGAGCGGAGCCATCTGCCTGCTCTCAAATAAAGCTGTTTGCATGTGGCATCAAAAACCATCCTCACGGAGGACATGGCCATCAGGTTTTCCATCCATAAAGCCACCTCAGAGGGTTAATGTCCAGAGTGCGGTATGGCTTCTTTGTGTGCTCCACGGTTCTGGGACTTTAGAGGAATGAGAGAATAGAGAAGGAATGGAAGCGAAAGAGAGAGAGAGAGAGAGAGAGAGAGAGAGAGAGAGAGAGAGAGAGAGAGAGAGAGAGAGAGAGAGAGAGACTTTGCCCTGGAGTAGATATGCCAACCCAGTTGTGGCAGCTCCAATGAGCAACATGAAGTATGTGAGGTCACAGCCATGCCCAAGTATCTGGGAGCCAGTCCAGGAAGAGAAAAGCCAGTTCAGCCAGGGGTCTCGTGGAAGCGGACTAGAATCAAAAGCCATGAGTCCAGTATGCCCTCCGGGAAGGTGCTGGTCTGTGGGGACATCTGCCTGTGTGCAGGATAGAGTCACTCACTAGGGCCAGCCAATAAAGTGATCCAGTGGTTGGGAAGTAGAAGTTTCGACCTAGCTGGAGAGAGAGATCAAGATTTGAGAGCCAGAATGTGAGGCAAAGATAGTGCCTGCTGCTGTTTAAGGTCTTTGGGCCCCATGGGAACTGCTGCCTAACTTTACTTGTGGTCTTTGTGGCCCAGAAGTAAATTGCCTAGAAATCAGTGGGTCAGCTCAGCCACAAAATGTATCCGCTATTCCCAATGTAAGGAAAGGGGGTTACTATGGGGTACCACAGGGTTCAGTACTGAGGCTGATCCTCTTTAATGTCCTTATAAGTGACATTGTAGAAGGAGCCAGAAGAAAAGTAGCCTCTTTGCAGATGACACAAAGATCTACAACAGGGTTGATACACAAGGGAGGAGGTGGAAAGGATGAGAAGGGACTTGGCAAGGTTGGAGGAATGGTCAAAGTATGGCAGCTTAGATTCATTGCAAAGACGTGCTAAGTAATGCACCTGGGAAACAAAACCCAAGGGAAGAGCACACAGTGGGGGTTACTAACAACAACAAAATGGAAAAGGACCTGGGGTAGTCATATCAGATGACCTAAAGGTAGGCAGGTGTAACCCTCACCCCTGCCTTTTTACCAAAATGACAGGTGGCATGCTGTTGAAGCTGACAGCAGTACCTGGTGGGGACCTGGGTTCGGGAGGATGAGGTTACTCGGCACATGGGGACCTAGGTTTGGCTACTCTGCACAGGGGCACCAAGTAAATCTGAACACAGGAAGCAATAACTGTAATGTCCAGAACCAGGAATGGGATTCTTCATGTGGCTTTTATTGACATACTAGCTGAATAAAACAAAGCATAGATGGACTCCCATGGGGCTACATTTCCTGGTAATGCAGATTAGAGACTACAACGTGGTCCACTGGAAGAATGAACTAATTATACTGTTTTCAGGCTCTGGACCCACCAGGCACACAGCCTGGACTTGCACGCTTTGGGTACACAGCCTGACTGGCCCGGCTCCCGCTGGCCACTTGATTCCAGTCCATTGGAAGAATGAACCAATTATCTTGTTGTGGCTCCCACACCACTAAGAGTCTCGCGACTCCTAGACAGATTTCTTCCTTACTTCCTATGACTCCCCATCTCACAAAGAGAATTCTTCTTCACTTGTTGTGGCTCCCCACACCACTTAGAGTCTCGCGACTCTGAGAGATTTTCCCTTTGCAACCCCGTCTGGGTACTTCCCTCATCACTGGCCAAGTGCATGAGGCAAAGTAGCAACCACAGCAGAAATCCATAGAGGTGGACCTGGTTACTAAAGATGGGGTGTGCCACCTCCAGCTCCCACAGCCCATACCTGGCCATTTCTCTGGAAAACTGAAACTTCGAATGTAGATTAAATGGTAGATGAACTGTATCGCATCCCTCTACAATTTACTTGAAATCACACAGCACTCTAGCATTTGACACTACTCCATTTGTTTGACCTAGTCCTATAGGCTTCCCAAATTGAAGCTCAATTCCTAGATTTCTTCACATGTCCCAAGCTGAAGAAACACATTTTTGCCCTCTCATGTTAGAGCAAACACTCACCCTTTAGTTGCAGGTGCCCCACAGGCGAATCACAAATCTTCCAACTTTCCAAAACAAAGGCTGAACTGAGCTGGCAGCTTTTCTTCCTCCTGGCAGAATTAAGAGGATTGCCCCAGGAATCTGCATGGGATCTTACATCCCCCTGGAGGAGGGCACTGAGACCAGACAGTGGTCTCCATCACTTGACACTGATTCCTTCTTACTTGAAGGTAAACTGGAAACTGACTACTCCTTACTTGAAGGACAAACTGGAACTGACTAACTACCTTTGAAAACTCCCAGCGTCCTATCTAACTCCCTCTGCTGCAGATTCCAATGCAGCTTATGCAGCTCGAAAGTTCTATTGGTGATGTCATCCCTCAGTCTCAGCTGAGACTGAGAACAGAGAGTAGACAGTGTAAACCCATTTAACTGGAGTTTCACAAGCTGCCTTCCTGCCTACCACTAGGTCTTACTGGGATTCTAGTAACCCGGGTAACAAAGGGTTACACTCACCCTTGACCAGGAAAATGACTGTCTGCAGTCATTGATTTACCGAGCCTTAAGCCATCCCACCCTATGTGCTATCTGCAAGGGGGTGATCAGGCCCTCCTACCATGTGCAAGCACAGGCAGGCAACTAAGGGCCTAAAGGCCTGTAGCTGACATATCAGCCTCTACACTATCCACTTACTATGGACACCCAGTGGCTCTGGTAGAACCATCCAGAGCATAGCCCTGATAGATCAGCACTGCGGTCCCTACTGCAGGTCAGGGCCACAGCCTGTCTATCCCCCTAACCCTCTAGGGAAAACCTATCTGCCTCTAACATAATATTCCCAAAACAAAAACAACCTGGGGACTCTCCCGACCTTGGGCAACCTGCAACCACACACCATTAAAATATCAATTACTGCCTCCTCCCTACCCCCACCACACACCTGTGGAAGGAAAGGGTTAATACAGCAATAACCATAACAATAACACCACAGTACTTTAAATTTCTACATAAAAGCACTGACGAGGAACTCCGATGAGCCCCTCCTCCTCCTCTTCTGTCTTCTCTTCTGTCTTCCCAGGAACACCTGTAAGAAAAGAAAGACAAACACATGCCCTAATCTGCATACACAGTCTACCTAAACCCCTACCATCAAAACACTGAATAATCCCAAAAGATTTTTTTTTTTTAGAAAAAAGGTAAAAAAACAGTATTTACATTAGATAACTAACGACATTATTTACAATACACATTTTGGGGGATGGAGTGCCTAAAAGTCCCAACTAGTGACCACAATGCCCGAGGCTAGTCCAATAAAGAGTATCTCCCGGGCCGGAGCCAGTGAAGCACAGTTCTAACAGGCCAAAGTCCCGAGAGAGAGTCTTCTTGGACAGTTCACACATTTTGAAGTCTGTGAGTGTAAGGTGTGTACTGCAATGTCATAAAGATAGAAAAGTTCGTACTACCAGCCACTTGTTGTACGAGATTCGCACCAACCTGCACCTCTGCCAAGACTCTCCCTGGCAGCATTTCTTCTGATACAGCTGGGCGGACATCTTCCGGGAACCACACAGGAGGGCACATCTGGAAACAGCTGGGCTGATGTCATCTCTGGAGACGGAACCTTAGAACAGGAACAAAAGAAAACAGCTGGTCCGACGTCATCCGATTACCAGGCGATGAACAGGAAACAGCTGGGATGGTGTCTCTCTGGATCTGAAGTCATCTGGTGGGCCAGTTGTTGGATGCTGGAAGGACAGTACACTGTAGACTGATGAATGTGGGGCACCTGAGTCCTGGATATTCACATTGGCAGATCAATAAGGCACTTCACAGTCTGGTGTGGCAGTATTGACTACCACTGCTTGGCTCTCCTTTTAGTAGGCACGGGCACATTTGCTGGGAGGTCCTTGCACTGAGGCCAATAGTACTGAGGGTCAGGGGCTTGAATTATTACCCCATCTGGGCGCACATAATTCACACAGGGAGATTTCACATCCTTCTCACGTCCACCACTCTCACTCTGTCTATAAACAGTGTCCTGCCTCTCTTCCACTGGGTATACTTTCGTGGAACAGTCTATTCTTTACATACTTGTTGGCCCCAGGATGCACACTTTTCATTGCTTCATCCCAGATCCAGGACTTCCTGCAGTCCTCAATCTCCTCCCAGACTTTCCGAGGAAAGGTAGGAAAGGTCATACCATAGATCTCATTTGCCTTCCTACAACCAGTCTCTCCTCTTTACTTGCTTTGGTCAATCTGAGACCGCTGGAATGGCTTGGGGTGGCCAGTCCTGGTTCTGCCAGCTACGCATCCTTAAGGAAATAGAAACGGATCCTGACTTCTTCCTCCTGTAAAGCCAGGGCAGTGGCATCACCACTTTCTTCCATACATTCCCTCTGAGGCAAGATCTTGAGGCTGTGTACCCGCTCCTTTTCACAAGACCACATAGGTTCCCCTCATCTTCCTCTTCACTGAGGATCTGAGCCCAGGAGTGAGCAGTTGTTCTCACCCCAGACTATCCACCCATCACTAGGCGCGGAGGTTGACACCTCCCATTCAAAGGCCTCCCGCATCTCATCTTCACCCTAAGAGACTTGGCTAGGCCCCTCCAGGGTCTATTGATGCTTTATCCAAACTTTCCTTCTGGGATCCAGCATCCAAAACTTCAACTTCAGGTTCTGTCTCTAACTCTGCACCCTCTAGCTTTGTGCCACACCCCCGAGGGCCTTCCTCCACAGGCTCCACCTGGTGCTATGTGCTGCCAACTGCAGATTCCTGAATTTTTGTCCATGTGGGGCCAAACGAATTGGAGGTGCTTTATACAAGCCATATTGTTGTAGGCATCCAGCACAGTGGGGAATCATGAAGACGCCCTTCCAGGTCCCAAGTATATTTGACATACACGCACTGGATAATTAGGAATCGCCACATCAGGAGGCAGTTGCCTCCATAGCACCACTTTTCAATATCTCTCAGTCTATTTACTGCTGCTGTTACTGCAACCTGGGCATGATCCGGATAACAAGCTGGTCCTGAGGCCATAATTGCAGAAAACAAACAAAGTTCACTGTAACTGAAAGTCCCACTTTATTGAACACACTCTGTAGCTGTAAAATGGCTCATCTGCTGCTGTGTTTGCTTTACTACCCCATCCTGTAATGGTGGCAGCACTCCTGTGCATCAACATTTAGAATCTGGGTCAAGCCACTGCACACCCAATTTACACAAGCTACTGATAACTTTTACTCAAACTGCACAACTTGCTCTGATCTGGCTTTACACACATTTACAGGATTTTCCTTGGACTTTTTACATGCTGGTAACATTCATTTGATTCACAGTCCCTCTAATGCTTCAGGTTTTTAGCACAGGATTGCCTGCTTTTACTAGTGCTGCAATTTGCTACAACGCACAGTCTCTCTCTGGCTGCAAACTTTAAACTGAGGCTAAATTCACTTCCATGCACACAGTCAATGGTTTAACAGACTTGCACTTGCTGGCAGGACTTCACACAGTCATTATTTGCAAAGCGACTACACTACTGCACACATTTTATATGGCATAGCTGAAAATCACTGTTTGAGCAGTTTTTGAATGTTTACTTACTGTTATCAGTAGCAGCTTGCTACGATGGGGAAAAATGGCCTGTAGCCAGTTCTTGAAGGCCTCTGTATACAAACGGACGGGCAGTCCTAGCGATCATTGTTTTAAACACCAAACTTGCAATTTCCACGATCGATTAGTGGGTTGAGCCTGATTTTAAGCAAGAAAGTCTATTTTTGAACTGTTTACAATGCTTTGAATACTCCGCGACACTCCTCCACTGCCAGTACGCACTGCACTCTCACTCCCTCGAATGCTGAGACAGTCTCTGTAGAGCTGGCTGAGGCGGGACTGATTGCAACCTGTCCAACCACCGACGCCATGCAAATGAGCCTCTTCTTCCTCACGAGGGCTCTTCTCCTCACGGCGATCGTCGAGCAGGCAAATTTAAACTGCAGAATGCAACTTTTTTTTTTCAACTGACTCTACGGCGGAGCCCATTTCAGCCATATAATATAGCCATTTACTCTGCAGTCTCTCAATTCATTCAGAAAGCATTTCCAATGTCTAGGGCATAATTTTATTTTGCTACCCCTAGTCTTCCACACTTTTTCACAGCAGTTCATTTTAAAAGCATTTCAAATGTCCAGGGCACAATTTTCCTGTTGCTACCCCTAGTCTTCCCACTTTCTTCACAACAGTTTATTTTAAGCAGGCAAAATGCTGTAAACTATTTTGATGCAGGACAAGGACACACTCTTTGGCTTTACTGCTCCTTGGTAAACAGTTGGCATTTTTTAACAGCAGCACAAGATTCACAGCACACAGCAACACACTAGGGAAATTGCTTCAGCTTTTTGGGCTACCTGCCAGATAGCCAAAATGCTAGCCCCTTGCCCAAGCACCTTCCTTCCGAACAAAATCCAAAGTGGTGCCTCCATTTTGTAACCCCTCACCCCTGCCTTTTACCAAAATGATAGGTGGCATGCTGTTGAAGCTGACAGCAGTACCTGGTGGGGACCTGAGTTCAGGGAGGATGAGGTTACCGGCACAGGGGACCTAAGTTGGCTACTCTGCACAGGGGCACCCAAGTAAATCTGAACACAGGAAGCAATAACTGTAATGTCCAGAACCAGGAATGGGATTCTTCAGTGTGGCTTTTATTCACATACTAGCTGAACAAAACAAAGCATAGAACGACCCCATGAGAGTACATTTCCTAGTAATGCAGATTAGAGACTACAACAGTCCACTGGAAGAATGAACCAATTATACTGTTTTCAGGCTCTGGACCCACCAGGCACACAGCCTGGACTTGCACAACTTTGGGTACACAGCCCAACTGGCCCAGCTCCCGCCAGCCACTTGATTCACAGTCCATTGGAAGAATGAACCAATTATCTTGTTGTGGCTCCCACACCACTTAGAGTCTGTGACTCCTAGAGAGATTTTCCCTTTGCCACCCCACGTCTGGGTACTTCCTCATCACTGGCCAAGTGCATGAGGCAAAGTACAACCACAGCAGAAATCCGTGAGGTGGACCTGGTTACTAAAGATGGGGTGTGCCCACCTCCAGCTCCCACAGCCCATACCCGGCCATTTCTCTGGAAAACTGAAACTTCTGAATGTAGATTAAATGGTAGATAAACTGTTGCATCCTCTACAATTTACTTGAAATCACACAGCACTCTAGCATTTGACACTACTCCATTTGTTTGACCTAGTCCTATAGGCTTCCCAAATTGTAGCTCAATTCCTAGATTTCCTCACATGTCCCAAGCTGAAGAAACACATTTTTGTCCTCTCATGTTAGAGCAAACACTCACCCTTTAGTTGCAGGTGCCCCACAGGCGAATCACAAATCTTCCAACTTTCCAAACAAAGGCTGAACTGAACAGGCAGCTTTTCTTCCTCCTGGCAGAATTAAGAGGATTGCCCCAGGAATC
The DNA here is from genome assembly GCA_016271365.2 of Neoceratodus forsteri. Lineage (NCBI taxonomy): Eukaryota > Metazoa > Chordata > Ceratodontiformes > Ceratodontidae > Neoceratodus > Neoceratodus forsteri. Next base: position 51,204,148 of record JADMNL010000024.1, on the reverse strand, counting down.
TGCATGGGGATCTTCATCCCGGAGGGAGGGCACTGAGACCGAACAGTGGTCTCCACCACTTGACACTGACTCCTTCTTACTTGAAGGTAAACTGAAACTGACTACTCCTTACTTGAAGGACAAACTGGAACTGACTAACTACCCTTTGAAAACTCCCAACATTCTATCTAACTCCCTCTGCTGCAGATTCCAATGTGGCTTATGCAGCTGCAAAAGTTCAATTGGTGATGTCATCCCTCAGTCTCAGCTGAGACTGAGAACAGAATGAGACAGTGTGAAACCATTTAACTGGAGTTTCACAAGCTGCCTTCCCTGCCTACCACTAGGTCTTACTGGGATTCTAGTAACCCCAGGTAACAAGGGGTTACACAGGCAATGTGAGAAGGCAGTAAGGAGGGCTGGGGGATACTGGGATGCATAGGAGAGGCATCACCAGTAGAAAACAGAAGTTGTCATCCCTCTGTACAGACAGTTGGTGAGACCCTATCTGGAGTACTGCATGCAGTTCTGAAGACCCCATCTCTGTGAGGACATAAACAGGATGGAGGCAGTCAGAGGAGGGCAACTAAAATGGTCCAGGGTCTGCCCCAGAAACCATCGAAGAGAAACTAAAGAAGCTTAACATATATACCCTCGAGGAAAGGAGGGAGAGGGGCACATGATAGAAACGTTAAAGTACTTCAAGGAAATCAACAAAGTCAAAGAGGTAGCATCTTTCAGAAAAGAGATGTGCAAGGACAAGGGACACAATTTGAAGATAGAGGAGGGATGGCTCAGGGGCAACTTGAGAAAGTATTTTTTCACAGAGAGGGTGGTGGACACATGGAATGACCTCCTGATGAGGTCATGGGGTCAAAACAGTGGGGAATTCAAGAATGCGTGGGACAGTAATAAGGCAATTATAGTGGGGAAGGAGGAAGTAGGCTGTTAGTTAACTGGGATCTGCAGCTTATTCAATAGGTTGGGAAATGGGCAGACTGGGTGGGCCAAGCGGCCTTATCTGTCATTAAAGTCTATGTATCTTATGTTTCTATGATGCAGTGGTGAGGAATTTTCATGCCTTTCTGCAGAATACTGGTGCTTATTAGGTTGATAGTAATTGTGCATATGGCAGAACATGTGCACTATATGTACGTGCCCTGGAACATTCCTCTCAATTTGTCTTGGGGACTTTTTGGGGCAGAGTTGACTGTTGTTGGGCAGGTTTGGGACTGTGAGCAGGGAGAGTTGAACAATGTTTTGCTATGTATCAGTGTGCAGCAGCTAGAGAAAGCAAACTATTTTCCTATTGTCAAGATGGCTCAAGCTCCAGCAGCGTCTGATGTGACGTTCACTCTACCTTGCTGAGGTAGCTTTGGGATGTAGTCAGAAATCCACTGGCTTTAATTGTGTCTCTTGCTAGTTCGAGGGCCCAGGAGTGATGTTATTGCCCATGTGTATGATGTGTCAATGGAGCCTCATGCGCTGTAAGATACCTGTCCTTCCCTCAGCCTAGTGATTCAGTGATGACAACTAGAGTCTGCCCTGGAAAGCTGGGAGAAGATGGGCAGCCAACTTGGTGTGCCAGCAATGGTGAGCGTTAAAAGCCCAGGAATCCCCTGTCCCCAATGAATTGCACAGCCACAACCCACAACTCCCCACAAAGAACCAGTACCTGTAGCCCATGGAAGAGGTCGGGTCGGTGGGGCACATATGAAGCTACTGACCCTAAGGACTTTAAGATGCCAGACAAGCCATCTGAGTGTGCCTAAAGAGCTCATGGGTGCAGCTGTGCCAGAATCAGAGTAGCAACCTAAGAAGCTGGTGGAAGGCAGTAGCCCCTCTGCTGCAGTAGAAGCCAAGTGACTCTGAGACTGTGAATCAGCCTGAGGAAGGGCTGCGAACTGAGCGATGATGATTTGGTGAGAGACAGTCCGTCGCAGTATGAGTCTGTGTACCTAACTCTTGGGAAGGATCGACCCAGCCTGGCTGCTAAATGCTGTAAGAGCGTGAGCAATTTGAAGGGGTCCAGGATCGCGACCAGCAGGTGTGGCACTATCATGTGGAGTGTGACTGCCAGATGGAAAGGCCCACAGAACCACTTTAAGAAGCTTGCTGGAATGGTCACAAGCCGAGCAGATCATCAAAGGAAGATACACCAGGACTACCCCAGTATGTGTCCCCATACCTGCCTATAAGGATATGGGATATCATTGAAGAGAACCACCAGGATTGGGTGTGTTAGGGCACCCTTGACAAGCTGTACAAAAAGCACAAATTGGGTCCGAGAGCACCAATATGGCCCTACAGGAAATACAGCATATCGCAAAGGAATGTGTTCCGGCATGTCTATGAGGGACTTACCATCTTAAAGACTTTTGAATTGGTTCAAGATCTTGGTGGAAGTGAACCAACACTTCGTGGCTGGTGTGGACTTATTTGGACAAGCAACCACCAAACCAAATCCTTGATATTATTATTCTAGGCAATAAAGTGACTGCTGTGGCCTAGGACTGTATGTAGTGTCATTGCTTCACGGTTTCTACTGATCTTACTTGAGATAGAGCTCTTGCAGCAGGCTATAACAGTGGAAGCTATGCGCGGGCACTAGGACCACATGGAAACTTCTGCCAGCAATACCAGCTCGGCAGCCCCTGACGCCCGGCCCGCCCGTACCACACTCGTGAATAGCTGCTGCCTGCGATTCACCAGCTAGAAAAGATCTTCAATCAAGCTTCAATCAATCAATCAAGCTGACGGTTATTCCATTTTTCTTTGCTACCGCAACCGACGCCTGCAGGTTACCGCTAGTAGCTCATTTTTCGGTATTTCGTTGTCCTTCTCTCGGTGTTTACTGCCATTGGTGCCGATGTTAGTACCGCAGTTGGTCCATGCGATTCGATGTCTTCCAGGCGTCCTTTCCCAGAACACCTAAACAAGTGAGAGATATCGCCGCAAATTCCCACCAAAGACGGTCATCGGCGGTATGTTTTCTGCTTGGCCTAGACCACGACACCGCTTAACTGCGCTTGATCACAAGCTTTTACAAGCCGGACTCGCATCCGATGCCTGAAGGACCTGAAGGTCTATCTGTTAGAAAGAAAATGGACCTGCACTCGTCTGAGGGAAGAAGAAGGAGAAAAAGCGCTATAGTAAAGCAGTTGGTCCCGGCACGGTCCTGGTCTCGGTCCGCTCGCGGTTGTGACCTTCCCCAAAGAAGGCCCGTCGCCGGGCTCGGGTGATCACCGTCTCGTCCAGGCTAAAGGCCGACCCGTCGGAGAACAACCGACCAAGCGAAGGTGACCCTGATCAAAGTCATCGCCAAAATCTGTGGCTGTTTCTTAGCCGGCCCTACCGTCCACGGCACTGGCGCCGCCTGCTAAGGTGCACCTCCGGTGCGTAAGGACTCTCTGGTGCCCCTGTCATCACCCGTCGCCGGTTGCGACACCGACGCCGGTCGAAGAGCTATGACCGTGGGTCGGTTGTTGTCCTGCCAACATCCCCGCCGCCAAGTCCTCATCCCCGGCCATCAGTAGAGCTTCGCCTCATGACCCACTGTGCCTAAAGCTTCTTTCCCACAGCGGGCGGCTGAGGTATTCTCCCGGATGAGCTTAAACAACTTTTTGTTTTGGTGGGGGCAGGTTCACAAATGTACCACCCGTCGCGGTCCAGACACGGTACGGATCCTGCGGGTGAACCACAGCCAGAGGGCGAGACCTCTCCATTGAGGTCCCGGAGAGCTGCTTTTCGCCCCTGTCAGGGCTTGTTCCCGCCCCGATCCGAGGACCGCCGACGCTACTCCATAGTTTCAACTGACCGATGTCGGACCCGGTCTCGTTCTCGGAGCCCTTCCCGCGCTCAGTGGGGACGGTTCCCGGCGTCTGTCTCCTGACTGACATCGGTCATTGCTCCATCATCGGTCCAGGGACGGGTCGTCTTCGGACCGTCGCCAGTCTTCGGACCGTCGTCGGTCCCCTGCATACCGACGTCAGTGCAGGCATGGACATGAGGCGGAACCAGACTACTCTAAGTCGGATAGTCGGTCCTCCTCTCATCATCCTCTTCATCTTCCCTCAGCCTCAGCGCTCCCCTGAGGAGAAGGACATGCCTCGCTCACCGGATGATCCCACATTCATGGACGTCATGAGGCATATCCAGGCTTCCAATCAGTGGGACACAGAAGACCTGGACCCGGAATGCGGAGATTGGCCAAATACCTGAGGCAGAAGGAGCCAAAGTATTTGGTCATTCCTCCTCTGTGGATACTTTTCAGGACCTGACTAGATCCACCTGGCTGTGCCCAGCCTCCATCCCACGGTTCCCAAGAAGTCGGACAGGCTTTACAAGGCTCCGAGGGCTAAAACCTTTTGGCTGAACACCCTCAGGCAGACTCCACTGTGATCACGGCTGCTCATGACAAGTCTCGACAGCTGTGGCACCTCAGCTCCCAGCCTCCCGACTTGGAGTCCGTTACCTGGATCAGGTGGGCAAGAAAGTCTACACTGCCTCCACCTGCTCCATTAGATCCTTGAATTTCCTCACGCATATGGTGCAGTTCCAGAATCGTTGTGGGAACAGGGTCTTGAGCTGGCTGGGCCATGCCAGACTCCGATAAAAGGCGGAGCTCCTGGCCCTTTGCAGTCGGGCTCAGACATAGGCACTCATGTTCTGAGGGTCTATGCGATACTGCGAATCGGCTGCCAGAACAGCTGCCTCTGGGATTTGTCTCGGCGCCATGCTTGATTCACGGCTTCGGGCTTCCACCAGGGTCTGCAGTCCGGTATCTGGGACCTGCCATTTCAGGTGCCGTTTTATTTGGGCAGGAGATGGAGAATCTGATTTCCCATCTCCAGGAATCGAACAAGTCTATCTGGTCGGTCCGCCAGATGTACCGTGGCGACCAGCGATGCCCCCATCACTGTCGGCTTTTCAAAGTCCTCAGGCAATCAGACTTCATCATGGTTCCCAGCAGGGGCAGAGAGGTGGCTTCACGAGATCTGAAACCAGCAGTCTGGTGGACCATCTGGCCATGGGCCCAAGTCCTCCCAGGCCTCTCTCCTACCCCGGTTCCATCCAATGACTCCTTCCACCCCGTGGTCAGGCGTCCAGGGGAGCCGGTCAGGGGCAGCTTCTCCCTTCATCTCGAAGGGTGGAGCTTTATTACCACAGATCAATTGGTCTTGGATGTCATTCAGAGGACCACGTTGGGTTCACAGAGTTCCTCCACGGACTCCACCAAAGCTCTCCCGTTATCCTCCTTCTCACATTCCACTCTTGGAAGGAGACATTCGAGGCCTCCTGCAGAAGAGAGCAATAGAAAGGGTTCCCATGGAGCAGTGGGGTCAGGGTTCTACTCCACTTTTTCTGATCCCAAAAGACAGGGACCTTCGTCCCATTCTGGATCTCCGTTCTTTAAATCTCTTTATAGAGTACAAAAGTTCAGGATGGTGACTCTCCGGGTCTCCTCCCTGCTGCACCAAGGGATTGGCTTTGTTCTCTTGACATGCAGGATGCATACATACATATCGGGTCTTCCTCCCACAGGAAGTTTCTGAGGTACCACTACCTAGGAGAGCATTATCAATTCCGGTGCTCCCGTTCGGCCTCTCTTCTGCTCCGCTAGTCTTTGCAAAGTGCCTAGCAGTGGTGGCTGCGGCTCTCAGGTGATCAGGCCATTATGTTTTCCCTTACCTCGATGACTGGCTCTCACAGCCCGTCAGAGGACAGCCTCTCGCTCTCTCGGAGATGCCTATACTCTGTTCCGAGAGCTGGGGATCACCCTGAACTTAAAGTAGACGTCCCGGAGCCCAGCCAAAACCTCACCTTCATTGGAGTGACTCTGGACTCCGTCCAGGGCAGGGCTTTTCTCCCTCAGGACAGGGAATTCGCCTGCGAAATTTGGCAGAACGGATCTCCATAGCACCTCGAGTTCAGCTAGGAACTTCCTCAGTTTACGGGCATATGGCGGCGCCATCCCAGTAATACCCTGGCCCCGCCTCCATGAGAATCCCACAATGGATGCTCAGGGTGCAGTGGGATCAATACTCCAATGACCTGGATGCTTTAGTCAGGATCTTGTTGCCAGTAAGGAGAATGTTGCTTTGGTGGATGGACCCCAGCAATCTGGAGAAGGGGGTCAGCTTTTGTCCGGAGCCTCTAGGTCAGACTCTGACGATGGATGCCTCAGACCTGGGGGCTCATCTTGGTGGTCACCTGCGCAAGGAGTTTGGTCAACCGAGGAACAGTCCCTCCATATCAATGTCCGAAATGTGAGCGGTCCTCTCGCTCTTCAGGCGTTTCAAGAGGACCTAGTTCCTGGCTCTCTTCTAATTCAGACGGACAACATGGCAGTCGTCTTTTATATCAACAAGCAAGAGGCACTCATTCCTATCCTCTTTGCGGGAGGCGATGAGAGTCTGGTACTGGGCACTGGGCAGGGCATTCGTCTGTCGGCGGTGCACATTCCAGGAGTCCTAAACAGTCTGGCCGGCGATCTCAGCAGGTTGTGGGCCAGAGCGCATGAGTGGGAATTGCTTCAGTCTGTGGTGGATCAGCTGTTGGGAAGGTGGGGCCTTCCCGAGCTAGGTCTCTGCGTCTGCGCGCGCCAAGCTGCCATGCTTTTGCTTGTGAGAACACGTGCCTGGCGTTTTCTGGCCAGAGCCGTTATCCCTTTGTTGGACTGGGAGGTTTCTTTATGCCTTTCCACCTTCCCTCTCATCCAGAGGGTTCTGCTCAAGTTACAGACAGAGGGGCTCGCATGATCCTTGTGGCCCCTAATTGGCCCCGACAGATTTGGTTCCCACTTCTGCAGCGGTTGTCCCAGGAACCTCCAATTCCGCTGCCCATGTGCTCACAACTGCTGTCCCAGGACCAGGGTTCTCGGTTCATCAGGATCTCAGATCCCTGCACCTTCATGCTTGGCTCCTCCAGACGTAGCTAGGAACAGATACGGGTTTCCCGGAAGTGGCTGAGGTCTTAGCGCCTGCACGAAACCCTTCTACTCACTCCGCTTTATGCTATGAAGTGGAAACGGTTCTGTCTTTGGGCCTTGCCTCAGCATTTGGACCCAGTCACATGCTCTGTGAACTCCGCTTGCAGTATCTCCTCTCCTGTATGAGAAAGGCCTGAGCTATTCCTCTATCAAGGTGCATATGTGGGCAATCTTGGCTCTACCATGCTCTTGTGGGAGACAGAGCATTGGCCCAGCTGGAAGTGGCCCGCACCTTCCTTAGGGGTTCTTCACATGAGACCTCCCATCAGGAACCCTGTCCCACCCTGGGACCTCCTTTTGTGTTGGAGAAACTTACCCTTCCCTTTTGAACCCGCAGCGACTTAAGTAGCTGCGATACTTATCTTGGAAAGTTTGTTTTGTGTTGCTGTTCCTTCCGCTACAAGAGTTTCCAAGCTGCAGGCTCTGATGTGTAAAGAGCCCTATTTGGTTTTCATAGGAAAGGGTTTCCTCCGAACTAATCCTAAGTTTCTTCCTAAAGTGGTCTCGAGTTGACCCTCAACCAGTCGGTTGATCTTCCTGTTTATTTTCCTTCTCCTCCAGTAGAGGAGGTTCTCCTCCATACATTGGATGTCCACAGGTCCCTGAGGTATTACCTCAGTAGAAGCAGTTCAACACCGTAAATCAGAGCAGCTCTTTGTGGCTTTAGTGCCACAACACTTGGATCAACCAGTGTCCAAGCAGACTATCTCCAAATGGATAGTCCATTGCATTTCGTTTACTCGAGCATCACAACAAACCCCTACCGGGTCCGGTTAGGGGTCACTCTAAAGGGTGTATCAGCTTCTTTGCAGCGATACAGAATCTAGCCATTCAAGACATCTGTGCGGCTGTGACCTGGAACTCGGTGCATACCTTTATCAAGCATTACAGCTTGGATGTCATCTCCAGACACCGTGCTGGCTTCAGCCTAAGCGGTTTTGCAAGGACTCTTGTCCTGAAGGTCTCTGGAGTCAGCATATTCTCCTCCTCCAGGCGACTGTCTCTTCACTAGGGAACTGCTTGGGACTCAGTCCTAATTGTTATAGCCTGCTGCAAGAGCTCTATCTTGAAGTAGATAGTGTACAGTTACGTAAGAACTCACTGCAACAGTAGATCTTCGAGAGGAGCCTGCAGTAGGCGCTGTTTTCCCTCCCACCTTCCCCCCGGAGAGTGTGCAGGTATCTTCTCTTCTCTTCTCAAGGATAGGCTTCATCTCCTTCTCTTGTCAGGCCATCTGCTGGGTACTGGGCGGAGAACTGAGGTGGAGCTGGGTCCGCCCTCTTGTACCCTGACCTATGTTGGGGCAGGGCTGGCGTCGGGGCGGTCCCAGCTGGTATTGCTGGCAGAAGTTTTACGTGTGGTCCTAGTGCCTGCGGCATAGTCCTAATTGTTATAGCCTGCTGCAGAGCTCCTCTCAAAGATCTACTGTTACGGTAGTTCTTACGTAACTGTACTTTCCTCCTTTGGAGGTGCTGCCATTCTTGCTGCTAAAGGACTTGGACTGAGACAGGCTGTCAGCCTAAAATGGGTGAGATAAACCCTTTTCTTTATTTTATTTATAGAAATTTAAAGACTTTCAGGTAATTGGACACTGACATCTGGCAAGTGGACCCTGCACTAATGGTGCTGCAAGGGTGGAGGGTACAGTAATAATGTTTAAGACTGCATAAATGATTGTTTTATGTTTTGCTGTTCTTATTTGTATGCTGTTTTGAAATGTTTCAATAGTGTGAATTGCTATTTGCATCATTGCTCTAGTATAAAGTTTAGATGCGGTTTACTTGGATTGGCAGCTTTTGAGCAGGTGGGCAGTACTTAGTAGGGCAGGTTTTGGGATTAGTCAGAGTCTTGGGCTGGGGACGCCACTCCTGCTGCCAGGCAATCCATCTGGAGCATTACAGAAGGTGGGTCGCCAGACTAAAGGGTAGTGGCACCTGTGTTTAGGCCCCAAATGTTTAGTGAGATGGGTGAATCCACCATCTTGGCAGTGTGTGCCAGTGGTACTGAGCTGTGAGAGCGGTGAGGGATGAGCATACCTCTCATTGCCCATCGATGGAGGTACCGGTATACATACTCACTGGAGGATGGCAGTGTTTAAGTTGGTGAGAGATGAACACTTCATGGGTGTACGGATGAATGGGAAAATTGCCAAGTTTGGGCCATCTGTTAAGGGTTAAATTGCCTTTGCTTGGTGGTAGGAGCTCCGCAGGCTGGAGGTCAGCTGGCATGCTCAGGGTTATAAACTGGGAATTTTTGACACCTTGAGGGACTGCAAGGGGGACGAGGTGAGCCACAGGGAGGCGTGGGATGATGTGGTATAGGAGAGCAGGGCCATCTGCCTGCTCTCAAGAGAAAGCTGTTCATGTATGGCATCTGAAAACTAGTCCAGCGGGGACAGGCAGCAGCTGCTGTTTCAGCCATTGTGTTTTCCCTCTGTAAAGCCACCCTGGTTGAGTTAATGTCCAGAGTATGGCATGGCTTTTTTGTGTGCTTCACAGTTCTTGGACTTCAGAGAGAATGAGAGAATTGAGGAGGATGAAAGCCAGAGAGTGAGAGTGGAGAGAGAGCCTATGCCCTGTAGCAGATACACCAACCCAGCTGTGGCAGCTCAGTGGGCAACACAAAGTATGTGGGTCACAGCTGTTTCCAAAGTATCTCTGGGAGCCAGTCTGGGAGAGAGAAAAGAGAAGAGAAGCCAGCTTGGCCAGGGGGTCTCGTGGAAGCCAGGGCTGGAAGCAAAGCCAGGAGTCCAATATGCCCTCCTGGAGGTAGTAGTCTGAGGGACATCTGCCTGTGTGCTAGGGTGGAGTTGCTCACTAGGGCCAGCCAATATAGAGATCCAATGGTTGGGAAGTAGAAGTTGCGACCCAGCTGGAGAGACAGATCAAGTTTTGAGAGCCAGAATGTGAGGAAAGGTAGTGCCTGCTGCTGTTTAGGGTCTTTGTGCCCCATGGGAACTGCTACCTAATTTCCTTCGATCTTTCTGGCCCAAGTAAACTGCCTAGGGATTAGTGGGATCAGCTCGACCACAAACTGTATCCACTAAACCCAATGTAAGACCTCCCAGTCCCGATGTACAGTCAAGTTGTTTCGGTGGCGCCATAAAGTTTGTTAATTAAATGGAATCTCCTCTTTAACTTTAAACTTGAGTGGACTTTAATTATTTTAATGGGACTGTTTTTGTCTGCTAACATGAATTACCTTGCAGCTCAACACCAGAAGATGGCACCCTCCACTGTGAACCCTCCAACACCAGCTATCCCAGTAGTGTACATCTAATTTTGTTTCTGCTGCTGTGGTACCCCTCCTTAGAACTTTACCACCTCATAGCCCTAGGCACCAGGAGGAGGGGCTTACATATAAATTAGATTCTTACCTGCTATATTGGAGATGGGGTAAATCCAAACATCAGTGGATAGACAGGAGAACAAATTTATTTGCAGGGGACAAGACGGGGTGTCTGCAAAGAACCTTCATATGTATACTCAGGATAGATGCACTCCTTGAGAAATCGAACTATAGTACATACATTAGGGAATTGAGATTTCTGGCAGACTACTGGTGCCTAAAGTCTTAGCCTACACCAATAACATTCCTTTAGCTAGGGATGCATCCACTTGCCACATGGCCTTTCCCATACCACACACATTTTCTAGTGTTTTAGGCTCCAGGACAAATAAGACTAAATGTGCAGGATGGTATCCTATGATACAGGTGACTGAAATTGAAGCGACTCAGATATGAACGACTCCAGTTTCTGGAAGGAGCGAGGGAGGAAGAGAGGATGCACGGGTTAGTGAGGGAAGAAGAGTGGCGATATAGGGCGTTGCCCTGAAGCGGAGGTATAAGGAAGAAAGGATGTTGGAGGTAGTGCAGCGTGGTGTTGCTGAGCTGGCCACGTTTGTGTGGTGATGAGGGTGGCTGGCTACAGTGCAGTAGGTTAAGGTTCGGGGCTTGGGAGGAGTGTACTTTTTGTGTTTTTCATGAGCGGAGTTTTTTTTTTTTTTTTTATCAAGTGTCTCTCCTTCCCAACATGCACCCCTGGAGTTGATAATCTTAAGTAAGGGTGCGGTAGGCGAAGACCCCTGTGAGGGGTGTGTGTGTGTGGGGTGCGCAGCCTCACATAAATATAATTTATGCTTTTTGCCCTTGTGGTTGTATTCCTTGCTGGGAGTGTACATTGCTGGTTTTTTTCAGCGATGTAAACTTGCTCTAACGGTGATCGCGGTTTGGCAATTGCCATTATGACATGGAACCGTGCAGGACATATGCTTGTACTTGTCTTCAGTTTCCAGGCCAGCACTGATGGCAGAGGTGCCTATTACTTTGCAGCCTATCAGAATCCTAGGAATCCAGTTTTGGAGCCTGGACAATACCACACTCAACTGGGATAACAGACTAGAGGAAGTAAACAGAAAGTAGAGAGGTGGAAATCATGGCACCTGTCAAAGAAAAGAAGTCTATATGGTGAAAGCCTTTATTATTTCTGTTTTCTTTCAGCTACATTTCCCCACCAATTCCTTTAGAAACCAATATCTGTAGCCTGTTTTTAAAATGGTATTCGACAATAGGCTTGACTCAGTGATGTGTAATATCACTTACTTATCTGTAAAAGAGAGGTGGTTTGGGCATGATAAAACCCACTGCATTTTTTACAGTAACATCTTGCACATGAATTTCAGGGAACTGTTAAGAATACGCCTGCAGAGTGGATGCTGTTGATATTAGACTGGATGACTCCTTGTTTTGACCAAAGGGATGGGGAAATATAGATGGCAGAATGGTGGCCTTGTCCCGGTATCCAGAATACATCAGGGTTTTAGCAATAAAAACAGGCACTGAAACTGACATTGCCTAGTGTGAGATCTGCAACCAGGAAAGGGCTGTATATCTCAATAGTTAGTACATCTTTTTCAGCCCTTCCCATTTTTGGAACTGGTCCAGCTTCAAGCCTACAGCTTACTCTGAGCTTGCTGATACAAAAGGGTCCCCCTGGAATATTGGACGTCTTACAGCTAAGCTGCCATGGGAAGCTGAATGTGTGGAATAACAGGAAACACAAGGGACTGGATGAATGGTTTTGTCCATGGCCAGGGTGTGATAACTGTTTGGAAACCCAGGAACATCTTTTCCTGGAGTGTTCTTATATCAGGCAATTTTGGAAGCATGTAGCTGCAGTCTGGCAAGAAACTTTATTTTCCTCTATTCAGTATTGCAAACTAGTTTACATTTTTTAAGGCATAATTAAACCAAATATCCCAGAAGTACTGTTATAGTATGGTTCTCTGTGATTAATTTTTTATCTGGCAAGTATGCTGATAGTCAGTTGTACAACAGCACCTTGCCCCGTAACAGAACTGGAGAGTACAGTTACCAATTATATGCAGATTATATACTGTACAACAGGGAATGGAGGCATGCAGTTGAGAGTTTTTAATCTACTGGATTTTGTTAACCAGGTAGGCCCATGGAGACTGAAAGTCCCTTTTCAGGGATGACCTGGATTTGATTAACAGGTCAGATCATATACTATCAAATATTGCAATACAAGATAAATATATTTATTCTATTTTAGTCTTTAGGTAAGGCTCACTAGGCACAAGTGCCTGTTTTCCAGAAGCGACCACAGGAGCACTGGGCGGGATTAAGTGACTTGTTCAGAGTCACACTGTACAAGTGGAAGTTGTGAGAATCAAACCCAGGTCTGGTCTGCTGCTGCATGTACCAAGCTTGTTCACGGCTCGTTACTCTAACCTCTAGGCTATACTGCCAGTCCAAGACAGTAACAAACCAGATAACAGTTTACAAGGTAGGTACAGGTACCAGAGGCATATATAAATACACATTTAATAACTTTATGATCAATCACAAATCACAAGATAAGAGAGGACCAGTTCTGAGACAGAAAACATACTAAGCATGAACAAAGGTTTTTTATTGGTAGCTGCTACAGTGACTCTTTCTCAGCTATATGGTCTTGACTCTGTTTTGAAATTAGTTAAAGTTCCACAGTCATTGAGTTCTGGAGGTAGATTATTCCAAATTTTTGGAGCAAAGCAGGCAAAGGACCTGCTACCTGCCTTTGATTTTGAACATCAGGAGGGCTGCATGTGAAATGAAGAGTTCTCGCTGCGGCTTAGGCTGTAGGATGTCCTGCAGACTGGGAGGAGGGTACCAAGCATTAATTTGTGAGTAAGGCATAGTGGGGAATTCGAACTATGTTCTAAAGCGGAGCCAGTTTAGTAGGAGAAAACTCTGTAGCGATGCTCCTACTGAGGGACAAGAGCAACAAACTGCCCAGTCTTATTGTATAATATGTTGAGCCTGCTGAGCTGGGTTCCCCTCACAGAGGCAGTACTGGTGTTCCATTATAGTAGCCTGTGTAGCAGGATATTATTAGTATTGGTTAGCCATGCAGTCTGGATAAGGTAGGTCCTAAGCGGAACATTAGCCCAAGCTTTTGGTGGACAGATTTCAATATCTGTTTAAACATGGGACTTGACCAAAACAAACAACAAAAATACACCTTGAGAAAGCTCATGTGGTGTGGAGTGAAACACTGGCGTTTTTGCCAGTGGGTGAGTTGAAATTAAATAAAACTTTGTTTTTCACAACACTATAGCCTGGTATCGATACTGTTTGCACAAGTGTTTGCAAGCCTCACTGTACTTGTTCTTTTTAAACATCGGACATGAAACTTAATTCCTAGTCGAGGTGGACACCGAGGTGTTTTATAACATCAACCACCTCCATCTGAGAACCAGACCAGAAACAGAGGATGAAGAAGAAGAAGAAGAAGAAGAAGAATCAGCATTTATATAGTGCTTTTCATACACAGTGTCCCAAAGCGCTTTACAAGCAATGCTACACTGGTAGTGAAGTGACTGAATGTGTGGTGGCGGCCATATCGTACATCATCACCCACACATAGTCTAGATAATTGCATGAACCAGTTTATGGGAAGGGAATGTTGGCCAGGACACGGGAATGTTCCCTGCTCTTTGTGAAGAATGCCCTGGGTTCTTTTACTTCCACCTGGACACCCACCAGGACAACACGGGATCGGCAGAAAGGACCTCGGTTTAACGTCTCATCCGAAGGATGACACACCCCAGCAGTATAGCACCCCCAATACTGCACTCAGATGCCAGCGATTTTTAGGTGCAAGTCCAATCCCAGAGTGGAACGAGAACCCACGACCTTCTGGTCCAGAGGCAGATGTGCTACCAACTGAGCCAGCTGACACCTAGAGGATAGTTTTAACTGATCAGTTCTGTCTCATGCCCAGTCTTCTTGTTCTAGACAACATTGTCTTTGTCTTTTTGAGTTCAGTATTAATTTATTCTTACTGAACCAATCTGCAGGCTCCTTGAAATCCTCTGCTCAATCCAGCATTTATGGAGGTGGGATCAGAATGGCTTCTATACAGCGCATCTTCTGTGTAAAAGATGACTTGGCCCCACACAGTTTGCAGGTAGGTCATTTATGAATAGTGAGAAAAGCAGGGGCCACATATAGAGCACTGAGGTACTCCATCTTTAACTGGCCTGGGGGTAAACGATTTATTTTATTTATAAATATAAAATAGTTTTCCTCACTACTTGCTTTTCACTACTGCTCCTGCTTCCTTGCTAACCACTGAATGTTCATTTCTGGGCTGACTCTCTCTGTCCCCCCTCAGGTTACTGCCACGCCCTCAATCTACCTAACCTTATCTTCTCTCCCCTGCCCACTGGAGCGCTCATCAAATGCTGCCCGACTCCGCTGTGGATCGTCGCTGGCAGGACAGAATTCAGACTCTCCCAGCTATCTCTCCTCTGCTACGGACTCCCCTACCTTTTACAGGTACCTCTGGCTGCTCTGAACAATATGATCCAGGGAAGCAGCACCATGTATACACAGCACTGCTTAGCTGTGCATGACCACCCGCCTAACCACCCTCCCACCCAAGGCTGGTGTTCTTTTAAGTAAGCAAGGTGTGTGGTGTGGAACCAATCAGCCCACATTCACTCCTCTATAGTCTTGTTGACTTGGTCCGCTCCATGGTCTCCCACCTCCTCTACTTGTTTGGATACTTCCAATTGCCATACACCTTATAGCTAATTACACCTTTCTGTCAAGCGGATGTTGGGGTTTCTGAACTCTTGCTTCACCTCAGATACTCATGCAGTTAGCAGCGGGCACATTTCTGACACTGTCTCTCCTTCTAATTTCCCTTTACTACTGTGCAGCCCTTGCTGCAAATCTGTGAGTCTTACAAACAATTCCTGACTGTTACCTCTCTGTGATGGACGTCCTCCTCCTCCTCAGATCATGCTGTAGTTAATTGCATCAGAGAGGCATACCCCACAAATCCCCTAAAAACTGCTGTAGTTAATTACACCAGAGAAGTGTAACCCTAAAAAGAAAAAGAAAAAAGTCTTTTTTTTCTTTTTCTCATTGAGAATTACTACTCCCTTCTCCCACAGCCTACCACACCCCTTTAATGATGTTGTTTGTAATAGCCCTGATATCTGCTCTGCTCCTTGGATTGTTGCGTGGCTTGGATCAAGCATCCATCCTGTCAACTGACCGGGTGCGGTTATCCAGATTCCAACACTCCTAAGCCAGACAATCCTCCACGAAGAGAGTACACTGTCTTTGGCCCACTCCTTATAACCTCCCCGCTCAATCAGAAAATGACCCCACTACTGCAGCCTCCAGCAGTAACAAGGTACCTCCAGCAAAAGGGTGGATGCCCTTAGCACAGCTGGGACTCAGCTGCAGCTTAATAAACACTAGCACAACTCAAATCGATGATCCAGTGGGCAGAAAATAAAATGCTCACCCACTGCTCTCTCCCAGGAATGAGAACAGCCCAATTGCTCCTACTACTGTCTGGGAACATGCACCCCACCCTGGGCTCTGTTGGCCTGGCACAGTCCTGTGATAACTACCCAGGACACATTTTAATAATGTCCCTCCATATCAGAAGCCTACTGTCAAAACAAACCCAGCTCCAGGCCTGGATAGCAAACACAAGCCCAACCTCCTATCCGTGGATTGAAACTTGACTCACCCCAAAATACCAAATTCCTCCTTACTATGGATGGGTATACCGACTTCCACTGGGATAGGCTATCTAAAAGAGGAGGTGGCTGCCTAGTATATCTAAAGGACCACATTCAGGGACACTTGCTAAACACAGAAGACACTCCCAATGACATACAACTACTCTCCATGAATCTCTTGCTAGAGACAAAACAAATCACTAGTAGTAACTACAGTCTGACTATCTCCTGGTAGGCAGAATCAAGAGCTAACAGTATTTTCTGATCACATCAGTAGAATTAATAGGCAATGGGAGCACATTCATAAGATTCACAAGATATAAACAGGTCCAGCAGCGTTATAGCCATTTTGATCTGGGCCAAACTAGGTACTCACTTGAAAGCACCTGCTTTTGTTATATTTATCCAGTGCAGTTTTAAATTCATTCATAGTACTACTTGAGACTACGGTCAAGGCAGTGAGTTCCAGGGTGACACAATCCTCTTGGAAAACCAGCCTCCTCTATGATTTTTGTTCTAGTGCTCACCCCTTAACAGGAGATGATGGCCCTGGTATTTGCTACAGTTGATCTTAAAGTCAATCCTATGCATTCCCAAAATCTTTATTAGAGAATGCCCTGTACACAAGGCATATATCTCCCTATATCTCCTGTATTGGGTGAGTAGATACCTAGAACTTGAAGTTGCTCCTCATAAGTCATACCATGACACTCTGCTACCATTCTGGTAGCCCTCTGGGCACCCTCAATTCTTCTCTGGTCCCTCTTAAGATGTGGAGACCAAAGGCAGTAGGAGGCAGTATAGTGCAGTGGTCTAAGGCTCTGAGCTGCAAATCTGGTGACATGCAGCAGACCAGGCGTGGGTTTGAATCCGCAGCTTCCACTTGCATACTGTGTGACCCTGAGCAAGTCACTCCTTGTGCTCCCAGGTTGCTCCTGTAAAAAGCTTTCAGCTTAGTGTGCTATACCTGGTTAAACAACTAAATAAAAAAAAAACTGCCCACACAATACTCCAAATGGGGCGAACCAGAAAATGATATAATGGAACAACGACCTCCCTAGCCCTACTCTTAATGTCCTATTAATTGATGAAAGGATCCCATATGCCTTCCTTGAAACTCCAGAACAGTGAGTGAATTGTGCTAGGAGACTTCATTATTAATTGGCTGTCACAATACACTGCCAAAAAGGATCTAATAAACAGCCTCTATCTAACACAGATGGTCAAAGCCACCAGCATTAACTACTGTGCTGGGACCAGCACACTAATTGACTAGGTACTCACAAGTCACCATCGTTGAAGTCACGGTGCTACCAGATGCAATCAGTGACCATTAGCCTGTACTATGTAAATGGTCCAAAAACCCTAAAACCTCGTCCCAGCTTCCCTCAGAAGCAGAGTGCTTCATAAAGGCCAGCTACCCACTTAAGCTTTACTTCACAACGTGACTGTCTCCCATTTATATCGCAAGATCTGGACCAGGCACTAGACTACTTCATAGTCACCTTCACCAGAGCCTGTGACATCTTTGCTCGATGTGGAAATGAAGAACAAAGGGCAGAATAATGGCTGGATAACACAGCATCTTCTCAAACATATGCGCTCCAGGATCACCTTTGGTGTTGAGCCAAAAGCAATGGGAAGCCAGCTGATCTCCAGAAGGTCAAGGCTGCCAGAAATAGATGTACTAAAGCGATAAGGGCAGCTAAAGCAAACTACTATAAAGAACAACTTGGGAATCTAAGGAGAAATGGGAAAATGTTCTGGGCCACACTCAATGAAATAACTGGCAAAGACAACAAAAATGCAACCAACTATGCAGAACCACAATGGAATAATCACACAGAGTCTCACGGAAATAGCAGATATCTTCAACATATCCTCACTGATCTCAGTGGCACCTCCTCCAGACTTCCTTCCAGATAAGGCAACCAACGATAAGGTAATTGACTCTAATCCAAACACCCCCATAGAATGGACCTATGCCCTTTTACTTTAGGAAGATATTTATCTCAGACATCAGAAAATACTTATACGAGTACTCGCAAGACAAGAGTAGGAAGCGATTCTATTGACACGGACATAGTAGCCCTCACTATGGACGTAACTGGTCACCCCACTGCAAAACTGTTTAACAAATCCCTCATGCTTGGACAGTTTCTCAGACTCTGGAAAATTGCTCAAAGTAACCCAGTGCATAAAAAAAGTGACCAAGCCCTGCACTCAAATTACAGACCCATCTCCATTCTCTCTCTCTCCACTTATCCAAAGCTCTAGAGAGAGTAGTGTCTGCTCAATTAACAGAATATCTAAACAAATACAACATACAATGCCCCAGCAGCATGGGTTCTACAAAGCACATAGCACCTTTACCACACTCATTGATTTCACAAACTTTCTTCACTCAGCCCTGGACAGCAGCAAACATGTGGGTCCATCTACATCGACCTCACAAAAGCTTTTGATTTGGTCAACCACCAACTTCTCCTAGCAAAACTTCTTGTTCTAGGTCTATCCCCAGAAACAGTCAATTGGTTCTGAAGCTACCTCACTGATAGAATCCAGTGAGTTAAAATTAATGGTACCCTGTCTGGAAACAAGGAAGTGTCCTTGGGTTCCCCAGAATCCATCCTGGGACCCCTTCTCTTTAGCCTTTCTCAACACCTTCCCTGACTCCTGCTCATCAAATATTCTGCTCTATGCGGATGATGCTGTAGTCTTCACAAGCAATGCTCATCTGGATACATCAACCAATGAGCTCCAAAACAGTTTTGGTGAGATGGAAGAGTGGTTTCTCCAATAAACTACTTCTCAACTACAAAAAAATAAAACTATGCTGTTCTGAAGCAT
Source organism: Neoceratodus forsteri (assembly GCA_016271365.2). NCBI lineage: Eukaryota > Metazoa > Chordata > Ceratodontiformes > Ceratodontidae > Neoceratodus > Neoceratodus forsteri. The sequence goes on along the minus strand of JADMNL010000024.1, from coordinate 51,185,278 downwards.
ATAGGCTAAGAGGAACGCAAGCCAGCTTCAAATAACCAATCAATCAATCAAAATCTTTATTTAACCAGGCAAAACACCATTGAATGGGCTCCTTTTCAAGACAGACCTGGGTGAACACAAATACAAGATACAGGATAAAATACAGGAATATGATACACAGGCATGAATAAACAAGCATGGGCAATACAATGGTGGAATGAAGGATAAGTGCAACAAAATGTCTTACCAGATACAAAACTGAGTTAACAAAAGTAATACAGATTGAGTCTGGGATAACGGGAAGCACGGGAAAGGGAGAGTAACCCTCACCACCATGAAGTGCTAAAGCAAAAGCAAAGAGTCCTGGAGCACCTGTAAGGGACATAAAAGGTGCAGCGAGGCAGTGGGGATGGGGGAGCAACAGGAAGGGGTAGGGGAAACAGCCATAAACCAGCTGGGATCAAAATCTCTGGTGAGGCAAGACAAAAAGATAAGGAAGTAGTTTAGTCAGGGTAGCAAGCACAGGATTCTTTGATGAGCTGAGGGTAGAATACTTTAGAAGGCTGCGAAACTGATTTTGCAGTTTAATTTCAGAGTTTTTGCAGATTATTCCATAGCCTGGCAAGTGCATAGCTAATGGATGCCCAGCCAAAGCGAGATCTGACTTTTCTTAGCTTTAAGGTGATATAGGAGGTGCTTCTCAATGCGTATGCTCAGGGGTGCAAGGAGGAAGGCAGACTGAGATATAACCAGGCAGTTTATTGATAATAGCTTTGTATGTCCAGAAGACAGCATTTCTTTGTCGTCTGAAGGCAAGAGAAGACCAACCTACAGCGGGATACAAACAAACAGTGGTGAGTGGAGTATGGAAGATCTGATATGAACCTTAGAGCTCTGTGATAGAGAGTGTCGAGTTTTGAGAGCGCCCACTGATCCATGACTATAAAGGAAATCAACATAATCTAGCAGGGGTAGGAAGGTAGTTTGACTAGTCTCAACCTTACATCTGATGGGAGAAGATTCTTTATCCTAAAGAATAGGCGAGTCTTTAGGTGAAGCTTCTTGATCAATCGATCTATGTGCTCTATGAAGGAGAGTCTGTTGTCGATCCAAATGCCCAGATATTTGAAGTGAGTTACTTGCATCTAACTGTTCACCAGGGCAGTGGATATCGAGAGAGACCCGGCTGAAGTAGGGTTAGTCTGTTGGGAAAGGGTGAGAAAATCGTAGTTTTTGTTTTCTTGGCATTCAGCAGCAACTTTTGATTTAGGAGCTGATTGTGCAATAAGTTAAAGTCATCCTGAGAGCTGTATCGCCACATCTTGGGAGGGGCCACTAGCATAGAGCACTGTGTCATCGGCAAAGAGGTGTATCTGGGATTTTTGATGGTAGCATCTATTCTATTTATATAGATAGCGAAAAGTAATGGCCCCACGATGGAACCTTGAGGACACCCTCAGGAGGGGTTTTAAAGGAGAAACTTCACCTTCGCCTTTACCTGCTGATAGCAGCCTGAAAGATAGTCCTGAAACCAACTAGAGGATAGAGAGTCCAACAAGAAGGAGAAATCCTGGAGCAAGTAAATATCTTCAGATACCTGAGTCACACTCGATGACTCTTTCACCTTCAACACACACATTGACCACATTGTTAATACTGTAAATGCAAACTAGGTATATGATATAGGCACAGAAACTCCATCACACCCAGAACCATGGGCATTGTTGTCAACAACTCAATCCTATCGGTGATAGACTATGGGAAACTATCAACTGTACAGTACCACCTCCGACACGTCATTAAACAGAGTCAAAATGGTCTTGAATAAAGCCTGCAGATTGGTCCTCAGTGCAGATATGCTCACCCACACCTGCAATCTCTACACCCAAACTGGGTGGCTCCCTTAAAGAGAGACTAATGTATCAAGTCTGCCTCCTGGGAAAGAAGGCTCTAGCCTAACACCCAGGGTTCCAGATGCTACTACAACCAGTGCCCACCCACATTACACCAGAAGTGTTAAAAACAATGCCCTCCATGTACTGCGTAGAAGGACAAGCCTTGCACAGCTGTCCTTGCCTATAGGCCCCTAAATGGCTAAATAGCCTCCCGGCTGCTTTGTTAAATGATACTAAGGTTGGCCATTTCAAAACAGGACTCAGATACTACCTAACAGAAGTAGGGAAATGCGACTGCTTTGAGTAGCCCTCAGAGCTACACTTTGCTGCCTTTCTCTCCCTCTCTACTCCTTCCCACCACAACTCTATGACCACTCTCCTCTATTCTACTATCCCTTCTCAAATACCCTACATATTCCTTACCTTTCCTAAATGCTCAATATGACCTTGTTGTATTGGTAGCTATTTCTCTTGACAAGGTTGGTAGCTACTACCTTTAAGATTGTAAGCAGGATACGAGGCAGCATGGGTTCACTGCTGGGAGATCCTGCTAAACTAATCTAATTGACTTCTTCAATTGGGTAACCTAGACTGTGGATCAGTGGGGTGGTGGACATAGTCTATCTTGACTTCAGCAAGGCATTCGACTCCATACCACCACAGGAGGCTAATAAACAAGTTAGACAGCAAGGGGTGGGTAGTAAAGTCATAAATTGGGTTAAGGAATGGTGAAGAGGCAGAACTAAGAGGGCAGCCATAAATGGCAGCATACTGTATCTGAGGAAAGAAAAGTAATCAGTGATTCCCACAGGGATCAGACCTGGGATCCATTCTCTTCAATGTCTTCAAAAGTGACATGGCGGAAGGCCTGAGGGAAGGTGTGTCTCTTTGTGGATGACATGAAAATATGCAATAGGGTGCATTCTGCAGAGGTGTAAATAGGATGAAGGATGACCTAAAAAGTTTGAGAGTGGTCTAAAACCTGACAGCTGAAAGTCAATGCTAAGAAGTGCAAAGTCATGCACTTAGGAGATCCAACCCCAGGGAAGATTACTATGGTAGGTGAGAAGCTAGTTGTCACAGGACTGGAAAGGGATGTGGGGTTCTGATATCTGAGGACCTGAAGGTGGCAATGCAGTGCGGCAGTAATGAAGGCTAAGTGGTATGCTGGGGTGCGATAGGAGAAGCATCAACAGCAGAAATGAGCAGTCATACTGCCACTGTACAGGTCGTTGATGAGACCCCATCTAGAGATTGTGTGCAGTTTTGAAGGCCCTCACCTCAGAAGAGACTTTGATAGATTAGAGTCTGTACAGAGAAGGGTAACCAAGATAACACAGGGCTACACAAAAAGCCTTACAGAAGAGGCATAGAGAACTCAACATGTACTCTATAGCACGGCGGAGAGAGGGGAGACAAGGATTGAGATGTTCAAGTATATAAAGGGCATAAACATCACACTGGGTAACAACCTCTTCCTCCTCAATCGGAGCTGTAGGACCAGAGGGCATGACTGGAAACTGAGCAGGAGTAGGTTCAGGGGCAATGTTAGAAAGTTATTTTTACAGAAAGTGTGATGGATGCCTGGAACTGCCTGCCGCAGGAGATGGTTGGGTGAGGTCAATGAAGCATTCAAAAGGACATGGATAAGCACAAATGCATCCTGGAAGTGGTCCAAAAAAAACAAGGAAAGGGGCTAGTTACATGAGCAGACTAGATGGATCAGTAGGTCCTCTTCTGCCATCACATTCCCACGCTTCTATTAGTAACTAATGTATCTGTTTTGTGCTTGTGTACTGTATATCTTGTGCTTGACATGGAACCTTTGTAAAAGAGCTGCTGTCTCAAAGGTATTATAATCCAAGCTCCAGCTAAATTAATTTTATTTTATTTTTGACAACTTAGTAAGGCCCACTAGGCACAGGTGCCTGTTTTCAAGGGCAACCTGGGAACACTAGAGAGGTTAAGTGACTTGCTCAGAGTCACACAGTATGCAAGTGGAAGTTGTGGGAATCAAACTCATGACTGTCTGCTGGATGTACTCAAGCTCATTCACAGCTCACTACTCCTTTAGGCTATACTACCAGCCTCAATGTCTCCACTTTACCAATTGCCTTCTGATTGACAAGCAGTTTTTAAATCAGAGACTGGGGACTTCATCCAGGCCTAGCATGTTGAGTTTATCTAGGAGTAGGTCATGATTAACCAAATGAAATCCGTTGTCAAATCGACAAAGATAGCCACTGTTGCAGAATCAGAGTCCACTGCCCTGAAGATACCAGTAGTTGGTCAGAGTCAGGACTCAGGTGACCTCTTCCCCACCCAGGGGCCACTGTTACCTCTGAGGATGCCAGGAAGAGGAACAGCTGAACTCTGGAAGGGTAGGGATGGCGGAACAGAGGCAGATTCCTCAACTGGTACCACTGTGTAATTCCTACATCACTCTGGTGGAGCAGGACTGCTGGGAGGAGGCACCCACAGTAGTGACCAAGGCAAGATACATCGGGGAGAAAATGAAGTGCAAGGAGACAATAGTGGGGATAAAAGGTGGGGACTGGACGGAAAGGGTGAGGAGCAGGCAGTAGCACTGATTGAATACTTTGCTCAGTGCTCACAGAAGAAAAGGGGGACAGCTACTACTATGGGCTGGGAGGGTGGAGGCAGGGGAGAGAGACAACAGATGGAAGAATTGAGGCAAGTAGAGTCCTAGAGGACTGAGGTCACTGAAGGTAGACAAGGCACCAGGGTGGGATGGTATCCACCCCAGGGTGCTGAGGAGATAGCGGGGGTGTTGGCAGAGCCACTGGTGGATCTGTACAGCACCTCACTGGAGTCGGGATGTGTGCCACTGGACTGGAGGATGGCACATGTAGTACCATTACACAGAAGCAGACCAAGGGATGAACTGGGTAATTATCGCCCAGTAAGTCTCATCTCCATAGTGTGCAAACGCATTGAGACAATACTAAAGGAAAGACTGGTGTCGTACCTGGAAACAATGGCCTCCAGGATGTGAGGCAGCATGGGTTTGTGTCAGGAAGTCTTGTCAAAAGCAACCTGATACAATGTTATGACTGGGTGACAGGTCAGCTGGATAAAGGTCATACTTGTGGATGTTCTTTACTTGACTTCAGCAAGGCCTTGATTCTGTAGCTCATGGGTGGCTTGGGGGGAAGCTAACTGTGTAGGGTAGGGGGCAAAATGATGAATGAGATTACAAGCTGGCTGAGTAGGAGGCTGCAACGGTGGTGGTGAGAGGAGCTCCAACGCCAAGGCCGCGGACGAAGGGGTGCCACAGGGCTCTGTGTTAGGGACAGTATTGTTTGAGCTCTTCATATCAGACATTGCACATGGGGTGGTGAGAAGGATAAGTCTGTTCGCTGATGACACGAAAAATCGGAGCAGTGGTGAATGGAGAGGAGGGATGGAAGCAGCTGCAGGGGGTCCTAAGCAAGCTAGAAGAGTAGTCAGAGAGGTGGCAGCTGGGGGTTCAATGTGAAGGAAAGGTTATGCGCTTTGGGGTGAAAACCCAAGGAGAGAATACTGGCTAGGAGGGGTTAAGCTGGGAATCACTGAGGAGGAGAAGGACCTATGGGTAATGATAACAGGGACCATGGACAACACTGCCTAGTGCAGGAGGAGCGGCTGCAAGCGAACAAAGTGCTGAGGTGCATAGCGAGGGTTTTCATCCAGGCAATGAGAGGTGATCTTGCCCTCTACAGGTCACTGGTAAGGCGCGACTTAGAGTATTGTGTGCTGTTTGGAGGCCATATCTAAAGCGTGATATCAGGCTACTGGAGGGGTGCAGGGAGGCAACAAAGATGATATGTGGAATGAAAGGACAGACTATGACAGCAGGCTGAGAGAGACCTGAATATATGTACACCCTGGAGGATAGAAGGGACAGAGGGACATGAGAGACATTCAAGTATCTGAGGGAATCAATAAGGATGGGGCAGATGGGGTCTTTAAATTAAGAAGGGAGGTCATCAGAGGGCATGGGCTAAGAATAGAGGGGAAGATTTAGGAAGGAAATGAGGAGACACTATTTATTTATGTATTTATTTATTTATTTAATTTATTTATTTAGTTTTGTTGACCGGTAAGTGCACTAGACAAATCCTGCCTATTTTCAGGCACGACCCAGGGAGGGATACAGATGAATGCCAACTGACCTTGAACCAGATTAAGCTGTTTGTGGTATTTTCAGTGAATGAGGAAATTTGGCCAGGACACGGAAATTCCTCTCTTTTCAATAAGTGACATGGGATCTTTAACATCCACCTGAACTACCACCAATCCAGGCAGATGGTACCTCGGTTTAAGGTCCCATCAGATGACACCTCAGAATTGCAGCACCCAATCTCATTTCACAGAGATGGTGGTAGCAAATGGAATGCCCTACCAGAATGGGTGGTATCATGTAAATCTGTGAACAGCTTCAAAGGCATGGGACAGGAACAGGGAGAGTGAGGGTGGGGAGGTAGGGTGGCAGTGGGATGACAAATGGGAGGGTGGGGCAGCTGCAAGCTAGGGGTGGTAGCTGCACACTTGAACAGATTTAGATAGACCGGGTGGTCGGTTTCTGCTGACATTTGTATGTTCATAAGATGTGGGGCCCTCATAGTGTAGACCCAAAGAAGGGTGGTAGAGGACCCCAGAGGAAGGAAGCAACTTCTGGTGGGAACTTGATTTTGAGGGGTATAGTTTTGGGACTAGGGAAGGAGGGAAGAGACAGGTTAGGTGCCTACGTGGCGCCATGGCCTGAAGGATGGGAGGCAGATCCTGGCGATCACTAGGGCAGCAGGACAGGAGGAGAACTGGATGCCATTGTACACCTGGAGAATAATGACCTGGCTAAAGACTAGGCTAGGATACTGCAGGGGCATTTACAGAGCTTGGGAGGGGTCACAGACAGATAACTCACTCAGTGGTTTTCATTGAGGTGCTGCTTGTCTACAGCAGAGGAATAAGAGGGCTCTCCACACCACTTATGGTGAAGAGTGGTGCATGAGGAGAGGTTCAGCTACATTGGGAACTTGGGGCCCAGCTGGGAGGATTAAGGCCTATACAGGGTGATCGCCTGCATCCATCCAGGAGGGAACCACACTCCATAGTGGATGGTTTAAATGTTACTCTGATGAACATTTAAACTAGCTAAGGGTGGGGTGGCAGAAGGAATCAGGAAGACGAAACTGTCCACCCACAGGCTGAAGTAGAGAGTAAGGAGAACCTGAGGGACAGGAATCCCCAGGGTGCAAATGAATAAAGGAAGGGGTGGTAGAGACAAAGGGGAGGGAAAGGAGGAGGGCCAAAAGTAAAAAGGGAGGACAACAAGCAGAGTGGAAACAAAATCTGGAAGGCCATGTATGCGAATGCTAGAGGTCTATGAAATAAGATTCCAGACCAAGAGGCCATCATGGCAGAGGTCAGCCTGGATATTGTGGCCATTACCAAGTCATGCTACACTGAAAACCATGACTGGAACATGGCCACTACCAGAGCTAACTCTGTTCAGGCAGGACTGGGTGGGAAGAAAAGGAGGGGATGCTTCTTTATGTGAGGAAAGCATAAAGTGATGAAGATACAGGAATACGGGAGGCAGAGACACCGTGGGTCACCTTGGAGATGGGGAATGGAGTCAATATTCACTGAAGTGATCTAAAGACCTCCAGCATAGTGGGAGGAATTAGATAAGGTACTGGTTGAAGCTACTGGCAAGATGGCAGAAAGGGAGGTACTGCTGGTGGGGACTTCAACCGGCTGGATGTGAACTGGAACCTCCAGAAGTGACTTCCTCGACTATCCACGAGAGGAATTCCTCAGGTAACTAGTCAGTGAACCCTCTCGTGGCCAGGCAATACTGGATCTGGTACTCACTAACAGGGACAGTATTGCAGACTTCAGGTGGGGGGCCAGCTGGGGACCAGTGATCACCTTGCAGTGTGGTTCAATAGAAGGACGACTGCAAAATTGAACCACACAAGGGCAGGGTCCTGGACATCAGGAGGGCAGATTTTGTAAAGATGGGTGGAATGCCCCAGGGATGACCTGGCAGGGAGGTATAGCCTGGGGTGGGGTGGAGGAACAGTGGGCAAAGTTAAAGGGAGCATAGAAAGTCAACAAACTTCTGCATCAAACAAGTGAGCAAGACAAGAGGAAAAAGGACTGCGATGGTTCTCAAAGGGTGGATGAAAAGGTAAAGGCTAAAGGGTAGCATTCAGAAGGTATAAGGAGACACAGAGTGGGGAGGATAGGGAGGTGTAGCAGGAAACAGAAAGATACAGGAAAGCAGTAAGGGTGCAAAGGCCCAAACTGATAAGAGAACAGCCTAAAAGATAATGAAAGGGTCAAGACAGGTATTAGGAATGTAAGTAAAAGAGGAAGAACATGGGTTGGGATTGTGCAGGATGTCTACCTTTTCCTGTTCCCCTTCTGCATCTCCCCCAAAGGAAAGGAATGTCGAATATCCTGAATCCACCCTACGAAAATGAAATATATTTTAAAATATATTATTAACAATATATTTACATAAGTGAAATATATTCCAATCTACTTGTTTTATAATATATTGCAATGTACTGGAAAATCAATATATTTCAAAATTTGCAAATATATTGCAATGTACTGTAAATATATACGTTATTGCCACTTGTATATTACATATATTGCAAAATACTGTATATTGATTAAATTCAATATATTGAAATAAGGATGGTAAATATATGTTATTGGTATATTGCCAATATATGTATAAATGTATTTTTACATTTCAAATGTTATTTCCTGCATTTGCAAATATGTATAATATACATGTGTAATAGATAATTATAACTATTAACTTACCCAGACAAAAATAAAGGAAATTGTTTATGATTTACACGTACCTCTACCTGTACAACTGAGGCCAGATATTCAGAAATGCGCCAAGGCCAGAGCAAGTCGGTAGCGCAATTCCGATGTGCCATGGTGCAATGAGTGCATTATTCAAAGACTGCACATGGGGAAATGCGCCAGCCAACATGGCTGAATATCGCACAGAAGCACCATGGCGCAACCAGACTTGCATGGAGGTGCAACCAGACATGTGACAAGGTGCAACCAGCCCAGCCCCATAGTGCAACCAGAGATGTGCCAGGGCACACCGGACATGCGCCATGGCGACAAAGACTAGCCCCAGGCAATGGTGGAGCACAGCAGCAGTGTACAGGCATGGGCCAGGGCAGAGGGCGACACCCAGGGACAGTGCCAGGGATGCACAGTGGCAGGCCACAGGTGGCCACCACCAGCAGGGCACCACAGGCACCCAGACACCCCCACCGGAACACACCTGTGGCACACAAAGCAGGCAACAGGTGGCACCAATGGTCAATGGAGGGCCAACAGAAGAGCCCCCACATGCTGTGCCCCACCACTCAGACCCCAGCAAGCCACCCCAGGACCATGCTGTCAAGCACACACATGCCACACATCCTGGACAGCGCCCCAAGGCCACCCCTAAGGCACAGCCACCGACCGTGGATAGGACACCACAATGCATGACCCAACACTGACACAGGCACAGCACACAGACACACCACGCCACTGCAGCATGGCTGCTCATGCCAGCTACAAAGCAGACACAGACACAGGCAGGTAAGGCAAAATAGACTTGTATTGTCAAAACTATGTATAGAAACAAGGGGGTGTGAAAGGGTAGGATAGCAAGGGAAGGGATAGGAACAGGGACTGTATAATGGGATGGGGAACTGGAGGGGAGGTATGGTGGTGGATACAGGGAACTAAGAATAGGGCAACGGCGCCCACACCCAGCCACCCCAGCTGGCGCAGTTGCCTCTGGATTGCCAGGACCTGCCTCTGGACCTGGAAGATGGACTCCATAGTTGTTGAGGTGACCAGGATGATCTGCGAAGGAGCCTGCAGTACAGTGGCAGCCGTGAACCTCTATGGACACCTAGGACAAGGGACAGAACTGGTGATCAGTGCAACATCCCAAGGAACACGGTCCAACCAGGCGCTGACTGAGCAGGGGACACATACCCCTAGAGGGCCCATACAGGCCACCCACAGGGTCATGAGCCAATGCCTGCTGGCAGGCGGTACCCCACATCAGTGCTCAGCTGTGGTCTGTGCCACAGTGGCCATCTGGCTCAACATGGCAGTCACATGGCATAGTGCCCCGCCTGCACCACAGCAATATCAGTGGCAGCCGTGTGCACCACCCCACCAGCAGCAGGCATGTGACCGATGGATGCGCCATAGTGGCGGGCACCACCCACAGTGACACACAGACAGCTGCCATGACACATGGCACAGGCTGCCACGCCTGCACCCATGCCCCTGCCACCCCCTACTGATGGTGAGCAGAACCATGGGCGTGCCTACCTGCCCTCTGCTGGCCCCACAGGCAGTGGTGCCGCTGCTCCTCCTCCTCCTCCTCCTCCTCCTCCAACTCCTCCTTCTTCACCTCCTCTCATCCTCCTCCACCTCCCTGGGCTGCCGCGCCTGGTGACCCACCAGCATTGCCCCAACACCTGTCCTCAGGGCCTGGGAATGGAACAGAAACAGATGCACATCAGTAGCCAAGCATAGCAGATGCCCTGCCCCATCCCTGTGCACAGGGCGAGTCCCTGCCGACCACGGCCCACAGGGTGGCAGTGCAATGCAAGTGGCAGAGGATGAAGCCACAGCACATTGCACACAATGGTAGTACTCCACCCTGCAGGACATGCCAGGCAGCCCAGCCAACACCACAGCAGAGCACCGGGCACACATGCATGATGGACCTACTCACCTGGCTGTGGCACAGCTTCCACGCCATGCACCACCTCCAGCTGCCAGGTGCTCAGGGTCCCTCCGCTGCAGGACCCTGAATCAGTAGTGACACTGTTCTCCACTCTTGGCCACCCATGCGCTGTGAGAGTCGGGCAGCATGTCCCTGCCACACAGCCACCAGGGCTGCTGCAGTGGCACCTGCCCAAAGAGCTGGGTGCGTGTGGTGGGACACAGGCTACTAGATTAGCCATCTCAACTTGAGACCAGTTGGCCACCTGTGCACGCATCACTGTTGCTGTGCCATCACCGGTCTGTGTGAACCACAAAACAAAATGGCGACATGAAGCGCACGTGTAAAGTGCAGCGCCAGATCGCTGACTGAGAGGTGTATGTGCTATAGTATGCTATTGCACAGTAACAGTGATGCGCGCATGGGTGTGGCCTGACAGGGTCATATGCTAGGGGTCACCCAGGGGCAGAGGTCATGGCAGGGGTCAGGAACAGCCGCTGCATGGTGTGCCGTCGCAATAGCTGCCATGGTGCACTGTGCACCATAGGCCCTATTGTACACTGTGTGCACTATGCGCACTGTGTCTAATAGGTGGCACACTGTCCCTGCGCATGCGCATCGCAGTTTTGTGCAGTGTGCATGTGTACGCATTGCACACCCATTTGCTCCGGAGAGCAATCTCATTGTGCACAGAGCAATTCCACGATATTCAGCCGCCGCATACTAATGAGCTCATCAGCCAATGTGTGGTGCATTGATGGAATTAGCATGTCATTACCGTTGCATCGATGCTCATTTGCATGTGTTGCACTAAAAGCACTGCAGATTGGCACAGGCCATGGACCGCATTGCAACCATCTAAGGTAAGTTGCAGCATGCTGCTGAGACCAGCCAGCACAGCAGGGGGGGCGTGTGTAGGCTGATGATGCTGAGCACATGTCCATGTCCACAGGTACACAATGTCGGAATGCGAAGAGGTTGAGGCGTGGGCCTGCCGCAAACTCAGGCCCAACTCTACAAAGGCAGAGGCTGATGTCCTGTTCAAGGCCTACCTGGACAGGGAGCCACTGCTGAGTGGTGTCACAGGCACACCGCAGGCCAGGGCTGCAGCCTGGGAAGAGGTGGCGGCAGTGTGAACCAGCAGGGCAGCCACCAGCAGTCAGTGCAGGAGTGCCAGAAGAAGGTGGGCACTGATAAACACCTCATAAAGGAGAAGGTGGCGGCCATTTGTGCAGCCGGACAGCCACCGTGAGGGCCTGCTGATGTGCCATGGCTCACAGTGCAGGAGGAGCTAGTGGCAGCCACCATGCATAACAGCACTGTCGAGGTGTGCGGGTGGAGGGTTCCAGACTGGTGGAAGCCCATCACTGCATGGTATGTATGATGGGCACACACAGCAAGCACTGGGGGGTTGGGCTGGGGGCCATGCATTACTGACACATCTGTTTTCTCTTTCAGCACCAGCACGCCTGCACGCAGTGGAAGAGGTGCCAGCAGTGCCCGTGGAGGCAGGCCCAGCCCGGAGGACCAGCCATCCACCTCCACGGGCATCCGGGGCCTGATCGGCTGCAGCACACCACCGCTGTCCGCTGGATGTCCTGGGCATGGGGTCGGATGAGGCCCTGGCTGTGTTCCAGCAGGATGCCAGCCATGGCATCCTCTGCACAGAGACACAGATTGGGGTGGGGTCGATGCCACTGATGACATGACCATGATCCTGGACAGCATGGGTGGTGTTGTGGGGAGATGCCCATACCAAGCACCACCTTGGGCAGCATGCCTAGTGGCCTGGCAGAGGTGAGACAGCTGCCTGCCACCACTGCAGGTGCTGCTGTGTGCACTGCCATGGCAGTAACATGTGGTGTGTGGCCATGCAGCCGCTGGGTAGTGTACAGGGTGCTGGAGGATAGCAGCAGCAGGCAGCGGGGGCAGCCAGATGTGGTGTCCACCGCTGGGGCACCAGACAGGAACCAACCCCATGGTGACCCCACTGTGCAGCGTCCACCTGAGCGGGGGTCTGTGCAGCGGGTTGTACACCACGGTGGGTTGGCGCACCACCCAGGTTTCCTGGCGCTAACCCATTGTCAGAGCACACATGATTGCTGTGGGCCTCCGTGGAGCAACAGGTGCTGCTGGCAGCTGGGTTGCGTGCACTGCATGCAGAGGTGCACCAGGTGGCTGAGCAGTGCGAGAGAGGCACTCGCAGCTCAGGAGGCTATTCAGCGCTTGGGAGGACACAACCGCATCCCAAGATCTCATTGCTAGCGCGATCAGGGATGGCCTTGCACAACTGGCTGCCACTGGGTGTGGCTGGCCACCTCACACACCGCACAGTGCACTGTCCACCCCATGGACCCAGCATCAGCGACACCCTCCCTGTCGATGCCGGGCTCTGCTGTAGGCATCCAGGCATGCCTGGGGCAGGCCTGTTTGGAGTGCCTACACACCCCTGCACGGATCTGGTCAGGTCCCTCAGTTCAACCCCTAGGGGCTGTTGCAGACACCCCCTGTGGCCGTCACGCAGCCTGTGGCTGCCGATCAGCCAACACAGCTGCCCCATGGCGTGGTGGCCATGGTTCCATTAGCGGACCTGAGGTTTGTGCAGCCCTGGCTGCTGCCAGCTGCAGCTGCCCTGTGTGCGCATGGGTGGTGTGTGTACATACCACAGGTGTAGCACCTGTGTCGCGCCGCACACTGCCTGTGTTCCTACATGCCCGGCTGCTGGCCCATGTGTGTGGGTGTGATGACAGCAGATCAGCGCCTGTGCACTGGTGCACTGCATCTGATCCTTGCCACATGCCAGTGCCTGGAGTGCTGTGGCGTGTGTTGCAATTTCCGACTGTTGCTGCTGTGTGTGGCTGTGTGGCACTGTCCCCCCAGTCCTGTGCCATGCCATTGTGGGTGCATGCCCACTGCCATCCTGCCCCTGCATGTGTGCTGTCCCTGTGTGTGTGGCTAGTGTGTGGGTGTGGTGCAACCTACCTGCCTGCACCATAGTGCTTCCAGCGATGGTGTCCCTGTGCTGGCATGCCATGCACTGGAGCTGGGGTCCCTCCACTTGGGGGCTGTCAACCTCCTCCAGCCCATTGCCCTCAGTGTTCCCACTACTGTCCCCTCCTCAGCCTCAACAGCTATCCAGCGGTCAATGGCCATGTTGTGCAGTATGCAACAGGCCAGAATAGGCCACAGGTTTTCGAGGGCTGTACTGTGAGGCACCACCAGATATGTTTAGGCAATGAAATGTGCCTTCAGCATCCCAAGCACACGCTCAATGATGTTCTGCATGCTGGCGTGTGCCTCATTGTACCGTTCTTCTGCTGGAGACGGACAGCGCGGTAGGGGATGAGTAGCCATGGCCTGGTGGATATCCACTGTCACCTGTGTGGAGAATGATATAGTTAACCCTGTGTCCTCTGTTGCTGTGCCCTTGCCCATCCCTGGCACCCTCACCAGCGCATCCACCCTGCCTTCCCCTTCCCATGCTCTGCCCAACCCCTTGCCCATCCCATACTCACCCATTAGGTGGCCCATGGGATTTCCCACACTCGAACCTGTGGCACAGCATGTCATTCCCAGGTGTGTGGCACAGACATTGGTGATCGCGCCTTGGCATCACACACCACCTGGCAGTTGACAGTGGGGACCCCTTCCTGTTTACATATGCCACACCCTTAGGGCCAGGTGGCATGCAGATGCCCATGTGGGTGCAGTCAGTGGCCCCAAGCATGCCAGGTATGCATGCTACCCTGTGGAAGTCCTGCATGGTCGATGCGCTCTACCTGTGTGCTGGGGAAATGGATATATTCAGCATGTGGCAGCATGGCGTTGAGGAATTGTATGAGAAGCCGGAATGTGGCCGACTGGGTTATGCCTGTTGTGTCCCCTGTTGGTCTCTGGAAGGTACCCGTGGTGAGCAGGCACATGACAGCTGTCACCTTGTCTCCACTGACATGGCATGGCTCCTCCTAGTGGATGCCTGCATCTCCTCACTGCACAGTCACAGCTGCCTCAGAATAGCTCCAGTCCAGATGATACTGGCCCACAATCTCCATATCACTGAAGTTCTGAAGGTGGTGGGGTACAGTACTAACTGTCCCAGGCATACCACTGATGGGCCCTTCCATGTCCACATCGCTGTTCCTCCTGCCTCCTCACCCCTCATTATGGCCTCCATCAGAAAGGGTGCACTGGCCATGGCCCCTGCTGTCCTCTCCCCCTGGGCAGTTGACTGCTATGGGCTTTCTGCCACCCTGGTGCAGTGCATGGCACCTTGTCCACCTCTCACTCACACTCACTCTGCCCCTGGCTCACACTCCACTGCCACTTCTGTCCCATGTCCCTCTGGCTGCCTGTGCAGGTTACCCTGTCCCTCTCAAGCTCTAGCTCCTTGCTCTTCTCAGTCTTATCTTATCTCTCCACCAGCCTGTCCCTCTCCTCTCCCTCTCCCTGTGCTTGTGCCCTGTATTTATGGGCTCAGGTCTGCTCAGGTGCATCTGGGACTTGCTCTGCACTTGTGCCATGGTTCGATAGTTGAATATCACAGTGCACCGCATATTCATGGGCATGCCCCTGCTCTTGTGCATGCATTAGGGCTGCACATTGGCACAATGGGACTTGCGCTGCACATTGGCTCCCACTGACTATCGCTCCTTGGCGATTTCTGTACTTGCGCCGGCACAACTCAGTTGCACCATACGCTACTGCTTTGAATATCCCTGCCTTGGAGTTCATCTTGTTAGTAATCAAGGAGTTATTTACATTCAATTGTTTTACAGTGCAACTTTAATTCAAGCATACATTTTATACATTCACATATGACATATCACTTACCTCACAAGCTCATGCTTGTTAAAGGCTCGATTGGTATTTATACCATCCCATTTTGTTTCACTTTTAGGTAAGGGTGAGATCCTATATGTACTTGCTTTATAACGTGTACCTTTCTTTTCAGTATGTAAGCTAATGTTGTAAATTTAAAGTAATGTAAAACTAGAAATTATCATGATTTTGGCTGATAAACTATGCTTTTGAAATATGCAAATTAGGTATGTAAATGTACACATGGAACGAAATTTAGCATTTACAAAAAATACATGTAACATTTATAAAAAATATAGTATATAAAAATATATGTAACATGTATATAGATATATGTAACAAAATATATGGTAACATATAAAATATATGTTAACATATATAAAAATATAAATAACACATATAAACATTTACATAACATACAAAGAATACAATATATATTTTCAAATATACTAATTATATATTTCAGACAATGTATTACTAAGCAGATTGAATGCTATTAACCAATGCATGAGGCAGAACACATGGTTTCAGTATATGCTGAAATACGCTGTATATTATATTTCATTGAGTCAATGTATTTCTTAATATAGTGACATACATTTTGCATACTATGCATACTATGGGTCAGAAACATATTATGTCAGTATATTTAAAAATATATTTCATAATACATAATATAATATATTACATCAGGACAATGTATTTCACGGTGTATTGGCATACATTAACGCATATTTTTCAATATATTGCAATAGATTCCATTTTCATAAGGCTAGTGGGTTACAAGACCCTAGACAGCATGGGTTCACAGTAGGGAGATCATGTCAGACAAATCTGATAGATTTCATTGACTGGGTGACAAAGGATTTAGATCAGGGTGGAGTGTTGCATGTGGCTTACCTAGATTTCAGTAAGGCTTTTAACACTGTTCCATAGGAGACTAGTAAGCAAGCTGGGTAGCTTAGCAGTGGGTCCAAAGATGATAACCTGGATAAGAAATTGGTTTGGAGATAGGTGACAGTGGGTGGTGCTGAATGGAGTTCACTCCAAGGAAGGGAAGGTGATCAGTGAGCTGCCTCGGGATCAGTGCTGGGAATGGTCTTCTTTAATGTCCTTAAAAGTGACACTGCAGTGGATCTGGAAGGAAGAGCTGCCTCTTTGTGGATGACATCACAATCTGCAATGGGATGGACAGTCCAGGAGGGGTGGAAAGGATAAGCAGGGATCTGAGAAAACAAGAGGAGTGGTCTAGAGTATGGCAGCTGGGTGTCAACAACAAAAAGTGCAAAATAATGCACTTAGGCCACAGAAACCCAGGGCAGAGTACAAAATGGATGGAGTGGTATTGGCGACTACCAAGCAGGAAAGAGACCGGGGTAATCATATCCAGTGACCAAAAGGTGGCCAGGCAGTGTGACAGGGCAGTCAGGAGGGCTAGTGAGATGCTGGGGTGCATAGGGAGGTATCACCAGCAGAAAGAGAGAGGTGGTGGTGCCTCTGTATAGCTCACTGGTAAGACCCCACCTAGAGTACTGCATCCATTTCTGGAAATTACATCTCTGGAAGGACATTGACAGAATAGAGACGATCCAGAGGAGGGCAACTAAAATGGTACTGGGTCTGCATCAAAAGCCCCATGAGGAAAGACTAAAGGATCTCAATAGATACACCCTGGAAAAGATTAGGGAGTAGGGGATTGATAGAGATCTTTAAATACCTCACAGGAGTAAATAAGTTACAGGAGTAAAGTATTTTTTTAGATGAAAAGGCGCTCAAGAACAAGGAACTTGCTATAAAAGCTGGGGAGGGAGATTCAAGAGATGTAAGTACTTATTCACAGAAAGAGGTGGATTCCTGGAACACCCTTCCAGTAGAGTTAGTGGGGGTAAAAACAGTGGGGGGTAGAAGTCAGAATGCATGGGATAGGCACAAGGGAATCAAAGTGGAAAGGAAGGGGAACGAGAAGCGGTCTGCAGTAATAATGAAGGCAGGAAAAATAGGCAGAGTAGGTGGGCCAAGCAGTCCTTATCTGCCATCAGATTCTATATTTCTATGTTTCTATGGACCAGTGCAGTGTAGATGTGTCTATAATTTTTGACAGGCACTTTGTCACCAGTCTTGTGGAATGGCACTGCCGAGGCCACCTTCCAAATAGCCGGTACTGTGCCCTGGATCAGAGATTTGTTAAACATGTATCTCAATGGGGAGGCTATGTAGGGGCAGCTAATCTGAGTAATTTGGTTCCATGTTGTCATAGCCAACTGAGGAGTCAACCTTCAGTCTATTTGGCTGTGTGAGGACCTCTTTTCTAGCTATCAATTTAAAATGAAACTTAGAGGGTACTGGAGTGGCAGTGTTGGAAGGGGAGGGACAATGGGGCTACACATGCCGGACCTTTCAATTTATCTACATCAGTGAAGACTAAGTAAAAGCAACACTAGATGAGGCAGACTTATGGAGAATGATTCCAGATTGTGAACTTTCATTCATTTGGAAGCCCAAGCAATCTTCAGGAGACTGTTTATTTGATTCCTGAAGTGTTTTGGGTCAGTGAGGTTCCTATCCTGCAGAATTTTGACACTAGTTTTTGTTTTGAGATCATATTTACATACATTTCTAAGTCTTCTGTAGCTTTGCTAATCTGCTGATGACCTGTAGCTTTGAAGAGAACCCGGCTTTATCCCTGTGTTTCATGGTCTGGCATATGTCACTGGTTAACCCTTTAGAGTATAGCCCTTTATCCTTGTCTGGACAAGGGCAGCATGTTATTGACCACGCTTAGAAAATTATTTTGGAAGAAGTGATATCCTGGTCCATTGTATCGAGCTGACACATGGTGCCCTAGTGGATGTGGGCCAGGCTGTGGTGATATGCAGCTTCATCAAATTTAGAAACAGAGATGACTCTAGGCCATGGGTCTAAAGGCATTATTTTTAGGGAAGACCGAAGCCTCTGGTTCATTGTTGGGAATAGCTCCTCCCACATCTCAAATAAAGCCAACCTTTTGCAGTAACTGCGCCTAGCGTGTTCAAAGCAGTGCGCGTTGGGAGACACTCTGGGCTCCTGAGTGGCTCGTATGGCTAAACCTCTTTGCATTGTTCTGCTCTTGGCTGCTGTCTCTGTCCCTGCTTCTGCTTTTGTTGTTTCTCCATTTCTGTTATTGCTCCTGTGTTTGTCATTTCCACCTTTTTATTCTCTTCCATCTGTTTGCTACACCCCATGCTTCCTCTAACTTCCTTTTGCTCTGCTTTCTATCTGCCCCTGCATGCATATCCCCCACGTTCCCGTTCTCCATTTTGGTGCTTTGTGTTCCCCTCCTGCTCCTGCCTTCTGTTTTCATGGTTGCCCCATCTCCTTTCAGTGCTCCATTTCTACTTTGTTTTCTTTTGGGCATTTTTGCTCCTTGGCGCTGCCGCTTTCTCCCCACCAGTGCTTCCGGGTGTGTGTGCTCCATAGCACTCTGCTGCCGCTTTCCACTGACGATGTCCTGCAGCCTAGTTTCATTACTGTTGTGCAATTCTTCCTCAGCTGCTAGTCTGTCAATGTCTTGCAGAAAGGATTAGCCAGCATTTTCTTAATCTTCAAATGAATTTTAGCTGTCATGCCCTTGATGAATGGAACAGGAGGATTGCTTACCTAGGTGTGTCAGCATGGTTGCCTTGCTGCTCAAGAACCCAGGAAAAGCAAATAAAACAGGAAAGCAGACAGAAATAACTTAGCACATCCTTTCACCATAAAAGTGGTACACAGAAGGAGGTGGTCTCTTACTACTTGAAACAATTTTATTTTAAAGCACTCTTTTAAAGACACAGGGCTCGATTCTAGAACAATTACGCCTGGCGTAACAGCACTTAATGCCAAGTAGAATGGCGCATATAGCAACTTACACCAGCAGTTGCAACATGCAAATCCGCCACTTGCGCAAACAGCTGTTACGCAGCAACAAAGTCCTAATATCGAGTTCTACAAGAACCCCAGAGAAGAACCGCAAAGTAAGTTACACCAGCATTTAGCTGGTATAACTTATGGACGCCGGGGTCCTGTAGACCAGCCTGCAGTCATACCACAGTTGTCCTCCCCCATGCCCAGCATACCCCAGTGGGTGTCCCGCAGGGCTACTCACACCAACTGCCCCAAGGTGTACATGGAATGCCCGCAGGGCTACCCAGAGCAACTGCTCCAGGTGTAGAAGTAATGTCCTGCAGGGCTACCCACAGCAACTGCCCCAGGTGTACAAGTAATGCTCCACAGGGCTTCCCATACCCCTAGCCCCAAAACCCCCATTGTGCATTGCCCTGCAGGCGGCTGTCATCCCCACCCGTGCCCTGACCCCAGTCACGGCTGAAAATGCATCAATTACTCTGCCCTGGTAGTCTACTGGCCTCCCATCCAGGCATGCCAGCCCACCCAGCAACCCCACCTGACCCCAGCCGGGCGACTGGCACGACCACCTCTCACCACCATGGCCAGCTGCCGACTGAGTTCAGTATGAGTGTGTACTGTAAAGAGCGCACTCAGAATTTAATTTCTGAGCATGTCTTTTCAGTATGTGCTCATACTGAACTCAATCGATGAACAACTGTAGTGAGAGGTAAAGCAATGCCCAGCTGGGATGGGTGGCATGGCTGGGTGGGGGCCACTAGACTACCAGGGTGGGGTGTTTGCCACATTTGTGACCGGCAACTTGAGGGTCAGGGCACGAGTGGAGGGATCACAGTGCTGTCCTGCGGGGCATGTACCAACGGGATTTGGGGACTGGGGAATGGAAAGCCCTGTGGGGCTCTATTTGGTACTTCAGGGGCTGGGGAATGGGACACCCTGTGGGGCAGTTAATGTGAGTTTTCGGGAGCAGGGGTGGGCAGCCCTGGCGCCTCATGTGGCTAGCTTCGGCAGGAGCTTACCCGAACTGTGTTGCGGCTTACAACATGCTTGCCAGGTGCACCGCAGTTCGGCGTACTGGCCGCATGTCACAAGTCGCAGGTCTTAGCTGGGGACCCTGGCCCTTCTAGAATAGGGCGCAGGGTCAATGTCGCAGCTGAGGTGCTAGTTACATTTGGCCAATCAGCCACCCTTCTAGAATTGGGCCCACAGTTTTTTGCAGAACTAAAGGCAAAGAAATACAAGTGCCATTTCTCACATATTTATTTAATCCAGTTATGAACTTCTATCGCTTGGAATTACCAAGTATGCAATGGTGTGAGATTCAGATCTCACTGATAAATCGGCCATTTCAGGCAATGACGAGTTTACTGTTCAAAGTGAAATTTAGTTCACTAGTTAACTTCGTCATCAAGTTTATTTGAACAGTAGGTTTGTCATTGTCTGTTAGGGTGACCGGCATTACTTCAGAATGCCCGAGTCATGGGATTCCAGCGCCCCAACCAGCACTTGTGCCCTTCATAACCATCAGTGCCAATTAGCCACTGCACTGACTTCAGACCCTGTCAAAAAGTCAGTTTCAGCATGGCAGTAAATAAAAATACCAGAATCCAGTCTAAAATGAGTGCTTATCCGTGATGTCTCAAGTATAGGCCACACATAAAATATCCCAGTCCTTGGCCACAGTAGCAGGAATGCTCCACATCTCACTAGTCCTCCTCTGGTATGCCATCTTCAACACACTCTCCCTGGACTCCTCAAACCTGACCACCACTGATTTGCACATGACAATCCCCAGGCCGCTGCACTCCACTCACTAGGACACCTCCCAGCCTACTGAACTGGCCCATGTGCACTCTACCACACTAGCACTGACCACTAGCACCACAATTGTCCAATCAGTATCTTTTTCCCACCGTACATGACCCAATCAGGGAAAACATGGTGAAAAGATGCGGACTGAATAGCTATGACACAAAAAGTGTCCATTTAATTTTAAAAGTTTGAAAATGTTAAGAAATGTTGAAAAACAAGGGGTAGCATTGCGGTAAGTGTATAATTGCATACATTGAATATGCCATGGGTTTGTGTGTCATACATAATTTATCTGTATAAGTTGATGTCTGACCTCATGAAGCTCACTCTTGGCTCCGCCACTCATGCGAGGTCAATGAGGTCAGAAATCAACTGGTACAGATAAATTCTGTATCACTAATACACAAACCGATGGCATATCCCTTTACATATGTTTGCCAGAACAGTCAGAAAAAAAGAAACAGATACACGTATTGATGTGGGTTTTGATATGTAGTGGAAGACCTGCAATCATTTTGGACTAGGCTGTGAAATTCTCTACCAGTAACTGTGTGTAGAAGTTTGCCAACTTTTAAGATACAGTAAATTTATATTCTTAAAGGCAAAAAAAAAAAAAAAGAAAAAAGGTACTACCTGGATTTCTCTAAATTGGATTGCTCAGATGATTTTCTGCAAGGGACCTAATTTGGTACTGTTTACAATTCAGTCCTTCTACATTCGTTCACCACTTAATGCTGCCTGTTTAACAACCCAGTCAACCAGAATGTATGGCAGTCGTTCATCTCCCTCAGTGCATCCTATTTTATTCTCCTAATGCTGTTTTGTTAAGCCTTCAGTTTGATTACTCTTGCTCTTGTCTTTCAGTATATATTCATCCTCCTTTCTTGCTGTTCTCCAGGGACTCCGGCCAAAGTGCTACATTACAGAATTAGAATAAGCATACCCAATAAATTTCATAGCAAAATTAGGTTTCCACCTTACTTCATTTTAAAGTTATGAGCTAATCTGTAACCCTTGTTTCACTACCTGTTCAAAAACCAGTTTCAATGAAGAACTGCTGCTGATGTCATCTCTTGAACTCAATCTAGTCCTCCCTGTTAGTAAGCTTATAGGACCTGTTTCTCTAATGTTTAAAGATCACGTGCAATGGTTTTCACAAGTAAAACAGGCAGCACCGTTCAAAACATTGCTATAAAAACTATATGTGTTTCAGGTTTTGTAACAAAGTTGACAAATGTGTATTTTATTAATGCCTTTTGGTGTGGTCCATTTCTCCAGGATTGCTGGATGCTGAGTCTGTATGCCTCCAGGATGCTGATACCATTTGGGGTGCTACTCTACTGTGCCTGTTAGAAAGTTGTAGTGCTATTGGTATTGTAACATTGGTAACTTCATCGCTGTTTGTCAGAGTCTGCTTTATAATAAGTTTTAATAGGGGCCTTCTACGTGTTAATTCCTACTAAGGGTGGAAGTGTTAGCCCTGGTAAAATGATCATTTTAATGTGAGTACATCATAGATGTGCCTGAATGTAGTCACGCAACAGCCTGCCAGGGAGAAAACATTAGGGCTGGCTACTGCATAGAAACTAGTAAGGTTTCAAAACAGCATTACCTCTCCCAACCCCATTTACTGGGAGATGAAATAATTGTTTTAAAGTACCACCTGAAATCACCTCAATTGAATGACAGGTGTGAATAATCACAGCCTTTCACCACATCAGAGTTATCCAGTCTGCAACCTCACAACAGTGTGCTATGACCCAACATCCAGCAACCCTGGAGAAAAGGACCACAACAAAAAGGCACCAAAAAAGAAAAATATGAATTTGTTAACTTTGTTACAAAACTGGAAACACACATAGTTTTAAAACAGTGTTTGTTTAATAGTGCTGCCTGTTTTACTTGTGACAACCACAGCATATGATTTTTAAACTTTGGAGAAACAAGGCCTATAAGCTTGCTGACAGTGAGGACTAGACTGTGAGTTCAGGAAATGACATCATCAGCAGCTCTTCACTGAAACTGGCTTTTTGAACAGGCAGTGAATATAGGGTTGTAAAATGACCTGTTACTTTTAAACAAAGTAACATAGAGATCTCATTTTGGCATGAGGCTGATTGGGGCTATGCTGATCCAAATTCTGAATTTATTGATGCCAGAAATTTTGACCGTAGTACCTCTTTAACCCCTTTCCTCGTGCTGGTTAACTCTGCCTTCATATTCTTCTCAAGTTGCAGCCTGCTGCTCTTTCTTCATTGTTCAGTCCATACCAGTAGTCTAAGGACCTCTGTCCTAACTCTGCCTTCTGAGGTATTGAGTGAAGGTAGGCTTGCCCTGTCTACTGGGGTGGAGTCCATTTCAGTCAGCCAATCATATCGGCAGTCAGCAGTCTCCGTCCCCTAACTAGTGCCTTCTGGTATTTGAGTGAAAGTGGACTTGCCCTGTCTACCCGGAGATGGGAGTTCTGTTTCATCCAGTCTCACTCTATATGATCATTTCCAGCAGCCTCCATCCCTTTCTCAGGGTATCTGAGTGAAAGTGGGCATGCTGTCTACGGAGATGGGAGCCTGTTTCATCCAGTTCCAGGTCGTACTGCATTCCATCTATACCAGCTGTCTGACAGTCTACCTTCTTAACTTCTACCCTGTAAGGAATTTATGTGTTGGTGGGCTTGCCAATCTACCAGAGATGGGGGTTCTGTCATCCTGCCCTATTCTGCATATATCACAGTATGCAGTGCATTAGCATTTGCCATCTTCTGCCCTTTGATTCTCTGACTGCAACCACCAACGAGATCCTGCATGGTCTCAGACTTCCTATCACTCTCAGCACAGCATGGCATCTTCAACATTTGCCAACTCTCTGCCTGTAATTGGTCACCATGTCCCCAAAGGTCTCCTCAGACTTCTTCCTCTCTCAGTGCAACAAGCAGTGCTATTGGTATTCATTTGGACTCTTCTACCTCTTAGAAACATAGAAACATAGAATTTGAGGCAGATAAGGATCGCTTGGCCCCCAGTCTGCCCATTTCCTACCTACTGGATAAGCTGCAGATCCTAGTTAACCAGCAGCCTACTTCTTCCTACCCTACCCCTAGAATTGCCTTATGACTGTCCCATGAATGCTTGAATTCCACCACTGATTTTGACTCCACAACTTCCTCCGAAGGCCGCTCCATGCATCCACAACCCTCTCTGTGAAAAAATACTTCCTTAAATTACCTCTGAGCCACCCCCCTCTATCTTCAAATTGTGCCCTCTTGTTCTTGCACACTCTTTTTTTGAAAGATGCTACCCTCTTGGACTTTGTTGGTTCCTTGAGGTACTTGAACATTTCTATCATGTCCTCCTCTCCCTCCTTTCCTCGAGGCTATACATATTAAGCTCCTTCGTCTCTCTTCATATGTCTTCTGATGCAGACCCTGCACCATTTTAGTTGCCCTCCTCTGGACAGCTTCCATCCTGTCTATGTCTTTCTGGAGATTGGGTCTCCAGAACTGCACACAGTACTCCAGATGGGTCTCACCAGCTGTCTGTACAGAGGGATAATAACTTCCTGTTTTCTACTGGTGATGCCTCTCCCTATGCATCCCAGTATCCCCCAACCCTCCTTGCAGCCCTCTCACATTGCTTGCCCACCTTTAGGTCATCTGATATGACTACCCCAGGTCTCTTTCCATTTTTGTTGTTGTTAGTATCTCACCCCGTTGTGTACTCTTCCCTGGGTTTTGTTTCCAGGTGCATTACCTTAGAAACATAGAAACATAGATTTTGACGGAGATAAGGACTGCTTGGCCCACCCAGTCTGCCCATGTCTCTACCTAATGGATAAGCTGCAAACCTTGTTAACCAGCAGCCTACTTCTTCCTACCCCACCCCTAGAATTGCCTTATGACTGTCCCATGCATGCTTGAATTCCACCACTGTTTTTGACTCACAACCTCCTCCAGAAGGCTGTTCCATGCATCCACAACCCTCTCTGAAAAATCTTCCTTAAATTACCTCTGGGCGCCCCCTTCTATCTTCAAATTGTGCCACCTTGTTCTTGCACACCTCTTTTTTTGAAAGATGCTACCTCTTGGACTTTGTTGATTCCTTGAGGTACTTGAAAGTTTCTATCATGTCCCCCTCTCCCTCCTTTCCTCGAGGCTATACATATTAAGCTCCTTTCGTCTCTCTTCATATGTCTTCCAGTACAGACCCTGCACCATTTTAGTTGCCCTCCTCTGGACAGCCTCCATCATGTCTATGTCTTTGCGGAGATTGGGTCTCCAGAACTGCACGCAGTACTCCTGATGGGGTCTCACCAACTGTCTGTACAGAGGATAATAACTTCCTGTTTTCTACTGGTGATGCCCTCTCTCGTATCCCAGTATCCTCCAGCCCTCCTTGCAGCCCTCTCATTGCTTGCCCACCTTTAGGTCATCTGATATGACTACCCCAGGTCCCTTTCCATTTTTGTTGTTGTTAGTATCTCACCCCCATTGTGTACTTTTCCTGGGTTTGTTTCCCAGGTGCATTACCTGCTCTTCTTAGCATTGAATCTAAGCTGCCATACTCTTTCTACACTTTGGCTGCCCTTTTGCTCCAGTTTCTGCAAAGGTCTTCTCAGACATCTTCAAGCTTCTTCAGCTTGTAAAATGGTTTCACATCTGACTACTTCTTTACAGATTGGTCCACTCCTGCCTCATGGTTGAACTGAATTCTTCAGTATCCTACCCTCAGTTTCTACCCACAGATGGAGTCACATGCTTCCTGCAAGGCTTCTACATTTCATCCTGTTTAGGGTCCTGGTCTGTCTCAGCCATGCCCCCAACTGGAACCTACACCTCTCGTCTACAATTCCAGACATCATAGCTCAGCTGACCTCTTCAATTTCCTCCTTGTCATTCCATAGGTGGATATCAGAGTTCGCTGCCTGGCTTCATCTTTTCCTGCCTTCAACCCATCCGCTTCAGCTGTACAGCCATCTACCGCCATGCTCCTGTCACCTCTGCTTTCCCTTGCACTCTTCCAACATTCTGTGCTCCACCTCATTGCTTCTAAGTGACATCATGCTTTGTGGTCTGCAGTGCAGGAGTGCTTCTTTGTCCATTAGCTTCTACAAGGAATGTCAGAAGACTTTCTCCTGGGTCTGTTTCAGCACCGTCATTCCTTCTTCTCCTTACTCCATGTGTGTTACCACTGGATGACTTTCCAGCACAAAATGCTTCATCAGATATTTGTTTGCTTCTCAGTCCTTAGTCAGCTCGATCATAATGTCCTCAAATTCCTTCTATGAATATCTCCATCCTCTGCTTGTATTCATTATGCACTAGCTCTAATCACCCTTACGGTCTTGGCTTTCAAGCATTGCTCAAGCGCATGCATTCCATTCATTTCACATTCATCCAATTTGGCATCTCTGTGATACGTTTGAGAGGACCGCTATTACTGTGCAGTTCGTCTGGCCTTTGCATCAGACCATGGCTTTTGCTATGTCTCTGCAGTACTTTTGGGCCTTCTCAATGTTTGCTGCTGTCCAGCAGTCATTTGCCTGTTAACAGACCTTTTCCAATAGATCAGAAGGTTTCTCCTCGTGGATGCATTCTGGCTGTTAGTCTGCTGTTCCAAGAACTGTCAGTTTTCTTGCTTGAAAAGAGAATCTACAGTCCAGTGATATTCCTTGAATTACTCAGCATGACAGTGGATATACAATGTATGGAAGCCAGGCTACCTCCCGTCACCATCACAGGATACTGCTTAGTGACGTCCTTTTCAACCAGATGCTCTTACCGAAATGAGAACTTATTTTCTTCCTACAATACCGCATTTGTGCAATCCAAATAATTCCTCAAGGTCGATCATTCATTTCCTACCTCCGACTTAGGCATCATTGGTTCCTTAACTACACCATTACTTTCAAATCTTGACTGCTCTAAATCTAATCTATCTAGCTGGGATCATTGTATCTTCCTGGAATGGCTGTCCAACTCACTACAAAGACCATGCTCATATTTACACACTAGAATACATCAGTGCATCACCACTGCATGGCTATGCTGCCATTTTTAAGCAGTCCTGGATCTGTGTTCTTTGTGCTCTGGCTGTTGAATCTCTTAAAGATTGCCATCAATGTCTCCTCATAAGACTACCTAATAGGAAAAGCCACCTCTGTGTGGGAACATTATGGATCCCCAGTCAGCCTCTATTTTGCTGTCAATCAACCCATACTAGACATGTCAACAAGGGAGGTTTTCATCCAGTTTGATTATACAGATAATCTGTGGCTGACTTGGTTTCTGTATCTTAGTGTTACACAACATTGTTTTCATGTTCCGGCTATGCCAAATGAAGCAGCTGATTCATTATTTCAGTTCCAATTGCAGACCTTTCATCGCATCCATCCTTCATCAACCTCAGTCATGTTCCTTCTCTTTCATCCATGAACTCATAACTTTCAACAGCAGGACAACATCCTTGTGTGGGCCACCCTAACTCCAGTCACTTAGATGCATATGCTACAGCAAGCTAAAGCACTCATCTTTACATACACCATACACATACACCAGTCCTTCCAGAGTTCCTTGCTCATGTGAATCATATTGTTGCATTCCTCACAGGTCCATCAAGCCCTATGTGGTGGGATTGGAGGTGGAACTTCCATCTGGTGGGATTGGAGGTGAACTTCCATCTGGTGGGATTGGAATCAGGGCTATAGATGGCTTCATCACAAAATCTTCGGACTCAGTGAAGCTAGTTCCTTTTGTCATGAACTCACACCTGGGGATCAGGTCCAGTGAGCCCACAGTGCCCACCCTTAAGTACAATCCATGATGGGGGACAGGGACACCTCCTTATCCTTTTAGAATGCCTCAAGGTAAAGACTGCACCTCTGTCATGAGGATCCAGGCATCCCTCTAGCTCTAGATAGGGGCACAATACCAGTCTTGAATCTTGTGGCCAAACATGAACCCTTCTTTGGCTATTATACAGGAGGAAGACCTAGGTATCACACTCTCTTCAGGGTAGCAGTGTAAAAGCCTGATTTGGCCTTCTCCATACAGGACTTGCAACAGCCTGGTTCAAAATCTTTGTAGGCAGCTGGTATTCTCCCTATTCTTCCAGATGTCCCTTCCAGACCCCTTTTCAATTTGGTTGCTTATGGTTGCCCTCTAAGCAAGTAACAGCTGCCACAGATTATTAATAAACCTTCTACAGTCACACATACAATATAAGGAATTCTCACTAGGCAGATATTCTTTAGAAAAAAAAGTTTTACTAAAATACTTAAATACATATAGTCACTACTAAAAGAGAATATTAATTTGGGTTACAGTATGCAGAAAGAAATGGAAAAATGTATAATAAAATGATCTAAAACAGTTTGCTAGTCTACCTGAGGTATGCAGATTTCAAAGTCCAGAGAATCACTGGTTTGTACAATATTTCAGCCTTTTGGTAGCAGCCTTTGGTTCTTAGGCAGGTCTCTGTGTTGACAGGTGTTCTCTGTGGTTAGGGAGAGGTTCAAGCAAAATGTTCATCCAAGGCCCTGAGCTAGGGCTATTTATACCTTTGAAATAGTGAGCAAAAATCACACAACTTTTAGGCCAGTAGGTGGCACTGTTACGCTGTTTCCAAAAATTTCTAAGAATATTAGAAATCAGATTCAGAGACCTATAATTAGCATGGATATGACATTTCAGAGTTGAGCCCTTTGAAATCCCTGTAGACCCTGCCACCCGTAAGATAAAATGCACTCAGGTTCTCTAGGAAGCATGTTCCTCTCCTGTTAGCTCATAAAATGTATAATATTATAACAGTTTCCTTAGATCAAAACATTCTGCTCCTGAGTGCATGGTTTTATGACATAAAAGCGGATTTTGGCATATCTGTTAAAAAAAACAACTGGGAATGCAATTTCAGTTCCTGGCAAACAGCTGTCTTCAGGTCAAAAGAAGGTCAAGCCTTTTTCAAATCTAACCTTTTCCCTATGTGCCTTTGTGCTGACACTGGCATGTGTACATATAATTACATAAAACATATCTAAAACATAATAATATCTACAAACAGGGCTAGCAGCAGGGTAGCTCACCACAATTTTCAGATATGATGGTACCTCTGCTGTCTTCTAGCCTCCATGGATCCCCTGCATCCTGGAGAATTCTGTTTCATTATCCTTTTTGCTAAATTACTTAAAGATTCCAAGTTCCAGAGGTGAATCAATCACAGTATCCTGTTGCTGCTTCCTCAAGACTGACATATCTCATACAGGAGTTTTATTAACTTATAACCAGACCTATAAAAACTGACATCCGATAATGTATTTGACCAACTCATATTTTTCCACATATGCTCAGATCCTTCCTGTCTTCTCTTGACCATGGATAACCAAATACTCATGTCAACATAAAGGTTCCTGGAACTTCGTTAAACCCCACATCTACTAGACCTCAACATTTATGCCTTTTCAGGACTTTTTTCATCTTGGAGCAGCTTCTCCATCATTCAAGAATAACATTCCTTCACAGATCATCAAGAGATGTGGAAGATGGACTTTGCCAGCCTTCTCAACCACAGACAGTCCTAATTCAGAACCAGAAATCCTACAAGCTTATAGGATCATCTCCTCTTTGTTTGCTCAGAGGATGGGCAGGTCAGTAGCCATGGGTCCTCAAAGGTTTCCTCCATGGGGGGTCATCTCCTGCATGCTACTAGCCACACTCTCCATGAGTTGGAGGAGGTAATCTTTGGGGCCTTCTGCTCCCTACACACTACCGGCTTATCTACAAAGGGTGGGATTAGAGAAAGACCAAAGTTTACAAATATACAAGCACTTTTCTATTCACCAAACACTGAAAGGGAGGGCTAATGCCTGTAGTTCAATGTGGGGAATAGCTCCTCCCATATCCCAAATAAAAATCTAGCCTCCCAGCAGTCCATGCCTAGTGTATTTCCAAGCACCCACCATCCTCTCCTTCCTCCTCCTCCTCCAGCACTCTGTTCACCTTTGGTGCTGAGGCTTCTATTCCTACATGGTACCTGCTTATCTACCAATAGTGGGAATAGAAAAGGCCAAAGTTTTACAAGTATACACATGCTACGCTGTTCACCAAACATTGAACTAAATATAAAAGACTGGAGATGGGTCGCTGAAAGAGTCAGCAAGTATGCCAGCATCTTTGATTCTATCAACTTATTTACCAGGACCCAGTCCAACAGGGGATGGTTTCCAGATTTATTATTCATTTGTGTAGGTTCCTTGATAATTTGACTGAGCTGAACCTCCACTAGAGACCAAATGGGCTATACTTGTCTATAAGCTAACCAATTAAGGTTAAAGTCACCAGGAAGAAGAATTTCTCCCAAACATTGGTCAGCCAGACAAGAGGAGATGGCAGTAAGTGCCACTTGGCCACATGGCTAGGGTTAAAAATACCACCAATTAAAAGTGGTTTGGTATCACTGAGCAGAAACCTTACAAAGAGGGAGTCCCATGGGGTATTTGGAGGATAACCAGAAATAACTTCATGGCATTGATATAGGACCCAATATACATTAGTACTCCTTCCTTCCTTGTTTTACCTACCCTGTCTGAACTAAAACTAATATATATTTCATGAAGAGACACACAAGGCTTCAGCCATGTTTCTGTAACTATTTGGACAATAGGGTTATAAAGATTTGTCCATGCCTCCAGTTCTTGTAACTTAGGCCTAGGCTGTGTATATTCATATGCACCAGTTTGAGGCCTTTTGAACTAAGCCAGATGGGGTCAATGGGTTGCTATATTATAGTTCTCAGGACTGGGGCCAGGGTTAGTACCACATCTCCTGCTGAGAGTAGCAGGAGTAACAACAGTAACTTACTCTTCAGTTCAGAGATAAGGGACATTTCAGTGTTACCTCATATACCAGGCAAAATGGTGGAACAACATATCCTGGATTCTTCAGAAATGATTTGTCTACTTAGTAGACCACTGTGTGAAAGTTTCCATTGACATTCATTGCCCAAATTATTGTTTTGTTTTCCTTTTTAAGTTTGCTGTGTGTGCATGCTGCGAACTATGATATGAGTTGCTTTTGAAGGGTGTGACACTGTCTGTCCAATGCAGAGTGCTCTGCAAGGGCTTGACCGTGTCACACCAATCATCAACCAGGCTGATCATGACTGTGTTTTGCCTGAGATGGTCTGTACCTGAAAAGAAAAAGCTGCACCAATCATGTGGCGGCTTTTCCTTTCATCTGCAGGACACCACCCAGCAAACAGCTATTTGGTGTTCTGATCAGCCTCGCTGACATAACCCCTTGCCGGAACCCAAGACCCCAAATGAAGTGATCAGAAATCCCAGTCCTGACCACTCAGTAAATATCCATACCAGCAGGTAAATTTCTCAGGCTAACGAGTAATACGAGTGCATTTGCTTAATAGGGTAATCCTGGCATTCCGTACACCAGCACACTTAGCCTGCTCATGACCTTAAAAGGAGGTAATCTGCCCAGTTAAAGTGAAAACCTGATGAAAAGAAGAAGGAAGAAAGCAAATAGCCATTAGCTGCCAAGTCCCAAGTGTTGCAAACTTTCTTCCCCTCTCTGCCACTTTCCATTGCAATCAGCAAGAAATAAAATCTGATTCTCTAGTTACATTTAGCAGAACTTGGAACACACAGTCCATGATTGGCAGCTAGAGCATCCAATGAGATCTGTGACATATTCTTTTCTTATCATCAGGGAGACCTTGGGCCAACGAGGACAATGAGGGCTGAGGGAGACCTTCAGCCAATGAGGATGAAGAGGGGCAGTATTTGCCACCAAGACCTTCTCCACAAAGTTAAGCCCCATTCCTCTCAGAGTCACGGGCTGGTGGCGATCACCGGGACAGGCAGCAAGTTAATTGGGGCTGCAAGGCTAAGGCCTCAGACTGAATTCATAGAAGCATAGAAACTGTCAACAGATAAGGACCACTAGGCCCATCCAAACTGACCCTAGGCCCTATACATTGTATGTGGCCGCTCACTCTATGTGATCAATGGCTTTTCAACACTCCCTCCCTTTCAAGTTTTCCTTGTGCCTGTCCCAGGCATGCTTAAACCCTCCACTGTGCTTGCCCCACTACCTCCTGTGGCAGACTATTCCAAGCATCGACTACCTGCTCTGTATGAAGAGCTTCCTCACATTACCTCTTAATCTACCCCTTCCAATTTCATATTGTGCCCTTTGTTCTAGTAACTTTTCTACATTGGAAAGGTCCCCACCTGCACCTTGTTTATGCCCTTGAGGTACTTGAAAGTTTCAATCGTGTCCCTCTGTCTCCTCTCCTCCAGTGAGTACATATTGAGGTCCCTTAGTCTCTCCTCATATGTTTTGTGGTGCAAGCCCTGCACCATCTTTGTTGCCCTTCTCTGGATAGTCTCCACCTTATCTATGTCCTTGTGCAGGTGTGGCCTCCATAACTGCATGCAGTACTCAAGGTGAGGCCTTATCAATGTTTTATACAATGGCATCACCACCTCCACCACCTTCTAGTGATACCCCTGCCTATGCACCCCAGTATACCACTGGCCCTCCCTACCGCTTTTGTGCACTGCTTTAATACCTAAGTTATCAGAGATGATAACCCCTAGGTCCTTTTCCTCTTTGGTAACAGTCAGCACCTCCCCCAGCCTGTAGCACTTCCCAGGGTTCCCTCTACTCAGGTGCATTATTTTGCACTTCTTTGCATTGAACCTCAGTTGCCACATCTCTGACCATCTTCCAAGGTTCTCCAGGTCCTCTTCATTTTCTGCACCCCTTCTAGAGTATCCACCCTGTTGCAGATCTTGGTGTCAAACAGGCACACCTTTCCTTTCAGACCTCTGCAATATCACTAATGAAGACATTGAACAGGACTGGTCCTAGTACTGATCCCTGTTGTATCTCACTGGTCACCCCTCTCCCCAGATTGTACCCCACTTACCACCACCCTCTGTCTCCTGTCTGTTAAACAGTTCCTAATCCAGTTCATCATCTTGTTTCCCATGCCCAGACTACCCATCTTATTTATCAGCCTTCTATGTGGGACGGTGTCGAAGGCTTTGCTGAAATCTAGGTAGGCGATGTCTGCCCCTCCCTGATTTATTTCCCTTGTCACCCAATCAAAAAAATCCTATTAGATTCATTTGACATGACCTTCCTGCTGTGAATCCATGTTGCCTCAGATCCTGGGCACCGCTGGATTCCAGATGTGCCACTATCCTTTCTTGCAGCAGTGTCTCCATGTTCTTTCCGCCACTGAGGTGAGGCTGACTGACCTGTAGTTCCCGCCTCCTCCCTACTGCGCTTTTGTGCAGTGGGACTACATGTGCCCTCCTCCAGCCCTCTAGAATGACACCTGTGTTGAGTGACTCTGTGAACAGGGCCACCAGAGGTGCTGCTAGTTTCCTTTGCAGCTCCTTTAATATCCTCGGGTGGATGCGTCTGGCCCCATGGCCTTATCCACCTTCAGCTTTGTGATTTCTTCCAGAACTCTATCCACTGTGAATGCACTGGTGTCCACTTCTCCGCCCCATTGCCTCTGCAACCCAACTGTGGTCCTTGACCCTTCCCTCCTTAGTGAATACTGAGCAGAAACATTTGTTCAATATTTCTGCCTTGTCCAGATCCCTGCCTTACACTCTCCTTCTCCCTTTGAGCCTCACAATACCCCCACCCAGTTTTCTTCTTTCACTGATGTAGCTATAAAATGCCTTATCCCTTTGTTTACAGATGGTGCCAAGCCCTCTTCTGTCTCTGCCTTTGCCCTCCTAACAGCCTTCCCTGATTCCCTTAGACATTCAAGGTACACCTCCCTGTCCTCCTCCCTTTGGCTCCCCTTATATTTCTTGAAACTCAACTTTTAGCCTGACTTTGTCCTCCACTTCTTTGGAGAACCATAGTGGTTTCCTTCTTCTTTTGGCTTTGGCCACTATCCTAGCATTGGTTTGTCATATCCACTATGGCTCCTTTCAGTTTCTCCCATTGTTCTTCCACCCCTCTATTGCCTTTCCCTTCCCCAGGACTGCTTGTATACATCTCACCCATTTCTAGTCCTGGGATTTAATTAGCATTCTCTGATGTGTCCATTCACGAAAAGAAAATAGAAGATGAAACTGGTGGCGTCTGTCAGTGAACTTTGGAGGGGCTATGACGTGGGGCTTAACACTTTCCACTTCTTCTATTTTCTTTTTCACAAAAGACATAGCAGAGGTGCCAATTAAATCCTGGGACTAGAATTCAATCTGAGGCCTTAGCCTTTGCAGCCCGATTAACTTGCTGCCAATCTCGGTGATCGCCACCAGCCCCATGACTCTGAGATGAAGGGGGCTTAACTTTCGTGGAGAAGGTCTTGGTGGCAAGTATCACCCTCATCATTACCAACTATATCCCAACATTTATATCAAAGTGCAGGAGCGATCCCTAAAAATTTGAAGAAGATAAGCGGAAACTTTAAGGATAATTGGAATGACTGGATCAGCTTGAAAGTGTAGTCAATCGAGATATACAAGGTAACTGACATATGTCAATCTCTCTATCTTCCAAGCATTGCCTTGGACAAAAGATCTTCGTTTGCTGTTTCGTCCCTTATGGTCCTGTGTGGGGATTTGCAAGATAATGAACCTACAGTATGTAAATAGCTTAGTGCTTGTAGTTATACATTTTATATTTACCAATTATATGCCAACATTTATATACCTGCAGGAGTGGTATCCAGTAGAACAGTGGACTGCTTCAAAAGGGATGGGACAGAACAAGAGGGAGGGTTAGTGAAGGGAAGGATGGAAGGGAGGGAAGATGCAGAATAAGGGGTGCTAGCTGCATTCGAGCAGACTTGATAGACTTCTAGGCCTTTATCTGCTGGCAAATTTTGTATGTTCAGTATGTTAGTATATTTGTACTTCCATTCTTGGCACTCACACAAGTCCAGCTATATTAGTATAACAGACAGCTTTCTTTAGTAACACTGCATTTACCAAACAGTTGCACTACATTTACATACAGGAGTGGAGAGATGGGAGTAATCAAGATGGATTTTGTAGGATGGTCCTCATTGCCTATCGTAATCTGTACCAATGCAGTATATTCCAGTTAGATGGCACAGTGGTAATAGTGTAGGTTATGTTCAGTGCAAGTAAGATGAATTTCACCTCCACAGTGCAGGAAAGGGAATGATTGTTCAGAGACCCATATCCAGACCCTCCTGGCACCAAGTGCTAGTCTATGAAATGCAGAAATAATTATTTGTTCTAATTTGTTATATACTGTAACCTTTGAAGCACCATAAGCGAAATCATATTCCTCTGCCAACAGATTTAATCAGAGAGACATCAAATTAATATTAGCTAGTAGGAACTCCATGAGTGTGTGGTTAAAAAGCCTGCCTGTGAGACAGCCTCAAGAAATTAACTACTTGGTGCCAGTTAAGCAATTAAGACTCATCAGATGTGTAAAGGCAGTTAAGGGATAAGCAAATACATCCACAAAACCCATGGTACTTTTTCACCACATGGGGTCGTAAATAATTTCATTACATAGACTGAAGCAAATCAGTGGTCAGGCAGCCCCTAAAATACAATTTAAGACTACGGTTCTCTCAGTGTGTGCACACGTGTGTATACATAACTTATCTGGATGTGCTTTGTCAGCCTATGTCTAGATAGCTAGGGCTGGGAAGGACTGAAGTGTATGCATTGCATATACTACCTGGCCTGCAGCCCTGTCTTACATGGTCTGAAGGACATTGGTCATTTCAGCCTTGCTAGACACTGCACCTCTTGGGACTTGGATTTGCTCAGTTTGCAGAGACAGCTGGCTTTCAACCTTTTTATGTCGAGGTGCATGCACGCGAGTGAACTTCCTGATATGAGTTACTTTTGAAGGTGTGACAAGGTCTGTCCAATGCACAGTGGTATGCAAGGAGCATGACAGTGTCACACCAATTATCAGCTAATCTGATTGTGATGGTGTTTTGCTAGAAATGTACTTTACCTGCAAAGAAAAAGCTGCACTAATCATACCACAGCTTTTCCTCTCATCTTCAGGACACCGCCCAGCAAACAGCTGTTCGGTGTCCTGATCAGCCTAACTGGCGTAACCCCACCACCACCACCACCCACAGGTCCCTTCCTAATTGTCTCTGAGTCTGCATGTCCCATGGCTCTCACAGCTAGGATTTCAACTCATTTTGTTTGTACAAACAACTTACTGTACCTGGTTGATCCTGCCATGTTCCGACTGATTAGCCATCAAGCACTTTAACTTTTGCTGCACTAAAGTAGCGTGACTGGGTGGTGTCAATAATCATAGCTGACATCATGGCAGGGATGTAAATTAAGGCTGTCTGTTAAAAACTTAGAAAACTTAGCTTGTTTGGTAATTGTACTGACCCCCTCACTCCCACCGATCCTTCCCTCTTTATCTCTGCATGTCCGGCTCTCATAGCTAGGATTTCAACTCTTTTGTTTGCATAAACAACTTATCTGGTTGATCTTGCTATGCTGCAACTGATTATCCATCAAGCACTTTCCTTCTGCTGTACTACAGTAACGTGACCTAGTAGATCTAGTCAATAATCATAACTGGCGTGGTGGCAGGAATGTAAATTAAGGCAGTGTGTGTTTAAAAATTGAAAACTGTGCTGTTTTGGTAATTGTGTAGTTTTCTTTAAAATAAGTCACTGACTGTAAAGGGATGAAAGTGAGCAAATTGGCGGCTTCAGAATAGTAGATGTAAGTGTGGCGAGCATGGCTATAGCAGCACTCGCTCACACCTGCCAACTCACTCACGCTATTACGTCGCTCAAGCTTGCATCTCCTATTCTAAAGCGATTTGCTCACTCGTCTCTTTACAGTCAGTGGCTTATTTTAAAGAAAACTGAGTACAATTATCAAAACGGCATAGTTTTCAATTTTTTTAACACACTCTGCTTTAATTTACATTCCTACCACCACGCTCAGTTATGATTATTGACATCTCCCGATCAATGCTATATTTTAGCGCAGCAAAAGCGTGAAGGTACTTGATGATAATCAGTTGAGCATGGCAGCATCAACTAGATAAGTTGTTTATACAAACAAAAAGAGTTGAAATCCTATCTGTGAGAGCCACGGGACATGCAGAGACAAAGAGGAAAGGGATCAGTGGTGGGGGGTGAATACAATTACCAAAAAGCAGTTTTCTAATTTTTTATCAGATTACCTTAATTTACATCCCTGCCACCACATCACTTAGATTATTGACACCCCTCGCCACACTACATATCAGCATAACAAGGAAAGTGCGTGATCGATAATCAGTTGGAACATGGCAGGCTCAACCACGTAAGTTTTTTAAATCAAAAAGCAATATGTTGTGTTGGGGGTGATATGGGGAGTTGTGTTCACTAATCAGTTTGACTGAAACAGGACAGGGTTTGTAATCAATAACAATAGCAATACTAATGGCGAACTTTCGGCATTGACAAATGCTTACTCATTTCTGTTCCCAACAGTAGAAATGTGTTTTGCTTAATATTTGTTTTCTTATCCCATATGCCTATGTAAGATTTAGTTTTGGCTACACTTTAGTGTCGCTTAACTACACTATTGTTATAGTGTAACTACATTGTAGCTGCATTGTAGTGGCAATGTAGTTGCATGTAAAAACAGGTAACTACAGTGTAATTACCCTGTTGCATTCAATTAATGATTAGTTACATTGAAACAGACACTTAAAACAAAGTGTTACCTAGTTTTTGGTTTTCATTGTTTTTTGTATAGTTGTACTGGTTTATGGTTTGTTTCAATAAAAGTGCCCCCTCTTCATCGATAAGTGCCATGGCATTTTTACTTCCAGCTGGACAGTGACTAGAGGTGGGCAGCAGGGATCTGGGTTTAACATATTATCTGAAGGATGGCACCTCAACATGTGGCACCCCTCGTGCTGCACTACAGCTTCAGTTATGGGTATTACCACAAGTATCTGGTGTGGGGCTGGAACCCACAGTAGTTATTAATACACCTTTTCTTGATTTAATGATGTAACTACAAAGATATCCATTTCATGAGTGTGTTAAAATACTTCCAGGATTTAGCAGGGCTTGTCAGCACAGTGGTGCGGCTGTCACTGTGATGCTGGCAACCTGGTTTTGTGAATGAGACTGGGTCATCAGGAGCTGGCTGGGGAGAGGAGGGTTGAGCATCCTAGAGTACTCTCCTTCAGGAGGCAGGGTCACCAGCCTCTCTGAGATACTGCCACCTGGGTGATCAACATTCATAGGTATCATCAGGTAAAATCAAGCTTGAAAATGGATGTCCTTTAAAGCTTGCAAAACCCAAGATCAAAATTTGAATATCTTATCCCCAAAATACCTGTCTACCCCATTCTTAAAGTTATTCATGTTGGATCTACCTACAACGTTAGATGGAAGATCGTTCCATAGTGCATCTGCCTAATGGCTGTACCAGAATTTGCGCTGATTATGATTCCATCTCTGGAGTATAAGCTGCCTATTGTGCCTTCTGGTACTGGTCCTTCCTAAATTGTGCTTGAGATCCATCTCTGCTAGGATTTTGTCATCTTCCATTAATTTAAAGAGTAGAGATAAGTTTCCCTGAGTCTTCTGTAATGTAGGGAATATAAGTTGAGGGATGCCAACCTCTCACTATAAGTCTTATTTGTTAATCTCTTCACTGATCTAGTCAGTCTTCTTTGCACCCTCCAACAGGTTAATGTCCTCCCTATTCTACGTGCCCAAACCTGCACACAATATTCAAATGGGGTATGACCATTGCATTGTGAAGTGGAATGAGCACTTTCTGATCTCTACTAGCTATGTGCCTAAAAATGTAGTTGAGGTTATGATTGGCTTTCCTAGTCTGTGCCCTACAGTGAGATTTAAATTTGAGATCAATTGTAATTGTTACCCCTAAATCTCTTTCTTCATTAATAGCCTCAAGTGGTGTGCTAGCAAGTTTATACATTTTGCCACATAGGAGACTGATAAAGAAATTGGGCAGTGGGGGAGATCTAGAGTAGTAAACTGGTAAAACACTGGTTAATGGGTATGCAACAAAAGGTGCTGGTAAATGGCACTCACTCTAATGAGGGAGGGTGACTTGCAGGATGCCCAGGACTCAGTGCTGGACTGGTCCTCTTCAACATCTTCATACGTGACTGTGCAAAAGAACTAGAAAGGAAGGTATGCCTTTTGCAGATGACACCAAAATAAGGTTGATACTCAGGAGGGTTGGAGAGATGAGAAGGGGCCTTAGAAAAGTAGAAGTGGTCGATGTCATGGCAGCTAGGGTTTAATGCCAAGAAGTGCAAAATCATGCACCTCGGCCATAGAAACCAGGAGCTGAGTATAAAGTGAAAGGAGGGTACTGATGGTTACTAAGTGGGAAAGAAACATTGTGGTTATCATATCTGATGACTTCAGAGTGGCAGGGCAGTGTGACACTGCAGTGAGCAGGGTCAGTAGAATGCTGGGGTGCATAGGAGAGGTATCACAAGCAGAAGGAGGGAGGTGATGTTACCACTGCATCAGTCATTGGTAAGACTCCCACCTGGACTACTGTGTCCAGTTCTGGAGGCCACATTTAGAAAGGACATAGACAGGGTGGAGGCAGTCCGGGGAGGGCAACTAAAATGGTATGTGGATTACATTGAAGACCCTATAAGGGAGAGATTGATGGATCTCAACATGTATTCCCTAGAAGCGAGGAGGAAAGCAGGGACATGACAGAGACCTATAAGTACCTCATGGGGTGAACAGGCTACAGGAGGAGTCTATTTCAAATGACAATGTGCACCAGGAGAGAAGACATGCAATAAAGCTGGAAGGAAGTTTAAAGAGATGCATGGAGGTACTACTCCAATGAAAGAGTGATGAGCTCCAAGAATGGTCTCCCAGAAGAGGTGGTGGGAGCGAAAACCATGGGGCTTCAAACATGAATGGGATAGGCATAAGGGAATATCAGTAAATAGGCAGGGAGGGAGGAGGGTCAATGGAGACCAGATAGGGTCTGCAGAGACAGTACAGACAGAGAAAATCTGGGCAGCCTTGGTGGCCAAGTTGTACTTTTCTGCAGACAATTTCAATGTTTCTATTTTCTGTGTTTTGTTTGCATGTGTTTGTCTTGGTCTCTGTTGCATGCCTGCATCTGGAGAGATAGGGAGAAACAAGGAAAATGGCTGTGCCTCCATCAATGAAGGACCCCAGTGTATCCAGGACTGGCCCCTGCCACACTCATTCATCCCATGATAAAGGTGGCAGCTCAGGGTAAATCCTACCACCCTGTCTCCATCGGGTGGGAAAACCAAGGCAGCGTGGAAGATAGTGATTGGAGAAAGTAGGGTGTCCAGTGAAGTGTCACCATGGGAGCTCAGATGGATGTCAGGGCAGAGACTGGAAGGGGCATAAATAGAACTGACTGTGTCAAAAAACAAGACTGCAAAATTTGCTTCATTGATATACAGTATGTGCACTTCTTAGGTGCTGATGGCACTTTAACCTATGGTCTTGTGCCAATGCATCAAGGCATACATATATATCTGTACAACCACACACCTGTTGTGTCTTATGCCTTATCTGTAATTCTTTTCCTTTTGAGACAGGATAGTGCTTAGTCTTTGATTAAAAGTAATATCCTTTTCCTCCAGTCCTTCAGTATTTTACATGTGCTCCTTGCCATTTGGTTTAGTTCTCTGTAGCATAAGGAACCAGCTCTTTCTTTACTCCTCCACAATTTTCCAAAACCAGATTGAAGGGCAGTCTTCATTACAGTATCTTTAGGCCAGAAAAGCAAAACTATTTGTATTATTTTGAAAATATGACAGCTAATATACCCCCAATAAGTAACTGATTTTTTTTGGGGGGTTGGGTTCCTCCATGGTAGAAATAAAATAATGAAAAAATGATGATGAAAATCAACTCTCAATGAAATTAAACTTTAATACTGTCAAGTCAAATTAACATTATAGTTTATGTAGATGCAGTATAGTGTAATGATGGTTTCCTATACATCTCAAATCCCTTCATTTATTGTACTGTTTGCACAAAGCTTATTTCATGATAAAAATTCTCTTTAGGTAAAATTTGAAAATTTCTCGTTGGTAATATGAATCTAAAAATATATGTTGATATAATATTCTTCTAAATAAATATTTTTTGCATTGTTATGGATCTAGAGCATATAAAATGATTAACTTTAAAGTATAGAAAAAATGCTTAGTAGCTACATAATGATGTCAGGAAAAGGTCTGTCGCCCATCCTGTCTGCCCACCCTGCCTAACTATTCAGCACTGGCACTAGTGCCCATCCCTCTCCCTTGTTTCTGCAGCCCATTCTAACTAATTCTATATGCTATCCCATCCCTGCCTGAAGCCGCTGACTGATTTGGCCTTTATCACTGCCTATGGCAGCTTGTCACTCTCTTTCTGTGAAAAATGCTTATGGATGCCCTATTTGAATCGTCCCCTTTGACTTCAGGAGTTCCCTCTCTACCTGTATTTCAGTCCCCAGCCTGTCCTCGTATGTCTTGCCTCATAGTCCGTGGACCATCTTGACTGTCCTGTGTTGTATGGCCTCCACCTTGTTGCAGTCTCTCCTCAGGTGTGGACTCCAGTACCTTCTGCAGTATTCCAGGTGTGGTTACACCAGTGACCTGCACAGAGGATCACCACCTGACTTACACTGCTTATCCCTTCCCTATGCAACCCAGCATCCTGTTTGCCTTGCACACAGTTCTAGGACAATGTGCTGTTGTTTTACGCTCCCTGCCATCATGACATCTAGGTCCTTTTCTCCGTGGTGCTT
Organism: Neoceratodus forsteri; assembly: GCA_016271365.2. Lineage (NCBI taxonomy): Eukaryota > Metazoa > Chordata > Ceratodontiformes > Ceratodontidae > Neoceratodus > Neoceratodus forsteri. The sequence goes on along the minus strand of JADMNL010000024.1, from coordinate 51,143,317 downwards.
TCCAGCACCACTCCCTTACTTCATACAGCATTCTCAAGTTCTTATTTCCAGTGTGCAACACTTTTGTTGAAGTCCAGCTGTCAGATCTGTGACCAGCTCTCCAAATTGCCTAGATCCTTCCAGAATTCCCTTATCTCTTTCCATGTGTCTACCCTTGTGCAGATCTTTGGGTCATCCATGAAGAGGCAGATCTTACCCTTGATATCTTCCCTATGTTACATAGAGAATAATAGATGGGGAATGGTTTGACATGAGAATCTAATGCACACCGAGTTGTGGGATGCTCACATAAACCCGAGGCAAAACCTGAGGGGTTTATCAAAGCATCCACAATGAAGGTGTGCATTAAATTTCATATGAAACACCCTCCCATCTTTTATTTTTATAATAGCAGACCAGCAATTTTTCTCCAGCATTTGTGAGACTGTTTGGCCCGCCTACATACAGAATGTTGGCCAATGAGGCAGCAGCATAGTTTGACTGGCATGGTTTCATGAATGTCATAACAACCAGCTGGTTGTTATGGATAATATCAGCCTGGTCAGTACACTGAGAGAAATTGCTGACCAGTTATTATAAATGAATACATTAAAAAGGACCAGACCCAGTACCAATCCCTAAGTACTCCATTACTTTCTTTACTGTACCTCTGAAAACTCATTAACTACTACCCTTTGTGCTCTTCCCCAGCTAACTCTCCACCCACACATTTCTATGTAATTGGTTCCACTCAAAAAGGATTTTATTGCACTATTTTAAACAACAATCCATTCACAAAACTGAGATGGTCTTTGTATTTTTAGTTTTCAAACTTGTGTGATCACTGTTTTGTTCAATCTGAACATCTGCATACTAATATTGCACTGTTCCCAATAACTTAAATAAATAGTTCCTTTGCATTACATCTGATATTCAACAAGTCATGCAGACAAAAAGAAGATGTGAAAACTGCTGCAAAAAGTGCTTTACAAATACTTGCGATTACAGGTCACAGTGCAATTCTCAGTATTCCAAGACATCAGAGACTTTAGCAAATCTTTGACAAGGTACAGACCCCAGCATATACAAACATTGTTAGTGGCAGAGCTAAAAACCTGGCACTTTACCCTTACTGGACTTACTCAGGGAATGGCAATTACATGGAAATGTGTTTTGAGGATTGATTAGCCAGTCCTTATGGTTCACTCTGACCATGCACTGTCTGACCTTACAGTATTTTTGGAGTTAGTTCTTCACCCAGTCTATTATTTTCCCCATCTCTAAGTCCCTTATTTCCTTGACCAGCCTGCTGTGGGGGACAAAGGTCAAAAGTCTTGCTGAAATTCAAGTATACCACATTTAATGCTTGTACCCTATCTGCTGCCCTGGTCACTCAGTCAAAGAATTGACCAGATTTATTTGTCAAGTCCTACCCCTCATGAATCCATGTTGTCTGGGGGTCTTGTAGTCCATTTCCTCCAGGAAGTCCACCAGTTTCTCCCTTAGTAAAGACTCCATAATTCTCCCCACTACAGACACTAAGCTGACTGCTCTGTAGTTCCCTGGCTTATCCTTCCTTCCACTCAAGAGACAATATCCCTGTCTTCTAGTCTTTTGGGACCACCCCTGTGACCAGCGAGTAGTTGAATACATCTGCAAGTGGCTCTGCTATCACTTCTGTTGTCTCCTTCAGCATCCTCAGGAGTAAGTCATCATGTCCCATAGATTTATTTAAGAGCAACTCTGCACTTCAGTATGTGCTTTCATAAATAAGATGTTTCAGCTGTTACAATTTACTAGAGAATACATTTTTCTTTTTCAGTGTTCCTTACCTAGATTTACAGCACATTTGGTAGTCTGTCTAAAAAGTCCATATAGAAAACATTTGAAAACATTTGCCTCCCCTGTTAACCTAACCGTGCCTTTGTTTATGACATCATTGTGCTCACCATGACAACAGACTGTGATGTCCCAAACAGCAATTTTGTGTAGAGATGTGGTGAAGTTTAAAATCACTGGCAAAGTTGTGAAAATCTGCACTTCACAGAGCTTCGTGAAGTTTTCCCAGACCTGAAAAATTTGACTTCACCTGAATCTTGAAGCTTTTGCCATGAAGTATAATTTTGCTGCGAAGTGTGTAATTCGCCCAGCCGAAATTCCACACTTCATGTGAAACTTTGCACTTCATGGATTGCTCTGTGCTCCACAAGTTGCACTAAATTAGTGAATTACATGAAATTCGAGAGTTAATTTGCAGAGCAACGTTTGCTGACTTCACCTATATCTAACTGTATGACTAGCAGGGAGAGTCAGATACATTTTGAAAGACTCAGTGAAATAATTGCTGCATTATCTACAATATTTAGTAGACCACTAGCAGAGAAAGTGATAAAGCAGCCATCCCCCACTTCCTCCTCTGCCTGGTGTGACCCCACTGAGCACTTACCCCATGTCCCCTCTTTATCCCCCACCTTCCTGCTTTCTCTTCACAAATACTAATCCCCTAATTTTGACCCCTCCCCCAGTTTCCCCTCACCTTATCCCCACACTTTAAAACCCTTTCCCTCTTCCTTTCTCCCCCACATCACCCAGCCCTGCCCTATCACCTACATACGGTAATGCTGGACAGATTCTATCCAATCCCACCACTCTGAATACTCAACCCACTTATTCTGTCACCTCCTTTGTCTCTGCCCCACCCTCCCCTTACTCTCATCTATTCTGTCCTCTCCCTCCTTTGGTCACCACCAATTCTGACCCTCCATAACTCTATCTGCATGCTCTAAAGCTCAGCTACCACTATAAATTGCTTGTCCACCTTAGGCATGCTCTTAGTACTGTTGCAATAAAGTTGACCTCTCCTACCTGCTGTATTTTAACTGTACTTGCTTGAATCTGTATCTGTATGTACCATAATGTACTTGCCTGCTGTATATACCCCTATCTGTTTTGTAATGTGTACGTACCTTGTCTATTGCCTTTGTAAACAAGCTTTTAGCTCAAAGGTGTTATCCGAGATTCCAATAAATAAAATAAATAAAAAAAAAACAGTAACAACTAACTAGAAAATAATAAAGTTAAAACATAATTGGTTTAAATCTTGTGTTTTTAAGCTTTTTATTATAATGGAGAGTTGAGGGCCTGATTCCAAAAGTGGCTGCATCGCCGCAGGAATTTGCAGCAGGCTGTTAGCACATGCTGACATGCGTCAAACTTGGTATTCCAGAAGCTGATGCTGCAAGACCTGGCGCAGCAACGCTAGACCATCTCCCGATGGTCTAACATTGCATTCATGGGGTACACTCACTATGGGGCTTGCACCAGTCATTTGGCACAAGCTGCGTAGGTAGAAAACTGTAAACGCGCCAACCCTTCTGGAATGGTGCAGAGTTGCGTCGAAGGGCTTTGATGTAGTTGCATCAAACTTGTACTGGATGCAGGGCATGTCGCAACCCTGCACCCACCTTCTGGAATCGGGCCCTTGGTCTTTTGCTTTCAACTCTGTAAGCTTTTCCATCTCCCTTTTCTTTGTTATTCTGACCATGTCACTTGGGCATTGCTATCCTCCCATCCCTTCTTCACCCCACACTCTAGCAGTAGCTGATCTGTCTCCCTAGCAAATACAAAATAAAAATATTTGTTCAACATCTCTACTTTCCCTTTGTCCCCATCCTCCCGTCCTTCCTCACTCTTCAGTCTCACAATATCCTCTTTAATGTTACGCTTCTCTAAATGTATCTGAAGAATGCCTTTCCCTTGCTTCACTCCCTTTGCCAGTCAGATTTCCGTCTCCACCTCAACTTCCCTGCTGGCTACCTTTGTTGCCTCAAGGAACCTACCCACATCCTCCCATTGGTTTCCCTTACACTGTAAGAATGCCCTCCTCTTGGCTCTTGCCACCATCTTTACTTCAGCCATGAACCACGTTGGACACCTTGCCTTTTTTCCTTTCGTACATTACTTGTCAAACTGTTTCACATTTGAACTAACCCCACCATGACAGCTTTTAGGCATGTGTTACACTGGCCGGCTGGACTTAAATTAAAGCATGAATAATCCCAGGTGGGACAAATCAGCTAGCCAGGTGGGCCAATGGCCATGAAAAAATGTGTTTGGTGGTAAGATTTTGAAAGTTACTGGCCAACTGGCTACCTGCCCACAATGAGATTTTTAAACTCTCAAAACTGATGGCCACTAAAAATATTGATTTGCCACCAGATTATGACAGCTAGTAACTAAACTGACCAACGTTCACAAACTGATGTGTTCCAGCCCCTTCATCACGATGATATGAAATTTTCATTCTCAGCCCAGTCAAACTCCTCTTTGGGCCTCCTTATCAGGGGTGGATCTGGAGATGCATTAAGACTAGGAGTTCTTCACCTTTTCTGGTGTGGTTAGGACGGAAGCATCCTCTAAATTAACAGAAATAGGGATTAAACAGGGGAATTCTATGCCCATGCTGCCCTTTGGACTGACCACTGGTTAGTTCTCCAACAATAAATGAGGGATCCTATAACCTCTGTATTATTTTATGCTTAGCAGGTGCCCTTTCTAACGATGCACATGCTAAAGATATGTCACACTGAATAAGAACTGGTCGGGTCAGACTGGCCAGATCACAGCACATATGACAAATAACAGCCACTGCACTCCACAAAAGCACCAGAGCAGAAAAATAAAGCTTAATATATTTTACTACAGTTTACATTAGCTGACCGTCCCAACAAGCACCCCAGCACTAAGACCGCACAGGCTCGTTATCCATGTGTACCCCTGCTTAATGTTTTTGTGGGAGTGCAGTATTTTTATTTTCCCTTTGCATGACACACAGGGAAAATGTGTTATTGGGCAAATAAAGGAGGTCCCAGAAGCCATTACATGAATTTAGACATTTTCAACTTGACTGAAATGTTTAGATTTAGGGTCCCAGGCCCTTACTGGATTGCAACCCTTGGTAAGTGATTTGCTTTTAGAAGTACCCCCTGTTGACGGGTCTATCTACCTAGCATCATCTGTGATGAGAGGCTCCTCCCTCCCCCTTCCCTCCAGGGCGAGTGGGTCTGATGTCAGAGACAATATCAATTATAAAGAGTGCACTGATGGTTAGAAAGGGGGATTCACTAAGCTGGCCTGTATTTGGACTATCACTACCCCTCACAAATCACAGATCAGGGATCAGGGGCCCATTTGGGATGAATGGTCAGTTTAGCCTAGGGGTAATACAAGGGTGGGGGCTGAGTGAAAAGACAGTGTTGACTTTTGGCACCATGCCAGAGTCCAGCAACATTTTGCTTTCTATACAGAGTCCCTCTATGGAAATAAGGGAGGTGAGAATTGACATAACTGGGTGGGTCTATATTTCACATAAGACTATGAATTTGGAAGATATACTGGTTTTCCATTAAGGGGACCAGTCAGCACAAAAGGCCCCACAACCAAATGTGGGCTGATCCCAATGTGTACTTTATGTGAAAACATACAGTACTTACTGTTTACTGTAATCACGTTAAGTGTATCAGACTAATTTGCTTACTTCTAGGATGACATCCTCTGTAACTGCACATCACAGAATCCCGTTAGCTGACACCAGAGCAGGACTGCGTCAGTTGGAATTCAATAGCCTGCAGTGCATCTTAGAGTTTTTATAAGTTCGATCAGATGTTTTCCAGGTCTGCTTTTCTCCAGGGGCTAAGTACCATCCTCTGTGACTGTACTTAGCCCTGTGAACTGATGGGATCAGCAAGCAAAAGATCAGATCTTAAATAAACTCTAACATGCACTGCAGGCTATCAAATCTCCCACTGATGCCACCTGCTTGGTGACAGCTGCAGAGGATTCTGGTATTTGTAGTTACTGAAGATGTCAGCCAGGAAGTAAGCACAATTAGTCTGAAACACTCTACTGTACTACCCTAAACAGTAAGTAAAACAACTCATTTTGCACACAAAGTGCACATTGGGACCAACTTCACACTTAGGTCTGGGGCTCTTGGTCTTGGCAGTTCCTCTTTAAAAGCCCAAAATAGTCCGGGCACCCTGTATCTCCACGAACTCTGACCTCTATTTATCTATATATTTGAATTTTGATGACTGGGTAGGCTCACTGAGACAAGACAGTCCCTTTTTCAGTGGCAACCCGAGGAATCTAAGCATTCCACAAGCGATATACATTAGACATAGTATATGGACAATAAACATAGTACCAACAGTGGTACAAACAGTAGTAACAGTCACAAGTAGAAACAGTCAACAAGTTGGTACAGTAAGTACATAAGATAGAGAAACATCGTACACTTTAGGGCATAAGCAACTTTCAGACTCGGTTACACAGAGTTCAGAGAAACCTTGAGAGCATGACATAGGATTAACTCTGCATGCTAGGCAGCGGGTTATATACAGTTACATTGCCAGTGGCAAAGAATAGAGTCCTTGTACTGTTTTTTAAACTGCGAGTGGGATGTACATGATAGAAGTCCTATTAGAAGATTGTTCCATTCATGTGCAGCTGCATGAGAAAGATCTCTTTCCAACTGCTATACGAGTTTTAGGTATACTTAGTAATGGTTGGTGAGATGTTCTAAGGGGCCTGGTAATGGTTTCTGGGTCAGTAGGTTAGACAGGCTTGGAGGGAGGGAGGTGAATTAATTTGAAGGAGGTACACAGCAAGGGATAGTCCAGCTTCACCTCAAAACCTGGCCAATTTAAGGTACTAATTTGTACTGAGCACAGCACAATGATGACTTCGGCAGGGCTGAAGTGGCAAATCTGGTAATACGGTGATATGCTTACCTAAGTCTGTTCAGAATAGATGGCTTCACTGTGGAAAGCAAGGATGCACCATACAGGAGACCTGGGAGTAGGGTCTTTCTGGATTGGGAAGTGAGGTAGGGGCAGTATGGTACAGTAACTCTAGTTTCTGGTGAGTTGGTTTTATAATTTATTGGTATGGATCTCAAAGGATAGGTTTTTTCTAAGGTGACACCCAAGTATTTAAAGCTTTTGACACATTTGAGCATCACCCCCGCTGTTTTAACAACCAAAAGCAGTTGGTTATCAAGTTTATAGGAGGTGTGGTGGAATAACATGGTTTGAGTCTTTTTAGTGTTAAGTACTAACTGGCTGGCTTTGAACCAGGCCTCCAAAGCCTGAAAATCACTCCGAGGTTAGTGTTTATGACATTGATATCTTTAGCAGACCTGTATAGAACAGCATCATCAGCATATAATTGAACTGCTGCAGCCCCACAGTTGAGTGGGAGTTCATTGACGAAAATGGAGAATAGGAGTGGTCCTAATATGGAGCCCTGCAGAACACCATTGGTTATGGGAGTGAGGGAAGACATGGCACCAGACCATTTTACACACAGGAGCCTGTTGGCTAAGTAGTTGGCCAACTAGGAGTGGGATGCAGGGTCAAGACCTAGTTGATGGAGTTTAGTGAGAAGCTGGTGGCTGACAAGGTCGAAGGCTTTGCTCTATGCCTCTGGTAGAGTCACCTGTTCTACAGACCAAGGGCTTCTATGCATTCCTCCTTCCCATTTGAAGTCAGCAGGTGACCACCTTTATGGTCGCTGCCTCAGTCCTTGGAGCGCACTTCCTAAAAACATCCACCTGTCCCCACCATTGAGTGTTTTAAAAACATTGGTTTCATTATTTATTTCATCAATCCTTTTGCTGAGCCATCTGCAGTTTCTTTTTCATTATTTACGGTTGATTGCTGCCTATTTTTGTCACTTTGATGTGGTGATTGTATTTGCTGTTGAGTCCTACAGATTCCTCTTGACTGTATTTTTATTTGAGAGTCATATGCCATTTCTGTTGCTCATAATGGCAGCTGAGATTTCGTGTGAGTTTTGATGTCAAACTATAACACATGAGAGATACTTCTAGTTTTTATATGAATAATATGGTATGGTAAGTATTTTTATTTAATATTAAAATATAGGAGAGTGCTGGGCAACCCCAATAATGTATATTGTTTCCAGGAAATCTCATCTGCCACATCTGAAATCATGCACAAAATTCGAGTGCCATGTTTGTGTGGAAAACTGCACTCACTTCTATTTTGACACCATGAGCACTGGAAAGATGCCTTACAAATAAACAAAGCTACCTACCAGCACCCTGTTTGTAGTTGTCTTAGTTTTTCTAATGCTGTGCCGCAGCAATTTCTATTTATATTAGGGTGTGAGAATCTCCCAAAAATCAATTTTATGAACATGGAGTGTCAAACTAGGTAAAGTTTGCAAAGTGCTCTTATTGGTGAACTAGTTTGCCCTGGTTCCACCATTGAAAACCTTTGGGGAATGGAGATAAAATCAAATAGTATTCTGTACTGGACTAATGAAGCACAGAAAACATCAAGGGGATGCAGTGGCCCACACTGAAGGCTACTGGTTCCAAAAATGTTGTGCATTCATGGACAAGGCTAGCACACAGAGTATATGGCCAACATTGCTAAAAAATTTTTTATTTAAGGCCTATGTATGTCACAAAATATCCGATGACAGCAGTACAGCATCCCACAGTGCAGGCTACTGGTTCCAAAACATGTCTGTTGAGACAGTGCTAAACATGAACAAGGCTTCCCATAATGCCATGGATAAATGTTGTATTATCTGGTTACTTGGCCAAGTGGGTTACCCAAACAATAATTAGGCTGCAGAATAGTCTGATCTGAAGATAGCAGTGCAATACCCCTCAATGTGTGTAGGCTACTGGGTCAAAAAATTCTGCCAATTGAGACAGTGTCAGACATGGACAAGCCTTTCTGTTATGCCATGAATTAAGTGTTGTACATGTTGGTTACATGGCCAGCATTGTCCTCAAAATTATTAGGTCGCTACATTAGCAGTTTGTCTACAAAAATCAGTTTGTTTTACTTACTGTTTACTGCAGTATAGCAGATTGTATCAGATTACCTTGCTTAGTTGTAGGTTGATTGTTCATTACTACATCTTAGAATTCTCTGCAGATGACATCAGAGCAGTAGGCAGCAGTGAGAAGCTTCAGTAGCTTGCAGTGCATGTTAGAGCTGATATAAACTCTGATCTTTGGTTTGTGGCCTCGTTGTCCTCAACAGACTATGCACAATCATGGAGGACTGCACTTAGCCCCTGGAGAAAAGCAGTCCCAGGAAACATCTGATCAGAGATTATAAAAGCTCTTAACATCCACTGTAGGTTATTGGATCTCCCACTGCTGCCTAGTTTTCTGATGTCAGCTGCAGGGATTCTGGGATTGCGGTAAAAGCAGATGTTAGCCCACAACTAATCAAAATGAGTTTGATATAATCTACTGTACTACAGTCAATGCCCTCTAATGGGCCTTACGGTGATGGGTTTGAGGTCGAGGCAATCAGTCTGTCTTGACTGATTTCAACCTGCTGGTTGTCGAGGATGTTGTGAAGGTCTTCCAGGGTTACAGCCAACCTGCTGTAGTTTGGACCTGGGACCAATGTGCCTACTAGTGGGGTGCGTTGATGTCGCCGGCCTGGTCCTAGCCAGGATAGTTCATGTTCTCTAGCTGACAGGGGTCTTCCAGGACCCCTGAAGGAGGCAGTTGTAAGACCAGTCCTGAAACAATCTCTCTGGATCCTGACTGCCTGGTTAACTACAGACTAGGGTTGTCAGAACCCTCTGAAGTTCTGGGTTCCAGTTCTAGTCTAGAAAGTTTGAAAAGTTCTAGGGTTCTAATCTTTTTAGAACTTTTAGAACTTGAACCCTATTTTTAATTGTGCTGCCAGTAATGAAGATAGTAATGAAATACATGTAAAGGAAAACTGTTTAATATAAGGGGAGAGAAATAATCATGTGTGACACTGATAGGAATACAACTAGGTTTATCTATGGTTTCTTCTGTTTGCTAAAGCCAGCAACTTAATATGTAACAGGCCCACCCACCCACACATTTGTTAAAGTTTTCCTGCTGCAGCTGCATCATAGTTCCTTAGTGAAAGAAAGAGGCACATTAGTCATTTATGTACTTAGTTATATGTACTCATCGTCATGAATTATTAGAAAAAATAACTGATATTACCTAATCTCAGCTATTTGCTGCTTTGTGTTTTAAATGAGTAAATCAAAGTTGCTATGTTTAAAAGAAAGCTTTTATAACAAAATTAAGCCAAGGTACTGCAGCCGCAGCACATGGAACTGTTGCAAAACATATGGGGCCAGATATTCAAATCTTTGCGCCGGGCAAAACCGTTTGTGCAGGTTTAGCGCGGATTAGCGCGGTCTGCTATATTCAAAAGGCCAAATAGCACGGGCAAACTGCATTAGCGCCCGGCAAAACTATAATGGATGTAAGGCAAACTGACATGAATACAGGTGCAATGCTATATTCAGCGAATTAGCACCACTGTTAGTGGTTTTGGCGCGACTTAGCGCGGTTATTAATTTCCCAAGGCCAGGTAGCAAATCACCGCCTCAGGAAAAGCTTGTCTCAACCTTGGGCAATCAGCTTAGCGACACTTTGGCTTTATGCGTGTTTTCGCGGGTTTAGCGGGGTTTTAGCGGACCCCAACAAATAAATATGACACATAGATAAAGCCAAACATAGAGGAAGATGTTGTAACCAATGGCATCACAATGATGCCATCATCTGCCACCAGTCCCAGCCATGCCAGGCAGTAAGTGGTGACCCTGCCACCAGTGGACAGCATGGCAGTGTGGCCATACAGCACACACCTGCGGACCACACATCTGTGGACATAACAGATGCCAGCACACACATGCAGCACTGTGGGCATGGCAGATGTTGAGGGAGTGTGTATGGGTGGCGAAGGCTGTGCCACAGACCAGGTGTGGCCACAAGGCTGGGACACATCATACAGTGCACATGGGCCAGTATTGGGAATACCCCAACACTAGTGTGCCTTTCGGATAATATATGCCCCCGCCACATACCGCAAGCTGTACAACTGCCACAGCACACAAAGCCAGAAATGTACATCTCACTGTGAGCATCCCATGCCACAGGTACAGCATCTGTGGGTCACACAACAGTGTAACAGTAATGTCCACTGTCAGTAAACACCTGCAGGTTGGGTCTGTCACTGTGTACAGTGCAGTCATCATCACTGCCCTACACACCATAGGCAGTGCTGTGTCCCCACACTACTGGTCCCCTTGCTACTGTAGTGTCTGCTGTGCACTGTAGCATGCCCTACAGTGTGACAGTTGCACGCAGCACCACCACCACCTGTGCCTATGCTGTCTTGTCCCTGGGGTACAATATGCTTGCTATGCTGTACTGTGTACATGTAGCCTGCAGCTCTCATTGTGCACTGCCAGACTGACCTACAGGTGGAGCTGCGGTTGGACCTGGTGAGCCCCTGTACTTCCAGACTAACCTACAGGTGGCTCTGTGGGGCCCTGTAGTAACACTGGGCAAACTGCATGCAAATCAGGGTATAATGAGATGCTAATCTGGTTGTTTGCCCAGAGACTACCTAAGTAGGCTCATTTGCATGGCACTTTTGAATATGGCACATTTTAGCTCCGGCAGCGTGTTTGCACCGGGCTAACTGCTTAGCTCTGCGCTAATGTCAGCGCTAATGTGTTAGCATTACGCTAACGGTATGGGAATAATATACAGTTTTGATCACTGTTCTTTCACATCTGCTGCTTCCTGCAGCTGTACTGAGTCCATGCATTTGCTGGCACACACATTGGCCGTGTAGTTCATCTGTACCTGCCCTCACGTTGCTGTGCACTGTGTTGTTGTTGTGGGTTGCACTTCCTGGTTGCTTTATTCAGTGCTGTCTTAGTCCTGGGCTATTTTGCCCTGCACTCCCAGACCAGTTGCCCGGCTTCCTTAGACTGCAATATTCAGCAGGATTAGCACCGGCTATTTCCATTTCAATATAGCTTGCTCTGTGTCTGGCTAAGTTTGCCCGCGGCAGTGCTAATTTAGCCCTGGGCAAAGTTTTGAATATCTGGCCCATTATGTCATAATGTAGTCAGTCAAGACATTTGAATAAAAAAATATGCCAGTCATTGTTGCTGGCAAAAATGCATGCAATTTTCTAAGATAATGCATACATATACCAACATTCTTGTTGGCAATTGAAGTAATACATACAACTTTCTAAGATGATGCATTTTTCCAGCTGATACATCAATAAAATCTGTATTTCAGTCACATAAATAATAAAAGTGGTTTCCTTACCATATACTAACTTAAGGAATATTTAATGTAGCTGCAGCAGTTGGCATGTGATGTTTAAGGGACAGTGTCTGTCAACCCCATTATGTATCAAATTATCACTACTTGTAAAGCAAAAACACTTTATGATAGGTCACATTCTGTGAAAACTGCTGATGCAGATTTTCTTTTATTTCTGATTCCTTTATTCTTTTTTAAAGGGACAGAACACTTGTGCTAGGTGGCAGCAGTTTGCAATGTATTTAATAATAATAAAAAAATATATATATATATATATATATATTATATCTAGTAGGTTCCACAGTAGGCACCGTGTAGCCCTCCCATACCATCGGTCTGTTATCATCTTTTCCTCACCATCCCCAGCTGATCATGAATCTGTAAACGAAAGGACTAAAACAACACCCACCTTTCACCCCAGCACCCATTCCACTTTTCTTCCACCATCCTCATCTATGCAATACCACCCTTTCACCCATGTGTTAAAACCAACCCACAACATTCACCTCCTCAAGCACGATTCCACCCTCCTCCCTCACCCAAATGTTTAAACTACTACCTACACTTAGTCATGAACTACCATTCATGTCACCCTTCTCCGTCCCTCACCCATGTTAAAACCCACTCCCCAACCATCACCCATGTACTAACAACTATGCCATGTTTCTTCCTCCTGCATCCATGTTAAACCAACCCCAACCTCACCCATGCACTAGCATCCATGCCATCTTCTCCTCTTGCATCCATGTTAAACCAACCTCCAGCCCTTTCCCACCCTCCAGCACCCATTCTACTCTCCTCCCTCTCAAATGCTAAAACTACCACATGCTTACTCAAGGAAAATGAAACTCTTGCCTCCAAATGAGCCACACTTAACTGTTCATAGATACATAGATACATAGACAGTGTCGGCAGATAAGGGCCTATGGCCCACCAGTCTGCCCATTTGAGCTTTGTAAGTTCAGTTTGTTTTCCTAGAAGTCTATTTCCCTCACCCTGACCTCTAGAATTCCTTTATGTCTATCCCATGCATTCTTAAATCCTGTGATTGTTTCAGCCCCACCACTTCCTCTGGCAGGGTGTTCCACTTGTCCACCACCTGTTCTGTGAAGAAATTCTTTCTCATGTTTCCTCTGAATCGTCCTCCTCCAACTTCATCCCATGCCCTCTAGTCCTGAAACATCTTTTTCGCTTAAAATAGTGTTTTCTTGCACCCTGTTCCTCCCTGTAAGATACTTGTATGTCTCTATCATATCCCTCTCTCCCTCCTCTTCCTCCAGGGAGTACATGTTCAGTTCCTTCAACCTGTCTTCATAGGACTTGTGATGCAACCCATGCACCATCTTTGTTGCCTCCTCTGAACCTTCTCTCCCTGTCTATGTCCTTACGTAGGTATGGTCTCCAGAACTGTACACTGTACTCCAGGTGGGGCCTCACTAGTGTCTTATATAGCGGAATTATGACCTCCTTTTCCTGCTGGTGATGCCCCTGCCTATACATCCCAGCATCCTATTTGCTTTACCTGATGCCTTGTCACACTGTTTCTCATTTGAGGTCATCAGAGATGACAACCCCAAGATCCCTTTCCTGCTTGGTGCATGCTATATCCTCACCCCCAACTGATATATTGTGCCAGGGTTTTTGTGCCCCATATGCATTATCTTGCACTTGCATTGAATTTCAACTGCCAAACCCTTGACCATTCTTCAAGTTTCTGCAGGTCCTTCTCATTCTGTCTACACCCTCTGGTGTGTCTACTCTGTTAAAGAGCTTTGTGTCATCAGCGAACAGTGAAATTCTGCCTTCTATATCCTGTGCAATGTCACTGATGAAGATGTTGAATAGGACCGTCCCAGCACTGATCCCTGTGGTACCCACTGGTCACTCTTCCTCTGTGGAGTGACAGCCATTTACCACCACCCTCTGTGTCCTGCCACCCAGCCAGTTACCTACCCACCACACTACTGTCCTGCCCACACCCATATGTTCCTTAATAAACAACACTTATGTGAAAAACTGTCTTTTCAATTGCTTTCTTCTTATGGACAACATTCTGTACAATCCTCTTCATGGAACCAGTAATTTGAGAATTGTTGCTATTATGCCATGGTCTGTGTACAACAGAATGTTAAACACGAGCTATTGCGGTATGAGACCTCTGCTTACAGAATATGTGCTCAACCATGCATAGGTAAACTCAGGTGACTCTGTTTCCCAGAAGAGACTTGTAACAGGATGCTGCCCACAGAAACATAACAATACAAAATACAGTTTTTCCCATAATTTTTATTCAGTAAGATAAGTTACATATGGATCATTTTGGTTTATGCCTAACATTTCTGTAATTGAAAAATAATAAACAGCTACCAATTAGAACTCATTGTTTTGTCCTCTTTAAAATTGAAAAATAGACCGCCCCGGTCCCAGCTCATACTGATGCACCACAAAGTCACAGAAGGTAAATCCAAAAATACATGTTTGCACTTTAACTATAAATAATATGATACAGAAATGATTGACATGACAGTGTCCTTTTATGCCCAATTTGAGCCTGTTCCCACTGATGTTAAAATTGCCCTGTATATAAAACTTGTTGACTTTAGACCCTAACTACAAAGCAGTTTGCCATGAAATGGTGAAAGTTTTGTGGGGTATATAGTCCAAGGTAGTAGATTGAGAAAGGAGAGAGACAACCAAAGTCATCACAGTCTGTAAAGTTTCCTTTTGGTGCAGAGAGACTCTGTCCCACACAATATTTACCAGCCACCACCATCTGAGTTGTCATCACCATCAACATCCACAACATCAATCACTTCAGGATCAGTTTGTATACTCTTGTAGGGATCGAAAATCTTGACTTATTAACTTTAATAAAAGTTAACATGTGTACATTTTCTGGCAGCAACCTATTTCTGGTGTCTGTCACAATATTACCAGCTGTACTAAACATGCGTTCTGAAGAGACACTTGTTGCAGGACAACCAAGATATTTACAGGCTTCATCATACAGCTCTGTCCAAATCGACTTTTGGATCTCCAGTATTCAAAAGGGCATGCATCAATAGGAATAGGCAGTTCTTGCAGGTAACTGTCTACCATGATGGACAGAGACCACTCAGAAGAGGAATCAGCATAAGCTGGTGTGGCAGCAATTTGGGAAAGGTTTTGCCACAGATTTAGTTTGCTACTAAGGGTTGAAGAAGTGGCAGTTGTGGAACAACTACTGTTAATGTTTGGTGACTTTTCTAGTTCTGTATCCCTTTGTGAAGATGAACCTGCATGCTGTGGTGATGACAACCTGAGGGTACTGTGCGTGTCTGTGTTTGACTCCTTGAGTGCTGCAGCTCATCTAGCAACAGACATTTGTACTGCTCTATATCACCTGTTTTTGGAAGATGTATAGCCTTGAACCTGGGATCTAAGAGAGTTGCAAGGATGTAGTGTTTTGATTTCTCAATTGCAACTAATTTGTCATTGGTTTTGAAGCGCCGCTCATTCCCTTTACTAGATTCCCATGATACAGGTGACATATTGTCTGAGCTTCAGATCTGTATTTTTCTATTTGTAGATTTAGAACACTAAAATGATGTGAAATCAGCATTATGAGTGGGATAACCTGACTCACAGATGCGCCTTCAGAAAACATGTCCCTTGTGGCTGTCTCAAAAGGAGCTAGGATGCAGTACACTGTCTCCATTAATTTCCACTGCAGCACAGACAGCATAATGTCATCTCCAATAATGTAACTAGAGCAATACTCATGTACAGCTTGCTTTTGTTCCAAGAGGCGCTGCAGCATATAAGCGTTGAGTTCCAACGAGTGGAAACATTTTGAATCAGCTTTTGCTGGGCAGCTTGTGTTTTTTGCAGTTTGGACAATGTCCAGATAGCCTTGGTTGAATGTGAAAAGTGAGTCACAATTTTTTGCAAACAGCAATCATACCATCCACTTGTGTTTCATTGCTGAGAAATCCCATGACAATTAAATGTAAGCAATGTGCAAAGCAAGAAGCATGAATAAATCCTCCATCCTGTACTGCTTTCAAGATGTTGGCTCCATTGTCACTTACTATGAAGCCACATTTTAGACCATGAGAATAAACCCATTCATCAAGGAGGTCATTTAGTTCCTGCAAAATGTTTGCAGCTATATGACTTTGCCCAAACTTCTTTATATGCAGCAGCGCCATCTTCTAGGGTGTCTTTGTTTTTGAAGAACTACAAGAAAACATGACCCAATGAGCGTAAGGGACATGTAATCTATGTTTTGAGTGCTGGTCCACATATCTGTTGTGACATGAATAACTCCACCCTCTGTAGTTTTAAGTGCAAGCATCACTGTCACTTTTAAAGCCTGATAAATGTTTGGTATTTCAACATAGGAAATGTACCTTCGATGAGGAACATTGTAACGAGGCTCTGCTAGTTTCAAGAGCTCCCTAAAATCCTCATGATCTACCAAAGAGTATGGGGAAGGGCTCCAGCTAACAGTTCACCAATTCTGTGATTAAGATGAAGGGTCTTTGGATGATTTTTAGTAAAGGTATTCTTCCTTTCAAATGCCTGAGACAGTGTTAGCTGTTTACAACATGTCCCTGCTGGTTTATTATACACTGTGCTTCAATGGGCAGATGGACGCTGGGATAGTGGCCTAGGACTTATACGTTCAGTGCCATCACTGGATGTGCAACTGGTACTAATGGTGCTGGCATTGGTGGTAACAGTGATCCTAGGGCTGGCAGTGGTTCTGTTTGCATCAAGTTCAGACAATTCAGTATCCATTTCAGATTCCTGACCCTTCTCAGATGCGGTCTGGAAGATGAAGGACATGGATTTTGGACGATCAAGCAAAACTGAATGCTTTTTCTGATGGCATTTAAGAGCTGTAGTGCAAAGGCATGACACAACGTTACCACGGCTTACACTCTGTTTACACAGGAAACAAATTGCTCTGCATGGATCAGTTTACTGACAGAGAAATAATTTCACACCTCAGATGTGACAGATTTTGTTCAAGTGCTAGGAAGATAGCTAAAGACTGTTTGCGCTTTTCACCTGTCCTAACAGAACCCGACATGCTGCTTGGTGATAGAAGAGTGGGCAGAAGACTCTGATGGATTTTCATTGCTGGCCACACAGAAGTGGTGGATTCAATGGATATGTCCTTTTCATTGCCAACAGTGCTGGATGTATTTGCAAGTACACTACCTGATTCATTGTCAGCAGACTTGCTCATTTCACTTTGTTGAGGAAGTAATGATACATCGCAAGACACAACAGTGTCGGACTGAGACAAAGAGCTACTGTCTGAGTCTGAGTCAGAGAGGGACTCACTGTCACTTGCATTATTACTGCTAGTCACAGGGATTTCCAACAGCATGAGCGGCATACCTTATGGTGCCTCTCTATGTGACCCCAGCAGTTGCACAGGTTTTCTTAAAAGGTCCCCTTACCACACTTTGCTGTTGCTCTTTTGCTGTTTGTTGAATTTTATCACGTGAAACATTTTGGTTAATTCTGGTAGTATCAGGATTACCACTACCACCAACACCTACTCCAACACCAGCACCAGATGTTTCATCTATGTTGTGTCAGCTATAACAGTACCAGTATACTGCAGTGAACACACCACACAATTTCTGTGTAAGAAAGCAATGTGATCTGTGATCGCTGGCTACAACTCCAAAATTTTATTTTGGCTATGTGACACTGTGATGCAGTGGACTGAAAGTAATTGAAGAATATGACGGTTTGCAACTAAAGGATCCCAGGTTCAAGGCTTGCAGAATGATTGGTCTGCTGGGCATAGGCATACACATAGCAGTCAAGGGGTGCACAGCAGCATGGTGATGGGCTAACCACAAGAGACGGAGTTACACACACAAACCGAGGAAAGAGATTTTCTGTCTCTCCTCCCAACGGGAAATATATTTTAGGCTTCTGTCATGTATTTAAGGTAATACCACCACACAACTGGCCACTGGGCTTCACACAGTAACACACACTGGGTAAGGTACAGTGCAGTCAAGGGGCGCACAGCAGCAGGGTGATGGGCTGACCACAAGAGACAGAGTTATACACACAAACCGAAGAAAGAGATGCCACCACAAAACTGGCCACTGGGCTTCACACGGTAACACACACTGGGTAGGTACAGTGCAGTCAAGGGGCACAGCAGCAGGGTGATGGGATGACCACAAGAGACAGAGTTATACACACAAACCAAGAAAGAGATGCCACCACAAAACTGGCCACTGGGCTTCACACGGTAACACACACTGGTAATTGCCAGGTAAGTGCAGTCAAATGGCACAGACAGCAGCAGGGTGACTTGCTGGCCACCTCACAGAAGATGCAATGGAGATTTTTAGGAGAAAGTTTACTGAAGCCCCCCAGACACAGTCCTGGCTGAGAGAACCGTGTCTTCCTTCCAGACAATTTTTGGTGGGACTGGGACCAAATTATTTTTCCTTTTTGTGGGCTCAGAACATCAAATTTCACACAATCAGTAAAGTGTTTTAATTTAACCTTTTTTCCAAAATAAAACACTCCTCCCAGCCAGGAGCTCTCCCAAGAGTGCCACTGCCCACGAGTCACAATTGTGATTTGCCAAGAAAATGTGTTTAATTCAGCAAGCAACCTGAGGTATGTGTGATTGAGCACTAGCACACAGGCAGTCTCCGGCAGCAGTCTGCAAGTTAACTAATTCTGACCTGAGTCCTCCCGACAGTACTGAGTCCCAACTGTTTAGCTCCTTTCTCGGTTCCCACCCTAGTTTCTTTCCTCAGTTCCGATACTGTGATTCCCGACACCCACCTTCCTTTTCCTCACCTGCCCATTAACTTTTTTTTATTTTCAGGCACATACACACTCGTACAGGACCAGGTTTAATAACAAAAACAGTCGCTTGTGTCATCACACGTACAACTGAACTGAGAGCACACAGACGCTGTGGCTCCTCCTTCTCCAGTACAAGACTGAATGGCAATGGAGCCACAGCTGCGCAGTTGACTTCAGCAGGATCCCTCGACTCACGAGACTGACTCGAGTTGCACTTCCTCCACCATCTGACTGCACATCAGATGGTCAGGTGGCACAGTTACATTAGCATGGCAAACCAACAACAGCTGCCCCCAACAATAACACTGATGGGGAGGGGAGCTAACTGAGCTGCATTATTCAGCTGGTGCCAAAATCGGAAACAACAGGAATGGGAGGGACGAAAGCAAAAGCACACGAAGTGAGAAGATTCATGGATGATTCGAACTTTTGCGAACCCTGCAGTGTTCAAGTTCTAAATTAGAACTCGACACCAGGGTTCGAGGAGGGTTCGAATCTTTCTTGAACTAGTTCTGACAACACTACTACAGACCTGCCTCTAACCTACCTTTTCTAGGTAAAGTTATTAAGAAGGTGGTGGCCACCAACTGGAGACCCATTTAGCAACTCACAGCATCTACAATCCTCCAGTCTGGTTTCAGGAAAGGCACAGTACCGAGACTGCCCTTGTTGGTGCTGAATGATCTCTTGGTGGTGATGGATCGGGCAAGACTTACCATGTTGATTCTCCTCGATCTCTCAGCGGCATTTGATACCGTGGATCATGGGGTACTGATGGAGCACTCAGGGTTTGTTGTGGACTAGCTGGTACAGTCCACAACTGGTTTAAATAATTTCTCACTGGCAGGTCACAGTGGGTGGTGTTGGGAATTTTTCCCCGCACCAATACCTCTGCAATGTGGGGTACCACAGGGCTCTGTTTTGTCTCCCAAGTTGTTTGCAGTGTACATTTCACCACTAGGGAACATTATAAGATGGTATGGGCTGAATTTTCAATGCTATACAGATGACACTCAGCTATACTTGTCTTTTGTGCCTGAGCAGCAGGAGCTGGTCTCAATATTTAACAGCTGCCTCGCTGAGATCCAAGGCTGGATGAGGGCCAACTGGTTGAAGTTGAATCTGGACAAGACTGAGGTACTGGTGCTGGAATCTGGTTGCAGGGGATGAGAAAACAATCTGGCCAGGTCTCTGGGTTTCAGCTTGGGGACTCCCAGTTGCTTACCTCAGATCGGGTGAGGAATCTTGGCATTGTTTTGGACTGCGGCTTGATACTTAAGTGGCAGGTGTCAGCCATGGTCCGAGCCTCTTTTTACCATCTGAGGAACATCACTAATATTAAGCACCTGATTCCCGGGATCTGCCTGCACTGGTCCATGCCTTTGTCACCTCGCCTTGATTACTGCAA
Source organism: Neoceratodus forsteri (assembly GCA_016271365.2). Classification (NCBI taxonomy): domain Eukaryota; kingdom Metazoa; phylum Chordata; order Ceratodontiformes; family Ceratodontidae; genus Neoceratodus; species Neoceratodus forsteri. The sequence goes on along the minus strand of JADMNL010000024.1, from coordinate 51,122,918 downwards.
TGTCGTATACCTAGGGTTGTCTGGGGTAGCTCTTCGCTGCCTGCAGCTAGTGCAGAATGCAGCAGCCAGGTAGCTGTCCGGCCTTTCTAGGTCATGTCATATTACACCTGTGCCCTGCTATCTGCACTGGCTGACAGTTAAGTGGTGGATCTCCTTCAAGGTCGGTCTGCTGACCTATAGGACCTACACGGCAGGGGCCCGGCTACCTGCAAGACCTCCTCCGGCCTTACTGCCCTCGAACTCCCTCTGCTCCATGGATGAGAGATTGCTGGAGGTTCCAGGGGTTCGATTAAAGTTATCTGGGGCTTGCACTTTGCATATGCAGCCCCAACCCTGTGGAACTCTCTACCTTGCTCTCTACGAGAAAGTCAGACTGCTGATCAATTTAAGTGGGAGCTGAAAACTTATTTGTTCAGATTAGCCTTCCCAGAACAGGATTATTTTACTGTTTTAATAATGATTATTTATTGTTACGATGCATCTGTGTTTGTTTTAAATGTTTTTAACGTAAAGCGTGTTAAATCACAGTGAGAATTGTGCTATTTAAATAAAAGTTGATTGACTGAGGATGCCACCTGCTTTCTGTGCTGCTTTCTCACATCACTTTCCTACCTTTAATTTGTCAGTGATGATTATGCTGAGATCTCGCTCTGTTTGTGTCTCTTCAAGTTGATGTCCTCCCAGTATGTACTGTTTTCCAGGGTTCCTCTTTCCCAAGTGCATTACCTTACACTTTTGGCATTAAATTGTAACTGCCAGTCCCTGGACCAATCCTCCAGCCTTCTAAGGTCAGCTTCTATGTTGTCTTCTCTTGCCTTGTGTCCACTCTGTTGCAGAGTTTTGTATCATCTGTGAACAGGCAAACCTTTCCTGTTAGTCCATTCACTATGTCTGCTATAAATATGTTAAATAGGATCAGGTGCCAACACCCTGCGGACACCACTGGCCACCCTACCCTACTCTCCTTGACAATGATCCTTTGACTAGCACTGTCTGGGTCCATCATTCAGCCAGTTACTGATCCAGCTGACCATCTTCTGGCCAACTCCCATATGTTCCAGCTTGTTGGTTAGCCTTCTGTGAGGACAGTGTAAAAGGCCTTGCTGAAATCTAGGTATACAATGTCCCCGCCCTCCCTTATCCAATGTTCTGGTGACCCAGTCGAAGAAGTCAATCAAGTTGGTTTGACAAGAGCATCCTGCTATGAAGCCATATTGCTTTTGGGTTAGTTTTTCCAGTATCTGTTAGGTACGGCACTATCCTCTCTTTTAGTAGTGACTCCATCATTTTCCCAATAACTGAGGTCAGACTGACAGAGTGGTAATTTCCTGCCTCTTCCTTGTTTCTGCTCTTGTGTAAGGGCACAATGGTTGCCTGTTTCCAGTCCTGAGGTATTTTCCTGCTGACTAGTGTCTTGTTGAAGAGCTCAGCCAGCGGTGTGGCCACTTCCTCTGGAGCTCCTTCAATGTCCTAGGGTGTATGCTATCTGGTCCCATGGCTTTTTCCACTTTCAGTTTATTAAGCTCTTTAGGACCCTCTCCTTTTGAAGGGGTTAGTATCTACTCCTGGTATCTTCCATTGTCCTGCTCAGTGTGGGACCTTTGCCACTGTCTTCTATGGTGAAGACAAAGCAAAGAACTCGGGAGCATGTCTGTGAAAACGAGGAGGAAATCAGTGACAAGCATGTCCACAGAGTTCGTTAAGCACAGAGAAACAAGCTTGGTGGGGAGAAAAATTAGTCACCAGAAAGGAACTGGTAGGACTGCAAACAGCTCAGCACAGTTGAATGGATTCAGTGGTGATAAGTGCTTTGTGAAAATTAAATTCTACAGGTGGAATTCTAGTGATATTACCTATTATATATCCATGAATATTTGAGCACATTTTGCCAATTAGTAATTTCTGAATTTTCCATAGTAAATTTTAATTTAGTTTTAATCACATTTATCCAGCTGTGCTAGATTCCAGAACCCATTGACATTGGGTATGCTTGCCTAATTTGGGGTGTATACCTGCAATAGTAGCAGAACTACAAACATTCAAATATTTTGAAAATGTTCAAACAATTTAACAAATAATTAAACTGTGAAATTATGAACCCCTGTAACCTAAAATTAACTTAATCAACTACCTCCACATTTAGCAGTTTCTAAGACCCTTCCAGGAAAGCATTCATACAAATTTTCAATGATCTAGCCCCAACAGTGGCTAAGCAGTGAGATGTTTTCAGAAATGTTTACAAAATAATAAATTGTCAGTTGCTGAACTCCTATAAGTCCTGCATCACTCATTCAAATATCATGAAACTTGGCATCTTCTTAGAACTCATTACAAAAGTAAACATGCCACAGCTCAAGTCTCCTCCAGCTTTAGGAATGGCTGAGTTTTGACCAAATAAAGAATTTTTTTCAATTCCACAAAATTTTACAAAATTCATGGAATTTCATGAAAATTCTGTAAAAGCGGAAGTTGTTGATTTTGCCCAGTTCTACTCCTGATGCAATTGAAACTTTCTTGTAGGGAATGTGATTACATGACTGTATTCAACTCTCATAATACCTAACCACTTACAACGCTTCAGCAGATATGAAAGTTGGCCACCAAGATTTACAAGTGTACTTGTTCAGTACCCTCTTTACCTCAGCAATTTCTTTAAGGGAAAAGTAAAGTACCAGCCACACACAAAAGGATTTAAAGTTCTTTCAAGCTTTATTTTCACTTTGTCACCCAGCATGTTGTCCCACATAGTGCCCAACGTCTTCACTTAATGCACTGGCCTTCCTCAGGGAGGGAATCTACATTCAAATAGTTCGAAATGTATAATTAATACTTCATAACAAACGTTGTAATCATATTTCTGTAAGCACTTCAGTATATATTCCACTACACAGGTGTCAACCTTTTTCTAATGTACACAATACATTTCAATTACAGCTGTTGATACAATTAAAAGAAAAAAACTTTCAAAGAAACATTAAAAAAAAACGTGAAAGTTGTGTTTGTTCTTAGTTATATATGCCTAGTAAAAGGACATGCTCATGTGGTATGTTTTTTTTCTTGCTTAAGTATTAGTATCACTGTCCATATTTATACCCATTGTATTGTATTACATTTTAGAATGTTATTACTATCACAGAACTTTAAACACAGAAACCACATTGCTCTCTTCTATGTTTGCTAGATTAAAAATAGAAAATAAAAGCCATATAACTAGTCACAATTATATTACATTTTTCATTCCCAAAACAAATATTTTCTCACAATCCCATGTCTATGGGTGCAGCTAATTACAATTATGTGCTGGCAGCTTTTAACATAACTCATCTGAGATACTGCTGTTGTTCATGTAATTTTTTTCTTTTCTTAAAGAGCAGCTGACGCCATTAGGACAGGTTTAACAAAACATAATATTTAGACACAGTTCAGATTCTCCTTCCCATTATTTATTACTGAGGCCATTTGCATGAAAATTGGATCTTTGCTCCTGAAGTGTTCATACATTCCTGCTGCTTTCTCCCACCTGAGGTCATAATGCTCTACTTGTGATATCACAATTACTGCCATGGCAACAGACTGTGATGTCAGAACAGAGGACTATGACATGAAGTAGGGAGTAAGCTAAAGAGGCAGATGAACTCTAAGGATATAGAGCATGTTTCCACGAAATTTCTCAGTAATGAGTAATGGGAGGAGAAATCTATTGAATACATATGGAATGCAAGCTGAATTGTACCTAAATATTGTTTTTCAACATTTTCTTCAGCGTCAGAGTTCTTTAAGTATGTGCTGTTCTGTGAAGTAATACAAGCATTTTCACACATGACTAATCTATTTTATCTTAGTACTATACATTTTCTTTTATAAATCTTCTTAGATGGCATACATTGCAACATACCTTGTGTTATATAATGCTGTTAGTTGCAAAATATTTTGTTTTCTTATTTGTATGCTGTTCTGCAGAGAAATAAAATGTTTTCATATATGGCTAGTGTATTTTTATCTTCATACTATACATTTTCTCATATTCTTTAAAACTGCTTTAGATGGCATACCTCAAAAACCGGAGCGTGTCACTTTAAATATCTATAGGATTTTCACTTGTGTTTTCAATTTGATTCTTGTTCTGTCTTAGTAAGATCTGCCTAAAAAACTGTACATACATAAATGCTTAAGTCTCAGCCAAGAAATGAGGCAGTGAGGTCTAGTGGTTAGAACACCGGCATTAGAACTGGATGATCACAGGTCAAACCCGCTGAACCAAATATTCAGTATAGGACCTTGGGCAAATCAGTAACCTTTCAATGTTCTAGTCTTCCTAACTGCAGAAATGAGTTGAAGCAGGGCCCCACTAGAAAAGAGATGTTGCACCTCAACTGGGCTATCCAGGGTAAATTAATAGGGAAAAAAGAAATATTCTCCATGTACCTCGAGACTATCTGTAGTTTTTATTTATTTATTTTTTTTTTTTTAGCCTTGTAACTGGGTAGGCTCATTAGGCACAAGTGCCTGTTTTGAGGGGTGACCTGGGAACACTGGGGTGGTTAAGTGACTTGCCCAGAGTCGCACAGTATGCAAGTGGAGGTTGTGGGAATCAAACCCATGTCTGCTGGACATACCAAGCTCATTCACACCTTGTTACTCTAACCTCTAGGCTATACTGCCACACCCCACCTTGGGCGTTTTCTTATCAGATCTCAGAAGCTAAGCAGGGTCAGGGTCTCTAGTCATATGGGAGACCTCCACAGAACACCACCTGGGTGCTGATAGCTCTACATGGAGCCCTCTTATTGGTTATAAATTTTATTTATTTATTGATTGATTTATTTAATAAGTTTTAGCCAAGAAAGACACACTAAGTTGAGAGTTGTTTTCAGGTGTGTACTAGGAGCACAGGGAAGTTAAGTGACTAGCTCATGGTCACACAGTATGTAAGTGGTGGCTGTGGGATTCAAACCCACTTCTCCAGGTTTGTAGCTTAGTGCCTTAACCACTACACTATACTGTAACCATACTGATGCCCAGCATGGTGCTAGGGGAACTTTGCACTGTTGTAAGGTGCTGTCTTTCAGATGAGGTATAAAACTGCAGTCCTATGCTAACGGTTGTTCAGGTGGATTTTGAAATCTGTTGTCACGCCTCAAACAGAGTAGGGAATTTCATTAGTGTCCTGGCCAAATGTCCACCCATGCATGAATCCACTAACAGATTACCCTGTTTAATATCAATCTGACTTCACGATACCTCCCCCAACCTAGGGATGAGACTGAAAATAGGAACTATTTCCTAGTCCTCCTTTCATGGGAAACAAACAAAGACCATCAGCTCAAAAGATTCTTCATTCGGTCCCTAACAACCTAGAACTTCCTCCTGAACTCTGTGAAGGACTCTGCTACCTCCCCAATCTTCAAGTGAGCTGTTTGCATACCTTTCCGTGCCATGTTGCTGCACACAACCCCAGTACTATATTGAATCTGCTCAATTTGTAGTCACTTCATTTTATCTTGTACACAAGGTATGTTGAAATGTATGCCATCTAAGAAGATTTGGAAATACAGAAAATGTATAGTACTAAGATAAAAATAGATTAGTCATGTATGAAAATGCTTGTTATCACTTCACAGAACAGCATATACTTAAAGAGCTGCTGAGCCTAGAAAGAAAATGTTGAAAAACAATATTTAGGTACAATTCAGCTTGCATTCCATATGTATTCAATAGATTTCTCCTCCCCATTACTCATTACTGAAAAATTTACATTGGAATCACGCTCTATCCCTTAGAGTTCATCTGTCTCTTTAGCTTACTCCCCTACTTCATGTCATAGTCCTCTGTTGTGACATCACAATCTGTTGCCTTGGGAGTAATTGTGATATCACAAGTAGAGCATTATGACCTCAGGTGGGGAGAAAGCAGCAGGAATGTATGAACACTTCAGGAGCAAAGATCCAATTTTCATGCAAATGGCCGCACTAATAAATAATGGGGAAGGAGAAGCTGAACTGTGTCTAAATATTATGTTTTGTTAAAGCTGTCCTAATGGCGCCAGCTGCTCTTTAAGAAAAAGAAAAATTATATAAACAACAACAGTATCTCAGATGAGTTATGTTAAAAGCTGCCAGCACATAATTTGTAATTTGTATCTTGTATTCTATGGTGTGCAATGCTGACTATTATTGCCAGCATGTACTGTCCTTCTTTACATGCATTTTCTGTCAATGTTAGTTCTGAAATTTTAGCAAATTCCTATTGCTGTAACTGTCCCCTTAGAACCTCTAAAAATAAGCATTACACCTAAATGTGGATTATCTGGTATGCAGAAATTCTAAATATATAAATAGACCTAATTTTAAACCAAAATATAACAACATTCTTAAATGTTAGAAACATAGAAAATTTAAAAACGCAGAAAAATTACATCAAAAGAATGACCCAGTATTTATCTTGTCTGCCCAAGGAGAACTTTACCTATTTTCTGTTGTCCTATAGTCAGTTAGAAAGATACCATGTGTTTCGATCCCGCTTCCCTGCTGCCTCTCCTATCAATTTCTTTCCCTGCCACTTGCTTCCCTTTTAGGACTACTAGCCCCTGAACAGAAAATAAAGCAGCAGAACACAATCTATGAAGTGAGTGCCTTGTTGAATTAACATCCCTTCAATAGAGGAGGTGAGAGTGCTGCTTCTAGTTACATTAAGTAGTATATTCTGAGCAAATATTTTGCTCAGTATTCACAAATGAAGAGAGGGAGGTACTTAAACCAAACAATAGAAACACTCTGGATGGGGGTCATACCAGTCCATTCACAGAAAAAAGAGTTCTGAAAGAACTCTTAAAACTGAAGGTGGACAAAGCAATTGGGCCTGACGGGATTCATCCAGAATTCTAAAGAACTAAGGGTAGAACTAGTGACACCACTGACTATCTGTCTTGTCTGACTGTCCTGTAGCTGGGTGAAGAGTGTTAATTGTCTGGCCCTCTGACCTCAGCTACGTGGATAACTGGAGGTGGGGCTTAGTCACAGTTAAAGCAGCAAACAGAGGTTCATCTTCCTGAAGAAGCCAGAAGGTGAAGGAAGGAAACATATCACTTCAGTGCTTCAGAGTAACTGGTAACTGGTATTTTTCTTTAAACTTAGATTGTAGGCTTGTAGTGACAATTATACTTTCTTTCTGTGTTGTCTTTACTTATAAGTGTTTTGGGCTGTTGAAAATTTAAACATAGTGGTGGTGTAATTCTGTGCTGTCTTTAACTGCTGCAAATTTTGTCTTGGCTGTCTGACTGTCCTGTAGCTGGGTGAAGGTAGTTGGTTGTCTCTGACCTCAGCTATTGTAACTGGAGGTGGGGCTTAGTCAGTTAAAGCAGCAAACAGAGGTTCATCTTTCTCAGAAGAAGCCAGAAGGTGGAAGGAAGGAAACATATTCAATCTCAGTGCTCTGTGAGTAACTGGTAACTGGTATTTTTCTTTTAAACTTAGATTGTAGGCTTGTAGTGACCATATATTTCTTTCTGTGTTGTCTTTATATAAGTGTTTTTTTGGGCTGTTGAAAATTTAAACTTAGTGGTGGTGTAATTCTGTGCTGTCTTTAACTGCTGCAATTGGTTACTTCACCTTCTCCCAACTCCTTAATTATATGCCCTGGATAAATCTGATTGACAGGAGCTAAAACACAGGGTATAGTAAGAGGTGTGAAGTAGGAGGGGCATATGGGGGAAGAAGACCACCCCCAGCACCAGACAAGTGTTTTGACTCATTTATTTATTTATTGGTTTCTTTTCCTTAAAAAAAATATATATCTGAGGATCAGTTACAGGATTTTTAGTACTGTAAATAAATAAAAGAGAACTAAGAGAGCTTCAGAGCAGAAGTAGTGGAATTGCAGTATAATGTGAGTGGTAATGCAGCGGCTGTGGGCAGCCATATTCAGGCAGACCTTCTGGACACTGAGGTGCTGTCCCATCTGCATGCATCTCTCAGGACTGTGGATGAGGTAGCCAGACTCAGAGTGGAAGTAAACTGGGTCAGGAGTACCATCACCCTGATCCAGGGACCACCTGGCTCAAATGCAGCTGCCCTCAAAGGATGCTGAGAACGGGAGCACTTGATGACAGTGGGCCTAGGGAGGGTTAGGAGCACAGGCAGAGGCACATCCCAGATCCTATTCTCCCAAGAACCCATATGCAACACTGGCAAATGAGGACAAGCAAATAGAGGCACCCAGGGAAGTGGAAGGAAAGGATGTGGAGGTTAGGCAAGGAGGTGACCCCAGTGGGGAAAGCAGTGGACCCCAGAGGAGGAGGCAGTGAACCTGGTGGGGACCCATCATGGAGGGATCCAGCTAGGAACACAGGAGGGGAGGACAGGGAGGTGAGGTGCCCACCAGGTGCCACGGCATGGAGGGATGGAGGAAGATACTGGGGATCACTGGGAGGCAAGACGGGGGGTGAGCTGGATGTCACATCCACCTAGGTACCAGTCGACTTGGCAAAGTGGGAGCCAAAGGAAGTTCAGAAGAGTTTAGGGAACTGGGGAGGGGTCTCAAGGCAAGCAGCTACTCTGTCACTTGTGAAGTACTACCTGTGAGGCAAGGGAGAGATAGAGTGCATGCACCAGGAACTTTAACCATGGTTGAAGAACTGGTGCTGTGAGGAAGGGTTTGATTCATTGGTGACTGGGGACCCACCTGAGGGATGGAGGTTTGTCTAAGCCTGACGCCTGCATCCATCCTGAAGGGAATCCAAGCACTCAATGATAAGTTTAAATGCCTACATTGATGCTATTTAAACTAGCAAAGGAGGGTGGCAGGTCAGCAAGGACGGGTGTACCTACTTGCTCACCCCACAGCTAGTAGTGGAACCAGTGAACCACAGAGGAGTGGCTATCTGCAAAAGCAGTGTGCAAAAGATGGAGATTAGTGTCCAAAAGGTGGATAAGCAGAAAGGGCAAAATTCAGCAGAAGGGCAGACAGCAAGGAGAACCAGGATAAATGTGACAACCAAGGAAGGGGCTGGAGTAGAACAGTGAAGCAGTCTAGGGAGGTCAAATCATGGAAAGCCATGTGTGCAAATGCCAGGAGCTTTAGCAACAAGATTAAAAGATCTGGAGGCTGTCATGGTACAGTCAGACCTGGACATTGTGGCCATCACTGGCAAACCTGGTGTGATAACCATGACTGGAGATGGCCATACCTGCTGCTACAACATATCTCAGAAGAGACAGAGCAGGCAGGAAGGAGGAGGAGTGGCAATTGTATGTGAAAAATGACATAAGGGCACACAGATCCAGGAGGAACAAACGGGGAGAGATACTGTGGGTTAAGCTGGAAAGGAAAATGGGGCCAGCTATCCGCACAGGTGTGGTCTATAGACCACCAGCCCAGGAGGAAGAAACAGATAGGAGTTGATGCTAGCCATCCAAAGGATGGCAGACAAGGGTGAGGTAGTACTGGTTGGAGACTTCAATATACCAGACGTGGACTGGAGCATCCCAGCAGCAGCATCAACTAGGAGCAGATTTATCCTGGACTCCTTCAGGGTGCCTTCCTGCACAACTGGTCATGGAACCAACCTCGCAGAAGGCAATACTAGACCTTGTGCTCACAAACAGGGACAGTGTGGGGGGTAACAGTGGGGAGCACCTGGGTAACAGTGACCACCAGTCATTGTGGTTTGAAATCACAGAAAGAGCAAGAACCAAACCACACAAAAACACGTATCCTGGATTTTATGGGGGGCAGACTTTGGGAAAATGGGGAGATACTTGAAAGAGGCATTAAGGGGAATAGGACAGGAATCAGGGGTTGAGGAACAGTGGGCAGTATAAATGGGGATTATAAGAACAACAGAATTGCATTAAGCAGGTTAGCAAGAGGAAAAGGCAGAGGAGACCATTATGGTTTTCCAAAGAGGTAGCAAAGAAAGTGAAAGCCAAAAAGATTGCATTCAGGCAATACAAAAGACACAGGCAGAAGGGATAGGGAGAAGTACCAGGAGAAACAAAGGGAGGCAGGAAGTCATAGGGAAGCCAAAGCTCAGACAGAAGAACACATTGCAAAATCAGTGGGTAAAGGGACAAAACCTTTACAGGCATACAAGTAAAAAAGAAAGACAAAGGGAGGGATAGTGAGACTGAAGGGGAGGATGGGAGCCGCTGGAGGATGACACAACAGTAAAGCCAATATAATAGCCAGGCATTTTGTCAGTCTTTTACTAAGGAAGAGGGGGCAATGGGTCTGGAGGAGCACAAGGGTGAGAAATGGTGCAGAAAATGACACAAGTCCCTTTACACGAGAAAGGGTCCTGAAGGAACTGGAAATAATAGAGCTGATAAAAGAATGGGGGCAGATGGGTGCACCCCAGGGTCCTAAAGAACTAAGAGAGGTGGTGGCTGAACCTCTGGCTATCCTGTTCAGCCAATCACTGGAAACAGGGAGGTACCCAAAGACTGGAGGACAGCAGATGAGTCTCCTTATACAAAAGTGGGAACAAAGAGGAAGCAGGGAACCAAGACCAGTCAGCCTCACCGGTAGTGGGAAAGATCATGGAAGCACTACTAAAGGAGAGATTGTGAACATCTGGTTGTCAATGGACTACATGACCCAAGGCAGCATGGTTTCATCAGGGGAGGCTGCTAGACCAACCTCATTGAATTTTTGACTGGGTGACTAGGAGGTGGATCAGGGGAGGGCAGGGACATGGCCTATCTGGACTTCAGCAAGGCCTTTGACACTGTGCCACATAGAAGACTATTACACAAACTGGGGAATATGGGTGTGGGCAGGACAGTAGTGTGGTGGGTAGGTAACTGGCTGGGTGGCAGGACACAGAGGGTGGTGGTAAAATGGCTGTCACTCCACAGAGGGAAGAGTGACCAGTGGGGTACCACAGGGATCAGTGCTGGGACCGGGTCCTATTCAACATCTTCATCAGTGTACATTGCACAGGATCTAGAAGGCAGAATTTCACTGTTCGCTGATGACACAAAGCTCTGTAATAGAGTAGACACACAGAGGGTGTAGACAGAATGAGAAGGGACCTGCAGAAACTTGAAGAATGGTCAAGGGTTTGGCAGTTGAAATTCAATGCAAAGTAAGTGCAAGATAATGCATATGGGCAGCACAAAAACCCTGGCACGATATATCAGTTGGGGGTGAGGATACAGTATGCACCAAGCAGGAAAGGGATCTTGGGGTTGTCATCTCTGATGACCTCAAGGTAGGGAAACAGTGTGACAAGGCATCAGGTAAAGCAAATAGGATGCTGGATGTTAGGCAGGGCATCACCAGCAGGAAAAGGGAGGTCATAATTCCGCTATACAAGACACTAGTGAGGCCCCACCTGGAGTACAGTGTACAGTTCTGGAGACCATACCTCACGTAAGGGACATAGACAGGGTAGAGAAGGTTCAGAGGAGTGCAACAAAGATGGTGCATGGGTTGCATCGCAAGTCCTATGAAGACAGGTTGAAGGAACTGAACATGTACTCCCTGGAGGAGAGGAGGGAGAGGGGATATGATAGAGACATACAAGTATCTTCAGGGAGGAACAGGGTGCAGGAAAACACTATTTTAAGCCGAAAACATGTTTCAGGACTAGAGGCATGGATGAAGTTGGAGGAGTATCATCAGAGGAAACATGAGAAAGAATTTCTTCACAGAACGGGTGGTGGACAAGTGGAACACCCTGCCAGAGGAAGTGGTGGGGCTGAAACAATCAGGTTTAAGAATGCATGGATAGACATAAAGGAATTCTAGAGGTCTGGGGTAAGGGAAATAGACTTCAGGAAAACAAACTGAACTTACAAGCTCAAATGGCAGACTAGGTGGCTATAGTCCCTATCTGCCGACACTGTCTATGTATCTATGTATCTATACCATTCTTTAACAAATCATAGGGAGGACGGGCGGTACCTGAGGACTGGAGGAGCGGATGTTATTCCACTTCACAAAAGTGGGAGCAGGGCAGAGGCAGGAAACTGCAGACCTGTTAGTTTGACCTCAGTGATAGGGAAAATGATGGAATCACTTCTGAAGGAAATAATTGTTGAGTACCTAGAGGCCAGCAGGGCACAGGACCCAAGGCAGCATGGATTCACAGTGGGAAGGTCATGTCAGATGAATCTAATCAATTTCTTTGACCGAGTGACCAAAGTAGTAGATCAGGCAGGGGCTGTGGACATGGCCTACCTAGACTTTAGCAAGGCATTTGACACAGTCCCACACAAAAGATTAATATACAAGTTACCCAGTCTTGGAGTGGGTTCCAAGATGGTAGCCTGGGTAAAAATTGGCTGGACAACAGGACACAGAGGATAATAGTAAACTGAGTCCACTCTGAAGAAAGGGGAGTTACTAGAGGGGTACTGCAGGGTTCAGTACTGGGTCTGGTCCTTTTAATGTCTTTATAAGTTAAATTGCTGAGGGACTGGAAGGAAAAGTATGTCTCCATGCAGACAACACAAAGATCTGCAATAGGGTTGATACATAAGGTGGGGTGGAAAGGATGAAAAGGGGCTTGGCAAGGTTGGAGGAATGGTCAAATGTATGGCAGCTTAGATTCAACGCAAAAAAGTGCAAAGTAATGCACCTGGGAAACAAAACCCTGGGGAAGAGTACACAATGGGGGTGAGATACTAACAACAACAAAATGGAAAGGGCCTGGGGTAGTCGTATCAGATGACCTAAAGGTGGGCAAACAATGTGAGAAGGCAGTAAGGAGGACTGGGGGGATACTAGGATGCATAGGGAAAGGCATCACCAGTAGAAAACAGGAAGTTGTTATCCCTCTGTACAGACAGCTAGTGAGACCCCATTTGGAGTTCTGCATGCAGTTCTGAGACCTCATCTCTGCAAGGACATAGGCAGGATGGAGGCAGTCCAGTGAAGGGCCACTAAAATGGTGCAGGGTCTGTACCAGAAGACATATTAAGAGAGACTAAAGGAGCTTAATATGTATACCCGAGGTAAGGAGGGAGGGGGACATGATAAAAACTTTCAAGTACCTCAAGGGAATCAGCAAAGTCCAAGAGGGTAGCATCTTTCAGAAAAGAGGTGTGCAAAACAAGGGGCACAATCTGAAGATAGATGGGACGGCTCAGAGGTAATGTGAGGAAGTATTTTTCATAGAGAGGGTTGTGGATGCATGGAACGGCCTTCCTGAGGAGGTTATGGAGACTAAAACAGTGGAGAAATTCAAGAATGCATGGGACGACATAAGGCAATTCTAGGGGTGGGGGTAGGAGGAAGTAGGGTGTTGGTTAACTAGGATCTGCAGCTTATCCATGAGGTAGGGAAATGGGCAGACTGGGAGGGTCAGCGTCCTTATCTGTCACAAATTATATGTTTCTATGCCAGCCTTCCTTGAACCTCATTATAGACCCTGCCACCACCAGCTCCTTCTGCAACCTATTCCATTCCATCCACCATCCTTTTGATAAAGAAGAATGGCCTAACATCCCTTTTAAATCAATTTGTGACAAGAATTGTGCACCAGGTGCAGTGGTGCCTCCAAAATATGAAGCTGCTTAATGTAACCCAGAAGCAGCACTCTCACCTCTTCTATTGAAAGGCTGTTAATTCATCAAAGCACTCACTCCATAGATTGTGTTCTGCTGCTTTATTTCTGTTCAAAACATGCATAAAAACAAGGTGCAATTCAAACAGCTTACACATAGTACTTCATGGTGATTTACCAAAAGGCAGGCATGCTACCTGCTGACCTAACATTTTACTCCTCCCATGGAGCCTCCTCTGAGGTTACCTGAACCCATGATGATGAATCTATTTACAATTATGCATGGCACCCTCTGTGATGTTGTTTCGGTCCAGGAAGTACCACAATATAAAGTGATCAGGGCAAAATCAAATGTGCAAAATAATAATAATGCACAGAAATATAAAACAGAGGAACAGAGTCTGTGGAGGAGTCCCTAGTGAATTAACAGCCTTTCAAACAGGAGGTGACGGCTGCATCTGGTTTATATTAAATCCCTTTTAAATTTTCCACCAGCCAGCTTCCATCCGTGGCCTCTTGTCACTGTGTTATCATTCCTGGTGAAATGGTCCCCGCCATCTACCTTGCTTATCTCCCTCAGGAATTTGTAGGGCTGGATCACACCTCCCTCTCCGTCCTGGCCTCCACAGTATACATGTTCAGGTTCACCAGCCTCTCCTCGATTGTCTGTTCCACTGCCCTGGATCACTGTGGTGACCCTGCATTGCACTGGTTCTAGCCTATTCCTGTCCTTCCTCAGATGCAGACTGCAAGACTAAGCACACTACTCCAGGTGGCTCCTAACCAGGGACCTGTACAGTGATAATATCACGTCCTCCTCCTTCAGCTGTTGCACCTACCCCATATACCCCAGCTTCTCGCTGCCATACTACATGCTTTGTAGCACTGACATGAGGTTTTGAGACTGTTATTATGATAACCCCTAATGATTAATCTTTCTAGACTTGAAATATTTGTTGGCTCTGGGCTCAAGGGTTCGTAAACCAATTTGGGAACACTGTAGCTGGTCAAGGAACATTATCATCTGTGCTCCAAACTGCTTTCTTTTTTACTATAGCTTTCTTTCTTTCTTTTTCTTTCTTTCTTTCTTTCTTTCTTTCTTCTTTCTTTCTTCCTTGTCACTTTTTGTCTACTGTTCTTCAATTTTCAGTACTGTTCAGAATTCTTGAAAGAAACATGGAATATAATGCTGTCTTGCAATGTTACTGAACTTTTTACAGTGTCCCTTTAATTTCTGTAATGAAGATACATTTACTGTCAACTGGAATTATCAAGTCTTATGTTGCACTATGTATGTTTTGATTTGAGAATCAATAAAGTATTTATTGAAAATAATTAATAAGGGGCCTGGTTTTATTTTTTGTATTGAGCTTATTTCTCCCATAGATTGGCTGGCAGGTGGCTTTGGCTCTCCCCCAAGAGGGCTCGAGACACCTGAACCATGGGTTCTCCCGATCCATCCCTGGTGAGTCCCCATAGATCCTCCCAGAGGGAGTGCTATACTCCCCCTCAGTGACACACATCCTGATGCCAGGGGTAGCCTTGAGCAGAGAGTGCAGTCTGGGCTTCACATTGCCTGTCAGCCTCCCACTTTCTGGTTTTGTCCCTCCCCTGCTGGGGTGTGCACATCAGCACATGCACGTTGAGGTGTGTGCATGCTGCACAGTCCCACAGCACCCTCCCTTCCATGGGGTCCCCAACATGTTCTTCCCTCAGGCCTCCACCTGAGGGCAGTCATTCCTGGGAGAGGAGAGCTGTCCTCTGGACACTCAACTCTCCCCTCCCTCCTGGCCAGCCCCCAACAACCCACGTTTACCACACGAACATGGGTCGCCTGTGGCAGGAGGAGGTAGGCGATGCCTCAGCCCTCCACACTAGTGGGCTGGCCTAATAAGGGCCTGTTTGATGACCCAGTGGAAGTGCTATGTGCTTCCATTTTGGTGACCCTGGGTTAGGAGCAGACATGGGGAACCAGAATCATAGAAGCCAGGGCTAGGAGTGCTATCACTGGCAGTGGGAAGTCAGCTTGAGGTGAGGCCAATGGGTACCAGGCAATGCAGTGGTCCCTTTGGTGTGCCCAGACACCTGCTCCCATGGAAGGGATTGTGCATACGCTCAGAGTGTGCTGTGTCAACCTGGTCCACAAAAGGATGGCTGGCCTGTGTCATGGAGTGAAGGAAGATGCAGGATCCAACCAGGAGAAAACCCCAACTGCCATCCATGTAACAGTGAGGTCAGACCTTGGTATATCCCTGAACACCGCCTATATTCCAGAAACTGACTGCAACTGGCTGGGACATGAAAACCTACTGTATGTTGAAGAAAAGAAAGACATGAATAAGAAAACAAACAGCGAGCCTTCATGCATATCAAACTGCAGCTCTTACCAGCATTAGGCGTTCCTTTCTCCAGAATTCCAGGATGAGTCCCATATTTCATTAACTCATTACCACATTTGTAGGGCCGTTGCCTAACATCTGAGACATGAGCTATTTGACATAAAGAGGGCTGAATGAGTACAGACTGTACTTTCAGCAATGTGTTCCAGTCAAGCTCCAGAACAAATTACATTAAAAAAATCTGGTATCAGTTTTGGAAATTAAAACTTGGCTCTTACTAACAGAAAGCAAACTTTTCTTCTCTTGGAATCAGGGTAGCTAATGATTTCCTTCTTAGAGAGAGAAATGCTTTGAAATGTAGGAATCGGATAGCTTGGGTTAAAATAACCACGATTCTGCCATAATTAAAATAACCAAAATTCTGTGATAATTAATGAAACCACGCCACAGTAGTAACATGGGAGGTGCAGGCAGGAAGCATAACCCAGACCCGGCCTTCTCATAAAATATATCTTGGGAGGAGCACCATTCATTTATTTTTTCACTGATGGAAATTTAATAGGAGGAGATGTGTATCCTAGCTGTAATAATATTCCTTTGACCTGCCTGGAGAGAGGTACTGTAGGGCCTGTGTTAATTATAGTTTCAGGTTGGCCAATATTAGTAACAACATCTTTGAATAGGTGTCTCATCATTTCAATTGTCAAAGTCCTTTAATTAATGAAGTCATTATTGTTAATATCACAATAGATTTGTGTAAATGGTTAGCCTGCTTTAAACAAATGCATGAAATATGGAATGGATTTCAGAAAATCTTTCAATACCTGCAAATTAGCAAAAGCAGGTCAGCTGGCATTCAGCTGTATCCCAGTCGTTACCTGAAAATAGGCAATAAACTTTCTAGTGCACTTATCCGGTCAACAAAAACTAAAAAAGAAATTGGAAGCTTGCCTGTGTTCCACTTTTATAGTCTGCTACTGAGCAGAGCTTGTAGTGAGGAATATTTTGTATTGTGCACTTCAGTGCCCCTGCAAGCAGATACAATGGTTTGTGATTCTACTAACCTTAGGTTGTCAATAAGCCCTATGCCAGCGTAAGCATCACATTATATGTTTGAATTAGAGCTCTGTGGACTACTCAAGGCCAACTATGAAAAACGTACAGGTGAAATTGCACAGAATATACAGGACTGCAGTTTTAGAAAAATAAGTTCAGTTTCCTTCAGGCAGTTTCTCTCTGCCAAACCCTTCCTATTAGCCCACTCTAAACCCTTACCACACTACCTCACTGTGCCACCGCCCATCTTTCCTCTCCCTTCCAAATACCTTAAAGAACAACTCTGCCCTTCTGTGAGTACCTTTATAAATAGGACGTTTCAGCTATTATACTAACATACTAAAATGCCAGCAGCATAGGCTAATGGTCTTTCAGATCTGCTTATTTGGTCAGCTCCCACCCCGGAGCTGACCTTGCTGCTCCTTGCCTTCTCTGGCTTCTCCTTCCCAGTTCCAGATATTCTCACTGCATTGGATTTTGCTTCCAGAACCCTTCCCTGTACCTGTCCCACCCCTCTTGAACCCCTGCACTGTCTCTGCCTCCACCAGCCCCTAGGCAGTGCATTCCATGGCTCCAACACCTCTCAGTGAAGCAGTAGCACTCCTCCTTTCTCCCCTGAATCCTCCCCTCCAGCTTCCACCAATGCCCTCTAGTGGCCCCCTCCTTCCTTCAAGCACCCTGACTGTTCCTCCCCATTTACCCCTTCATGTACCTGAAGACCTCGATCATGTCCCCTGTCCCTTCTCTCTTCAATGTGTACATATTTAGCTCTTGAGCCTCTCCTCATAGGTCCTGTCCCAAGCCCCAAATCATTTTGGTTGCCATCCTCTGACCCTCTCCTGAGTTTAATGTCCCTCTTTAAGTGTGGCTCCAAAACTGCATGCAGTACTCGAGGTGCGGCCTCACCAAGCAGTTATACAGAGGGAGTATCACTCTCCTCCTTCTGGAGGTGATCCCCTAGCGATGCATCCCAGCATCCTGTTGGCCTTGGCTGCTGCCTCCCACAAGTCTCAGAGTTGTTCATCTTGACATCCACCACCACCTCCAGGTCCCTCTCAGCCATCGAGACTTGTAGCATTCCCCAGGGTGTACACTCTGGCCGGGTTTCTGGCCCCAGGTGCAGTAACTTGCATTTCCCTGCATTGAACCTCAGCTTCCACTTTCTAGACCATCTTTCCAGAGCCTCCAGGTCCCCTGTAGGCCACCCTCCCTCCTCCCCATCTACCACAGCCCCAGTTTTGAGTCATCCGCAGAGACTCATCTCACTCCTGATACCTGTTCTTATGTCAGAGACATAGGTGTTGAACAGGAGGGGCCCAAGGACTGAACCCTGTGGGACCCCATTAATGACCTTTCTTGGGGATGAGACTATCCCGCCACTTCTGACCCTCTGGGTCTGGTCCTGGAGCCAATTACCTATCCATCTGATCATCTGGTTCCCCACCCCCATTTCTCCCAGCTTATCCAACAGGCCCACTTGAGGAACAGAGTCAAACGCCTTGCTGAAGTCTAGAAAGAGGACGCCCACTGGTCTACCCAGGTCCACGGCACTCATGTCCCAGTGGACTGCTTCAAACGAGGATGGGACAGGACAAGGGGAGGGTTAATGAAGGGAAGGGTGGAAGGAGGGGCAGCTGCAGAATAAGGGTGCTAGCTGCACATTCGAAGCCAGACTTGATAGTAGACCTCTAGGCTTTATCTGCTGGCAAATTCTAGATGTTCGTGATGTTCATCACCCAGTCATAGAACTCCACAAGGTTTGTCTGACACGATTTCCCTGGGACAAATCCATGCTGTCTATCGCTCAGGCACCCTGACTTTTCCAGGTCCTCCTAGCCTCCCTTGACAATGCCCTCCATCACCTTACCCACCACCGATGTCAGACTGACAGGCCAGTAGTTCCCTGCCACCTCCCTTGACCCCCCCTTGATTATACGTTGCTAGAGAACACATTTTTCATTTTCATTCTTCCATTGCAAGGCTTACGGCACTTCTTGATAGTCTGTCTAACAAGTCTGCATACAAACAAATTGCTCTGCCCTGTTAACCTCACAGTACCTTTGCTTATGACATCATAGTTCTCACCATGGCAACAGACTGTAATGTCACAAAACAATTGTGTGATTAGCAGGGAGAGTCTGATGCATTTAAAAGACTCAGTGAAACAAGCTTAGCTTTGCTCTGCACTATTTAGTAGACCAAGAGCAGTGGAAAGTAAAACAAGTAACAAATAACTGGAATTGATGTGACCAGTGTTTTTAAGCCTTTCATTATAGTAGAAAGCTGCTCTTAAAGCCCAGATGCAATGTTTTACAAGTTGTTTGCCACCATGTGGTTAGCTAGACCTCATTTGTTACAAAGTTCCCAAACTGCTGTTACTCATGTACAATAGCTGTTTTGTTGCCTCACTTATTTGATGGTTTTACAAAATATCCCTTAGACTTTTCAAATCAGCCAGCAGAATCTCGGTGAGTGCTGATGTTATATAAGCAACAATGACACAATTTTCCTTCAGGTCCTGTCAGCTAAGTACAAATAGTATTGTACATCAGATTGTGAAATGGTCAAAAATCTGTCTTTGCTACCAATTTTCTGATGGGGCTTTAATTATGAAACTTATACCAGTGGAACAAAATGGTAGCTATCTGGCAAGCTCCTAAGTTCATCACCAACCTATTGAGCACCATATCAAGCCCCCAACCCTCCCAAAAACTCTCATAATCTTAAAATGTAAATTTTCATTTCCTGTGTTCACTTTCAGCCCCGAATGCAGCCATCACAACTCCCTCCATTTTATTCTCTACAGATTCACTTCCTTTCCTGAGGTTCCACAACACTCCCAAAAAGTGTACCACTACCCCAGTACCTCCCAACAAATGTAGAATCCTATGAAAATGTATACCCTCTACCTTGTCCCTCCTTTTAATTATTCCAAAACACACCAGACAACTCTGCAAGTTTCTAACTCTACCTTGCACGACTGTTATAACCTGTACCACTTCTCCCACACAGCTCCTGAAATGTACCATATACTTACCACAACACCCCTCCTAAAATGTGTACCTCTGCACCTCTCACAAACTTCTGCATGCCTCCTAAATCTACTCAATGAACCAACCAGGTTAGCGAATACCCATGACCATGTGCTGGCAAATGGGGAGTTTGTGAGGGAAATTAGGTGGAAGAACTACTGTCAGGGAGTGACCACCACTCAGTATGGCCTCACATTGGATATGGGCAAGGAAGCAGGGAATCTGGCACAAGAGTGCTGGACTTCAGGAGGGCCAACTTTGGGAGGATGGGGAAAGTGGTAAAAGGGTACCTGCCAGAATTCAGCCTAGTATGGGCACTAACCAGAAGTGGAGCTCATAAAGCTGGGGACAGTGGAGGCAACCAGAACCTGCAGCAAGGCCCAGAACAAGAAGGCTAGAGCTGAGAAACTGAGCTAGGTGAGCAAGGAGGTCATGGAAATGGTAAGAAAGAAAACAGCTGCCTTTAGAAGGTACAAAAACAGGGAGGGCTGCTCCCTCATTGCAGCAGTGAAATTGTCGAGTTGGTGACATGCTTTTGAGCTGCTGTCATAGACAACATGCTCATTCATTGGCGCCACACAAACAAGCCCTAAAAAGCAGTGGCGGCATTGGCCACAACACAGCTGCACCTCCAATAACCTGCTACTCCAGCAAGTTGTCACAACATGTTTCTTGGCATGCAAGCAAACATAAAAATTAATAAGGACACATTCCATGCAAGACCATGACATCCATGTTCTTACCACATCCTGACAGTAAAGCTTCCAAGGAAGATGAAGAGACAGGTGGTGCTGTTATCATAAAGATGAAGTCATACGCTAGTGACACAAATGTTGATGACAATAATGGAACATGAATTCCCATCAGGTGACAACTCCAGTCTTGAGGACTGTGAAGGGTGCTTCTTTGAAGAAGGCGATGCTTAAAGAAAACAATATTATGTGTGCTGTCCCTCCTTTAATGGCCTTAGTATATTCCAATATAACATCTCCAGAATTAATGTTATTGTCATGACTGTTACTGTTCCCTTCTCAGAACTGTGTTGCTGCTGCTGCTGCTACCTTTACCCATTTACATACATCCTCAACCTGTCAACAAGCAGCACATAAATGTAATGTATAGCAGTACTGGCAATGCCTGCTTTGCCCACCAGTAGTGTCAACGTTTACCAGCACTGCCTCAAACGAAAAAAAAGACTTTTTAACAGCTGAGCAAACAATTCCTGCAATGGGCTGCAAATCCAGTAAAGGCATGGCTCTGTCTCCTACTGCTCCCCACCACCTCTTCGCCAACATGTTGGGTATATGATTTTGCTCTGTATTACACAGCATTATTCAGTCGCTGATCTGGTGATGAAGCTATGGTCCTGAGGGAAAGGAGACTGGGTAATCAGATCCTGTATCACTTGTACTGACTTTCTTAGTGTTAGTACAGCTGGTGCTCATCTCATCATGTTCTACATTTTCAACTGAACCACCCCAGATGTCAAGCACCTACTAACACTTGTGTACTGGAAATGTGATTCAATAGTGGGATGCTACAGACACAGGAGTTTCACTGCATGAGGGCAGACCCATGAGTAAGTAAAACTCCAGTTCAGTGATGCAAGTACCATCACTGACACTCACCCCTGCAAGTCCTGTCACTGAGGACTGTGAAGGTAAGAAAGAGTCACTTGGCTTGCAGTCATCATCCTCATTGCTTGGTCAGATTTATACTGTAATTGAACTGTGTTTTGCCTTTCTTGTATTGTTTCTGCAGGTTAACGCCTGTCCAACATCATTCGCTGCCTAAGTGGCATACGCACTGCCAGTAATCTGTAGTCTGATGTAAGCATCATCCTTTTTTCTCCAATGATCGATTGCTTTCTGTACTTAACAAGTAAGTCATGAGGTGTTTGCATGGTGTATGGCATAGAAAGTTTGTTCCTTTTTTTAACATAAACTGATGTATGTATACCACATTGAACAGTTATGTCAGTAATATTTGTCATGGTTACGTAGTTTTTGGGTGGAACTTTGCTACATTTTTCCAACAGAAGGTTAGAGAGGGTTAATATAACTACTGTCTGTCTGACATTGAAAACAATAAAATGCTTCACAGAGTGCATCACATGATTATGAAAAGTGTGCTGTTCTTGTTCGACTGCCGCGTCTGTTTGCTGTTTAAAAGTTGTGTTTCTTGTTATTGTTCTTGTAGTCAGCTGTTGTGTACTGCTGATGATGACATTTCTCATTAAAGTGAAATATTAAACTGTTTTTCCTCTGATTTTGTTCTCTCATGCAGGTTATAGTGCCTGCTAAGACTCAGATAAAGCCGACATCTGAGTGGAACTTGGGTGGAATGCAAAGGACTCAGGGACACTTCCAATGACCTAGTATCATTACTTCAATTATTTATTTATAAATTTTTTGGGGGAGGAGGTAAACAGTAAGTGTAAGAATTTTTTTTTGAGGGGCTTTTGTTACTTGTTTCAAGTTTAAGTTTCAAGTTTATTGCAGGAAGAATCCTTTGTGCAAGCTCTATTCACAAGGAGGTCCTGTTGGTTATACACAAACGATGACACATTAAATAGTACAGCGCCCTTGGTACAAATATACAAAGTGCTATCAAGGTTCAAATCAGGTAATACATAGCAAGTTACAGCATGGCATGGATAAACATAATGTGATACACCCTGTATACAGAGATAGTATAATTAGGGTGCTTGGGGGAAGGGGTAGATTATCAGAAGACAGTATGTAAGTAGACAAAATTGACAATAGAGGAGAAGACACTTAAGAAAAGGGGCAGGGCTTAATGGCAATTACACGTATCTTTATTTTCAATGCAACTCAGTGCTCGGTAGAAGTTAACCGAGACAATATTAGTTAGTTTTAGTCTAGATTAGAGTTGGTTCCATATTTGTCAAGTAAAACAGTGTGCCACGGTGGCCAAAAGGAGGCAAAATAATCCTGCAGTTCTTTATAAGATGACACGCACAGAAATAGTGGTTGTGGTGTGGACAAGTGCTTGACTGGGCATATGCTCATAGTGGTAGAGTGCGCAAAATAATTCATGTTTTTTTTAATCAAAGGCAACACATGTATAGTTGGATGGATACTGATGTAGTGACTTTAGTGGGTGTCCTCCCAGGGGTGGACTGGCCAGGCATGTCTGGGATGCTAATTGCATCCTGGCCTGTCCTGGCCTTTCAGCATGTCAGCCTGTGTGCTTGCCTTTCCTTTTTTGTTTTTCTTCTTCTGTAACACCAGTTGCTGAAGTTAGATTTTTACAGGCAGATCAGGGCCGGGGTCCGACAATGAATCAAAGGACCCACTGATACAGCGCCGAGCCAACCAATATGTTACTGAGGCTAAACTAACTACTTACTTTATTCCCAACCCCGCCACAAGGCAGCCGAGTCTAGGCGCTTAGGATTTTGTTGCCTGTGTGATTTTATATGTACTATGCATGAGAAGAAGACAAGTAAAATACTTTTGGAAAACTGGTAAATTTTCATGCAGACATTCATTCTTCTTTCTTGAATTTCATGCTAGTAAAAAGCTATCCTCCATGTGTGCACCACCGTCTGGAAAATTATATCATGGGGCTAGCTATGTGCACTGCTCACTGACCTCTGCCTGGATCTGGCTGTGAAAAGGGCCAGAGGCTGTTATTTCAGTTGGTGTCAAGTGCCATTTCTCGGTGGAGACAGAGAGAGGAGGATGAGTGTTGTGCTTGTGGAGAGGTATGCTGGCCATGGGTTCCTTCCGTGAATGATCGTTCATTGGCCTTGTTTCTGCTTGTTGAGCTGTACTTTTCAAGAAAGGAAAACCACCAAATCACCTAATAATTTAAAAGACTTACCTTCCAGTACTGGTGCAGAGCAACTGGAATCCACAGCATCAGTGACAACACACTTCAATTATATTCACATTAATGGAATCTCAAGAAATACCTGCAAGGATGCAGAAACACGAATGTTCAAAAATACAGTGTTTGACAGTTTTGATAAACATGCCACAGAGGGAACAAAATGAGCAAACAAAACAAAAATGCTTACCTTCACCCGTCCACCCCTCAAAAAGAAAATTACCTTACCTGGTACCACTTGAACAGGAAAGCATCAATTCCTCAGAAAGTAATCCAGACTCTTGATGATGGGAAATCCCTACAAAGAAAGAAACTCAATCGATGTTTAAAACCAAAATGATTAAAAACCACCCTTTCAAATACCACCTTACTTCAACAAAATAAAAGAACTTACCACTCATAGTGCAGGAGTACAGAATACAATGGGTACCATATCATTGATCTGTCACTGTGGTCTGTGACCAGCAGCAGCGCACAGACAGCAGCAGCACTCCAACTAATCCTTCCAAGGACATAAATGATATTAGCAGCAGCAAGACTGTTACTGTAAATTCTCAGTATTAGATGTCTTCACCTACTATCGACCAGACATTGTGAATTTGCCATATGATCCACATTATTCCTGCCCATTCTCATTTAGCAATTGCACAGCTGTCTAGCTGGCAGCGGCAGTTATGAACTGCAGGACAGCACGCATCATTTGACTGTAGCCACTGTTTCACATTGGTTGTTTTTCTGGCAGGAGACTATACTAGTACAACAAGAGGCATATTCCCTTTACATAAATATTCTCTCATTTTATTCTAGGTGATTTCTCAGGGCAGTGCTCATACAGCATAGCAGACATGAGAGGGACATAGCAGCGGGACAGCAGTTTTGGCGTTGCCACTATGTGACATGTATTTTCTGGCAGGCCACAACAAAAGGCATATTCCCTTGACATAAATATTTTCTCATTTTATTCTGGATAATTTCTCACTGCAGTGCAACTTACAGCACCGCAAACAAGAGAGGGACACAGCAGCAGGACAGCAGTTTGTGATTTAAATATTTTCTCATATGATTCTTAGTGACTTCCTCTGAGCAGTTGCACACCACTGCAAAAGAGTGACCAAGCAGTATTACAGCGGTGTGTGATGAATTTGGGACAGTATTTAATTCACCTGTATGAATATCACAAAACCCTTCAAAACAACACTAAAGGCAATTATATTGCTATTTTTGGGGTCGTCTTCTGTCCAGTCAGTAATCGTGCTCTTAGAATTTACTGTTAGACACCGTTAGCCATCTAACTGCAGGCAGCAAGATGTACTGGCCTCAGGCCTGCACAGTTTTGCTAAGATAGGAAAGATTTTTGGGTTGTGTTTTTGTCTCACTTCTGACAATTGTTTTAAATTTGTACTTTATAGAGTGGTGGGAACAAATACAACACTGAAAACAGCACAGATAACTACCATAAAACTAGGAGGATTTGTACAGAACGGAAAAAATCTTGGATACAAAGAAAAATATGAACAAGACAATTATTTCCTGGGGAAGGTTACAAAGGGAGTACAAAGTAGTAGGATAAGAAATTGGACAAGGAAGACAAGAGGATAGATAATTGTTTTTGCTTTTATATCCTTTTTAATGTCTTTTGGAGGGAAGGGACAACAATACTTGAGGGACATACACATACAACATAAAGAACTGGAAAAAGGGACAGGACAGTGCTGCCACTGCTATGCCCACTAAGCTCCTCAGCTAGCTTCAGCAACTTCTCCTGGTTGGCAGTTATGCTTCCTGGTTCTCCTCTGATGGTTTCACATCCTGACATACTTCAATGAGCACATTCCAGATGTCAGAAACTTCATCCCACAGGATGGTCAGGTCTGTCTGCATCACCACTGCATGGGGAGCAGATGGTGGCATGTGGGGATGGGTTGCTGGAGCTTCAGCTGCTGCCACTTCCTGTTCCCTGCCCCTGCTGAACTGTGCATGCTTTGCATACCTACGTGACTGTCTGACAGCATGTCTTTAGCCCCCCTCCTGTCCCACATCCCGGAAGAGCCTCATGCTCACTGCAGCCTGCTATGCCATTCTTTCGCATGGTGGGTACTGAGGTGGGTATGTTGCCCACTGTACCTAAATGGGTACCTTTCCCCTCTGTACAGCTCTTCCACAGAGTTTGCATGTACGATACTGCTGTCTTCAGTGTGACATACAAAGAACTCCACACTGGGATATGTGGATAGAACGGGGTGATCCTGAGTTACTGTGGGTGGCTGCTGCTGCTCCACCTGCTGCTATTGTACCGGCACCACCTGCTGCTGCTGCTGCTCCACCTGCTGCTGCTGTACCAGCGCCACCTGCTGCTGTACCAGCTCCACTTGTTGCTGCTGTACCAGCTCCATCTGCTGCTGTACCATCTCCAACTGCTGCTGTACCAGCTCCACCTGCTGCTGCTGCTGTACCAACTCCACCTGCTGTTGTACCATCTCCAACTGCTGCTGCTGCTGCACTGCCGCTTGCTGTACCAGCTCCACCTGCTGCTGTACCATCTCCAACTGCTGCTGCTGCTGCACCTGCTGCTGCTGTATCAGCTCCACCTGCTGCTGTACCATCTCAAACTGCTGCTGCTGTACCAGCTCCACCTGCTGCTGCTGTACCAGCTCCACCTGCTGGCTGTACCATCTCCAACTGCTGCTGCTGCACCTGCTGCTGCTGTGTACCAGCCCACCTGCTGCTGTTCCTGCGCACCTGCTGCTGCTGCTGCTGCTGGCTCCACCTGCTGCTGCTGTACTGGCTCCACCTGCTGCTGCTGCACTGGCTCCACCTGCTGCTGCTGCTGCCCACCTGCTGCTGCTGTACCGGTGCCACCTGCTGCTGTACCAGCTCCATCTGCTGCTGTACCATCTCCAACTGCTGCTGCTCCACCTGTTGCTGCTGTACTGGTGCCGCTGCTGCTGTACCAGCTCCACTTGTGGCTGCTGTACCAACTCCACCTGTTGCTGTACCATCTCCAACTGCTGCTGCTGCACCTGCTGCTGTACCAGCACTACTTGCTGCTGCTGCTCCACCTGCTGCTGCTGCCCACCTGCTGCTGCAACTCCACCTGCTGCTGCTGCACTGGCACCACCTGTTGCTGCTGTTCCACCTGCCCTGCAGCTACTGCTGCATTTCACCAGGTGCCTCCTCCTAGGCCAAAACACATCCCAAATAAGACAAAACCCTTCCCCACATGCATACTGTGCAACTGCCACCCACTATGTCCTGCATGAGTGGCTACTTGCTCCTCTGACATAGTAACTATAACTACCACCCCAAAAAGAAAACACAGGAGTGAAGAATCAGAAAATCAAATACAAAAAACCAGGAGAAATGCAAAGTACAAACAATAAGCACTAACAAAATGTGAACAGAGGACAGATAACTATAAGTAATGCCGCGAAAAAGTGATAAAGTAACTAAAGATTTTTCTCAAACAGGTTGTGTGCTACAGATCTGATCTCAGTCTTTATTCTCAACCACTGGGAGAAATGAAAGTAACTCATTCACTTCCTCTCAGGATAAAGAACATAAGCCTCACTTCCTGCCTGCTTCAGTCTCACTGTGATCTGCAGAAACTCTGTCATGTGATTCTGCAGTTTTATTAGCAAACTTCACCTTAACAAGTGCAAGGCAAGTCACAGGCAAAAATCAGTGGTGAAGCCGTAAAGGTGAATTCTGGATGTATTGCTGCTGCGACTTTGTGAAATGTTATCTAGGAGGCTAATTTGGCGACTTCCGCCAAACTTCAAAATGGAGTAAAACTTTTCAGCCTCTCTATGTGTCACTCTGGCTGTGGAAGCATGGGGGCCATGAATTTTGTCTGGGGTTGTGCTTCTCTCAGCCTGAGGCTCTGTTTATGGTTCTTCAAGGGTCCATGTTTGTCTTGTCCTGCTAGCCAAGTTTCTCAGTCTGAGGGTCCAAATGTGTATGTCCAAAGCTCTGTGTGTGTCTATGTCTCTGTCTGCTCTCCCCACCACCCATCTTCACTGTCAGAGTGGGCATCCACAACCCCCAAACATCTGTAATTACATTGCTAGATAAGCTATTGGTGGTGCCAGCTAACTCAGTTATGCTAGGGACCATTCCTTCTCAATATTTCATAGAAACATAGTATTTGACAGCGGAAGGGACAAAAATTCATGAAGTCTGCTGTTGCTATAGTATGTCACCCCGACCTACTGTCCTGGTGGGCTGTATCCCTCTGCCATTATCACACCCTTCAGAAGCACTCTCCTCTTGGGGTCTGAGGTCCCCTACCCTGTCCCAACTGTGTTTAAACCTGTTAAGGATAACTGGACCCCACTACTTCAGCCAGTGTCTGTTCCACAGTTCCACCATCCCTTGGTGAAGTAGAACTTCCTCAGGTTTCTCCTGAATTTGCCCCCTCCTGACCTCCAGTCATGCACCCTAATGACTGCATCCCTACTTGTACAAACAGGTCCTCACTGTTTACCTTGTTTATACCTCTCAGAAAACTTTTATGCTTCAGTCATGCCCCCATGCTCCTGCTTGGCCTCCAGCAAATACATGTTTAGGGCCTCCAGCCGTTCCTCAGAAAATCTGCCCTGCTAGTCTTGGATCATCTTAATGACCTTCACTGTACTGACTCTAGTCTGCCGATGTTCTTCTTCAGCGAGGGCTCCAGAACCAGGCACAAGTACTCCAGCTGAGGCCTCACCAGGGATCTGTAGATTGGCAGAATCACCTCGCTTCTCATACAGTCAAAACCCTCCCTGTATGCGACTTGGTATCCTCAATGCCTTACTGTATGCTATGTTGCATTGACTTGATTGCTTAAGGGTGTCACTGATTATGACCCCCAAATCTCTCCTCTGTTGAAGTTGCCAGTCTAACCTCTCATCCAACATTCTGTCTGTGGATTCTATTTATTTTGCGCTTCTTGGCATGGAACCTCATCTGCCAGACCTTAGATTGGTTCTTTAGTTTCTCTAGGTCCTTCTGGAGCATCTGACCTCTTCCTCATGATCCATCCTGCTGATAGATTTATGTCATCAGAAAGAGACACAACTTTCCCCAAATACCCTCCCCAATACCAATTAATGATCAAATTAAATTGGAAGAGGCTCTGGTCTGATTCTGTGACACTGCATGTGACCACAGTGTCCCCTGATTTAGCCCTGTTATCCATCACTCTGTTGCCTCACTTTTGCCAATTTGATACCCACCAACTAAACCAGGCTCCCACTGCCAAGTCCTCCAGCTTCTTCATCAACCTCCTCTGTGGTACGAATCAAAGCCGTCTTACATGAATACGACATCTGAAATTTGCCAGCAGATAAAGGCCTAGAGGTCTATCAAGTCTGTTCAATGTGCAGCTAGCACCCCTATTCTGCAGCTGCCCCTCCTTCCACTCTTCCCTTCATTAACCCTCCCTTGTCCTGTCCCATCTCGTTTGAAGCAGTCCACTGTTCTACATGCACTACTCAGCAGGTGACGCATTCCACCCAGCCACAACACCTCTGTAAAAAGTGCCTCCTCATCTCCTCTTGAACCTTCCTTGCTCCAGTCTCATATCATGGCCCCTGGTGTCCCTCCCTCCCTTACTTTGAACAGCCTCTGTACCTGTCTTGTTTATTCCTTTCATGTATTTAAAGGTTTCAATCATGTCACCCTGCCTCTCCTCTCCTCAGTGAGTACATGTTCAACTCCTTCAACCTCCTCTCGTGTGGTAAGTCCTCCAGCCCTTGATCATCTTTGTCACTCTCGCTGCACCCTCCAGTAACTTATGTCCCTCTTCAGATCTGGACACCAGTACTGCATGCAGTACTCAGGTGTCGTCTAACTAATGACCTATACAGTGGCAGAATCACCTCCTCCCACTCCTCGGGGATATACCTTGCAATACCAACCCAGCATTTGTTGGCCTTTGGCAGCTGCCTTCCTACATTGTGCCGAGTTGTTCATTGATCCTGTAATGAGCACACCAGATCCTTCTCCTCCTCTGTCTGGGCTAGCTGCACTCCCCTAGCTGGTAACTCCTCCTTGGGTTCTTCATCCCAAAATGCAGCACCTTGCTTTTGGCATTAAAAGCCCAGTTGCCAGGTGTCTGACCAGGTTTCAAGCTTTGCCAGATCATCCTGCAACCCTGCCATCCCCCTAGGTCATCCACCACTGCGCCTATCTTGGTATCATCAGCAAACAGACTGATCTTGCTCTTGATGTCCCATGATATGTCTGCAATGAATATCCCAAACAACACTGGTCCCAACACTGAGCCCTGTGGAACACCGCTCATCACTGCCCTTGGGTGTGAGCTCCCCACCCACCACCACCCTCTGTTGCCTCCTGCCAGTTTCCTACCCATCTCACCAGTTTTGCACCGCCTGTGCCTACTAACTTCCTTCCCAGCCTTCCATGTGGCACTGGGAGTTGAATGCCTTACTGAAGTCTAGATACAGGACATCCACTGCATGGCCCCTGTCCAGCTGCCTAGTTACCCAGTCATAGAACTCAACCAGGTTGGTTTGGCAGATCTGCACGTATGAAGCCATGCTGTCTGCTGTCCTGTAGTCCTTTGCCTCTAGGAGTTCCACCAGCCTCTCCTTCAGGATAGTCTCCATTAGCTTACCCACGATGGATGTGAGGCTCACCGGTCTGTAGTTTCCGGTTCATCCTTGGGGCCACTCTTGTGGAGGGCACCATGAGCCATCCTCCAGTCTGAGGTACACACCTGAATGTGGTGAGGCATTAAATAGGGCTGCCAAGGTCCTGCAAGGACCTCTGCCAGCTCCTTCAGTACCCTGGGGTGGATGCCATCTGGGCCTGGCGCCTGTCACCCTCAGTGCCTTCAAACCCCTCAAACTCTACTCTTCATGATTTCCCATCTGTCACCACTTCTCCCCTGCTTCTGCCATTTCTCCCCACCTGGTATCACTCCCCTCTTCTCTTTAGTAAATACTGAGCAAGTACTCATTTAGTGCTTCCGCCTTATCGCACCCTGCTTCCACCCAACCCTCCTTCCTAATCCTTACTATGTGGTCCTTACAGCTCCTTTTTCTCCTGATGTACTTAAAGAAGTCCTTCTCCCCTTCTTAATGCCTTGTGCCAGCCTGAGTTCCATAGATGCTTTGGCTCCCCTTACTGCCCTTGTCACCTCCTTGAAGTCTTGCTGAAGTCAATACAGAGCAGAACTACTGCCTGTCTTCTGTTCATCACCTTGGTGACTCAATGAAAAACAGTATCAGGTTGGTTTGGCAAGCCCTTCCTGACACAAACTCATGTTGCTTTTCATCCTGTAGTCCATTGTCCACTAGGTAACCACCAAACTCCCTTTGCTATGGTCTTCATCAGCTTATCTATGATGGAGATAAGGTTGACAGGCCTGTAGTTGCCTCAGTCCTCCTTGTCCCTCCCAGCCTTGTGAAGGGATACTATGTTGGTGGATCTCCAATCCACTGGTACCATTCTGGATTGCACTGAGTCATTGAATAGATGGGTTAAAGGGTACTGCCAATACTGGGGCCAATTCCATAATGGCTGCAGGCCATTTGGGCATAGTGCTTTGTCTACCCTGAGAATTTCTAGTCTCTTTGTACCCTGTCCACTAAGACCTGTAGTCTAACCATTTCCTGACCCCCCATTGTGGAGGCCTTGATATCACTCTCTGGTGGAGGAACATTACCCTCTACCGTGAATACTGAGCAGGAGTAATTGTTAACTACTTTTTTCTCTTCTTGTCATCCTCCACTACCCTCCACACCTCAGCTACTCTAACAGTCCCCTCTTGTTTTCCTCTTTTCCCTAATGTGCCGGAAAATAATTTTTCCCACCTTTACTCCCTCAGCAATCCTGAGCTCTGTGTCTTTTGCTCCCCTGAGTTTAGCCTGATGCTCCCACCAGGCTTTCTCCCCTTGTTGCTCTTGTACTCAGTGAAGGCCTTTCTTTCACCCTCACTGCCCCCCCTCACCCGTTCGAGAACCAGATTTGCTTCTTGCTTCTTTTGGCAACCTTCTTTTCACAAGCTTCGATTGCCTCAGGACAGCACCCTTGATCCTGCTCCATTGTTCTTCTACTCCTCCATCTGGTTTCGCCTGCCAATCATCTCCTAACTAGTTCCTGTATCTTCCCAAAACCTACCTGCTTTTCTTTCTGGAGCTCCCCAACTCTGCCAATTGCTTTAGGCACATGTTGCTGAAACAAGCCTTCCTTTATGTTTTGTTATGAGAATAATAATAATAATTCCGTATTGCGACACTAAGAATTCACACAAATCCCTCTATTCCTACTTAAATGGTAAAAAGGTAATACAAGATCAGTAAGCCCATTGATTAAAGACAACATTACCATTACAACAGATATCGAGACAGCCAATGAATTCTATAAGTACTTTAGTTCTGTATTTGAATATGACAGACTTAATACATTTACTTCAAATTCACTTAATTCTTTCAACTACTCTATCTCACTTCAAGAAACTAAGGAATTACTTGCTACCTAAAAACAACAAGTCCTGGACCCGACAACATCAGTCCAAGACTTATTTTGGGAACTATTGATACCATTGCTCTCCCTCTTACTATTATATTTAATAAACCCTGCAGGTATCCAAAGTACCATCTGGTTGGTTAACAGCTACAGCTACACCGATATTCAAACAAGCACCCACTCTAAAACTGAAAACTATAGACCAATTAGTCTGCGTCAATACCATGTAACCTTTTGGAGAAAAAATGAAACTACTATTAGAAGCGCAAATGAAATCATTGAATATCATAGACCGTACAAAACATGGGTTCAGAACAGGTTATTCTTGTATAACTAACCTGATCTCTTTTACAACATGATAAGTAAAATCTCAACTCAATTTTCTTGTCGATGTCATCCTGCTGGACTATAGCAGGGCTTTTGACAAAGTCTCACACAATTACTAATAGCCAAACTAATCAAGTCTGGGTTTGCATAGATTAGTTTCATGGGTTCATAGCTGGCTGAATGGTAGAACACAGAAGGTTAGGGTAAACATGTACTTCTGAATAAGGTTAATATAACTAGTGGTGTTCCCCAGGGTTCAGTCCTGGGGCTATCACTTTAATGTCTTTATTAGTGATGTGATTATTTCATCTAATAACACTCTTGTCAGATTTGTAGATGATACCAAACTTGGGGGCCGTGTCAATGATATATCAAGCATCAACCAGTTAAGATCTGACTTGGCCATCATGAATAATGGGCTGTAATAAATAAGATGTTTTTAATATACCCAAATGTGCAGTACTGCACTTGGGTAGAAATTACCCTGAACAGATTTACTTCCTAAATAATAGTAAAATTAAAGTTTCTAGTGTAGAAAAGACCTGGGATACTAATAGATAACACATTATCTTTTCGAACATTGTAACAAAATAGCAAATCAAACAAATGCTCTTCTTCAGTAGAATAAATTCTACATTTATTTCTAAATCTGAAGAATGCATTATGACCTTTATATAGGTCTCAGGTTAGGCTCTACATAGATTATGGATCCCACTTTGGAGCCCTTATCTAATTTTGGGTAAAAAGAATAGAGCAGATTCAACATAGAGCAACTAAACTGGTATATCAACTTGCTCCCTTGACCACGAAGAAAGGTTGAGTCGTACAGGACTATATCCACTCAGATTGAGAAGACTACGGGTGATCTTCTTCTACTCTTTAAAATAACCCAGAATCCATCTTTAATGATTCAGTGTGGATTATCATTCACTTGAGAAAGACTGTGGCTAGGTGTCACAATAAACAGCTTGAAATAGAAAGAACATGAACTAATAAAAGACAATCTTTTTACTGTTCAGTACTCCAAATGTATGGAACTTACCAACTCAAGATATTGTAGATTGCACTGGAATAAACACCTTTAAAATAAATTAGACAAATGGCTGCTGATACAGCCATTGTAATAAGGTCTTTGACAGAGTTCTTTTCAACAACATGTTCCACATTGTGGAGGACAATCTAGATGGGCAATAGCCCCTTTAGCCCACCTAACCAAGTAACCAATGGCAACTAAGAAGAAGAAGAAGAATTTACACAGCACTTTTCATGCACATTGTACAGGATCCTTAAAGAGCTCCTGACACAGTTGAGAAAACTTTGAAAAATGTAACATTCAGGCATAAATGTAGCTTATATTTTGTATTTTATTCTGTAATTCTTACATTTATTTCCTTATTACTAAGGGTATTTATAGGAATACAGTATCTCTGCCTTTGTAGTTCTGGCTGCCTGCCTACATCTTATATCATAATTCTGTTTATGACATCCAAATATGTTGTTGTGGAGATAAATATGATGTCATAAAGAGGGTAGGTACTGTGATGTCATGTGTAGAGAAGCAGCAGAGGAAATGTAGTCTAGGGGACAGGGATTTTGTTTTATGCAACTGTTTTCAGTTATAAAGAAAATGGGAAGTAATTATTGAAACTACTGTGTATGAAGTAATAAGGAAAATGGGATGGAGTTGACTATAAATCTTACTTTTTCAATATTTTAATAATGCTGTCAGGGCTCTTTAAGCATTTTACAAACAGAGGGGCCTATGCATTATGGCAGACCTGGTCACACTGAAGACACATATCAGGTCCACATTGGCCTACTCCGAAGCAGGTGCGCATCATAGCCATTCATGGGTGCTAGCTGCCCATCTCTGACCCCACTCTATGTGTGTGTCTCCTTCCCACGTGCACATAGTGGTATAGTGGGGACAGAGGGAAACATGCTGTCAAGGCGGCAGACACAATCCAGTATCCAATCAGATGCACAACCTGATGCTCAACTGAATCCCCTGCTCTGTGAGGAGTGAGGGATTTTGGGTGCTATTCAGTCCAGTCTGATGAGGTCCCATGCACAATGGGCAGGTGACATCCAGTGGTTCTCTCCTCTTGCAGCATGACAGGAAGACTGGCTGCTGCAGTATAAGGTGGCTGCTTGCCCTGCTGGTCCCCAATCTACCAGATGGTGGGGGCATGTAGTGGCTACACAGGGTGCCTGTGTGTATAGCCTGTGCTTCCCTCTACCAGCAGTCCATGCCTTTGTGCATGGTACAGAGTCTGTTCTTGGACCTGGTCATCCCCATGGGCAGGCACTACCCATGGTCAGGAACTAGGGCATGCAAGGGGCACATGCACTTTTGTGCTCACCACCAGAGTCTGGTCAAACAACCACTGCATGGCACTGTGATGTTGCAATGCCTATGCGCCACTTATATGTGGTGCATATGCATTGTGCATAGGCCAATAAGAGACTGGTAGTGAAGAGACTGCAAATGTGTAAAGGTAGCCATTTTCCACATCAACATTCACACACAGCCTCGGACAAATGCACAAACTGGTTTTATCATAAGGGAATGTTTGTCAGGATACCAGGAAAGGCTCTTGGTAGAGGGCGCTGATATCCATTTCTGCCAAGATGGAGGATGCCAGTACTGCTGGGGAGAAGGATGAGGAGCAGCGGCTGAGGTGCTCCTCCACCCCAGCTCTTGTGAATGGAGACGGCTAGCATGGAAGTGCCTAATGCGACAGAGAGAGAGCCACAGAGCCTACAGAGATGTTGGTGGTAGAAACTGACAAAGTACCTGTTACGAAAGTTTAGGATATTGCAGCAGCCAAGGAACAACTGAAGCTGGAGATGGCGAAGCGAAGAAGACTTCTCTTTACTATGCTGGCCCAGGATGAAGACCAGTACAACAAGTGTAAAGCTGCCCTTAAAAATCGTCCATGAGATACAGAGTTTATGGCCCTTGGTAATAGAATTCAGAACATGGCAACAGGTGTAAATGCTTACAGAGTCATTAAGCGGGCAAGGTTTGACAGCAACTCAGCTGTAATTGACAAAACAGCTAATGCTGGCAGATCAAAGTTGCTCACTTAGCATCCACGGTAGGATGGTGTCAGCTTTCAATTTGCAAGGTTTCTAGCTCAGAGAGGTTTCCTGGATGCCTGTAAAAGTGCTGTTGGGTGCTGTTTGGATTTGGGACAGTGCCGCATCTGGATACCAATGTGGTACCCGACTCTCGGGTCACAAAAGGAGCGGGTGGAGGGAAATGATAGAAGCAGAAGCAGCTGAAAAGAATGTCCACTACTACAGCTGTCTGTAGGACAGGAAATGGGGTAGGTCCCAGAGACTGCACAACAGGCTGCAAGGCCAGATACGTACAGTAGCACAAGTCCACATATTGACTGGAAGGAGTATTGAGCCTGGCTCACAAAGTTGGGGAGCAAAAATTACAGTCCTGTTTGCAAAAGATGTTGGCAGCTGAAAAGAGTGTGACTGAAGGTGGGTTTGTACTGGGATAAACAAACAGAATCTCAGGCAGAATGGGAAGGTGACAGACCTCAGAGATGCAGAGCTACTGACCAGGCACAACAGAGACATAGAGCCAGAACTGGCTCAAGTAACAGAGGAAGAGATGGGTATGGACCTTCAATTTCAGGAAGTTTCAAGAAGTATTGTCTCCATTCCCTCAATCTGTTCTACCAGGATGGACATGGAGGAAGGATGGCTTATAAGGTACTGGCAGGGACAGCGGTCCCAGAGAAGAGGAGAGGAGGGAGAGCTCATTCTTTGCACTCTGACCCATTCCCATCCACCTCTACAGTTGGACTGAGAGCTGGTCCGAGGTGCTGAGATCGGAGTATTCAGAGTCAGAAGAGGAGGACTCTGACAGACACATCAGACACCACCCCCAAGTTCTGGGCAAGAGTTCTCTGATTTCTTTCTAAACAGGCCAGAACCTGCTCCAAGGAAAATGTGGTTTGCCTGATATACAGAGGTAGTATGGATAAATGGCCCAATAGATTGTTCATTGGTAGACATCTTTGAAAGACTCTCTGCTGTTTGCAGCCTTACAGATTTACGCTATAATACATATCTCTCGGAGGACAATTTTGATATAAGTAAGTTTCAAATCACCAGGGACTGGAAAGATTTTGGCTGAGATATAATCAAATAATATCCTCTCTCCTTTATGAAGCCATTTGTGACTGCGCCCTAATTAAACCTAAGTTGAAAATACGACCATAATGTTTAGACATGAAGGGTGAATGTGGGGACTATTCATTACTGGTTAAAACAGACATGTGATGTCATGGGACCCCAGTGGCAATAACTGATTCGGAACAATTATGGATGGCAGGGTGGGTGTTCTGAATTAAACTGAGGCAGACAGATAAAGGGGTGGTTCACCTGCCAAATATTTTTGTTGGACAGGGACAGATGAGTCTGTTTTTACTCAGGTGAACCGAGGTCTGCTACAAATGTGGCAGCATGGCCCATCTGTGCAGTACTTATGATCAGCTCCAACCGATGTGGGTTATGCAAACAGATTTGGCATATTGGTATAACTTGCAGGAGCTGGTTTCAGTGCAACCTGTGTGAGAAGAAGGCATATTTTTCAAAATTGTCCCTGAGCTGCTCACAACAAAAGGGATGGGTGTGATCAAGATGATATGGTAAGACAGGCAAAGAGTCTATTGCCTCTTCAAGGGGGCCCCCAGTTCTTGTGCAGATCCTCCCACCATGTTCCAAATTGGAGCACTCTGACTAGCCACCTGATTGCTCAGACAGAGCCTCTAGCTCTTGTTTTTTCTGCTGAGTCAGAAAATATACTGGACACAGCTGCTTTTTTTATTTTAGTCTTTGGTAACCAGGTAAGGCCCACTAGGCACAAGTGCTTGTTTTCAGGAGCAACTTGGGAGCACTGGGCAGTTAAGTGACTTGCTCAGAGTCACACAGTATGCAAGTGGAGGTGGTGAGAATCAAACCAAGGTCTCATCTGTTGGATGTGCCAAGCTCATTCACAGCTCATTACTCTAACCACTAGGCTATACTGCCAGCTACTTCACAAGGAGGATGGTGAGGTAGGCAGTGGGAATAGAATGGAAAAGCAGGGCCTGCCCTTCTCCAAGACCCCTCTAGGGAAAGAGGCCTCTATAGCAGAAGAGGCAACTGATCCCCTCAGACAGAACAAATAGTGCCTCCCCTTCTGAGGGTATGACCCAAGTGACAAGGAGGAGCACAAGGCTTGTGAAATCTCAACAAGAACCCTCCAAACATACCACTTTTCAATAAATTTGAGGTTTTGCAAGAGAAAAAGACCTGGGAGGGTCCAGACCCAGGGAGCTGGATTCTGATACATCCTAGACCATATCCTCACAATCCCAGTCAGGTCCTCAGACTGAGCCACCAATCAGTCATACAAGGAGATAGAAAAGAAAACAGGACAGGTGTCTGATGGGGATGTTTCCTGGGGCTGGATTGTTGGTTTCTGATGTTTTTCTATTGTCTAGCAGATGGCATGGTATCAGATACCCACAGAAAAGGAAGCTGCTTTTTTTTTTCCTTATTACAGGAGATTGGGAATGATATCATCATTGTTCAGGAAATGTGGAAGGTATCAGTCACAGCTCATACACAGACAAAACAGACTGGATGTGAAGACTTTCATATTGGCCTTTTGGGGAGGACAAAGCTGATGGAGTGGAATTTTATTTCGAGGGACAAAATTTAAAATTCAAAACTGATTGATCTGGTTCCTGGGTGGGTTCTAATTCTGGATGGCATATGGGTGGAGGGGCACTTCCATTTCATAAACGTATATGCACCTCAAATGAAATCAGAGAGTGCCCCATTTGAAAAAAATCAAACCTTTCTTTGCTACCTCAAGGACACTGGCTCTTGGGGTGATTTTTACTGCTGTTTAGACTTTGCACTGAAACATCAATGTGGCAAACAATATATTGTGAGTAGGCTGCATTGAAGAAACGGTGATGACTGCTGATTTAACTGACAGCTACAGGGCACGGCATCCTAAAGGTGGGGAAACTTATGTGATGGGATAGCTGGCTACACTGAATCATTTCCTGTTTATATTGGAACAACTAATTATTTGGTGTGTGAAAATGCAACCAGCGAATTTTCTGACCACTTGCTTCTAGCATGGAGTTTGTGATGGGACATATCCTCCGGTTTGGGCCAGAGGTGTAGGATGGATTTCTCCATACTCTAGTTACCAGAGGTACAAAAGAAATAAAGTATTTACTGAGGGCAACAGACTCAGTAAGGTACTTATATGATAATGGGCTGGAATAGTTGGAGGATTCTAAAGCAGATATAAAGATTTGGTTTCAAATGGTATTGTGTCAGGATAGTGAGTAAATATGTATGCCAGTCAACAACAGCACATGAAAAACACCGACATGGTCTTTATAGCATTTGCTAATTTCAGTGATGTAGAGCGGTAATTGCTGATGGGTGGGTGGTGGAAGCCATGCTGGCAGCATAGCATAGTGGTTGGAGACATTGCCTATGTGGCTTGCTACCTCTGACAGGCCTGTGTTCAGTATCTGTGGTCTTCTGGTTTTCTTTGTTTTATGTTTAACATTTGCCACCAGCTCAATGTCCCCCACCGACTTTGTTCCCTCCTGAGTTGCATCCCTTGGTGATGATTATAAATTGTAAGCAGGATGCTGGGGCAAGGCTCACAAAAGGGGTTGTGTGGGTGGAGCCCTCCTTCAGAAAGTCACTGCAGGTAAATAAAGTGAATGTGGTGATTTTTACGGTTGCTCCCATTCTCCCCCACGTATGCTTCCCTGAATCTGCTCTCCCAGTTGCACCCCCAGGTTCCATCCCTTTGCACAGCTGGAGACACAGTCAGTAAACTGGGTTGTTGGTTTTGACTTCTTGGTCCGCACTGTTAAGCTGTTCAGCGTTTTCTTTGCTATTTTTCCTTCGTTGTTCATTGTCTACGACATTTTGGGCGCTGTTTTGACATGGAACCGTTTCAAACTTATGGGAAGAACAAGCAGCACTTAAAATATTTACATTATTTGAAATTATGGAACACTTACAGAAAGTTCTTACTCAAGCACAGCAAGGGTAAGGAACAAAACAGACCAGATTCAGGAATTAAAGCGGAAATGCAAACTTTACCAATATGATAGAGGCGGCCTCTTCAGAAATAGAAGTGAAATATGGCATGCAAAGATGCCACATGGAGATCCTTTGTTGCATGCAAAGACAAGAAGGAGACCTCCAGTTTTGAGCCTAAGGATCCCAGGAGTCAGACTCTTAACAGATCCAGCAGAAACTGCACAACTGGTGGATCAGCACATTACTAGGAATTTTGGGACAAACCCTAAGGTGTCGGCTCAGTTTGATTCATTCCTGCCACAACATCTTGCTGATTTAACTGATTCAGAAAATAATATTTTATCCAGCCCTATGAATAAGACAGAAGTTTTAAATATTATAGAAGGTTAATGTCTGGAGCCTTACCTGTTTGGGATGGCTTTCCAAACAAGTTCTATAGGCATTTCCTTCTGTACCAGTGGATTCACTAACATTTGTCTATAAGAACATGTTTCAGGAAAGAAAGATAGACCAGACATTTAGTAAAGGGTTAATGATTTTTCTTCATAAATCTGGGAATAGTTTAGAGTTTAAGAACTGGAGGCCCATTTGCCTCTTAAATTCAGATTTCAAAATTCTGATTAAACTTTTACATGCAAGATTAATACCAGCCACAAAGCTGGTTAGTAATCAACACAAACCTACCTGCTCTATATCGTCTAGCTCAATTTAGGAGAATTTATGCATTGTCAAAGATGTAACTGAATATTGTAAGCAACATAACATCACAGGATGTGTGCTGTCACTAGATCAAAGTAAGACATTTGATAGAGTAGATCACAACTATCTTTTTCTGTTTTATCAGCATATGGAATTTGTGACGTATTTATAGGAAGGTTAAAAGCATCATATGAATCATCTCCAGTAGCTCCTTGTCTGGGGGCGTCATGGGTAAACCTGTCAATCTGCCAGATGGAGTAAGACAGACTTGCTCCTAAGACCTTTATTGTATGTATTTGCTCTAGACTCATTAATAGGAAAATTATTGACATCAAAATTGATGGTATGCCAGGACGATGGGGATGTGCTGATAAAAATGATGGCATATGCAGATGCCGATGTACATGTATGGTGACAGATGAAGCACAAGGACTGGCATTATTACAGATCTTTAAATTATCAGAACTTAGTGGTGCAAAGTTTAATTTAGATAAAAGTATTGGTCTCGGTCTAGGGCCAGCCAGTGCCTCTAAGACACATGTAGTAGCATTAGAATTTCTCAAGGACCTATTAAAATATTGGAGGTAGAATTTGGGGAAGGGGACAGGCCCACTTTGAATTGACAGGACAAACTGAACATTTGTGCCCAGAGTGGATGGATAAGTCCTGGAAGCTGGCTAAACAAAAGAGTGTTTACATAATTAAACAATTTTTTGTCCCTCTTTTTTATTAATATTCTTTGGTAACTGGGTAAGACCCACTAGGCACAATTGCCTGTTTTCAGGGGCAACCTGGGAGCACTGGGGAGGTTAAGTGACATGTTCAGAGTCACACAGTATGCAAATGTAGGTTGTGAGAATCAACCCCAAATCTGCTGGATGTACCAAGCTCATTCATAGCTCATTAATCTAATCTCTAGGCTATACTGCCAGTCTTAATATAATTTTCCTGGTCCTTTAAAGTTGGAGACTTGGCTTCTCAACATTTGTTTTTCGTATGTTGTGGGAAGCTGTCTAAATCCTGTAAAGAGGATATGACATATCTTCCACTCAATAAAGGCAAGAGTTAATATGTGGAATCTGATTGTGTTTTCCCCAAAATATTTTGGTCCTGTACTTTGAAATTGGTCTTACAGCTGTGGTGGACAAGTGCTAAATGTTTGTCCAAGTACGGCTGCTAATTCAGCTGTTTGACAAAATAGCCCCAAATAAATTACACAATGATTGGTTCTTTTTGCCT
Source organism: Neoceratodus forsteri (assembly GCA_016271365.2). Classification (NCBI taxonomy): domain Eukaryota; kingdom Metazoa; phylum Chordata; order Ceratodontiformes; family Ceratodontidae; genus Neoceratodus; species Neoceratodus forsteri. The sequence continues at coordinate 51,081,297 of JADMNL010000024.1, read as the reverse complement.
TTATAGTCTCTTCCTTACAGAAATTAAGGAAACAGAATATTTCAAAAGCACAAATAGGGTCTAGTTCCATAAACAATTGTAAGAGGTGGTCATGGTGGGTGGAAGCGGGCATAGCAGGAAGAAGGCCAATGAATACTCTGCTCAGTGTTTACTAAGGAGAAAGGAGGTGAGATACCAAGGGAGGGCAGGCATGGGGAGGGTGACAGATAAGAAAATCACAGAGGCAGGTACTGGAGGGCTTGAGAGCATTGAGGTGCACAAGGCACCAGGGTCAGATAGCATTCACCCCAGGGTTCTGAGGAGCTGGAAGAGATCCTGGTGGGATCATTGGCAGACCTGTTCAATGCCTCCCTGGGAGACAAGTGGTCTGGGAGTGTACCTCAGGACTGGAGGATGGCTCACGTAGTACCCTCCATAAGAGTGGCCTCAAGGATGAACCGGGAACTACAGGCTGGTAAGCCTCACATCCATCGTTGGGTAAACAGATGGAGACAATCCTGAAGGAGAGGCTGTTAGCTCTTTTGGCGTCAAATGGGCTGCAGGACGGTAGTCAGCAAGGGTTTGTCATGGGCAGATCCTGCCAGACCAACCTGGTGGATTACTATGACTCGGTAACTAGGCAGTTGGACAAGGACCATGCAGTGGATGTCCTGTACCTGGACTTCAGTAAGGCATTCGACTCAGTGCTGCATGGGAGGCTGGGAAGCAAGTTGAGGGAGCAGGGTGGGGAGAGGATGGTGGGATGGGTAGTAAACTGGCTACAGGTAATACAGCAGAGGGTGGTGGTGGTGGTGGGGGCTCTCATCTCCGAGGGTGGTGACAAGTGGGTACCACAGGGCTTGGTGCTGAGACTAGTGTTTTGGGTTATTCATATCAGACATCTCGTTGGGCATAAAGAGCAAGATCAGTCTGTTTGCCAATGACACCAAGATGGGTGCAGTGGCAGATGACCTAAATGGTGGCAGTGGTTGCAGGATGACCTGGCTAAATTGGAGACCTGGTTGAACACCTGTCAGCTGGGGTTCAATGCTAAGAAGTGCAAGGTGCTACATTTCAGGGCAAAAACCCAAGGAGGAGCTACCAGCTGGGAGGGTTCAGCTAGCCATGACAGAGGAGGAGAAGGATCTGGGGGTGATCATTACAGGTTCAATGAGTAATTCAGCACAATGCAGGAAGGCAGCTGCAAAGGCCAACAAAATGCTGAGTTGTATAGCCAGGGCATATCATCAAGGAGAGGGAGGTTATCCTGCTGTTGTATAGATCACAGATTAGGCCACACCTGGAGTACTGAGTGCAGTACTGGTGACCATACCTGAAGATGGACATTAAGCTACTGGATGAGGTGCAGTGCAGGGCAACAAAGATGATCCAAGGATTAGGGGACATACCATATGAGGGCAGGCTGAGAGAGTCAAACAGGTATACTCACTGAAGGAGAGGAGAGACAGAGGAGATATGATTGAAACCTTCAAGTACCTGAATGGAATAAACAAAACAGGTATAGAGGGGCTGTTCAAGTTAAAGGAGGTGGGGACACTCAGGGACATGATCTGAGACTGGGGGAAGGTTCAGGAGGAGATGAGAACACACTTTTTACGGAGAAGGTGGTGTCAGGGTGGAGCATTGCCTGCAGGCGTGGTATCCTGCAGAACAGTAGGCTGCTGCAAAGGGGTGGGACAGGGTTGGGGATGGGGCACAGGTGGGGGAGGGAGAGCGGCAGCTGCAGTATAAAGGTGCTAGCTGCACATTTGAGCAGACTCGATAGACCATAAAGCCTTTATCTGCAGGCAAATTTATGTTCGTATGTCACAGGTTTATCCACAAGAACCAGTTTTTAAAGGTGAGGTGCTGCTTATTTTGTCTGGTTAAATTGCTGTTTATTTTACTGCTTGTGCCAGCTTTATGCCTTAAGTAAATGCCAGTTTTGAAATTAACAAGTCTACTGTATTTGTTATATCAGTAGTCACATTTCTACCCTCATTGAAAAAGATAAGCTGCCAGATGCCATCTGATCAGCAGAGCAGCCGGAGATGGCATGATCATACAGTTTATCACGTCACTCCCCCTGTTGTCGACGCTCTGTGCTGACAGCACTTTTGACCAGCAGTACAATCCTTTGACAGCTGTGAGAGACATGATTCTCAAAAGCTGATCTGAATCAAACTGATAGACTGTAATGCAGCCATGATGCAGAAGTCAAAGTAGGTAAGAAATAATAACAAAATCTATCTAAAATTGGTTATTTCTGAGTAAAAGCAATCTGATAGCCACATACAACCATAGGTTTTGTGTATCACAGCTTATCACCAGTTTCTCTGTGATGTAGTCTTCCTTTTTTGACAGATGTCATGTTGCTCTTCTCAGCTGGTTCTCATTGCCCCCACCATATACACATGAATAATGTGTACTGTACTGTACTCTTATGAGTTTTGTATATGATTCTGCCTGTGGTCACCAAGATGCCATAAGGAAGATGAGCTGACTGCCCTCCCTTCCACGAGGAGAAGTGCATTAGTGCATTATCTTGGTTGGTCACTCCTCTTCCCTCGTGAGCTCAGATCACCAGCATCAGGCGTGAATAGTAATACCACCAAACCAATGTATGTGTGTTTTGATTGTTAATGTTCAGTACTCCAAAACAGCACTTTATCTTACCTTATTTCTGCTGAGACATACAAAAATATTGGTCATGCAAAACATAACTGATGTTCACAGATTGCATGCAATGGAAACAACATCCATTAAAATGATAAAAAAAATGCGGTACACAGAATTCACAAATGTACTGTAGTATCTGCTTACACACATGAGCCTCAGACATTTAGTAACTGTGCCTCAGGCAGGGTGTTTGTTATGTGGAATGCTTTTGGAGAGAGGTGGCTTATCAGTGTCATTGCAAATCATAAATCAGATTCCACATCACGCAATGATTAAATGCTCAACTGGAAAATTATATGCATAGCAACTATTTCAAAGCAAGTACACCAATTAAAATTGATTTACAGTATCTTGCTAGAGTTAGAATTATTCAGAAATATTTACTGTGGATCTGATGTATGTATTGTATTGGCAACTATACATGCACAGTATAATGGGCAATGTGTCATAAAGGAATTTTTACAACAAGGTTATCGATATTCTAATATTAAGAAGATGCATGCACGACAGCTCATGTTCAATACAGATCTGCAATCCATGAAATAAAGATGCATGCATGACAGCCCATATTCAATACAGATCTGCAGTCCTGAAATAAAGATGCATGCATGACAGCTCATATTCAATACAAATCCATAATCCATGAAAAAAGGAGATGCATGCATGACAGCTCATATTCAATACAGATCTGCAATCAATCAATTTTATTTATAAAAGGCTTTTCTTCAATCAAAGCCCTGCACAATATCATAAAACAATAAATAAACAGAGTTTAAAACTATTATAAATCATTAAAAGCTATACTAAAAAGGTGGGTCTTCAAGGCTCCTTTAAAGCTCAGGACAGTCGGACTATTTGCACATATGAACGAAAGATGCATGCATGACAGCTCATATTCAATACAGATCTGCAGTCCATGAAATAAAGATGCATGCATGACAGCCCATATTCAATACAGGTCTGCAATCCATAAACTAAAGATGCATGCATGACAGCTCATATTCAATACAGATCTGCAATCCATGAAATAAGGATGCAGGCATGACAGCTCATATTTAATACAGATCTGCAATCCATGAAATAAAGATGCAGGCATGACAGCTCATATTCAATACAGATTGGCAATCCATTAAATAAAGAAGATGCATGCATGACAGCTCATATTCAATACAGATCTGCAATCCATGAAATAAGGATGCAGGCATGACAGCTCATATTTAATACAGATCTGCAATCCATGAAATAAAGATGCAGGCATGACAGCTCATATTCAATACAGATTGGCAATCCATTAAATAAAGAAGATGCATGCATGGCAGCTCATATTCAGTACAGATCTGCAATCCATGAAATACAGAAGATGCATGCATGGCAGCTCATATTCAATACAGATCTGCAGTCCATGAAATAAAGATGCATGCATGACAGCTCATATTCAGTACAGATCTGCAATCCATGAAATAAAGATGCATGCATGACAGCTCATATTTAATACAGATCTACGATCCATGAAATAAAAAGATGCATGCATGACAGCTCATATTCAGTACAGATCTGGAATCCATGAAATAAAGAAGATGCATGCATGACAGCTCATATTCAATACAGATCTGCAATCTATGAAATAAAGAAGATGCACGCATGACAGCTCATATTCAATACAGATCTGCAATCCATGAAATAAAGATGCATGCATGACAGCTCATATTTAATACAGATCTGCGATCCATGAAATAAAAAGATGCATGCATGACAGCTCATATTCAGTACAGATCTGGAATCCATGAAATAAGAAGATGCATGCATGACAGCTCATATTCAATACAGATCTGCAATCTATGAAATGAAGATGCATGCATGACAGCTCATATTCAATACAGATCTGCAATCCATGAAATAAAGATGTATGCATGACAGCTCATATTTAATACAGATCTGCGATCCATGAAATAAAAAAGATGCATGCATGACAGCTCATATTCAATACAGATCTGCAATCCATGAAATAAAGATGCAGGCATGACAGCTCATATTCAATACAGATCTGCAATCCATGAAATAAAGATGCATGCATGACAGCTCATATTTAATACAGATCTGCGATCCATGAAATAAAAAAAGATGCATGCCACGACAGCTCATATTCAGTACAGATCTGGAATCCATGAAATAAAGAAGATGCATGCATGACAGCTCATATTCAATACAGATCTGCAATCTATGAAATGAAGATGCACGCATGACAGCTCATATTCAATACAGATCTGCAATCCATGAAATAAAGATGCAGGCATGACAGCTCATATTCAATACAGATCTGCAATCCATGAAATAAAGATGCATGCTTGACAGCTCATATTCAATACAGATCTACGATCCATGAAATAAAAAGATGCATGCATGACAGCTCATATTCAATACAGATCTGCAATTCACAAGCATCGGAAATGTGAACTGCCGATACATGGGGAACTATAGCTGCAGTTCAAGTATCTGAATGTTGTACTACATATTATACTCCACAAACAGTTATAAAGAAACAAGCTTGCACCCTGATTATGTCAATATGCACACAACATATTCCATACATAATTAAGACCTTAATCCATACTCGATTTGCAGTCATTTTACCAGATGGGTCTGTCTCTGCGGACTCAACATGGCAGTGGCAGGCAGGAAATTTTGACAGAGATTTTAAACCATGTTGCAAAAAGAATACAATACAAACATGAACATGCATTTTATAAATACTCCATTATGCCAGCTGGCTTGACACTTTATTTTGTCAGGCATCAATGCTGTGAACATGAGCATCGACCTTTCTAGCACAAAACCAAGAGAAAACTCTAGTGCATTCCTGCAGTTAGAGCAGTGCTGCAGTTACAAAATGAAACACAATAAACAGCATAAACTTTTGGTTGCTCACTCGAATAAACGTCCACATATTGTTTCCATTTTGGCAGCAGTTTCTGATTTATTTGTGCGTGGCTTTTTCTGTGTATTATCTTTTGGTTCTTATGACACAGCACTGCTATTAGTTTAAACTGAAAAGTGTCACAGAGTGAGTGATGTTGTCAGTGCCTCGTGCAGCAGACAGGACCGTTCTATGCACAGGTGAAAGTGTGAATGGACGATGACTGAGAAAGGTTTAACCCTTAGGCTACTGACAGAATTAGAATGCATAGTAATTCTGGACTGATATATCAGTCCATAGAACAGCAAAGGGTTAAAAATTAAAAATCTTTTAATCTATCTTTTTGAATGATAACTTCAAAGTTTTAATGCCAAATATGAAGAAAACCTAAGTATCCCATACATACCACTACATTTTCTCATTTCACCTTTATGTTATGCAGTCTGAGTAAAATCATTTAGTGGTATCCCAGCACCCAGATTAACAGGTACCACAGAAAGTATGAGATATTATCTGGCTCAGTGCTTATGGCAAGTTAAATGTTAGGGGAACAATGAGCATAAGTCAGTTCAAGAAAGAGCGTCTCCATAAACAAATTATATGTGGTTCAGAGCTCAGTGCTTATGTTACATACTGTAGCTGAATGATGTAAGTTGTGCTTGGATACAGAGACCAGACCCAGTAAGTAGGACAATGCTCACCAGGTATTAGCAGTTTGAATTGATTAGTGCTGAGGTACTTCGACATGGTCATGTCAAGTCAGTGATTATAGTACAAGTGGACTGGATAGTCTATGCAAGGTGCTTAGATGCTTGAACTGATGAGTAACTTGTATGACTTGATATTGGTTTAGCTTTTCTCTATATCCCACCACAAAAAGGATGATCAGTCCAGTAGTATGAGACCCACAAAGAATAATTATATCAAATGATTACCTCCTCCAACTCGGAGAGTATGACCAGTGGCACGAGGACAGGAAAACCCCCTTGGGAGAAACCTCTGAGGACCCATGGCTGCTGGCCTGCCTATCCTTCTGGGCATACTAAGGAGAATAATCTAATAACAATATTAATTTAATTGGCTAATCTGAAATCCAGGGTTGTAGATCCTGATCCAGTGAAATGGAAAACTGAAGAAAGTACTGAAGTTTGAAGTGTCTGGTGAACATAGCAGCATCCTTCTAGTAACTCCTAGTCCAAGAATCCATGTCCAGGGCAGAATGCTAGAAGATTGGAATCCATGGTTGATAATAATTAAGTGTTGAAGTTGCATTGGTGAAGCGCTCCAGCGGTGAGGATGTCTTCTCCGAGAGGAACCAGTAATCAAAGGCTAAGTGTCCATGTCCAGAGTAGGAGGACAGTTGGTTCATGTTCCACTTGACAAGCTTTGCAAATGAAGGCCTTAGTGATGAAGCACAGGAAACTGGGCGCATGCTATGTGATGGAGGGTGGAGCAGTAGAAACTTCTGATCCAGAGTGGGAAGCAGGTAAGTGAATTAGGTATAGATCTTAGTGTGAATAGGTAGACATAAGTAGATGTACCTCCAGATCCTGAAGGGTGAAGTAGGTTGTAGAATAGTTGAGTCAGTCTTGATGAACTCTAGGCCCTGTAAGGGCAAAGCAGGTAATATGAGCGAATAGTGTAAATAAGTGGATCTGTGCATGGGTCAGTAGTAGTAGTAGTAATTAACTCTGATGATGCAGACAGAGTAGCAGATGAGTAGTATTGCATATTTTATATACGGTATACAGCAAGGAACATGAGGAAATAATAGCACAGGAATCAAAGCGCTTCATCTGGTGATCCAAATAGTTGCATAGCACTGTAGATATCCACGCTTCGAGAACCAGAATGGTACAGTAGGTAGATTGATTTAGTGAGGATAGTCTGACAAGTCCTGAACTGTTGCGCTTATAAGTCATAAATAGTGATAACTGAAGAGGCTGAGTTGAATAAAGTAGCGTTGTCACAGGGTCCAAAAAGCCTTACAGCACAAATCACGAGATTGAAGGTCCTCAGGATAAGCTCAACTAAGTGTCCTGATAGGAGTGTAGTAGTAGTAATTCATATGACTGAAGTGGCAAGGCAGAAGCATCCAAATAATAGATGACAAATTGCTAAACAAATCTAGATGTGAAACCATAGCAAAGGAACTCCTAAGGCTGGCAGACACAACGGCAGGTAGGCGTAAGTAAAAATCACGAACCTCAGGCCCCGAGCTGTGCAAGACATGTGTTGAGTAGAAGTAGTTAAACCCCAGTCCCGATGGGGCGAGGCAGGTCATAGAAGCAGGTGAATGTGGTATAGTAATAGAAGTTCAAGGGACCTCCGGGCCCGTAGGGGCACAGGTCTTTTGAAGTGCGAAGTGTGAACCTCTCACCTTGCGTGAGGCAGGTTGTAGAGCAGTAGTAGATAGTGTAATAGTAATGTCTAACTGCATGCAATGCAGAAATAGTAACGATGTAGTAAGAATAATTTGTAAATGGTGTTGTAAATGGTAACATAATCCTGAGCCTATTACATGCAGCATAGAAATATATTCTGAAGCATATTTATAAGCAGTAGACAGGTGCTGTAGACCGTCATTGCCTGATAATCGAGAATGGTAAAGTATGCAATGAAAAGACCTGGGTGGATGAGCTGGCATCTCGACCAGAGATAATAAGCATCCTAAAACTGCAGTAGATCTATGTCTCAAGCTTAAGCTATGATAGGGAAGATATTATGAAACAGTAGTAGTAACTTCAAAGTAGTTGAAGCAGTAAAGTGAGAAGCATCCTAGGGAATTGAGGTGAATATCCAATGTAATCTAGAATGAAATCCAATGAAGGGAGAAGCATATCCTTGACAAATGGAAGTGTGAGCGGGAAGGTGAAGGCTGCAAGGTCCAGGATCCGAGTAGTATGACTGAAGGCGGTAATAAACTGATGGTGCATCTGATCCTGAGAAGTAAAGTGAATGGAAAGTGGCAGCTATGCCCCACGAAGCTAGTATGCACCACACGTATGTCAGCTGGTAAGGTGCATGAGAAAGGCAGCTAAACCTCATCAAGGCCAGCATGCTGCCTGGACCACACGTAGGTCAACCAGAAGTAAGGTAGTAGCAATAACTCCAAACAAAGTGAAGCAATGTGGAAAGCATCCAGGACATTAATGTAAAATTCTATGGTGATATCTTGGGTGCATCCAATCTTGATGGAAGGCTCAGACAGGGTATGCAGAAAGGATCTGGAGCAGGGTGCTGAAAGCAATGTTGGGCAGATGCCTGAGGTGCATGGAAGTCTAGAGGTCAAGGTAAGGAAGCAACTAGGCCAGTACAGGAAGTAATGTCACAGAAATCATGTTTAATGGCAGAGTAGGAAAGCTACAGCTTGGCTAACTGCACAGCTCACCAGGTGAAGCCCTGCGGGCTATGGGATAACCTGACCCTGTGTAGGCCAGATGGAAGGAAAGAATGAATAACGAGAAATGGAGTAGGTTACTGTGGGCTTGATATGAAGTATAGACAAGTGGGCTGTGAAAAGGGGATAACATAATTCAAGTAGCGCCGGTGTACTGTTCCAAAGAATTCGTGGTTTGCCTGCTACACGTTATTGGAATGGTGAATGACCATGTGCAGCTGATCATGAATTAGAAGTCTTGTTGATGGGACCAGCAGCGTATTACAATGTAGCAAGCTACTAATTACAGAATGCCTCGATTGCTATTATTCCAATGGCAGCAACAAACTGCATATGTAATAAATGCTTCCTAATAGATACAAGCGCCTTGAAGTTCGTGCATGAGGGACAGCAATGTTGATATATACATAGGTGAAATATAGCTCCAAACTTGCCCTTATCTGTTGTCCTTTAAACTAAATAATATTAAGCGAGCTTCACTAAATGACCGCCTTGTGGCTTTGGTATGCGAATGAAGTTCATAAAACATGATGCACTATAGTAGCATACCCAAGGCTAGGCGAGTAAAGCAATTAGTAACTGCTATATAGTATGGAAGGGAGCTGCATTCAAACCGCCCCATGAAGCTCAGTAAGGCTAGTCTCCCTTGATTTATAAGAATTAACGTGTCAACAGTGCAGGTAACTGGCATCTGTTTCAATGTCCCCTTAGGGTCTGAACCCAAATGTAGACTGGCCAGAATGCCGGAACAAGGAGCTGTAGTAAAAGTATGCAATAATAGAGTACTGAACTGTACTACGGAGAAGGAGCTCCAGGTGCGAATAGGTCCGGTAGATGGTAGAAGGTCAAGCCCCAAGGTAAGTGGGTAAGGTCATGCAGGAGGAATCCATATTGCAGCCTGGGAAGCTGTATTCAGAAAGGAGCGTACGGGCTACAGCAGTATCATGGGCGACAGCAGGTGCAAGAGTTGAAAATGGCAAAACATAGCAGGAGAACAGGAGTGGTAACATAGGCAGTTCGTGAGGTTCCAGAAGTGCAGGATGGGGAGGCAGAGAGGATCCAATGGAGGCATGGAGGTGGCAAATGAAATGACAAACTACGGTGCTGCAGCTGGAGGTGAGGCAGACACCCCCAAAGAAAGGAAAGAAAACAAATGGGAGGGAGGGCAGGGAGAAAACAAATGAGAGGAAGGCAGCAAGGATAGGCCGGTGGGGAGGATGGAACAGAGGCAGGAGCCAGCCTCAGCACACAGCACGGAGTGAGCACAGTGAGTGCGACTCACTCTAAGCAGAGCTGCGGTTGCCTGCTGATTTAAGTAGGGTATAGGGAGAGATCTTCCCCAATATAACCACAGGCATGTGCCTTTCAGCTATGGGTACTACTACAGACTCCATGGAACACTTTTGCTGGAATGCCCTTTTGGGATAGGGCTCTGGCAGATGGATGCCCTTCGCGATGGGGCTCTGTCAGTTTTAACAAAGAGATGGAAGTGTTCTTAGATGGCAAGACTCACTTATGACAGCATGGTTCTAGGTGATTTTCCTCCACAACTCAGGAAGTACAATAACAGCATATTGATTGCATTTTTGCATGCCTAAAATTATATCAGTGGCAAGTGAATGCTGTCTGGTGCAACAACAGCTAAGAATGTCTTATATTTCAGTTGTTAAAATGTGTGTCAGTCTTATTGGAGGTTTATAGGGCAGACTGTAAAGTGTATGATGTACACACTGCTACTTTATGGTTGAAGAATTCACCACGTTTCCATCCAAGATAAGGCACAAGGTATGGATCAGATAAGAGAAACCTGACTAAAGGTGAACAATATTAGAGGTTGTTTTACTTAATGAAGAGAGGGATATGATAGAGACATACAAGTATCTTACAGGGAGGAACAGGGTGCAGGAATGCACTATTTTTAGCGTAAAAAGATATTCCAGGACTAGAGGGCATGGGATGAAGTTGAGGGAGGATGATTCAGAGGAAACGGAGGAAGAATTTCTTCACAGAACGGGTGGTGGACAAGTGGAACACCCTGCCAGAGGAAGTGGTGGGGCTGAAACAATCACGGGTTTTAAGAATGCATGGGATAGACATAAAGGAATTCTGGAGGTCAGGGTAAGGGCAACAGACTTCCTGGAAAACATAAACTGAACTTACAAACTTAAATGGGCAGACTGGGTGGGCCATAGGCTCTTATCTGCCGACACTGTCTATGTATCTATGTATCTATGTATCTATGTATCTATGTATGTACCTCAGCATCAAAAGAGTGTAGTTCACCTAATGGATTATTTGTCTCTTTTTCTTTTTATGTTGTCTTGCATAAGCGCAAACATATTGTGGTAGCTTGGGTAGCAGGTTTTGGAGGTGCAGTCGTGTTGTAGCCAATGGTACCACTGCTTTTTGGGCTGGGCTCTGTGGCACCAATGAAACAGCAGGCTGTCTATGACAGACTTCAAAAGTGTGCCACTAACTTGAAATATTTCTCCGCTGCAATGAGGGAGCAACCCATCATTGCAGAGCGTGCCTTGCCCGTGTAACATTTCAATAAACATGGTGGCTGTCGCTGTCTGCCTCTCACAGTCCCGCCTGAAAGCCGACGTTGGGGGTGCCCAATCCTCATTGGCATAATGTCCCCTATTTTAATTTGTCTGCCGAGGGGGTGCCCCAGTGTGTCAAGACAAACTTATAAAATAAAAAACAGACAAACCTTCCTGCAATGTCTTTTGTTTTTTTTAACTTGTAAAAGAGAAAAGGTTCCTCATTGTCTCTGGTGCCCTTCCCCAACCCGCACCCACCCTCTGTGCACCCCACCTCCCTCATCACCCCTCACCCCATACTTACCTGTGGAGCCGGGCGTGATGATCTTGGTGGAGCGGGAACATGTCTGCACTCTTCAGAGCTGACCATGAACTGAAGAAATGCCAGTAAGCTGTATAATGGCATCAGGGGGTCAACTTGGTGGATATCTCAGCCATTTTGTGAATTTTGGTATCAATTTTCAGCATAGGGTTCTTGGGACCCCACCTCATGAACTCAGTCATTGTCATGTCATTATTTGGTCCCAAAGGTGATTTTGTAGTCACTGAGCAGAATCACCTTTCTGGACAGATTAACGACATGACAGTGTCACTTTCATGAAGTGGACTCCAAAAAGCCTATGTTGCAAATTTGGTGAAAAATGCAAAAATGACTATGTTTATTTTATTTTATTTATTTAAGTCTTTGGTAACTGGGTAAGGCCCACAAGGTAAAAGTGCCTGTTTTCAGGGGCAACCTGGGAGCACTGGGCAGTTAAGTGACTTGCATACAGTATACAAGTGGAGGTTGTGAGCATCAAACCCAGGTCTAGTCTGCTGGATGTACCAAGCCCATTCACAGCTCATTGCTCTTACCTCTAGAGGCTATACTGCCAGCTGTACTGTGTTACGAGTGTGTGTTCGCAGTTCCTACGCAAGCTCGTAAGTTTGAGAATTTTTATTATTTTCACTCCAGATTTTCAACATTGCCATTTTTCACATCTCCTTATGAACAGTATAGTATAGCTGACATTTTTTACATCCTGCCCGAAATGTGTTTTGCACATCCGCGTACAGTGGCGTGGTCGCTGTGGGAAATCAATGTTCGGGACAGATTAAGAATGTGACAGTGACACTGTTAATGAGTGGAGGTCCCAAAATGCATATGTTGAAAATCTGGTGACAAAATTCCACAAAATGACTATGTTATGAACATGCATTGCACAGTTTCCACAGACGCCAGACTTAGAGAATATTTAATATTTTCACTCCAGATTTTCAACATTGCCATTTTTGTACAATGCACAATGAAAGCGGTCGCTTTGGGAATTTGGGAGAGATTAAGAAAATCATAGTGACACTGTTCATGAGCAGAGGTCCCAAAAGATCTATGTTGAAAATTTGGTGAAAGAATTCCACAAAATGACTGTGTTACAATGTACATTGTGCAGTTTCCACGACGCTCATAACTTCAAGAATTTTTAATATTTTCACTCAAGACTTTCAACACTGCCATTTCTTCACACCTCCGTATGAACAGTACAGCTGTAATATTTTATATCCTGCCAAAATGGCATGGTCATTGTGGGAAATCAATGTTTGGGACAGATTAACAAAATCACAGTGCCACTGTTTATGAGCGGAGGTGTCAAATGTTTTCATGAGGTGGGGTCACAAAGGCCATGTTGAAAATTTGGAGTGCAATACTAGCAAACACCTGGGGTGTTAGGTTTCTAACCATAATGTCCCACCCTGTAGAGACTGACAGGCGTCAGGGTGTGCCTTTGAATTGTTATGTAATGCTCATGCCATTCGCCCCCACCCCACCTTGCAGCCAATGACAGGCATCAAGGTGTGCCTTGACTCTTTGGCCCCAAAGTTCACCCCATTCTCCTGTACTGCACCCATCTCAACATAATTGCTTATGGAATGGGGTGAGCGTAAGGCCGACAACCCTAAGGCACAGTGAGACACTTGTCAGAGTCTGCAGGGTAGGGTGAGGTGAAATGGCATGAGCATTATGGCCGACGCACCCAAAGGCATACCTCAGTGCCTGTCAGTCTCTGCAAAGGTGGTGTGGTGGGGTTGATGTCAGTTCTGTACTTCACTGCCATTACTATTATGCATCTCTCCAACTCCTGCACTACTAATGCCAATGCCAGCAAGGCAACATTCGCATTGACAAATGCTTATTTATAATGGTTTTGTCTGTATGGGAAGAAACTGGGAGTGTTGCTATTTTGAGTAGGTGGTAGAAGATTTCTTTTGTGTAATATACTGCTTTGTTTTCTGTTCTGTTTATGCTTGGTGCTGTCTTTGTATTGTTGATTTTTCTTCCAATAATAAAATTCCACTACGCATAAAAGACTGCCTTGGGTTCCTTTACTTTCACCTGGACACCCAACAGGACATCATCAGAGATGCACAGAAAGGACCTCAGTTTAAGGTTTCACCCATAGGACTACATACAATAGTACAGTACAGCACTTCAGTGCTGAATTTGTGCGCCCCATTTGTGGTATGAACTCAATCTTAGTTTGGGACCAGACCTCATGGCCTTCTGTCCCAAAGGTGTTTGTGCTCCCAACTGAGCCATACTGATGGGCAATTGTAGCCCGACTCAAAAGTCAGGCTGACATGCTTCTGAACAATGACATATGTGTGGATGTGAGTCAGTCTGCATTTATGGAGAACTGTATTGCCAGTTCATATTCTGTTATTGTGCTGTCTTTTCTGGCCTTTTAATAAACAAATTAAGTGATTCTGGTTACACACTGGAGGTAAAGATCATTTTAGAATGATATGATATAGTGTATATCTTGTTAAAGGAGAACTCTGCCATTGATAAAGCAGCAACCACTGCACAGATCTAGGCTTCAGTACTCCAGTCCCGCTGCAGGCACAATCTTCATTGAAATATGTGCATACCTAAATCCTCATAAAATCTAAGAAGGCTCTCATAGCAGGTGGCATCTTGTAACATGCTAGTACTCCCCCCCAGATCGTGCTGCTAACAATGCAATATCATGATGCACCACTGCCACTTCCTATATTGCGCATATATACAATTTGATCATCTCTGTATCTCCATGCCCTGCTCTAATTTCACAGACTTGGCCTAAATGCTATGCATGCACATGACATTTAGGAAAAGTCTGTAAACAGAAACAGAGCATGGCAGATACGAGATTATGAAATCTTACATAAGAGCACAACACAGGAAGGGGCAGTGCCACGTCATGATATCACATTGTTAGCAGCACAATCTCAGGGGTGAGTACCAGCATGTTACAAGATGCCTTCTACAACAGCCTTTTAGATTTTATGAGGATTCAGGTATGAACACAATGAAGACTGTGCCTGCAGTGGGATTGAGGTAATCAACCAATCTGCAGTGGTCACTACTTTATTTTTGCAGGAGTTCTCCTTTAAGCTCTTACATTATTATTACAATGTATCTGTGTTCTACTTTAGAACTCTGGGGCTGAAAGGGACATAAACTACATCATACAGTTGTAAACGTGACTTGCTAATAGTGTATAAATTAGAAATACATTATCAGTTTACTGAATGGCCTGTATAGATAGACTGAACAAAATCTGAATAGGGATCAGTATTTCTAAATAGTTTATATACCAGTTCAGTACATTTCTTTTTAGGGAGAGCAAATGTGGAAATCTGCAACTTCCATTTAGCTTCAATTTAGACCCCATCTTTGGCTTGGCTTCACCACTTTGGCCAAAGATAATTTGGGTCCTGGGTATTAGGGTGCAAGGTTACAAATAAGAGTATGTGGCACCCAGTGATCACCTCTTGCCAAACCTACTCAGTTTCAACGTCTTCCACTTCCCTGGTCATCCAATCAGATTTTTTAGGAAAATGTAGTCAGCCCCTGGACAGTGTCAGGAGATGGACATTTCTTTTTATAAATAAAATGACTGGGTGGCTGCCTTTTACCTAGGAAGGGCTAAGTTTTTTTTTTGTTAATGAACTAACCATGGACATAAACGATCCTGAAGTATCCCAAAGGTTCTGCAATACTGAATCAGATGTAAAGTGCTGAACGGTTCAGCACTGGCTCATCCTCGGTATGCATCTAGACAATGGAAAATTGGCTGTGTCAGAAAATGGAAGTGAGGCAAAAATGACTAAGTCCACTTTAGATGCAGTTTAGCAGTCTATGTTTACTTGAGCAAATCTGATCCTTGTGTCCTATTCAGTACCACATGAAAACATTTTAGGAAGAACTGAATAATTTTGGCATTATGATATGGTGAAAGATGTCAAAGATTTGCAAGTGCACTACACAGGAGGAGCTTCCTTGGGGCTTTACATCACTGTTTGGTCTCAACTTTTGCTGCTACACCATCATATTCTGAAAAGCTTCTCTGGAAGAGTAAGTTACCTTCCAATCAGGCTTTTTATGGGATGCTGACGAATGCAGATAATTAGAAACAGAATTTTTCAGCAACTATTAGTTTCCTTTGTTTAACACACACAATCTCTATAATTTCTATTTTAGCAGTTTATCATTTTTTTTTTATGAATTCTTTATCCAGGGCTGCAGTTGTTGTGGGACAAATGTTTTTTTTTTAAACCAGGAGAGACACACTTAGTTGAAAGCTTGTTTACAGGTGCAACCTGAGAGCACAAGGAAGTTAAGTGACTTGCTCAGGGTCACACAGTATGCAAATGGCAGCTGTGGGATTCAAACCAGGTCTTCAGGTTTGCAGCTCAGGGCTTTAAACCATTGTGCTACACTGCCTCCTTGTCAGATAGAAGTGGGAAGTGTACAGTATGTCTGATAACTTAGTTTGTAGTTCCTCAGGGTTCCTAAGCAAAACAGGCAAAAGAGCACCCCACATACAACAGGGTACAGTAAACACAAAGCAAAGGAAATGGATTTATCTTACCCATATTTATTTCAAAATACAGTGCATACAACAAGTAAGAAAAGCGTCCCAAAGGTGAACATTGAAAACACGTTGGGAGCTACATAGGGTGTCATCAAAGATTGCCTTGCATTACTTAGTAACAAAGTTTATAGTGCCTGGGAACTATTTTTGATCCATGTAATTTGGAGATCACATTGAAGGTTATACTTTTTATTTATGTACTGTTGAAATAAAAAGCAGTTGTCTCTTTTAGATGTACATATTTAACATGGCACTTTGCACGTGCTGTCTCTGATGAAGCCCTGAAGCACCCGGGCAAAAAGTAAGGCGGTCTTTGATGACACCCTAAGTAGTTGCCAGCAGGTTGCCTATGCTTACCTTTGGGATGTTTTTCTCACTTGGTGTATGCACTGAAGTTTGAAATAAATGTGAGTAAGATAAATCCATTTTCTTTGCCCTGTATTTACTGTGTGCTGGTGTATATGTGGGTGCTTTTTGGCCGGTTTGCTTGTGATTTGTTTATAGTAGCCACACCTTTTTCCTGGTGCTAGACAGTCAGTTTTATTTTGCAGCCTCAGAGTTTCTGATGCCTTGTTTAAAACTGTGACTTTTTCAGTGACTGAAAAGAGCAAAGGCACTGCATTTGACAATGATTCCAAAAATGAAATGATGTTAATTTAATATTATATGATTACTGATATTTTTGTTAGTGTTAGTGTCTTAGTAGGTGCATACTTGCCTCTGGAGTCAGATGATTGGAAGGTCATGGGTTCTAACCCCCATCACCACCATCAGGTATTTAAGGACAGTACCCATAACTGACACCGTAGTGCATAATGAAGTGGGTACTACACTGTTTAGGAGTCATCCTTTAGATGAGAGATTAAACTGAGACCCTGTCTACCTATCCCCGCCACTGTCCAGGCAGAAGAAGATCGCATGGCAGTTATCGCAGAAGAATATAGGAGTTTCCCCAGTGTCATGGCCAATAGTTCTCCTCGAACGAAACAGGTTCCACCTGAAACAAGCTATCAAGCTTAATGCCCCATTCCTGGTAAAAACATAACAACAAAAATCATTATTTTAGTATTATATATTTTAAATACATTAAAGGTAACAATTTCAATCCAGTTTTATTTAGAAAAAATTGATCATAATAATAATACTTTTATGAAGGCTGCTGGTTTGTGGTCATGCATACACTTGCTTCAATATCCAGCAGCTCTTTCCAACAAGTGTCCCAGACAAGGTCTGCAGATTTAAATTGTCTTTTCTGTTTTATAGCTCTTACCCTAGTTAAATGAAAAATACACCCTAATATCTTGTAAATGTTATTTGTTTCCATGTCAACAGACAACTCTTTTCCTGTAGCTTTTGTGGATATAGGCATTTGCTTTTGTTTGTTTTCACTGTTCGTGTTAATCCCCTGTAACTATCCTGGGAGTCTCCATTTTATGGTTGTTGAAATTGCATCATTCATGAGAGCTACATTAGCGTAAGACAACATAATGTCACAACAACCATTTATGCCATGTATCTCTATGTTGAAAGTAGAAACATCTTGAAAATCCCTGGAAAACACAAACTGAATGCAATTTAAAGGAAAACCTCTGCATTACAACTTGGACTGTTTTTAAAGCTAACTGAAGGTAAATGTGATATTTCACACCTTGCTGCAACTTGTTTCGTTGAATTCTAATTAAGCAGCCAGGCATACTGTGGAGTCTAAAGGGTGCTGACACATCATGTTCTCACATGCTAATGCGGCTCTTAGGGCCAATAAGATTTAAACAACCAGAAAATGGAGACCCCAGGATAGTTACAGCACTTGTATAAACAATGAAAATAAACTAAAGCAATCACATACCGTATATATCTAATAACTCATAAGAAAAAGCTGTCTGTTGACAAGGAAACAAATAAAATTTACAACTATAGAAGATGTAGTTTTCCTATAACAAGCATGTGTCAATGCTGAGCATACAAGGAGAGGTTGAGGGCACTGAACATGTACTCCTGGAAGACAGGAGAGAGAGAGGGGGGCATGATTGGGCCTTCAAGTACTTGAAAGGGATTAACAAGGTTGATAAGGAGAGTCTCTTTAAGCTGAGTGGGAACCATAACATGAAGGGCACAGTCTTAAGCTGGAGGAGGTTTAGGAGGGAGGTCGGAAGCACTTCTTCACAGAGAGGTGGTGGACACTTGGAATGCACTGCTGGAAGAGGTCATCTCATTGAAGACAGTAGGCAGCTCTAGAGAGGCTGGGATAGGCATGGGAAGTTAAAGATCATGGGTAGGGAGGATGGGAGGATTGGGGAGGGAGGGCAGGGACATTAGCTCCAGCTGAGGACCCTGCAATACAAGCAGACTTGACAGACCAAATGGCCTTCTTCTGCTGGCTCTTCATATGTTCATATGTTTGCCTGCATGCTTTACAAGTTAGAACAACACTTTCTTGAGGCTGTGGGCAGACCTTTCTTATATTGGGGTTGCACCTGGAGATGAGCCTTGGCTCAGTGTGTCTTTCCTGGTCATCACAAATCTTTAAATAAAAATAAAAATAAATTATTTTGCAACAACATGGAGAGGTACGTACATGCCAGTGCAGGACCTTGGTGCAGGGCTGAGGGGTTGCTAGCCCCTGAGACTTATTTGTAAATGGACAGAATGGCCCACACTTAAGATTGTGTTCAACCGCAGTTGAAAAAATATAGGCAGAGAGCATCGCATATGCTTTAAGGTGTTTATTACACAAATTGATGGTAGGGCAATTAAAAAATACAGCAACAACTGCAAAAATGAGACTGGTTAGGACACTACAGACAGGTGCCCTGGCGCTTCAATCAGCTGGGTCTTTATCACGGACAGGTACCTGGATACAAGGACACCCATTTTATACTGATCACATGGTCATATGGCCATCACATGATTAATGTGTATAATAGAGATCAGTGGTAATTGAATACAGCCTCAAGTGTGGGCCATTTTCTTTCTTATATTCTTATGTTTACCCTGTGTTTACCCAGGACAGCATAGATCAGCTGCAACATCTTGTTTTCAGTGGAGTTCTGTTTTATCCAGTTTTAGACTGTATTTATCCAGGATAGCCCAGCTGAGATGCAATATCCCAGTGGGGTCCTACTTTGACACATTTTAAATCGTACTTATCCAGGATGAGCCAGTGGAGACACAACATCTTGTTTTCAGTGTGGTCCTGCATTTACCCATTTTACACCGTATTTACCAAGGATAGCCCAGCTGAGAGGCATTTTTCTCATTTTAAGTGGGGTCCAGCTTTTACAGTGTATGTTTTCCCAGGATCAACAGCATAGATGCATATCTTGCAGTGGATTCTACTGTAATACAGTCCTCTTTTACATATTTTTCATAAGTCTTCAGGTGAGATAATAAACCAAGGCCCCATCTACCTGTTCTGGTGGTTCTTCAGATGGGTGTTATAGCTCCTATAGCACTTCTCAAAAAGAGTAGGGAATTTTTATTAAGGAATCTTGTATGACTCACAACAAATTCAAATACAGCAACAAAATAATTATGTATATACACTGGTAATAAACATCAAATGCAAAAAAGGAAAGTAGGGATTCATCATTGTAAATCAGCTGAAATGCACAGTAAACTTTAAATACTTAAGGACACACACGTTGATCATGACAAAGGCCCTACCAATCACTAAAAACTGCCACGGAAACATGTTGTTGGTATTTTCCTTGAGCACTCAATACTTCTTTTGAAATCATATGGAATCATTCTTCCTGGAAGATATCCTGCTGCTGAAGTACTAATCTACATTGTGTCTGCCAAATCCTATATTTAAAGCACGTAGAAACTATCCTTATACTACTAATATTGTACCTATACCATCTATGTGGAAGTATGCATAGAAAAAAAGCTTTGTAAGGTATGTTATAAAAAGTGAAGTTCCCCAGCCTCTATTAAATATCAGAGTCCCAAATATTTGAATATAGGGTCTTTACAGTAACGATGTTCCATGGTTTCTAAAACATTGTTACAAGTAGGCCTTAGACAGTAGTGTCTATCTTTATGTTTCAGGCTATTTTTGCCATTTAACTTGCCATTTGTACACAGCCACAGCACATCCGCATCTTGGCAGGGTCATAGTATCAGTTAACATTTCCTCAATGCTATTCTTATCTGTAGTGAACTCTTGGGAGAAATTGGGTCGTTCAAAGAAGCATTTGTGCAAAACAGTGCCATATGAAGACTTCCTGGACAAACAACAAAGTTGTGTCTGTTGAATCCTCCATCGCTTGATTTTATTAAAACACACTTCCAAATAATACGGCAGTCTCTGCTTCCTTTTATTTTTGTGCACAAAGTGCCAGTATACCACTCTTCACAGACAGAGAAACATGGCAGAATATCCATGGAATCCTCTCCCGAGAGGAGGACATGAGAACAGGTTAGAGGTTGGCATGTAGGAATATACTACACAAGAATGCTGTTGGGTTTAACATGTTTAATCCACCCAAATTAATCTCCAAATAGGTCACTCCTCTTTTATGGAGTTTAACCTGCTACTCCAGAGGCACTGGAAAAAACAGCTGTATAATTTCACCTCTAACTGCTTGGGGGCGGGTATACATAATTGAGGTATAACAAAATAGGGGCCAAATATGATTTGAGTATACATACATGTTTCTTTTAACACATTTGCCATTTTTATATTGTGCCACTTTCCTCATACCGATCTCCAGCAGAATTTCCCAATTAACTCCTACCTAATCAGCACAGCCAGATAAAATACCTCACATTTTGCATGGGCCATCTGAAACCGCAACTCTAGCTATTTCATGGATGTGTGGGTCTGTTTCCAAGGTTAATTTATTTATTTGCTTCTGTTGACTGGGTAGGTGCATTAGACAGTAACCCTGCCTATTTTCAAGCACGACCCAGGAAAGTACAATATACATTCGACAAATAAAATAAACAGAGAAGTATAAAGCTGTTATAAGTTTATACAGGAGCTTTTCTGGAAATTTACAACAGAACCCGTGGTATTTAAAAGTCTAAGAATTTCTTTGGATGCCTCCTGAGCTATCATCAGCTGATCTTCTTTGAGATACAGCACTTGCAGCAGGTTACACCATTAGGACTGAAGCTGGCAGGCGTCAGGACCCCACGAAATCTTCTAGCTAGCAGTCTTCAGCGGGTACCGCCTCCGACGCGGTCCCGCCTCGATGTTAGGCGAAGTACAAGGAGGCGGTCCTGCCAGAATCCCCAGTTCTTTCCCGCTGTCGACTTGCATATCTCAACCCTCCGGTCAGTACCTAGCGGACGTTTGGAAAGTTATTTTTCTGTTTCTTCGCCAAGAAACTTCTTTTCGGTTGTCTATCATCTGATGTCCTCACCAACATCCACGGAGGGCCATCTGTCTAAAAGTGTGCCTGTGGAAGCAAATTCCCTTCAAAGATCCACACTTGGCCTGCGTGCAGTGCCTAGGCCGGTCCGACACCGGGCCTGCTCCTTTGTCAAGGCTTCAACAGTTGGACCCGGGTCCGTCGTCAGAAGGCCCTCCAAGCTTACCTTCTGAAAGAAAGATTGAAGGCCATGGAACCTGTCTCCAAGGGAATCTTCCAAAAAGCCTGCAGGCACCTCGAGAACATAGGGAGAGGTGAAAACTAGATCCCTTCTAGGGCCTCAGACTCCCACAACTCCGGCTCCTGGTCTGACTGCTCTCCATCCGGGCCGCTCTCAGCCTCCCGGTCGTGAGTCAAGTCTTAGAAACATAGATTTGGCGGCAGATAAGGACCGCTGGCCCACCGAGTCTGCCCATTTCCATACCTACTGGATAAGCTGCAGATCCTAGTTAACCAGCAGCCTACTTCTTCCTACCCCCACCAACTAGAATTGCCTTATGACTGTCCCATGCATGCTTGAATTCCACCACTGTTTTGACTCCACAACCTCCTCTGGAAGGCCGTTCCATACATCCACAGCCCTCTCTGTGAAAAATACTTGTAAATTACTCTGGAGCCGCCCCTTTCTATCTTCAAATTGTTCTTGCACACCTCTTTTTTGAAAGATGCTACCCTCTTGGACTTTGTTGATTCCTTGAGGTACTTGAAAGTTTCTGTCATGTCCCCTCTCCCTCCTTTCCTCGAGGCTATACATATTAAGCCCTTAAGTCTCTCTTATGTCTTCCGGTGCAGACCCTGCACCATTTTAGTTGCCCTCCTCTGGACAGCTTCCATCCTGTCTATGTCTTTGCGGAGATTGGGTCTCCAGAACTGCACGCAGTATTCCAGATGTGGTCTCACCAGCTGTCTGTACAGAGGGATAATAACTTCTTGTTTTCTACTGGTGATGCCTCTCCCTATGAATCCTAGTATTTCCCCAGCCCTCCTTGCTGCCCTCTCACGTTGCTTGCCCACATTTAGGTCATCTGATATGACTACCCCAGGTCCCTTTCCATTTTTGTTGTTAGTATCTCACCCCCATTGTGTACTCTTCCCTGGGTTTTGTTTCCCAGGTGCATTACCTGCACTTCTTAGCATTGAATCTAAGCTGCCATACATTTGACCATTCCTCTAACCTTGCCAAGTCCTTCTCATCCTTTCCACCCCACCTTGTGCATCAACTCTGTTGCAGATCTTTGTGTCATCTGCAAAGAGACATACTTTTCCTTCCAGTCCCTCTGCAATGTCGCTTATAAAGACATTGAAGAGGACCGTCCTAATACTGAACCCTGGGTACCCCACTACTAACCCCCTTTTTCAGAGTGGACTCCATTTACTATTACTCTCTGTGTCCTATTCTCCAGCCAATTCTTTACCCAGGCTGTCATCTTGGGACCCACTCCCAGGCTGGCTAACTTGTATATTAATCTTTGTGTGGGACTGTGTCAAATGCCTTGCTAAAGTCTAGGTAGGCCATGTCTACAGCCCCTCCTGATCAACTACTTTGGTCACCCAGTCAAAGAAATCTATCAGATTTGTCTGGCATGACCTTCCCGCTGTGAATCCATGCTGCCTTGGGTCCTGTGCCCTCTGGCCTCTAGATACTCAACAATTCTTTCCTTCAGAAGTGATTCCATCATTTTCCTACCACTGAGGTTAAACTAACAGGTTGGTAGTTTCTTGCTTCTGCCTTGCTCCCACTTTTGTGAAGGGGAATCACATCTGCCCTCCTCCAGTCCTCAGGTACCACCCCATCCTCCCATGATTTGTTAAAGAGGGTAGTCAGTGGTGTCACTAGTTCTACCCTTAGTTCTTTTAGAATTCTGGGATGAATCCCTAAAGGCCCCATTGCTTTGTCCACCTTCAGTTTTAAGAGCTCTTTCAGAACCCTTTCTTCTGTAAATGGGCTGGTATCAACTTCTGTATCCAGAGTGTTTCTACTGTTTGTTTTAGGTACCTCCTCTTCCTTTGTAAATACTGAGCAAAAATATTTGTTTAGTATCTCTGCCTTTTCACAGTCACCCTCTGCCCACTCTCCCTCCCTTTATTAAGCCTCACTATCCCTCCTTGGTCTTCCTTCGCTCCTGATGTACCTATAAAAGGTTTTATCCTTCTTAACTGAATTGGCTATCTTTTCCTCGGTTTGGGCCTTTTGCTGTTCTGACTGCCTTTCCAGCTTCCTTTGCTTTAACTGATACAGTTCTCTGTTCTGTTCCTTCTGTGATTCCTTGTACTTCCTGAATGCTTTCTTTTTCTCTTGAACCTTCACTGCCACTTCCTTTGAGAACCATAGTGGTTTCTTACCTCGTTTCATTTTGTTTATTTGCTTTACACAAAGGCTTGTTACCTCTGTGATGGCAGTTTTATTATTCCCATTGTTCTTCCACCCTCCTTCCTGCCCATTTGCTAGTGCATTCCTTAGGCACTCACCCATTTTGGCAAAGTCAGCCCTCCTAAAATCCAGTACCTTTGACTTTGTATGTTTGACTCTATTACTGTGTTTATTGTGAACCATACTGTTCGATGGTCGCTAGTTCCCAGATGGCTAACCACTTCTACATCTGAGATCCCTCTTCATCTCCATTTGAGAGAACCAGATCTAAGATTGCCCCTCTTGAGTGGGCTCCAATACTAGTTGTCTAAGGCATGCCCCTGTAGGGCATCTAGAATAACCCACTCTTAGAAGTGGCTGCTGCAACTGCACTCCAGTTAACATCTGGCATATTCAGATCAACCATCAGCAATATCTCCCTTTATCTGCCATTCTAAGTATACTTTCTATCATTTCCTTGTCCATTTCTCCCCTGAGAGAGGTCTGTATCTAACCCTCCGGGATTGTGGTGCCATTGCCTGCCTCCAAATTGACCCACAGTGCTTCTTCTCCTCCCTGTTTACCCTTTTGTTCTGTTGCTTTGATTTCTCTTATGTAGAGAGCTACTCCTCCTCCCTTTACCCTCCCTGTCCCTCCTGTAGATAGTGTATCCTGGTATGTGTACGTCCCAGTCATGGTTCTGTGTGTACCATGTTTCTGTGACTGCCACGATATCCAGATCTTCCTCCTCCATCAAGGCCACTAATTCAGGAAGCTTGTTACCCAGACTACGGGCATTGGTACTCATTGCTCTCCATTTTTGATGGCTTTACCTTCTGTAGCGGCATCCCTCACTGACCTTTCTACCTTGGTCTTTTCTCATTTAGTACCCTGTTTTATAGGGAGGCTGGGATTTTCCTGCTGCTTATCAGTGCCTCCCCTTGACTAGTTTGAAGGCTTGCCAATGAAGCATTTAAACGATTTCAAAAGACTTGTTCCTTCCTGGACAGATGCAGACCATCCTGCCAGTATAGGCTGGTGTCCCTCCAGGTGCAACCCCAGTCCCCAATGAAGCCAAACCCTGTGCTCACACCATTTTTTCAACCATTTGTTAAACTGCATGGTGCAAAGTACCCTCGCTCACCCATGCCACTGACAGGCAGTACCTCTGAGAAGGATACTGTGTGTGCTACTTGTATTAAGCCCTCCCCAACTCTACAAAGTCCTTCTGCACTGCTCTAATCTCATGATGAGCTAAGTCATTTGTCCCTAGGTGGACAATGACATCCAGCTCAGACTCCCGTGCAACTGTTCTCGTGATCCTAAGGATGCGCTTCCTGTCCCTCAAGCCATGGCACCAGGCAGGCACTTTACTTCAGTTTTCCTGCTCTCCTCAGTTCTATCCCCTAATAATTGGGTCCCCACCAGGAGCTGCTTTCTTTCCCTGTGGTGCCCTCTGCCTCCTTCCTGAGGGCCTCCCTTGTGACAGTTGTCTGCATCCTCCTTAGTCTCCTCTGTGGGTGCATCCATGGGGAACTATGCTCCCCAGAATGGTGTATGGATTGTGGAGTGGAACAACTGACTGGGTGTGCCTCTGTTCCACCACCCTTACCCTCCCTGAGCCCACTGTGGTCCAACTGCTGTGCTTTCTTCACAACCTCTGAGGTAGTGGTGGTGGCTCTGGTGCTCCCTGGATGGGGAGGTTCCCTTGCCACTGTCCAGTGCGGCCTGAAGACGGGCAACTTCCTCCCTCAGGGCAGATAGTTGTCTGCAAACAGGCAGCATCTCAGCCTCCAGAAAGACTCCGGAAGACTGTTGCCTCCCACAGCCATTACATTGTACTACTCCCTACATAACTGTCTACCTTGTTTAGTTTTTTTTTGTGTATGTGTGATTGGTGCATTATATAGAAATATATGTATTTATATAATGTGTATGCTTATATTGTCAGTGTAGTGTGCTAGACAGGATATGACAGTGATATGTACCTTGCCCTCTTGAGGAAATGATGTCAGAACCCCAGGTATAAATGAACTATTTCCAGGTGTGGGTGGGGTGAGGGTGGGAAGGGTTGGGCCTAAACTGTGCCTCATGAAACAATCAGCTAAATGCTCTGACCTACCGATGCGATGAGCCTTCCTGTCAGCAAGGTGCCATACACGACAATTTGTAATACTGCTTCATACCAATTTGACAGAGAAAATACCCTGCTAATCAAACAGAGAAAATCCAAACATCCAAGTCAGACATGAGGTAAACCTCCCAGCCCCAAAAGAGCCTGGTGACTTGTGCTCTGAAAACAGTCAGCCCACAACACGTCAGCTGTGCAGAAGGGCAGACACAGAAAACAGTATTCAGCCTATGTGGGTTTAAACTCTTCCTGCACTGAAACCTTAACACTTGTAACAAAAGTAAAGCAAACTCCACCTCCCTCTGTTGATTGAAAGACTGCCTTTTCTGATAATTCTAAGTTCCTTATTTCACCCTTCAGTTAGAAGTATCCTCCACCTGAAGAATATTAACTTTCCTAAGGAATCTTCTTCAAATCAAAGACAATTGTAAATTGTAAGGTTCCACCTCCTCTGTTGTGAGAACTACTCGCTTTCTTGCAAATCTTAAGTCCAGTGTTGCAGCTTGCAGCCAGAGGTAGCTTCACCTGAAGACTATGAGGTTATCTGATGAGCCTGCTAAAATTAGTAACTTTATCAAGGTCTGTAAGATTCTTCCAGAGCTATTGGCTGTTAAGTAGCTGTGATGTAAGCACTTCTCTGACACAGTCTGGCTTGGCCTTATAAAGGCACACTGAGGTAAACAAAAGAAAAACAGTTTCCCACCCCTAGGCACTGTCTGGGTCCAATACACAGCCT
Organism: Neoceratodus forsteri; assembly: GCA_016271365.2. Classification (NCBI taxonomy): domain Eukaryota; kingdom Metazoa; phylum Chordata; order Ceratodontiformes; family Ceratodontidae; genus Neoceratodus; species Neoceratodus forsteri. The sequence goes on along the minus strand of JADMNL010000024.1, from coordinate 51,054,292 downwards.
GTAACCTGCTCTCAATTCAGGGCTTATGACAAATTCTTAGCCCAGTGAATACTCACAGTATTACAAATATTGCAATGCAAACAGTCAATCACTAACTCCAATCAAGTCAGAAGGGCAGAAACACAGAAAACAGTAAAATCTTAACAATTGTAACAAGTAAAGCAACTCCACCTCCTCTGTTGATTGAAAGACTGCCTTTTCTGATAATTCTAAGTTCCTTATTTCACCCTTCAGTTAGAAGTATCCTCCCACCTGAAGAATATTAACTTTCCTAAGGAATCTGCTCTAAACCAAAGACAATTGTAAATTGTAAGTGTTCACCTCCTCTGTTGTGAGCACTACTCACTTTCTTGCAAATCTTAAGTCCAGTGTTGCAGCTTGCAGCCAGAGGTAGCTTCACCTGAAGACTATGAGGTTATCTTCTACCGGTACTCCACTCTGCAGCCTGTTAAGACCCCCAGACCTTCTTCTTCTTCTTTGTCTAAGGCCTCGCCGAGGTCAGAGAACCACCATCACCACAAGTCCGTTCCTGCCACTCGGCTCCCGACATCCGGTCGGTCTCCTTGCCTCCCCAATGGAAAACCAAGGAGCTGACTTTGCTTAAGCGGATGTCAGACCCGACCGCCCACCCTACATCGACCAAGCACCACCGGTCCTGGGACCCGATGACAGCTAGATGCCCGTCGCTGGTCAGGCCCTCACCACTGCGGACACTGGCCGGGGACTGATGCCCATTCCAGAAGATGGAGGAACCCCAATGCCGCCTACCAACGCCGGCCAGGAGGCGCTTATAGAGAAGGGAGTCTACCAAGCCCAAAGACCAGGTGGGCAACCCCAGTCCTGTTGAGCCCCTGAGGGAACCCTCTCCTGAACCAGAGACCCCGGGTGTTAACGCCGACCTGACGACTGCCACCGCGCCCGCCCATCGTCAGGCCTGAATATTGCTGAGGTGAAGGAGTTATTCACTTCTGGTGGGACACCATTAAAAGGATGTGGTCCCCACACCTCTTTTCTTCCTCCTCCTCCTCCTCCTCCTCCACTGTGACTCCACGCCCCAGCACCCCCACTCCATCTGGGGCAGCAGGCCGTACCTTCCCCCAGGATCCTGCTGAATCTCCTAGGGGCAGACCATCGGACAAGAGGAGACTTCCATCCAGATCTTCTTCAGGGTCACCCAGTCCCAAGAGACCCAGAAGACGCCGCTACCGCCATCAACGGAGGACCAGGATCGGACATATATGATAGATCCAGATCCTTCTCCCATCAGCGTCCCTTCTCCAGACCCACGTGATCTCCTGAGATCTCCTCTGATGACCCATCATTCTCAGAGATTATGAGGCATATCCAGGAGATCATGGACTGGGACACAAAAGACCTTGACCCCGAGAGGCTACACCTTGCATGTTATCTTCGCAAAAGACCCAAAGCCTGTAGTAGTACCACCCTTGGTGGACACCTTCATGGATGTCACCAAGGCAGTGTGGAAATGTCCATACTCACTCCCGGCGATGTCAAGAAGGCTGACTGCCTGTACAAGGCCCCTAGGGAGGACCAGTACTTGGCATCTCATCCTCTGGCTGATTCCCTGGTCATCACAGCCTCACATGACCAGTCCCAGAGGCCACAACATCTGAGCACCCAGCCACTGGACCCGGAGTCCAAGCAATTGGACACAATGGGTAGTACACGCACGCAGCTGCAACCTGCGCCATTAGGTCCCTCAATTATCTTACCCACATGGTCCAGTTTCAGAACACCCTGTGGAAGCAGGGACAAGAGATGGCAGAAAGCTGCCAGAAGTGAGCAGAAGAGGAGCTATTCCAGCTCCTCCGCGATGGGTTCAGATGAGGAACCCAGGTGCTTGAGCCATGTATGACTCTCATGGACTCTTCGGCCAGAGTGGCAGCCTCATGCATATGCCTCCGGAGACACTCATGGCTCTGTGTCTCTGGATTCACCCGGACATCCAGAAGAACATACTGGACATTCCCTTTCACGGAAGGTTCTCTTTGGTGAGTCCTCGGAGAAGGTCATTACCAAGCTTAAGGGACCGGAAGGCCGTGAGATCTGTCCAGGCCATGTACAGATCCAGGCCCAGTTCCTTTGTAGGAACCAGAGTCAAGCCGCGCGGACCCACAGGCAACAGTCTGCTCCGACCTGCAACAGAGGGCTCCTTCCTCGGAAGCCAGGGCAAGTCGTCCTCAGGCAGAGGCCAATGTCCCCAAGTTGGCCCAACCTGCAGGACCCACAGCTGCCACAGCATGACTCCTTCCCAGCCCGCCCCTCAGGATCAATGGGATACCAAGGTCGGGGTCGATTACAGACCACCTGCCAGGGTGGCAGTTGATCACCACAGACAGGTGGGTACTCCAATTGGTCGAGAAGGGCCACTTTATAGGGTTCACAGACAAGCCACCCACAAGGCCTCCCCTGCTCTCCCACTATTCGGTCAGCACAGGTTGCTCATCAGGCAAGAAGTACTGGCGCCTGCACAAAGAAGCCATGGAGTACATCCTGGTAACCAGAGGAACAGGCTACTATTCCCACTTCTTCCTGTTTCCAAAGAAACAGGGACCTCCGTCCAATCTTGGACCTCAGCGACCTCAACATGTCGGTTTGCAAAATGGGTCTGCGTATGGTGGCCCTACAGGGCCTTATGCTCCATGCTGAAGAAGGATGCTTTTCTGGCATCCCTGGACATGCAGGACGCTTACCTGCACATCCCCATAGCTCAAGCGCACAGGAGGTTCTTGTGCTTTGAGTTTCTGGCCACCACTACCAGTTCTGCGCTTCCTTTCAGGCTGTCATCGGCCCCAGGGTCTTTACCAAGTCCATGGCAGTTGTGGCAGCATCTCTAAGGAGACAGGGCACCACGTGTTCCCGTACCTGGACGACTGGCTTCTCATGGCCGCCTCCCGGGAGGCGCTGTTGATGGTATCCAGCACACCCAGGCTCTTTTTTGTTGCTGGGTATACTTATCAACTATGAGAAGTCTCTCCTGGTACTGTCCCAGAGCTGCAATTCATAGGCGCAGTTCTGGACACCGTCCAAGGGAGAGCCTTTCTTCCCAAGAACAGAGCAGAACGCATCAGGTCCCTCATCAGGACCTTTCAGCAAAGAAGACCGTACAGCCAGACTGGTCCTTCGGCTGCTTGGACACATGGCTGTGGCTATTCCAACCATCTGGATGGCAAGACTCCACATGCGGATAACCCAGTGGATGCTCAGAATGCAATGGGACCAGAAGCAAGATCATATGCAGCAGGCAGTCAGAATCAAGAGGGCTTTGATTGGGATTGGCAATGGTGATTAGACCGGACCTCTCTGTGGGGTCCCATTCAGTAGCGCCGTCCCCAGAGGTAATCCTCTCCACAGATGCCTCAGGGCTGGGGGGCACACCTGAATGGGCTGAGGTCTTAGGGAATGTGGACCCCTCAGAAGCCCACCTCACATCCAATATTCTGGAGATGAGGCGGTCCTGTCCTGCAAGCCTTCCAGTCAGACATTCTACCGAGTACTGTTCTGCTTCAAACAGACAATACGGCGGTGATGTAATACCTCAACAAACAAGGAGGCACACTCCTACCCCTCTGCAGGGAGGCCATGAGAGTGTGGGAATGGATAATTCGACATGGCTCAAACCTGATGCAGTTCACGTTCCCAGAGTGGACAACATGGTCGCAGATGGCCTGAGTCACTCCCAGGCCAGGGTCCACGAGTGGGAACTTTTCAGTAGGCGGCAGAGGATCTGTTTCATCGATGGGGCACTCCAGAATTGGACTTGTTCGCTTCCCCATCCAACATAAAACTGCCCAATTTTTGCTCGCTAGATCCAGGGCCTGGTGTTTTCTGGCAAGACACATTGTCCCTCTCCTGGGCAGGCAGGTTCCTCTACACTTTTCCTCCCTTCCCATTGATCCAGAAAATCCTTCTCAAACTTCACAGGGAGCATGCAACGATGATCTTGGTAGTGCCTTTCTGGACAAGACAGATTTGGTTCCGCTCTTGACTCAATTGTCCTGGGAACCTACACTTCCTTTGCCAATTATCTCCCATATGCTGTCTCAAGAGGAGGGTTCAGCTAGTCCACCCAGACTTGCGCTCACTGAACCTGCATGCCTGGCTCCTCGAGACAGCCACTCTGTGACATGGGGTCTTGCAAGAGGTGGCAGAAGTCCTTTCTGCTGCCAGAAAACTGGCAATGCATGCTACATACGCCATGAAATGGTGTAGGTTTTGCCTATGGTCTCAGACACACGGTCTTTTCCCTTTAGACTGCCCAGAAAATTAGTTCTGGAATACCTGCTTTCCTCTTTCATTCAGGTCTGGCCTACTCCTCAATTAAGGTTCACCTCTGTGCGATTTCAGCCTACCGTTCCCCTATAGGCCAACGCACAGTGGCACAACTCGACACTTCTGTTGACTTTTTGAGGGGGTGCTCCACCTTAGACCACCAATTAAGGATCCTGTCCCTCCTTGGGACCTGCTTTTGTCCTGAGCAGCTTACGCTGCCACCCTTGAACCTGCCGTAGATTTCTGTCATGGAAAATGTTATTTTTGGTTGCTGTTACTTGGCGAGGAGAATCTCTGAGCTACATGCCCTTATATGTAAGGAACCTTATTTGATTTTCACCAGGACAGGGTGTCCTGAGGACGAATCCAAAATTCCTGCCTAAGGTGGTCTCAGCCCTTACCCTAATCAGGACATTGATTTGACGATGTACTTCCTAAGTACACCAATGAGGAGAGGCACTACTTCACACCCTGGGTGTTCACCACTCCTTAAGATACTACTTGACCAGGACCAAACAGCATCACAAATCTGAGCAGCTGTTTATTTCTTTCACTGAGAGGATGTTGGGCCAACCAGTCTCAAAGCAAACTCTTTCCCTGGCTTGTCCAGTGCATTTCCTTTGCTACAACAACAGACAGAAGCCCCTTCTGGGTACCGTTAGGAGCCACTTGACAAGGGGGTGCCCACTTCTTTGCAGCACTTAAAAGCGTTCGCCATTTGGCCATCTGTGCTGTGGCTACCTGGAGTTCAGTGCACACTTTCATTAGGCACTACAGCCTCGACATTGCCTCATGGCAGAGAGCTGGTTTCCGACCTCGCCCGTTCTGCAGGGCCTTTTATCCTAGAATCAGGATTTCCCAGGATCTCCCATTTTCTACCTCCTCCCTAGGGCATTTCTAAGCCATTGCTTGGGAATCAGTCTAGTGGTGTAACCTGCTGCAAGAGCTGTGATCTCGAGGAAGATAGTGCAGTTCGTAGAACTTACCATAACAGTAGATCTTGAGAACAGCTCTTGCAGCAGGTACCTTCCCCGCCCACCATTCCCTTGGAGGAAGTATGTCCTAGCCTATGCTTCAGCAGACTGTCTTCAACCTTGAACTTCTGATGGCGGGTCCTCAGTCTCTCTTCTGATGTCATCCAGCGGCTGGAAGTCTCCGGAGGAGAACTGGGGATTCTGGTGGGACAGCCTCCTTATGTACTATGCCTGGACGTCCGAGGTGGGACCGACATCGGAGGTGGTCCCGCTGAAGACTGCTAGCTAGAAGATTTCCGTGGGGTCCTGATGCCTGCTGGCTTCAGTCCTAATGGTGTAACCTGCTGCAAGAGCAGTTCTCAAGATCTACTGTTACGTAAGTTGTTATGTAACTGTACTTTATAATGCACAAGTCATCTGCATACACAAGTATTCTGATCATCATGGAGTGCTATGATAAAGAAATGCTTGTAATTCATGGGGTTCAATTTAACATTCTGATTAGGGAATCTAAGGATAAAGTATATAGAAGGGGCTAAAGGGCAACCCTGTCTAACCCTGCTTCCTACCATGCAATCCTGACCTAGCCACCCATTAGCATACTGGAAAACATATGCTGACCTGTAGAACAGTTGAATCCAATGTATAATTTGTTGGTATTCCATAAGACTTTAGACATTTCCATAAATAGTCATGAGACACTTTATCAAAATCTTTAGATTGGTCCACACTAAGTAAATATCAAGTTCATTTACCCATATTATGGTACCTCTTTTCACAATCTCTCTCAACAGAATTAAAATGTTAATATTTCTCCTCTTGGTTATAGAACAAGATTGTGCTGGTGAATGATATGGTCCAAAGCTAATGCTAATCTGTTACTGAGAATTTTTGTGAGTATCCTGAAATCCATATTCAATAATAAAACTGACACCAATTTGAGAGCAAATATTTGTTTCTGTCTTGAATAAGAAAATGAACAAACCCTTATAAATCTCCACTGGTAGTGTGGAAGCCTGTAGGAAAGAGTTATACAATGCTAATAATTCCTATGCCACAGCTATTTATGAAATTCACTACGTAAGCTATCTGAACCAGGGACCATGCCTGAGTTTAAATTCTGAATGGCCTGGTCAAGTTTAGAAATGGAAATTATTGTAAAGAGTTTAAAACCTGTTAATCCCAAATCTGAGATGTTTGTTTTGTAACCAGGAGTCCATGTCAATATTAACAGGAAACAGGTCACCTTGTCGCTTTGTGTTGTTCAATTCATAAAGTATACCAGTATCATCTGACATTAATTTCCCTTTGTTGTTTCAAATCTAATGAATCAATCAATCAATCAACAATGAAGCAATCTTTATTTATCCAGGCAAAACAACATTGAGACAGCTAATTTACAAGGTGGACCTGGGTCAGGTACAGGTATAAAACAGATAATAAATGAAAAACATATGATACAAGGCATGCTGGACACAATATTACAAATAGATTACAATCTGTACATCATATACATTAGAACACAAGAGGATACACAAGTCATAAAGTATAATTGACACACAGTAAACAAATCATAAATAGTAGAAGAAAATCAAGATGTGACTGGGACTATAGTTGGGGTGGGGAGCTCCATAGTGATTAAATTAGTGAAGGTAGTTGCAGGTTCTTCAAAGGCCCTTGCAAAGATGGTTTTGAAGAAGGGTATTTTCACTGGAAGTTCAAGTTTTAGGGTTTACATTTCTGTGTTGTACAGTGGTTACAGCCTTCAAAAGGATTAACCTGAAAAGACTTTCCTCGTGCCAAATTTTTCTCCATTTCCAAAGATTTCAGCCTACCATATTGATAGTGTATCATTTCTTTTGATGGAAGAAATTTGCACTATAATCATACATCCCTGCATTTTGCAAGGACATTAAATGATAAAATGTTGCCCTCAAATCCAAGTATGTGTGGTATTCAGTGTTCCCTGACGCTTGGTCAAATGTTTAAAAAACTTTGAAAGTCCTTTTACTGTCCTCCCACCATTGAATGGGGAGTCATAAATACACAGAACTGACCTTCTAGTGTCTATTAGTTGTGTAACCCTTAAGCTGCTGACAGAATTAGAATGTATAGGACTTCTGGACTAATATATCAGTCCGTGGCACAGCAAGTTCCACTAGCACTTGAAGATTTTCCAACAAACTCATGTTTTAATGCCAATGTCCTCTGCCTAATGTTGTGTCCATAAAATCTGCTAATGTAATACCTGTTGCTGCATAGTCCGAGGTTTCTACTGGAGTATTCTCTACATGGAAACAGGGAGGTAAGTGGAAATAAACCAATAATCAATTTGTGTGGACAGAGTCCCATGAAAATAGGTATGCTTTGGGACTGATAGTTTGTGACTATAGGTGTCAATTAGAATAGTTTGTGAGATCAGGTTTTCGAGAAACAATGTGTTAATCAACACTTTATTCATTTTAATGCCTTTATCTGAACTTTAGAGACTACAATTAAAATCTCCCCCAGATAGAACTGACTTAGCTGTGAACAGATAGGGTTGACTTTTTATATAGATCTATTCTGGAAGCTTTGGTTTGTGGGATATAGATACTGATGAGTCAAAAGACCTGGTTATACACACAAACATCAACTAAAAGGAAGCGGCCAGGGTGTATGTCCACCAGGCAAGTAACCATAATAGCAGGATCTTTGAAACAATACACACACCACTGTGTAAATCCTCCTCCATAGATCAACAGCTATTCCTCCAGATCCAGGCTGTTTGCACAGTTTGTATATTGGAGACTGACCAGAGACTCGTATCCTGTAAAAAGTGATATCATAGTTATACTGTTCCAAGACAGCAAAAGTGACAACTTGTTTCTTTACAGCTTTGATAACTGTTCACACTTAAGGAGGCTAAAGTCAGAGTAGGAGAGTTAGCCATAGGGTAATGGATTTAAGATATTTAGTAGTAAGAAGTAGTAGTAGTAGTAGTAGTAAATCATTTTTATTCAAAATGAATAATTGATACATTCACTTGAGCATAGCTCATTTACAAGAAAGTTCCAAGTACCAAATTTCAATTAAGAATACTCAACATAGAACAATACCACAAAATCAAGAAAAAAGTTACAGAAATACAACAAACAATACAAATAATCAATTCTGAAAAAAAATAACAAAACATATAACATATAGACATATAGACATTCAAGATGTTAGACAATCATTACATAATATGCTAATATAATATTTAACTGTAGATACCTTAGTAGCTAGAGCTTGTTCCCAATTTTTGTTCTTCGATTTTGGGGCATCAGAGGGACCAGCCACTTTTTTTTTTTTAATTGAACTTTATTATGATAAATCACACATCCAAGATCAAATACATAACAGAAAACATTTTATACTTTCGAATAATTGAATTAATGATTAAATCAGATAGACATTTTCTACCTCCCCATCCCACACCCCTCCCTCTGCCTACCTAACCCATCCCTCCTAAAAACTACAGCCCTAGACCCTGAAGGAAGATCTGCTCACCCATGATCCACTTTCAAACTACCTTACTAACTACAATCTCATCTGGGAAGGTATAACGTCTGAAACGACTCCATATCTTTTCATATAGATGAAGCCGATTTTCCTTCCTACTCAAATTTTCCCATATTCAAGTTGAATAACATCTCCTGCAGCCACTCCACATAAGTGATTGAGGTGTCTGTCATCCAGTATCGCAATACTACCTTTTAAGCGAGCATGAGATCAGGGCCATATAGTATCTACGGTCCTTAAACTTAATGCCAGAGTAATCCCCAGTCAAGCAGACCTCTGGGGTAAAATACTGATCAATACCCAACAGTGGATCCACTTTCTGCTTGATTTGCATCCACAGCTGTTTTATCGATGGGCACTCCCAAAAATGTGATACAAATCCCCTACCGCCTTGTGGCACGGAAACACTTTTGGTCAGGCTCTGACCAACTTTATATAGCTTGAGGGGGTCCAAAACAAATTGTTCAGGAAATGAAACTGCATCACCCTCAACCTGTCCTGTTTGACATATCTGTACGTATGACTCCAAATACAATCCCAATCCTCTCTTGCTCCCCCATACAACCAGTCCAATATCTGGGTATATAATCAGTGCCCACAAGAACTTGGTCAAGTAATGAGTTATATATTCTGAGACCGCATGTGGTTCCCATACCACCTGATCTAGCGATTCAAACCAGCTACCGCTTTATACTCCCTGCTCTAAGTTTGATCTTCACCTGCACCAATAAATGAGTTATTTGACATAACTTGAACACCTGCTTACGGTCTATATTATGCCTTTCAAATTCTCTTTTATTGGCAGGACATGCTCAGTCCCCAATGAAATCTTCTATCCGTAATCCTTTAAGCTGTAAGCCAGTTAGCAAATATCATTTTCCAATCTTCAAATTGGGATTATGACAGATCAGTTGATGCTTATCCCTGTCCGGACAAAACCCAACTCGCACATAATTGCTATGAATACATGGGAATTTTGCTATTAGGGTGGCGAGCAATTTAGGAGGCAGTATCCTAGGAGTGGAGAAAAGTAATGCTACCGGATCTATTCCTACCTCTTTATCGCCTATTTCCAGTCTAACCCATGAGGGAACATAGGGCAAAGACCAAGTTTACTCATGGTATTAACCATCTCAAGTACTTACAGAGATTACTTGCCCAGTAATATGTCAAGTGTGGAAGTCTCAGCCCTGTCTCTCTCTAGGGGCAGCCAGCTTGCAATAGACCCTACAGGGCATTCTCCTTCCAAATGAAATCTGAGATAGACAAATGTAACTCTTTGAACCATTTTAGGGGCAACATTACATTGAGCATGTTAAGTGGATAAAAATCCTGGGCAGAATGTTCATTTTAACTGTGTTAATCCGCCCCAGAGCGGAGGCGGCAACCCTGCCCACCTATTTAAATCCTGCTTGATAATATTCTAGTAGCATCCAAATTGAGTTTCACTAATTTCAGTCGGATCTAGCCAAGTAAATACCCAAATACTCAGACTATGCGGGTCCACGATGCCCATTTCCAACACCTCCGATTCGTGCATTTGCAAATTAAGTGGAAAAATTTGGGTTTTCCACATTAATCTTATCATTAGATAATCTGCTGTACTCATCAATAATATCCAGTACCACGGAATTGAATTGCATGGTTGGGTAACATGTAGGGACCAGCCACTTCTAATGTCAGACAAAATGTCTTTATTTGAGGACAACACTGAAGATGCCACTGAAGATGTGTTGGAATCTTCCCTTTGTCAATCTCTCCTCATTGTAGAGTAGCATATCTATTTTCTAGAGGATTTGGGTCCTGCATAACCACTTTTTCTTCTTTCTACCTTTAGCTTTCCCCACTGACTGGAAATGTTCCATAGCAGGGCTAGGTGAAGAAGGCATTTCAGAGATAGGGTTCAGAGTGGGTTCCTCCCTCCCTGAAGGGAGAACTGTATGGCAAGAATCAGGAGTTATGGAAGACTCTCCTGGGGTGGTAGTAGGGTGTTAGTAGGAGGTTACGCTAGGTGTAACAGTCGGGATGGGGTCTTGTCATCCTCAAGTCATGCCAAGTGGTTCGGATACAAGGCAGAATCTCAGGTGGTTTTAGGGGTGGCACTGCAGCAGCAAGTTGTGCAGATGAAGAGGAGATTTTGGTTTTGTGGATACAAAAGTCCTGCTCCATGTAGTCAGAATTGGTAGTATTATGGGCTGCTCACTGACATGTGTGGAAGATATGACCTTCCTCATCACACAAGTTACAACGGGTGTAAAAGTGCAGTGCAAACGGTATGTCCAAATTCACCATAAAAAGTACATTTAACTTGATTATATGCACTGCTGAGATGCTGAAGGGAGCCATATTTATAGCATGACTTAGGCTGTCCCAGCTAAACAAGTGTGTCTCTGTCTCTACCTAGAAGAAAATAGCTGGCGCGAATGCTGTATGCCAAAGTCTGTATAATGAAGCTTAATCCTAAACTTCCAGCCCTATCCAGAATTTTCACTATCCATGATAGATTCCAAGCCTTATATCTCACAATGCTTTTCCAACCAGTAAATAATGTCAGCGACATTCACTCCTTCATTGCAAGATAGAATTGTCAGTTTTAAAGGAAGGTTTAGTAGGAGAAATAGCCATGAAAGGAGTCCAGAGAGGATTGTCTTTAAGCAAATGGTACTGATTCCAAAACACTGTGATGAGTAATAATGCAGTCCTAAAACTAATGTCAAAAGAGCTATCTCCTGGAGCATGAATAAGTGCATAAACATCAGAGGGCAAAACCTTCAGGGACTGTTCCATCAAAATTTACCCAACGTAAACTCTGTCAGGTAGTATGTCCATGCCTCCTTTGTATCTGAGGTGGACTGCATTTCTCCATTTAGCTGGTTCCACTGGGTGATGAAAAAGACTAGCACAGCTGGAAGGTTTCTGTTGGATTACAAATGACAGATTCAGAAGCATAAAGATTGTCAGCAGAACTTGTTGAAGGTACAGGTTCGGGTGAGACTATCCGTTCAGCCTTGTCGGTTTCCATAGCAACCAGATTATCTATATATCTCCCAAAAGTGCATTATCAGAGGTCAGAATATTTACAGAGTCTTGGCTTTCAGGAATGGTATTCTTTATAACAACAGAGTCTGCCTCAGCAATTACAGGTATAATAGGAATAGAAACAGTTGTACCTATTAGAATTGGCTCACTGTTCCTTGTCTTGGGGCTCAACACTGCTGCAGCAGCTGGCGGAGTGTCCTGCAAAGTTTAGACAGCTCAAGCAAGCTGTCAGGCTTCTGAAGAGGACTGTCTGTTCATGTTATAACCCAGCAAAGGAAGCTGTGGATTTGGAATCCATTATCAGTTTGAATCCATCCAGCACCATGTAGGGCTTCCTCTGGTGACCAAGGTGCAGTCAGCATGATCGTTGTCTGCTGTTGAGAGGTATTCACATTCATGGAGCCAAAATTAGATAAAGGGTCACTTTGCTGAAATTTTTTATTTTTATGTACATTGATAGGGCTACAAGGGTATCTTGATATGGGTACATCAAATTAGGCTACTAAATTTGAGCACCTGAAAGAATAGCTAAGAATACATAATAGTGAGGTGTGAAAGGAGTGAGGGTGGAAAGAATGAGGAATATGGGTGCAGGGAATAGTGAAGAGTGCAAGATGTAGTGCATCCACTGTGGGCTGCAAGAAAAAATTACTCACCTTAGTAATGTTGTTTCTTCTAATGGAGTCTTGCTATATTATGACTATTGCAGTTTTCCCCAGCCTTAGAACTGCTCCGGAGGTGAAAGAGTTAACTTCATGCAGAGCATGGAGCTTAGAGCGAGCTCGGTTCAGAACTCTGTTTGACTGGTTTCAAACCAAACCTTCAGATGTTTACTTAGCAAAAAACTCACTAAGGTTCTGTGTGGAAGCTGTAACTCACACTAGCCAACTGGCTACTAATATATTAACAATTTTCACTGGTCCCAACACAAAGACTCAAGTCAGTGGACCAGAAAATTAAGATAAAATAACTAAATAAACACAACACCCAAACATGAAAGAGGCCATCAATAAATGCCGACAGAGGACTACCACCCCATACCCCAAAGTAGGAGTTCTGAGAGGGCAGGCTGGTGGAGGTCTATATAGCAAGACTCCATTAGAAGAAACAACATTACTAAGGTGAGTAATTTTTTCTTCAGACAACATGAAGTCTTGCTATATTATGACTATTGCAGACTACACAGCAGTACCTCCATGGAGGAGGGACAGAACCTACTTAGGAATAGGCTCTGAAGCACGGTTGTGTGAAACCGAGCATCCCTCCTGGACTGAATATCCAGGAGTAATGCTTGGTGAAAGTGTGTACTGTCTTCCAAGTAGCTGCCTGACATATCTCTAAGATAGGAATGTCTCTAGCAGCAGCTAGAGATGCAGCTGTACCTCTGGTAGAGTGAGCCCTCAGGCCTGAGGGGGAACCTTACCCAGCTTTTGATAGCAAAATTGATACAAGAAATGATCCACCCGGCAATGGATCTTTAGTGGCAGGTCTCCTTTCCCAACCTCACCATAAGTGAGAAACAGTTGGAGGGAGTCAAACCTGTGACCCTTGGTACGCCTATGTAGTAACTTAGGGCCCTCTTAACATCTAAGCTGTGCAGCCTCCTCTCACCAGAGGAGGAATGGTCAGTGAAGAACACTGGGAGTGAAATAGATTGGTTAAGGTGGAAATCTGAAACCACCTTAGGCAAAAACTTCCTGTTAGTCCTGAGGACCACTTTATCCCTGTGAAAGGAAATAAAGTCAGTTTCTACTGATAAAGCCTGTAACTCACTTATACGCCTGGCAGAAGTGATGGCTACCAGAAATACAGTTTTCCAAGTCAATACTTAAGCCTGCCAAGACAGAGGCTCAGAGAGGGTTGCATTAGCTGAGCAATGCATACATTAAGATCCCAAGCCGGGCAGGGTCCCTGAATGGAGGATTGGTGTGAAGCAATCCTTTAAAAACTTGGAAAATACAGGATGAGCAGAGAGAGAAGAGGGCTTCCTTGCTGAAATGAAGGCAGAGACAGCAGCCAAGTGCACTTTCAGGGTGGCTGGTTTCAGTCCCAAAGAATTAAGATGGACCATGTAGTCCAATACAGTAGGTAGATCAGCAGATTCTGGGAAACATGCTTCCCAGAACACCATATGGAAAACCTTTTCCACTTGGAGTTATAGGTAGCCCTGGTGGAAGGCTTCCTAGCAGCCTTCAGGATTTCGAGAACACTTTGAGAAAGTTGCAAATCGGTAAACTCTAACTGCTCAAGAGCCAAGCCTTGAGGTTGAGGGATTTGAGATTGGATACCAAACTCTCCCTGAGCACAGGTTAACAGATTGTGGTTCCTGGGGAGACACAGGGAAGACGGACTGCTAAGGACAGAAGGAGTGGGTACCAGGCTGCCTGGCCCAGTCTGGAGCAATCTGGATCATTTTGCAGGGCTGAGACCTGACTTTGACTAGTACTTTGAACAGGAGAGGGAAGGGGAAAGGCATAAAGAAACTTCCTTCCCAATCGAGGAGAAAGGCATCCAGGGAACTGAGCCCAACACTGGGGCCTGCAACAAACAGTGGAAGTTGATAATTGTCTGGGGCTGCGAAAAGATCTATCTGAGGAGTGCCCCATCTGGCAAACACTATCCCAGTACTAGGGGATCCAGTGACCATTCTGTGATGGCCCTGGGAAATCCTGCTGAGGGCATCTGCCAGGACATTGTCCTTGCCTGGGAGGTGAACTGCTATGAGGGAAGTGTTCAGGAGTAAGCCAGAGACCACAACTTCATTGTCTCGGTGCACAAGGCCAAGACCGAGTGCCCTTGTTTGTTGATGTACCACATTGTAGTGGTGTTGTCTGTTCTGACCTGCACTACCTTGTTCTGAACAGATGCAGAGAAAACCTGAAGTGCTAGAAAAACAGCTCTGAGTTCCAACAGATTGATGTGGAGAGAGATTCCTGAGGGGACCATAATCCCTGGGTGGAGAGGTCGCCATGTGAGCTCCCCATCCCAAAGGGATGCATCTGTAGTAAGGGTCAAGGAATGGGACAGAGGGATGAAAGGCACCACCTGTCTCAGATTGCTCTGATCCTGCCACCACTGAAGGGCCTGGATCAGGTTCGAGTCACTGGGATTAACTTGGATAGAGGATCTCTTCTTTGAGACCAGAAAGCTCTCAAATGGAACTGAATGTCCCTCATCTGAAATCTTGCTCCTTGCACTACAGCTGTGGAGGCAGCCATGTGCCCTAGGAGCTGCAGGAAATGCCTTGCTGGTCGAGAAACCTGCAGAGTGAAGGAGGCGGCCAGGGCCACTAAGGTCCTTACCCTTTCCAGGGAAGGAAGGCTCTGGCCTGCTTTGTTTCCAGTTCTGCGCCTATAAAGGTGAGTACCTGGACAGGTTCCAAAACTGACTTTGGAAGATTGAGAAGAAATCCCAGAGAGGTAAGCAGCTGCTGGGTAACTAGCAGGTGTGATTTGACCTGGTCTGGAGACTGACCCACAATGAGCTAGTCGTCCAGGTAGGAAAAATGGCAATCTTTGCCTTCTTAGGTGAGCTACTGCTACTGCCAGACACTTTGTGAACACCCTTGGGGCAGAAGTGAGGCTGAAGGGCATTGCTCTGAACTGATAATGGCCTGAGGGCAGTTAGAATCTGAGGTACTTTCGATGGAGCTTCTGATAAGAACATGAAAGTAGGCATCTTTGAGGTCCAGGAGGCTAGCCAGTCCCCTGGCCTTAGGGAGGGTAAAATCATTCCCAGTGTCACCATTTTGAACTTTGACTTTAAAAGGTGCTTGTTTAGATATCTTAGATCCAGGATAGGCTGCCACTATCCTGTCTTTTTGGGGTAAGGAAGTACCTGGAGTACAGACCCTTGCCCTGGTGAAGGGAGAAACCTTTTCTACAGCTCTGAGAGCCAGGAGGGTTGAGACTTCTGTTTCCAAAGCAAGAGTCTCTAAAGGGTTTGTAGGTGGAAAAGATCTGGCTCTCATCTTTGGAAATTTCTTGAAGCTGAGAACCAGACCCTGGCTCACTACTTCCAGGACCCACCTGTCTGAAGTTAAAGACTGCCAGTCCTGGATGAAGTAAGCCAACCTGCCCCTACAGGTAGTGGAGAGCCGACCTGGGCATCCCATCAGGGTGCCTGTTTGGAGGGGCTTTAGGCTGAGGGGTGGGAGCAGGCCTGCTCGAACCCCATCTGCCTCTTCCTCTGAAGAACCCCTCTGTACATAGGCTGAAGAGGAGGGGCCTGAGTCTGGTAAAAGGCCTGTGAAAGGCCTACCCCACCCCTGGGGGTTGCCTCTGAGGAGTGGCTTGCCATTCCTTGGCTTGTGCACTCCTGTAAGTGGTTCTATATTCATCCATTTTCTTCATATAATTCTCTGTCTGCTCCCAAGCAGAGAATTTCCCACCAAGGAAAATCCATAGCCTTAGACTGGGTATCCTGTGACAAAGAAGTACACCTGAGCCAGGCCAATCTACAAAGCCACAGATGTAGCCATGACTCTAGAGGATACATCATTAGAATCCACTGCAGCATGGAATTGCACCTTAGATGCCTCAATACCATCAAGGGCCACCTGCTCCAACTCCTTTAGAGCTGGCCAGGGACCTGTTTGGCTAAGGCCATGACAGTATCCCATCTAGATTTCTGGTATCTTGCAACATAAGCCATATAGTTAGCTTGTCTGAGTCCCAAGGATGCTGCCATGTATTGTTTTTGGCCATGGCATCAATCTTCCTGGAATCCTTGTCAGGAGGATGTGAAGCCAGTAGAATATTAGCTTTATCATAGGCTGCAGCCTGAACTACCCCAACATGACTGCATTGCTGTGAAAGAAAATCTGTATCAGGATCTGACAAAGTGTACCTCCTGTCCATCTTTTTATCCACAGGAGGCACAGAATTAGGAGCTTTTAAAATTTTTATTGTTTGTTTTCTAAAGGATTTATGTAAAGGATGGACAACCTCCTGGACTCTGGGATATCCATCATCTCCACATAGTCAGGCTCCTCTTGCTCATCCAAAGCCTCCTAAGGGAAGCTGGAGGGTCTCAGCCACTTTTTATAAACAAAATGAGAAGGGGACTCAGAAAGCCTAGGGGAGACTCACCTGAAGGTCTGTCTGGGGAGATGTCCAGTTCAATGGGCACATCCAGACTTTCAAAGTCACATTCACACTGATCATAATCCTCATCCCTCCTCTGGTTCATAGAACTCTTCTATATCATAATCCTGAACCACTGGAACCGACCGAACTCACCTTTTGCCAGACAGTGGCGGTTCGGAGGAACCGGCACAGGGACTGGACAATCTGTATTGCCCTGTTATATCTCAGCAGCAGTTGGAGAAGGAATTTTGGACTCCAAACCTGCTGATTTTTAGATTTCTTTGCTGGAACTGGCTCCTCCAGGCCAGCTTTCGTTGCCCGAGTAAGTCCCCCTGGTCAGAGGCTCCCCGCCGTTCGGTTGGCACGAACCGGCTGGCCATCCGGTCAGCAGACTTTTGGCCTCTCTTGCCCTGAGCCTGCCCACTCTCTTGTCCAGGGTGGCTGCAGGGAAATTTTTACAAATCTGGCAGTCTGAATTGAGGTGGTCAAACCCCAGACAACAACACTGTAGTGTGTGGGTCAGCCTTGGCAAAGGCTTCCCACAGACACTACAGTGTTGAAACCCAGTGGGCCCGGTTTTTCTTTTGGGTTTCTCAGACATGATGCCAGCCTAACCAACTTGCCCTTTTGTTGGCAGTGCCAGGCAAGACACCTTTATCGGTTCCAAACGTGTCACGGGTGACGTGGAAAAACTGTAATGAAACTGCTTTTTAGAACCGATAAGAACCGAATCAAGATTCTAAAAAGCCTTAAAAGGCTTTAAACTTATATTCAACATAACTCGATCGGGTTCAACCGAACCGATAATACTTTTACAAGTTCCACACAGAAAAACCCTATCTATTACTTACGATTACCATAGACAGAGCCTGAACCGATCAGTTTTGCGGTTAAAATAATGAAATCATGTTAAATTCAACCGAGAAATAGTGCTTTAAACCAAGAAATGAACTGAGCAACAGGAGGAATCTCCGGAGCGACTGTTCAGTGAGGCGGAGTAAAGAATCTGATGGTTTCGGTTTGAAACCTGCCAAACAGAGCTTCTGAACCGAGCTTGCGCTTAAGCTCCATGCTCTGCATGGAAGTTAACTCTTTCACCTCTGGAGCAGTTCTAAGGATGGGGCAAACTGCAATAGTCATAATATAGCAAGACTTCATGTTGTCTGAAACTATGCTGCCAGTTTAGCGTGGTGGTTAGAGTTGCTGTCTGTGGGTAACTAGGTTGTGCAGCAGAGCTGGGTTTGATTCTCAGTTGGTATTTTTATTTTACTGTTGTTTTATGTATTTTTGTCTCTAGTTTGTCCTTGTGTCAGGGTTCATTTTGCTCCTGCTCTCCCACTTCTGTTACCTCCCTAGTGGAGATATAGGGTTTCCGTCCCCCTTAACTTTTTATCCCTACCTGAGTTGGGTCCCTCGGTGAATATCTCCCTCTGAGTTACTCCCACTTCCTGAGTTGGCCCCAGAGATGGTTATTTTAGATGGGGGTGTGGGAGCACAGTCCCCAGCAATGGGGTGTGGGGCAGAGCACCTGAAAAATACAGTAAAGCACTTAGCTCTTTCAGTATAGTGCAGTGATTAAGGGCACTGTGCTGCAAACCTGGAGACCTGGGTTTGAATCCCACAGCCCCTTGGAAGAAGACAGATAGAGGGCTACGGTACCCAATCAGGGTGCTGAAGCATGAGCAGACTTGATAGACCAATAGGCCTACTTTGCTGGCATCTAGTATGTTAGTATTTGTAGCCCCACCTTGCATACTGTGTGGCCTGAGCAAGTCACTTAACTTCCTTGTGCTCCCAGGTCACACCTGGAAACAAGCTTTGGCATAGTGTGCCTTTCTTGCTTAAACAATTCCCCAGCAGTAGCTGTAGTGTTGGTCATTGGTTTTGTAATCGTTATTTTGTGTTTTTCTGTATGGTGTTGGCGCTGTTTTTACTTAGCTGTTATTACATGGAATTGGCTACAAGGTTGCCATTTTCATTTCTTTTCTTCATCAAGTTATTTTTTCTTTTAGATATTTCAATTCTTCTTCTTCCTATCATGGCTATTAATTGTCTTTTGTTCTTGGAGATCTATGTGGAGTTTATGTTCAGTGCGAAGCAAAGCCATGTCTGACATATCTTCAAATCCAGTATCCATACCTGGGACTGAATTAGAAGTTGAGGTAGAAGAGAATTCTCTGTCCTGGAGCTTGAACACCTCCACCATCATTGCCCACCTTGTCAGAATCCTCCACCTCCCACAGGAAGCGGATAGCACCCCACAGCAAGAGTAGGGTTGTTTTTATTAAATAATACAATACCCAGAACAGAAAAAATTCACCTTAGGACACAAAATGAACTGGTCACAACACGATAATCAAAAGAAAAAATACTAGAATTCCTCATTTTAAAAGTAAAACTCAGAAATGGTAAAAATGGCTAAATACATTGTAGAATCCAAAATACAGGACTAAGACACACCTACTGTATTATAGAAAAGGAAGTGAAATAACAAAAGAAAAAGAAAGAAAACACTGCATATCAAATAGTTATTTTGTTGTAATAATTACTTAAACTTAATAAAAAGGAAAACCTTTCCACCGTGAATTAGTCATGTGCAGTCTATAATTCACAACTTCCTTTGCCTTAATTATTCATAATGCATTTTCCCCACAGTGTTTTGAAAACTGGAAATTGCATTTGTTGCTGTCTTAACAGCCACTGGACTCAGCTGCCCAAAATAAAATTTCAGAACTGCAAACACCACTGTTAACGTGCCCCATCATACTTTAATAAGCTAGAACTGTAATCACCCAACACCAAAGCACCATATAGGTGAGATTCTGCAACCATGGAACTTTCCAAGCCATAGTCAAAAATAGCCATAGGTATCTTGAATAAATACAGTGGAATACAAAGTGGTCCATCGACTATTCAGGGAACCACATCCCTGGTATGGGCATGTGCGTTCTTCCACTGGTTTGTTTTATTATTGCCTCCCATATGATCTCCCATACGCATTGAGCCACAGTGTTTCCCACATGTGTCTAGGAATTCTGGTTGCATTCAACATTTTAAGAACTTTATCATTGTCTCTGGGTTGACAGTGTTTAAATTCAGGCTAGAAGGTCCAGCACTATCCAAACCAAATTGATAAAGTTGCACTCTAGAGTGCTCCATTAAAAAGTTTTGAAACCTTCCATTTATACAGTTTCTGTATAGTGGATTTCATCGAGTTTGGAATGGAGAAGACCGGGAAAATTTTGGAGGGAGGTTGGTCCATTTGGAAGTGTATGTATGCATGAACCATTTATGGACCAGAGTATCGGGCATGGACCATGGTGACTATGGAATGAACCCAAAATAGAGTATGAAAAATGCGACTGGGCCGATCATCCCCAAACCTCCCCTACCTTTAAGCAGATATGTGTACCCACTTTGACTGGGTTGAGTCGGCTACCCCATAGCATACTAAAAAAATACTGTATGCTCTTGTTTCCAAAGATGAGGCAATGGGAATATGGTAGCAATATAGGTCACACATGGGAGAAGAAATTCTTTGTTACAGAGATTCTCTTCAGTTTCCATAATTTCCAGCCCTTCCAGGACCACACCTTAACCTCAAACCTGCCAGTGCCAATTGCCAATTAATTACAGCCAGGTCTGGGGATCCAAAATGATTCCCAATATTTTAATTGGCCAGGTGAGACAGGAAACTGTCCTACCACCAAAGAGGGGGTCTAACTCTTGGCCTAGCTGAACTGCCCTACACTTCATTAGGTTCAACTTGCACCAGAAGCTGCAGAGTAACCCTGTAATTCCTTGCTAGCTTCTAAAATACTGGCAGTATCCTGAGAGAAAAAACAAGTTCATCTGCATATGCCAGAACTTTGACTTCATCCTCCTCTACTTGACCTGTCAGCCCATGGATCCTGGGATTGTCCGTTAAGAATTGAATTAGAGGGTTCAGGGAAAATATATACAATAGTGGACTTAACGGGCAGCCCTGATGGACTTCTGTTTGAACTGCCACTTCCAGGCCAATTACCCTCTGATATATGGACTCCAACATGCTCCCTGGTACAGCATCTTTACTTTATTTATAAAGGAAGGGAAGT
Source organism: Neoceratodus forsteri (assembly GCA_016271365.2). Classification (NCBI taxonomy): domain Eukaryota; kingdom Metazoa; phylum Chordata; order Ceratodontiformes; family Ceratodontidae; genus Neoceratodus; species Neoceratodus forsteri. The sequence continues at coordinate 51,033,259 of JADMNL010000024.1, read as the reverse complement.
CCATAGCCTTCAATACCTGAAAGAGAAAGGAATGATTCACTGCATCAAATGCTTTCCACTGATCCAGGAAATAATCCATCCTTTCTTACACTGCTTGGAATAAAGTTCCCAAAGCCCTTATAATTATCGAGGTGGATGGAATGGTCAGATAATCTACAAAATTGGAGCTGGTGTATAATATATTCGCTAATTTCCATAACCTAAGGTGTAATATGTGAGCCAATATTTTAAATGTCCATTAAGCAGACTGATCAGTCTCCAATTGTGCAACAATGAGCAATACCCAGATTTAAACAAAAGAATAGTCAGAATCTTAGAAAAGTGACAGGAACCAAATCACTGGAAAAAATAAGCAAATGTCCATTCAAGACAGTACGCTAACTCAGAAGCAAATGTTTTATAAAAGTCAAAGGAAGACCATCTATGCCGGAACAGTGCCCTATTTTGGGTACGAATAGCCTCTAATATTTCTTGATATGTGATACATTGTGTAAGGGAGTCCAATTCCTGGTCTGAAAATGTGTGTTTTGTCAGGGATGAGAGATAAGAACTCTGTTCTTGACCATGTATTACTCTGTCCTCTTTAGACCCTGTAATAGTGGTAAACAGATCCTGAATAGAGGTAACCTTTGTACCATCCATATTCTGAAGACAAGTAATGGAGGAGGCCTGTTTATGAGATTTACAGGCCGCACAGGGTCCATGATTGAGTTCTGTGGGTCCCATATGATAGTTCTGCTCTAATTGAGCTGGCCCTATCATATTGTAACGCTTGCATTTGATGTTTAATAGCGTCTATCTGAGAGCTGAGGCTATCACCCTTCGTTGGTGGGAGAGAGAAAAGATACTGAAGTTTTTTCTCAGAGTTAAATATTTAAAATACTGGGTTCTGGATTTATGCTTCCCGTGTTGCTGGAAAAACACTGCTATACCCATTTTTGTTCGGCGCCACCAATCCCAATATCTTCATACAGGTCCAATACTGAGGCACATGAGGCCAACAGTCATTTAACTAAAAATTGTAAATGGAAACAGATAGAGTATGGACATTTCATTTCCATCTAGTTTTTGTAACTGGGTGGATGTTGTTTGAAGTCAGAATTGTAATGATCATCTGATGATCAGAGAACTTGACCGGGCATAGGGTTGTAGATGCTACTGTCAAATGTTTGGAAATAAATAAATAATTAATAATCGTGGTATACTGTGCTCTTCTGTATGTAAAATAACTAGGGTGGAAATAAGGGAGTTACAATTGTCCAATCCTGCTGATGTAACATACTGTTTAAAAGCTAGGGAATCACAATAAAGTTTAGCACATGACTGGGAGCCCTAGGTAATAACAGAGAGCAATTAAAGCCCCCAAAAAAATCACCCTTGCATTAGTTAGATAGGGTTGAATTTGAGTAAAGAGTTTTGTTCTGTCTGCTTTGAGTTGGGGCGTATATGTTTATGAATCTACTAGGTTCATTCCAATACCATCCAAAAGTAGGGCTCTGCCGTGAATCAAATCCACAATCTGAAATAGGGAAAATCGAGGCCCTCTAAATAAAAACCAACTACATCTGCTCTATCGGTCCCAAATAACCAGAAGGATGGACACCAAGGCCATTCTGATTTAAAGGCTTGTAACTGAAACACGGAAGACATTCTATGTTTCTTGAAGAAAAATACAGTCTATTTCTAAATTGGCTAACAACTGTAAAAAGCCTGTCTACGTTTAGAATTAATTAAGCTGTGGCAATTGAAAGATGCCACTACAGTGTTAGCTATGTTCATATGCAAAATCAACAATCAATTCTTCCTTCTTTTTCCTGAATAAAGTTTTTCCTGTTGAGGGATGGGGTATCTCCACTTCCAACAGATCCTTGAATCTTCCTCATGCTCCGAATCTCCCCATTCTGAAGATCCCAACACCTCATAGGGATTCTTTGATTCTGCCAGAGGAGGAGGGTCTACTTTGGTAGTCTCTTAGAAGACCTCCTCTGAGAAAAGGAATGTGTACTGGGAAGCTAGTGGTACCTGACTATTCCCAGGGATCTGACCAGATTCAGGGGGTCAGTGTAATATACTGGTTGTAGTCCATTACCTGCCTCCACATCCGTAGTTGGGAAATATGTTGATCTTGGGTAGGGAGTGTACTGTAACCTTCTGAGTTCCAAGATCTGCCCCTTGGATGGTGAACTGGGCTTGGGAATGGTCTGTCGAGATATGGGAGGAACTGGCTTCTAATCCTCTGATCCTTGAGCTTGGTTAATCTGGTCTTCTGGCTCTAATGACTGTCTAGTATTTGCTGCAGCCCATGGGCAGTTCTTATACACGTGGCCTCTCTTCACAGAGGTTACAGTGAGAAGTTGGTACATTGTGAATTAGTATGTCTCACTTCACTGCAAAGCTACAGTGCAGTTTATCGCAAACACTCGATAGGTGTGTGCATGAGCCACAGCGTAGCAAAACCATGGCTGCCCCAGATAATAGAAGACCCTCGATCCCACCCAGAAAAAACAGTTGGGAATATGGACAATCCTTCCTCCATTTGATGAAGTTTTACCTGAACTTTCCAACCCCAGTCCAGAATTGTTCTTCGCTAGGACCGCTTAGGGAGTACCCAGAACTTGACATTTTTGTTGGAGCCAATGGTAAATGTCTCCTACAGGAACACTCTCATTTGAACATAACTGTCGCTGTTTTGGTCAGCGACTTAGTCAATGGAATGGCCAAAATGGTATCCACTGTGAAGTTTTCAGTTGGTTATACCTGACTCAAACGGTCTCCAGAAGAGTAGCTAATCGAAAACTGATATCAAAGATATCCTCTCCAGAAATGTGTATGAATGCGAATACATCTGGATAAAATCGCAGGGACTCCTTAATTAGTGTCTTCCTACATACTGACAATCTGGATGAAACTCTAATCTGCTTTTATACTTAAGGCGAACTGCATGTTTCCTGGGGAGAGGATCTGCCATGTTGGTTTTGAAGAGGTCAGAAAGCAGTGGTCTTTGGAGTGGCACCTGAGGGTCAACTGGTACTGAGGTAGCAATATCTGGTGGGTCCCCTGAAGCAGACCCCTCAGGCTGTACAGACTACATGGCTGATACCTCTTGCCTAGGAGGGCCTAGATCAGACCTCAATTCTGTTGTGGGGCAGGTGTTGTACCTGTGGCTGGACCTCCTGAAGCCTTGGAAACAGTAACTGCATGTGCTAACTTGCGGTATTCGCAGAGACCTCCTCCTCGATAGTCTTATGGGTGTCAGATCTGTGAGGTACATTCAGATCCATCAAAGGAGGTCGCCATTCTGGAGAAGTGGAGGATTGAGAGAACACTGTGGCATCCCATGTGGTGTCTGGTACCCAATGCCCTTTTCATCATGAATCTAACCAGCACCTTGTAGGGCAGAATCCGTCCAAGGTAGTTCCTCTACAGCTGGAGAAGCAAGAGTAAACGCTTGTTTAAGGCGCATGGTAATAGATAAGGGAGAGAAAATTAAAAGGAATGTGTTCAGGAGGGTACCATGAGCTTCTGTACCCAGGATATTCAATTGTGCAGCACAACATTTTCTCTCTTTTTCTTAGAATCCTCCATTTTACGTTTTATACCTGTATCTTCTACTTGCATAGGAACATAAGCTCTTCCCCTTGCTGTCGCTTCTCATCAAACCCAGTATGGTCCTGGCCTATTAAGTAGGGTAGGCTAGTTTCTAACCTCTTTGCTATTACTGCTGTAAAGATTGTATAGACACAGTTGAGTACAGAGATGGGTCTACATGACTCACACATCTCCTTCAACTTTCCTTGGTTCAGGATATCGGAGACTGTTGCATACTTCCATGAGGGGATATCCCTCCTTCTTGTATAGCATGTAGAGTTTTAACAAGTACTGGGGCTATTTTTTCTCTGTGTTTTTGTACAATTCAGGATATAGTCATCTGGGCAGAAACATTTATCATTTTTCAGCTCCTGATTTTTTCAGTGCTCTCCATCAACATTATCAGTGTTCAACTGCTCTAAAAGATGCGTAAGTTGACCTTTTGTAGAAATTCCTAGCATTGCCCCTTTCTTCAGCATTGGTACAGGAGTATACAATTTGTGTAATACTTTCTAAATGCCTGTAGGATTTCCCTTGGGGCAGTCACTCTAATGGTAGGAGAGTGTACAACAGAGTGCCACAGGGCTCAGTACTGGGACTAGTCCACTTCAATGTCCTTATAAGTTACTCTGCATATGAATTGGAAGGGAAGATATACTTTTTGCAGATGATATCAAACTCTTTAATAGGGTGGACAGTAAGGAAGGAGTGAAAAGAATGCATAGGATCTTGAGAAACTCAAGGAGTGATCAAAAGCATGGCAGTTGGGTTTGAATGCAAGCAGTATAAAATCATGCACCTAGGGCATAGTAACCCAAGAACTGAGTATATGATGGGGAAAGTAGTCAGTCACTAACCAGGAATGGGATCTTGGGGTTATCGATTTGATGACCTCAAAGTGGCAGGCAGTGTAACAAAACAGTGGGAAGCTGGTATGTATAGGGAGAGGTATCTCCAGCTGAGGAGTGAGGTGGCGATGCCACTGTATCACTCACTGGTAAGACCCCACTGCAGTACCATGTCCAGTTCTGGAGGCTGCACCTTAGAAAAGACATAGACAGGGTGGAGGCAGTCCAGAGGAGAGCACCTAAAATTGTGCTGGAGTTGCACAAAGCCCTATGATGAAAGGCTGAGGGATCTCAAAATGTACACCCTGGAAGACAGAAGTGAGAAATGTGACATGATAGACAAGTACAAGTACCTCATAGGGGTGAACAGGCTGCAGGTAGGAGTCACCTTCAAATTGGAACAAGGACCAGGGGCATGCAATGACAGACTCAGGAGAGATGTCAGGAAATATTTCTTAACTGAAAGTGGGTAAGTGTCTGAGCAGGGCTGGCCAATGGCATGGAGGGCTAAGGCCTTGAGTGCCTTACCTCCTGCCATGCTGGTGACCCATGTTAGGGAATGAACATGGGTTGCGGAGTTGGCAGAAGTGGGAAAGGATGGAGCATCCCTGGGACTGCTTTCTCTCCTGAGGAGGGTGACTAACCATCTTGGCCCATGACTACCACTGGGTGGAGGCACGGTGGTAGTATAGGCTCAAGCAACATGAATGGATGGGCCAGTGACTGTGTAGGACGTGGGTGCCTTCATTCACACATCCTGATGCTGTGGCAGGAGGGATAAGAAAAAACAGAAAAAATGGAGGACATGCTATGGGTAGCCCTGCCAGTTGCTCCACAGCCCGCTCTACCACTCTGGTCCTGGACAAATCTGGATGTGTAACCGAGAAGGCCTCCCCCAGCCCTGCCATGGGGGGTCCGAGGGATGAGACCCCTGACTGGAGGAGGTAGGAGATGGCCGCTGTTCATGGGGACAGGGCTGAGAAGCCACCCAGTCTGCCATGGAGGTTAAAATCTTTATGGCAAAAAGTGTCTGGAACAGACTGCCATTGGAAGTGGTGGAGGATAATATAATGGGGTTCTTCAAGCATGCACTGGGTAAGCATACTGGTGTGTTACAAATGTGGAGGGAGGTATTTGGTCAATTGAGAACATATAGGATCTGTGGATGCAGATTTAGCAGTTCACCTCTAGGCATAATGTGTGGCAACGGGTTATTTTGGCTAAAAAATTATGTTTCTATGACATACAAGAGCGCCAGATACATACATACTGTACATACAATGGTAATAACACAATACATAAACATAATGGAACACATGCATATTTACAACTGTCTGACTTCAGGGTATATAAGAAGACTGAAACTGGAATCCATTCCCAACACTTACAGGACTGAAGTTCAGTCTCCTGACATATGCACGTGCCCGACAGCTTTACTGTCCCGACACACACACACGCCTAACACACAGGAAGCTGATGACAACAGGGTAAGGTAGTGGATGATGAACCGCTACCCTGACCCCTTGTCAGGCATCACAAGGAACCGGGGATGCATAAGTTGGCTGAGCTGCTCCTGTGGTGTGGAGGGCTAAGCCACTAGTACCTTGGCCAGCACAGCCTTGTAGACTTGGGTCCTGTTCCTGGTAGCAGCTAATTTTTGCTCCCTGCTATTTCACCACCCGTAACTGTTGTTTTTTACTCTGGGGTCTGCTCCCCTTGGAGTTGGTTCTTTTAGTTATGAGGGGTTGGGAGGGTGGAGCCCCCATGTGGGGTGCAGGGCAAAGCCCTCCGCACTAAATGCAAGTCCCTGTGAGATGCCGCGACTGGGTCTGGGGTGCCTTGTGGGATACTGAATTCAGTCTCCCGAACTCAGTCTTGTAGAGTTTGGGATACTGAGTTTCGGATTCCATAGGTATTCCACTTCAAGTGCCACAACAAAAACACATGAGACATATATAAGCTGACTGGTTGACACAGCAAAATGCTCATATACACACAGACACACATGCACACATACACACCAACATACCATTGCAAATTTCCACAAACACACACACACACACACTCAAGAAACAACAATATGCAAAGTGCCTCACTGTGGTTCACCTGCAGGATTCAAATCTTGTCCTAGCTGAAAGATGAAAGTATCAAACACCAGTGATTTTTTGTTATTGGTGAGAATGTCAGTGAAGCTGCATCATACATTCATCACTGAATCATACCGCAAACACGTCAGCACATGACAACACACACACACGTAGTCATGCAAACACTCAAGCATATCAGAACAGCAAAAACATAAAGACCCACTCACAGTACTGCAAGATAAAAATACATATAGACATGCATATATATATATATATATATATATATATATATATCACATAGACACACATACTGTATACATACTCTACATACATATGTAACCCCTTCAGGAGGAGTTTATCTTAACTGCCATATTGCCACCCTTCTGATGCTTCCGACTGCTGTTTGAGTCTGTGCAGCAGCGCATCTCTCTCTAGATTGGAGTGTGTGTGGAGTGGACAGAGAGACAGGCTGCAGGAAATCTTTGGTGCCTCCTGCCCCTTTGCTTAGAATCTGTGGCCATATATTGTCAGCCTAGTCCCTGATCCTAGCAGAGGGACAGTGAAACAACAGGATGCAATTTTTTCTTTGGCATCGTTATGCCAGAAGAAAGCTGCCATGATCTCAAGTGGGAGGCGCATGGGCAGGGCTCATCCCCTGTGCTCCCAGCTCCACTGATTCCTGCCAGCTGCCTAGTACAAACCCTATCACACTCATGACTGCCACAGGCAAACCGGATGACAGCCCATAGAGGCAGCAACAATCAGGATCAGCATACAATCAGGGGCAATAGACTAAATTAAAGGGGAACTTTGGGAGCACAAGACTTCCTGACAGACCATGGAGGTAGCCACCTTGTGCTTCTTGACTCCACCAGTCAGCCAATTAGAGGGCTGAGATCCCGGCAAGCAGCCAAGGAAACTGTTGGAGGATGATGCAATCAGGGTCCCTCCTAAATGGACTGATGGGCCAGTTAGGCGGCAGAACAGGGCAGAAGGACGAGGAACAGCCCTGTCTCTTCAATGGAACACTGAACTGAAGGACAGAAGTCTCTGAGCTCTTGAGGACATTGTGACAATCTGAGAGAGGCACTGAAGTGCTCAGACCTGCTGCTGGTGAGACTAAGCTAGCGGCGTAGCCAGGCCAACAATCCTGTGAGCCCTCACCAGGGTTCATTCGCAAACTCACTATGAGCATTTTCCAGGGCTTGCGCTGTTTGGCAATTGTGCCAGAAAAAGCACCTGTTCAGCAAAAGCTGTGAAATTCTACCACGGGCACCTGATGAAAGAACCCACTGAGAGTCAGTGCCTCAAGGGAGTTGCTGCAGACCAAGGCAGCTGAAGTTTACCAAGTGGAGACAGAGCCCTGACTCTACCCATGTTGCTTCATAGCCAAGTTTGCAGCCTGCTACCCCTTACCTAGTGGGGTGGATTGAGGAACAGGGTGCCAGGGGCATGGGCCCTAAGTAGGTGGGTACTCTTGATTTGGAGGGAGTTGGACAATGGCAGTCACTCCTGGGTTTCTTGAGAAGCTGCTGCATAGCTCTCTAGTAAACTCTCCTCTATCCCTTCAACCAATTGTTAAAAGCCCTGGTATGGTGTGGAGTATCCTCTTCTCTCTCTGGCTGTGTACAGGTAGCACCTCGGCAAAATTACAGTGCATGCCACCAGCTTGAGGCCCCTCCCCAGATCCCTGACATTTCCTGCACTACTCCTACCCTGTCCCTTTCCAGGTCATTTGTCCCCACGTGGACCATAACATCTAGCTCCCTCCCAGCTGCTGCTGCTCTAAGGTATCTACTGGATCCTCTCCATCCATCCAAGTTGGAGCACCTCTCAGGCACTTCAGTGCCTTCTTATTCCCCAGCTCCCAAGTCTATCCCTAACAATAGAGTCCCCACAAGCAGCTGCTTCCTCCTTGGCTGTGGGCCTCTTCCTCCCTCCTTGTGGTCTCCCCTTCTGAGGACCCCAAACTTCTCCCTTCCATCTGCTGTGTGTGCCTCCTCCCAGCTGCCGCATCCCGCCAGTATGGTGAAAGAATTCTGCAGTGGTACAGGCTGAGGAGGTGTGCCTTCACAGCCACAACCACCACCCTGAACCCACCAAGGTTCAACTGCTCTGCCTCTTGGCTGGCAGTATAGCCTAGAGGTTAGAGTAATGAGCTGTAAATGAGCTTGGTACATCTGGCAGACCAGACCTGGGTTTGATTCTCACAACCTCCACTTGCATACTGTGTGACTCTGAGCAAGTCACTTAACTGCCCAGTGCTCAAGGTTGCCCCTGAAAACAGGCACTTGTGCCTAGTGGGCCTTACCTGCTTACCAAAGGCTCTGCCTAGGCATCCTCTGGGGAGTGGTGGCAGACTTGGCGGCCCTGGGTGGGGCAGAGGGTTCTCTGCACCATTGCACTTCAGCCCAAAGGCCAGCATCCTCTGCCCTCAACCCAGAGAGGTGAGTACAAATAGGGAAGCACCTCAGTCTCCAGAAACTGTCCTGAAAGACTGCAGCTCCACACCTGTTGTACTGCATCACTCCCATGCTCCTTCCTTCTTTTGCCTTAGTGCCTGTTGACAATTCCTTATAACTTACTGCCTCCTTTCTATGTCATTTGAATGACTACCTCTCCTTTGTTTGAATATTTTTGGTACTTACTCTACCCAAGATGGGGCTACAGATCAAGTAGGATCTGCAGTTATACCACAGGTGGGGAAAGTGGGCCCAGCGGTCCTCATCTGTCAACAAATTCTATGTTTCTATGTAGATAGGGCATCCCTTGTTTTTCCATTTCTAAATCACCTACCTGTGCCTAACTTGCTCTGGGTGTCTACTACTTCTTGCCGCCTTGCATGAATCTTATTTGTTACCCCTACCTAGATAGGGTGTCTCCTCATTTTCCTTTTCAACTGCCTGGAAAACCTCACTGCACCCCCCACCCTACTCTGCTCAATACTTAACCTCCCTACCCAATCCCCAGACAACCACACTACCCCCTAACCTGCCCCCTTTGTGACCACTAGAGTTGCTATTTCCTCCCCTTTTCACCACTACTTTAGCACTCCCAGCCTTCTCGGCAACCCCAGATAACTTCCCCACTAGGCTCCAAGACCCCCCAGTATTCAAACCTGGTACCTGCTGTGCCAAAGTTGGTAGCACTACCACTACTCCACAATGGTAGTCACCCTCACTGAAGGTCAGCCTGCACCCTTATTGTCTACTATAGGAATAAAACTATGGGTACCTGCACTCTATTACTAAGTCTGCTCTCCTTCACCCTCTTGGTACAGACCTCACACCGACCGGATCACCTGTCCTCCACACTAGGCACCTCATCACCAGACTACCCACAGTGACTGGAACCTCCCCACCCTCAGCACACCCATGACCCCCAACACTCCCACCCTGCCAAGATCCCCACTCCTCCCGCGCCCGACCTGGACCCAGATCTCCCTGCCATTCCCACCTTTTGCACTTTATCTATCCCATGCACCCTGATTGTAAAGTCCTCAGCTGGGTGTCGACCAAGGGTCTCCATTGCCACCAGCCACTAACCAGAATAATCACACTGCTATTATTATTATCTGGTAATGTTTACCCACACCCAAGACCTATGGCTTCCAGCCCTTCCAAACCCTGTACCGCAACTGGCCTCCGCTTGCATCCTAAACATTTGCAGTCTCTCAAAGAAATCCACTGCCCTCCAGTGCTGGGTAATTCAACATCAACCTGACATAATTGCACTGGTAGAGACTTGGCTTTTCAAATCCACCTCTGACTCCACTATCACCCTCCCTGGATATACCATCTACAGGAAGATCGAGTGAGCAAAAGCGGTGGTGGTTGCGCTACTTGTATGGGACTCCCTTACAGGTCAGGCACTCCCAACTCCCAAACTTGAATATGGAGCCCAAGCCTCACCTTAAAATCACACTCGACCCCGCCCGAGCCATCTCTTCCTCAAGGTTTCTTACGCACTTCGAGGAATCAAAACCAAGCGGTCCAGTCCCTCATTGACTACCTCACATCTCTCCCTCACAAAGTGGCGCAAGTCATCCTAGGTGATCTCAATATTAATTGGCTTGCCTCCACTGCCTCCAATAGAAGAGACTCCTTTGCTGCCCTGGATATGTCCCAGTTAGTCACCCAGCCCACCAGATTCAACCACTCTACTGGCACCAGCTTTCTCCTAGATGTTGTTATATCTAACGCCCTACAAAATCCTGGATGTCACTGTCCTCCCGACTCTCTTAGTGATCACTTTCCATTCCTCTGTCTCTGGTCATCCTCCACTCTGAAGCCAGTGTCCCAGGCCATCCTATGCCTCCATTTATACTTGCGGCCTCAGAAAATTAAAACAATACCTAGCCCAGCTAGACTGGTCCCCTATCCAGCACGCCCCTGACATTGACTCAGCTCTTGACCACTTCACAAATGCCTTCTGTAAGGCTTGTGACTTTTCGCCCCCTCACAGGATCCGCTCCAAAAATGCAGTGCCCCATGAATCACCCCACCCTCCTCCAGAGACTCAAAAACAGAGATAATCTCTGGCACATTGCTGTAGAATCTGGAAGGGCTTCTGACAGATGGGCCTACAACGCAGAGCATATAATAAGTGCACTTGGGTCTTAGGAGGCCAAGGCAGAAGCACTACCAGACCACCCTCACTGGACTTGGGGTTCAGCCCGGACCTTCTGGGATAATATGAAAGAGCTAAATGGGAAGTCCGCTCCCACACCATCCCAGCTCTCCATCAATGGCACCCCACCACAGATCCGCTCCTTGTAGCTGATTGCCTTAACACTACCTTCTCTGACCTAAGCTCGGTCCTCCCCAGCAGCTTCTTTGACCCAATCCCTGCCTCTCTCCCCTGGTCCTGCATCACCCACCATTCTACCTGCAGACCCTATCCCCTGAGAAACCAGGCCACAATGTTAAAAGCCTTAGGCAGCATTAACCCCAGCAGTGACCCCCGACTCCAGGATCCTCCATATGGTCTTGAACAGTCCTAGTCCCCTGACTGACCTTCTAAACCAGTCTGTATACCTGGGTCAGTTCTCAAGTGCTTGGAAAACTGCTGAAATCACACCCACACATAAGAGTGGGGACCGGTCCACCCCAACAATTACCGGCTGATCTCCATCCTCCCTCCCCCACTCTCAAAGCCCTTGAAAAAGTGGTGTCGATCCAGCTCTCTGAATACCTAACCAAGTACAACATTATGTGTCCAGAGCAGCACAGTTTCCACCAGGACACAGTACAACCATAGCTCTCCTGTAACTCTCCCAGTACCTGCATGCTTCTCTCAACTCTGGCAGCCTTGCAGGAGCAGTGTTCATTGACCTCTCCAAGGCCTTTGACACTGTCTGTCATCCCCTTCTACTTGACTCTTTCCACCAACTTGGCTTCTCTGGCAGTCCCATTTCCTGGTTCTCTAGCTTCCTCTCTGCTAGATCCCAGCATGTCAAGATCCGGCTCCCACTCCAGCACTCTTCCTGTTTGCTCCAGGGTCCCTCAGGGCTCCTTCCTGGGTCCAGTACTTTTAGTCTCTACCTCAACACCCTCCCCAGCTCATGTACCAGTAAAATGCTCCCTATGCCAATGATGCAGTCCTTGTTGCCTTATATCCCAATCCCACCTCCTCCAATTATCCCTCCAGCAAGCTTACAACCAAGCCGAATGGTGGTTCGGCGATGGCAGACTGGTCATTACCTAAAGAAACAAAATCAATGCTCTTCTCCCACCACCAAAATAAAGTTAAAAATATCCTCTTGATTGTCCCCAACACTCTGCACCCGCTAGAACAAGTGACCACATACAAGTACCTAGGCATCACGTTTGATACTGCCCTCCTTCCATGCCCACATTAGTGCCCTGTCAGCCACCATAAACTCTCAGATTGGCATGCTATATCGGCACAGGAACTGCCTGCCTCAGGTTGCCCTCAGGCTGGCAATCACCTCCTCCATCTTGTCCCTTGTGGACTATGGTTTGCCCATCTCGCCCGAGCTGACAACACTGCCCTCTCCAAAATCCAACTCCATCAATAAGGCCTGTAGGCTCCTGACTGGCACCCCAGCCGAATTCACACCTGCCTTCTGTATACTACCACCAATCTGCTCAACTCTCGAGGAGCAACTGCTCTACCAGACCTGCCTTCTCTCGCTTAGAAATCACTGCTAGGATTCTCCACCCTGGGGTCTCCACTTCCTACAGCAGTCATCATCGTCCGTCACCACCCACAGCTCTGTTAAGGCCACCTTCCAGGTGCCCAGAACCAAGACCTCTCTTGCCCAGAGATCCTTCCTCTACTGAACCTCACCTGGTTCAACTCCTCCCTAGCTGCATCTCCAACTTGCCAAAAATGGGCTGCTTCAGAACAGCCCTTGGAACCATATCTTTAATACCCACTGTTGTAGGTGCAACAAACCCCTGTTGTAACCTGTGGTACCCGCCAGCCTTGCCCCTGGCTCAACAACATCCACTGGACAGTCTCTTCCTCTCCCAGACCCACTCCTTCCCTACTAGGTCCAAATAGGGATGTAACCGCAGTCTTCTCAGGACCTACTATATCCATGAGTGTAACTCACAAATTTGTAACATTATGTAACCTAAGTAACATACAAACTACTGTATTATGTAACCTAAGTGTATCTATGTAAATATTCCTTTACTGCACCTGTAATGTTATCCTCTGTTTTAATCTGCACTGTAATAACTGTCTTGATGTCTGCCCTCCCTGCGATGAAGTGCGTTTGTAAATGAGTCTCTGACTCAAAGGTTGTAAACCTGATTTTAATGAATAAATGAACCACTCTCTACCCATAAATACCTTATGCTGGTGTCTACTACTCCTTACCCACTAGATGTTAACACACTACCTGTATCTATCTACCCTGAAGCTGACTGTTTGGTATACCAGAACACAGTAGTGTGCTATTCCTACCTTGGCCTGGTGTTCCTTTGCAGAGTCTTCTACAGACTGCAGAATATCTGCAGATGCTTACAGGTGCTTAAGGCAAAGCCCCACTCCTGTGCTGCAGATGCCCCACTCTTGTGTTACAGATGCCTAAGGCAGGTGCCCCCACTCCTGTGCTGCAGAGACACAAGGCAGAAGCCCCCTCCTGCGCTATTCCACTCATGCTCTGGGACTCGAGCATGGCTTGACATGCTGGGCAATGAAGTCTTTTATAGTGCCCTTCTTAGAAGGCACTAAGCCTCTAGTAGCTTCACCCCCAATCACACACCTGATTCTCAGGACTTTCTTAATCTGTTTATCCCCAAGATTAATCTCCTGAGCTCGTTCCTCATGCTACCTGTTACAGATTTAAAGACATGTCTCAAAGTGCCCCACACACTGACTAAAAATCCTACTAAGTTACGCTGCTACTTTAAGTATGGAGGAAACTGAATAATGTAGTTGATGTCCATTTCAGTGATTGTATTCTATCTATAGCAAAACAAGGATGCATTGTGACAACAATATATGAGCATAACAAGGACCTAAATAGCATCATAGCATTCTAAAGTTGCTCTTACTACCATTATGTCAATGTCAGACACCCATTTACTTTACTAAAGGGCCAGTAAACACAGAAAAATAACACAATGCAAACCAGTATTTAAAAAAAAAAAACAGCTTTTAAAGAAAATATAGACTTGCAGTTTAAATGCTGTTCTCATTTTCAAAACTAACAGAATGTCAGAGAGAGAGAGGGAAACTTTTACCCAGATTCAGGAAGTTGTAAGACCTGTTTCAAGTGGCTAGCCAGCAGAAATGTGCTAGACCTCAAGACACAATGGTTCTGATATCCAGGAGACAGAAACCTGCAAACACCCTCACTGCTGCCTCTGCCGTGAACAGCCTGGCCTGAGACAAGGTCAGGTAAGTCACTGGCACCTTAACACTCCACATCTGGCTTGAAGCAGGCTGCAACAAGATTGTCAGGGCAGTGGGGTATAGCAGAGCATTGCTGACTGTGAGTGAGCAAGTGTGGGACATACATGAAAACAAGAGTACTGGGCTGCCCAGTAGTTCAGTGGGTGAGGCTTTGTTCTCCAACACTGGTAACCTGGGTTCAGGAGCAGACTGGGAACTGGGTTAGATTGGCCTGGAGCTGGGAAGAATTCATAGCTCAGGAGGACAAGGCATCAATTTCTTTTGCTCTAGTGACCCCTGTGGAGATGCTCCTCCACAGGGCACACCACAGCATGTGGGTTGTGCCTGGTGTTGGGGATGTGGGCGAGGGCAAATGAAAAATGGAGCCACAGAACCTAGCCTATGCAGCCACCTAGGCCCAGCAATAGCTGGAAGTGGACACCGGGTGAGGGAGGACAGACCTCCCTTGTTGGCCCCTTCACAGGGGTAATCCATGGGGATTCACCACCAGTATGTCCTGGGTGAGAGATGTGCCAGTTGGGGCTGGGCTGGGGCTGATGCTAGATGGGCTCCAAGGAGAAAAAATGCTCTACGTGGAAGAAAAATACACACGTGTGCAATACAACTTCCTGAGGTGAGTAGAAACATTCTGGGGAGGGGCTGCATTCATACTTCTTCAAGAATCAGAGCCAAACTTATGTTTATTTCTTGATGTACTTTATTTAGCTGTACCCCAACATTTTGCTCTATAACATCAGAGCTTTTCAAGGGATTTTTCTTCATTTTCTGTTAAAAACATATTAACAATCAATATATATCTCCTTAAACCAGACCAATATACATTTGTTGAATGAAAGATGTACTTTATACAAGGTATTAATCACCATTTGTGTTTGGTTTCTATACACTTCATATATTATGTAGCTACTTATTTCAGCTTACTTGCTAAAAATGAAAGCATCAGAAAGTGGTTTTAAATGACTATGTCCTATAACTCTTTAAATATGCACACGTCCACGACCACCAACAGTGTGTTTTCAAGGTAAATTGCTGCTTTAAATAGCTAGTGTACTGCCTAAAACTAATATTAGATTTTGAAAGCAGCCAACCATTACCTTTGTATCTGACTTACTTTTTCTTTTCCTTCGTTTAATTAATGATTGCCTACCTGTTGTTTGTAGGTGTGATGTGTGGAACTGTCTTAGCCTGGCAGCTGACATATCTTGCTCTGCCCTACACCACGTCATCAGCATTGTGACCTCACTGACTGTGACATCACTGCTACTTAGGAACAGCAAGTCAGTGACTGCGAGGTCATTCACCTGTGATGTGTTCACAGTGCTAATGATATAGTGTGGGGCAGTAGAGTTAGATATGTCAGCTGCCTGGTTAAGAGCTGTTCACACATCCAGCACAGTATTATCACATATAAAACATTCTGATGAGCAAGATGAAAAGGAAAACTCTTCAGAAATAAAAAGTTACAACTTACTGCTACTTAAAATGTGTATTATTTTCCTATTTGCCTCTGTTGGCTTGACTAGCTCTTGAAGCTTGCACTCTCATGACTAAGAAGCCTTATTTGTACCTGACTGCATGGTCCGTTTTCTCCCAGTAGAGAAGTTTTAAATCATGTATCCGAGGACTTCATCTTATAAAATATAATTGAACCATTCTGAGAAAATTATTTTTAACTGCTTCAACTGAGGAGCTTTTATGCTTGCATGACCATATCAAATTTAAGTGCCGCTTGTGTCTGGTATTATGCAAAATGCTACATAGCAACTTTAAACAGCTATTTTCTATCTACTCTTTGCAGCAATGGTACTGGCATGACTGCTTTAAATTGAAATGCCTGTTTCCGGTATCTTGCATGAAGTTTAAATAGCGTGCCTGGAGTTCATTGCTATTAAAGTATAAATAGACTGCAAGCTGTAATATCCTTTTCAAAAGGAAGTGTGTCTTCTAGAAACAGTCACGCCACAGTAAATATCTTATTTTAACATTGTCCTTTTATTTATTTATTTATTTGTAATTTGTGGCCAGGAAAGGCACGCTATGCTAATATATTGTAGCTTGTTTTCAGGTGCATTCTGGGGGTAGATTGCATGGACACATTTTATTGGTGGGGAATATTGGCCTTGACACTGGGGAAACTCCCCTATTCTCCTGTAAACCTCTTCTGTCTGAGGGGAGTGCTGTTGGTTAATTTACTGTCCTGCAAGGTGGCCACCTTGAAGGATGAAGAAGGAGGAGCTGATCATACTAGCTCTGTCTTGGTGGAGGTAGAGACTCCAGGGGTGATTGGAAACGAGCTTGACAAGTTAAATGCTTGTACCTGATATTCAGTTTAGCCAAGGGATGGAAATTCTGTCGACTTTAAGTCCAGCATCTGATGTGGTTTGCTTTCAATAATGTTGACAGTATTGTTCCTGTACCAGTTTCAGTAGCTCTTGTTCCTGAGGTTCCAGCAGAAACTCTCTTGATGGCTGGAATTTTGGGTGAAGAGCTTTACTACAAGCAATTACTGGTGGTAGAAGAGGTGAAATTATCACTCCCTGACATGTCAGAGACCTGCCCTGTGCAACTGCCAGCTTACAGGATGACTCCGTCAAATCTCACAGTGTCAGATCAAAAGAATGCTGTGCCTGTCAGAAAGAAGCTGGTGGGAGATTGACTGGGGCTCAAAAGTGGCTGCCCAGCCATGACCCGCCGATGAGTGCTTCAGGGATGTGGTCAGTCAAGTCAGCACTCCAGGCAACTAGTTGGAGTAGTGCTGCAGATGGTGCTTCCTGGTTTCCCAGCCTGGTCCTGATCGCTGCTGAAATAACTACTTTAGCCCTGAAAGTAAGTCAGATGATTGCACAAACAGGTTTTGCTACTGTGACTGCTGCAAGCTCTGTAGGAGAGGACATCTACTGCCCGTGTTGGATCAGACTGTAAATGCGCTATTACTGTCAGGAGAAAGTCAACGGTGTGGTAATGCATATACGAGCTCCAGCAAGCCTGCTATTTCAGCTGCACTGATGCTTACCCTCAAGTGTGGTGCAAGTAGCAGTTCCTTCTATATTGGCTTTACAGAACACTGCCCAACATGTGCTTGATGTGAACTCTGCTGTTGATCAGGCTCAGGCTGATGCAGTTTCTCCTGCTTTGCAACCCCAAATTCTGGAGACAGACAAACTGGTTTCACCAGAGCCGAGGTTCATGCTATAGAAACCTCAGAGCACCAGGCACTTTCATATAGCTGTTCTTCTGGTCCTTCCCTATTTCAAGGAAGAGGGCCCTGATGGGAAATTGGCTAGGACTCAAAAGTAGTTGGCTTGCTGGAGACTTAGTGGCTCCTTGTTAAAGGAGGACAGAATTAGAACCAGAAGAGGGAACTATGGAAGGCTGGATTATCTATTGTTTATACCTATGACTCCATCTTCCAATGGTGGGAAGACTGGGAAGATTCCAAAATAAATTTCAGGCTTTTTTCAGGAAACATCTACTTTCAAAAGTAAAATGCATATTGGAAACATCTGAGCTTGTGTTCACAGTTGCAGAAATTAATTGATGAATCACAATAGTTTCCAGATAATCTTACATGAAAGAAGCTACAATATGATAGGGCTAAATCTCTCTTGAAGGAGGTCCAATTTGGACATAAGGAAAAAACAAACTTTGTTAACTGATGTTTTAAATCTTTCAAAAATAGGATTGGAAATAGTTGTTTTACTTAACTACAAGATGAAACTGGCAAAGTTTCATCCACAGAGGATATGGCAGCCACTGCTGGCTCATACCTTGTCAACATGTTTAGTAAACCACCACAGGTAGGCCTGATTCTTCCTTAGCAGTTCTGCAGATTCCAGCTCTACCAAAAACAGTTCAGAAATCCCTTGTAGCCCCAGTCGGTCTGTGTGATGTACAGCAAGCAATCAAGTCACTGATATTGAATTACTGCCTCAAGGAAGATGGTCCCCAACAGAATTTGATAAATCCTGTATGGTGGAACTAGTCCCAGTTCTGGCTGATCTGCGCAATGACATTTTGACCTTGCTTTGGTTGCCCATTTCTATAATATTGGCCCAGTTGATTTTTATTTAAAGAGAGTACTTCTCATTGTTACAAAATTGGAGGCCTATCAGCCTACTTAATGTAAATTGTAACATCTTATCAAGTTCAAGTTCAAGTTTATTGTTCTTCCAATAATTTAAAAAAATTGAACAATATAATATTGTTACATTAAATTGACAGACAGAGGAGAAAAAATAAAATCACAATTTAAAAAAAGTATTGCACCTTGATAAATCTCTTAAATAAAGGGATAAAATATATAGGTAACAATAAAGGATCTGGAGGGTTTTGCACCGTTACTAGGAATATACCTTTAGCTCACCTGCTCATGGAAACTCTTCCCATCTAGACTATATTTTTACCTCGTTCTCTTCTTAGGAGTTCTTGATTCCAGTATTGTAGCAGGTCCTATCTCTGACCACGCAGCTGTATCCATAACTATCTCCTTCCCATCTCTTATTAAAAGAGGAAATAGGTGGAAAATAAATAACCAGATTTTAAGGAACCTAATGTGGTTAAATATATATCGGATCAAGTGGATGACTTTGTATCAAATAATCTAGATAGTAATGGCCGCCCAGACTTTTCTGGGGGCACTCAAAGCCTATCTAAGGGGATATTAATTGGTGTGGCGGTTGAAAGGAAAAGAAAGGGAAGGTAAAATTAACGAGTTATTGTGTCGTATTAGAGTATTAAGTCCAATATTTCCATTTATGCGAGAGAGGAGGATAAGGAAGAGTTAGTGAGGACTAAAGACGCTTATTTAAAAATTTTGGGAGAGCAGGCAGAATTAGCTTTAATTAAAACAAAATCAATTATATTGATCAAGGAAAAATCCGGGAGACTCTTGGCCAGGAGTATTGCTAAACTTGAGTCTTCTCGGTTGATTGAGGAGTCCAATCAAAAGAGGACGGCTGTGTCAAGACCTCTCCGGATGAAATTGCCCAGATTTTCGTCAATATTTTGAGGTTTTGTATGGTGAAATGAGGAACCCACCCACTGAACTGCAGATTTCTTCCTTTCTGGAGGGCTTGGACCTTCCTGTATTGGATGAATCGGATAGGTTAGGCCTTGTGGCAGACATAACTCAGGAAGAGGTAGAATTGGCTATTAGGAACCTTCCTTTCGATAAGCGCCCGTCCCTGATGGGTTCTCGTCCAACTTTTACAAAAGGTTTTCCTCAAAATTGGCACCCTTGCTCCTTAATTTTTTCCGTTATATCCTCTCAGGGCAAGAGATAGATAGTTTATTTTCGGAAGCTAATAGTTTTAATTCCTAAACCTAATAGACCCCGTGGATCCGCCAGCTATAGGCCTATTTCTCTGTTGAATTATGACTTAAAAATTTTGGCCAAATTGTTAGCAGATCGGATCAATAAAGTCTTACCTAAATTAATAGGTAATGAACAGGTGGGTTTTATGAAGGGTAGGTCCTCCGCTGATCACTTTAGGACACTAGCTCATGTCTTCTCTGTGTCCGAGGAGGTCAAGTCCTCGATGGCTTTGGTCTCCTTGGATGCAGAGAAGGCCTTTGATAGGGTTTACTGGGGTTTTATTTGCAACTATGGGAAAGTTTGGTTTCGGAAGAGTTTTAAATTGGCTTAGGGCCTTATACGCGAACCCATCTGCCAGAGTGGTTTGCAATGGGCTATCTCTAGCTGCTTCGCTTTTGTAGGTACCAGACAAGGATGCCCTTTATCCTCTTTTGTTTAACTTATATTTAGAACGCCTCATAAGGAGTATAGTTCATACTAGTGAGATAGAGGGCATTAGAGTATGGAGGCGCAAGTTAAAGTCACTGCATATGCAGACGACCTTTAGTGTATGTCTCAAAACCCTCCAGGTCCATTCCAAGATTGTTAGAATTAATAGGTAACTTTAGTGGGGTGGCAAATTACAAACTAAATCAGGATAAATCAGTGGTTTACCCTCAATAACAAATTATTCAAACAAGAGATAACAGAATTGGGCTTGGGGTGGAGCTCTGAATCCCTCAAATACTTAGGCCTCTATAGAACCAGAAATATGGCATGCATGCATCAATTGAATTTAAACTCCTGATCCACAACATTGTGTTGGATCTCAAGAGATAGGCTCAACTCCCGTTATCACTGTGGGGAGGATAAATATAGTTAAAATGAATATATTTCGAGGATTATTTATCCTTTGAGTAGATTAGATGTTTTCCTTCCCATGTCCTGGTTCAAAAAGCTCCATACTAGAATAGCAGACTTTGTTTGGGGACACAAAAATCTAGGATGGCCTACAAAAACTTGCTGCACCGATACCAGTGGGTGGGTTAAGACTACCTCATTTTGGCCTTTACTTTTGGTCAGCACAACTGAGTAAATATGGTAAATGGATGTTGTACAAGGATCCTGTTTCAAGGTTGGGTTATGTACCTTATGGGTGGACTTAGAAAGGAATCTGTTTAATAAGTGTGCTATAAATCCTGTAGCTTTATTTTATTCTAAGGTCAAGGAGCTCCCCCTTGCTGAAAAAACTCCAATCAGGGTTACGGTAAAAGTTCATGCCCAACTTTGTGGACACATTAAATATGATCATGTTAAGGATTGTGAACAACCAATATGGGGAAGCCAGCGGTTGTTTGATAGGAGGCAACACTATTAGAGAGGACTGGCTGCCCATGCGGATAACTGTTCCTCAAAGATTTCCTTACAGGGAAGGGGACATAATGCCGCCTGGAAATAATTAATAGTTTCAACTTATCCAACAAAGATATATTCAAGATATACCAACTGACATGTTTTAGTGCAGAGCATACAGTGGGGAGCACTTACTCCCACCTTTTTGTTTCTGACTGAAATAGCCTTTAATAGGAATCCACAGGCAATTTCAAGGATTTATTTAACTTTGTTCCGATGGGCCTACCGGTTAATCTTGCCCTTGCTCTTATTGGGAGGCAGTCTTTCCCAACGTTAATTTAGATTGGACGGGATCTGGCAAGCATGTCACAGGTTTGTAAGGCATGATCAGTTGAGACTTATACAATTTAAAGTATTGCACAATATTTATTATTCTCCCAGAAAATGGCAGATCTGAATTTACTAAAAGATCCTAAATGTTACAGATGTGAGGCAGAAGCAGGGATCTTCTGCATATTTTCTGGAAATGTCCTAAAATTATGCCCTTGTGGCTTGAAATTAAGGATAAGTTGGATCCCCTGCTGGGGTTAGATGACATATTCAGACCCAAGTCTGTTTATTGGAAATGACTGCCTTTCCGGTCAGAGGCGGAAATACTACATGACTTTGATTTCAATTATAGTGAAGAAATTAGTTCTTCACCATTGGAAAGACAAGACACCGATTTCTTATGGAATGGCTCAGAACTCCTGGCATTTTTAAGGGTGGAGAGAACGATTGCTGTATTACATAATCAGTTACCTTTTGATAAGATTTGGGCCCTGTTCTATATTTGTTTTCTATAGATTCGTGAGCCTATCCGGTAAGGAGAAATGATCGTGCCTCGTGGGGTAGGTTAGAGTGGGTAATGGGGATGGGGCAGGGGGTATTAGGGGTTTATAGTTTTGTGAATGTTGGGGGATGGCAGAGGAAAGTTTTGCTATGTTTTCTATTTTGTAACAATAATCGGTTTTTAGACTCGGCAATGTTTTGTTTATGCTGTTGTATCTCTGCCTGAAATAAAGAAAATGTTAATGGAAAAAAAAATAAAGGAAGAAAACAAATAATAATTTAATGTAAAAGTAAAATTGTTTACCTCTGGGCCTTTTCAGATATGCCTTTTAAAAAAAACAATTACTGACATTATGAATTTTCCTATTAAAGTTGCATCTTCAACTGTCCCTGGGTGCATCAAAATAAATATCACATCATATGACATATCTGCATTTTTGTTTAGGATTTTCTCCAAGAATTTAGAACGATATGGTTATATAAAGGACACTGTATTGTAACATGAGTTATCGATTCAATAAAACCTCTTTACAAAGACATTGTCCTTGAGATTAATTGTCTTGTTTTGTTAGAGTATTAAAATAAGTGTATTTTACAGAGAGTTTGTAAAGGGATTTTAACCATGGGGAGAAAAATCCATCATTATACCACAATTCTTTTCTTTTATACAGTTTAGAGGCATTATTTACATTGTTTATTTTCAACCAATATGAGACTAATCTTAAGTTGATAATAGAATTCAGTGGTATTCTACCAAGTTCAGCCCTTACTATTGTTCCAGCCATTGAAGTAGGTACCTGTAAGATGGATTTATAGTAGTAGGAGAGAGGAGATTCTAATTGTGGGTAATAGTTAACTTCCCATATTTCTACACCATATAGGAGGAGTGGGGTAATTTTGCCTCCTGCTTTAATGGTGGGCATTACCAAGGCCACCATATTTAAAATTAAACTTTTGTAAAGCTTTAGCAATATGTTTTGCCTTATTAATTTGTTCTTTAATATACAATATCCAGAAGTTTGTAGACTGTAACAAAATACCTAGATATTTATAAGATGTCACCATTTCGATACATGTGTCATTATAATAGATTCTTGGTTTTGGTAACTGTTTCCCAAAGACCATTACTTTTGTTTTATTCAGATTTATCCCTAATTCCAGTTTTACACATTTGTTCATTAGATGTTTAAATTTAGTTTGTAGTCCTGTAACAGATAAGGAAAAGAGAATTAAATTTTACGATATGCTAAGTTATGAATTTGTTGATTCATTGTTTTGGTGAGTCCCATTGTTCTCTTGAATCATAATCTAATAGAGAATCTATGTAGATATTAAATAGAAGTGGCAAGCAGACATCCCTGTTTAACACCTTTGTCTGTTGGGAAATAATTGGTTATATTTCCTTTCTGATCAAATCTAACAGCTGTGTGAGTATTAGAGTAAAGTAAAGCGATGGGTAAGAGCAAAGATATAGGAGACCCACGAATCTTAAGGGTTTCCCAGAGAGTCTGCCTTATTACTGAATCAAATGCAGCAAAAAATCAACAAATAGTACAAACAGTCTCATTTTCTATATAGTACATATTTCTCTAATAAATGGGACAAAACAAAAACATTATGTGTTGTTGAAAATCTCTGGCAAAGCCAGTTTGAAATTAGAGAGGGACTACTTGTATCTACCCATAGTTGTAATTTGTTTAACAAAATGCTAGGAAAAATTTTGCTTGAATGTCCAGTAAACTTATTGATCGATAATTGGAAGGATTGTAAAATGAGCTTTTTATGTTGCTTGCACACATGTGCAGAAACATAGTGCCATCATCGGGAATTTGGGGTGTGTCACCTCCTCCAATTCAGTCAGTGTGCTGGCAGGCGCGGCCCCTGCAAGCCAATGCATTTTGAAGCTGTCTATGACGCTCCAAAATGCAGTGGTATACAGTTGAAAGGGGGAGCTATGCTTCAGTGAGCACTGATAAGATATCAGCTGCTCACGTGCAGCTCTCCCCCACCCCAGGCGTCGTGCCCAACACGCACTGTGTACGCCGACAGGTTGCCCAATCCCGTCCAGCTGAGCTGCGTCCCCCCTAGTAGAGGTGCCGCTGGGGCCCATCCCAGCATGGCAAGCAGTCCTTGGCCAATGGGGTGCCCAATCCCCGCCGGCTGAATGCCCCCCCGTCCTTTTTTGCCACGCTGGGAGCCCACCCCAGCATGGAAAACGCCCCACAACGCTTCTTTTTTTAACACCCGTAAACAAAACGGTCCCACGGTGCGCCTCCCAACCCTCCCACAACCCGCACCCACCCACTCGCACTCCAGCATCTCCACCCCCCTCACCCCATACTTACCTCTGGACTCCGAGCGATGATCTTGTGGACCGGGAACACATCTGCACTCTTCAAAGCCGACCCTTGAACTGAGGAAATGCCGGTAAGCTGTATAATGGGCTGCATAGGGGTTTCAACTTTGTTGCATATCTCAGGCATTTCTGGGAATTTTACCAAATTTTCAACATGGAGTTTTGGGACCCCTTCTCATGAATGATGTCACTGTCATGGCGTTATTCGGGTCGAAGGGTGATTTCGCGCAGTGACTGTGAAATCACCCTTTGAGCTTGAATAATGCCATGACAGTGACATCATTCATGAGAAGGGACCCAAAACCTCATGTTGGAAAATTTGCGCCAAAATTCTAAAATGACTGTTTATTTAGCTGCATTGCGAGTTCCTACGAGGCTCTAAGTTCACGAAATTTTAATATTTTCACTCCAGATTTCTAACATTGCCATTTTACCACACCTTCTTAAGAGCAGTACAGCTGTCATTTTCACATCTCAACTAAAATGTGTTTCCTACCATGTAGCGAGAATGGCACAGTCAGTGTGCTAAATCAATGTACGGGACAAATTAAGAAAATCACAGTGATACTGTTCATGAGCAGAGGTCTTAAAATGACTATGTTGAAAATTTGGTGAAAAATTCTTCAGATGTTCTGCAATATTACTAATGAAGACATTGAACAGAACTGGCCCCAGGACCCGATCCCTGCAGCACCCCACTGGTCACCCCTCTCCCTAGACTGCATACCATTTACCACCACTCTCTGCCTCCTATCTGTTAGCCAGTTTCTAACCCAGTTTACCACCCTTTCCCCATGTCCACCCTACCCAGCTAGTTTATCAGCCTCCTATATGGGATGGTGTCAAAGGCTTTGCTGAAATCAAGGTAGCGTTGTCCACTGCCCCACCCTGATTCACTTCCTTTGTCACCCAGTCAAATAAATCAACCATATTTATCTGACATGATGTCCCCACTGTGAATCCATGTTGCCTATGGTCATGGGTTCCGATGGCATCTAGATGCCCCACTATCCTTTCTTTAAGCAATGTCTCCATGATCTTCCCCACTACTGAGGTGAGAGGCTGAATGGCCTATTGTTCCCTGCCTCCTCCCTGCTGCGGACTTGTGTAGAGGGACCATGTGCCCCTCCAATTCACTCATGTTGAATGACTCAGTGAACATAGCTGCCAGAGGTACTGCTATCTCCCTTCACAGTTCTGTTAATATCCTTGGGCGTATGCCATCTGGTTCCATCGCTTTGTCTACCTTCAATTTAGTGAGCTCCTGCAGAACTCTTTGCCTTTGAATGGACTATTGTCCACCTCTTCACCCCTTGGCAACTGCTGTACTGCTGTGGCCCTTGCCCCTCCACTCTTCTGTGAATACTGAGCGGAAAGACACAGTGGATGTCTTGGGAGGAAGGCATGAAACTGTCACTTCAAATACCTAAACAACACATACAAGCAAGCAACATTCGGCATTGACAAATGCCTGTTTATGAATTGGAACGATTATATGTTTCTGCCAAGAAGTAGGAATACAGTGCTCTTTTAAACAAATATTGAACAAATTCACTAGAAAAGGGATCCAAAAGTTAAAGTTTGCTTTGTAAATCTCACCTGGGATTTTATCTGGGCCTGTAACTTTATTATTAGAAAGTTTTGCAATAGCCAAATGGATATCAACTGTTGTAAAAACAAGGAAGTATATAGGGATGAATATACCAATGTAATGTAATCCTTTCATCATAATGATAATATTATTATTTAATAGTGCTGAGAAATAATTAACACAGGCATCTTTGGGAATTTATTTGTTTATTTAGTTTTAGTTGACCGGTAAGTGCCTAGACAAATCCTGCCTATTTTCAGGCATGACCCGGGGAGGGGATACAGATGAATGCCAACTGACCTTGAACCAGATTAAGCTGTTGGTGGTATTTTTAGTGAATGAGGAAATTTGGCCAGGACACTGGGGAAATTCCCCTACTCTTTCGATAAGTGCCATGGGATCTTTAACATCCACCTGAACTACCACCAATCCAGGCAGAATATAAGAGGTTAATGTACTTTGATATGATTTAACTCCCATTGCCACCATGCTCCAGAAAGTCTTATTGTCATTTGATAGTATGGTTTGATGCATAATATCCCACCGTTTTAGGGTAAATTCAAATTTCTTAAGCTTTCAAATCTTATCTAAAATTTGGGACAGAGGACATGAACAAGCAGGCATGTATCATTTCACCACACTAGACCTGTTCAGTTTCTGGATGTTCAAGGCATAATAACCTTATCAACTTTAGTAAAGTCTAGGAGGCAGTATAGCACTATGGTTTAGGGCACTGAGCTGCAAACTTGAAGATCTGGGTTTGAATCCCACAGCTCCCACTTGCATACTGTGTGACCCTGAGCAAGTCACTTAACTTCTTTGTGCTCCCAGGTTGTACTTGGAAACAAGTTTCAGATTAGTGTGCCTTTCCTGGTTAAACAATTTACATTTTGAATGAAGAAACACTGGATTTTTGGATGACTATGTTTTATCCTTAGACCAGGAAAAGGCATTCAATAGGGTTTCCATATTTTTCTATTCAAGAACTATCTGTTAATGAACCTGTAAATAAACTGCTTCCCAGCCAGCACAGTCTATGAATTCTAGAGCACAGTTCCACTATCAAACAACCTGTAGCTGTATCCTCAAGCCCAGTACCAGATATGGTTCCTATGAATGAAGATCCTCAGCCTTCCACAAGTAGTGCAAACTCTAGCATCAGTGGGAAACCCTAAGTCACAGGGGTAATACTACTTGGACTGAAAGACAGAGGTTGTATGCATCCCTTTTCATGCCCAGTACTGTCAGCCAAAAGGCACGATGCGGGCCATCTCTATTGCAAAGGGGCTTACGTGAGGCTTTTAGACAGAGTCTGCATTCACGACATTGCTAAAAGACTCCATGAAGATTTTGCTAGCAGGATCTATGCATTAATACATGTGGCAGGAGAATCTACATTTGACATAAGTTTAAAACTTCTGGACTTCTGGAGCATTTCTGATTGAAATTTCATTCCCTCAAGCCAACCCCTCATTGGTCCCCCTTTCTAGCGATACTGTTGAAAAAAGCAGCGCATGAAGCAGTTACGATTTTTTCTGCAATGTGGGGTGGAGGTCAATATAACAGACATATACTGACTGGAGCAAAATGCAGTTTAGGAGAGTCGGAGGCCATTACAGACTCCAAAAACATGGACTGGGGCTGGAAAGTAAGGGTGAACCTGAAGCAGTCTCAAGCTAAGGATTCAACACCTACACAACAGTTTTTCTGAGCCAAGACCAAGGAGTCCTATTTTATGCAGGTCAGCCAAAGGCCTGCTACGGTGCGGTTCTCAAGAACACCTAAGTGGGGCCTGTGATAGTAAAGTTGTAGCCATTGTGCTGAAGTAGGTCATGTAAGCTTACATTGTGTCAATGAAATGAAGTGTAACCTTGTAAAGAACTAAGACACTCATACTGAATCTGTCCATGGGCTGCACACAATCAGCCCCAGATCAAAGAAGACCAACTAGAACAGAATTTATGTTGTGTCTTTGGCTCAGAAATCACAAAGGATGCAGAAACAAACTGATGTGGGGAGAGTTTTAAAAGAAATCTGTCTGTGGAAGAGGCTGCCCCAAACAAAACCCACAGGATTCAAATCAGGCTCAGGAGAAAAGGAAACCTCAATAGCTCCCCTGAAGGTTAAACAAGCGTGACCTCTGACAATTCCAAAGCCCTCCAGAAAGATTTAATTAAAGAACGCAAGTCCATAGCAAAAGAGGTTCACCTGAAGTATCAAACATGGATGTAATGCCCCCACCCCTGACACCAACAGATTAAGAATGGTGACCCAAAGAAGTCACAGTTGTAGCCAACCAAAATCTATGGCACTGAAAACTGATTTAGTCACCTCTCTAACAAATGTAAGGTGCTGCCAACTCAAAAGCAATGAGGTGAAACTGAGGGGATTTAGATGTTTCCTCTGCCTTCCTCCCAGCGGATTCTTTCTCAGTGACAGAAGAGGCAGCTACTGATCCCTTGAGCAAAATGAAAAGAAAAGAGCAAAGCCAAAAGAGGCAGGTCAATGAAAAGAAATAAGCACTCATAAAGGGTTGTACTGTATTGTTAACTTTTAGTGTCTTGGTGTAGCTGCATGATGTAACCTTTGTGACAGCTAATGTTAATAACATAAAGAATTATAATTACTGTGACCCCTTTATCACACTGTTAACAGGTGTGTTTCAAACGCTATGATAACCGGAAAACCGATTATTACGGTATTTTGCTTTAACTAACCTTACAGTTCCAGGGAGTTTGGTGTCACTCACATCTAGCCCGTCCCTTATTGGCTCTCAGTCTACATGTGGGTAGGCCGATTATCCCAACAACATGACGGTTCAGTTTCAGCACTACCAAAGACCCACACTGATTGTTCATCTCCACACTAGTAAAGTACTAAATGTTGTCATTTTCTATGTGGTTGAGCTTGCCTTCACAATAAAAATATATCTGGTTGATCCTGCTATACTCACGTTTCTATTGGGGCTTGGCAGTCAGTCAGTCAGTCAGATCAGGAACTGACCCGGCGCTACTGACAGCTCTTGTGGTGCCACAGAAAGATGGACCATCGATTTTAAAAAATAAAGTCTAGGCAGATGTGTGTTCATGGTGTTTTTTACATGCTCGAGGTTTATGGCTCATCACCACCTTGGGTGAGTAAAAAGCATCATAACACACACCAACCTAGCCATTATTCCCTATATAAAACAAAGGATAACTACCTTTTCTTTTTCAGCTGTCAAGGTGGGAATCGTATCATATTTTCCCAGGCTACTAGGATGCAAACCCTAGCTGAGGTCTCACTGGCCAAGAAAGCTTTGTGCGCTGGGCCTCCTTCTGGTCCATAGGTATGGAAACATATACCAGGGTAAGTATTCTGTTTAACACCCTAGGGGTAGAAATAATTATCAGATCTGTCCCAGCCTATGCCCTGCTCTGGACATTAAACTACAAGTTCAAGTGTATAGACTGATAAATATTTATACACCACAATCTAAGGTGGCTGGACGATTTGCTTAAATTATCTCAGCCCTGTTCATTTTCCACAAAACCAGTTTCCTAGGTGGTGAGTTTAATTGTGGTCTGACTGCCTTAGGCCATAATGCACAAACAAAGACAGAAAACATATTTTGTGATATTAACTTTGATGTAACTTGGTCCACACTGCAGGGTCATCAGATGCCTATCTGAAAGTTAGCAGCAAAGGGACCCCACCTTTTTTCAAAATTAACTTATCTACTAGATTATATATTTACCTCAACATATCTTACTTTCCACTCAGTGGATACCAAATTATTGTAATTCTCAACCATAGACTGGTTTCAGATCTCAGTAAGTATTTCCACTGATCATTCACAAGGGCCTGAGATATAAAAGCTGGATAGAGAACTATTGGCCAACCCAGAGTATAACCATTCATAGAAGGATAAATAGTGGCTTGGAAGTCTGTCTTTGTACTCTGTAAAGACCCCCTAAATTGAAGAGAAGACACAAAACTGGATTTTTCCCCAAAACAAGCTATGCCACAATGTAAATATCTGAATATTTTTTTTATAGAAATATATTTATTTGACTGGGTGACCAGGAGCTAGAGCAGGATGGGACAATAGATGTGGTCTACTTAGATTTTAGTAAAGCATTCCCAATACCATATCACATAGAAGACTCAGAAGGAAAGTGGGCAGCTTAGGGTGGGTCCTATGGTGGTAAACCGATAAGAAATTAGTTAATGGCTAGGTGACAGAGGATGGTGGTAAATGAAGTTCACTCCAGGGAAGGAAGGTTACCAGCGGAGTTCTTCAGGGCTCAGTACTGGGACCAGTCCTCTTTAATGTCTTTGTAAGTGACACTGAAGATGAGCTGGAAGGAAGATCTTGCCCTTCGTAGATGGCACCAAAACCTGCAGTAGGGTAGACACTCCAAAAGGGTGGAAATTATTTGCTGAGGCCTGAGAATATTTAGGAGTGAACAAGGGCATGGTAACTGTGTTTCAAGTGAAAAAGTGCAAAATTATGCACCTAGGGCACAGAAACCCAGCGACAGAGTACAAAATGGGAGATGAGGTATTAACAGTCACCAAACAGAAAAGGGAAAGGGCAATATTGTTTAACCAGGAGTAGCACACTAAGCCAAACTTGTTTCCAAATGTGACCTGGGAGCACAAGGAAGTTAAGTGACTTGCTCAGGACTGCCACAGTATGCACTTAGGTGGCTGTGGGATTTAAACTCAGGTTTCCAGATCTGCAGCTCGGAGCCTTAACCCACTGCGCTATACTGCCTCAACCTCAAAGGGACCTGGGAGTAATCATAACTGTTGACCTCAAGATGGTGAGGAGTGCGCAGCAAGGCAGTGGGTAAGGCCAGCAGGATGCTGGGGTGCATAGAGAGGTATCACCAGCAGAAGGAGGGAGGTGGTGCTGCCACTCTATAGATCACTGGTGAGACCCACCTGGAATACTGTGCCTAGTTCTGGAGATCACATCTCAGGAAGGACATGGAGTGGAGGCCGTCCAGAGGAGAGCAACTAAATTGGTGCAGGGCTGCATCCAGACCATCACGAGGAGAGACTTAAGGACCTCAGTATGCACACCTGGAAGAGAAGAGGAGAGGGACATGATAGAGACCTACATGCCTCACAGGGTTGAATAAGGTACAACAGGGAGCATTTTACAGAGACAAAGATGCATAAGAACAAGGGGACATACAATGAAGCTGGAGGAGGGAAATTTAGGAGATGTGAGGAATGCACTTCACTGAAAGAAGTGGTGGATGCCTGAAACAGTCTTCCAGCAGAGATGGAAGGACAAAAGCAGTGGGGGTTTAAACATGTATGGATAGGCCAAGGGATCTTAGGAAGAGGCGGGAGGGAGCTGAGATCAAGTAGGGTCTGTGGTGAAAGTATAGGCAGGGAGCCAATTGGGCAGACTGGGTGGGGTAAGCGGGTTTTAACTGGCTAACAAATTCTATGTTTCTAAATATTACTCTGTCTCTCTCTCTCTCTCTGTCTCTTTCTCTCACAGCTGAAGCAGGTAATGATAATAGCCAACAAATTTGTACTATTAAAATCTATATTACAGTTCCATCTACAGAGAGCCAGTGGTGCAAGTGGTAGACGAGAAGTACAGGAACTCACGCACTGGCAATTATGAAAATGCAGAATGAAGAGCTTCAGTCTGAAGTATAGCGGTGTCAAAACACAACTATCTAATTTGACACTAGTAGATTCAGTTAGAGATATTGAAGTATTTCTAGGAAAATAGCATTGTTGTACAAGTCCAATGTTGTTATGGAAACCTGATTGCAGATCACAGGTCCAGAAACTGTCACTATGTTGCTGGTTTAAGAATTTCAGTTTCAGTGTCAGTGTATTGAGGTACAGGAACTGAGTTCCTGCTGCAAAAAGGTACAGGAACTGAGTTCCTGTGCGTTCCTGTTCACTTTCATCACTGCAGAGAGCACACACCCTGCAGCAAGAACGGAAATGTGGAACACAAGGAGTTCACTACAACTCATGCCCCTTACAAAAGCTGTAAAGCAACGTATTGAAAAAAAAGTTTGTGTGGTGTGTATAATGAACAAGGTATGCTGGTAACTAACACAGATCAGATATTACCAGTAATAAAAAGTTACAGCTCAGTTATTTGGTCCTAGTTTTGCTTCTGTTTCTGGAAGAGAGCACTTTTTTTTTTTATTATTTTATCTCTCCTTGCCTGCCATGTCCGACCCTTCAGGGAGACAAATGGACATCCCACTACCTAGAACCCTACACAGACAGACCTCAAGCCCCATGAAGCCACGGGTTTACCTTCGGGCGGATGAGGTGGGGACCCTAATGCCCTGATACTTACATTTCGCCGGTCAGGCTGCTGGGTGGGTTCTGGCACATCAGGCACAGCCTCAGTCCCCATCTTCCCAGCTGTGGCAGGCATTTTTCCACACTTTTCTCCCTTCCTGAACAGTGAGTGGTTCCCTGACATCAAGGCGCAAACACCGACGTCCTGTTGCTCATTGGCCACCCCTCTTTCTCCTGAGTTGAGCTCAGATTTCCTTGAGCCTCTGCTCGGGTCGCAAGTGTCAGGCATCAGCCAAGTCCCTCCCCAGAGATGGCGAGCTGTCACTGGATGCTCAAGCCTGTCTCCCCTGGCTGACCCACTGACAACCCAAGTCCACTCTCGAACCCGGTCACCAGTGTGAAGCGAGGTGTGGCGTCCAGCGCCCAACCCTCAGCGCCACCAGGCCAGTGCACTTTTTTCACAATCTCAGAACCCAACAGCTCCTGAAAATGATCTACAATCTGGCAAAATGGGAGAGTGCCTAAGGAATGCACTAGCAAATGGGCAGGAAGGAGGTGGAGGAACAATCGGAAAATCAAAACTGCCATCACAGAGGCAACAAGCCTTTGTGTAAAGTAAGTAAACAAACAAAATATAGGAAAACACGATGGTTCTCAAAAGAGGTGGCAGGGAAGGTTAGGGAGAAAAAGATAGCATTTTGGAAGTATAAGAATTACTGAAGGAGCAGGACAGAGAACTGTATCAAGCAAAGCGAAGGACGCGGTAAGGCAATCAGAATAAGAAAGCCCAAACTGAGGAAAAGATAGCCAACCCAGTTAAGAAAGGACAAACCATTTATAGGCACATTAGGGAGCAAAAGAAAGATCAAGGAGGGATAGTGAGGCTTAGTAAATGGGAAGGGGTAGGCAGAGGGAGTGAATATTTAAATGAATGCTTTGCTCAGTATTCACAAAAAAAGGAGGGGAGGTTCCTAAACCAAACAATAAAAGCACTCTGGATAGGAGAGTCAATACTAGTCCATTTACAGAAGAAAGGGTCCTGAAAGAACTTCTAAAACTGAAAGTGGACAAGGCAATGGGGCCTGACGGATTCACCCCAGAATTTGAAAGAACTAAGGGAGAACTAGTGATACCACTGACTATTCTTTTAACAGATCATGGGAGGATGGTGGTACCTGAGGACTGGAGGAGGGCACAAAAGCGGAGCAAGGCAGAGGCAGGAACTACAGATCTGTTAGTCTGACCTAGGGGTAGGGGAAATGATGGACTCAATTCTGAAGGAAAGAATTGTTGAGTACCTGGAGGCCAAGAGGCATGGGACCCAAGGTGGCATGGTTTCACATCGGGAAGGTCATGTCAGATGAATCTAATAGATTTCTTTGACTGGGTGACCAAAGTAGTAGACCAGGGAGGCTGTGGATATGGCCTACCTAGACTTTAACAAGGCATTTGACACAGTCCCACACAAATGATTAATAAACAAATTAGCCAGCCTGGGAGTGGGTCCCAGGGTGGTAGCCTGGTAAACATTGGCTGGAAAACAGGATTCAGAGAGTAATAGTAAACAGAGTTCACTCCATAGAAAGGGGGTTTACTGGCAGGTATTGCAGGGTTCAGTACTGGGACTGGTCCTCTTTAATGTCTTTATAGGTGACATTGTGGAGGGGCTGGGAGGAAAGTTATGCCTCTTTGCAGACAACTCAAAGATCTGCAACAGGGTTGATACACAAGGTTGGTGGAAAGGATGAGAAGAGATTTGGCAAGGTTGGAGGAATGGTCAAATGCATGTCAGCTTAGATTCAGTGCAAAGAAGTGCAAAGTAATGCACCTGGAAAATAAAAACCCGGGAAGAGTACACAATGGGGTGGGGGTGGAGGGTACTGATGACAACAAAATGGAAGGACCTGGGGGGTAGCACATCAGATGACCTGAAAGTAGGCGGCAGCAGTATGAGAAGGCAGTAAGGAGGGTTGGGGGATACTGGGATGCAAAGGGAGAGGCATCACCAGTAGAAAACAGGAAGTTATTATCCTCTGTACAGACAGTTGGTGAGACCATCTGAGTACTGCATGCAGTTCTAGAGACCCCATCTCTGCGAGGACACAGGGATGGAGGCGGTCCAGAGGAGGGCAACTAGAATGGTGCAGGGTCTGCACCAGAGGCCATACGAAGAGAGCCTAAAAGAGCTAATATGTATAATCTCGAGGAAAGGAGGGAGAGGATGGACATGATCAAACTTTCAAGTACCTCAAGGGAATTAATACAGTCCAAGAGGGTAGCATCTTTTAGAAAAGAGATGTGCAAGAACAAGGGGCACAATTTGAAGATAGATGGGATGGCCTAGGGCAACGAGAGGAAGTATTTTTCACATAGAGAGTGGTGGATGCATGGACCGGTCTTCCTGAGGAGGTAGTGGGGTCAAAAACAGTAGAGGAATTCAAGAATGCATGGGACAGACATAAAGCAATTCTAGTAGGGGGCAGGAGGAAGTAGTCCATTGGTTAACTAGGATCTGCAACTTATCCAATAGGTAGGGAAATGGCAGACTGGATGGGCCAAGCAGTTCTTATCTGCTGTCAAACTATGTTTCTATGTGTCATGGCAGAACTTTCTTCAGCAGAGGCAGCTACAGCCTTCTTGTGTTTAAAATGCATACAGCACTGGAAGGATTGTCTTTCTAGTGAACTGTACACACCTACGCTCAGCACTGATGGAACTAGTACAGGTATTCAATTTTATGTTCAGTAACAGCACACTAGTACCCAGCATGAGGGAAGGGCTTTTATTTATTTATTTTTACATATGACTGGAATTAAGGGAAGCTGTGCAACTGGAAACCAGTAAGCATACTCAATACTGATTTATAAATCCAATTCAAAATTCTAAAGAGTAGACTTATAAGAGTAGTGGGACATCTGATAGCCCATTGGCCAGCAAGACTGCCTGGTTGTTGACTGGATCTTCTAGATCCAGCCATATAATGCCTGTGCTCCACAGACTGCACTGGCTGCCAGTGTTTTGGCGAATCACCTTCAAGGTCGGTTTGCTGACCTATAAAGCCCTACGATCAGGGACCCACTTACCTGAAAGAGCTCCTGTGCCCCTACTGTCCTTCCTGCCCTCAATCCACTGGCGAGATTGCTAGAGATTCTCAGGGTTCGTTTAAAACTTCAGGGCTAGATCATTTAGTTTTATGGTTCGACCCTGTGGAATTCTCTACCTCGTCAGGTGCGAAATTGCCGACTGTCCTAAGCTTTAAAGGAGCTTGAAGACACACCTTTAGTATAGCTTTTAATGATTTATGTTAGCTTTAAACTTGGTTTATTTATTGTTTTATGAAATTGAACAGGCGCTTTGGTTTTGAGAAAAGTGCCTTTAAAAATTAAGAAGGAAATGAAATGAAAATGAAATCATAGGCTTTCTCAGTCACAGGTAGACAAATTCAGGATCATCTTATTTTACTAAGAGGAATGGTTGAAAGAAATAATTCAGGAAGAATGAAATGTGTTTTGCTTTCACTAGACCACTGTAAGACTTTTGATTTTGTTTCATGAATATTTGGGGTTTATGTTACAAAGATATATAATACCCGACAGCTTCATTTCTTGGCTATAGTTATATGATGCAGTCTGTGTGGTACCTCTAGTAAATGGTAGGTGTGGTGTGGCATGTAAAGTTTATAAGGAATCAGACGCGGATGTTCCTTGAGCCCAGTTCTCTGTGCCTTTGCCTGGCCCCACTAATAAGAATTATCAACCAAGACCCTTTAATACACCCACTGTACAATGAGGAGGGCACGGTAGGCTGCAAAGCAATTGCATGTGCAGATGACATGGGCCTTCTAGTAAGCAACACAGCCTCTGCAGACTGAGCCTTAAAATAGTGACACCATTTTGGACTGTTTTCTGGAGCAGCGTTATATTTAATTTATTTAAGTCTTCATTTACTGGTAAGTGCAGTGATCCAAGGATCGCTTTTCAGGCATGAACCGGCCACAAACAATGGCACAGAACAAACAATTTGAGATATTACACAAGCCAAATAGTAGTAGCAGGTTACAGGCAATATAGATAAATCACGAGGAAACAGTACATGACAGAGTGAGTAATGGTATGGAGACATAATGCATGATGTACAGTTACAAGTTTCAAAACAGAGTAACCAAGAAATTTGGTACCAGCAGTAAATGCTAAATTGGGGCATGGCAAATAAAACCTAGAAGGGTGAACAGTTCACAAGCAGAACAATACCTATGTGGAGGTGAAATGGGGAGAAGCAGGGAGATGAGTGCAGGGAACAACAGAGCCAGTTCAGAGTCACCCACCAAGTGCACTAGGTACTGAGACGAGTGACAGGGTGAGATTCCTAGAAGGGTCTACAGTTGAGGAGGGAGGGAAAGTAGTGAAATTAAGTGCCAGTGGAGTCACAGGTGCACACCAGGTTGCTAGGTAACTAGGTAATAGGGAGGGAGGGAAACAGAGTGAAAGACAAGGCAGGACATCTTGGGAAAAGAGCTGGGGTGAGGGAGGTGGAGGCAAGGGACATAAAGTAGCAATGGTAGGGATGAAGAGGGTGACAGAGCAAGAATCGTAAGGAAAGGTGGAAGGGAAAGACAAGAGGTCCAAAAAATAAAAAAGGGTGGGGCTGAATGAGGAGGGATAGATGTAACTGCACCCCAGAGTGGGAAAGTCACCTTAGGAGCATGAGCAGGTGGATTCCAGAAGTAACCAGGTTCTGAGATTGGATCTGAAGGAGTGGTGCGAGCGCACTGTGTGGATAACTGGATGGAGGCTGTTCCATAGAGATGAATGCGGCAACGGTAGAGCTTTTCTCCCTTAACAGTGGAGACTCTGGGGACTTCAACAGGGAGACAAGTATTACACAGACACCTCGTGGCTTAAGGGAGGCGATACAGGGACAAGATACCATCACGATTGTGCCATCAATGATACTACCAAGGGCATAGTCGAAATGATGTTTGAGCAAGGCCAACCATTTGTATAAGTCACAGTGATGGGTAGAGAAGGGGCCATCAGTGAAAACAGCAGACACTATTATAGACCAAGTTAAGCTGAAGGTTAAGGGTAGCAGACAGTGAGGACAAGTAAATCGGAGGCAATATTCAAGGATGGAGCAGATTTCCATGGTAATGGCAAGCAGGGCAGCTGGGGTAAGATAGGTCTTTACACGATAAGCAGTCCCAAGTTTTTGCCTCTATATTGTGTTTACTACAGTGTTTGTGTGCACAGTAAATGAAAGGGATGGGTCTAGGGTTGTACCCAGGTATTTGAAATTAGAGACTACCTGCAGTGGAAGTCCAGATAGGAGAGCACTGAAAGAGAAGAGTTGGATTTAGCAGCATTAACTAGATAGGGTTTAGATCCAAGGAGTATTGCCTCAGTTTTCTTCTCATTCACCAGAAGCATGTTAGATATGAACCAGTTGTGGGCATGGCTGTAGTTTTGGGACAGCATAGAAATGTTTTGGATGGATTTGTCACTATGATGAGGACCAGGTCATCAGCGTACAGTAGGACAGGGCAATTTAGGCTGTTGGCAAGGAGGAGTTAATGAATAGGAGAAAAGTAGTGGTCCTAGGGATGGAGCCCTGTGGGACACTTGTAGAGACGGGCAGACCTGGGAGGTGGCAGAACCACTAGCCACCGACTAGGAGTGGCAAGTCAGTTAACTGTGGAACCATTGCTGAGTCTCATGAGCAGCCAAACAGGTAGAGTTTGGCAAGGAGAGAGGGTGGTTTACCAGGTCAAAAGCCTTAGTCAAGTCCACAAACACCGCACCAGTGGTGTTACCTGATCCATATTCCTGAAGACATGATTGGTAAATAGGGCAAGGACAGAGGAGGTGCTGTGATTCTTTCTGAACCCATGTTGCTGATAACACAAGAGGTTATACTTATCAATATGGTCAGAGAGTTGACAGTAGACTACCTTTTCCAGAAGTTTGCTAAGGTGGGGAGAATGGAGATTGGCCAGTAGTTGTCAGAGGAGAGGGGTCCCCAACTTTAAAAATTGGGACCACTTTGGCAATCTTCCAGAGTGCAGGCATAGTAGATGAGGCCAAGACAAGGTTAGAAATGAATATCAGAGGTTTTGGAGATGGCAGGGCTATGAGTTTAAGCAAGAAGGGGTAGAGGCCATCAGAGTCAGGGCTCCTGGGAGGGAGGCTCCTAAGAAGCTTGGTGGTGAGCTTTTTGTGATAGCTCTAAAATAGAAAGACAGCGTGAGGGGAAACATAGGAAGGGATGAAAAGGGTGGGTTGCTAGCGCCCACTACTGGACAGGGAGGTTGCTGAGTGGAGGTTTACAAGGTGGGCAGAGGGTCAGTGAACTTTAAGTTAAATGCTTGTGCAATCTCCAGCGGGTCAGTCAGTAGGCCAGAGGGGAATTTTAGGTAGACTATAGAGCTGTGGGAACAAGGAGTAAGGAGGGAGCTAAGGGTGTTCCAAAGCTGTCAAGGGTTAGCAAGGTTTTCAGTGTGTAGTCGCTGGTAGAAATCGCGATGACTGGCTCTTGGCAGACTACTTGCATTTGTTATGCAGGTTCCAAAATTATGCCAGAGGATGGGAGTGGGATCGCTTGTATGCGATCCATGCTGAATCCTTTTCTTCATAAGGGCCAGGAGCTCCTTTATGACCCATCTGGTGCACCCACCTCTCACCCTACTAGTACTAATCGGGAAATGTTTATCTTGAATCATCAGGAGGGCTTCAATGAAGAGGTTCACTGCCACATACACATCCATCAGGGATAGAGGCAGACCAGTTTACTGCATAAACGCCATGAAGTAGGTTGTTGGAGTCAGTGTTCTGGAAGTAATGGAATGACAGGTACTTAGGGGAGGATGCACATTTTGTTCGACCAAAGAATATAAGTAGGGAGTGGTCACTGATGGAGTCGGACAAGGTCCCCGCCTGCAGAACCTTCTCTTCCTTATTTGTGGACACCCAGTCCAGCAGTAAGTGATTCAGGGACGGTGTTTTGCCTAGTGGGGATGGTGACAACTTGCACCAGGCTATGAAGCTTGAGAAAGTTGGCATATTCAAGTTCCTGTGGGCTTAACCAGTTTAGGTCAAAGTCTCCTAGAATAACTGTATCTCCCGAGGACAGAGAGTTCCAAGGCTAGTTAGGTGATTTAATAGATCAGGTGTGTCCCTCTTTTGATGGGTTATAGCAACAGCCAAGGTACATTTTTTGGCAAAGCCCAGAGTTAACTCGGAGGTGAGCCACTTGCTAGGAGATACTGGGTCTGATGACAGCAAAAGGGTGGCTGTTAGGGGTTCTCTGATGTAAAGAGTGATGCCACCACCCTTCTTTCTCCCAGGGTGATTGCAACACAGTAAGGAATAACCCGGTAATTTGTAGGTATTATCAGGGATGTGCGGTTTAAGCCATGTCTCAGTCAGACTCAGGAGATGAGGCTTATAGAGGCTATCCAGACTTCAAGGTCAGGGTGTTTGGAGGGTAGGCGTGTATGTTTAGCTGGGCTATCTTGAGCCCTGGGGAGCAGGCCCACATGATAGGAGAACAGACTATAGGATATTCAAGGGCCAGGGTTTGACTCCACAACCCTGCCAGAAGAAGCAAGGATAGAAATGGGTGGTAAGGGAGGGATATCAGCGAGGGTGACAGTGAAAATGAGTGCAAGAAAAGGCCAATTTGTAGCTTTCCTAGATTGGAGAGAATAGCATTAAGTAGGGGCCAGTTTGAGTTAGTCCCATCTGTGCGGTTGGGGGAATTACATCTGGAGATAAGGAGAGCGAGCAGTGAGTAAGATAGTTCTGCTCAGTGGCTAGAACAGAGGCACAGAAGCTCAAACACTGTAGGGTGCCAAGCAGAGAGCTGCCAGTAGAGGGAGCAGGGTGGGCTTTATAATGTGAGCTACTGTAAGTCAGCAGATAACCACCAGGGACACAAGACAGAGGCCTTCTGCTGGTAGTAAAGTACAATCTGCAAGTGGAAAATCAACACTTAGTCACATGATCCCATAAACAATAAGAGGCTGGCTAGCCAAGGGTAGAAGATGTAGCCCCTAGTGGCTAGAAGTTGTAAACTGCTAATGGAAAAGTCAATACTTAAATTTTTTTTAAAAGAGTGTTGCCAGATACTTGGGTTGGGATGTAGGGAGACCCTCTATGGTGGTAGGAATATGAATCTTGGAGGAACAACTAACCATCTTAGGGATTACATTTTGGGAACTGTGATTTAGCTAAGTTAAATTGGGAGGCAAAATGTATCTTTGGAAAAAGAGAGTGGCTAATTTGAATAGATGGCAGACGGGAAGAAAAAATATCTTTATGATTAAAGCCTTTTATAATCCCATTATTTCTATATATGCCAGTCAGGTATTCCCCTCAGGGCTTTGAGGGCCATACTCCTGAGTGTGTTTTTCTAAGCACTATGGAGGTAGTTAACCCAATCAAAAGAAATATTACATACTTACCAGTCAAACAAGGGGTTTAGCTATAGTATATCGCATATTATTTCCATGGGATGCTCTACTAGTATGACATACAACTCTTGCTAATAGACTAACTAAAACACTGACTCTGGATTGTATATAGTTGTAGCACCTGGTTAAAATATTGGGCAAGAGGGACACTAAAAGTAATAAAGGCATTGACTATGACCCCCCCATCACCTTAGGGAAGCCTTTTGAAAATTAGATTATGGAAAACACATGAAATATATGCCAAGAAAGTCCTTTGCAACTGGATGGTATGATTTCAGTTTCAGGCTGGTGCGGTTTTTGAAAATGCCCTGATGGATTTCATCCCCCTGCTACTAAGTCAATTAACTGATACTAGAATACCACCAAAAATGTGGGCTGTTCAGTGGCTTAGCTGCCATGAAAGGCTAGATGTGAATGCTAACCAAAAGCATAAGACAATGGATGAAAAGATCTGCACTAGGGCCTCTTGCAAGGACCAAACTGAAACTAACGACCAACGCTTTGAAATGCTTGTATATCTTAGGATTTTAAGGACGAAGTTGCAAAAATCTGGCAGAACCTTTGTTTAAAACAGTTAATTATGATATACTAATATATGCAGTTTGGGTGAATGAAGAAAATGGAATAGAATACATTGTCATTTTCGCATGTTCTAAATGACATCTATGGAAGACTAGATATTTCTCTCTGCTACAAAAAACATTTGATCTGTATGAACATTTAGCAAAAATTAATTATGAATTATGTATGCAATAAACCATAATGGGTGTGCATTAAAGGATTAACGATGCAGGCCCCAGGGGCATAGTAAAAAGGCAAGGCCGCGAGGCCAAGTGTCCCTTTGCCGTGGGAAGTGCACCGTTAATCCTTTAATGTACACCCCAGAGCAGCTTACTGCACTTATATAAATGACTTGTTGTAGGTAATGAGGTTTTATTGTCTTCAGCAGGGCATAATTATGGATGAACTGGAGGCACACTTGAAAATGAAGGTTTAGAGGTTCCGACCAACATGGGTTTAGAAGGAATA
This sequence comes from Neoceratodus forsteri, assembly GCA_016271365.2. Taxonomy (NCBI): domain Eukaryota; kingdom Metazoa; phylum Chordata; order Ceratodontiformes; family Ceratodontidae; genus Neoceratodus; species Neoceratodus forsteri. The sequence continues at coordinate 50,991,653 of JADMNL010000024.1, read as the reverse complement.
GATAATGTTTGACAAATCTCCTTCACATCTTTGAATCCATTAGCAGGGCACTGGATTGGAACATTCCAGTGGATGTTCTTTACCTGGACTACTCAAAGACCTTTGATAAGGTACCACACTACGAACTGATCAGTAAACTAAGGAAACAGGTATTTATAAGAATATTATTTGTTGGGTAGCATTGTGGTTGAGTGACAAATGGCAGAGAGTTTCCATTAAGGGAAATTTTTCAGGATGGGGGTGGTGACAGTGGGTGCCACAGGGTTCAGTCCCGGCCAGGTGTTATTTAATATCTTTATTCCCACTTTGCAGTGCTCTAAAGAGGCATGGCTCAGTAAATTTGCAGATGACACCAAGATAGGAGTGATGGTTGACAGTGAAGAAGCAAAAGAAAATTTCCACAATAAGATCAATAAACTGGAAAAATTGGAAAATGAGAATAAATTGATCTTTAACGCAGATAAGTGCAGGGTAATGCACTTTGGGATCAAAATAAAAAGCAAAGTATACATTAAATGGCAAGGAGCTGCTATCAACTCAGAAGAAAAGTGACCTTGGGATATTCATGTCTAAAAGTTAAACTTTTACCTTCACTGTAGGAATGTGGTGAACAAAGGTGATAGAATATTAGGCTGTATTGGAAGAAACATCAAGAGTGGGGACAGGAGAGGATGATACCGTTAGACTCACGTGTGAGACCACATCTGGAATACTGCATGCAGTTTTGGGTGCTACATAGAAAGGAGGATGTGAAGAGGCTGAAGGAGTCCTGAGAAGAGCAGGTAAACTGGTAGCTGTTCTTAAAGATCTGTCTCATAGTGAAAGGTTGAGTAATTTGGGCATGTCAACACTGAAATATAGAAGGATGCAGGGAGAGTTTGAGCATGATATGTAAGGTATTTCCGAATCAGGACCTCCTGAGATGTGTTGGATTGGAGGCTAAAAGGACACATTAGAGACTCTAGGGGCCAGATATTCAAAACTTTCGCCTGGCAAAACCGCTTACGCAGGTTTAGCCTTGGGATTAAGCAGGTCTACTATATTCAAAAGGCCAAATAAGCGCGGGTAAACTGTATTAGCACCGGGCAAAATCATAATGTATGCAAGGGCAAACCGACATGAATACAGGCGCAATGCTATGTTCAGAGACTAGCGCCACGCAAAGTGGTTTCGCCTACGACTTAGTGTGACACTTAGCGTAGTGCACTGGCCATAGGAAAAGCTCGTCTTAATCCTGGGCAATCAGCTTTATGCGACACTTGGCTTTGTCGCGGTGTTTGCGCGACTTTTGCGCGGACTCTGTGAGACCCTACCAAATAAATACGACACACAGACAAAGCTAAACATAGAGGAAACATGCTGCTAACTGATTACATCGCAATGATGCCATCATCTGCCACCAGTCCCAGCCATGCCAGGCAGTAAGTGGTGTTCCTGCAACAGTGGACAGCATGGCAGTGAGGCGATACAGCACACACCTGTGGATCTCTCTCTTCGTGAACACCAACAGATGCCAGCACACACATGCAGCACTGTGGGCATGGAGGATGTTGAGGCGGTATGGTTGTGGCTGTGCCACAGACCAGGTGTGCACAAGGCTGGACACATCATGCAGTGCACATAGGCCAGTATTGGGAATACTCCAACACCAGTGTGCCTTTTCTGATAATATATGCCCCCCTGGCCACATACCACACAGCTGTACAACTGCCACAGCACACATAGCTGGACATGTATAATGTCACTGTGAGCATCCCATGCCAGAGGTGCAGCATCAGTGGGTCACACAACAGTGTAACAGTAATGTCCACTGTCAGTAAACACCTGCAGGTTGGGCCTTTCACTGGGTATAGTGCAGTCATCATCACTACCCTACACACCATAGGCATTGCTGTGTCCACACACTACTGGCTCCTTTGCTACTGTAGTAGTCTGCCAGTACTGTAGCATGACCTACAGTGTAACAGTTGCATGCAGCACCACCACCATCTGTGCCTATGCTGTGTTGTCCCAGTACAGCTGCAGGCAGCAGCGCATGTGAAAGTACAGTGTTCAAAACTGTATAATATTCCCCAAACTGTATGGCGTAGCCACATGTTTGCGCCGGTTTAGCGAGGGCTAAACCGTTAGCTCTGCAAACTGTATGCAAATCAGGCATAATGACCCATGCTAATCTGGATGTTTGGATAGAGACTACCTAAGTAGGCTTGTGCACAGAGGTTCTTTGTCTTTTAAATAGTTTTTGTTTTAATTGGGTTTACCACACTTAACCCAGATAGACTATCTTAGGGAAGGTGGTTCATTCCACTGAGATGTTAGACAGAGAGGCATACTGATGAGTCCTGGTAGGATGAAACACGTGTCTATGTCTTCTGTTGGCACCCTTGCAAACTATGTGAGAGGCCTTTCGGCACCATGCATTTCTGCTTAAAGTTGAACCAGCATAATATTCTGTGGTGATCTGCATATGCAGCCCATGATGCTTTGCATTGTGGGGTCATGTGTGATTTTGTACTAATTTGCATGTCACTTTTGAATATGGCAAAGTTTAGCCTGCACTAAACCCACGCAAATGTGTTAGCGTGCACAAACAGTTTGGGGAATATTTTACAGTTTTGCACACTGTACCTCCACACGCTGCTGTCTGCAGCTATACTGGAGTCCCACACATTTGCTGGCACACACATTGGCCACATAGTTAACCTACCTTCACATCGCTGTGCACTGTGTTGCTGTTGTGGTTTGCACTTCTTGGTAGTCATATTCAGAGCTGTCTTATTCAAGAGCTAAGTTTGCCCTGCACTCCCAGCCCAGTTTGCCTGGCCTCACTCCCATACTATATTCAGAAGCTGTTTGCCCTGGGCTATTCCTTTTGAATATGGCTTGCTTTCTACCTCGGGCTAAGTTTGCCTGCCGGGCAGTGCTAATTTAGCCCTGGGGCAAAGTTTTGAATATCTGGCCCCAGGTCTCATAACAGGCAGTTAAAGGTGAAATCTATAAGAAACATCTAAGAGGAACATGGATAAATCAGAGGTAGTTCCATTTGGAATGCTTTTCCAGAACAAATTGTGAATAGTCCTAGCATAGATGAGTTCAAGAATTTGTTGGACTCTATTTTACTAACAATCGATTTGCGGGTGATGTTTGAATATCAGTCAAAATGGCTTAATGCTGATGGACTTGGATCCTTCCTATGAATCCTGCAAATTCATAATGAGATCTGGTTTCTGGCTATGGTTTGTTATTTTAAAGGCACGGTCATGTGATGGCTGATGTCCAGTGAGGTCTCTGAATTTATCCTTGCCATTTTATAAAGGAAAATATGATTTGAATTCAGACACACTCCTAGATGCATTCTGAATGTTTGGTTGCAAAAGATGCGGGATAACAAACTCTGCAAGCCTGTGACATAAGCAAAATAAATATGGAATTTTGTAAATACGTTTGACAATTGTTGGGTTCAGTAGTAAGCACTTTTTCTTTGTTTTATTTACATAATTATGTATTTATTTATTAATTCTCAAGATTTGACAGGAGACTAAATATGTATTTTTGTTGTATTTCTATTCTGCTTTTCTTTTCCTTCTTGTTTGTCCCTTCTATTTCAGCAGGCTGTTTTCATATGTCGTTTGATTTAGTATTCATTTTGATTGTATAGTTTTGGTTTCCATAAAAATTCCCCTGCTTTTCTTGATAAGTGCCATGAGATCTTTTACTTCCACTTAGGCAGTGACTGAGATGGGCAGAAAGGGACCTCACTTTAACATCTCATACAAAGTATAACATCTCACCAGTGCAGCACCCCTCATGCTGCATTATGGTCTTATGGATATTACCCCAAGTACTTACTATGGGACTAGAACCCACACCTTTCAGATCTTCTGATTCCAAAGGCAAGCGTACTATCTACTTAGTCACTGACATGGTTTGAAAATAACTGTTCCTCTCAAAGATTAGAAGAGAGAGTTTTATAAATATTGACTTGCATAGTCAAAAGTGAATTCTGTAAAGCTGCACTGCTGAATTCAGCTAAGGACCCCAGGAGTTTTGGAAGAACATTAGAAATATTGTAAGTGGTTCCTCCTCTTGTGAGGCCTCTGACGTACATTACTCATTGATGGGTCTAGCGGTAACAATCCTCTAACCATCGCTAATGCATTTAACTTGAATTTTTCTGACTTGTCTGCAATTACGTCGCCATTCTCCTCTAGTGGGCATGTTAGTTGTGACCTGGTCACTGCCCCACCATTGGCCCTGGTCTCCCACCCACTCTTCTATTTTAAGGCTGTGATGGCAGAAGAGATGCAGAGATTGCTGTCTGGTCTCTCCCCTACTCCAGTGCTGGCCATGATAGTATGGAACCCAAGCTCCTCCGTCTTGATGCCTTTTATATTGCCTCCCTGCTGGCCCATATTTTCAACTTGTCCCTAACATCTGGGATTATCCCATATATGGAAGATATCCAGGGTGGTCCCTGTTCTAAAGCAGGGCAACCCTAAAATGTGAGACAACTACCGTCCGATAGCCATATTGTCTGCGGTCAGTAAACTACTTGAGAAAGTGGTGGCTGTGCAACTTCGGAGTATATTTAGTATCATAAGCTGCTGTCTCCTGCACAGCATGGCTTTCAGAAATGGCATAGTTCATCCTCTGCCCTAGTCTCTGTCTCCTCTGGGATAGAACAGCTATGGACCAGGGTAAACTCTCTGATGATGTCTTCATAGACCTATCCAAGGCCTTCAACCTTGTTGACCATGCCCTGCTTTGCTCTCAGCTTAGGTCCTTTGGCCTGTCCCTCTGGTCTTTCATGGGTTCTCCAATCGTCTACAAGCTGGACAGCAGCTGGTCAAATACAGTAGGGTGCTCTCAGGCACTACTACCATATCCACAGGGAGTCCCCAAGGTTCAGTACTGGGGCCCTGCTCTTCTCCATCTTTGTCAATGCCCTACCCTCTGCCTCTCCACTACAGATCTACCATGTATGCAAATGATCTGGTCACCCACACTCTTTCCGGGACACTGGGGTCATTAACTGCCAATTGAGTGAGGATTTAGGAGCATCCAGTCCTTGAGTTCATCCCACAAGCTGGTTCTCAACCTTAAAAACTCAGCCCATGCTCTTTGGGACCTTGGCCAAGATTAAGGCCTCCCTGTCCCTTGTGTCACTGGACTAAATGGTGCTCTGGTCCTTGTCACTGGCACCTTCAAATACCTTAGTAGCACTCAACCCACAGCTTGACCTTGGGCATCATATCCAAAATGTATGCAAAGCTGTTAACTGCAAATTGGGTATGGTCTATAGAGCAAAGAGTAACCTCACTCCACCGCACGCCTTGCGCTGGCTTGAGGTGTGTTCCTCCCTCTCTGTCTGCTACAGGCTTCTTCTGTTTGCTTGCATCTCCAAAGTGCACCTTTGTAGGCGAACCATTTCATATAATAATATTTGCCATTTTGCTCTTGCTGCCCTCATCTCATCCATCACTGTGACCTGTACAGCAAGCTGACTGGCTCTCTCCATCTAATTACTTAGATTTTGTCCTAGAGTGCTTCACGGTGAGTTCTTTGCACTGCACCCCCGGGCTGTGAGCTCCTTGTACCAGCTGTCTCCTCTACTATTCTCTTGAGTCCCTGGGCCCTGCTGACCTTAAGATACCTGCCACTCGCACTCAAATGGGAGACAGAGATTTTGCCTCATGTGCACCCAGGTTGTGGAACTCGCTTCTGTCCAGGCCCGCCTCCCCTCACATGCTTGCCTTACATCATCCCTATGGAATCACCTGAAGCTCTCCTCTGTGTGTGGTTGTCTCAAGCCTCCATGATCTCACCTGGACCCCGGCACTGTTCCCTACTTTCTCCTTGACTTGCCGGACCACTTGGGGTTTGGCTCGCATGTAATGCCTCCACCCTATGTTCTGGTATGGCCCTGACTGCGTTCCACTTTTCTGGGTCCTATAGTTGTATATGATAGTATTTATTGCACCTCTAATTGTATATATTGCACTGCTTATCTGTATGCACATGTTCTACTGTGTGTAACTATTTGAACATGTAATGCTTTCCTGACTATATTTGCTGATTGTATCTGTATTATGTTGTCCCATGTATTTGAACCTGTATTTCCTGTACCCTCCCGGTCACACCTGAAAATAGGCAAATGTCTTGTCTAGTGTACCTACCTGGTTAACAAAAGCTAAATAATAATAAATAATATTGTTAAACAAAAACAATTTTTCCAAAAGTTGTGTCTATCTATCTCAAGATTCAAAGTGAGTTAATCTGATGATTTATGTGTTTCAGTCCAATTATCCCTGGTAATCTGTTTATGAGTCCCTATGTGTGTCACTCCAAGACACTACGTTTTTCCCAGTGTGTCACTCTGTTGTGTCAGTGGGGGTGGGGCTGTATACGTGTCTTCCCAACATGTTGTCTTTGTCCTGGCTCTCTGTCTGTCAGTTTAAGGCTTAGTGTGTCTGAGGTTCCATGTCTGTCTGTCCAGCTGTCTGTATATGTCTATCTGAGGCTCTGTGTGCTTGCTGAAGTGTACTCACGTGTCAATTCACAAAGTCCATGTTTTTCATCTGAGGGTCCACTGAGCGTAACCTTTGCCAGATTGGGAGTCCAAGTATGTATGTATGCCAAAGTCTCTGTGCGTGTCTGTTCAAGACTGTGTGCATTTGTCTGAGGGCTTGTCTGTGTCTTTCTGAAGGACCATGTTCATCTGTCCAGTAATGGCAAAACCAAAATTGACAAATGGCCAATTTCAAGTGTTTTTATTATGTTGCATTGGTACTCTCATGTAAAATAAAATTCATATTTTCCTCCCTTGCTGGTGGAACACCTCTTATAGGTTCTGTGTAAGGCTCTCTGAAGCTCTATGCTTCCCTGTCCAGTAAAGGACAAAAACAAAATTGAAACATAGTGGATTCCATGTGTTATTATTATGTTGCATAAGTAATCCCATGCTGACTAGAATTGATGATTTTTTTCTCCTCCCTTTTTTATCCCTGCTCACTTAGACCATAGCTTATATCTGCTGAGGAAACCTGCTCCAGGTAAATGCTTTTTGCAACTTCTTCTTAAATGCACATAATTCTGAAAAGCATTTCTTGTACACCGTGGAGTAATTTTCCACAAAGCATGTAAAGTGCAGAATAATTTTCCATGGATTGCAGAAAAGAATCTCGGTTCATGTGAACTGTAGATTTACTAATATACAAAAACATGTGGCATACAGTATGGACTGCTGCAATTCTGCTACTGTTAGAATTCTGTGGAATTTTCTGGAATTCCATTCACTGAATTTCAACATTCCAGATAACCCTATGCACCAAGTATCATGGCTAGAAGTACAGTGAACAGGCAAATGTGTGTAGCAATATGAGCTCACAACTTGGATCCCCTTATGTAAATGGCTGATTTGTGTGCATGACATTTACATTTCTGGCCTTCTGTGTCGCACAGACTAAATTATTCTTAGTGACAGACTGAAGCCATGCAGTGATTCATCATTTGATCTGTGACCACCAGCAGCATCCTGGCTCACCTTGGAACTGGTGCATGTGTCGTCCACTACGGAAGAAAGCCTCTCTCCGAAAATAGATAGCCCGAGTTTGGGAGGTTGCTGAACAATGACTTTACTGTATGCCAGATATTAACAGTGGTACCAGTGCACCATCTCGCTTGTACCTGACATTGCACTGGGCAACTTTCCAGCTGTCCAAATTCCATAACCAGCTCTTTTCCATAAAACCAGCATGCTTTGACAGTTAACTATGGGATAGCTATGCTGACTGATTTCAAAGGTTTACAGTTCGAGGCTGAGAGGAGGTAGCTACTTGAATTTCTTGCCAACAATACATTTACAAGACTTCATACTGGCCTGGACACTCAGTAGCATAGCAAAACAAAATGATGAAAAAATATCCACAAAATCAAAATATACAGTTAAGAATTAATTATATTGTAGAATATCATTTTTTATTTTAGTTCCAAATTAATTATTAATAACACTTTATACTAAAATCAGTTTACTTACTGGGGTTAGCACTAGGTTTGTGCTCATACTATACTCAAAGTTTCCAGCTCTTCTATTTATTGATGTTTATTCTCCCAGCTAGGATTCCTCCTCCTTCTTCTAGCTCTGTTCTCTCTCTCCATTTTTCTCCCGACTAGTGTCCAGCGGGTGCCCAATTTCTAAAATACCATTACTATACCATGCATATTGGGCTTCCTCGGCTTTCTGCTTGACCAGCTTTTACAGCTTTCATGGACATCTGTATTTTACATCCCGCCAACCCTGACCCCGGTCTCTATTAAATACACAATAGGCCACGCCTTGTCTTCCTTTTGTTTTTATTGGCTTCCTACAACTTAGCCTGTAGGCAAGCTGCTACTAAACATCAGCTTCCTTCTGTTGCTGTATCAGTCAGGACGCACCTGCCTTTCTCTCCTTCTTGGGTCTGAGTTGCCCCTACTCTATATAGTTAGTTGTACTGTGCCTTTGCTGATCTCTTTTCTAGATCTGCTCCCCTACCTTGCTCTTCCTGGTGCTTTCTCTGTCATGGCTTTTTCTTGGGAACCAAAGCCTGCTATTTAATTGTATAGCTAAACAGAATTTTGTCCCACACACGCCCGCCTGACCCAGGCCTCTTTTAAATGAACAGTAGCCACGCCACGCTTGCTAATTACACCCACTTCAGCTACAAACTGCCAATGGCCTTCAGAAGCTTTACTGCTCTGTTCGTTACCTACCAAGTGTATGGTTAACTGTACAGGCTAACTTTGGCACCAGTGTCAGGCTGATGACTGAATCAAGCTGCCATGTCCCCTATCAAGGGGTGCTATCTCCTTCTGCTCCTTGCTACCTGCCTCGTACAGCTGGCACCAGATGCCTAGCTGGGCCACTGCTACACTCCTCTGAACCACTGATATATGACATGATAGAAACTTTCAAGTATCTCAAGGGAATTAACAAGGTACAAGAGGGTAGTATCTTTCAGAAGAAGAGATGTGCAAGAACAAGGGGCACAATTTGAACATGGGGCGGCTCAGAGGTAATGTTAGAAAGTATTTTTCCACAGAGAGAGTTGTGGATGCATGGAACAGCCTTTCTGAGGAGGTTGTGGAGTCAGGAACAGTGGGAGAATTCAAGAATGCATGGGACAGGCATAAGGCAATTCTAGTGGGGGGTAGGAGGAAGCAAGCTGTCGATTAACTAGAATCTGCAGCTTATCCATCAGGTAGGAAATGGGCAGACTGTGTGGACCAAGCAGTCCTTATCTGCCATCAAATTCTATGTTTCTATGTTACTGGGTAGTACATGGCTGTCAAATGCGTTTGGAAACTGTCTTACTTGGCCATGGGCAGCGACTCACTTGGCCTACCTACAAACATGGGTAGCCATATGTCCTCCCTAGCATAGGGGCAGTAACGGTTAGCTATACCTAATAATTAAACTGGTGTCCAACCACCTGAATCACCTGAAGCCTCAGCAGCAGAAGGTACAAGGCAAATTTAGTATAAACCTTTCTGCCAGAAAGGTCATCTTTATGCTCCTGCTCCTCTCTGGCAACATTCCTCGAACCCAGGCCCACTCCACTTCAACGGCCCTGGTGTTCATAAGGTTAAAGGCTTAAAATAGCCTCACTGACCATCTGCAGTTTAACCACAAAATTTGACCAACTACAGGCATAGATGGCCCTCCATACCCCTGACATCCTCTGCCTAACGGAGACCTGGTTGACCAGTAGGATTAAAGATAGCAAAGTTGCCCTCAAAGGCTTCCAAGCATACAGGATTGCTAGAATAGGCAAGAGGTGGGGGATGCCTTATCTATGCGGATGCTCTGCAGTGCTCCGTGTTCCTGAAACCAGAGTGGCTGAAGACCATGAGATAATAGTGATGAAGATACAGGTCAGTCAAAATGGCAAAACTCTCATCCTTGCCATGATCTACTTATCCCCAACAAAGCCACAGCAGGCCTTCCCACAATTATGGGCGTTATCAGCACCCTTCCAAAGAGGATGGAACTCGTCATTACTGGGACTTTAACATAAACTGGAATGGAAAGAGCTGCCTTTCAGGGATCTGATAGCCACCTCCAACCTGGACACAACTTTTCACCTGACCCATCAGGCAGAACTATAAGACAGGAAACAGTACCCTCCTAGACTGGGTCCAAGCAAGCTCACCACCCCGGATCTCTGAGATCAAGGTTCTCCCAGATACTGTACACTAAGTGACCACTCCCCAATCACCTTTCTGTGGTCTAATAAATTTACCAAAAGCCCACCCAACCTCTTGAAAGCAGGGTCTTGATGAAGAGTAAATGTAGCAGCCTCAAATCAGCCCTTACCTACATGACTGGACTCTTATTGACTTTGTGCCTACCTAGATCAGGCCTCAGTTACTTCATTAAGGACTTTAGCGCCATCTGTGACATCTATGCCCTGCTCACGAAAATAAATATTCCGGGCAGGCAAATGGTTAGATTGATGGGAGCTCTCTCCCACCTGAAAGAAAGGACATACTCTGGAAGAAGGCCAGAAACACAGGTAGCAAGATGACTACCAGTGTTACAGAATGGCCAGGAACCACTGCACCAAGCTAATCCGTCTTGCCAAAGCCAATTATCATAAGGCCCAGCTTAGCAATTCTTGGGGTGATGGGAAAAGATTCTGGATAACATCAAAAGCATCCTTGGAAAGGAGAACAAAAGCACCCTCAGCTGCTCAGTATCAGTAACACCCCACTACAGACTCTCTGGCTATTGTGGAATCCTTCAATAAGGCCTCACTGATCTTAATCCAGTGCTACCACCTGCCTATTTTCAACCTGGTTTGAACTATTCCAACAACATATCTACCGAGTGTTCACAATCAACCTTCTACTTTAAAGGGTGACAGTGAAGGAGGTCCTAACTATGGTCAAGAAAGTACTAGATAAGACCAGACTGGGCAGTGATGGGATAGACATGAAAGTTCTGTCCCTTACCCTGGACGTTCTATAGTGCCCATTACCACGCTGTACAATAAGTCCCTGGCCCTTGCCCAATTCCTGGCAGTTTGGAAGCAGGCCCTAGTTACGCCAGTGCATGAAGGAGGCAACAAGTCTCTAGTAGCCAACTACAGACTCATCTCAATCCTCTCCCCGTCCAAGGCACAAGAAAATACTGTGGGGGTCAGCTCATCAACTGCCTCAATAAGCATAATCTACTATACAGCCACCAGCATGGCTTCAGACCAAAGTCATAGTACCACCACTGCCCTGCTGGACTACATGGACTGTGCACATAAGGCCCTGGATGAAGGCAAACTGGTGGGGTCTGTCTTTATTGACCTCACCAAAGCCTTGATACAGTCAACCACCCTTGTTACTGACCCAATTGCAAAACATGGGTGTGGCACAATGCCCTTTGTTGGTTCCAAGACTACCTGATATGGAGAAATCAATGTGTTAAAATTGGCAAACAGTATCCAGTGCAAGAGAGGTATCATTAGGGGTACCCAGGGATCTACACTGTTGCTCCTACTCTTCAGCCTCTTCTTAAATGACCTTCCCACAGCCTCATGACACCAAACTCATACTATATGTAGATGATGCTGTGCTCCTGAGCAGCAGCACGCCCCAGGATGCCCTACAATCTGAGCTGCAGAGCCCTTCTCCAAACTCGAGGACTGGTTCTGTAGTCATAAGTTGCTACTAAACTACAAGAAGATCAAGACCATGCTTATATCCAGCTCCCACAACAAAAAATAAGCACCACCCCACATCATCTCCAACCCATGCAGAGAGCCGCTGGAACAAGTCCACTTGTTTAAGTATCTGGGGGTCATAATAGATGATACCCTCACATTTGCGCACTATATTGACTCTCTGGTCAAGGGGTGACAGCAGTGTTAGACCTGGAGGTGTTCTTTCCATTCCATCCACTGCTACCCATCTACTTCTTATTTAGTGGGTCATAGCTTAGTAAGGCAGTTCATGACATCATGATACCTAATCACAAGGAGCTGTACAGTTCTTCACTGTTGTTTGAAGAAGATAACCTGATTAAAAAAATTAAAAAAGGTAAACTGTTCTTTTGTTGGCCCCCCACATAAGCAGGGAGCCCCCAGTGATTGCAGAGTTCACTGGTGCCTAAAGCCAGCTATGTGTCACCTCCCTGTTAGGGGCTTACCTGTTGCCCTCTTGTGGTTGTCCCAGTCTCCCTGCTTCTCCTGGTTTCCTCGCTGTGTCCCCACTCCTGGTTGAGTCTTTTAAGTCCCTGTTTTGCCCTTTGATCCTCCCTCTGGTCCCTGCATTGCTTTTTTGTCCAAATAAGCTGGAGAAGCTGAGTCATGGAGCTGCCACCCTGTTTTGCACTTTGGCATGGCAGGGATCTGTGCATGCGCAGAGGCGCATTGGTGTTTTCGGCCATTCTGCAGCTGTTTGAATGTTCTCTCCAGTGGTCCCGGTCCTGAATTCATCTAATCAGGAACAGAGACCTAGAGGAACCACATTAGTAGCAGCAGAGTATTTTGTTTAAGGAGCTCCAATCGCTTAGTGTTTGGGAGCCTCATGAATATTAATGAGGCCTTGTGTATATTAATAAGGAGCCTGTCTAGTGCCTGGGGAAAGTGATTTTTGGTGCTAGCAACAGGCAGGGGGCTATAGAAAATATTAAGCTCTGCATTGGGTGATAGAGGAGGAACTGTTAGTGAACTGTAGGGTAATGGAATAATAAAATATTTAGTTTGGCTGCAGTGACACTTTACAGTTGGGACAATAATGGACTGCAGGTGAACTGTTTGGCAGCCATGAGTGCAGCCTTTGGACCGCAAGTCAGCCAATTGGAGAGCCAGGATTGCTGCCAAGGACTGGGACTGCACAGAAAAGTTATGGGGAAAAAGCTGGGGAAACTTGTGCCCTTTTCTAAACCAATCAGGCATCAAGGAAGCCTAATGCATATTAGTTTTTGTCAAGGACAGTGATTTCAACCAATAGAGAGCTGCCAGAGAGCTCCCAAAACCCAGAGACTGCCTGGTACTGAGTCTGTTCGGTGGGAGCCCTCCAGAGGAGGGGTCCCAGCCTCATGCAGAAGATGGGCTGCAAGGCTGGAAAGGGCCGCCTGGTGGTTGCCAGTCACTTGTCCCCAGGACCTGGTTAGGCCTTTCCCTTGGTGAAGGAATGTGCTGAAGGAGCTTGATTTTCAGCTCTGCTGAGAGAGAGAGAGAAGCTGCAAAGTCCTGCAACAGTACGCTGTGGGGAAGCTGCACCACAGTGGTGAAGGTTTTCATCTAAATGCTTCCAGGGAAAAGGTAATCTGGAACTTCAAGGCAGATGGAGAACTTCTTGGGGTTGTGGAGCCCTGATCTAAAAGCAGGGTTGAATTTTGTCTACACCACAGCAATGAGAAACAAGATTAAAGGGTTCGAGTAATGAAAAGGTTCTGTCTGTACCCAGTTGGACTTAACGTCACAGGAAAGGGAAGGACATTTCAGTCAAAGGTTCATGGAAAAGATCTGTGGAAATTTGGTGTGGGAGCCTCTGACATGTGGAGGCTTTGCCAGTAAAATCAGGTAAACTTGGTTTGGGAGTCTCCTGACATGCGGAGGATTGGCCGGTAAAACCAAGTAGTCTGCATTGGAGAAGAGTGAGCTTCTTCTGGGTCGTTAGCATCTCCATGGTGAGGAAAAGAGATTTCCAAGTATCAGGAGACTGGTCGAGTGAAAGAATGTATTCAGTCAGTGCCAAGTTCAAGGTCCTCGGAGGGCCCATTTGAATCTGCCCAAGTCTCACTGAGACTGTGTGCTCGGTGAGAAGCCAGAGACTGTGACCCTGCATGAAGAGGAACATGGCTGCCATGATGGTAGCGTGGCTTGAAGGATGTTTTCAGCTACATGTGGCTAAACTGAAACACTGGCAACTGCCAATCTGAGCTGGAGCCCAAGAGATTGAGAATCTGCTAATTTTCAACCTGGAGCCTGGTAGGAAAACAGCCAACCCCTACTAAGTGGGGCCGACTGCGCCACAGGGAGCCATGGGTGCATGCCTGAGTGCTATGGCACTCTGATCCATCAAGGAGCCAGACTCGTGGGGTCACTTCTGGTCTGTTTCTGTGGCCTTGAAAGCCTTGCATTGGGCTCTGCATCTGGTCTGAAAACAGGCCAAAGGGAGATAGACTGCAAGACCTTCAGTCAGTCAGAAGATCCAAGCTGCAGAGTGCTCGCTCCACATCTCCAGTCTCTTCAAATCCAAGTCTCCAGTACTGCTGTTCCAACTTTCCCAGAGTCTCAGTCACAGTGCCACCGAGACTGATTTGCAGAATTGTGAGTAAAGGCAGGGATTGTCGTGCACCTGGGGATGTAGATAGTTGAATCAAGGTTGTGCCGTATGGCAGAGTACATTTCTAAAATATTTAATGGATGTACAGAAAGTTTCTTTGATTTAAAGTAAGCATGCCAATGCGGCTGACCAGCTGCACCACATGCCTGCAACGTGTCAGCAATGGGTACCTAGCTATGACTTTCAGGGGTCAAAACTGGTAACAGTAGGGGCTCTGTATTTGTTTATTCTGAAGTAGTTAGCTAGTCAGAGGTTGATGGCTGCAAGTATTAAAATATGTTTTGGACATTTAAAAGGAAATGAGGGTTCTGAAAATACTGATCTCTAAATGCAAATTGCCAGTAATACAAAAAGGTTTGTTTAACCTCTACTCCATTTACCCATTCCTAACCTTGTAAATAAATGATGGTTTACTGTTTTGGAAAATTCTGACTCGTGAGCATGTTTTAGTGAGCATATTATTAGCTTAAGCAATTAAATCAAAGTCTTGTATAACCCCCCACCAATCTAGGGTTTACCTTAATGTCTTCTTGGGCTCCTTCCATGCCCACTGCCAAGCTGATGTCCTGTAGAGGTAATAGATTCAAGGTTCTCTGTTTGCTTCTGCTGATTTCGGAGAGTGCCATGCTGTGCCTCTGCGCCTGTCCCTTAAGAATTCAGTCAATATGTGTATAGTAAAGTCACCTCCCACACCTCTTTTAACAAAACCCCCATGGGGTCTTGCCCACATCTCGGATCCCACACCCCAACTCTCTACATCAATTCTACAACGTAGTTGGATCTAGCCTCTAACTACTGAAGATTATACCTTTGTCCCTACCCTTGGCTGTTGTAAATTATACCTGTGTACCTGACAATGTTTGGCCTTGTCATGTTTCTTGCACTTACCAGATAGCTTATTTCTCTGTTAGTAATGTTTCACCCTTGTAATTTGCTTACAGTGGCGCCACCCTTCTTTGTTTTCTTGTTCTCAGTTGTTCACATTTTGTAGCAGCTGACTTGGAACCTTTGTAAAAGAGCTTTTGCTCAAAGGTAATGTCCGAATCTTGAAATAAATCTAAAATCTAAATGGTCTGGGCTGGGTCCAAGTTTGTTAGGGCTTGTGGCGGTCAGACACTGCTTTGATTTGCTTCCCTCTGCAGTTGATAATGGAGTGGAGGGAGCTTGAACTGGTTCTGTAATTATTTATTTCTAACCGTTGTTATATCTGAATTAGGGAGTTTGTTTAATCTTTCCTTGCAGCTTTGTCTTTCTGAATAGGAGCCACCATGTTAGATCCGGGACTTTTAGTAAGTGGACCAATAGGACTCAGGGGACCGCCAAGGGTCTTGGCCCAAGTGTCTTGTGGGAAGGAAAGACTATTTTCTGTAGTTTTAAGTTGGTACCTAAAATGAACTGAAGGAGGCATCCAAACTGTAACTACAGCTCCCCCAGCCAACCATCACTCTGGAAACCAAGGAAATCCCAGAACTGTTAAAGACAGTAGGTCAGTTGGAGTTCGAGCTTGAAGAGTGAGCAGCTCGAGCTCTCTGGGAACTGCTGTCATATGAAGCTTAAGGAAATCGTGGAAAGAGTCCGACTTGCCTCCCCTGCCACTGTTCTCCTTTGAACTGCCTGAATGCAGTGATCGTACTAACCTTAAATTGTGACTGAAACTGCAGCAGAAGGCCCAGAAACGCTTAAAAGCACCGCTTGAGATTTGGACCGGTTAGACTCTTGTGAAGTGATCGCCCAGAGGTGAAGAGACTGATATTGGATTGAGAGGTTTGCTCAGTAAATTGACTGCAATAGCAACTGGACTGTATCTGACCTGTCAGAAGAAGTTAATGCTGTTCTTGTTAAATGTGCTGAATATTCATCGTGGGTCGAGGCCTGCCTGCCCTTGACCAGATTGCTACGCCAGCGAGGCTCCACCAGCAAAACAAACTGAACTTTGCCACAGTTGCCTATTCAGCCTTGGGCCTGTGCCAGTTTCAGGCCAAACCATCCATTCCTGCACCAGAGACTGTTCTTCGCCTAGAGACCAGCTTTGGGATCCAGCCCCTGTGCAGAGACAACTCACGTGTGCGCCACCTGGAGGGGAGACATTGAAGAGAAGGTGTGTCATGATGGCCCTGCTTCCCATGCTCATCAGTGATCTACACAAGGTTTCCATAGCACAAGCCCCATCACAGTCAACTGGTAGCATGAGTAAACCCAGGTAGCTCCCTGCAACAAGTCACTTAATTATCTGTGGTACCATCTGATTTTTACAGTAATTTTCTGGGTTACAAGACTAAGCACACCGGCCAGGATTACAAATCATCAAATCTTTGTTGTGCATGCTAACTGCCTTTTCTTTCTATCAAGGGCCCAACAGCAGCTACAATGCCGGACACCCCAGGCAACACCTCTGGCTAGCCAGTATTTCATCCTGGGTACCAGTATTGTAGAACTAATTGTTTGGGACTAAAGAGTGCATGCCAAGAACCTGAATTCAATCAGTATAGTAATCATTTCACTAAATTCACACCCCTTCCTTGTTCCTGACCCTGAATAAATCTGATTGTTATTTCACGTCTAACCTGGCTTATGTGCATATTATTAGTTGGTTACAGTACTGAAAGTGTGTATTTGCTTTGCTAACATTGTTTTACAGGGATTTCTAGGGATGTTGCTAAAGGCCAGACCCTGTGGTAAGTGCAAAGGTGTGTGCATATTATTAATGTTACTTGCTGACCGTGTGTTAACTGCTGTTAAAGGTACAAAGCCACTAGGAAGGTTGGTGGGTGGTTATAGCTTCCCAGAGGGCTATAACCGGTTAGACAGATATCCCCACTACTGTTAGTCTGGGTGGAGGTACCTTAATATCGAATCCAGGCCCCTCAACCTGTGGTCAGAAATACAGGCAGGGAGTAGTAACCTTCAGGGATAGCGCCACTTAGGGGTTGCACTTGAATTTGGGGTTTTGGTTAGGGCAAGTCCATGTGTTGGGGTGATTGTATGGGGAGGTGGGTTGGTACAGCATCCCAGAGGGTTGTACTGTTAACTATCTTACCCACTTAAAATGCACTCTGGGTGGAGGCACCACGCTAATTTGTTTATCTTGGTAAAGACACCCCCTTAACAGCAAAATGGGGACCCAGGCCTCTCAACCTGGTTAGCGGCCACCCAGGCTGGGGTAGTAGCCCTCTGTAGACATGGCACTAGGGCTACATACTGTATGTTTGTGTGTACTATCCATGGAGCAGAAGCAGATAGTGCCCGTTGTCTTGTGGCTTTCTGAAAGTCGATCCACACAAAGAACCTTTTCAGGATATAAAATCAAGCAAAACAACTTGAAATGTGTAGAACAGACTTTCATGGCAACCATGGATCCTATTTTAAAATGAACAGCTTGGTTTTATGTAATTAGTTTCTAAGGACAGTTGGGATGTCTTTAATGGATATTAGAGTATCTAAATCACAGATTCATGAAGCAAGAAAACTGGGAATTGAAAGTAAGCAGTCCTGCCATCCTAAGAGTGTATTTAAAACACTAGTATTTGTCAGCAGAAAAAATTATATAGTTTTTAATAATAATGTATTTCTGTCAAAAACATCACTGTGCATGTGTGTGTGTGTGTGTGTGTGCAGTTGGTGTCTTATTGACTTTTGGACCCTGCCACTAGTAGCTTACTGACATTACCTTTGCCCCAATCAGGAGGCTGCTGGTGCTTTTGGGTGGGGTATCCACTGGCCCTGCTCCTGGTGGTTCTCTGTTGCGTCCATAGCCCCAGGGTATCACAAAAGGGTGTCACACAAGGATATCATGCAAGGTTGTCACATCAACGGCCACACTGTGGGCATCAGCTTGGTTGGCAGTCAGCCAAAGATGCTGCGCCCTAAGTGTGACATCCAAAGCTGCCCTGATATTTAATTTAATATGAGCACAACTGAGATATAAGGTTTGTTCAACTGTGAGAGTACAGCATTCCAGCATCAAGGCACTGAATATTGTAAGTACTGTATTGTAAGAGGAGGAAAAAGATCTTGGGGTGATAATAACAGGGCAAATGAACCATTCAGCACAGTGCAGGAAAGTGGCAGCTCAAGCTAATAAGATGCTGGGGTGTATTGCCAGAGGAATCATGTCCCGGAGAGAAAGGTCTTCCTGCCACTGTACAGGTCATTGGTGAGGCCACACCTGGGTACTGCATGCAGTTCTGGTGCCCCTACTTAAAGAAAGGTGTTAAACTGTGGGATTGAGTCCAATGCAGAGCAACCAGGATGATCCTGTATGGAGGACAAACCCACGAAGAGAGATTGAGAGAGCTCAACATGTACTCCCTGGAGGAACGGAGGGGTAGAGGTGACATGATAGAAACCTTCAAATATATAAAAGGCATAAATAAAGATGGTACAGAGGGAATTTTAAGATTAAGGAGAGGGAGGGACACTAGAGGCACAGTCTAAAGTTGCAGGGTGGTAGATGAAGAAAGGAAATGAGAAAGCACTATTTCAAGGAGAGAGTGGTGACAGGGTGGAAAGCACTGCCTGAGGAGGTGGTATCTTTGAAGACAGTGGGCAGTTTTAGAGGGAAGAAAATACAAGGAACCTGCACTCCGGCGAAAATGACCGAACAAATCACAGCCTTTCACACAAAATGGAGTTCAGTGATTTAATTAGCAATATACTAGTGAGAATGTGACATACAGAATCCAAAGCCCTGGCACTTTGGGTCCCAGAAACTCTTTGTCAGGGGATGCCCCTGACAAGGGTTCTCTGGGACCTGGAGCACTGGGGCTTTGTGGCAGTGGATTCTGTATGTCACACTCTCACTGGTATATTGCTTATTAAAGCATTGAACTTCATTTTGTGTGAGAGACTCTGTTTTGTTCAGGTCATTTTTCAAGCAGATTGCAGGCTCCTTTTGGATTTTCTTTGTGTTATTAAGGTTGGTTGCCTTTTGCCTGCAACCTCCCAACTTGGGCTACTCGTGGTGCAGCTCATCTGGAATTTGCCAGTTTTAAGAGGTGATGGGACAAAGTCAGGGGAAGGTCGCAGTGAGGCACTGGGGAGGGGTAACAGCTAGTAGGGCATGAAATTGTTGAGGTAGTAAGGGAGGAGCAGCTGCAGTGTAACAGACTGCTAGCTGCACACTCGAGCAGACAAGACAGACCATTAGGCCTGTATCTGTGAATTCTTTGTATGTTTGCATGTGCGTGAGTAAACAAGTGGGTTAAATATAGGTATACACCGATTAATTGATTCTGTGGGTGGGTTACTAGTAGTATAAGTTATAACAAGCATCTGTCAATGCCGAATGTTGTCTCGCTGGCATTGGCATTGGTAGTGCAGGAGTTAGAGATGCACAATAGGAGTGGCAGTGAAGTACTGAACCGAAGCCAACCCCACCCACCCTGCAGAGACTGACAGGTGTTGGGGTGTGCCTTTGGGTTGTCAGTTATAATGCTCATGCCATTTTACCTCATGTTACTCTGTAGACACCGACAAGTGTCGTGGTGTGCTTTGGGATCCTTGGGCATTATACTTACCCCATTCCATAAGGAAAATATGCTGAGGTGGGTGCAGTATAGCAGAATGGGGTGAACTTTGTGGCTGAACACCCAAGGCACATCTCGATGCCTGTCAGTGGCTTCAGGGTGGGGGTGGAATGGCGGGAGCATTACAGCTGATGATCCCACGTCACACCCCTGATGCCTGTCAGTCTCTACAGGTGGGTGTAACAGTTGGAAACCCTAATGCTGTAGGCATGTATTAGTATTTTCACTCCAAATTATCAACATGGGCTTTTGTGACCCCACCTCATGAAGAGTGACAGTATCAGTTAGCGAAAGGTGATTTTGCACGCGACTGTGCGTTTGCCATCACAGGTATGTAAACACATTTTGGGCAGGATGTAAAAATGTCAACTGTATTGTTCATGAGGAGGTGTAAAAAATGGCAATGTTGAAAATGTGGAGCGAAAATATGAAAATTTGGTGAAGTCATGAACATGCATAGAAACTGTGCAACACGTGTCCGTAACTAAATTATTTTTGGGTTGTTTTAACCACATTTCAACATAGACATTTTAGATCTCCCTCATGAACAGTGGCACTGTGATTTTCTTAATCTGTCCCAAAAGTTGATCTCCCACATTGACCACTCCATTGTACGCCTACAGGTGAGAAAACACATTTTGGGCAGCATATGAAAAATGACAGCTGTACTGTTCATAAGGGTGTGAAAATATGCCAGTGTTGAAAATCTAGCATGAAAATATTGCAAATTTGCAGAAGTTACAAGGTGCATGAAACTGCGCAACACATGCTTGTAACACAATAATTTCGGACTTTCATCACCAAATTTTCAACATAGGCATTTTAGGACCTCTGCTCATGAACAGAGTCACTGTTATTTTGTCAAACTGTCCCAAAACTGATTTCACACAGTGACCGCGCTATTCTGCGATGGATGTGCAAAAACCATTTCGCCAGGATATGCAAAATGACAGCTGAACTGTTCAGAAGAAGGTGTGAAAAAGCAATGTTGAAAATCTGGAGGAAACATTACAAATTCATGAAGTTACGAACATGCATGGAAATTACTCAACGACACTTGTAAAACAGCTATATTTTGATTTTTGTCACCAAATTTGCAACATAGGCTTTTTGAGAGCCGCAATATGAAGAGTGGCACTGTCATTTCATTAAATCGGTCCTGAAAGGTAATTCCGTGCAGTGACTGCAAAATCACAGTTTAGCACCAAATAACACCAAGACAGTGACTGAATTCATGAGGAGGGTGCCAATAACCCCACATTGAAAATTTGGTGCCAAAATTCCTAAAATGGCGAGATATGCACCAAAGTTGAAAAAATCTATTTATGTCATTATACAACTTACCGCATTTCGCCAGTTAGGTGGTCGGCTTTGAAGAGTGCAGACATTTTCCTGATCCACTGAAGATCGTTGTGTCAGGCTCCGTGAGGTAAGTATGGGGTGAGGGGGTGTGGGAGGTGGGGTACGAGAGGGTGTGTGCGGGTTGAGGAAGGAGCAGAACAGACCATGAGGGACCATTTTCTGATTCACAGGTTTAAAAAAAATTGCAGGACTGTTTTTTTTTTTTAAGAGCATTTAGCACACTGGGGTGGTCTCCCAGCATGCCACCTGAGTGTTTTTTGAGGGCTGTTGGCCGGCAGGATTGGGCATCCCGTCAGCACAAATGTGAAGGGGTCAAGAGCCGAGGTGATTGGGCACCCCGCGCACACAACAAATGAGGGAAGACATTATGCTGGCAGGGAGGGCTCCCATCAGCAAATTAAACTGGGAAGGATGTCTAAAGCTGATGGGGATTGGGGCCCCGTCAGCATAGAAAGACTGTTGGGAGGGGACGCATGATGCTGAGGGGACTGGGTACCCCCGGCACACACTGAAATGGGAGGGAGGGCATTATGCCAACAGGAGTGGGCACTCCTGTCAGCAAATGAAGTGGGTTAAGGCATGCCGACAGGAGGATTGGGCACCCTGAAGTTGGCGCTCTGCGTGGCGGTAGTCAATGCTGCCATGTTAATTGAACTGGTTCACCAGGAAAGGCACGCCGCTGCATGATGAGCTTGGCCTCATTGCAGTGGACCTTTCTTTGACCTGGTAGCCAGTTTATGTTTTGCTGGTGTCAGCGCCTGCAGTTGCCTTATTGGGGAATGAAGACGACTGACTGATGCATGCCCCTGCATCTCGCCTGAGTGACCGCACTCCAAATATGCTACTAATGCAATATGTTGGACTGCGCAAGCACAAGCCAACATAAACAAGCATTTTAATGCCGAATGTTGCTTGCTTGTATGTGCTGTTTAGGTATTTGGAAGTCATTGAGTGCAAATATTGAAAATTCGGAACTTACGAAAGGCATAGTAACTGCGTCAACACATGCTCGAAAACAGTCATTTTAGAAATTTTTTCACCAAATTTTGACATCGCCATTTAAGACCTCTGCTCATGAACAGTGTCACTGTGATTTTCGTAATGTGTCCCATACATTGATTTCACACACCGACTGCTCCTTTGTGCGCCATATGCGGAAACATGTTTTGGGCAGGATGTGAAAATGACAGCTGTACTGTTTATAAGGAGGTGTGGTAAAATGACAATGTTGAAAATCTGGAGAAAATATTGAAAATTGCGAACTTACCACCAGCATCGTAGGAACTGCACAACATACGGCTAAGTAAACAGTCATTTTAGGAATTTGTTCACCATTTTAACCTGGGCTTTTTCGAGACCCACCTTATGAACACTACATCTGTCATTTTGTTAATCAGACTGAAGGTGATTTCGCGGAGTGACCGCAAATCACCCTTCAGGCCCGATTAACACCATGACAGTGCAAGAATTCATGAGGAGGGGTCCCAAAACCCCATGTTGAAAATTTGGACCCAAAATTCCAAAATGCCTGAGATATGCAACAAAGTTGAAAAACCCTATTTATTCCATTATACAGCTTACGGCATTTCCTCAGTTCGCGGTCAGCTTTGAAGAGTCAGAGCGTGTTCCCGGTCCACCGATGATCGTCGCGCCGAGCTCGGAGGTAAGTATGGGGTGAAGGGGTGTGGGGAGGTAGGGTGCGCAGTGGGTGGGTGCAGGTTTTGGGGAGCAGACAGGCGGTGAGGGAACGCTTGGTTGCAGGTTTTTATTTTTTTAATTCAGACGACGGACATTTGCCACGCTGGGTGGGCTCCCAGCGTGGAAGCTGGAAAGGCTGTTTGGGGGCTGGAGCTGACGGGGATTGGGCACCCTTGTCAGCTATAATAGATTTGCCACGCTGGGGTGGGCTCCCAGCGTGGCACCTGGAAAGGTTTTTTTGGGGGTGTGCAGTTGTGGAGCCAACGGGATTGGGCACCCCATCGGCTATAACATTTTTTGCCATGCTGGGGTGGGCTTCATAGAAACATAGACTTTAACGGCAAATAAGCACCACTTGGCCCACCCAGTCTGCCCATTTCCTGCCTACTGGATAAGCTGCAGATTCTAGTTAACCAACAGCCTACTTCCTGCTACCCCCACTACAATTGCCTTGTGTCTGTCCCATGCATGTTTGAATTCCCACTGTTTTAGCTCCCAACAACCTCCCCAGGAAGGCAGTTCCATGCATCCACCACTCTCTCTGTGAAAAAGATTTCCTCACATTACCCCTGAGCCATCCCCTCTAGCTTTAAATTGTGTCCCTTGTTCAAACACATCTCTTTTCTGAAAGATGCTACCCTCTGGACTTTGTTGATTCCTTGAGGTACTTGAACATTTCTATCATGTCCCCATCCCTCCTTTCATCAAGGGTATACATATTAAGCTCTCTCAGTCTCTCTTCATATGATTTCTGATGCAGACCCTGCACCATTTTAGTTGCCCTCCTCTGGACTGCTTCCATCCTGTCTATGTCCTTGCGTAAATGAGATCTCCAAAGTGCACACAGTACTCCAGATGGAGTCTCACCAACTGTCTGTACAGAGGATAACCACTTCCCTTTTTCTACTTGTGATGCCCTTTCTATGCATCCCAGTATCCCCTGGCTCTCCTTACCGACTTTTCACATTGCTTACCCACCTTTAGATCATCTGATATGACTACCCCAAGTCCGTTCCATTTTTGTTGTTGTTAGTACCTCCTGCTATTGTGTACTCTTCTCCTGGGTTTTGTTTCCCAGGTGCATTACTTTACTTCTTTGCATTGAATCTAAGTTGCCATATGTCTGGCCATTCCTCCAACCTTGCCAAGTCCCTTCTCATCCTTTCTAGCCCCTTTGTATCAACTCTGTTACAGATCTTTGTATCATCTGCAAAGAGGCATACCTTTCCCTCCAGGTCCTCTGCAATGTCACCTATAAAGATGTTAAAGAGGACTGGACCCAGTACTGAGCCCTGAGGTACTCCACTAGTGACCTCCTTTCTTTGGAATGTGTGCCACCACTATTACCTTCTGTGTCCTGTTGTGCAGCCAGTTTGCAACCCAGGCTACCACCCTGGGACCCACTCCCAAACCGGCTAACTTGGTTATTAATCTTTGTGTGGGACTGTGTCAAATGTCTTGCTAAAGTCTAGGTAGGCCATATCCACAGCCCTGGTCTATTACTTTGGTCACCCAGTCAAAGAAATCTATTAGATTTACATCTGGTAAACTGAAGTCACAAACTAGCAGCACCTCGACTTTATATTCATTCATTTTATTTTATGTTCACCATTGTCATGCTGCACTCCCCTCCCGCTTTAATGCATGTCATCTAGTTCTGACTGCACTCAGTGTATATTCACCTTATCTAGCCCTTTAGTATTCAAACTACCATGATCATGTTCCCCAGCAGCCTTCTCTTCTCTAAATTGAATAATTTGAATATGTCCAATTTCTCCCCATACCTCTTACTCCCCATGCCATGTATCAGCTTGGTGGCCCTGTGCTGAACCCTCTCAGTCTCTTTACTTTCCTGCTGTACAGATCAAATAAGGATCGGTCAACATCAGAGGATAATGCTATTTAATGCTGCCCAGGAGCAAAGCAGGACTAACATGAATTCTTAAATGTGAGAGCATCAACTAGTGTAACTCGGTAGCACACTTTCAATACTGTGGCACGACCAGAAACTGAGCCAAAAATGACTTATAAATGTCAACAGGTTCAAAGCAAGGACACAACTGAGACAATCTACTACCTTCCCTGCTTTTCCAGGAATGAAAGGATGGATATGGGTATGTGATAATGCTAGGATCTCAGGCATCATATTCAGATGGCCAGGTCAGCACCGCGCTAACCAGGAATAGCGCGTGATGGGGCCATATGCAGCATCCCCAGTGTGGTGTGCTAACCCATAATTTATTTAAAGATATCGAATTACAATCCTTTGAGTCATCGACTCTTTGCAAAGGCTCCACATCAATAAGAACATTACACTAAGGATCACAAACTTAAACATTGGGTACAACTGTTATACATTTGGAAACAGTACAAACTTAAAACATAAGGCACGAAGTAATCTTAAAAACACTGACAGAGGATTTAAACATTTGGTGCTGCGTAAATGTAGGGTTACATCATCTGGGATCTTTAAAGAGGTCCCGGTCTACACTTTTAATTCACATGACAGTACTACAGTTTCAGAGGGTCTTACAAAATAGGCCCGAGTCAGGATATGATTAAAGTGAGACTGAGGATCCTAGCTTAGGACTAGACGACAGTCCTGGATGGGGGGTGCCCATCTATGCGGCATTGGAATCGTTATTAACGTTATCTACAGCCACAGGTTGCCAAATTGAGGAGTGTCCTAAGACCAGCTTTAAATTGACTGAAACTGGATGCAAGGAGATTGTGGATGGTAGGTTGTTTAAGGTTGTTTAGCCACAGTGGGGCACGATAACAGAAGGACCATTGCCCAAGGGAGGTTCTACAGTGTGGTACTAGTAAGGGAGTGTTTGCAGAGTGTCTTAATGCACACAAGCAGCTTATACCTGAAGGAGAGGATGTACTCAAATTCTTGGGGTGACAGCAGGTAGTTTCTGATACCCTAAAAATTTACTGGTAAACCCAGCAACCCCCATGCTTTGTGTTGATAGGGCAATCACCCAAGACCTACTGCAAATAGACATCCAACAACTTTAACTCTGCATTCACAGACCTCAGTGGAATACGTCCAACTTCTTTTGACCCTTACCCCCCAACCGACCCTAAGGACGCTCAGCCCATCGTCAACTAACTCACCCTTCTACTTTAAAACAGTGTCCCTATATCAGCTAAAAAATTCCTTGACAAACTCCGCTACAGCAGTGACCCACTCCATCTCAAACGCTAGATGCGGTCCTCTTGACCCTCACAAAAATACTGAACCAGTCACTCTGTCTTGGGCAATTTCCTTCACAGTGGAAAGCCGCAGTACATAAGAGTGCAGACTGAGCCCTTCACTCCAAGTGCTGCTCAATCACTATCCTCCCTCCCTCTCAAAAGCCCTGGAATGGATAGTGGCTGATCAGCCTCAGAGTACCTGTCCACACATCATCCATACCCTGAGCAGCATGGCTTCAGGAAGTCACAGCACCACCTCTGCTCTACTAGATTATACCAAGTTTATCCACAAAGTCCTGGACTGTGGTTACTTAGTGAGGTCAATGTATACGGAACTCACTAAGGCCTTTGACATAGTAAATCATTCCCTCCTAACTGACTCACTCAGTACCATTAGGGCCTCCTCCAGGACAGGGATTGGTTCAAAACCTACCTAGAGGATAGATCCCCAACAGGTTAAAAAAAAAAATAAATAAAAAATTCCTCTAGTCAACTGGTCCGCTCAGGAGTCCCCAAGGCTCCATTCTGGGCCCCTTATTATTCAGCCTCTTTTAACTCCTCAAGCCTGCCCTGGTGATCTACTCCTATATGCAGATGACGCTGTGTTATTCACCAGTCACTCAGATCCTCATTCACTAGCCAGAAGTCTACAAGACTATTTCACTGCTGTTGAAGAATGGTTCGCACAACATAAACTGATCATGAACTATAAAATGAAAAAAAAAAATGAAGTCCATGCTGTTCGCTAACCCCCCACAGACTAAAATCAGCCCCTCACCATACTCATCAATCTCAGTGCCCCTATCGAGCAAGTTCAGACCTTTAAATACCTCAGCGTCACCCTGACAGCGCTCTGTCCTTCATCGACCACCATCAACATAATCTCCAAAGCAGTTAACTGTAGATTAGGATCTTCACAGGCACAGAAGCAGCATGACTCAAGATACACTCCTAACTGCAGTTACCAGCTCCATACTCTCAACTGTGGACTACGGTCTAGACATTTATGGAGCTGCCGCTAACACAATCCTTAAAAGAGTTAGCACTGCCCTAAACAAAGCCTGTTGCCTGGTCTCAGGTGCTCACAACCGCACACATAAGTGCGAGTTGTATGCCAGGTCAAAATGGCTGAACCTCTGTGGCAGGATAAAGTATCACACCTGTTCATACACGAAGAAAAATCAGTTTGGGCAAACTCCTCCAAACTGCAAGCACCTTCTCACACGTGCCCCTGCTCACATAGCATTAAAAGTGTGTCAAGACATGCCTTACAAGTCCTCTCTGTTGCAACCACACAAGCCCAATGATCCTTTAGCTACCGGCCCCAGTTGGCTAAATGGTCACCAACAGATACCTAGAGGTACCCATGTTTGGTCCTTTAAAGTTTCTCCTTAGACAACACCTGGCAGAGTGCAACCGCTGTGACTGCCCTGCTTAGCCCTCTGACTAACCTATCTGTATCTCCCCTGCCCTCCCTACAATCTCTCTCCCTCTCCTGCCACAGCCTGACTGCACATTTCGGTCGTCCATGCCTGCCCTGCATTACCACAGACTCCCTCCATCCTCAGAGTCTTCGAACTGCGCCTTCCCGATGAAGCCAACCACTGGCTGATCATACTAGCCAACAAGGTCACCCTCTGGCTGCCCATCCTAGCCTTACAGTTCAGGTGGTCTCGCTTATGTATGTAATTAGTAACACGGTTAGTTCTTGTATACTGTACCTGTATAACCCTCTAATTGCAACACTGAGGCTTGTAACTCTTACATGATCTCTTATTTCATTCTCTGTATGTATTTGTTGCTGTTCACAGTTGATGTGAAACCTGTGTAAGAGTCTCTGACTCATAGGTGTTGTAATCCTAGAATTCAATAAATCAAATACCTGAGCTCATGCAAATGTGGGATCCTCTTGCATGCCAGACACAGTGGTATATTCTAGGTTTTGAAAGCACTCACCGCCTACATGACAGTGCTAAATATTACTTTATCACAGTGGCACACGAACAGCCATCCCACACATACCCTCCTCTGGTGAAGTGCTAGGTAGTGAACTGACAGCAGCAGCTGTCAGTCCCTGCTAGTGTCCCACAACCTCAATCACCATCCAGATGCCAGGTACTGCTGACTAAACAGCTTCATGGGGTTTAGTGGTCCCCACCCCGATCACTATGTAGACATTCCAATCCTACCATAATGCAATCCTTAGCATCTAGCTAGTTGGCATTGAATTTGGGAAAAACATAGCACCAATACAGCACTAATTAAGTATTCTTTGTCCTTGAGGCCCCTGACAGTAGAGACAAGGCTGGCACCATCTACATCCACTTGACAAAAGCCTCTGACTTGGTCAAACACAAGCTCCTTCTCTACAAACTCCATGACCTAGGCCTGTCACAGACAGTCACCTGGTTCCAGAGTGGGCTCACTAATCACACTCAATGCATTAAGATAGATGGCTCCTTGTCAGATATTAGAAATCTGTATCCATTGATGTTCCCCAGGACTCCATTCTGGACCCCTACTATTTGGCGTATTCATAAACGACCTTCCTGATGTCTGTCAGTCTGCAAATGTACTGCTCCATGCAGACAATGCTGTCATCTATTCCAAGAACCCTAATCTTGACAGCCTTACTTACATCCACCAGGGTAATGTTGAGGCCCTGGAAAATAGTTCTCTCAAACAAACTGGTTCTAAATTACAAAAACACACACACACACAAAAAAAAAAACGCTAAGACAATGTTTTCACGAGCCCACAAATGGGAAAAAGGTATCCCCCAAATCACCTGCAATGACCTGGCAGGGACATCCACTTGGAAAAGGTGGAACCTTTAAATTCCTCGAGATGATCCTGGACACTGCCTTATCTTTTGCTCCCACACTGACCACCTTGTGTCCATGGTAAACAGATTGGGAGCCTTACACGTCCGTAACTGAATCAGCCTCACTGCTGATGCCAGACACCTCATAGTAGTAAGCTCAGTAGAACTGTCACTAATTGACTATGGCATCCCTGTCTCACAACTGCCTATGACTCCATTCTCAGCAGAATAAACCTGATCTGTAATAAGGCTAGTCTCTTTGTGCCTGGGGCTGACAAGCACACCCACAGCTGCACCCTCTACAAGATGCCAACGCAGGCACACTCCCAAGAAGGGGAGATGCACTTGTCTTGGCACCACCCGCCACCTAACTGGTTCCAGCTCTACAAAGTCCCTTGCTTCTCCTGGCTCAGCTCTAAACAGGGAGGCACCCCACCAGCAGTGATAAGCTGACCTTCTAGAGCACAACAGAGCACCTGGAAAGCCAGGAGATATAATTCAATGGCGGGGTGGATGGTGTGCAAAGCAGGCATGGAGTGGGTAATTTAGGTACAAGGACAAAAACAAAGTGGACCATTTAGGCAAAGACTGGTACCCTATTAAAAAATAAATAAATCTGGATCTAACCCCATTTCTAACTAGCCCAAAGCAGAAAATTACCATTATTATTGGGGCATCACACATAGATTACAATCTGTTGTAATATTTGCCACACAATGGTGACACTTTAGGCATGACTCATACTGCGCTCTTCTCTTTTTATTGTTCACCTCATTTCTTTATACAATTCCTTTAACTTTTCTTTTTGCTCTGTATGTTTCTGTAGCTGTAGGTCACATTTCTTTCACTGTGTTCCCTTGGGTCCCCAAAATGCTGTAATTGCAATAATACAGGGCACCAGGGCTCTTCTTTAAACATGGGGTATTGCAAATGGATGGGATTCGAAAACAAAAAGTATGCCACCCCATGCATAAGTCCTTTAGAGGGAAACGTTCTTACAAGAGGAAAAACAAATAAACCGAGCCATGTGACTAGGGTTGAGAATAAGGTCAGGTGGCAAATAGTATCAACACCTGATATACTTTCTACCCAATGCAAACAGCTGGAATGGCGCTTTACTGTACGATTTTGGTTCAGTCCTCGCCAATTTAGCTACTGTCGTGCCTTCTAGGAAGTATATACCCCGACCCCAGGACTGGCCTCAAAGAGTCACAGTATGTGACAACTGTCTCCCCGAAAGAAGGCCCTGCTAACTCTGTATCCGACTTGTATTTCCTAATTGAGTTTCCACCAACCAAGGCAACCAAAATACGAAGGTGGAAAACAAATCTTTGTTTTTATTTTTTCTTCATGAGGTGAGAGGGCGAAATTGGGGGCGCAGATTTCCCGGACAGTTAGCCACACGGGTCCCTCACAGACAGCTCACCACCAGCAGCTGCTATACTAGTAGGGACAGGGCGAGTGAATGGGGCATCAAATACAGGCTACAACAATGACGATTATATCACTTAGCAATATTTTAATAAAAACAGGGAAATAATCTCAAGTGTTGCTAGTCAGACAGCTCAGTGGAAAAATCTGAAAAGACAAAATGTTTCGTACTCACTTCCGCCTCGCTCACTGCCTTTTCATATCTCTCAGCCACTCGCTCTCCCTGTATGACTTCTTTATTATTGGTTTATGCCTCACTATATACACTACACTAAAATATATACACTGTAAACTCCGCCTCCGAGACGGCGGTTACATTGCAGGTGGCTGGGGCTAAGTGCATCATGTCGCTTGGCTCCTTAGTCTTTCAGGCAGCTGTTGAGAGGGAAGAGGCTGTTATTTGAGAACATTAACTAAAGGGAACAAAAAAACCAGAAAGGAAAAAAACTCCCGGCTATTAAAAAATAAATAAATAAAAACAGAAAAAGGGGAAGGAGTTACAACAACCCCACAGCACCAGCGCTTGGTACCTGGACAGCTTTTGGGTGGAAGGAGCCGATGGGGATTGGGCACCTCCACAGCCATACAGTGTGTGTGTGTTGGGGGGAGGACAGCATGCAATATACGTGTTTGTGTGTGGTGGGGGAGAGCTCTGCTCACTGAAGTGGAGCTCTCCTTTCAACTGTATGCCACTGCATTTTCACTGCTGTCATAGGCAGCTGCAGCAGTCATTGGAGAACTACAGCTGCGCCTGCAAACTCACTGACTGAATTGGAGGACGGAGGAGACACCTCGAAAACTCGGATGATGGCATTATGTTTTGCACATGCGGCAAGCAACATAAAAGGAGGTTACTCGGTTTACTCAGTTTGGTGTAGACATAAGCAGTCAATTGTCCATCACGAATGTCTCCCACACAGTGTGGGTAAATTATTCCTTGCTTGGTGTCCAGTTGAGATTATATCCAGGCTGGCTTTGAAGAAGTCAAGCTGTGTGAATCAGCCACATGCTGGGGAGTTTATTCCAGGTTTTGGTGACCCTAACTCTAAAGGATCCATCTCTTTGCAAGTGACGGCCTTGGGTACTATAAATTGCTTATTATGGGATCTTAAATATGGAGTGTGTTGGCTATATTTGAAGGTACATTGGGTACTAAGTTCTGGATTTTACAAGATTTTGTAAAGTAACAAAAGGTCACCCTACTTCTCCTCTCCTCAAGGCTAGCCAGCCCTGTGCTAGAGTCTCTCCTTATAACTAAGAAGTTTTAATTTAGGTATGATTTTAGTAGCCTTTATTGGAGCTTCTCGACTTAATCAACATCCTGTCACAGGTAAGGGCACCAAAAGGGGAGCCTGTGTCTAGGTGAGGTCTGATGTAGAACCTGTATAAGGGCAGGGTACACGCCTCACTTCTGTTCACAAATGAACGTTTACAGGCTAGAATTCTGTTTGCAGTAAGTGTGATTTTACTGCAATGGTCTGCTGATGACAATGTATTGTTGACAATAATGCCTGGGTCTCTTTCTCTGTAGGCTGATTTTAGCATCACATTGTTAAGTGAATAAGAGTATAGTGGGTTGTTGCCTAAGTGTAATACCACGCATTTATCATGATTGAAAACAATTTTAGTTGACTTGGCCCAGAGTTCTGTGGCTTGAAGATCATGGATCATAGAAAGATATTTACTGTATGTATTAATTTTCCCAATTTGGTGTCATCTGCTAATCTGGAAAGTAGATTGGACACATTGGTGTTTAGGTCTGATATGAAAAGATTGAACAGAGAAGGCCCGAGGACCGAACCCGTAGCACACCACTACTGACAGGGCCCATGTAAGATAGTACTCCATTAATACGTAGCATTGTTTTCTGTCTTTTAACCAGTTGTTAACGCACCTGATCAAATGATGGTTAAGTCCCATTTAGGTTAGTTTGACAATTAATTCATAACGGGAACGCGTCAAATGGCTTGGCAAAATCCAACATGATGACATCAATGGGGGTATTAGTGTCTAAACTAGTGCAAATGACATTATAGGTAAAAGTGCATATTGTTATGATACTTCTAGCCATGCTGCCTGTTTTCAAGAAACTTTTCCTGTCATTGTAAGCAGCTTGGCTTTGGTCTGCTGGGTACCCTGAACTCTGTGTATTTGGGACCTTGTCTTGTAGCTGCTTGTGGTGTGTTCTGCCTGCTCAGTAGTTGCATTTTACTTGCTCATTATGCTCTGGATGTAATACTGCTCATTATTCTGACTAGCAGCTGCCTGCATCCATGTTTCTATCTCGGTGGTTCACAGTAGCCTGCCCACAGTACACTGAGTGCGTAATGTGCCTTATTATGTTTCCTTGCAAGAAAACATTTTGTTACAAAGAACTGCATTTCAGGGGTGTGTCACTGAGTAGCCCAATGCAGGGCAAGCTATACTGGGCTCGTTCTTGACAGACCAATGACCATGCAAGCGGGTATGACGGTGGTCACAGTTTTATGGTCGGAAGTTTCGTATTTGAAAGGACTGAAGTGCTCCAATGAGAGAGTGCTTCAATTAGTATTGTACTTTCATTTGCATAAAGCCAGCCGTAAGCAGCTGAGTGGCTTTATTACTTTTTAGAAAATGGTCATCAAAAACTCAGAGCTGATTGGCTAATCCACCTGCCAGCCATGTTGTTATTTTTTAACAACGCCCGGCAAATAACAAGTTCCTTTTGGCATTACCCATTACCACCTCATATCCTTGTGCCCTCCTCAAAACATCGCGAGCGCCCAATTCTTTTTACTACGCTTACCGAGTCAGGCATCCAAAGGCCCCTCATGCAACTCAGTCCTCCCTCCTCAGACCACGCCTTACACGTTTACACAATACTGTAAAACAGCAAGCCCATAAAAGCGTTTTCATTTATTTATAAACATCAGCAAAACACCAGCGTTACTCGACTCTTATCTCGAACAGCACCTGCTGTCGCAGTACATACTACCGACAGTGCCATTCCATCTCTGGGACTCAGTACAAGAAACTACTGCTCCAGTCCAAGGTCCGACCATGATAAACTGCCGAAAAAACAGCTACCATTTCGCCACAAGCAAATTATCCCCGCACTAACAACTTAATGAAAAATACCTTTTTCAGGTTGTTTCCACACTCATCAGCTCACTACACTTATATGTCCCTTCTCTGAGCCGGACAACTGACCTCTACATTATGGTTGCCTCTACTTGCACGCAGACTCCCCAGTCAAACCATAAAAACAAACCTTTTTTTTTTTTTTTTTTATCTGGTATTGCCATATCAAAACTCTTGCGAGTTTCTTAAAATACCACAACGAAACACTATACTATGTAAGAGAAAACTGCTTTCTCATAAGCAGCACCAGCACCCTCTAGTGGCAGTAAAGGAACTATTTTACAAAACATGCAATTTCTGTTTATTTTGTATTAATATCACCCCTTTCTTTATAAACTTAATTAAAAAAAATAATAATATTACCATTTTCTAAGTGTAATAATACCCTCCAGGGTGGGTGTTATGGGATATAACGGACCTTCCAGGGGCAATAAGGCCCTCCGCCTGCGGCGGCGGCCTCATTACCCCTGAGCAGGTCCGTTATATCTAATAACGCCCACCCTGTCAGGTATTATTACTACGGATTGTATCAGTTGAGTCTCTGTGCTTTTAATTTGTAGCCCTTTCTAACTCCCGTCGGCAGCTGCTCCTCTTCAGTTCAGTGGCTACACACACTGCGTAACTCTGCAGCAGACACTCAGACTAAGCAGTCTAGTAATTCATTTTCACACACACTAGCCTAAGCAGGGTCTCGATTCAGCCTACTGGACCAGCTCCAATTACCAAGAAACATCTTTTTATTTTCTTCGAATCAAGCTTTTCTTGAGAACAATATTGCTTCGATGTTTGGCTACATAAATACATGGATGAATACATATCCATCTTTCTACAAGGGCGCTGCATAAAACATACACATTAGAACTGCAGTAGAATGCCAGTTCAACTCAGCTGTAGCTGAAGCCCTGCAATAGAGATAAACAGTTCTACAGGCTCTCCTGATGCAGAAATAATTGCAGAAGTAATTGTTGTAATGGTGAACCCACCCTTCACACACCACACCAGTGCACTCTGATGTGTCTAGTATGGAGAAGAGTGTGATCCCCTTGAGCTTAGCTTGAGGAGGTTGCAGGAAAGACTGTGGCACACATTTTGTGCAACAATGTTCTGCCTGTGCTCTGTACTGAGACTCGAGCTTTTGCTCTTTAAGTGACTACTGCAATGTACCCCTGTACCGCGGTCTGTCACTCCATAGCAGTGGTGAGGAGATCATCCCCTTATGTAGCCCACAGCACTGCTGCCCCATCCTCCCACTCCGAAAAGCCAGGGCCATGGTTGCTACTGACTGTTGAGGTATCTTCTGTCATCCGCCATCATCCACATGTTAGGTGTGCTCTGAACCAACAATAAGCTGCTCCGATTGACGCCACAGGCCAGACGATGACTGATACTGGATAGACACTAGTTGGGTTAGTGCTCCTCATGGTTGAGCTCCCTGTGCTGTTAATTTGTAGCCCTTTCTTTCTATCTCCTGTCACTGGCTGCTCCTCTTCAGTTCAGCGGACACACCCACAAACGCATACACACACACACACACACACACACACAGCAATGGGACTGAATGGGATACATCCTAGAATATTAAGGGAACTACAGGAGGTGCTGGCAACACCACTGGCAGCCCTGTTCAATGAATCACTTGATATGGGAGGGGTTCAAGAGAACTGGAGGAGGGCAGATGTAGTCCTCTTCACAAAAGTGGGAGTAAGGAGGAGGCTGGAAAATTACAGACCAGTCAGCCTCACCCCTCAATAGTGGGACAATTAAGGAATCACTACTTAAAGAAAGGATTGTGGAACACCTTGAATCCAGCAGAGCACAGGACCTGAGACAGCATGATTCACAGCAGAAAGTCATGTCAGACAAATCTAATTGATTTGTTTGACTGGGTGACGGAAGTGGATCGGGGAGCGTGGATGTGGCTTACGTGTTTTCAGTAAGACCTTCAATGCTATTCCACATAGAAGACTTGTGAACAAGCTGGGCAGCCTGGCAGTAGGTCGCAAGGTGGTAAACTGGATTAGGAACTGGTTGAGTGATAGAAGACAGAGGCGGTTGTCATAGGGTGTGGGATTTCAAGCAAGAGAAACAGGCAGACGAAACATTAGGTGCAAAAAAAGCTGAAAAGTGTTTGTCACTTTATTTTTCATAAAATGTCAGGATCAAAAATAAACTAAAATAAGAAAACAATTCTACAACAGCAGTACTGCAACTCGTAGTACTGCACACAGCGTGATCACTTTTAAGGTGTCAAAACCACCTTCTCTGTGCTCTTCTGAGGCCATTCACCGCACAGGTCCTCCAGGTTCCTCTCACAAGACTGGTCTGGCTATGCATGGGTTTGCAGGGCTTATATAGCCCTCCCACTGAATACTAGGCCTGCCCACAAAGTATTTTATACCTCTCCAGGGCTCACAACCAGACCTATACATAAAAAAAATGGTTGCTTCTAAGCCTTGGGTTACAGGGAGCTATAATAATCTCATAACACCAAAATTATCTTTTGGCTGAAAGCTTGTGGTTTGTACAATATTTAAGCAATAAGGCATGACAAGGTGTGTGTTATCATGTAATAACGTCACTCCTGGGGTGGGTTGAAGCAATGCGGTTGAGTGCTCACCACCCAAGGAGTGATGTTATTACACGATAACACACACCTTGGAGTGCCTTATTGCAATAATACAATGGCTCGATGTAATAGAAAACAAAAATAAAAATGTTTTTAGTAGATTTTTAGTGAGGGAGTGTATCTTTGTTTCTGAAAAAAAGTAGCTCATAACAATCATCCAGTAGTCAATACAGTGATGTTATTGTGTAATAACATCACTGTCTCAGCCACCCACTGACCAATCAGAATACAGGAAATTTCCTTGCCATTGTATAATTTTAAGTACATACTTTAGTTAAGCTCCTCCCACGGGTCAGCAGGTGCATCCATCATTATAATGCAAAACAGGCATCTAGGGGCGCTGCTCTCTATAGGAACAATCCACTGAATGCTTACTTCAGGTCAGTTCAGCATTACATTTCAGCCTGCTAGCATTTTGCTTAAATACGTACCTGTATGTATTATTCCTAGTCTTCTTAAATGTTTATCAGGGCTTGGATCAGAGTAGGCATCTAGAGATAAGTCCTGTCTCTATACAGTCTGTCTTTTATTTCTCATGTTTTATTTGTTTATGCTGAACCCTCTTCATTTTAATTATGATGTTTTTTTATTGTGGGAGCCCAGGTTTAATTCACTAGGCATCTTTGTCCAATTTAATACTGAGCAGCTTTTCTTTGTTGCTTAGCCCTCCTTAGGTCTCTGACGGTTGAAATCCCCAGCTGTCGGGTTCATATTTCATTTGGGCCCTTTATTTTGTTTCAGAGGGCTGCAGTTATTTATGCAGTTTAGGGACACCATTGTCCCTTTACTTCCACACCGCTCATTTTGCCAAGCATACAGTTTATTCTTGAAAGCAGGGTGGTAGAAAAGTGAAGTTATACCCACCCTCCTTTGGAACTGCGACACAGCAGAACGCCGAGAGGAGAGCGAGTGAGAGAGAGACACCTCCTTTCATCAGTTCTGCTGCTCTCTCTCTTAGTTAGACCCTCAGGTCTTTTCTTTTATTATTTCTACTTAAGGGGACCTGGACTAAAGCCACAGAGCAGTGGCAAAGTAAGTAAAAATTTGCCACTCCGTTGGTAATCCTGAAATGATTCAGGATTTTCTCTGTCCCTTTAGCAGCCTGGACTGGCTGCACATAGTTCTTCTGTTGACTCCTCCATGGCTTAGCTGGCCAAAACATTGATTTTTCACAGTGCCAGCAGCCAGGGGTCATTCTTCTATAAAGTTGAAAGGATGGGACTTTAAACAGCGTGTACGGCAGCAAAAGTGAAAGTTTTAGTGCCGGTATCTACATCCTGCTTCAATGCAGGTTTATTTCTTAATATACACTATGGAGCAACGACCTTAGTGAAATAAAGAAAGGACAGTTGTTGCTCCGTTGCACCTGTACTCTGAATACATTAAGGGGCACCATGCTATTTAACAGTTCTAATAACTGGACATTCTTTCTGTCCCTAATACTTCAACCATGGAAAACATGGGGTTCTTTTTTTCAGAGCTGCTCATTTGGTCATTAAGGTCATTCTATAAAACAACCCTTTTTCATTTTTATACCTTAATGTTTCTGGTATTTGTAGTCAGCATATGATTCATATCTTTTCAAATACTGCTTTTATTCCTATCTATGTACTGCATTAAACATAGCACTAGAGCACTTTATGGGGAGGAGGCAAGGGACCCTCATCTTCTACTGGGCACCCACCCATGACAGGGGTCACCTGTCACAGTGGTGGTAAATGGAGCTCAATCTGAGGAAAGGAGGGTGACCAGCAGGGTGCCACAGGGATCAGTTTTGGGGCCAGTCCTGTTTAATGTCTCGTAAGTGATATTGCGGAGGGGCTGGATGGGAAGCTGTGCCTCTTTGCAGATGACACGAAGATCTGCAACTGGGGAACACTTTGGAGGGTGGAAAAATGAAGAGGGACCTAGGTAAACTGGAGGAATGGTCTAGAGTGTGGCAGCTGAGATTCAATGTGAAAAGTGCAAAATCATGTATTTGGGGTGCAAGAACCCAGGGGAGGC
Source organism: Neoceratodus forsteri (assembly GCA_016271365.2). NCBI lineage: Eukaryota > Metazoa > Chordata > Ceratodontiformes > Ceratodontidae > Neoceratodus > Neoceratodus forsteri. Next base: position 50,953,537 of record JADMNL010000024.1, on the reverse strand, counting down.
TTACGTGATGGGGAGAGATATTGACAGTCACCAAACAGGAAAGGGATTTGGGGGTAATCATATCTGATGACCTAAAGGCAGCCAAACAATGTGCCAAGGCTGTGGGGCAAGCCAGTGGGATGCTGTGGTGCATAAGGAGAGGTATCACCAGCAGAAGAAAGAGGTGGTGATGCCACTGTACAGATCATTGATGAGGCCTCATTTGGAGTGCTGTGTCCATTTCTGGAGGCTGCATCTCCATAAGGACATAGGGTGGATGCAGTTCAAAGAAGGGCAACAAAGATGGTGCAGGGCCTGCACCAAAAGTCATATGTGGAGAGAATAGGAGATCTCAATATGTATACCCTGGAGGAGAGGAGAGGAGAGACAGGGGAGATGTGATAGAAACCTACAAATATCCAAAGGGCATAAATAGGGTACTGGAGGTAGCATCTTTCAGAAAAGGAGATGTTCAGGAAAAAGGGTCATGACATGAGGTTGGAAGGGGTAGACTAAGGGTAACGTGAGGTATTTCTTCACAGAAAGTGTGGTGGATGCATGGAATAGACTTCCAGCAGAGGTGGTGGAGACAAACATAGTTGGGAATTCAAAATGCATGGGACAGGCATTGGGGACCTAATGATAGGAACAAGAAGGTAAAGTCAGAGATCAAGTAGGGTCTGCAACTTTGCAGTAGGTAAAGGAAATGGGCAGACTAGATGGGCCCAGCGGTCCTTATCTGCTGTCAATTTCTATGTTTCTATGTTATGTTTCTATGAACTGTGCAGTGGATGCTCAGACTAAGCAGCCTACTAGTCCAGTCATTCTGTATTGAGGAGGAGTATAGGTGGAACAGCGGAATGATTTGCTATGCCTGAGATCACAATATCAGAGAAATCAAAGCACAGAAACATTCAATTAATTGATTATACTAAAATTCATAAACATTGATATTAGTCTCTTTTCTCTACCAAACACATTTCTAGCCTTCTTTTGAAACTGCATACAACTCGTCTTTGCAGCATCTTCTGTCAAACCACTGCATACATTAACTGCTTTCTGTGTGATGTATTATTTCTCAGTGTTAGCCCTTATAGTATCTACCTAAGCCTGGTGCATGCCCTCAGTGTACCATGTTGCATTACTGTGCATAAATTTCCATGGTCAAGATTCTGATGCCATTTCAACATTTTTAGATCTGTATCACATACTCTTTGGAGGTTTCTTATTTTTAAGGAAAACACCCCCAAACTCCTCAGCCTTCTATCATAACTCAGTCGCTCAAACATCCTTTTATTTAGGTAGCCTCTGCGCTGCATCTTTAATAATTTAGAGTATGAGGAGAGCAGTAAAAGTAGATCACGCCAGAATTATTTGACTGTTTCTGGCATTGTGATAAAGTCTGATCCACTGACAAACCCACAAATGAGGATAGGGACCAACCAATGAGAAGCATCCGACAACTGCTTTAGTAACCACCAGTCAAGCATCAATATTCTCCTAGGCAAGGATCATTTTACAGTATTTCACATCTAATCTACAATAGCATCCTCACTGCAGGCAATCCAGATATTGCAACTGCTGTAGTTCTGCACTTCAGTATTCCTCAACCCCCCACCAGCAGTGATCCTGAGCACCAGCTTCAACTTGTCCTACCTCATTAATTCCACCTCCTACTTTAAGAATTACTCATTCTACAACTTTTGTTTTACACCTGCCACGCACACCATGCAAGGAAACATTCGGCATTGACAAATGCTTGTTACATGTGGTAACTGCTATCTGCCTAACTGCTAGTCCTGCACTGCTATTTCATATACTCTTGCACAATCAGGGTTTTCTAGGCTGTCCCGGACACTAGCCGGGTCTCTTTTGCTAGTGTGTTTGCATTTAAAGGGACACTGTCATCCCCTTGGGCCTCAAAGTGTCCCTTGTTTAAAAAAACACATTTTATGATTGCCAACATTCTGTAAAGATTGCTGATATAGCTGGTATTTTGATTCTGATAATTTTTTCTTTTAAAAGTGAAAACAGACTGCCCACTATACTGGTGTTAACACACAAAACATGTTTCTTTACATTCCTTGATCAACTCCACTGCATCTTTCCTGGACTTGGGAGCACCTCCAACACAGTCTGTCCACTCATGATGCAGTGGAGCTAAAGACTACTACATCATGAGTGACTGCACTGTTTGGGGTGCCTCTAAAGTTTAGGAAGTATTCAAGAAGAACAGACTCAGGATTTGAAACAAAACAAAGTTGTTTGTAAATATACATTAACATGCATTTCAGCTGTATTAAACAAGGAGCCAGACAAAACAAACAGCAACATTAATGAATTTTAGAGAAGGTAAGCAATCAAAGAATGTGGGTTTTAACTAGAAATAATATGATGCAAAACAGGTCGACAGTGTCCTTTAATTTTACAATACTAAATACTTTAGTACTTTAAATACTAAAAGGAATAAACAAGACTAATACAGAAGGGATTCTTCAGATCAGCAGGGAAGGGACATGAGAGGGCATTGACTGAGATTGAAGGAGATTTAGGAGGGAAATCAGGAGGCGCTTTTTCACGGAAAGGGTGGTAGACAAGTGGAAAACTCTGCCGAGGATGTGGTATCATGTAGAATGGTGGGAGGATTTAAGAGGAGTGGGACAGAGTGGAGGGTTATTATGAGGAGAGGAGGGAGAGTGGGGCAGCTGCAAGTTTTTTTTTTAGTTTTGTTGACCGGGTAAGTGCACTAGACAAATCCTGCCTATTTTCAGGCACGACCCGGGGAGGGGGATACAGATGAATGCCAACTGACCTTGAACCAGATTAAGCTGTTGGTGGTATTTTAGTGAATGAGGGAAATTTAGCCAGGACACCGGGAAATTCCCTACTCGCCAGAGGGGAACCTTGGCTGTCTGCAGGAAGATGGCCACTTCTGATCACCCTTCGAGGAGATGGATGTGACTGGGACAGGAGGCCTCCTCCTGCTCCTATTGAGCTAGAGGTTTCTGGTTTGGTTTCTGACTTTCCGGATACTTCCTGCCTGAGGAGTTTTTGTTTCGCCTGTGCAGTGGTTTCTAATGCTGTCCTGTCTCCGAAAATGAGTATCTCTGATAACGGCACTGTAATGGAGCTTACCGAAAGGAACGTTTGTTGGCTGCTGTGCTCGAAGAGGAGCAATGCATGCCATGAAACCCAGTTGTTGGAACTAATTACATTGCAGCACTGTTGCACTAGTTTCGCCCACCTGCCCCTGCATTTCTCTGTCCCTTCCCAGAGACGCGATTCTAGACTCCCGATGTGTGTGTCAACACCGACGGATCTTTCTGAAGACGCTAGCACTTCTACCCGTATCCCTGATGAATGCTGTGAGCAGAGTGCTTTGCTGCTAAATCTGAAACCAGTTTGGCTATGCCTCAGCTTGCCCCGGCGTGTGGGAATGACTGTACAGTATTGAAAGGGGCTTCTGTGTCTTTGGTTTCAACTATGATGGAGTGTGATATGACTAAGAGGGTGGGTGATGTTCAGCCTGAGTCCATGTCAGTTGCTGCTCTTCCTCCTTCTGTACAGCCTTCCCTTTCCCCTCATCTCCCAAACCTCATGATGGCTGGTCCCCTGATAAGGTGATAAAAGAGGCTGGGTGGTTGAAACATACAAATGGCAAATGGATACCTGACCCTACTGATGTGGTTGTGCAACGATATAACTCTCCTGCAGCAGGCTCTTCTGCTTCAACTGATTTACAGAGTGCTTCTTCGATATCTCTGGTACCTGACCCACCTTTTCAAGCTGATGTTGTTAAAGGGGTTTCTAAGTCGGCTGTACAGGCACCTACTTTGCCTAATGCTCCTGATACAGACGTGACCCTGACCCACTGAAGAATGCTAGGGCTCCCCACCATTTAAACTTTCGAATTTATTTGCTAATAAGGGTGAGCCTGCTCCCGTAGAAATGCAGTACGTTTAATTTATAAAGGGGCTTGGAAGATCAGCCAGATCGACTTTATATTGCAAAAGCTTTACTTAAAGGTTCTATGAAGTTTGTGTTTTCGGATATTTATGCACTTATTCATATTGGTAACTCTAATTATGATATAAGCTTTAAAACCATTTCAGGTTTAGAACAATTTTGGACAACTTATCACACTGTTAAGAACTCTCTCTCTGGATCCCTTTTTAGCTGTACCCTTAACCAAACCGCTGTTAGTTGATCACTATCATGTTTCGAATGAGGGGTTCATATAGAAGATATTCATTTTTGGTTACATAAACGGTGTGATGTTTTGGATAGGCCAGTACCAATTTGATAGTGAAAAGATTTGGAATGGTGGTTGGAAGTTACGTGTTAAACTTTTTCTCACAACTGTGGGCCTCAGCATCTGCCCAATAGTTTTTCTTAGGGAAAGATAGAGGTAGTTTGTTTTATTTTGGTCAGCCCAAGTCCTGTTTTAAATGTGGTTCTAGGACACATCTTAATACGGTCTGTGACACCACTCGTTGTTCGCATTGCTTTGAATTTGGACATCAGGCCTCTACTTGCCTTAATTTATTCAAATGCAATTTATGTGAACAAACCGGACTTGGATATGCCAAATGTCCTTGGGCATCCCATAATAGAGAGAGGATTGCCCTTCTCAAGAAGGCTTGATTGTTGTAGGTCAGCATATGAATACCATCACTGTGATGCCCCCTACTGGTGATGGTATACATCCTACGCCTCCAGTACCTAGTTCACATACTTTAGAGGTTGTGAACGAGGTCTGGGTGATACTGTTTCCATCAGTGTGCAGGACCAAACTGCCCACTTTCTTCTGGTGTTACTCCTTCTGCACTCTCTATGCCCTCTACATCTGCCTTGTCTTTACAGGACAAATCTGATGACTCTGAGATGCCCCATCCCACCTCCCCTGTTTTGCCTTTTAAAACGGTTACTGCAAAGAAACGCTATAGATCAGGAAAGACTATTCCTTCTCATCATACCCCTTTGGCCTTACCCAGTAGTGGTTCTACTGATTCATGGAAAGTGGGTAACAACTTCACTGTCCTAGTTGCTGGAGACAAGTCTAAAGGTGAAGACTCAGACCGCTCTTCTAGAACCTCGGCAGTCACAGACAATTTTTCAGAGGGTGATGATGGGGAAGTGAAACCGTTGAGATTCTTCCTAGACGTTTCTCAATGTAGACGAGTTTCAAAAGTTCCATGATATGTGTTTTTTTTCTTTCACAGACCCTGTTTTTTTTCTTCTCATTTATGGATTCTTTAACTATTTCATCTATTAATGTTAATAGTATAAAGAGCCATAGGAAGATGGTTACTACTTTGTCTTGTTTGCAACAACTGTGAAGTGACATTATTTGTCTCCAGGATACAAGATTAAAACTACGTGTGAAGTGCACAAGCTTGTAACCTGTGGTCTTCGGGAGTTTCTTTTTGGTCTAATGGGGAATCCCTTTGTGATGGTGTTGGGGTATTATTTACTAATCCGGCTGAAGGTTTCAAATTGGTAGACATTTGCCGGTGGGGCTTTACTATTGGATATAAATTTTCGGGTGAAAGATTTAGATTAATCAACATTTATGCTCCACAAACCAAGGCACTACATGTTGCTCTTTTCAAGACATTCACCCCTATCTGCACACTTCTCGTTTGATTTTTGGGCAGGTGATTTTAATTGTGCCCTTAGTATTAAGGACAGGGGTTTGAAAACATCAAAATTATTCTGTGACTCTATTAAGCTTTTACAGATTTTGGACACGGCTCAGCTTAAAGATACATACTGTAGCATTTATTCTTCTGGTGGTAATACCTTTTTAAAACATCTCAGTCTACTAGGATTGATTTCATTTTTCTTTCTGTTATTTTACATGTAACCTCGGTTTTTACGTGTTTGGGAATTTTCTGATCATAAGTCACTTACTGTTTGTCTGACTTCGCAGGGGCCCCTAGATGTAAAAAGAATCTGTAGCATTTAACACTTCTCTTTGGCTGATGAGTCTCTTAAGACAGCTTGAAGAAGGAATTGATTGCTCGACTTTCTGTTTTTGAACTATATGATGATGCTGCTTCTGGTGGAAGACACTAAGAAAGATTGGAAATCTTTTTCAATCTTTCTCTCATGCTAAGGTCACCTCACAGTATTTGAGTATTTACGCCTCAGATCTCAGTTGCAGAGGCTGATTTCTTTAACGGAGACTGAGAAGATTGATTATGGTGCCCAAATTAGACATGTTAAACACGGATGTTTGAATATCGGTATGATAGAGCCAAGTCTTTGGACCATGAACACAGATTTGGTTTAAAGCTGCATAAGGGTGCATTGGATCCTTTTCAAGACTGTAAGGATTGGGTTAGTCAGCGCTCAATCGCATAGTTAACCTCTATGACAGGTGACTTAGTTACGCCCCATCTGACTTGATTGATGTTGTTGGGTACTATTTGTTCATTATATCAACAAGATGTTGATATTGTGTATGGCTCGCTTGATTTTGATTCCTTACAGTTACCACAGTTATCTACGTGTGACGGTCAGCAGTTGTTATGTGATATTACTGAATCTGAAATATGTAACGCCATTTTTGCACTGAATGTTGATTCATCTCCAGGCACAGATGGTCTGGTGTTGCTTTACCAGACCTTTAGGAGGATCTGGTCCCTGTTTTGGCACAAGTATTTAATCAGATGTTGTCTACTTCGTGTTAGCACCCTCGATGAATATGGCTTTAGTTATTTTACTTTATAAAAGGGCCTTAAGGCAGATTTATGTAATTGGAGAATATTAGTTTACTGAACACGGATTTAAAGATTTTGAGTAAGATTTTATTACATCGATTATCTCTGTTTGTAGATGGCTTGATTAGCCCACACTAAATATGTTCTATACTGGGTAGGACTCAGTATGATAATTTATTGATATTACGTGAACTTTTACTGCTTCCCAGTCTGGTCTTTTGAATGGGTATATTCTAAGTCTTGATCAGGAGAAAGCCTTTGTCCGGTTTCCCATGAGTTTTTGTTTTCCGTTTACGTGCATATGGTTTACCTGAGGATTTATTGATTGGATCAAGATTATGTATCATTCGGCTTTTCTTCTTCCTAATGTAAATGGCTGGATTGGTAGTCCTGTTGCAGTACGACGTGGGTAAGTGCAGGGCTGCCCTTTGAGTCCTATTTTGTATGTCTTTTTATTGATGTTTTACTTGCATGATTAGTAACCATATTGGTTTGGCAGGGTTACGTATTGATGTTAGCGCTCTCCGTTAAAATTTTAGCATATGCTGATGACTTGGTTCTTTGTCTTTCAGATGATACTGAAGGTCCTATTGTGAGTGATGTTTTAACTCTCTTCTAGAAGTTCTGGTTCTAAGATAAATTATAGAAAGAGTAGAGGTTTTCATTTGGGTAATTCCCCATTCCAGCTTCTGGTACTCTTTCTGGTGTCATGATTTCAAAAGACCCGATAACTATCTTGGGAATTGAATTTGGAGGCAGTGATATGGTGTCTCTGAATTGGTCACGTAAACTGGATAAGGCTCAGTTACTGGTTGCTAGATGGAAAGGTAAACAAATTGCTAAAGAAAACGTGTCCTGCTTATCAAAACATTGATGGTTCCTATCTTTTTATATATTAGTTATGTGTTTCCGCCTCCTGTGTCTCTATTTACTTCCTTATTTAGTGTTTTTTCCAAGCTTTTTGGGAAGCAGATTGAATCCCATTAAATGTGGTTATACTTATAGGAGTATAAGACAAGGTGGAGTAGCAATGGTTCATCCAGTGGCATTTTTATTAGTATTTTTGTTTCATATAATTTAAGTCCTCTACTCGCCAGGTTGGAAGGTTTGGTTTCCTATGTAGGTTTTGGTTTTCGAAAGGTTTGCCCTCTGGAAATTAGGGAAGCCAACTCCCTTGCTAGAATTCTCTTCCCAAGTATGGTTTAGAAATCTTTCTACATTTATTGAAATGGAGAGTTTCCATTCCTCAATTAGAAACAATGAATAGAAAGCAATTGTATAATTATATTGCTTCCTCTGACTTTCCGATGTTTTGCTTTTCCCAGATTGTCCTTCACGATCCCTAGATAATATTCTTTTGCTACTCTAATAGACGCTTGCCAGATTTTATTTGGGATAGTGTTTGGTTGAGTTCTTATGGAAGATTACCAGTAGGTAACTCACATAAGCATAAACAACTTAGTGATAGGTACTGTATCGTGCTTCTTGTGTTTCCCTGTTAGAAACACAAGAACATCTTTTGCAGTGTCCCTATGTCCAAGATTTTTGGGCCTTTTTGGCTACCAAATGGAATGAGCCTTTATTTCTATCTCTTTCATATAGTACGCTGATGTATGGTGCACATAAGGGTGAATGGTCTAAGTATCCTGCTGACACATTACTATTAATTTTTCCGTTCTTCGCTTTATATTTGGCAATCCAGATGTTTATGGATTTCACAACAGCGTATGGTATCATTTGATGAACTCCTTTCTAATATAACTATTACTTTACTTAACTATTTATGACACTGATTTTCGTATAAGGTCGAGTGAAAGGTACTTTTTATGGGTTAATTGTGTTGGTTATTTTAATGTTGTTCTTCGTTGTTTTGTTATTTGATGATGTACAGTTCTGTTCTAGTCTATATTTCTTTTGTATAACTGTATCATTGCCTGTTTTGGTGCCCTCTTTTCAATAAAAGTTCCCTACTCTTGCAGTAGGGGGCCCCTGGGATGGCAGGAACAGCCTCAGATGTTCTGGACTCTGAGAGTGAGAACATGGTGGTGGAGCGCTGATGGTCCCTGACTGTGTTTGTCCTGCTGATACTGATAGTATGGATACTTCTTTACCTAAGGAAGATCTTGTTTTGTTGTTGGAGAGTGTAAAGCCCTTACCTGAGGCAGGTACTGACTTTCCTTCTGATGTCAAGTTTTCTGAGGATGAGAAAAATGGGAGCGTATGGCTTGCAGTCCGACGGCACCCCTGGTATGTCGAAAAGAGCAACGATCCTGCAGATGGTCTACCTGTGGATACTGCTGGTATGATGGCTTCTATGGCTGACAGTGATTTTTTTCCTTCACAGCACAGAATTCGTCCTGGTCCCTGAGCAGGCGTTGGAGAAAGCGGGTTGGGTTAAGACCAAGCCAGATGGGCTCCTGATCCCGTATTCCTTTGCGGGTGAGGGGTCGCTTGTGGTCCCGGAACCCTCTTCTGCGACTTTACAGCTGGGGTTTCCTGATTTACAGCCAGACCGTGCCACTGCAACACTTCTGGGTGTACGGCATGCCCTCTGTGACCTCCTCCTGCTGCTGCTGATGCTGGCATGGTGTTTCAGCCACTGAGACTGTTTCTGTTGCTTCCTTGACTTGGCTGCCTCTCTGGATGTTCCTCGCACTCCTCTGGTCCACAATCTGTCTCTCCACCTTCAGGTCAGTCTTCCTCTCTCTGGGCAGGGGCCCGGTTTTGGGATCTGTTGGGGTTTGGTGCAACAGGTCCTGCAGGATGCTACTCTCAAAAGCCTGTTAGCTATGCCTCGTTGTTTAAGAACTCTGAAATGCCTGCAAGGAAGCTGCTTGTAGCCAGGATTTACTATAGAGGCAGGCTGGACCTCCTCCAGATTGAAATTACGGTAAACGCTTAATAATTGAATCTTTAGACATTAAACCGACTGAGGTGTATGCCTTTATTCATACCTCGGGGACCATAATTTTGACATTTCATTTTGTTCAGCTGCTTTATTGGATAAATTTTGGGCTGCATTTTATGCTGCCTGCTCTGACCCTGTTTGGAAACCTTTTGTGGTCATCCCTATCACTAGACCTACTGCTAAAGTGATTACTGTTTTATTTCGCAATGAAGGGGTGAATGTTTTGGATATTCTTTATTGGTTGGAGAAGTGGTTTGAAGTTTGAGTTTATTGTTCTGGAATTAATACCTTTGAGCCAAGGCTCTTTTACAAAGGTTCCGTCATTAAGTACAAAAACATAGTAGACAGTGTTACAAACAATCAGTAAGTCGCTTAACAAGGCCACAACTTAAACAGTAACATTTATGTACAGAAAAGAAAAAGGAACTCAGAGGCAGTGTAAAGGGCAAGGAATAAGGACTGGAGAGCTTGAGAGGGAAGAGAGGAAGAAATAAGAAGTTTAGGAGCAGACAGAACCAGGTTAGTGGTACTCAGGTTGTCTTTGTCAAAGAGGAGACCATGGTGGTTGAGTGAAACAAATGTAAGTGCACTCAGTGGGATGAGACTTTAGTCAAAGCAGTCACAGGAGCCGGAGGCTGTGAGGTGAGCGTAAGTATGGATTTGGAAGCTCCTAATGTCATGAAGGATAGGGAGGCAGGTTAAGGGCATTGTACCAGGTAGGGGCACGGTATGTAAAGATCTTTGTCCCTGAGCAGTCAGGCATCTAGGGACAAGGAAAGGTTGGTGGTCAGATCTTCTGGTGGTACGAGTGCCATTGTTCAGGCAGAGCAGGTCCTGGATACATGGAGGAGTGAGTCCCAAGATTGATTTTTTGCCATCACGCAGGTGAGATACATGAGGCGATTGGAAAGATGCAACCAACCGGTTTCCGTGTAGAGGTCACAAGTGTGGATCCGCCTCTGTGCTCCAGTGAGGAGTCGACAGGTTCTGCTTAGTGCTGTTGAGATGCGCTTTAGTGCAGTGGTAGTAGCTGAGCCATAGACAATTAGACCATAGTTTATGATTGAGAGAACAGAGCTTTGAACAGCAATCCTCAAGGCAGCTTGGTTGAAAATTGACGGTTCCGTAAAAATTCCAGTGCGTTGGTGCACTGGTTTTGCAGTGTTATCGATATGGGTCATAAAAGTAAGACATTCCAAAAGTGATACCAAGGTATTTGAAGGTGTTCACTTGTTCTAGTGTATTTCAAGAGAAGTTTTATGATGAGTGGAGTATGCCTATTTCTGTTTTGATGACTGGCTAAAAGCATGACTTTTGTTTTTTTGATTTAGGACCAGTTTGTGCTCAGGGAACCACTTTTCAACACATGAAAAAGCAAGCTGCAAGCTCTGTCGTAGTGGATTTGGATCCTTATGGGAGGAGAGAATTACAGCGCCATCAGCACAGAGTATTAATTTTCAGGGCAGGATTTGGGAAGCAAGTTTAGAAATAGGCTGAAGGAGAGGACCTAAAATTGAGCCCTGGGGACACCAGAGAGGGCGGTTTGGAGTCAGAGAGAACCTCAGAGATTTTTACTGTTTGAGAAGCTATGCCAGGTAACTTTTACCCAGGCTCCAGGTCCCTTGCTAGCCCAATGTTGAGCAGAAGAGAGATTAGAAGGCTATGGTGAACAGTGTCAAAGGCCTTTGTGAGGTCTATGAAAACAGCTCGGTTAAATAACCCTTATCCAAGGCTTTGTGAGTTTCACTAGAGAAATCAAGTAGGGCCGTCGATGTACTGTGTCCTTTCCTAAATCTGTGTTGCTGAATGCAGAGTTGATCGACTTTGCAGGGCTCTGAGTTTCATTTCTCTTCATCACAGACACACTACCCGCTTCCAAAGTCATAGCCGCCTATCCTTCAAATTCCTCTGGCAGATTTTAACCACTTCAGCCTACTGTTAACAGCTTACCAACCCCAAACACTGCCACTATTCTAAGTCAAAAATTGTTTTTCCTTCTGGTGTCTCACGCTCAGAGGATCTCTTTCCTGCTTCTATGCACGGTGAGTGACTAGTTAAAAATCACAGCCCTATGGACCCTTATACTTCACTTCTGCATGGTGGGGACATTGAACCAAACCCAGGTCTCCTCTCCTCCGAGAAAAGCCATACAGAGCCGGTGGCGCCTCACAAAATGCTGGGTGCTTGTAAAAACTGATCAACACGAGGAGGCAAAAACTAAGTCTGTACAAAGCACAGATGCTTTATTAAATCTGAGGTGCTCTGAGGTGGCGATCCACCAAACGCACTAAATATACTGGGATATAAGAGCAAAACTGCAAATAGTAGCAACAGCAACAAGGCAACATCCAAAAACAAAAACAGCAACGGTGAATGCACTCAATCATACCTGCAAGGACCCCAGTGCTCGAGGGCAGACTCTCTTCCTCAGGTGATGTGGCTGGTACACTACAGGTGCCTGTTCAAATAGTAGTCAGCAATGTAAGGTCATGTTACAGGTAAGTCCCAGTTCATGAATAATCACGCTGTGCTAATTAACTTATAATATACCAAACACTCATAACCTCGCCACACATGGCAAGTAAATACACATCCAAAAAGGATTTAGTGTGAGATGCAGCTGCAATAGCGCTCCTCACTGAGCCAGTACTCTTTAGAAAAGCTACAGTACTGTGGGAGGCATAACAGAAGTGCAAACCTATTGTGCTAAAGACCAAGTGGTCAGGTAGCTGGTGGGCCTGCAGTCTCGCCTGTCCCCTTCGGGCTGTGCTATGCAATGCCAGATGGATGAGAAATAAGACTGCAATTATGGCAGTCTTGATTTCTTTGTTCAATCTGGCTTGCATCATGGAGACCTGGCTGGGGATGACGCGGGCCAATTTCAGAGGCGCCTGTCCCCACTGGACACTCTGTATTGCACCTCTGAGGAGAGAATGCAGGGGTGGGTGAGTGGCCATCTGCTTTAGATCCAGCCTGAACTTTGCAGTGCACCCAGTGGGTTTGACCTTCTCCTTTGAATGTGTGGCTGTGCATGGGAGTCTGGGTGCAGGCTGCAGGATTCTCCTGGTTTACCGTCCTCCGGGACAGGAGGGAGAACTCTTGCAGGAGGTCATGGATTTCATCATCGACAGGGTGCTGATGTCTCCAAGATGATTAATTCTGAGGGACTTCAATGCCTGGGTTGATGACGAATCCTCATTTTGGACAAAATCTCCTCCAGTTGATGACATCACTGGGCCTAGCACAGGCAGTTACCTCTGTGACTCATCACCACGGCCATACACTGAACTTGGTGTTTTACTGGGGCATGAGGTAACTAACCTCAGGACTGATCAGGTCACTTGGTCTGATCTAGACCCTGGAGCCGCCGTTGACAGTTGAATCATCGGTCACAATTCAAGGCAGTTGCAGTTAGCTGCAATTGCCCTGAGTTGCAGTTGTAAGTGAGTGGAGTCCTACTTTTGTGAAGTCGACGACTGCACTGTTAACTTGCTTGCTCGCCTGACAGTCTCCTTCCTTCCCCCGCACCTCCAGAGTAGAAAAAGTATTTGAGAGGCATGTGAGCCCACCCCAAAGGCATTCTTCACTGGCAATAGCTTTTATTCCTCTCTCCATCCTCCCCACTGCCCATCCCATGCAAACAGTGCACAGCAGGGTTTTTAAATTTGTGTGTGGTTTTGATGGACAGCCTCAGCCACCAACCAGATTGTGCCTCCACTCTGTTCTTCAGCATCAATCACCCAGTCCTCCAGTAGTGTATGAGAGAGAGGGAGTAGGAGATGTGTGCGCTGCACATGAGCTGTCGGGCAAGTAGGAAAGTAGAAATGAAGCGGCAGCAGTGGACCAGAGGAACTAATTTGCAATGCCGCTGCCGGAGTGTTGTGTTCAGGTTTGCTGGGCAACAATTGGTGACCATCATCCAACGAGAAGCAGGAGACACCCGCGAGACAGTGATGGAGAACAGGTCAGGAAGGATGGAAAGGGAGGAAGTCAACCTGTCCCAGAGACAGAGGAGGAAGCCAAAGCCTAGAGAGAGAGGGAGAACATCCGGGAGCGGCAGCAGTGTGGACTGGGAATGGGCTGGAGCCTGGGCCCAGGAGGAGGCGTGAGCACTGGAGAGTGGGATGAAGACCACGAGGTGCTGGTGGGGTCCTACTGAACCCGTACTTGGGTGGTCGGTTCTCCGGGATTCCAGGGAAAATAATAGAGTTGGTTAGATCGAGGCAGAGGAAGGCTGCAGACCAGGTGTTGGCAAGAATGCCAGTGAACTGAAGGCAAAACACAGCAAGAAAGAAAGAACAGTGTATGGGACTTGACGAGAGAGAACAATAACCAGGCAGAAGGAAGTACATGGCCAGGCCGAGCCAATAGTAGGTAAGTGTCAATTTGATTACTTTGTGGCCTGGCTCCTGATGTGATTTTGAGAAGTGGCCAGAAGGCTTCAGTCTAGTGGTGGTGGAACAGTAGCACATATTTTAAAAGCCCTCCCTTTCCTGTTGTCCTATGTGAAATGTGTGGATTGTTGAAATGCCGAGAGAAATATACTGGTTGGTGCTTTGGTAGGACAGATTAGAAACTGTGTGAATGTGAATTCAAAAGTGCTAAAACTTGGGGCTGTGCATCCCTAAACATACAATAAATATGTTGTGCTGTAAAGTAGGGCATCCTGACTGTCACCCCATTAACCCCTCGTTAGTTTCACTTTTTCAGATTCAACCTCCTGGCTATCCTTCCTTGATATTGATGTTGTTTTATTGGTTACATACATAGCTAGAGTATTTTCTGAGTCTACATTTTGACTGCTCTAGCTGCCTGTAGTCTAAATGGTTACTTCCTCCTCACTGTACACTTTCTTTTCGGGTGAGATCTTTCTCAACCATCCTTCTCAGTTGAACTGCTGCACCGCCATGACTTTCAGCCAGTTAATGCACCCTGGCTTCTGAACATAAACATCCACCAATGAGGGCAAAGGAAGGAGGAACAAGAAGCACTTAATGTCTTGGACTGCACAAAGTGGTGGGAGAGCATGGTAGACAGTGAGTGACTGAGGAGAGGTGGTGGTGACTGTAGATCAGATCAGCCGCTTTATAACAATTTTGTGTCACTGGTTCGGTGTTCTTTCAGTTAAGGTTGGACCAGATTTTAAATAAATTTACTGTCATATAGAGGTGCCATTTGAGCGAGTCAGTGCAGCAAATTTCAATCTGCTGCTTCACTGCAAGGGCCGCAGAGTCCGGGAAACAGAAGTAGCCTGTGGGGAACTCAGGAGGGAGCTGGGCACACTAAGGAGCCATTCACATAGGTAGGATGACCATCCAGAGCAGACTACAGAGCTTCATCAGTTAAGCTCTGAGTCACCGCCAGTCGCTGGTCTTGAGGGAGCAGGGGGAGGTCCTCCAGAGGAGGACTCATCTCGAGAAGGCCAGCCAGGGAGGACATCTGTGGTACTACTAGGCCACTAGGCATGAGTGAGGAGGACCTGGGAGTGGACTTACGAGAGGGCCGGGCACAGGTGTGGTCATGGTTGTCGGGCAGAAGGAGCCTTGCTTACCTCGGTACAGTAGTAGTCAGCAGCAAGGTGAGCAACAGCTCTTTAACCTTTCCACTAGAGTAGCTGGCAGCAAAGTGGGTGGCAGGCACTGACTGAGAGAAGGAGCAGGCAGCAGAGCAGAGGGCCAGGGATCCAGGAGGACTTGGAGGATTAGCAGCCCCAGAGACCTGAGTGAGAGAGAGAGAGAGAGAGAGAGAGAGGAGAGAAACGCATGTGGTAGCTGGTGTGAGTAAAGCCTAAGGTCTAGTTGCAGCTACTGCAGCAGGATCGGGTCGGGCATCCTCTGTAGTCGGTCATCGTGTTGTGGTGCCAGGTGCAGTCTTGGTCCGTGTCATCAAAGGGTGGCAGTATCGGTGCAATCTGCTTTGCCCTTGCTTGGTGGAAGTCCGGACAGAGTCTGGAGGAGCCATCCTAGGCTGTGGCACAGCACGCACCTCAGTCATTGTGGAGGGAGTGAGGAGTTCACTTCAGTCTGTCTGATGCAATGAAGTTCGAGGAGCATCGATCCAGATAAGGGTTCTGAACCGGAAAGTAAGTAAACTATAAAAGTGTTGCAGTGCATTTTTTTTTTTTACAGGTTAGAATTGCAGGCAGAGAAGAAGGAAAAACAAGTTTGTACTATACTGTGTAGTGTATGAGAGGGAGCTCAGACAGCTCATTTGTGGCTGTGGCAAAAATATGAAAACCTCAGTCTACCCCATCCCCTAGTTAGTCAAGACAGTGCAGGAGCATCCCACCTTGAGTCTCCTAGTCCTCTCCTGACAGACTCCCATTGGCATATTTTTCAGATTCCACAGAAATGAAAGGCAAGCTCCTTTATTGCTGACTCAGGTTTACGCTCAGTGGTAGAAACAGAATAGAATTGTTGTTATTGTGAATTGATTTTGAACATCCTTCTTGTAGTAAAAGTGCTTACGGTACATGGCACACAAGTGTTGTTTATGTTGGTTTGCCGCATGCTAAGCAACATCTTAGCACCAGCGGTTTTGGGTGCGGCTGTGTTGGGCGAATGCAGGCACGATCAGTAGGTGTGTCCCTCATTCCCCAATCAGCCTGCATGCCACTGCCACACCATGTATTCATAATGGGCGAGCACATCAAAGAAAGGTCCGCTGCAATCGAGCAAAGCTGCGTCATATGCAGCGGTCCTTTGCCGCCTTGCCGCCATTATGACCATGATCGGCGAGCCGGCAGCCGCTTCACGCTATGCCGACATCGGGGTGCCCAATCCCCTGTCGGCAACCCCCTGTATTTGTGTGCCGACGGGTGAGCCCTACTCCCATCGGCATCCCCCAAATGTTGAATGCCGAGGGGTGCCCAATCCCTCGGCCCAGGCCCCTCACTGTCTTGCTCACCGACGGGGAGCCCACTCTCGTCGGCATCACCCCCAACTGTTGATGTCGAGGGGTGCCCAACCCTCGCCGCCACTGACACCCCCCAAAACCTCATTTAGGTGGCACGCCGGAGCCCACCCCAGCATGCCAAATACCCTGTAAAACAAAACTGTCCCGCAACGTTTTTTTTTTACCTGCAAAACTAAAACCATCCCCATAGTCCAGATGCCCCCCGCACCCACCCACTGCACACCCTGCCTCCCCCCCCCCAGACCATACTTACCTCCGACTCCAGTGCGACGATCTTCCGTGGACCGGAACACATCTGCACTCTTCAAAGCCGACTGCTAACTGAGGAAATGCCGTAGCTGTAAAATGCAATGAATAGGGTTTTTCAACTTTGTTGCATATCTCAGGCATTTCTTGGAATTTTGACACAAAATTTTCAACATTGGGTTTTGAGGCCCCTCCTCATGAATTCTATCACTGTCTTGGCATTAATCGGCCTCGAAAGGTGATTTCGCAGTCACCGCGCGAAATCACCTTCGGACCTATAACGAAATGACAGTGCCAGTGTTCATGAGGTAGCCTCTCAAAAGCCTATGTTCCAAATTTGGTGGAAAAAATCCAACAAATGCCTGTTTTACAAGCGTCGTTGCGCAGTTGCTACGCAGGCTCATAACTTCCAGATTGCAATATTTTAATGCCAGATTTTTAGCATTGGCATTTTCTGCACCTCCTTATGAACAGTACAGCTGTCATTTTCCACATCCTGCCCAAAATGTGTTTCCGCGACTTCCGGCGCACAATTGCGCAGTCGCTGTGGGACATCAGTGTTTGGGCCAGATTATGAAAATGACAGTGACACAGTTCATGAGCAGAGCTCTAAAATGCCTATGTTGAAAATTTGGAGCTGATACTCCATAAAATGACTGTGTTACAAGCGTGTTGGCAGATTGCACGCACGCCGCACTGCTGTGCATTTGTGATATTTTCACTCTGGATTTTCACCATTGCCATTTTTCCACACCTCTTGATGAACAGTACAGCCGTCACTTACATATCCTGCCCAAAATGTGTTTCTGCACTTCAGGCGCAGAATAGCGTGGTCGCTTGCGAAATCACTTGGGACACTTTGAGGAAATGACAGTGACACTGTACATGTGCAGAGGTGCTAAAATGCCTATGTTGAAAATTTGTGTCGATCGCCCATAACTGGCAGTGCTGCAAGTGTGCCTTGCATATTTTTCACACACCCTTGCAACTCAGCAAATTCTGTATATTTGTATGCCACATTTTCAGCACTGGCATTTTATTACACCTCCTTATGAACTGTGCAGCTGTCATTTTCACATCCTGCCCAGCATGTTTTCTCGCACTGCACTAACAAACACCCACAGGGACACCCTAATGCCTCTCACTCTCTGCAGGGTGGGGTGGGTTGGCATCAGTTCAGTACTTGACTGCCACTCCTATGCTGCATCTCTCAACTCCTGCACTGATAATGGCAGCAAGACAATATTTGGCATTGATAAATGCTTGTTTCTTTTCTGTTGGTGTCAGTCTCCTATCGGCCCTCTGGTCTACTCCTCTTCCGTCATGTTGTGTGCCACGCTGAAAAAAAAAGAGACATATACCTGGGCAGCAAAACTGCAACAGATTTTTCCCTTTTAGCATGCACACTCAGTCTGTTCATATCCTGGATGGACTCTCACAGTGACTGCGGGGGGTTGATCTTAACATAGTTTACTAGCCAAACCCTAGTGCAAATTAAGCAGGGCTGATGCAGTTACATAGAAACTGTTGGCAGATAAGGACTGCTAGCTGCTAGGCCCATCTCGTCTGCCCATAGGCCCTATACATTTTACGTGGCCACTGATCCTATGTGATCAATGTCTTCATCACTCACTCCCTCTCAGGTTTCTTATGCCTGTCCCAGGCATGCTTAAACCCTCCACTGTGCTTGCCCCACAACTTCCTGTGGCAGACTATTCCAAGCATCAACTACACTTTCTGTGTAGAAAACTTTCTCACGTTACCTCTCAATCTACCCCCCTCCAGTTTTATATTGTGCCCCTTGTTCTATTACTTTTTATACATTGGAAAAGGTCCCCACCTGCACCTTGTTAATGCCCTGAGGTACTTAAAAGTATCAATCATGTCCCCCACCTCCTCTCCTCCAGTGAGTTCATATTGAGGTCCCTTAGTCTCTCCTCATGTTTTGTAGTACAAGCCCTGCACCATCTTTGTCGCCTTCTCTGGATAGTCTCCACCTTATCTATGTCCTTGCGCAGGTGTGGTCTCCAGAACTGCATGCAGTACTCAGGTGAGGCCTTACCAATGTTTTATACAATGGCATCACCACCTCCCACCTCCTGCTAGTGATACCACTGCCTATGCATCCCAGCATGCCACAGGCCCTCCCGCTGCCTCTGTGCACTGCTTTGATACCTTAAAGTTATCGGAGATGATAACCCTAGGTCCCTTCCTCCTTGGTGACAGTCAGATCCCTCCAACCTGTAGCTCTCACAGGGTTCCCTCTACCCAGGTGCATTATTTTGCACTTTTTGCATTGAACCTCAGTTAACTCGGTTTGTCTGTCTTGACTAGTGCTTATTTTCATGGCTGTTAATGAAGCTAAAAAAGTCTCTGTTTAGCAGTTTTTGTCCTCATGAGTGTCTGTCTGACAATTTGTCCCATATTAAGACCAGTGCCCTCATTTCCCTACATTTTGAGTGTCTGAATCCAACATTTGAGTGACAAAATGCCAAGTGGTATACAAGGTCCACCCTGCAGGTGGTGGTGGGTTTTATCACAGCCTCGCTATAGCTTTCCTTCTCATTCAAATCTCTTAACTCTGTTCTTTCCCTGGACACCACTGCAGGCCAGACTCTGAAATGACCATCCACAGATCCATAGCTGCCATTGCTTGAAAGTGTAGGGGGTCCCCAGCTCTTCTAACTGGACCAAGCCAGCCAACGCTTGTGGCTGTAGATACTGTGGAGGGGTTCAGAGGGCTGGGACAGGTATATGGGGAGGGTGCTTCTAAATGGAGTCAGCATTCAGGGGGCCACCACGTCAGGGAGTGGGACCTCGGGGAGGGGGAAAACAGTGCCCTAAACAGGCACTGATCCCGAAAGGCTCGATAGACCATAGGGCCTACTCTGCTGGCTTCTTAGTATGTTAACACCATCCATATAGTCCCACCTTACATTCCCACCCTTCTCCACCCAGCTAAACAAAGTTTTAGATCATGTCTGGTCCCCACCAAAAACCTTAATAAAATACATAGTTTGAAATGTTAAAATAGGCGTTATTGGGTTGATAGATCATCCTATATAGAAATAGAGGTAGTACAGCGTCATGCCTGCACGGTTTCCCCTGGACAAATAAAAGGATGAAAGGACACTGTTAAAGAAAAATGTATTTTTGTTGGGGCAGAGTATAGTAAAATCAATGCTTTTAAATATAAAATGCCATCGTTTTTATATCTCAAACCCTTTAAGTTTGTGAAGCCTCCTCTAAGAAATCTTAGATGTGCTCTGGGCTCATGGTAAAAAACTTCCAGAAGTGCATGTCTCCAGTTGACTATGGGGAGGGGTGCTGAGCAGCATGTCTTTGTGTGCCAGGCTCTGTTCTATTCTGTTCACTGCCCTGTGGATGGTGGTGTGAGTGTGGCGAGGAGCATGATGTGTCAGCTGTTGCAGTGAAGCTAGGTCTGCTTGAATGAACATTTGCTGTTGTGATGTCCTCTGGTTTGCGGGGGAGATTGTGAAGAAAAGAAGATATAAGGCCATGTTACAAAACAATGGGGTTCACTGTGTGTGATGGCATTGCAGACTTTTTTTTTTGCAGATGGGGCTGGAGGAATAGGGAAACATGATATATGTGCAATAATCTGAGTATTTCATGTATTGAATAGTTTCCTGTATAAGTGATCAAAATGTGCCATTAAAATTGTGGGCTACTGCAGCCATTTCTGGGTACTGCAATTTTGAATCACCTTGCCCTGCTGGCTAGTACAAAAAGATTAAGGTTGACCCCTGTGAGTGGTTGTGATGTGTGTACAGAATCGGGATGTAAACCAAAGTGCCATTTATTGAGGCATGACTAGTAGTGATTAACTGTCCGTTAATTACCCCTAGTGGAGTAATGTGGCACGAGATATGAAGTTAAAAAAGTGACAAACTACTACATAATAATTTTCAACGATGGTGAAAGATGAAAAAGTGGTTGGATTTTCTTTAGTTAGTTAAAGTCACAAATTTCAAACTAGTTGGAAAAATCAGTCATAATGTGTGGTAAGTCAGTCAGAATTGTTTTTCAACTGACTCTGGGGTCTAGTCTGATCAGTGCACGGTAGAGTTCTTGTTGGGGCCCCTGATAGTCCCCCCATTGAGATGGTCAGCTATACGCCTTTAAGGGATTGTCCCAGAGGGACCTTTGGCATGGTTAACATGTCTGGTGTGAATGCTGCATGTGAAAGGCACGTAATAAAGTGGTGGTGGCTTATAATAAGGCTGTCTCAGGCACTCAATGCCATTGCACCGTCCATATATGACCCAGATCTTCTTGCTTGAGACCCTCATGGTTTGATGGGGCTCTCAAAGTGATGAAGATCAAGGGTCAGAAGTTGGAGCATTGCTGGCAGAGGACCCGGTCTGTGGAGGACAAACTGGCCTTGAGAACCTACTATCTTGAATATCAGCCAGCAATTGACTATAAGAAGGCAAAGTTCCTGTCCAGGAAGGTTGCTGCAGGAAGAAACAGACCAGCTCAGCTATTTCAGACTGTGGACAGACTGCTTCATCCTGTTTGTCTACAGCGAAAAGAGCTTTTTCAGTCACACCGTATAAGAGTTTGCTCAGTTCTTTTCTGATAGGGTGTCCTCTATTTGGTCCAGGATCCCCAGTGGGGCAATATTTGCCCGTGGTGAGGGACTTGGTGGAGGCATGGATATGCCATTTATCTGGGGAGTTTGGCCTGTGGAGGAGGCTGAGGTGGCTGAGGTGATTTGAAAGCTGCTGCCTAACTATTGTGAACTGGACCCGGCCCTGATGCATCTTCTTCTGGGATGTGCCGAGGTTGTTGGTCCATTGTTCACCAGGATAATCCGTGCTCGCTCTCAAAGGGATTTTTCCCTGATACCTTGAAGGTGGTATTGGTGAGGCCCTTCTGAAGAAACCATCACTTGACCCTGATGTCCTAGTGCATTACTGACCTATCGCCAAACTCCCATTCTTGGGAAGGTTGTAGAGAAAGTGGTGGCAGTGCAGCTCAAGGAACATCTTGCAGCCATTAACATCTATGAGCCATTCCAGTCTGGATTTAGGGCAAGGCATAAAACTGAGGCGGAATTAGTCAGGAGTACAAAATGATCTCCTTGGGACTAGGAGTAGGGAAGAATGGTCAGTTCGTGTTCTCCTTGAGCTCTCTTCAGCATTTTGATACCATAGACCACATTGTGCTTTTAGATTACCTTAGGGAATATTGTGGATTCACCGGTATGGTCATCAACTGGTTTGAGTCCTATCTCTGGGTTGGAAGCAACAGGTAGTGACGAAATTTCTCCTCCTCCCAAAACCCCTGCTATGTGGAGTTCTTCAGGGCTCAATCCTTTTGCTAATGTTGTTTGGGGTGTACATGCTGACCCTGGGAGAGCTCATTAGATGCTGTAGTCTGGAGTTTCACTGTTATGCAGATGATACCCAGCAGTATGTGTTCTTTGTCCTGGGATCAACTGACACTGTTAAAGTGCTAAATAATTGCTTGGCTGAGATTCAGGACTGAATGTCCTCTAGCTGGTTGAGACTAAACCCTGACAAGATGGAGGTACTGGTGACCAAACCTGATCATGGAGTGATGGGAATTCCTCCAGGGTGGTAGCAGGTCTTGTCCTGGGATCTACCCGTTGAAGGCATCCTCTAGAGTGAAAAATCTGGGCATCATACTGGACGACAGGTTGACACTTGAAGCCCAGGTGTCATCTGTTGTCCAAAATGGTTTTACCACTTAAGGAATGTCACCCAGATTAAACCCCTAGTTCTGCCTGAGGATCTGCCCTCACTGATACATGCCTTTGTTACTTCCAGGTTGGACTACTGCAATGCTCTTTACGTCGGGGTCAATATTGGACTCCTCTGCTGACTGCAGCTATTGGGAATGCAGTGCCAAGGTTTCTGACCAGCCTGCCTAAGTCTTGTCATGTGGCCTCGGTCCTGTGTGATCTGCATTGGCTGCCTGTCAGGTGGAGGACTGTCTTCATGGTGGGTTTGTTCACCTACAATGGCCTATATGGCTTAGGCCCTGGCTACCTGACTGACCTCCTTACTCCTGCCACCCTGGGCCATTCCTCCATTCCTCCACCGAGGGTTTATTAGCAGTTCCGAGGACCAGGTTGAAAACCTCAAGTAAGTTGTTGTTTGAGGTGGCTGGCCCAGCCCTCTGGAACTTGCTTCCCAGACCACTGAGGAGGCACCCTCAATGGAAGTTTTAAAGGGATCTAAAATCCTATCTTTTAAAAGGCATTCCAGTCTGAATATAGCTGATTTTAAAATGGTTATTTATTATTAATTTATAGTTGTTATTTACTGGATCTTTAAACTGTTGGTATAGTACTCCTGTTACAATTGTTTTAATGTATGTTTATTGCACTACCCTGCTTTTCTGTTTATGCAAGGCACCCAGACCCTCTGAAATCAGGTGCCATGTAAATCAAATTACCTTACCTTACCTAAAAAGTGCTTGAGTGAACAATGAAAAATACACAAAATCCATGTAAACACTTAGGAGATTACAAATTGGACACTGAATACTATCTAAATAGCTAAACAAATGGAGAAAGAAATGTTAAACAATATCTGTATCTATCACAAAAATTCAAGACACTAATGTCAGTCCATAAATACACTGTAGATGCACTGCATAAAAATCTGTACTTCATCCTTTTGGATCAATACGATGTAGTATAAGTCCAGACCTAAACTCTGTAATGACAGCAAAATAGAAAAAAAATGGTTATACATATTAATTCATAGTTACATAAATCTTTCATGTATGTGTACCAAACAGAAATGAGTACTAATTACTTAAACCTGAGTCTGGATACGGAACCAAATTAATAAAATGGATTAAGTAATAGTTGCTTGAACTCAATCTATATATTCCCAAAGGTGTATATATACAAGAACAAATTGAGACATCTGAGGAGAGGATAAAACAAATGGGAGGATGAGAGCTAATCCTCCCCATTAAATTGATCACATTCTGTTAAATAAAAGTATACATAAATAAAAATACAAATATAAAGAAAACAACTTCAAACAACAAAAGAAAAATTTTCAGCTAATGAACAAGAGCTGCACCATGGTTAGGCCTCAAAGGACTCAAAACTGCCCACATAAACACCCACAGCCTTCTGGCAAATACAACTGACCTTGAGGCTTGGCTGGCCCAGTACACTCCCAATATCCTAGGTAAATCACAGTCTTGACTTAAGCCCAACATTCCCAACTCACTGTATAGCCTGGACAATTACATAGAGAATAACTGATAGACAAGTGTGTGTTATGGATTTTGTTTACACACCTGAGGTATGTGACAATCATAAATCTCAAGAAGCGAAGCTTGAGAGGTTTATGAAGTCATCACACACCAAGGGTGTGTAAAAAATCCTTAAACACACACTTGTCTATCTTTATGTTTTATAATTACTGGTACAGAGAGTTTTTGGAGCACTGCTGTCAGAGAGAGAAAGACAACACGCGCGTCATACACACACACACACACACACCAGCTAGCTGTGTCTGTCAACCTCTCTCTCTCCAGATCAGACATTGTTTATTTTTTCTTATTTGTTTTCTCAAGTTGCAGTGTGAAGTGCCATGGGATTGCAGTGAGAGCAGTCAGTCACTGTGGTTTATCTGCGATCAGAGAGGCTGTCTCCCAAATCTTTGACCAACTCCTAACAACAGCAGGATCAACCAGACAGAATTTATTTGTAAAGGCATGATCTACCAGATAAACAGAAAGAAGAAATTAGTCTCTTGCCTGTGAGGAGGGTGAGAGAGAGAAGTATAGGCGATGACTGCAGGCCCTGGGAACAAACAGAACTGCCATGTTTTACAGTTCGGGCCATACGCACAAAGTGACAGCCAGTGACGTTCGAGCTACAAATAAGCGACACCAAAGACCAAAAGTAAGTTTTGAGAAACACTGTAATAACCCATTTTGGGTTATTGCGGCGTTGACTGAAAGATGTAATCAGGCTGATAAATAGGGTCACCAGTACTTATAGCTTCTTAAATGCTGATCGCATCCTCCAAAGAGGTGGCAGCCTACAAATTTATTACAGGTCCCATCTCAACTTGTCCATGATTCCACAGGAAGCTGGCACTCATTCTGCCTGGAAGTTGCTTCATGCATCCTTTATATTAGACCGCATTAAAAAACTCCATCTTGTCTGCATTTACGGCCCCCAAAATGTGGTGTATCTGGCCTAACTGCCTCTTCAACACCATCCTACCCACAAATGGTTGAAACAAAGCTATTCTCATAGGTGACCTGAAACTTGACTGGCTAAGCCCTAACTGCAAAACTACAAACTGCTTATTAAGAAGCCTAGCCTCACCTAAATAATCTCAGTCTCACCCACCTCTCTGCTGGGAACCTCTTCCTCACTTACTTGACTGGATGCTCACAAATAGACCTGGCAGGATCAAGCATCTAAAGTCCCCTGACTTACTTATTGATCACTCCCCATGTTTTGTTTCTGGAATGCCCAGATCCCAAAATCTCTCCCATGGTACTTACCCTCAGGGTCTTCTTAAATTATGACCCAGCAACCCTTAACACTGAGCTCTCTTATTGACTAGTTCCCTTCTTATACACCTCAGATGTTAACTTGGCTCTGGACATTTTTCAGTCCTTCATTTCTAGCCTCCAAGACAGGCTAATCTCCTCACTAAGAGAAGAGTTTGGGTGCACCTATTGCATGGCTGTACAGTGACCTTCTCTCCCTCTCTTCAAAAGCAGGGACAGATGTTGGGCTGCCTTCAAAGTCTCATCTGAAATACAAGATTGGCTTTCCTTTTTTTTTTTGTATGATCTATTTTTCCACCCGTGCTTGCTGGTCCTCCACTCCTTTGGGCTCTGCCAAGTTCCCTGACCTTCCTCTGTCCTTGCCCTGCCCTTCTCTGATTCCCCAGGTCACAGCCAACCCCTGGGATATCCCGTGTATCCCTTCACTGGGCAGTCCTTCTCCTCCAAGGGGAAGGCACTGGGGGAGGATAGCCCAGTGCACACTTCTAGGACCTGGGGCTGTTGCTGGGGAACAGAAGGCACCAGGAAGGCACTGGAGGCCCTCAGAACAGACAGCCATCATCCTGAAGCCAGCAAGCAATTTTTCCTGGCTTTCTTGAGGTTCGTGACATCTAGGCGTCAAGGCGAGGCCGATGTCTGTCATGCACCATCCTAATGATCCTGGCGTGCTGCTGTACCACGGCCTCCACCAGTGGTTGCTTCAGCACTGGGTCACGATCCTTCCCTCCTGGAGACAGTGAGCAGTCATGGGGCGCTCAAGCTGCCTCCCCAGCCGACCCTCCAGAGGCCGAGCTCGTTCCTGAACCCGGGTGGCTGGGCGTGGCGGAAATCAACCCGCTGTGCCAGCGGGCGAAGACTGGCTTTCTAATTGACAGCTACAAAACCAATGCAAGAAGGCTAACCACTCAGCTAAAGTTCTTTTGTAAGGAGAAACTCCTGGCCTCAGCTAGTAATCCATGTAATTCCTGGCAGCACATAAGGGCTCCAGTGTGCTCCCTCAAAAGTTACGTTAAAGACGTGATCATTGATGGCATGTACTGTAACAACCAGACTACCACCGACAATGCTTTCATTTCATTTTATGAATATCCCCTTCAATGACCAGTTCACTCGACCTCTCGTCATTCTCTGTCAATCACCCTGCAGCACAGGACAACATTGCAATTCCTTCCCAGATTTCTGCCCCGAAACCCACCCCACTTTTCACCTGAAAATTGTCACTAGAAAAGAATTCCAGAAACTACTCAAGTCCCAACCTCTAAGCTCTGATCCAGGCCCAGATGGGATAGAGCCTAGACTGCTCAGGCTAGGCTCCCATGTACTCACCCTTCCCATTGCTTGTATCATCAATCTCTCCAGAAAAGGCAAAATCACAGCACACCTACTCCCATCTAAAAAACAGCTAATGACACAGTCTTCTGATTTTTTTCTTGATTTATTGTAAATATCAGACTTCCACGAACATATTCAGCAGTTCAGGGATGAAAATCCTCCTGACAGCATTTCATCTTTTGGCTTTATCAAAGGATACTGCCAGATAAGGTAACATTGCTTAAGTAGCTCCCCACACTCAAACACACCTGTATACAATAGAATCTGTGACATCAAGGAAGCCTTTTGGAGCTATAATTTGGGAACTAGCATGGGTGGAAAAGGCCGTAATGATCAAATTGAATTTATTCCTTTCTTTATTGACAGATAAGTAATGTAATTCAGATCCTTGTTGATACTCTAACTGTGTGATGTATATACTTTCAGATCTATGCAAAATAGCTGGAATAATCTGTCTGATTCCCTGGACTCCAGAAAGAAAGCCTCTAAAGAAAAACCTTGGCTAAATAGTGTGCCTTCACCTGCAAATCCATTCCTTTTCCCATATTCCACCTTTGTCTCATCTCTTTCTGCTCAGGGATAATAATTGCTTTCTTAAAACATAAGTAAGAATGTAGATGTATGTAAAGTGTTATTAACTCCTTAGAAGCTTGAAAGGAGCCATTTCTTTAAATATACGTGTTGTGCCAAAACAATCTTTTAAAAGTTTAAAAGACACAAATCCGATTACAAATGTTGTATTATTTTAATAATAAGGCACTGGGTTTATGTATTCTTGCTGTATATGCCTTTTATACTTATAATAATAATAATAAAACTTTATTTATAGTAACCCTAGGTGGCGCTATCCCAAGGGTTACTACCCCTGCCTGTTGGGCTAGTGACAAGTTAAGGGGCCTAGGTTCTATGATGGGTGCCTCCACCTACAGGTCAGGGTTAGTAGTGGTTAAACTAGCTTGGGTACAGCCCTCTGGGACACTGTGACCCCTTTTTCCCTCTAGTGGCCCACACAATACAAGGGAGTTACCTTTCCAATACCCTACATATGAACACTTTTCATGCATATAGATACCACTTACCCTCGAGACTGATTCTGCAGCACATCTCTGAGGACTCCTTGTAAAATAAGGTTAAACAACATACACAACAAAATACAATACTGTTTCCATAAGCACCAACACCACAGACAGTATATAGTATAACAACAACAAATCTGATTTATTTAGGGACAGTAACACGGGAGAGGGCAATCAGGTTGATTAGTTTTGGCAAAGTTCAAATCACAGTACTGTGAACATATGTGTGTGTGTATATATATATATATAGTCCAAAATATCACTCTCTGGGTACCCAGAATGGGGGCTAGCCAGGTCCGTTGCCTGGGGTTGGCCAGCAGGTGCAGATGGATGGGGCGTAGGAAGAAAATATATGCACAACACCCACTTGTAATCTGGAGCCGGATGGCTCAGTCCATGAAGAAGTGAAACAACAATAATTAGATGACACACTTGTAATTGATAATAGGCTGCAGAGGAATGCCCGGTTTGTACTCACAATACCCAAGCTGAGAACCGGATGGTGGATGTTCTTCTGGATTGCCAGAAACAACAGAGCATGGAGACAAGGTCCTTCTGCCTGGACCCCACTGCAGTTGATGGCAAGCGGATTTAGTCTGAGACAAGTTGAGGTTTGCTTTCAGCTTCCAACACACAACACGAGTACAGGGGATTGGAAATAGCGATTCCCCACAAGCACTACGCACATTCATATGTAAAGGAGAAGTACTATACCAGGCAGGCTGCTCCTCAATCCCGATCGCAGTTACTGCAAAATACCTGGGAGCACAAACAGCAGCTTCAGTTCCTGATAGACCGAGGCGATTCAGCAAATCTCCAGTCTTCTACAGGGTGAGCCTGGTTTCCACTCTTCAGACTTCCTTCTTTCTCCTCACAACTCAGATTCAGTCCAAACTGGCACTTACAAGGCTGCAGGCCGAACCTCAGGGCCTCACACGCAGCTTCCCCATTAAACTACACACTCGCAGAAGCACATTGCTCCTTCTCTCTTCGCTGTCACAACTGATCTGACTTTTCAGTAACAGAGCAGGGCACTTCATTTGGCTCCACAGCATTCTGTTAGCTGGTTTGGCTGTCAATCACTCCAGAGTTCCTCTGTTGTGCAAAAGGTGCCAAGGTCCAAACTACAATTCCCAGAACCACTAGCTATACATTCCCCTTGTAAACTGGCACCAGAGAGAGTCCAAATTCTGGTTGGTCCAAGCAGTCTCCATTTTAGAGCTCTAAACCCAATTGGCCCAGCATAGCAGTTTAGGCCCAAAATGGAGGGGCAACACACACGCAGAGTCCCAGCTGCAATAAAGGCAGGTTAGACAAACTGTAATTTTACTAAGGCTTTAAATGATTACAGGCAAACAGTTACATCTTTCAGATGGGCTTTCTCTCTAACGACTGCAGAAACAGAGCGAATTGACAGCAGCCCAGGAGGATTCTGGCATTAGAACACACAGTCCCTCCTTCTCAATTAATTATGGCTACAGGCAGGCAGCTCTTAAAGAGACAGTACCAGAGGCTCTAAAGCACTCACACTTAAGCGGCTTAAACGCTGAACACCTCAGATTTGGAGTATTCAGGCAATTCCTGGAAGACTTTTGGGAACCCCCATTTGCAGGGGTTATATTTATATCACGCCTTTCTAAAAATCAAGTACATAACATCTGACAACATTTTAAATAAAACTGATACTTAATAATCTGAGCTCCTAAAATTACAGTATTAATTAAAATAAATCTTTGATCAAAGATAGGTCTTCAGGGCCTTTTAAATTCCTCCATGGATACACACTGATGAAGCGGATGGGGTAGAGAATTCCAGAGGGTTGGGCAGCAGCATACATAAAGGCTCAAGCACCAGATGATTTCAAAGAAACCCTCAGAATCTCTAGCAACCCCTCAGTCCACCGAGTGGAGAGATCGCTTAGAGCAGTAAGGAACTAAAAGCTCTTTCAGGTAGTCGGACCCTGTTCCATGTAGGGCTTTATAAGTCAAAAGACCAACTTTAAAGGAGATCTGCCACTGAATTGGCAGCCAGTGCAGATCATGCAGCACGGCGAAATATGACAGGCATAGTACCTGTCAATAACCGAGCCACAGCGTTCTGCACCAGCTGGAAGTGGTGGATATCAACCCCAAGAAGCCCTAGATACAGGGAGTTGCAATAATCAAGGCGTGAGGACACAAAGTCATGGATCAATGTTGGCAAATCCATGGTGAACAAGGTGCTTAATCCTGTTGATGTTCCTAAGATGGTAAAGGAAAGTTTGGCAACTGCTGACACTGTCAAAAATCACCCCCAAGTTCTGCACCTGTTCAGAGGAGGGAGCTGGACACCTCCCAGAAATAAACCTGAGGGAAGACCAACTCTACCCCTCTACCCTGTGATGCGGGTCCACTACCATTACCTCTGTCTTTTCCGAGTTCAATTTCAGCCAGCTTGAACTCATCCAGCACTGTATTTCAGTGAGGCAGCTATTAAAGATCGAGAGAGCTTCATCCTGGTCAGGTAAAAGACAGATATAGCTGGGTATCATCTGCATAGCAGTGAAACCTCAGCACATACCTTCTTACAATGTCTCTGAGGGCAGCATATACACTGTGAATGACATGGGGACAACACGAGCCTTGGGAACCCCACATGACAGAGAGACTGGGCAGGAAGAATTGATCCCATACCACTCTCGAGTTCTGTCAGTGAGGAAAGATCAAAACCATCTGAGGTCAAAGGCTGATGAGAGATCAAGAAGAGCGAGAATGGAATGATTCTTCTGATCTCTAGCCATCAGGAGATCATTGAGCAACCGAACCAGTGCTGTCTCGATACTATGCCTCTTACAAAACCAGACTGGAGCGGTTCATAGATGTCATGGATGGTTAAATGGTTTTCCAGTTGTGCAGCCACTATTTTCTAAATAATTTTCCCAACAAAGGGAAAATTAGCGATTAGCCTGTAGTTAGTAAAGCAGCCTGGGTCCAAGGAAGCTTTCTTCAGGAGGGTGTCTCCACCGCCTCCTTCAGGGAGCTAGGAAACTCATTCTTATCCAAGGAGCACCAGACTATCTGTGCTAGGTCAGGGCCAATGATATCAAGACAACCCTTTATCAGGGAGGTCGGGCCGGATCCAAACTACAGCAAGTAGGGTGCATAGTATGGACAATCCTCATGACATCAATGAACTCAGGCCGGTCAAAGAAACTCCAAGAAAGACCGGAGGATGCAACCAATGCCGATCAATAGCTTCTCCCATAGAGGAAGCGGCTGGATTCTGCCCTGATGTCAGCCACCTTATCTGCAAAGAAGCGAGCAAGCTCATCACACTCTATTTGTGAAAAAGCTTTCCGAAGCTGAAGACAGGCTGGGTTGCACAGTCTGTCCACAGTTTGAAAAGCTGAGCTGGTCAGTTCTGAGCAGCCGCAATCTCCGGACAGGAACTCTGCCTTCTTATGGAGATTGCAGAATGATAGAATTGATAATTTTCCATCAGTCTAAGATGGTCGGTATCAAGGGCAGTTCTCTGCCAATGACGCTCTAACCTTTGTCCTTGTCACCGCATCTCCTCAAAGTCCCATCGAACTATGGAGACCGAGGTCGAAGGGCCAGAGGATGAACATGGACAGGAGCAATTTGATCAAGAGCTGAGGAGATGGCCCTATTATAAGCCACCACAAAGGCATCAAGATCATCGCTCACTCCGGAAAACTCTGATAGGTCAAGTACCGCTGCCAGGCCCATAGAGCTAACATCTCGAAGAGCGGTACCTAGCCATCTCCACAGGGCAGGCCTACAAGGGGGTGCAAAAACTGAACCCCACAGTGTAATGATCAGACCAACTGACGGGTTCCACCTCCACGTCAGAGGCCTCAATCCCAAGGAGGAAAACCAAGTCCAAAGAGTGACCACTCTTATGAGTGGCAGAAGTAACCACTTGTGTGAGGTCTAAAGATGTCATTAATTGGAGGAAGTGTTGTCCAACCAGAGTCTGCCATTGACCCAGGAATTGAAGTCACCCAGGACCATCAGCCTGGGTGACTCCAAACGCTATGTCAATGACGAAATCCACTACTTCCTGTAGAAAATGCTTCCCTTCACCTGGTGGATGGTAAATGAGAAGAATTATACACCCTGCACCTGCTGGTACAGTACACTCAAAGGACTCAGCCCCTCAACTGGTACACTTGTGAGGCCCAGTTCGGTCGTAAAACAGACTGCAACCCCTGCCCAGGGTCCAACCTCGGACGGTGTAACACCGAATACCCAGCTGGAACTGCTGCCTCCAAAACTGGACCAGCATTTCGTCCAGCCAGGTCTCGGTACGCAAGTCAGATCCACAGACTCCACAAGATCTGCAATAACTGCAGTCTTATTCCTTATGGATCTGGCATTGCACAACACCGCTTGGGTTGGACGGGTCTCAGAAGCTGTACAGACCACTTGCCCAGTACCATCAATAGTAGTGGTGCTCTTCGGTATGGAAACCAGGCAAGAATAACCTCGCTCTGGAATCCATTTTTCCCCAGGCATCTTCAGCCCTCACACTACCCCAATACGATGTACCCGCTCATTCGTCTCCTCCACTGTCCCCTATCTCAAAACCCTCCTCCCCTCCACACAATCCCCAGTGCACTACAGTGCTGGTAAGTTGACAACGTAATGGTAAGGTTGAAAAAGGGTGGAGGCACGTAAGAGCGGAGGGCTAATAGCATACAACTGTGGTGGCAGGCCCTCTACACATATTAAAACCCCACACCCACACAATTAAACAAACAAAAATATAAACAAGCCAAATTAAACCAAAATAAAATATAAAACAAATTAAATCACACAAAATAAAATATTCAAATAATATCAAAATAACCATATGTCCAAAGAAGTCCCGAACGATATCATGATTTGGAGTACTGAGAGGCTCTCACCCTCCCGAGTTCTAAAACAAAATCAAACAATACAAGTCTCAATATAATCTTGGTAAATCAGCATCAGAAAAACATTTTGGAATTTTCAGCAAAGAACCTTTGGAGATAGCAAGAGGGTCTCTCACCCCTTCTAATTTAACCTCCAAAAGATTCCTTCCAGAGACCAGTCAGTCATTTTCAGTCCCTTCCAAAAAGCACTCCAACACACAGGCCAAGACATGAACCATGGCCATAAAAGAAGAATGCAGTTCCCACTCCTCTACAGTTTTGTAAAATCCACAAGGGCAGCAGACTGCTCCAGGAGGGGAACCCGTAACCCCAGCCGCCCACCAGCTGCTGAGATCCTCCACCAACAACCACAGAGCCAAGAACCCTCCAGTTCAAATCCCTGCAGCTCCTCCCAGAACAGTCCAAAATCCTGAAAATCATCCACACCAAGAGGAGAGGAGCATCTACCTAAATGTTCAGGGGAGAAGATACTTCTTTCCATCCTCAGTATGCCAGGCAGATAATCTCAGCACATCTGGGTAGAAATCAGAGAAACCTTCATTCACTGCCCCTGGACTCTAGGTCCTCTCACTGCCTTGAAATAATTCCAGTCATGGAGCAAAACTCTTGTTGGTAATGGAGTAAAATCCAATTTTCCACTTGTAAAGTATTAGTGTTATGCCCAGATTATTATTGTACACAGGTGTGTTGGGGTCTGGGGAGCTACTTAGGTAATGTTACCTTATCTGGCAGTATCCTTTGATAAGGCAGAAAGGTAAAATGCTGTTAGGAGGGTTTTCTGCTCTGAACTGATAAATATGTTCATGGAAGTCTGGTGTAACCGGGCCACAACTACCAGGTAGGAGTCTTCAGGGGTTGGGTTGGTGTTATTTTTTGTGTTATTAGCGCTGTGCGGTGCCTCCATTATGTAACCCCTACCTGGGACCTGGGCTCAGGGAGAAAAATGTCACTTGACATGCTGGCTAGGTTTGGTTACTCCACATGGGGCACCCAAGCATTCCGGACACAGGAAGTAATAACTGAATGTCCATACAGGAGTTGGATTCTAAAGTGCAGCTTTTAGTCACAAACAGAAAGGAACAATAAAGCATAGATGGACCTCACAGGGCTACACTTCTGGTAAATGCAGATTTCTCCAGAGCCACACACATCTTCAGTACTGTTAAGCCCTCAGGTTTAAGAACACACAGGACACACTGCTCTAACTTGACTCTTTTTGGTTTCCTGGCTCAGCTCCTTTGCCAGCCCTTTGGACTACCTTCCTTCCATGGCTCGGCTCCTTGCCAGCCCTTTGGACCCACTTTCCATATAGCATGGGAGATTTGTTGGTGGCTCCCTAAACCACCTCTGAGCACTTCTGCTCCATCAGGAATCTTCTTCAACAATCCCACATCTGGGTACTTTCCTCAGGCACTGGCCAAGTACCTGAGAAAAGCAAACAGGTGTCCCAAAGCTTATCCCAGAGGTGACTCTGGTCACACCAGATGGGTGGGTCTCCCACTTGCTCCCATAAATCATACCATACATAAGGGAGGCAGTATAGCGAGTGGTCTAAGGCTCTGAGCTGCAAATCTGGTGACATCCAGCAGACCAGACCTGGGTTTGAATCCATGAGCTTCACTTGCATACTGTGACCGGAACAATTCACTTAACCTCCTTGTGCTCCCAGGTCGCTCCTGTAAAAGCTTTCAGCTTAGTGTGCTATACCTGGTTAAACAAATAAATTAAAAAAAATTACCTGACCATTCCTCTGGATTTAACACCTCATCTCTGAAAACACTTTATTGTAAAGGTTCTCTTTAAATGTAAGTCACATTTAATCTACTGTTTCTTCCATCCCACATGTGCTGAACTTGAAACATACTTAAAGAGTGGCTCTGTCCATTTCTCTAGACCCCACAGAGTTAAGCAGTCCAATTCCCACAACTTTTAAAACTGTACTTGGCTGTATTTTCCTGACTCCACAGTAGCAGTCACTTAAATTCATCTTGTCCCAGGTGAAAACACATTAGCCCTTTAGCAAAGCAAACTCACCCCTTGGTTGCAGGTGCCCCACAGGCTTTTTCTTTAAAGAAATCTCAACAAAACTTTTGGGGCCCCAGCACTCAACCTAGATTTAGGCAGCTTCTTCTTCCTGTAGCTGGGCTAGGGATTGCCCTGGAAGTAGGCTGAATCCTTCCCCTATCCCCACAGAAATAGGGCCCAGAACCTTTGTAAGTGGTCTCTACCACTTCACTTGGCTCTTCTTCTGTTCCTCTTCAGGAAAGAACACACACCTCAAACAAAAATATAGCTCTTGGGTGTCAGCGTGGCTCAGTTGGTAGCACATCCGCCTCTGGACCAGAAGGTTGTGGGTTCTCGCCCCACACAGGGATTGGACTTGCACCTAAAAATTGCTGGCATCCGAGTGCAGTATTGGGGGTGCTGTATTGTTGGGTGTGCTGTCCTTTGGATGAGACGTTAAACTGAGGTCCCTTCTACCCATCCTGGTGGGTGTCCAGGTGGAAGTAAAAGAACCCAGGGCACTCTTCGCAAAGAGTAGGGAACATTCCCGTGTCCTGGCCAACATTCCCTTCCCATAAACCGTTCATGCAATTATCCAGGCTGTGTGTGGTGATGATGTGTGATATGGCTGCCGCCACCACACATTCAGTCACTTCACTACCAGTCTAGCATTGCTTGTAGCGCTTTGGATGTATGAAAAGTGCTATATAAATACTGATTCTTCTTCTTCTCTCTTGTCAGAGCTGAGGGCTATGAGGGCCTACAGCTGCAGCACTCCTTCTCTCTTTCAACACTCTACTACAGACTGACTTCAAAACCTCCCAACATTCTATCATAACTTACCTAGCTGCAACAGTTCTAAAATGATGTCATCCTCAGTCTCAGCTGAGACTGAGAACAGAGTGAGACAGTGAAATCCATTTAACTGAATTTCACAAGCTGCCTTCCTGCTGCCTTCCTGCCTGCCACTAGGTCTAACTGGGATTCTTGTAACCCCAGGTATCAGGGGTTACACTCACCCGGTCCAGGAAAATGACTATCCATAGTCATTAGTCACCCGGCTTAGGCCATCTCACCCTACATGTTGACTATGGGAGGTAGCACTACCTTCTCCCCTACCATGTGCTAGCACAGGCAGACAACACTAAGGGCCTAGAGGCCTTTGGCTGACATATCAGCCTCTACTCAACCTGCTGACTATGGGTACCTTAGTGGCTCTGGTAGAATTGTCCAGAGCATAGCCCTAATATATCAGTACTGTGGCCCCTATGGCTGTGCAGGACCACAGCCTGTCTATCCCCCAAGCCTCTAGGGAAAACCTGTCTGCCTCTAACTCAAAATTCCCAAAAACAAAACAACAGGGAACCTCCCCTAACCTTGGACACCTGCAACACACACCAGGAGCTAATACTATACACTATGCATTACTCCCCACTCCCTCAACCATACCCATGGAAGGAAAATTGCATACAGTAATCAACAACATCTTGTACTTTATTACTACAACACTTTAAAGTACACCAAAAGAACTCCAATGAGTTCCTCTTCCTCTTCTTGTCTTCTCTCCACGCCTTCTTCAGGAACCACCTACAAGAAACAGAGGAAAAATAAAAACACACTCCTAATCTGCATATACAGTTCTATCTAAACCCCTCTATCTAAACACTGAAGAATCCCAAAAGATTTTTAGAAAAGTAGAAAACAGTAACAATATAAACAGTAGAAAAATAGAATATTTACAATACACAGTTCGAATTTTGGGGATGGAATGCCCTAAATGTCCTTTCTAGTGACTCACAACACCCGAAGGCAGGTCCAATAAAGAGTCTCTCCTGGACTGGAGCCTGGTGAAGCAAAGTTCTAGCAGACCAAAGTCCCAAAGGAGAGTCTTTGAGGACAGTTCACACTTTGGAGTCTGCTGATGTAGGGTGTGTACTGCAAATGTCAGAAATAGAAAAGTCTGGACTTACCAGTCCTTTGAAGAGTGGAAAACATACGACACCTATGTCCCCGCCAAGACTGTCCCTGGCAGCATTCTGTCAATACAGCTGGGCGGAC
Organism: Neoceratodus forsteri; assembly: GCA_016271365.2. NCBI lineage: Eukaryota > Metazoa > Chordata > Ceratodontiformes > Ceratodontidae > Neoceratodus > Neoceratodus forsteri. The sequence continues at coordinate 50,916,832 of JADMNL010000024.1, read as the reverse complement.
AACTTCCGAACATGAACAGAATGGCACATCTGGGAACAGCTGGGCTGATGTCATCTCTGGAGATGGAACCTTGGAACAGGAACAAAAGGAAAACAGCTGGTCTGAAGTCATCCGATACCCAGGCGATGAGTCAGGATACAGCTGGGATGGTGTCCTCTGGATTTGAAGTCATCTGGTGGGCCACATTGATGGATTCTGGAAAGCCAGTACACTGTAGAATTGTCAAAGGTGGGGCACCTGGATCCTGGACATCCAGACTGGCAGAACAACATAGGTACAGCAACAGCTGGAGTGGCAGCACTGGCTATCACTGCTCTGCTCTCCACTTGGTAGGCATGGGTACATTTGCAGGATGGTCTTGGCATTGTCAAAATAGCACAATGGATCAGGTGCACGAATTATTACCCCATCTGGGCCCTCATAATTCACCTCATGAAAGGATTAATGTCCCTGCTGTCCACAAGCCAAACAGTGTCTATAAACAATGTCCTGCCCACTTTCCATTGTTGTAGCTTTTCTTGCAAGATTCTGCTCTTACAAATCAGCTGGCAGGAGGGTACATATGTGTCATGGCCTCCTTCATAATCTGGGATGCCCTGCATCTTTCTATCTCTTCCCAGATCCTTCAAGAAAGGTAGGAAATGATTCTCCATAGATTTCATTCGCTTCCTATGAACCAGTCTTTCCTCCTTACTGCATTTGGTCAACCTGTGACCTCTGGCCTGGCTTGGGGTGGCCAGTCCTGGTTCTGCCAGCCACGCATTCTGAACGACAAAAAAATGGATCCCTGGCTCCTCCTTGCACAGCCAGGGCAGTGGCATCACCACTCTCTTCCATGCTCCTCTAAGCCAGAAACTGGAGGCTGACAACCCATGCCTTCTTCGTCAGGCCAAATGGGTTCCCCTAATCATCTTCACTGAGATCTGTGCCCAGGAGTGAGCAATCATCCTCACCCTGAGATGGTCCACTCCTCACTAGGCGTGGAGGTTAAAACCTCCCATTTAATGGCCTCTTCTGTCTCATCTTCACCTATGAGATTTGGATTAGGCCTCTCTATCCATGGGTCTGCTGATGCTCCTCTGCACTGTCTTTCAGTGACTCAGACTCAGACACATCAGTCGCCTGTGCTGTCTGTTGATCTGCACCTCTATCTTTGTGCCACACTTTACTGAACTTCCCTCTTCAGGTCCTTCCTGGTGCTGTGCTGCCCATTTCAGGTTCTTGTAATTTTGTCCATGTGGGAGCCAAACGAATCTTGGGCACTTTACACAAACCATATTTCTAGGCACCCAGAACAGTGAGGTACCATCAAGACATCCCTTGCAGCATTTAAGCACATCACACATACTCATACTGGATATCCAGGAATCGCCACACGAGGAGGCAGTCGCCCTCCATAATAGTACTTCTCAATATTTCTCAACTTGTTAACTTCTCCTATGATCATAGCCCGGCATGATCCGGTAGCGGCTGGTCCAGAAGCCATGACTTCAAAGAAAAGAAACACTCATTGTTATTACAAATCCCACTTGGTTGAAAAAGCTTTCACAAAATGGCTCCCTTGCTGCTGTGTTTACATTACTGCCCCACCCTGTAATGGCAGCGCAGCACTCCTGGTGCATCAACGCTCTGTAAATGGGTCAAGCCACTGTACATCCGATTTACACTCTACTAATAACATTAGCTCAAACTGCTAAACTTGCCCAGGTTGCTCTCTTAGCACATTTATATGTTTTACCATGGACTTTTTACTTGCTAAAAACACTGCTGTAGCTTACAGTCCAATAAAGCCTCAGTATTTCATAGCACAGGATTGCCTGTATTTCTGGCTGCATCCTCATACAACTCACAGTCTCTTACATGGCTCTGAAAGTTATACTGTTGCTGAACCTATAATTATGCTCACAGTCTATTGCTTAGAATTCTTGTTTTAGCTGCTTTCAAACTTGACACAGTCCTTCTTGAAAGTAACTACACTGCTACACACAGATTCAGCTGGCTTTTTGTAAATGACACAGTTTAAGCTATTTCTGTTGGATGGTACTCATTGTTATCAGTAGCTGTTTGTTGCGATGAAAAACGGCCTACAACTGATTGTGGAGGCCTCTGGAAGGAAGCGAGCTGGCAGTCCTGCCAATTGTCCCTTGGAACACCACACTCATAGTCCAGACGATCGAGATGCGGGTTGAGCATAAATTTGAACAGAAAAGTCAGTTTGTAAACTTTTTACAGCACTTTCGTCACCGAACGCTCCTCCTGACAAGCCAGTTTGCACACTCCACTCACTCTCCTCCCGAATGCTGTGCAGTCGCTGTAGAGCTGGCTTGGGCGGGACTGATTGCAGTCTCACCAATCACTCGACGCCAAGCAAATGAGCCTCTTTCCTCTTGAATGCTCTTCTCCTCACGGCGATTGTTGAGCAGGCAAAATTTAAACTGAAACCACACTTTTTTTTCTCAACTGTAGTCCTCGGGGAGCCCATTTCAACCATTTTCATGGCCATTAAGCACAACAAGTCTCTCAGTCCACACAGAAACATTTCCAACACCAGGGCACAATTTTCCTTTTGCTACCAGCAGTTTTCCACTCTTCTTTGTCACAATTACTTTAAAAGCTGGCAAACGTTGTAGTTTGATGCAGGACAAGGGCATACACTCTGGCTTTACTGCTCCTTGGTAACAGTTGGCAATATAACAGCAGCACACAGACAACAACACACAGCAACACATTTAGTTGACAATTGCTTCAGATATTTGGGCTACCCTCAGCCAGATAGCCAAAATGGTAGCCATCACCGAGCAACCTTTCTTGCTTTTCTCCCAAATTTTAACAGAATCCCAATGGTAGCCTCCAATTTTGAAACCCAGGTGGCTACAACTACCTGGTGGGAGTCTCCAGGGGTCGAGTTGGTGTTATTTTTGTGTTATTAGTGCTGTGCGGTGCCTCCATTATGTAACCCCTACTTGGAACCTGGGCTGAGGAGAAAAATGTCACTTGGCATGCTGGCTAGGTTTGGCTACTCTGCACTGGGGCACCCAAGTATTCTGGTCACAGGAAGCAATAACTGAAAGTCCATACAAGGAGTTGGGATTCTAAAGTGTGGCTTTTATTCACAACAACAAGGAACAATAAAGCATAGATGGACCTCATCGGCTACATTCCTGGTAAATGCAGATTTCTCCAGAACTCACACATCTTCAGTACTGTTAAGCCCTCAGGTTTAAGAACACACAGGGCACACTGCCCTAACTCAACTCTTTTCAGTTTCCTGGCTCGGCTTCCTTGATAGCCCTTTGACTACATTTCTTCCATGGCTCGCTCCCTTGCCAGCCCTTTGGACCACTTTCCATATAGCATGGAGAGTAGTTGGTGGCTCCCTAAACCACCTATGAGCACGTCTGCTCTATCAGGAATCTTCAACAATTCCATGTCTGGTACTTTTCTCAGGCACTGGCCAAGTACCTGAGAGAAAGCAAACAGGTTTCCCAAGCGAACCCACAGAGGTGACTCTGGTCACGCCAGATGGGGGTCTCCACCTCTTGCTCCCATAAATCATACCTGGCCATTCCTCTGGACTTTAACACCTCATCTCTGAAAACACTTTACTGTGTATATTCTCTTTAAATGCAAGTCACGTTTAATCTACTGTTTCTTCAATCCCACATGTGCTGAACTTGAAACATATTTAAAAGTGTCTCTCTGTCCATTTCTGTAGACCCCTACAGAGTTAAGCAGTCCATTTCCACAACTTTTAAAACTGTTGTTGGCTGTTTTTCCTGACCTCACAGTAGTAGTCACTTAAATTCATCTTGTCCCAGGTGAAACACATTAGCCCTTTAGCAGAGCAAACTCCGCCTCTTGGTTGCAGGTGCCCCACTGGCTTTTCTCTCAAAGAATCTCAAGAAAACTTCTGGTGCCTCAGCATGAACCTAGATTTAGGCAGCTTCTTCTTCTTTAAGCAGGCCAGGGATAGCCCCTGAATTAGGCTTATCCTTCCCCCATCCCCACAGGATGGGGCCTTTGAACCTTTGTAAGCGGTCTCACCACTTCACTTGGCTCTTCTTGTGTTCCTCTTCGGTGAGAACACACACCAAACAAAGATATAGTCTTTGTCAGAGCTGAGGACTATGAGGGCCTGCAGCTACAGCACACCTCCTCCCTTTCAACACTCTACTACAGACTGACTTCAAAACCTCCCAACATTCTATCCTAACTTCCCTAGCTGCAACATTCCAAAGTGGCTTATGCAGCTGCAACATTTCTAAATGATGTCATCCCACAGTCTCAGCTGAGACTGAGAACGGAGTGAGACAGTGTGAAATCCATTTAACTGGAATTTCACAAGCTGCCTTCCTGCCTGCCACTAGGTCTAATTTGGATTCTTGTAACTCGGTAACAGGGAGGTTACATTGGTATTACAATAAATCAAGAAAAAGCACAAGGCTGTGTCATTAACTGTCTTTTCATATGGGAATAGGTGTGCAGTGACTTTTGCCTTTTCCGGAGTAGTATTCGTCACAGGCTCTGTTCTCTGAATGCCTCTGGTGAGTCACCTTCAATCTCTTCTTTATCTTGGATGTGGTCCCATCATAATGGAAAATTGTCAAGGTAGTCTCGGTCCCCAGAAAGTGTGGCCTCACATTTATTTCTCAGTATCGGGCTTATTGCCCTTCTACCTGTCCTGAGCAAATTACTCAAAATGTGGCAGCTTCCCAGCTGACTACCTGTGAACTCACCACCCCTTACGCCATATCAGTATGGTTTCATATAAGGAACACAGCATCACATCCGCCTTGTCAAGGTCACTAACTGTATCAAATCAGCTCTGGACAAAGGTTCACTCACTGGAGCTGTCTTTATATATTTGTCCAAGGCATTTGCCCTAGTTGGTCATGCTCTCCTGTCACAAAACTGATATTGGTGTCTCCCCCATGCCAATGCCTGGTTTGCTAACATGCTGGTTAGACAGGCAATAGTTCATCAAATTTGGTGACCCCACTTCCAGCTTATTGCCTGTTACCTGGGTGTCTCCAAGGGATCTATTCTAGACCCATTCATTTTCTCAGCCTTGATAAACAACCTCCTTCTGTCACCACCTCTTTTCTATTATCACATACGCTGATGATGTTTCCCTATACAATAGTGCACAGAAATCGACCTCATTAATGCCCAAATTACGGCAAACATCACCCACATTCAGAACTGGCCTATGGTCAACAACCTGGTTCTTGATGCCTCTTGAACCCAAGCAATATTATTTGGTTCCAAGGTGCCCATATAAGCCTGCTCTAATGCCCAGTCCATCTGGTGTGTGAGGGCTCTCCTCTCTCTCCTCTGGTGGATTAATTTAAGTACTTGGGCGTGTGCTTGTGACACTCCTGGACTTTCCTTACACATCTCAACATTAAGCAAATCCATTAATTACAGGATTGGTTTGACCTAATTCATCTGCCATTTCATTACTCTGAAAGCATGTTTAGCTATCTCCCCAAGGCATCCTTCTCCCTTGCCTGCAGTATAGCTCACTCATCTTTACTAATGCCACCAAATCCTTGCAGCACAAATGCGATGTTACAACAACATCTTGGGCCCAATATCCAAAGGTTTGCGTGGGTGCTATCGGTCTTTGCCCATACCAACCAGGATTTGCCCTGGATCCCCATGATCAAAAGGTGCTGTTGTGCAGGCAAAGAGGGTTAGTGCCTGTGCAAAACATAATGTATGTGGCTGACAAGGGAGGGCGTGGCCATGAATAGCTGAGCAACTCCATAATTTACGCATTGTGCTACATGCAAAGGGTTTCATGTGGTCCTTTGTGCCACTCAAATACTGCTTAACAAAACCCCAACATACTCTGGGAAACCCTAAAGGCTGCAGGAGGTAATGCAGCCACCTAACCTGGTTGGCCGCAGGGGGAGCATATCCGCCTTGTGGTCCATGACACTCCAACTGATTGCCAGCCCATATGTAATAAAACAGATCCCCGGTGCTTTGTGTTTGGTTTCAACAGGCTCTGGCTTCTATGACTCAGTTTTGTTTGGGCTGAATTTCTGTTAGCTTGGAGCAGTTTGCAAGTGGGTGTAACTGGATTTTCAGTTACTATAGATATTTAGTTAATTTCACTGGCTTTGTGTTTGGTTTCAGCAGGTTCTGGCTTCTGTGACCAACTGTTTTGTTTGGGCTAAATTTCTGTTAGCTTGGAGCAATTTGTAAGTGGGTGTGGCAGGATTTTCAGTTGCTGTAGGTATTTAAGGGCGGTTTCAGTTAATTTCACTGGCTTTGTGTTTAGTTTTAGCAGGCTCTGGCTTCTGTGACTCAGTTTTGTTTGGGCTGAATTTCTGGAAGCTTGGTGTAGTTTGTATGTGGGTTTGGCTGGATTAGCCTCTGTCTGGGAACTCCTTGACTGAGTGACACAGCCTGTGGGGTTACCCCCACATCAGGGCTTGGCTTCCATTTGTAGGACAAGTCCCGAGTGCCTTGCAACATCCTGCAATCTTCTACTTCCTACTAAGGAAGGGACTTCCTGTCTCGTAACAGGAAGGGCAGTAGCTGCTGCTCAGAACTGTGTAGGTATAGCTGGTAATATAACTTGTAGGTATTTTCAGGTATCTTTGGTGAATATTGTCTTGTGCTTTCTGCAGGTATAGTGGGTAGAGGACTAGATTGGTACAGTTAGTATAGATAGTGCTGTATTATCTTTCCTTTCATTAATAGGTAGTGCTAGCCATGGGTAGGGTTGTGGGATGCAATGGTTGTGGGGTAGCGTATGGATGAACATTTTTGTGGAGGCTGGAAGGGTGTCCAATCTGCCACAGGCTGAGGAGACTCGAGAATGAGGTGCAGTGGCTTGTAGACAGCTGGAGAGGAAGAGGAGGGGGATTCTAGGACAGGTGGGCATTCACCAGGGAGTAACATGAGGACACCACATGGGAGGAACAATGGGTCGAGGAAAGGGTTGGGGAGGGGTGGGAGGGAGTGGAAGCAAACTGGACAGGAGTCCTGACAATGGAGGGTGACTCGAGTCGGGCCTAGCAACAGAAGGGGCTTCAAGTCAGGAGGAGGAGACAACAATTAGGATAGAGGAGGTAGGAAATATGGAAATATGTTTGCTGTACTATCAATACTGATGAGGGAGGAAGAGAAGAAGGTGGACCCCAGGAGGGGACAGAAGATGAAACAGGAGGAGACTGCACAAGGGATAGTACTTGGGAAGAGGAAGGAAGAGGGGCAACACTGGTGGAGGGGAGTGAGAGGTCATTGCATAGGTGGGGAGGAGTCCAGGACAGATGGGAGGAGGTGGAGGATAGTGAGTGAGCAGTAAAGGAAGGAGGGATAGGTCAAGGCTGGAAAGGGGGAACCACTGGCACAAATGGTAAAGCTTCTAATATGGGGACTCTAGAAATGGGAAACTGGGTAGAAGGGTGGGAATGAGAGTGAGGAATGAAAAGGGAATGTATTGGTATTGGGGACTCCAGATGTAAGAGGATCAGATGGGGCAGCAATGGGAAATGGCATAGTCGAGATATGGGTGGAGTCCATACTGGGGTTAATGGCAGACATAGCGGGGCAGTGAATTCTAAAGTGCAAGGAGGGGTAGGAGGAAACTGCATATAGTGGTGCATGTGGGATGAACGGCTTGGTGGGGGAGATAGTGGGGGTAGTGAGGGAGAGGTTTGAGGGTGTGAGAAGGCTGTGTGAAGTCATAGAGGAGTCAGTGGCCTTCAGAGGTGCTCCCAGTACCCTGTGTGAGTACAGTGAGAAAGGAGGATTGGGAAGTTCAACACATGGTTGGGGAGTGGTTTCTCCACCAAGGGGTATGGGGTGGGTGGATGGGACAGAACATGGGACAATAACAATCTATAAGCAGGGATAGGCTGCACTTGAGTAAGAAGGAAGGGGTATTAAATTAGAATAGAGGGTATATAGTGACAAAGGTGGATTTAAACTAGGTGGAGGTTGATGAGTGGACAGCTGGTAGGCAGGGATCCCAAAGAGAGGAGCTAAATGAGCTTACCCCCAAGCTAGCAGGGAAGGATTCAGGGAAGTTGCATGGAGGAATAGGAGGGAGGAGAAGCATGGAAAGGAAGGAAGGGGACAGGATGGAGGGTGGTCTCTCTGAATGTGAGAAGCTTAGGTAACAAATCAGCTGAGTTATAGACGCTTTTGGCATTGAGGAGGGTGAATATTGCAGCCATCATGGAAATGTGGGCCACCAAGTACTGGGACTGGGATCTGGCAACCCCAGGGTATAAATTGTACAGGAAGGACCATGGGGTGGGTGGGGGTGGGATGGCAATCCATGTAAGGGATGGGATCAAATGTACAAGGGAAGAGGGGAGGAAAGGAGAATGAAGGTAATTTGGATGCAGCCCCTAGACTCCAAGGGTAGGAAGCTGAGGTTTGGGAGGTGTACAGGTTGCCATCCCAGGCAGATGAGCTGGACAGGGAGTTGAAGAACAAATCAGGAGGGTATGTAGGAAGGAGAATGTGGTCATCATGGGGGACTTCAATCTGCCGGGTTGACTGGAGCACTCGTCACCTCCAGTGCTAGGGAGCAGATGCTGCTGGACACGATCCAGGAGGGACTCCTGACACAGCTGGTCACTGGACCTACTAGGCTAAGTAACACGCTAGATCTGGTACTGTCGAATGGTGAGGCAGTGAGGGAAATAAGGGTGTGGACCCATTAGCTGATAGCGATCACCAAACAGTGTGGTTTACTATCATGATGAGCAAAGAGTCAGGGGCTCACTAATAAAGGTGGAGAACTTTAGGAGGACAGACTTTGGCAGGATGCAGAAGATACTGAAAGGGAAACTTTATTGCATAGGGCCAGGGATGGAAGTGGAGCGGAAATGGACATTATTAAATGGGGATTACAGAGGCGACGGAAGCTTGCACCAAGTTACAGAGTAAGAGGAGCAGAGTCAAGGAAACCATGCTGGTTGAACAGCAAGGTAAGGGAGGGGTGAGGGCAAAGGAGCTATGTACTCAGAGATTCAGAAGGGCGGGAAGGAGGAGAACAGGAGAAGTATGTAAGATGGCAAGGAAGTGACCAAGAGGGTGAGGGAAGCTTAGGAGTTAAGGTTACAGAGGAATTAAGGGGGAGACGTTTTCAGATATGTCAGAGAGAAAAGGAAGTGCGGGATAATATAGTGAGAATAAAGAGGGCGAGGAATGGGCTGGAAAGGGAGAGGAACAAGCGGAAGCACTAAATAAATACTTTTGCTCAGTGTTCACACAGGAGAAGGGGTACCATTACCACCTTGGACTGGGAGGTTGGGGGTGATGTGACTGATGGAATGATTGAGGGAAGTAGAGTATTAGAGGAACTGAGGGCACTAAATATGGACAAGGTACCAGGGCAGAATGGTATCCACCCCAGGGTGCTGAGGGAGAGTGGAGGTGCAGGCGGAACTGCTGGCAGATCTGTTCAGCACCTCCCTGGATATGGAATGTGTGCCTCAGGACTGGAGGATGGCTCATGTGGTGCCAATACACAAGACCGCCCAAAGGAGGAACCAGGCAATTAGTAGCCAGTCAGTCTCACTTCCATAGTGGGCAAGCTTATGGAGATGATACTGAAGGAGAGGCTGGTATCATTTCTAGAGGACAATTACCCCAGGATGAGGCAGCATAGGTTTGTATTGGGTAAGTCCTGTCAAACTAACCTAATACAATATTACAACTGGGTAACAAGAGAGCTGGATAGGAGCCATGCAGTGGATGTCCTTACTTGACTTCAGCAAGGTCTTCGATTCAGTACCTCATGGGTGACTTGGGGGATGCTAACTGCTGGGAGTGGGTGCAAAGGTGGCAAGCTGGATTACAAACTGGCTGCACGGGAGGCTATAACAGGTGGTGGGGAATTCTCAACACCTAGACTAGTGATGAGCAGGGTGCCACAGGGCTCAGTGCTGGGCCCGGTGCTGTTGGGCTCTTCATCTCAGACCTCATGGACAGAGTGGTAAGCAGGGTAAGTCTATTCCAGATGATATCAAAATGGTGCAGTACTGGACGAGGAGGAGGGATGGAAGCAACTGCAGGGGACCTAATCAAACTGGAGGAGGATCGAGAGGTGGCAACTGGGGTTCAATGCTAAGAAGTGTAAGGTTATGCACTTTGGGGCAAAGATTCCAAGGAGAGAATACTGGTTGGGGGGTGAAGTTGGAGATCATTGAGGAGTAGAAGAACCTAGGGGTGATGGTAAATAGGGAGCATGAATAATTCTGCCCAATGCAGGAAAGCAGCAGTGAAGGCGAACAAGATGCTGGGGTGTATAGTGAGGGTTCTCATCCAGGCGGAGGGAGATGATCTTGCCCTCTACAGGTCACTGTTCAGGCCGCACTTGGAGTAGTGTATGCAGTTCTGGAGGCCATACCTGAGGCAGGATATCAAGCTACTGGGGAGTGCAGGAGGGCAAAGAGGATGATACACAGAATGGAGGGAGAAACTACGAGAACAGGCTGGGGGAACTGAATTGGTACACCTGGAGGAGAGGAGGGATCAGGGACGTGATCGAAGCTTTCAAATATTTGAGGGAATCAACAAGGACAGAGCCGATGGGGGGTTTTAAACTGAGTAGGGAGGGACACTAGAGGGCATGGGCTAAGAATGGGGGGAGATTTGGAAGGAGATGAGGAGGCATTACTTCACAGAGAGAGGGTGTCAAAGTGGAACGCCACACCAGAGAGGGTGATGTCATGCAAACCTGTGGGTAGCTTTAAAAGGGTATGGGACAGAGAACAGGAGAGAGTACAGGTGGGTGAGGCTGAGAACAGCTGAGGGCAGACAAAAGGGAGGGAGTGGGGCAGCTGCAACTTAGGGACACTAGCTGCACACTCGAAGCAGACGTTGATAGACCAGGAGGTCTGTTTTCTGCTGGCACATTCTATATGTATATTTGTATGTTAGTGGTTCCCCCTGATTGCCAGCTGGTATGTAATGAAACAGATCCCTGGTGCTAGTGGCCCCCCATCACCAGCTCATAGTAAAGTTCCAACACTTCCTGGCATTCAGTGGCTCCCTTGCACCGATCTATGGTACCGCCGGCCGCCCCCACTGTGGCACTGAGCACATCCCCCAGTCACCTTACCAGTCTCCTAGGTGCTGCAGGTGCATATGGTGACCAGTGCAGCCTCCTCACACCTCCTCGCCAGTTGCTGTTTGTCCAGGCATGGAGCGTGACCCGTATTTATAGGACAGGGTGATGCATGGTAACGTGGATGCCCTATCCAGGTTGCCATGATAAGGACAGATAACCGCAGCTGAAGAGGCAGATGTTTCTTTCCTGTGTTGGGGAATTACCTGTGTCATCAAGACATATTGTAGAAAGGACACGTAGGATCCTATTCTTTCACATGTGTGGAATTCACCCTAAATGGCTGGCCTGGTTATGTGACCAACAAGGAAATGCATCCTCCTTTTACCTGAAGAGGACAGCTGTCAACAGAGCAGGGCTGCATTCTGTGGGGACTGTGTGCTACTGTACCCCCAGGTTATAGGACCAGATTACTGGAGGACTCTGCACATTGAACAGCCAGGTATATGCACAGTGAAGGCCCTATCAATGAGCTACATCCGTGGCCAGGACATGACAAAGACATTAAGCAGAAGGTGCAGGGCTGTGGAGTGTGGATGATAGTTAAGAACATGCCACCAGTGGCACCTCTTCATCCCTGGTAATAGTCCACATGAGTCTGTCAGAGAATCCGTATTGATTTCACTGAATAAGACAAGCAGTATTTCTTTGTCATTGTAGACAGTCATTCTAAAAGGCTGAAAGTGATTTTAATGTCCACAATAACAATGGCTAAGACCGCAGAAGCTTTATGGAATCTGTTTGCATGATATGGCCTGCCAGAGGAAGTGGTGTCTGATAATGGACCCCAGTTTTCCTCAGCAGAATTTCAACAGTTCATGAATTCCAGTGGAAGTAAACATATTTGTGTACCTCCCTACCATCCAGCTTCAGACAGGGCTGTAGAACAATGTGTGCAAACACTAACAAAGTCCCTTACAAATCAAGTACTAAGTGTAGATCAAGGAGGTGGTAGCTCAGGTATGGCGCTTGATGCAGAAGCCACCAGCTAAGACCTGAATGGGGAAACCATAGGATCACCCCAACTGAGGAGGTAAGGCACACAAAAGAAATAAACAACAACAAAAGTCTAGGGGCCCATGCACCCTGCATCCATATAAGAATTTGAAGGGGAAAACCCTGTCAGCGCTTGGGGCATCTTCCTGTATGTGAACAACAGGTGGGGAAGGTATTTCTCCCAGTCCCTCCCATGCTGTTTGGCAAACACTTGGCTCATTGATTTTAAGGTAACTTTAAACCTTTCCATAAGCCCATTGGCTTATGGGTGATAAGGTGTCATGCGCCTCTGCACTACCCCACACTTCTCCCACAAACACTTAATCAGGTCCGAAATGAAGGAACCCCTTGATTGGTGATAACCTCCTCGTGGAACTCACACAGGAGAAAATCCCTAGCAAGGTGTCGGCCACTTTGTCTGTCCTAAGTGAGGAAAGGGTAACTGACTCTGGGTATCTGGTGGCATAATCGACCACCGTCAGGATAAAGCTCTTCCTGGAGGAGCTGGGGGTACTCAAGGGTCCCACATTATCCATTCCTACCCTTCCACAAGGCAAGGGAAGTAGGGCAGTTTGGGTTTACTACCCGCCTTCCCTATTTGTTGGCACCGGTGACAAGACCTGCAATATTCCTTCACCTGCTGGGCAAGTTGGCCAATAGAAATTCTGGGCCAATCGCTGCATGGTGCACGCAATTCCCAGATATCATGAGTAATCTTGAGCAACCACCCATGGTACCCCTGGGAATGACAAGCTGCCTGCCCATCACCCCTCCCTCTGTCCTTATATATGGTAGCCTGTGATGTTGGTGACTGCAATTGAAGCGACCTGCAAAGGGTGACTCAGTTGTGATGCCATCAAAGGGGCTACCGATGAAAGAAGTGACCAGATGGGGAGGGTGTACAGCGATGTGGCGGTGGGGAAGTCGCTACATGTACACATGTGGGAGGGTTGGAGCGAAAGGCATGCACAGGAGAGGGAATCGATGTGAGGGGTGGCACTGTGGTGAGCTGCTGAGCTGGCCCTATGGTGTAATGGATTGGCTCATGGCTTTGGTGGTTAGGTGCTAAGTCCAGGTGTGGGTTCGTTTTGGTGTGCGGCCTGAATTTAATTTTTTTACGTTTGCCCCCCAACATACACCCCTTTAGTTGAGAATCCTTTAGTAAACATAACAAATACAAGTCCCCAGTGCCGCTTTGTTGTGCGCTGGGGAGTCAGAGTGCTGAAATTGATTTTCGGTACTCTGACTTCGCCGTAACGTGATCACCCTTTGGCAGTTACCTTTATCATATAGAATCTTACATCCTGCATATACAACAGTCCATTGCCCCAAAATACCCTATGTCTCACCTTGTCTCCTGTGTCCCATCAGATTCTGCAAAACCCTCAGCCTCTCTAAACTAGGGTCAGTCCTCTGAGCAGCTGCAAAATCTGTACATTTTCCCAAGGCATGGGACATGTCCCTTCAGTTTCTAAACTAAGGTTCATAGCTCTATCTAGTCTTTACTAAAATAAATAAATGCAGTTACATTAGGTTACAGTATGGAAACACATTTTGGAAAGTATACAGTTTAACCCGCCATAAAACTGTTTTAACTTCTTCTCTACCTTAAAGATGAAACTGTTCAAAGTCCTTTTCTGTGGAGCAGCTTGGCAGTTTTCTGTTGTGCTCAGGAGAATGTCCAAAACCATAATGGCAGTTGTGCTCAGCAAGGATGAGATTATCAGTCCTAGCTACCCTGTGATGTCACCAGCTTCCTGATATTTGTAATATCCTCAGTTTCAGATATAAGGAAAACAGTTTATTTTATTTCCCAACAGTAACCCACAGCATGTTTTATTACAGTTCAGAATTAAGCTTTGAAGTCTAGGTTCCCACAGTAACATACTGGAAGTAAATTTTCACACAGCACTGTCACTCAAAGGAAACTCCAGCAGCTGAGAAAGCCAGATATTTAGATCCCATGGAGGGACTGGGTCCTTTACAAGGCAAAAGATGACTGCAGCCTTTAAAAGAAAATAACATTTGAAAACAGGCTGTGAGGCTAAGGCCTTGTTTTTGCCTGCTGGTGTGTTGCCTGACACTGTTGCCAGATGCACCTTCAGGGTTGAGGTCTCAGACCTACGGACTATAGGTGTATTAGGTAGTGCAGAACTGTAGGCAGTCCTGCCTGCATTGGAGTTATCTTCTGAGGCACTCCAGTATAAGAACCTTTTCCCCTTAGAGGTATGCTTTCCTCATTGCTGATTTCCTAGACACTTTCAGTTGCCCTAGCATCTCCTCTGACAAATTTAAATTAGAAAATTCTAAGTCATCAAAACCATGCTTTCAAGCATAATGTCCTCAGGTCTGTAGAATGTTATTCTCCCTGAGACAAAGTCAGCAGGTTGTGTCTCAGTGGCAGGTTGATAGGAATCCTGCTGCACAGGATCAGAAGCATTGAGTATCAAGCCTGTCTAGCTCAGTCTGGAACTATCAGGATCATTCACTGGCTCTCTCCTGAGTTTTATGAGCACTCTCTGCATGAGTGGGAATAGTGGGAAGGCATATAAGAACCTTCCTGTCCAGTCCAAAACTAGGGTGTCCATTAGGAATATATCACTTGCTGGAGGTCTGCAGCAGAACTGTGACAGCTGGTTGTTCTCCCAAGAAGCAAACAGATCTATTTATGAGGTGCCCCATATTCTAAGATTGAGGCCAGAACCTGTTGGTTCATGGCCAACTTGTGACCTCCTGGCTGAGTCTGCTTAAGAGTCACTGACATGATTTGGGCAGGCAGCTTATTCCAGGAGTTGCCTGGCTGATAAGCTAAATTAGCTAGTTGCAACAGTTTTTAAATAGTGTAAAGGTATTAATTGTACTTTATTTTGCTCAGCTCATAATTTCAAGCAAGAGGAGCTAAGCGATTGCCAATACTGCAGTCCCCCTAAAAAACAGCACATTGATTATGTGGAGGTAGGGACGGGCTGCAGGCGCTCTATCTGATTTTCTATGTAGTTACTAATAGGATCGGGGGCTGTCTAAATGTACTACAATTATCTTTGCTGGTAGTTCTCACATATGGGGCTAGTATAGTATATGTTAGGGTTTACTGGAGGAAGGGTATGCACTCTCTGAGGTTGCTGTCCTCCTTCCAGCACTGCAGTACACACACAAATGTTTTTGTGACTGGCACTAGCTTGCACAGTAAGTCCCATCTTTGGGACAAGTGGTTTCTTAGGTGATACTGAATGCCCCACATCTGAATCTTGCCCTTGGCAACACTGCTTTAGATGAAGCCATGTTGCCCGATAACTTCAGGGAAATTCCTTGTGAGCTTGTATTATTTGCTTATGTAAAAAGATTTTGCAGTGGCAGTCAGGTTCGATACCCTTTCTTGTGGAAAACGCCTTCCCTGGAGGGTGTCCAGTTTTTCCTATAAATTCCCAAACCTGAACTGGTTCTGTTTTGGCATTTTGCAGATTTTTAGGGTCAGATTCTCCAGGGTGTTCTTTGCTCTCTGGATAGAGCCCCTGCCTCCTGCTTTGCTTTCCCTGAGACCAGTCAGTCATCTAGGTAGGGAAAAACTACCACCTTGTCTTCTCAAGCGTGCTGCCATTGCATCTAGGCACTTTGTGAAGACCCTTGTCGGTGAGGTGAATTCAAAGGAAGGGCTATAAACTGTTACTGGCAGTTTCCCAGCCTGAACCTGAGGTATTTTCTGTGCTGGGTCTGACTGGAATGTGAAAATAGATGATTTGGATCCAGTGACGCCAGCCAGATGCCTGATTGTAAGGATGATATCACTGTGCCCAGTGTGACCATCTAGAACTTTCCTTTTTTATGTGTTTGTTCAGATATCTTAGATTCAAAGTGTGCCGCCACTCCCCATTTTTCCTGAGGGTCAGGAGATATCTTGAGAAAAAGCCCTTGCCCCACTGTGAGACAGGGTTCTATTCTATTACCTTTGTTTGCAAGAATTTCATTACTTCAGTTCCATCAGAATTCTTTCTGTTGGTGAATGAGCTGGAAAATGTTTCATTTTGCAGTCTTGGAAACATTTTGAACTGCAGAGACAATCCCTGATCCACTACTTCCAGGATCCCTTTGTCTGTGATAATCTTTACCCATTCCTGGAAGTAGTGGATCAGCCTTCCCCAGTTAGCAATGGTTGTGCAGCCTGGGCAGAACTGTCAGGAATTTGCTCTGGCTGTGGCTTAGGACCTGCACTGCAGCAGTGTCTGAACCCATCCTGCCTCTGCAGCATACCTCTTTGGGGTTGGTACTCAGAGACGCATAGGGTTTAGGATAGTAGCCCCTACCCCTGCCTCCCATAGTAAGGCCTGTAGGAAGTGGAGGTCTTTTGTTTGTCAGTGTTATTTTTGAAAGTGGTCTTGTACTCATCCATTTTTTCATGTATACCTGTTTTGTCACCAAATAAGGAATTTCCCTCAAAGTGGAAATCCATGCCTTGGGAATGGATGGTGACCCTTAGCCAGACAGACCATCTCAATATGACTGCATGGGCTAAGATCCATAAAGGAGAGCCATTGGTGCCTACAGCCATATGGAACTGGTACTTAGTGGCATCAGGGCTGACTTTGCTGTGGCATCCAGGTCCAGTGCCACCTCACCTCCACTTTATCAGTCAGTGCCAGCACTGTATTCCGCAGTGCTTTCTGATACCGGGCTTATATGCTAAATAGGCTGCCTGCCCGAGGAGCACGGCTGTTGTATACACTTTCTTGGCCATAGTATCCAATCTCCTGGAATTTTACTCAGGAGGCTGTACAGAGCAGGGCACCTTAGCCTTTTCACAAGCAGCTGCCTGGACCACTCCTTCATGATCGGGATGGGTGTCCAGATATGAGTTACTCCCTCCCCCATCTATCCACGTGATATTTTTTCAACTTTTTATCTATGCCAGCAGCTGAATTAGGTGCGGACATAATTTCCCAATAAGCCTTTTGGAGTGATTTGTGTACGTGGACTAGCAACCTTCAGTTTTTTTTTAACATATTTCATTGAAAAGCTTCTGGCATATACGATAGTGTTCATCTTGAAGACACATCATATGTTCCAGGCATCAGCAAATAGTTTCTTTTCTATTCTTATAGAACATTAACTTGGTACATTACATTCATGTATGAGAGACAGTTAGCAAGAAAAGGAAATCAAGCAATAAATAAAGTGTTGTCAAAAATCCCCCATCATTCAGGAGCATTTCATATTGTGAGGTTTCAGTTTCTTTGGTGAGTCAGTGCATCCCAAGAACTGGTGTACTAGTATATAGAACAGCTGACACCTATATAGTCACAAGCATGATCACATGCCCATTGTGTTACACAGCGACAATGCCATTGTCTATTGTATCCATTAGAAGGTGCCAGGTTTCCTGAAATATGTTTCCTTGAGCATTAGTTATCAATGCTTTATCCCCACGTATTCTGCCTTTGGGCTTGCAGTTCCCTGCTGAAATCTTGAAAATGGACACTCAGTCTTCCCTTCACTGATGTGGGCCATGTGTTCTGGCAGCACGGAGCATTATTTCCTTCTCTGAAAACCAGTTTGATGAAACAGTGTTGATTGAGGTTTGTCCCTTGGTTTTGACTTGGGACTGGTATATTGGGATCTTTGTAGTTCATAGTTGGCTGCTACAACATCCAGCCCTAGCTGTTCCACAAGCCATTTTTGTACAGCTCTGTCTCCCGTTTTCCTCAAACCTTCCAGCAGCCCTATAATTCTGATATTAGGTCTGCAGTCTTTATTTCCTGGTCCTCCTCTCGTATGCTTAGCTGTTCTACTTGTACATTCAGGACTTTTATCCCTGGATAAATCTGGGCATTTGCATTTGTAGCCCCACCCTGTGGAATTCTCTACCTCATTGATAAGGGAGTGCCTGACTGTGGAGAGCTTAAAACTGCATTAAAATCTTATTCATT
This sequence comes from Neoceratodus forsteri, assembly GCA_016271365.2. Classification (NCBI taxonomy): domain Eukaryota; kingdom Metazoa; phylum Chordata; order Ceratodontiformes; family Ceratodontidae; genus Neoceratodus; species Neoceratodus forsteri. Next base: position 50,898,814 of record JADMNL010000024.1, on the reverse strand, counting down.
TAATCTTGCCTTCTGGAATAGAATGACTTGCTTGTCTCTGAATTGTATAATTTATGAATTTTGTTTTGGTGTTTTAATTGTACAGGCACTAGGATCTCTAAAATAGCGCTTTTTAACAAATAAAATTTGATTGATTGATTGATTGATAACCAAGTACCCATTCATTCAGCTGCTTTTCTGTTTCATGCAATCAGGTGGTGTCCACAGCAGAGGTTTCTGAAGCCATGTTACCACAGACTGGAGAGGGATGATTTGAGCAGTGAGGTTTGCAAAGCCAGACTTGACCTCCTGCTATAGGTTTGTTATCAGTACCAGTAAAGCTGCGATCGTGGGGTCCTGGGAGTCTTTTCCTACTCCCATCTCTAGCTATTGCCTGTGATCATGTGTGGCTCGCTAGGCCTGACAGTCTGCTTTACTTGCCCTTTTGAACTGCGTGCATTCTCTGCTTCTTTGTTGATTTTGAGTTGCTGTCAAACACAGGGGCCAGATATTCAGACTGTGCCAGGCAGTGGGCGCAAATCTGGGCGCAGAGCAACTGGGATCGCCGGTGCCAGGGTCAGGTGATATTCAATGGTGATGCGCCATGGCACAGCACTGTTGAATATGGCAAGGTCAATGCACATACTGCACATGCTGCAGTGGCACTGCACTGGCGCAAGCCACAGATACTGTAGGAAAGACAGGGATGCACCAGCGCCAGTGCAGTTACGCTAGGCACATCACCCGTGCTATTCAGTAGGAGGCATGCAAATGGACCATAAAATATGCAAGGTGAAAATGGGGCCATCTGCATGTCATTACAGCCCCATTTGCATCCGCCTTTCACAGGCAACCTAATGACTTAAGCCTGGTACCCTGCACAACATAGCGTATGCAGTGGGGATCCTGGAGCATCCCTATGTAGCTCGTGATCGCAGAACTGTATAACACAATCCCTGGTAGTCTAGTGCCCTCCCTGAGTCCCAATGTATAAAGACCATCCCTGGTGGTCTAGTGGTCCTCCCCAATTCCCCTGATATATGCAAATATGAATATCCTAGTGGTCTAGTAGAACCCCCCGCCTGTCGCCGCAATGGGGTACTCCTCCGTATTGAAATGCCCTGGTGATCCAGCACCCCTCAACCCACACCAAACCCTTGCCCTCGATCCCCCCGTCGTCGGTGGGTGTAACTCCACCCGCATACCGCTTCGGCCACCTGCCGAATGACAGGTGTAATATACAGATCATGTTGGTCTTCAGTGTGGGATTCATCGGCTTGCAGGGCATATTTGCATTAGACAGTCTCAAATTTGTGAATGACTTCATTCACATATTTGGGACTGATTAGTACAATATGCCCTGCAAGTCCATTGTCCACACTGGGACCAATGGGCTTACAGCCCATACTGTACCTTGTCATTCGGAAGGGCGACTGGGCGGTATGCGGGCGGCTGCAGCCCACCGGCGAAGGGGGGGAGGCAAAGGAGGTTTGGTGGGTGGAGGGTGGGGGTGCCACCGGATCATCAGGCATTTCAATATGGAGGAGTACCGTGATAGTGGCAATGGGTGGGGTTCTACTAGACCACCAGGGATGGTCATACTTACATATATTGGGGAATCGGGTTGAGGGGGCCACTAGACCACCAGGGATGATCTTTTATTATATTGATCGGGGAATCGTGGACTCGGGGCCACCAGACTATCAGGGATTGTGTGTTATATAGTTCCATGACCGTAGCTACGGGTGGGGGGTACCAGTCTACCAGGGGATTTAATGAAATGGCCAATATCAGCAATTGGGGACGAGGGCGGGAGGAGGGTACTACTAGACTGCCAGAGCATGCTTTCTTTACATTTACCATGATCACGGAAACAGGTGGAGGAGTTCCACTAGACCACCAGGGTTATGTGGGTGCTTGGTGATGGTGTTCTGGGTGGGCTGGTGGACAGCCATGGCTGGTGGCTGCTGTGTTGCACCATGCAATCGGCAGCTCACCCTGTGGGTGGTCAGGATTTGTTCCCACTCTTCACGGGCTCAACTTTGAGCCCCCTATACGGACACAATACAGGGTTGTGTCAGCATATGTGCCGCACATCCGGGCTGAATATTGAATATGCCACTTGGCGTGGGCATGCCCCATCGCGCTCAGACAGCAATTACATTATGCGCCTGGCGATTCTAGATTGCGTTGCACCGCAGCCTTCCAGTATCCTGATGAAAATGCGGGTTATGCCAGCGCAACCCCTTTGAATATCCAGGCCAGGTTCTAAATAATTGTTATCATTGCTAGAAGGGACTTCCGGTGACATCATGCCCATGGAAGCAACTTGGGCATGAAGCTCCATCTCCTCCAAGGCTATCAAACTCCTAAACTCTACAATTAAAAACAAAATCAGGGCACACCTAACTTAAAACAGTGTGGAGATGCTAAAAGAAGCCAGACCAGAAAAATTCCGCACCTGAATTGGCAGATCACGAGGATGGGAAACTGAAAGCAACAGTGCCCAGGTCTCAGTCATGGCAGTCCACCACAACCAGAACACGAATGGCACCAAACTTCTCCAGGCAAATGGATACTGTCCTGCAGGAACTTCAGGATTTCTTGAAAGGAGACCCGCCTACTTCGTGGTGCTCTGAACGGATATTGGAAAAATGGAGCGTGTCTCATTCCCTAGAGGAACAGGGAGCTCAGTCAGACGCCTGCGTGGACTGCACTGAAAGGGCTGTGGTCCAGCTCCACCACACTATTCAAGTCATGCAGGATAGGCTAGAGGATACAGAGGCCCAGAATCACAGAAACAACCTTAGATTTCGGGCTTCCCAGAGGGCAGTGAAGGCAGCAATCCATACAATTTCTGCAGCAATTCTTCCGCTCCAAGCTGGACCTGCCTGAAAGCTGCACTCTAGAGATAGATAGTGCACATTGTGCACTGGGCCCACAGCCCAGCCCTCCAGCAGTCCCGCTCGATGGTGCTCAGATTTCTAAGATGCCAAGAAAAGGAACTAATACTGCACAAATCGTGGCAACAGGGGACCTAACATTTCAGAATCACCGAATATATGCAGACAAGTATCCCCCTGATAGCTTCATGCCGCAGTGCCTCTGCCCCCATCTTAAAGAAACTCTGAGAGGCTAACCTTAAGTTTTGGACCCCATATCCTTCAAGCTAATGGTGCAGTTCCCAGAGGGTCCAGCAACATTCAAAATGCTGAGGACACTGCCCAAGAACTGCATTCCTGAGGCTTCAAGGTTAAACTGGCTCCAAAGCAACAACCAACCATGTCCTCGCAACAAAACTGGCGAGAAGGCCTGGAAGCAGGTACCACCAAGAGAGGGAGACTCAGAGAGGCCGTATCGGCAATAACAACAAATTGCTGCTGGCCTGAAGAAACAGACAATGGACACATACCGACTACATCAACACCCCAGGCCATTAAATGAAGGGGTTTTCTGGAGCACTTACTTCATTGTTTTCCAGGTGAGCTGGTTCCTTTTCTCCCCAGTGCTTTCTGATGTTTGTGATTGTCTTTCTCCCTATTCCAGCTTGAGCTCACTCAGCGCATACCAGAGCATGCCTCACTGGAGCATTCAGGGGTCGGGAACAAGCACATCCCACCCACCCTCGTGGCTTTAGGCCTTACAGATCCCTGTTGTCCAGGCCCCTCCTGGGGTATCAGGGACTGGTCTTTGCCTCTCTACCTCAGGGTGTGTGGCCACCCAGGCTTGCGGCTGGATGGATGTTGGGTGGGGCCAAGTGTGGGACGTGGGACTTCCACTTGGGGGTGAGGGACTGGCCCCCAACCCAACCTGAGATGCTGTGACTAAGAGGTCTCGGACAGGTCGGTGGCACCTGCCCTCATGTTTCATCTCTGGTATCGAGTGATGGCTTCCAGAGAGGCACCACTGAAGGGTCTCTCATCAGGTTCTGGGGCGGTTGCCATGAAAATCCTCAGGACCATTGCAGGATACTAGTGAGCTCAGGATGGGTAACGGCTCCCCAGCTTTGACTTTATTGAAGGACAGACACTCTGGGCTCAATCAGGCCTGCCTCTGGTGCACAGGGAGGGTCAGACCCCTCCCCCAGATACTGAAGGCCGTTTTGTGTCTTGGTGGCAGCCACTTGGTCCATCTACAACTTCATTCCCTGCCTATCGGGCTGTCTTCCATAGTGGGGGTGGGGCTCCTTCCCCCTCCTGGAGGCATGGACATTGGGCTGGGACCTTAATGTGGCTCGACCACAGTAGACAAAACGTGGGAGCCACCATACATCAGGCTACCCACATAATCATAACAAAAGAGTTTCTTCTGTCTAACCAGCTTTTACTCACAGCCTTGGAGGAGCCAAGGCATGACTATCTCCCCTTCTTTTCCCGCCCAATAAACATTTACGTCTAGTGCCCTCTGGTAGGGACAGGCCAAATTAGGCAAAGTCCGCAGACTTGATGCTTTTAGCACCAAGCCCCAATGGAAGTCACCTTTAGTTTAATAGGCAATACCCAGTTGGCTAATGCCTAAGGAAAAGTTGTTTGAAGTTGGTTTTTATTCCCTGTTATTTACCCTTTCTCAGATTTCCGTTGGAGGACTTATGCCCTCACTTTTCTACAAACAGTCAGACTTTCTCTCCAGTGGACCCAGATCAGGACCTTGCTGTAAGTAGTGATCCAGGAGACCTGTTTTTCAGCTAAATAAGCCCTCCTTGCACTTACCAAGTTCTATAGATGACTAACAAACATCTTAAGCTCTACTCCCTGAGTGTGAATGGTTTGGGAGTCCTATAAAGCGCCAGGATATTGTCACTGCTGAAAAGAGTCAGGCTGAACTGGCTTATATTCAAGAGACACACATGTCTGCTGAGGAGCATAAGAAATTGACAGCTAGAGGATTCAGCTAGGTTTTCTCCTCTGCATGGAGGAAAGGAAGAAGGGGTCGCTATCCTGATATCCAGACACAACCCTTTCTGGGCTACTAAGGAATAGGTGTACAAAGAGAGCCGTCTGATTATTGTGCAGGGGTTGCTTCAGGGCTGTGAGGTGACCCTGGCAAACATATACTTACCCCCAGGTGCTAACACACCTACAATCCATCACCTCCTGAACAAGATAGTTGAGTTGACCCGTGGGCACTATTACTGGCAGAAGACTTTAATATAGCTCCCAGCACTAGCCTTGACTCCACAAATAGCTCTAGGAGAAAACAACCAGCACCTCATAAATTTTTAAGCGCTTTATTGGGGAGGTTGGCTGGGTAACGCGTGGCGATCCCTCCATTCTAGGAATAGAAAATATTCATTTTATTCAGCAGCACATGGAACCTATACCCGTATCGATCATTGTCACCTTCAGCTGGAATCTCTCTGGGGGCAGTGGTAGACTCCTCAGTGGGAGATATTTCCCACGCCGATTACGCTCCTGATAATCTCCTGGAACTTGGGGATGGAACTGCATAAGCCCGTTGGAGGTTCAATCCGATCCACCTTAAGTGAAACCTTTAGGCGTTCATGAGGTATAAGATAGAGGAGACTCTGGAGGATAATGCTGACCCAGGTGTCTCCCCATGAGATGGAATACCTTGAAAGTGGTGCATGAGGTCACCTAATCAAGTACACAGCAACCCTTGCAAAAATTCAAAATTCCAGACACACACAACTAGAACAGACCCTCCATTTTCTCTAGACTGCACATCAGCAGGGGACCATACAGTCAGTACCCAACTTAACCAAGTAAAAGAGACTTGGATGCTCTATGTATTCAGCAGACAGAGATAATGCTCTCTTTTTGAGGCAGCGGTATGGGGAGATAGGCCCACGGGCCTCCCAGCTGTTGGTCTCCGCCTCCATAGCAATGCAAACTATCAATCATTGCTGCCATCAAGGACCCTTTTATGGGGGAGTTCATACTAAGCTCAGCCAAATTTCCCAAGCTTTCTGTGATTACTATGAAACCCTTTATTCTCCTGAGCACCCTGAGGATCTTGTGGCAATTAATATCTTTCTGTCACCCCTACATCTTCCAGGTTTAAGTCGGGACCAACAAGAAAGCCTGGTAGCCCCATCACACCTGAGGAACTGGCAGTGGCCATCTTCAGGGCTAAAACCATGAAGGCCCGGGCCGGATGGATATGGGGTGGAATTTTATAAATGTGTGACGCAAACAGTTAACCCGCTTCTGTTACAAGTTTAAAATAAAGTCATTCAGGGGACCTCTGACCCTCCCAGCTGGTCATACACTGCAGTCTCTCTTATTCCTAAACAGGGCAAGGACCCTTTATCATGTGGCTTGTACAGACTGATTTCGGTCTTAAATATGGACTATAAGTTCCTTATGTCCAATCTTGCCCATTGGCTCGATAATATCCTCCCTTCTGTGATTGGCCATGACCAGACAGGTTTTGTTAGTTCCAGATCCCCAACTGACAACAACCGGAGAGCATTTCATCTAGTCCATGCAATGCAGTCCCAAAGATCCCTCTGTCCTTCTCAACTTAGATGCTGAGAAGGCTTTTGACTAGGTCTCCTGGCCCTTTTATTCTCTACCATGCACAGGATGGGGTTCCCCCTCTTTCATTGCCGTCATAAGGCCCTGTATGTCTCCCCAAGGCATGTGTCAAGGTCTCAGGCCATCATTCCAATTACTTCCCCTCTTTGGGGGACCCGACAGAGCTGCCCCCATCACCAGGACTTTTGCTATCTTTATTGAACCCTTGGCCCAGGCAATTAGATGGTCCCTCTCGGTATCAGGTGTGCGTGTGGAAGGACGGAACACCGTATAGCTTTATATCGGACAATGTCCTATTGTTTCTCTCAGGCCATCACAATCTATTTCCGCAGTTTTAAAGTTTTGATACCTTTGGGGCATGCTCAGGCTACAAATTAAATACTTCAAAACCAATGCCCTTGTGTTTCATTACACCCCCTGTCCCTTAAACAGACCCACTCGTTCCAGTGGGACCTTGACAGACTGAAGTATCTGGGCATATATTTGTCACACAATGCACATAGCACCATGTGAAATAACTATGACCACTTTTATACTCAACTCCAGCAAGACCTGTCCAGATGGAAAATGCTCCCACTGAACCTATATCAAAGGGTGGAGTGATCGGATGGCAGTCTTACCAAAGGCCCTCTATCTCTTTCAGAATGTACCCTACATATCCCAACTAAATTATTCCGGATGTGGAATAAGGTGATCTTGGAATTCATTTGGTCCAGTAAATGCCTGAGAGTGAAGTTCTCTGTTCTCTTGCTCCCAAGAAACACAGGGGCTAGCCCTCCTAACCTGAAACTCTATAACTGGGCCTCCCACCTCTCCTTCTTGGCTATCTGCTATATGAGGGCATCCCTGCACTCTGGAGTGAGAGAGATGAGGAGAAGCTTTTCCTTATGATGATCTTATTAGGGCCACCTTGTACCAGACCACTCTTTATGTGGCGAGGGTCCCTCTAACCCCTGGATGCAACACTAGATTAGAACATGGAACATGATCCTCAAGCACTTCTCGTTACAACCATTTTAATGCTACTCTGCCCAATTGCCCTGCTGAAAACTTCCTCCCTGCCGAATAGATCTTACATTTCATGACTGGGGCCAGCTGAAACTCCTCTTCCTTCTACAATTATTGAGCAACTCCACCTTTAAATCATTTCAGGAGATGCTCAGGTCCCATCAGCTTCACCAGGTGGACTTCTTAAGATATCTCCAGCTGAGACACTATTATTACTCTCTCCCGCTGCAGCTGTCAGTCAGAGGGATGTTCCCCTCTTGTCAGCCTCCTGCAGGGTCTCCTTTCAGGGGATACACGCATGCGATCTCCACCTTTTATAAGGCCCTCATTGATACAACTGGTGACAACCCCAGGTCAATTATCAATAAGTGGAATGGGGAACTGGTGGTGAATATCACACCTCAAATATGGAACACAAGCTGCCTTGCCATTTCTAAACTCATCTTCTCTCATAACTTGCGTCTTTACGCCTGGCAACTCCAGATCAGGTACTTCTGTACACCGACTGTTACTTCCACTACCTCCCAACAGGATCTGCTCAGTGCTGGCACCACTGTGGACACCCTCAGCTCACCACTCACATATTTTCTGGTTATGCCCCAAGCTATAACCATTTCTGTCACCTTGAGCCTGCAGTTGGAAGCCCTCTTTGGCCAAGTGGTCCCCTCACTGGAGAGCTATTTATACTACATATACTCCCCAGGATTTCAGAGACTCACACAAGTGATATATCCTTGGTGTGGTCCTCTTGGCTGCCAAGAAGGCCATAACAAGACATTGGCTTACAGCCCAGGTACCCACTCCAGGAATGGAGGACTTTGTCAACCTCATGTATAAGGCTGAGAGGATCTCATTTCTCTTGAATGATAGAGTAGAGCAATGTCCTCTGCGATGGAACAGATGGATTATATACATCATGGCTAAGGATCCAAACTTTGTCCCCTAGTGCATGGGATGTCCCTCTGGAGGTGGGGGCTGGGAGGGGAGGACTTCACTGGTGGGGGGATGGCATGGGATTTTATGTAGTGTACCCCCAAATCTAAAGATTGAATTCTCTTGTATATAGGGTTCTTCTGTTTTTATTTATTATTTATTTTACTTTATGTTTTAACCATTATGAGGCTGAACATGTATATTGCTATTTTATTCCTCATGCCTAAGGCTTTAACAAACTGTATCAAAGTCTCACGATTAACTGTATTCAATGTACTAGTGACTGCTGTACCTCGTTGGAAGGAAAAAAAGTTAATAAAGATTATATTTAAAAAAAATCATTGCTAGAAGCTCTGATTATGCAGATTTTGCCATTTAAGTGCTCATGCTTAGGGAACCCAACTAATGGGCTGCCTCTATGCTCTGTAATCAGGTGACACCCTCAACTAGCAGCCTTCTTGTCAGACTAGCACTATCATATCCATAAACTCCACTTCCTCCTTGTCCTCCTCTGTGTCATGAGAGGGATGCTGGTGCTCACTATTTGTTTGATAAGAGAGGAAGACAAGGTATAATCCATCGTTGGTCAAGCAGGGGAACCAAACTCTTATTCAGGTGAACCATCTGGTTCTATAGGTTCACCTTCATCTTCTTCCTCATAATACATGTCATCCTCCTTCACAGGCAGATGATCTGGAGCCTGAAAGGGCAGACATATTAATAAAGCTTCCCGTAGCCTGGAAGGCCTGAAAAAATGGCCCTGCTTTTGCCCTGTCCTTTGCTGAGGCCATTTGTCTGAGACTCATTACCTGCTCCTTTTCCTTTTCAGAAGAAGTAGCATTTATATGCTTTTCTCTTTGCTTTTTTCTTGGTAGGTGCTTGTTCCAGTACCTGCTTTTGAAGCTCCTTTATAATTTTTACCATCACTGGACTCGGGTATCCCTTTCGGATACCCTTGCATGTGAACCATCTTTGCAATGCCTGTCTTCATTTTGCTTCCATCTGACATTAGTGGTTTAAATACTTCTTATACTTTTAAAAATCATCTACTACATTTGTTTTCAAATGAGTCAGTTTGTAATGGTAAATGAAATTGCTTCATTGTATGGTTTTGGACTGTTCTACTGTTTTGTGGACACCTTTGAAAAGGGCTATTTTAGCTTAAAAGTTTTCTGAATACAATAAACATAAACTCAAAACTCTACTCCACATTAGGACAGGCTTGTGCCATCTCAGTCAGGCACAACTATGGTAGAAGACTGCCAAAGAGTTCCTAACCAGTTACACAGCAGAACTAATCCTTTCAGATCCTAACTAAGAAAGGAAGAAGTTGGCCAGCATTAACTAAAACTGACAATTTATACCTAAGCCATCCACCAACTTGTGTGCATTCTTAGAGGATAATCCAGACTGTTCCTACAAAATTCAGGTGCCATTGTCATAATATCTTTTCTAAGCTTTTCCTTCTGTCAGTGTTTGAGGAATAAATTAGAAATACTGGACGTTCTGAGCTTTACCAAGCCAAGCTTTTCATTGGCATTCTAAGGATGTATTACAATAAATTGAAATGGACAGCCACCCCTTCCACATCAAGCTAAGGGATCAAGAGGGGGCCTGAAATAAAATTCAGTATGAAAAGAACAGGGGAATCAGGCTGGAGGTGACCTGGAAAAGACACTGCAGGCTTCTGGCATAGCAGCAGGAGCCAAAATATAACAGCTTCAGCTCTTTCACTGTCTGAGGCACTGAGAAAGGGTAGATGGGAAGCTGGGAAATGATAGGAGTGGGTCAAGAGAGCTGCCAGGAGATGAGCCCTGCACACCAAGTGAGTGGATAATGGTATTTTATTTCTCCCCCACTCAAGCTGAATATACAGGGTCTGAATATAATATTATATTGTTATATTATGTTTTATAATATATTATATAATGCAATATAGTGTAAAATAATGACATGTATTATAATATAATAAGCTGACTTAATAAGTACCTTGCTCCTCACTCTCTTACATGTTGTGTGTGTATGGACTACATTCCATTGTAATTGCTGTAGTTATTTTTGTTCTGTTTGTAACTATACTTTGATGCACCTGTGCTCAAAACTATTTGCTGAATATATTATGAATATTTGGGAAAGTCCTAGGTGAATTCTCATACTGTCACTGAAGAGCCGTATTAGTTGGGAGCTGCACAGCTGAAGTTCTGTCCTTGGGATGAGATGCTAAACCGATGCTCCTTCTACCTATCTCTGGTGACTGTCTGAGTAGAAGTAAAACAGCCCAAGGCACTTACCGTGAAAGTAAAGGATTTTCCTAGGTTTCGGGCCAGCATCCTCATTGCATTCCTCCTGCCTGATTTGGTTAGGAGGCAGGACTCGTGCACAATTTTCTCATAGACTGTTCCTAATGAATTAGAACCATTTCTTGTTAGTTCTCATTTGCAGTCCACAGTCAATTAGCAAACCAGCTTGATAAACTAAATATGCCAGATTTCAAATACAGCTCTGGTCATGGATGACTGGAACCTCCAAATCACTCCTTCCCCACACACACTTTCAAACAACAATTTTAGAGTCCTCTTCTCTTATTGAGTCATTCTTTCCTATGAGATAAACAATCTGAAGTTTGCAGATGGGCAATTATCAATCAGTGCTGTCCTGGCAGGTTACAAGAAGGTTAGGGTTTCCGTTCACAGTTGAGTACTTGGTTTCATGCCATTTTATCATATAAACACAGTTAAATGTTTATTTTTTAACTGTTTAGCATTTTTAAACACACTTTGTTTACTGTATGTATCAAACTTCCAATTTTGCTGTTTAAATTGGCACTGCTAAGCCACCATCACCACCACCACCACAGGTTTAGGCATTAGCTTATTTAGTACTGTAATAGTAATTTAAGGTTGGAAAGGATGCTAGGCCTAATGTATCACGCCTGCTTCATAAAAGGGTATGAATAAGAATGCTGTGTAAACATTATTTTTCTTTTAATTTTATGAACCAGGTAGGCCCACTGAGACTAGAAGTTCCTTTTCAGGGGCGACCCAGAGATAATTACACACAGAAATTAAGCAGTAAGGCATGGACGTGGTATGTGTTATTCTGGGATAACAGCACACCTTAGGAAGTGAAGCTGAGGTGAAGCCAAGGGCTTTATGCATCCAAGAAGTACTAGTTAACCCTCAGTTGCACACACTTGGAATGCCTTATTTGTGATTATAAAATGGCTTCTGATTTTTTTAATTTTAGGACCAAGTAATGATGTTCAGAAAGTTAAGCATTTCTGACCTGTGCTGTTGTGCTGGGATAATAGCACGTCACATGACTGGATTCCACCAGTCACAGTACAGTATTTCTCTTACCCATTTTATAATATTGCATAACAAGCATACAGGAAGCTGATACACAATGAGGATACAGACATGAGGTAACCAGCAGTGGTGACATTGCACAGGGTACATACAAAATTCAAGAAGTACCATTCTCTGGAGATACTGCATATATAAGGTCAGACAGGATAAATTACAAGGCTAAATTCAGGCATTGATACAATCAGGCATCATTAACATGGACATTTGGGTTAAGTATAAATCAGCTACCAAGTGAAAGAAAGAGGTGACCAGGCAACAACAGGTAGCAGAGTCGGTAAGGTAGGAAGTATTCCATGGTGGCCAGTGATCCCTTCTGTAAGCAGAAATTTGTCTAGGCTTACCTTAAAGGCAAGTCCAGTCTTCAAGTCCACTGTCTACTCATAGGCTGTTCAAGAGGTTCACCACCTCTTCAAGAAGACGTACTCACTACATTAAAAACATACATAGAAATATAGAAGTTGTCAGTAGAAGAAGGCCATGTGGCTCATCACAGCTGCCCAGACCTTTCTTTTTTTTGCCATTCAAACTTTATTCATTATTTACATTTACAAAGAGAAGAACTAGTTAGTGTACATACAAATGATACAGGACCAGCAAACAGAAATGGATCAACTCTTCCCTCTCCCCTTCCCTCCCTTCCCCATTTCTTCACACAGGATGCAATATCAGTAGAAAAAAAAAAAAAAGGAGGAAAAGTAGGCCTCTATGATGCTTATAATGAACACAATGCCAGCAAAGGGCCCCAGGTCTTTGAAATTTCTGAGATTGATCATGTATGCTGGCGATCATGTTTTCCCAAGCATAGATTTGCCAACAACTCTTGCAACCATTCACTATAAGCAATGTCGGTCACGTCTTTCCAATGATGCAAAACCAGAATTTTACCCAACATAGCTATAAGAGCTATATGAAATTTCCTGTTATTAACTGTGACCGAGGAAAAATCACCCAAAATGCAAATTTTGTGAGTGAAGAGATTGTTTAATCTTAATAAAGGATCGACCCTCTGCCGAATCACATGCCAAAGAGGGGCTACTTTGGACACTTCCAGAATATATGTAAAAAGATCTCCTCTTCCTGATGGCAACAAGTACAGGTACCAGATGACAGGAATCCCAACTTGGCCAATTTCTGGGGTGAATAATAGTAATTATGCAGGATTTTGAACTACATTATCTGGAGCTTATCGTGTCTAATACATTTGTGACAGTTCCCCATAATGAAGGGCCATTTCCTGCTGGGGAAAAAGGGAGGCCCAAAATTGGGTCGAGCCAAAACAGTCCGCCATTTCCAGTTATGCAGTATCCGCATATCTTAGAAACAGCGTGAGGAAGGCCTCACATTGAGATCAGTTCGCCCAATAGAACAATTTTAAGGGGACCGAGGGACAGGGCCAAGAAATTTCACCATCAGACACGAGTTGAAATATTTTTGAAAATGGCAGAATTGAACATGGGCTTTATGGATAATCTCAGTAGAGTTTAACCATGAGACATCTTCCAGTGAAAAACTAAGTGGGTAATTCCTAGCTGGGGGATCCACTTCAGTTGGAGAGGTTTGCCCTCAAGAGTGAGGTTGGGGTTCCCACACCATGGTTGGGAAGGGTCTGATGTATGTTCTAGTTCAGAAAAGAACATAGCTGTGAATGAACTCTTATAGATACTGCTATAGGGCTGCTTTGAGTGGGGAGGTAGGGATTTTAACCTAGCATGCAAAAGCGCCCTGGGGATAACCCATTAGCCTTTATTAGAGTGCGTTCAGTTTTCGCCATACAGGAGTAAAAGGATATGTAATTGGGAGGAGTTCATGTGCAGCCCATCTCAGGTACTTATTTGTGTGACTAGCCCAGTAATATAGCCCGATGTGCGGGAGGCAGAGTCCCCTTTCTCCTTGGGGCCAGGAGCTTGTTATAACTTATCTGGGACTTCCTCGCTGTCCAAATGAAATCTGATATCATCTTATGTATCCTTTTAAACCACGTTACGGGAATCCAGACATTTGAGAGATTGATTAGGTAAAATAATCAAGGAAAGATGTTCATTTTAACTATGTTAATTTTCCCTAAAGAGAGGGGGAGCAAGGCCCACCTTGTAAGATCTTTACTAATGACAGCAATTAGGGATCTAAGTTAAGTTTGACAAATCTGGCAGGATCTCTTGACAAATTAACTCCCAGGTATTTCAAGGATTTAGCCTGCCAAGAGAAACCCACTACTGAGGCATCTGCCTTTGTTGCTTTGTAATTTAAAGGGAAGACCACAGTCTTATTCTTGTTCAATTTGTAATTGGACATGGAACTAAATTCTTCCAAGACTGTGATCAAAGCAGGAATTGATGTCCTGGGTGGGACAGTTGTAGGAGCAGGTCATCCACGAAGCCAAAACTTTGACAGTTTGATGCTGAACCACTATACCCTGTATGTCTGGGTCCGTTGAAATCCTACGAATGAGAGGTTCTAAATAAATGTTAAAGAGTAAAAGGGATAGTGGGCAACCCTGTCTAGTTCCGGCATGAAGTGTGAAAGTCAGACATAGTCCCATTGCAGACCACACGTGCAGTTGGAGATTTGTATAAGCAATGATCCACTTTAAATACAAAGGGAAATCCAAGAGCTTGAAGTGAGTGGAATAAAAATTCCAATCAACCCTGTCGAATGCCTTCTGCATCCAGAGAAACAAGCACCGCTGGTAGTCCGCATCCCCGGTGGTCGAGAAGACATGTGACAGGGTCCTGAGATGGTCTACTGAGGACCTGGCCTTCATAAATCCCACCTGTTCTGGGCCTATGATGTCCGACAATATCGGCCTAACCGATCCCCAGAAGTTTTGTGAGGATCTTAAGATCCTGGTTCAAGAGGGAAATCGGTCTATAGCTGTGAGTTCTATCAGGGGTTTACCTCTTTTGGTATAAGAGTGATTAAGGCCTCGAATAAGGACTTGTCTGAATCTTGTTCTGAAAGAATATGGTGGAATAAGGCTAGAAGGATGGGACCAACTGAGGAGCAAACACTTCGTAAAAATTTGCAGAGAAACCATCAGGACCCGGTGTTTTATCTGCTGGGAGATCCTTAATGATTCTAATTATCTCCCCGATGTAATGTGGGCGATAAGTGCAGCCTTATGCTCACTTGAAATAGTGGGCAGTGAGAGATGAGAGGAAAATCGGTCCAATTTTGACCATGAAGGAGGTTCCTCCATCAGGCTATTCAACTTCATGTAATATTTTCTGAATTCAGAAGCAATGTCTGTTGGGGATATTTTCAAGGTATTGTCTTCCACGGAATGGATAGGGCGATGAACCTGTCTGACTCAAGTTGTTTGAGTTTGAGAGCCAGGAGGCGCCCTGCTTTTCTCCTTGGTCCAAATAGAGGGCTTTGGTTTTGAAAATAGAAATTCAGCCTTCTGTCTCAGTAAGTTCAGGTAAGCATCTTTTAACCTTACCAGGTCCTGTCTCACTGAATCAGAGACTGAGATGATAGAGTGCGTTCAATGGGCGGTTTGAAATAATAGGGATTTAAGTTTCTCCTCTTATATCTTTTCCTTCTGGATGCCAAGCCAATCAGTTGACCACGAAGGTAGGCTTTTAGAGCACACCATTCTATATCAGGTCTCCGTGTTGAACTGGTATTGATTTGGAAAAAATTGTGATGTGCTCTGCTATATATTTAACATTTTCGGATTTTTGAGCAATTGGTTATTGATCTTCCGTCGCCCACCTTTCGAAGGAAGAGATACAAGGAGACCAAACACAATACAGGCAGTGATCAGAAAGGGGACCTGGAAGTATGTTCGCCTCCGAGATCCTGGTGCCCAGACCTTTCTATCTAATGTTGATTGGGAGGGTCTTAGTGGCTCTTCACTTTCCTTACCCCTCTCCTTTGCCACCATTTTATCAGTCCCACATGGTACGTCTGTCCCACACATGTTTGATCATTCCCCAACTGAATTCACACAGACTACCTCCTTGGTAGCCTGTTACATTCTTCTACCACCTTCTCCATGAACAAATGCTTTCTGACATACTGGCCCGCTGGCACAGTGGTAAGGCATCTACTTGTGGCATCAACATCCCAGGTTCAGAGACAGACTCGAGAGTCAGAGGGCTGGCTGGGGAGAAGGATTGAGTATCCCAGGGACTGCTCTCCTTCTCTGGGAGGAGGGGAAGAGTATCCAGTGCTTATGGACTTGGTGGAGGCTGGGGTTCTGCTGTTGCCGGTGTCTCACGAAGTGGGGGGGTGTAGAGGAGGCTGGCCAATATTGCACATCCCTGCCCCAGGGATCCTTACATCAGCATCCAAAATCTTTCCCCATTCACGCTGCCCTGCCTGCCACCACTCCTACCGCAAACAGAGTCCACTGGGGGTCCTGCTCCTGTAGCCCCTCCCTGGGGTAAGCAGGGCTTGAGACCATTGTTCATTGGGAGTGCCTGTCTGGTGGCTCCACCGGGGTGGGGTAAGCCTGAGCATGAAAGGGTGGCGTACGGGGCAGGAGCTGATCCTCGGAAGGGGCCGGAACAAGAAAAAAAAAGAAATGCTTTCTGACATCCCTATTACATCCCCCACCAGCTTCAAAGAGTTTCCGCTGGTATCTGTGTTCCCCTCCCATGAACAGCTTTGCTCTTTATTTATCCGTGGAGGTATTTGTACATTTCAATCATGACCCCTATCTCTCTTCTTGCCTTTAGCATGCACATGTTAAGGTCTTTCAAGTAATCCATGCAAGACTTTTCCTGCTGATCCTAGATCATTTTGGCTACCATGGGTGGCTCCAGGAAAGAGCAAGACAGGGCACATACCCCGTAAAATCTGCTGTACCCCAACAGTGTACACAGCTGGCAACAAGACTGGATTAAAATTGCCTTGTATGCCATGATACAAGCAGTCTTTACCAGGCCTGTGCCCTAGTCATCCTTAATTCCTGTAACTACCACTTGTGGTTACCTCTTCTGCTTTTCCTCCACTCTATCCTTGTCTTTCTTCAAGTATAGGTCTCAGATTTGCACCCAGTACTCCAGGTGAGGATAAACCAGGAACCTGTACAGTGGCATAATTACTTCCTCCTACCAATCCCCTTATACTTTTCCAGCATACTATTTGCCCTCCCCATTGTCCTGTAGCACTGTGCTGATGTTTGTAAATTGTCCAGTATTATTATCCCGGTCCCTTTCTACTGTTGTACTTTCCACTGTTACAGCCTGTGACAAAAATCCCCAAGCCAGAGACTTCTAGTTCACTGCCATCACCATGTTTTTACCAAACAGGAACCAGGAAACCTGCTTCTTAACTCCCCTTTGCACAAGGTCAGGAAGGTCAACACAGTAACTGTGGGTAGAATGCTCTTTAGGTAATGTATTGCAAACAGAGTTCAGCAGAAAAACAGATTACCTTGTTAAACAAACGGCAGTCACTTGTTCTATCAAAAATAGATTATTTACTAGAGGACTACAAGTATTTACAACAGGATTTATATACAGTCAGATGAAAGGATTACCAGTTTACTAAATTAAAATAAATGGAGTTAAACCAGAGATAACAGGCAGGAAAATCTGGGCTATTCTCACTTTACAACCTATTTACCTGCGAAGAAACACTTTTCCCTAATCTGTATTTCTCACAAGATCTCTAGCTGCAGGGTCTGGGTTTTCAAATGTTATAGGATCCAAGAGAGCGAGCTGAACCTCAGTTCGCTGATTTATTTTCTTTGACTGTGGGAGGTGGTTTTCTCCTTTGAGTGACAGTTTACATCTGCCCCCTTCCCCAGATGGGTGTGTGTGTGTGTATGGAGGATGACATCATCCAGGTCAGCAGGCTTCTACACACTCAGACATCCTCAGTCCAATTTAATGATCTTGTTTTCCAGGATGTCCGAGGTGTGCAGCCCTACACCTCTGTCTTTTAGGCTGACTGAGGTGTTCAAAATGGCACTCTTCTATCTGCCTTTCAGGATATGTAGTTACAGGTTCACAAGTGAACATTTTCTGGAGCTAGGTTTGCTGATTACTTCCCATAAGGTTTGCTTGGACACTTGACCTTGGAAGTCATATTTTGTGTCCACTTGCAAATAACAGAACTTACAACAAGTATGACTACATTCACAAATGAAATTAACAAAACAGAAATTAATAAATCACTCTGGTCACGTGTCAGTCACACACCCCAATTCTGTATCCTATTTTCAGATTTTTGCCCTTAATGTGTGTAACCCCTTTGTTATCTGGGGTTACTAGAATCTAGTAAGATCAAGTGGTAGGCAGGAAGGCAGCTTGTGAAACTCCAGTTAAATGGGTTTCACACTGTCTCACTCCGTCCTCAGTCACAGCTGAGACTTGAGAGATGACATCATAATAGAACTATGCAGCTGCATGACCACATTTGGAATCTTCTGCTCAGAGTAAGTTTAGAACCTTGGGAATTCAAAGTGAGTCTTCAGTTTGTCCTTAAGCAAACAAGAAGGACACCAGTAGTTGTCTGTTTACCCCCTCCCTCTGGGGGAGGAAGAAGTTATTTGTGGGTTCCAGGGCAATCCCCTTCTCCCACCCTGGGAAGGAAGCTGCCTGTTTTAATTTAAGTTCAGTCTGTTCATGTATAACAGCAAAGGTTACATTTCTCCACCTGTGGGGCACCTGCAATGAATGGGTGAGTGTTTGGCTCCATTGGAAGGGCAAACAACTTATTTTTCTTTAGTTGGATTTCAAGTAAATGTGGACTGCTATTTGGGAGGACTATGTCAACTAGGACAAACAAATAGAGCAGTCATTGTTTAAAGTGTTAATGGATTTAAAGTTCACTGTAGAGGGGTGCTTCAGGTCATCCACCGTCAATCTACATTTAAAGTCTAAAGTTCTGTGTGTCCAGAGAAATGGCCTGGTATGGGCTGTGGGAGCTGGAGGTGGGAAAACCCCCATCTTTAGTAACCAGGTCCACCTCTCTGATTTCTTCTGTGTTTTGCTACTTGCCTCATGCGCTTGGCCAGTGATGGGGTGGGTACCCAGACATGGTGCAACTTGAAATCTCTCTAGGAGTTGCAGACTTCAAGTGGTGTGGGGAGCCACAGGATGGAAGATTACTCCTTGTTGGATGGGAGTCTCCTTGTTTGATGGGAGTTTCGATTTGGAAGTACGAAAACAAAATCTCTCTAGGAGTTGCAGACTTCAAGTGGTGTGGGGAGCCACAGTTTGGGAGCCTCTTTGTTTGATGGGATGTCTCTCAAGTAGAGTTTGGGTCCATTCATCAAGTGGACCGTCAGTCGAGTGGCGGCAGGAGAGCTGGGCCAGTTGGGCTATGTATCCAATGCATGCAAAGTCCGGGCTGAGTGCCTGGTGGGTCCAAAGCCAGACAACTGTTGTACTGTGTTCATTCCTCAAATGGACGCTGTGTTTAACCTCTAATCTGCATTACAGTTCGTAGCCCTGTGAGGACCATGCAGTGCTTTGTTTATGTTGAGTGAGTTAATAAATAAAGCCACACTGAAAATCCCAATTCTGGTTCTGGACATTACAGTTATTCTTCCTGTAGTTGGATTTACTTGGTGCCCCCAGCAGAGTAGCCAAACCTAGGTCTCTTGTGCCAGGTAACCTCATCCTTCCCAGAACCCATAGATAGCATATGTATATCCACCTTACAAAAATGGAGCATATGCCTGACAAAAATGGAGGCACCGCTTTGGATTTGTTTGGGAAGGAAGGTGCTTGGGCAAGTAGGCTAGCATTTTGGCTATCTGGCAGTCGCAGCCCAAAAAGTTTAAGCAATTTCCTAGTGTGTGCTGTGTGCTGTGAATCTTGTGCTGCTGTTTAAAAAATGCCAACTGTTTACAAGGAGCTGTAAAGCCACAGTGTGTGTCCTTGTCCTGCATCAACATAGTTTACAGCGTTTGTCAGTTTTAAAGTAAAGTTCTGTGAAGGAAAGTGTGGAAAACTAGGGGTAGCAACACAGAAATTATGCCCTGGATGTTGGAAATGCTTTCTGTGCAATACTAGAGACTGCAGAGTTAATGGCAATGTTACACGGTTGAAATGGCTCCTGCTGTAGAGTCAGTTGAAAAAAAAAAGTGCATCTTTTCAGTTTAAATTTGTCTGCTTGCGATGCCGTGAGGAGAGGAGCCCTCATGAGGAAGAAGAGGCTCATTTGCATGGCGTCGTGTGGTTGTCAGTTTGCCATTAGTCCCCCCTCAGCCAAGCGCTTCAGAGTCTGCTTCAGCATTCGAGAGGAGACAGAGAGTAGTGCGTGTATTGGCAGTGGAGGCGTTGCGAAGTGTTCAAAGCACTGTAAACAGTAGAAAGTGACTTTCCAGTTAAAATGGGCTCAACCCGCTTATCGATCGTGGGATCAGTGAATTGTGTGTTAATACTACGATCGTGGAGACTGCCCGCACGTTTGCAATCTGAGGCCTTCAAAATCTGTCTATAGGCCGCTTTTCCCCATCGCAGCAATCTGCTTCAACAACACTGAGTAAAGAATTAAAACTGCTCAAATCAGTGATTTTCAGAGAATGCCATACAAAATGTGTGTGCAGCTGTGTAGTCGCTTTGCAAGTAGCGATTGTGTGATGTCCTGCTGGCAAGTGCAAGTCTGTAAAGCCATTAAATGTGTGCATAGCAATGAAAGTAGCCTCAGTTTAAAGTCTGCAGCCAGAGAGAGACTGTGGGTTGTAAAATAAGTGCAACACTAGTAAAAGCAGGCAATCCTGTGCTGAAACCTGAAGTTTTAAAAGGGACTGTAATTAAATGAATGTTGCCAGCAAGTGAAAAGTCAAGGAAAATCCTGTAAATGCGTGAACAGCCAGAACAAAGCAAGTTGTGCAGTTTGAATAAAAGTTATTAGTAGCTGATGTAAATCGAGTGCGCAGTGGCTTGACCCAGAGTCTGAATGTTGATGCACAGGAGTGCTGCCGCCGCCATTACAGGGTGGGGTAGTAAACACAGCAACAGAGGAGCCATTTTAAAGCTACAGAGTGTGTTCATTTAAAGTGGGACTTTCAGTTACAGTGAACTTTTGTTTGTTTTCTGCAGTCATGGCCTCAGGACCAGCTCGTTACCCTAATCATGCCGGGTTGCAGTAACAGCAGCAGTAAACAGATTGAGAGATATTGAAAATTGGTGCTATAGAGGGCAACTACCTCCTGATGTAGCAATTCCTAATTATCCAGTGCATGTATGCCAGATGTGCTTGAGTGCTGGAAGGGATGTCTTCATGATTCCTCCACTGTGCTGGTTGTCTACCAAAATATGAGCTGTATAAAACACCAGTCGTTTGGCTCCCACATGGACACAGCTTCAAGCATCTGCAGTTGGCAGCACACAGCATCAGGCGGAGCCTGTGGAGGAAGGTCCCTCAGGGGAGTGTGGCACAAAGTTAGAGAGTGCAGAATTAGAGACTGAATCTGAAATTGAAGCATTGGATGCTGGATCTCAGAAAGCAAGTTCAGATAAAGCATCAATAGTCCCCTGGTGGGGAGCCTAGCCCAAGTCTCAAGGTGATGATGAGATGCGGGAGGCCTTTGAATGGGAGGTGTCGACCTCCGCTCCCAGTGATGAATGGATAGTCTCAGGGTGAAAACTACTGCTCACTCCTGGGCTCAGATCCTCAGTGAAGAGAAGATGAGGGAACCTATGTGGCCTTGTGAGAAAGGAACAGGTACACAGCCTCAAGATCTTGTTCGGGGAATGTGTTTAAGAAGGTGGTGATGCCACTGCCCTGGCTTCACCAGAAGAAAAGAAGTCAGGGATCCGTTTTTAATTTCATTGAGGATGTGAAGCTGGCAGAACCAGGACTGGCCACCCCAAGCCAGGCCAGCGGTCTCAGATTGACCAAAGCAAGTAAAGAGGAGAGACTGGTTCGTGAGAAAGGCCAATGAAATCTTTGGTATGACCTTTCCTACCTTTCCTCGGAGAGTCTGGGAGGAGACTGATAACTGCAGGAAATCCTGGATCTGGGATGAAGCAATGAAACATTGTGCATCCTGGGGCTAACCAGCATGTAAAGAATAGACTGTTCCACGAAAAGTATACACAGTGGAAGAGAGGCAGGACACTGTTTATGGACAGAGTGAGAATAGTGGATGGAGAGGGCCTTGAAGTCTCCCACTGTGTGAATTATGTGCATCCAGGCGGAGTAATAATTCAAGCCCCTGACCCCTCTACTATTGGCCTCAGTGCAAGGACCTCCCAGTAATTAAGCCCGTGCTTACAAAATGGAGAGCCGAGCAGTGGTAGTCAATACTGCCACATCTACACTGTGAAGTAACCATATTGAGCTGCCAATATGAATAAACAAGAACTCAGGTGCTCCACATTCATCAGTCCACAGTGTACTGCCCTATTCAGCAACCATCTACTGGTACCACCAGATGACTTCAGATCCAGAGAGACACCAGCCCAGCTGTTTTCCTGTTCACCAGCCTGGTAATTGGATGACGCGGACCAGCTGTTTCTCTTTTGTTCCTGTTCTAAGGTTCCTTCTCCAGTTATGACAACAGCCCAGCTGTTTCCAGATGTGCACTCCTGAGGGTTCCTGGAAGATGTCCGCCCAGCTGTATCAGAAGAAGTGCTGCCAGAGAGAGTCTTTGGCAGGGACCAGGTTAGTGACGTTGAATACTTCAAGAGGCTGGTGAGTCAAAATCTCTTTTATTCTATCTTTATGACATTGCAATACACACTTACACTACAGACTTCAAACAGTGTGTGAACTGTCCGTAAAGACTCTCACCTTCGGGTTATTGCCTTAAAGAACTATGCTTCATGGGGCTCGCCCAGGAGAGACTCTTTAATGGACTGGCCTCTGGGCCTTGTAGTCACTAGTGGAACATTTAGGGCATTCTATCCCCTCTAAAGGTGTATTGCTACCAATGTCATTGTACTTTAGTGTAAATACTGTTTTCTACCTTTTTTCTCTAAAAAAATAAATCTTTTATTTTTGGGATTGTTCAGTCTTTTTCTGTGTGGTAAGGGTTGTTGTTGTCATTGTTGTTGTTTAGATAGACCGTACATGCAGATTAGTTTTTTTTTTTGTTTTGTCTTTTCTTACAGGTGTTCCTGGAAGACAGAAGAAAGACAAGATTAGGAAGAGGGGCTCCTTGAGTCCCTCGTCAGTCCTTATGGTGTAGAATTTAAATGTACTGTGTTTTATTATTGCTAAAGGTTGTAGTTGCAGGCTGCCCAAGGTCGGGAGGTCCCGGGTTTTGTTTTATTTGGGAATATTATGTTAGAGGCAGATAGGTTTTCCCTAGAGGGTTAGGGGATAGACAGGCTGTGATCCTGAGCGGCCGTAGGGATTCGGCGCTGATCTATCAGGGCTATGCTCTGGATGGTTCTACCAGAGCCACTAGGTGTCCATAATGCGTGGATAGAGTAGAGGCTGATATGTCAGCTATAGGCCTCCTAGGCCCTTAGTGTTGCCTACCTGTGCTTGCACATGGTAGGAGGTGGCCTGATCACCCCCCTCCATGGTAGCACATAGGGTGGGATGGCCTAAGGCGGAGTGCATAATGACCGGGGACAGTCATTTTCCTGGTCAAGGCCAGTGTAACCCCTTTGTTAGCCGGGGTTACTAGAATCCCAGTAAGATCAAGTGGTAGGCAGGAAGGCAGCTTGTGAAACTCCAGTTAAATGGGTTTCACACTGTCTCACTCTGTCCTCAGTCACACCTGAGACTTGAGAGATGACATCATAATAGAACTGTCACAGCTGCATGAGCCACATTTGGAATCTTCAGCTCAGAGTAAGTTTAGAACCTTGGGAATTCAAACTGAGTCTTCAGTTTGTCCTTAAGAAAACAAGAAGGACACCAATAGTTGTCTGTTTAACCCCCTCCCTCTGGGAGTTTCTTTAATAGGTTCAGGGGCAATCCCTTCTCCCACCCTGGGAAGGAAGCTGCCTGTTTTAATTTAAGTTCAGTCTGTTCATGTATAACAGCAAAGGTTACATTTCTTCGCCTGTGGGGCACCTGCAATGAATGGGTGAGTGTTTGGCTCCATTGGAAGGGCAAACAACTTCTTTTCTTCAGTTGATTTCAAGTAAATGTGGACTGCTATTTGGGAGGACTATGTCAACTAGGACAAACAAATAAAGCAGTCCATCAGTTTAAAGTGTTAATGGATTTAAAGTTCACTATAGAGGGGTGCTTCAGGTCATCCACCGTCAATCTACATTTAAAGTCTAAGTTCTGTGTGTCCAGAGAAATGGCCTGGTATGGGATGTGGGAGCTGGGTGGGAAAACCCCCATCTTTAGGGTCCACCTCTACAGTTCTTCTGTGTTTTTGCTACTTGTCTCATGCACTTGGCCAGTGATGGGGTGGGTAACCAGACATGGGTCGAACTTGAAATCTCTCTAAGTCGTAGACTTCAAGTGTGTGAGGAGCCACAGGATGGGAAAATTACTCCTTGTTGGATGGGAGTACTCCTTGTTTGATGGGAGTTTTAGATTCCGTCACAGTAAAATCTCTCTAGAATGCATAAGACTTCAAGTGAGTGTGAGGAGCCACAGTTTGGGAGCCTCCTTGTTTGATGGGATGTCTTTCCAAGTAGAGTTTGGGTCCATTCGCCAAGTGGACCGTCAGTCGAGTGGCGGCAGGAGAGCTGGGCCAATCAGGCTATGTATCCAATGTGCATGCAAAGTCCAGGCTGAGTGCCTGGTGGGTCCAAAGCCAGACAACTGTTGTATTGTGTTCATTCCTCAAATGGACGCTGTGTTTAACCTCTAATCTGCATTACAGTTCGTAGCCCTGTGAGGGACCATGCAGTGCTTTGTTTATGTTGAGTGAGTTAATAAATAAAGCCACACTGAAAAATCCCAATTCTGGTTCTGGACATTACAGTTATTGCTTCCTGTAGTTGGATTTACTTGGGTGCCCTGTGCAGAGTAGCCAAACCTAGGTCTCTTGTGCCAGGTAACCTCATCCTTCCCGAACCCGTAGATAGCATATGTATATCCACCTTACAAAATGGAGCATATGTCTTACATGTGTATTACATTGCACTTCATAGCTTTACATTTCAAGTGTCAGACCTTTGTCCACTTCTCTTGTCTTTTCTGGTTCTCCCATATATTTCTTATTCCTTCCTCACTATCCACTCTTCTGCAGATTTTAGTATCGTCAGAGAAGAGGCAGACCTTCCTCTGGATCTCTACTCCAATATCAGATGAAGATGTTGAAGAAGGTGGGACCCAAGCCAATTTCTGTGGCCCTCAACTGGTGACGACCTTGATCTCTGAGTGTTCACCATCAGGACAGCCCTTTTTGGGTTCTGTCACTTAGCCAATTTCCTACCTATCTTGAGATGTTTTCCTCGTCCACAAGCTATCCAACTTTTTGACCAACCGTGCATGTGAAATAGACTCTAAGGCTTCGCTGAAGTCAAGGCGCAGTAGGTCCACTGCCGGACTCTTGTCCATTGCCTTCATCACCAAATCAAAGAAGGCAATCAGATTTCTCTGAGACAACCACCTCCTGTGAACCCATGCTGTCTGACATCCTGAAGTCTGTTTTCTTCCAGGAAACCCAGTAGCCTCTCCTTTATTAAAGTGTCTAGTAACTTCCTGACTATGAAAGTCAGACTGGAAAGGCGGAGGATGGAGGACGAATCAGGAATGGAAGAAAGCTGGAGAGCACTGGTTTTCCTCCATTTTACCAGTGTTGAGAAAGGTAGATGAGGTAAGCTCCCAGCCAAGATGGGGTCTTTGCTGTGTGGAGGAGGGAAATCTTAACCCTCTGGAATTTTGCTGAGATGAAAAGAAAGGTTGAGAAGTAAAGAGAGAGAGAGAAAGCGATAGCAATTACTGTACAACAGCAGAGAAGTGCATGAGTTGAAAGTCAATACTAAAAGGGCTGTGACCTCAGTGGGGTTGACTGATCAAGCAGTTAGGGTAGCAGCAGGAAATATGTGAGAAGAAAATGGTGGTGGAGTGGGGGAGAGGGTGGGGGAGAGGCGGGCTGAAGGCCCAGCAGGTGGAGAGGTGAGTGGTGGGGATCAACAGGGAGAAAAGATGGAAGATGGGAAAGGGCAACAACGGAGCACAGAGGCAAATAAATCCTCAGAAAAGGAGATCACTTGAGCAGATTCAATAATTGGGAGTCTGTTAACTTAAATTTGTTCCACCGTACTGGGCACTAGTGAGTAGAGGTGCTACAATGCAACAGCTGATCTGACTAGCATCTGCTGGAGAGGCAGGTTACCAGATCGAATGAAAAATTAATGAATCAGATTTGAGGTACAGTAATTGTAGGCTCTAATTCATCTGAACTGAAAACATTTTTGCATCAAAGTTCATACCTCATCGACATAATGATTTTATTGTGACTTGATGTGTATTACGAAGGGTTGTCATCCCATTCTCAGATTATTTTATACATTTCATAAGGCAAAATAAACTGCCATGTACAAAGCATCTTTAGATCCTTGCTTGGTCTCTGTCGTTGTACCTATGAAACTAAAAATAAACTCCAGCCCATCGGGTCTGTCCTTACCAAGTCAGTGGAATACCCGGTCTCAAGTTCTTCAAGATATAGTATTTATGTAGTTTAAGCCTGAAGGTAGAATGTTGACTGACACCACTTGTCTGGAAGTCTGCTTTATCTGTCCACCACTCATTCTGTGAAGTAGTTCTTCCTGATATTTCCTCTATTCCACCCCTTCTACAGTACTGAATACATCTTATCCTGTCATCCTTGTACATCTTGAAGAGCTACATTTGGTCTCATGGTGATATCCTTTTGAAATATTTTGAATACTGTAATCATGTCTCCCTTGAGTCTCCTCTTTGCATGGAAAAAGTCCAGATTCTGCCAGTTGGTCATTATGGCCAGTATTGGAATTACAGGGGCTTGCCAAGCTCAGCCCCTAGCTCTGAAATGAGCACTAGTAGCTCATGCATCATTGCCCTTGACATATTATGGGAGGGTGGCTCAATTTAAAGAGAGGCCCACATGGACCCCTCCAATGGATGAGTATGTCACCATCCTCAATGATAACTTATCACTATTGGCTAATACACGTCACTAGAAAGAATGCGCATTATTATTTTGAACCAACCATGGGGAAATCTTGAGGCCTGCAATCGTTGTTCATCCTTTTTCTTATGGTAATTCATAATTGTCTTAGTGGAAAATGCTTTATACTTTAAACTGTAACTATTTCTTTATCAAAGTTACTTTTCAATGTTGCAGACCATAAGTATGTAACACTGAATTAAATTTCTATATCAGTCAGATTATTTACAATCTAGGTTTTGCCATCTGATTTTCTCTTTTAAGCATTCTACTGGTAATCAGTGTGCCTCCATTCTACTGATTTGTAGCTAATAACCTATGACCTTAGCACTAGCAAGTGCCTTAAGACCATTAGTGCCCAGTTCTGCTCTAACCAAAGCTGCACTAACCAACTGGGACAAACTCGGGCACGTGCAAAGCGAACCAAGTGTTAGACTGACTGGCAGGCATTTAGATCTGCCAGAAATTCATGTGTCAAGTTAATACATGCTGCCAAATCTAATTATTGTATTGAAACCCTTGAACAGGCCAAGGGCCCAGACAGATCTGGCAGACTAAAAACCGGTCGAAGAACATAAAGCTGCTCCTTCTGTCCCATCCAAAATCTGTGCCAATGGAGTTGATAAAAAATGAATCCCATTTCACCACAGCCAGGTTGGCATATGATTCCTCTCCCAATGCAGGTCTACCTTCCCTCCCCGGACACTAATACTCCTCTGCTTCCTCACCTGTACCCTCTTTCAGCTTCACTCCATGTCTTACAAGGAAGTGGAAGACCATCTTATCAAAATAGATACCAAAAGAGAGGTGGTGCTGCAAGGATTGAACCTTTTTCCTCAAGCTAGGCCACTACTATCTTACCGCACATATCCTCCACATTTTAATCTGTGATTATCTACTGCCACAGTCTTATCCTGCTGGGGAATCTGCTCATATTCTGCCCTCTTCAAGTCCGTGAACCCCGCGATCTGAACAATTACAGACTCATCTCCATCCTTCCAGTTCTATCTAAAATCCTCGAAAAACTAATCTGTCAACTAAAAGACCACCATGAAAAATACTCTCTACTAAATCCAGCCCAGTCTGGGTTCAGACAAAATCACAGCACCATCTCTGCTCTAGCAAAGTTACCAATGACTGGTTCACTGCCCACGATTCCAAACAAGTAACAGGTGCCATCTTCTTAGACCTGAGCAAAGCATTCAATATCATTGAACACAGCCTCACTCTTCTTGGCCTTACAAATATAAGTGCTACTGTTACTACAGTTCAGTGGTTCTCCAGCTTCTAACAGGTAGATGCCAGAAAATTAAAGCTGACGGCCTTTTCTCGGACTCCTCCCCATCACAAGAGGTGTCCCAAGAGGTCCATATTAGGCCCTATACTATTCTATCTATATTAACACCCTGGACTCCAATATCATTAAGGCTAAGCTGCTTTTTTCACAGATGACACTATACTTTATACATCCAAACCCACTTTGGCGAAGTCTGCGATGAGCTGCAATCTGATTTCTTGCAGCTTGAACATAACCTCGTAAATACCAAACTCTTGCTTAATGCAAAAAAAAACCCAAAGGTAAAATTCTTCAATCTTAACAGCAGCTCCCCATCCACACAAGGCTATTGTGACAACCTTAGCGGAAACACTTGAAGTGGTAGATACGTTTAAATACCTAGGTATATGGTTTGACAGTAAGCTGTCCTTCAGTGTCCATATCGATAGCTTTACCAGCAAACTCAAAGTTAGACTAAGATTCTTCTTCAGAAACAGGGTGCTCTTTCCACCGAGGTCAGACATAGACTTGTCAGGCCACGTTTCTCCTGCTTCTTGTTTATGGTGATAAAATATATAACTGTACATAAACTTTCCAACCTACAAATGCTAAGCGTTCTGTCCACAGTCCATTCGTTTTATCACCAAGGCACCCTATAGGATGCACCACTCCAACCTACATTCAGAAGTTAGGTGGATGTCCCTAGCTACCAGGTGTCTGACTCATCTCAGCACGTGGATGCTCAAAACACTTTAAATAAACTCCTGGGTTACTTCTGCTCTTCATTCACAGTTCTCACAGCACCTACTCCCTAAGAAGTCAGTTTTCATCCACCTAGATGTACCTAGGACCCGCATCTCCTTTGGCAAGGGTGCTATTTCTTACACCTCCCCTGCTGCCTGGAATAGCCTACAGGTGGTGTGTCTTGTCTCAGTCAGCTTCTTCAAAACCCTGGCCACAAAACATCTTAAGGCAATATGTAACTGTCAGAGGATTAGCTTCCTCTCATGTCACTTCTACCTGCTCCACCCTCCACCTGGCACCTCTTGTCTACCCACCCTCTTTTACCCTCTTCTCACCCCTCCTCATCCCC
This sequence comes from Neoceratodus forsteri, assembly GCA_016271365.2. Classification (NCBI taxonomy): domain Eukaryota; kingdom Metazoa; phylum Chordata; order Ceratodontiformes; family Ceratodontidae; genus Neoceratodus; species Neoceratodus forsteri. Next base: position 50,869,680 of record JADMNL010000024.1, on the reverse strand, counting down.
CTACAACCCCCTCCTTCCCACCACCCTCCTACCTTCCCTTTCCAAATTTTTCCCCTTCAGTGTTGTCTGCTGCTCTCCCTCCCTCTCCCCGCCTCCATCCCACTGAACCCATAGCCCTGATATGAAGTGTTTTCTTGTTCCACCCCAGTCACCCCAGACACTCATGCATTTATCTCCTTTACTTTGCTACTTCTCTTCTCTCTCCTCCTCTCTTCTTCCTGTCCTCCTCTACTACCATAGTATGCATGCCCTCCCCTTTTCTTTGCTCCCCTACTTCTGGCTCACCGGCTGCTTTCCTTCCTCTACACTCTCCTTCCCCACTGAATCCTCCACTCCTTCAACCCTATGTCCATCATATGTTCATCCCCAATTCTCTGTTCTCCCCACCTCTGCTTATCCTGATGCTGTCCCCTCCTCCTCACTCCCTTCCCTCTGCACCAGCCACTCCTTCAACCCTATGCTTGTAGGATCCAAGTAGGTTTTAGTATCCACTGCTCTAGCTGTTGCTTAAGTCTTCATTGCTTGCATTGCATTTTCCTCTCCACTCAGTATTGTGTCAATACTTTACCATGCACTTTATTTCTGTACTGTATGATCATGATATACCTCTTGTTTCTTCTGTGTATCGTAATTTACATTATGTTGGCTTGTGATCATGTGCAAGCAACATCTTGTGGTACTAGCACTGTAGTAGCACTTTCAAAGGTATGTCAGTGTTATGGCAAATCAGGGATGCTTTAGCGGTGTGTCCCTCAGCCGCCAACCAGTGAGCATACTGCGGATGACAGCAGTTTCAGAGAGTGCCACCAACTAGAAAGAAATCCACGCTGCAGTGAGAGACAGGCTCATCACTGCGGCGGCAGATCGACACACCTCCATTACATGCCATTCCTGGTGAAACATTTCAATAAACATGGCAGTGGCTCCACCATCCACCTCTGCATAATCCCTAAGCTGATTTTGGGGTGCCCAATCCCCCTGTCAGCATCCCCCTCCCAGTTCAATTTGTTTGCCGATGGGGTGCCTAGTCCCATGGCATAATGTCCCCTCAGTTTTATTTGTTTGCCAATGGGGTGCCCAATCCCCCACAGCATCATGCCCCCAACACAGGCATGCTTTATTTGTGATAGAGTTGCCCAATCCACCATCGGCTCCAGCCCCCCAAGAAAAACCCAGTGCGGCACTCTGAGGCCACGCACAGTGATGGTGTCACCTGTAAAAAAAAAAAAAAAACTTCCCTAAAGTTTTTTCATTTCCTACAAAACAAGAAAATGGTCCCTCGTTGTCTGTGGAACCCCCTCCCCAACCTGCACCCACCCTCTGCGCACCCACCTCCCCACACACACACCCTCACCCCAGACTTACCTCCGGAGGTTGGCATCACGATCTTCGTGGAGCGAAGACGCCTGCAGTCTTCAAAGCTGACCACGAACTGAAGAAATGCCGGTAAGCTGTATAATGGCATACATGGGGGTTTCAACTTGGGTGTATATCTCGCCATTTTTTGACTTTTGGCTCCAAATTTTCAACATGAGTTTTTGAGACCCCATCTCATGAAATCAGTCACAGTCATTTCATTAAGGTGATTTTGCGGTCACTGTGTGGAATCACCTTCGGGACTGAGTAATGAAATGATAGTGCCACTGTTCATGAAGTGGGCTCCCAAAAACCTATGTTGCAAATGTGAGTGAAAAAATTCCAACAAATGACTGTGTTACGGCGTCGTTGTGCAATTTCCATACGCGCTCATAACTTCGAGAATTTTAATATTTTCAGTCCAGATTTTCAACATTGCCATTTGTCACAACTCTTATGAACAGTACAGCTGTCATTTTTCACATCCTGCCCAAAATGTGTTTCGGCATGTAGTGCACAATGGAGCAATCGCTGTGGAAAATCAACATTCAGGACAGATTAAGAAAATCTCAGTTACACTGTTCATTAGCGGAGGGTCCCAAAATGCCTATGTTGAAAATTTGGTAGAAAAAATTCAAGAATGAAAGCCATGTCACGGCGTGCGTTGCGCGGATTTCCACGCATACTCACAACTTCGAGAATTTTTATATTTTCAATCCAGATTTTCAACATTGCCATTTTGCACCTCCTTATGAACAGTTCAACTGTCATTTTTCACATCCTGCCCAAAATGTGTTTTCACACATCTGGCGCACAATGGCATGGTCTCTGTGGGAAATCAATGTTCGGACAGATTATGAAAATTACACTGACACTGTTCATGAGTGTAGGTCTCAAAATGCCCATGTTGAAAATTTGATAAAAAATCCAAAAATTACGCATTATGGGTGCGTTGCGCAGTATCTAGAACGCACGTAAGTTTGCAAATTCTTCATATTTTCTCTCCAGATTTTCAACATTGCCATTTTTTACACCTCCTGAAGAACAGTACAGTTGTCATTTTCCCATTCTACCCAAAATGTGTTTCTGCACCTGTGGCTCCCAATGGCGCGTTGCTGTGCGAAATCACCTTTCAGGACTGAGATGTGAAATGATAGTGCCACTGTTCATGAGGAGGGTCCCAAAACACCAATGTTGAAAATTTGGAGTGAAATAGCAGCAAACACCCGTGGCGTTAAGGTTTCCAACCATACACCCACCTAGAGACTGATAGGAGTCGGGGCCGTAACTTGGGTTCATCGGCCATAATATTCACAGAATTCTACCCTCACCCCCCATCCTACAGCCACTGACAGGCACTGAGGTGTTCTTTAGGTCCTGTCACCATAACGTTCACCCCATCCTCCTATATTGCACCCATCTCAGCTTATTTCCTTATGGAATGGGGTGAGCATAAGAGCCAAAGACCCCAATTCACACCCGACACCCGTCCTCTCTGCAGGGTGGGGTGAGGTGGAATAGCGTCAACATTATAGCCGACCAAAGCCCTCCCAATGCCTTTCAGTGTCTGCGGGGGTGGGGAATGTTAGCTTTACTTCAATACTTCACTGCCATTCCTATTTTGCATTTCTAACTCCTGCACTACCAATGCTAATGCCAGCAAGCCAACACTCGGCATTGACAAATGCTTGTTTTTTATTGCTGCCATACAATTGTACCGTAATCAGCATAACCTGCAACACTTTGTATTTTGTCTTTTGCATAACCTGTAATACTGTGTAATTATGCTCATATGTATTGTACCTACCCTTGTTGTCTTTATGTATGTGATTTTATATGCAACCAGGACCTCCTTGTGAATGAGCCTGCTCAATGGAGCTTTTCTGCAATAAACTTGAACTTGAATGGTGTCAATTTTTGCTACAGCAATGAGCGAGCACTCCCCCCCCTCCTCACACTTTGCAGGTCACCCCTCTCAGTGCTCTTCAAACAATGTGAGAATTTAAAAAATAAATAGCTGCGCTATAGCAGCATTATTCTGTCTCTCATCTTGGCCGCTGAGTGGATGGGTCTGACTGTGCATCCCTGCCTACTGATCGTGCATCTCCTCACAACTTTCCTTGAATGCATTATTGATTACAATGTCTCCCAATCGTACCGCAGACAGCGATCGCATATAACTTCAAAGCTTGCCATTACAAACTAAATGCCAATCAAAATATAACACTTCACTAAGAATCACAACAAATGCAAGTTGAAGGATGAAACCACAACACGAAAGTGCCAGACACTCAGGCTATCAGTTAAACAGTTGCCCCTCTACCAGTGCTTCTGCCTGTAGAAGGACTACTTTGCAGAGAAATTATTTTTTGTAATTTTTAAGTTCACTGTGTGCACGCTTTAGCGAACTTCTTGCTATGAGAGTAGCTTTTGAAGGGTGTGACACTGTCTGTCCAATGCAGAGTGGACTGCAAGGGAGAGACAGTGCCACACCAATCATCAGCCAGGCTGGTTGTGACACTGTTGTGCCTTGAGGGGCAAAAACTTATGAGTTGAAAAGAAAAGCTGAACCAATCATATGGCTGCTTTTCCTTTTCATCTGCAGGACACCTCCAGCAAACAGCTGTTGGGTGTCCTGATCAGTCCAAAATTTACAACCTGAAACCAACTGTCTGCCTCCTATTTACATCTACCTTTTAGTACCCCAAGTTACCCCCCATAATACATACACAGAAAATATTGTTACCTACTCGCCAAATGGAGATGTTATAGGGCCCCATTGCTTCAGGAAGAAGGCTCCCCGACAGTGCTCACCATCTCCTGAAATTTTCTCTCACTGAATCGGTGCAACAAGAAGATTTTCCACACATTCATATCTCCTAAGATCACAAGCTTCATGTCAGCTTCTTCCCTATGGTTCCAGGCTTGTATGCTGAAAGGATCCCCGCAGACAGATCGAGTTCTGCTTTTTTTGTAAAATGAAAAGTTCATGAATTTAGACTCAGTCCTGCTGGGGCAGGCTTAACCGGAAGTCACTGGGGCACTCGGCAGTTCAGGACTACATCAGTTCCTGCATGCTTAGCAGATGCAATGCACTGCTGAACTTTGCTTCTCCTTGATGCCACTCTGACATTGCGTGCTGAGGCTGATGACCAAAGTTAAATTAAAAATGTCCGACTGCCCGCCTATTGCACCATGCTTGGGGCTTGGTCTCTGGCCCGTACGTGATCAGTGATGAGAAAGTGAACAGGAACGCACAGGAACTCCGTTCATGTACCTTTTTGCAGCAGGAACGGGTTCCTGTACTTCTCACTGACACTAGAACTGAAATTTTTAAACCAGCAACATAATGACAGTTTCTGGGCCTGTGACCTGAAATCAGGGTTTCCATAACATTTGACTTGTACAACAATGCTATTTTCCTAGAAATACTTAGTATCTCTAATTGAATCTACTAGTGTCTAAACAGATAGATGTGTTATGACATTGCTATCCTTCTGATTGAGGATCTTCATTCTGCATTTCATATTTGCCAATGCCGAGTTCCTGTACTTCTTGTCTACCACTTGCACCACTGGTCGCAGTGAGTCTCCACCCTCGGTGTCGAAAATTAAGGGAGTGACTCAAAAATGGTAAGGACAGCTTGAGGCTTTTCCATTCTGTTACCACTGACCACCAATGTTGCAGGAACTAGTTTTAATTATTATTCTTTGCAGTTCACTTTTGGCTATGACTCTGTGAAGCGGCTACCGTTGCAGGATGCAGTTTGCGGTTCTTTGGTCTGGCTCAGTGATCTGAGCAGAAAGCAAGTGAAACAGGGTACCCATTTAATAATAATGAAATCAGCACTGCCAAACTAGTAGAGTGTTCAGCACTTCTGAATTGTGTGGCTGTGTCAGTCTGTGAACTGTCTGCTGCTATAGCCCTTCCCAACATAAAGCAGCGAGTACTAAACGCTGTTACACCAGTGTTACATCAGATATAAGGCTGCAAAGCACTTGTGTGTACAAATTGTCCTGCCAGTTATTATATTTTCACTGTTCATTTTATTTTTCGTGAGGCATAAAAGTAGCAAAAATAAAATGTAAGCAAAAACATCCTGTTATACAGTACCCTAGAGATCACTGTTGCTAGATAGTCTGCCCCTCAAATATTTAAAGTATTATTCATCCTATTCTGCTTTGTAAAAACTCAGTGATGGATATGATTATCATCCCCACTGCTGAAACTGCACAGACATCCAGGAATCATATTTTCTAAAGATGCTAGGCCTCACCTCAATGAAGAGAGTCAGTATACCCATCCATGCTACAAAACAAGGGGAGAAACAGGGATGAATGGGAAAGAACTGTGAGGATAATGGGAACCTCTACAGAGGATGGGACTGCAGGGCATCTGGTTAGTATGTGGGAGAAGGAGACAAGGAAGGACTAGATAGCAGGTAGGGTGGAAGGAAAATGTGTCTGGAAATGGGGAAGGGAAACAGGTGTGCTGGACTGCTATGTCCCCAAAACCAGGAGCTTGGGAAACAAGATCAGTGATCTGATGCAGTGATAGCTGGAGATACAGTTGGACCTAATGGTGATCAGAGACACATAAGGAACCCAATAGTACAGCTGAATCATGACCATACTGTGGTATATTACATTCAGGAGGAAAGGAAGGTAAGGGGGCACTATTATATGTGGAAGGTATAAAGATTACAGAGATTGCGGATTTGGGGACTAGAATGCACACTGAGACATTATGGGTGCAGTTAGTAATGGAAAGGTCAAGAAATATTAAGATAAAGGGTGGTGCATAGCAGGGTTGCTGGGAATCCACTGAACAAAGTTGGATTTGTCAGATTCTGAGCTTTTTGAAATTCAGGATTTGGTATTGCCACAAATCCAAATTCGAAAAACCCAGGATGGAACTGGAATCCAATTCTGTATACTTGCAAAACCTACTACCCCTAGCACACTGAGAAAAGTAAAAAAATTAATGGGACCATGTCTGACCTCTGCCTTCCCCAACTCTTGTGTCTCCCCAGTCTCCACTCCCTTAGCTTAATGTAACTTCTGCTGGTAAAGCTTGCGAGTCCCTCTGGCTGGCTACTGGTCTGGTCCGGCTCCGCTTTCCTCCTTCAGGTTCAGGTTCATCCTCCATAAAATTTAAATCCACACAACAGAGTCCCTATTCCCAACCCGTCCATCATCAGTTACCACTGTAAACTGCAGTATCCTCTTGCCACATTCCATAAATGTGCACACTGTCCAGTGCCAAACACTTGTCCTCCCTCACACCCAAGCCCCACTAGCAGCCAGAAGTGAGCCAGCAGCCACTGCTCTTAAGCAGTCCTCCTTACCACTAATAGTTATTAGGTTTGCCGAATGCACACTCAAGCAAACTTCTTGTTATCAGAGTGGCTTTTTGATGGGTGTGACACTGTCTGTCCAATGCAGAGTGGTCTGCAGGGGTGAGACAGTGCCACACCAATCATCAGCCAGGCTGGTTGTGACACTGTTCTGCCTTGAGGGGCAAAACTTTGTGTAGTTGAAAGAAAAAGCTGAACCAATCATATGGCGACTTTTTCTTTTTGATCTGAGACACCACCCAGTAAACAGCTGCTTGCTGTTCTGATCAACCTGGTTGATATCACTCCCTTTTGGTATGCTTGTGCTACCCTCGCCACCCCACTGGTCCCTTTCCTCATTGTCTCTGCTCCAGAAAGGGAGGAGGGCAGTGTTACACTTCTCCCCAAGTGTGGGGCTTATCTCCTGCCCCTGAACACCCCACTGCTCACTGCCGCCAGCCTGGAGCCTGTGCACATATGAAACCTCCTGCCACCCCAGAGTTTTCCTGAGGCGGAATTGCACATGTTTGTTTCAAGGCCACTCCTGTGGCAAGCAGAGTTCCCCTGTGCTCGGCCCCGAACCCCAATCGGGAATTCGGGAAACAATGAAGATGTGAGGGACCGTAAAAGTGATTTTTTAAAAGCACTAAAAGCGCATGTAAATAAGCCAGCAGCTGAGGCTGCTGGGAACTGCTAATCCTGCCCACCGGTACAATAGCAATACCAACGGTGAACTTTCGACATTGACAAATGCTTTTTTTTACAATATAACAAATACCCATTTTCTAGGTGCTAAAATACCTTCCAGGGATTGGTGATATTGGATATACCCACCCTTCAGGGCTATGAGGCCCAAGGTAGGCATGTATAGCCCAATACCACCCACCTATGGAAATGATAATACTTAATTAATTTGCATGTTGACATTCTTCCCTTCCATTGGCATCCAATTCCCAATCCATACCTAAACTGCATGATTTGTATTGCTTTAATAAAAATTTAATTAAAAATGTAACAGCAGATTATACAAAGGAATTAAAACCTGTTCTAACAAATTTACATACCAAGTCCCACCATAGTTATCATCTCCCACATCCCCTTATATAAAATCATAAGAACGTAAGAGAAGTTGACATGTGGCATGTGGAATGGAGGAGAGAGACTATGAGAGCAGGCTGGGAGACCTGAATATGTACACCCTGGAGGTAGAAGGGACAGGGGAACATGATAGAGACATTCAAGTATCTGAGGGAATCAATAAGGATGGGGCAGATGGGGTCTTTAAGTTAAGGAGAGGAGGGTCACCAGGGGGCATGGGCTAAGAATAGAGGGGGAGAGATTTAGGAAGGAAATGAGGTGACACTATTTCACAGAGAGGTGGTAGCAAATGGAACGCCCTACCAGAACTGGTGGTATCTTGTAACTCTGTGAACAGCTACAAAAGGTCATGGAACAGGGAGAGTGAGGGTGGGGGGTGGCAGTGGGTTGACAAGGGGGGTGGGGCAGCTGCAAGCTAGTGGTGCTAGCTGCACACTCGAGCAGACTTAGATAGACCAGGTGGTCTGTTTCTGCTGGCACATTGTGGTGTTCGTATGACGGCCAGAGCCATGCCCATCTAGCCTGTCCGCAGCATAATTATTGGGTGATACTGACAACCTCCCACGCCTGTAGATACCTAGCCAGTTTGTCTCTAAATGTAGTTAAACTTGAACTGTATACAACTTCATCTGGTAAAATGTTCCAGTGAGTCACCACCCTCTGTGTGAACCAACTCTTTCTTTTAGTTTTCCTGAAATGTTCCCCTTAATTTGAAGCTTATGCCCCTAGTACCTCTTTAACTGAGTCTCAATAAAATGTCTAGGCATTGCCTTAATTTATTTTTATTTTTTATTTACTTCAGTCTAGGATTACAATATCTTTGAGCCAAGGCTCTTTTACAAAGGTTCCACGTCAAGCGTGTACAACAGATCATCATTTTAGTTACAAACATATAGTCAATGACTTACAGACATGTAATAACCAGTACAAAGACTTAAGCTATGAGCAAGACAAGTCGTGGTCTTAATGTTTAATGTCTTTATAAGTGACATTGCAGAGGGACTGGAAGGAAAATATGCCTCTGCAGATGACACAAAGATCTGCAACAGGGTCGATACACAAGGGGTGGAAAGGATGAGAAGGAACTTGCTAGGGTTGGAGGAATGGTCAAAAGTAGGCAGCTTAGATTCAGTGCAAAAAAGTGCAAAGTAAGGCACCTAGAAACAAAAACCCAGGGAAGAGTACACAATGGCGGGAGGTATTAACAATAACACAAATGGAAAGGAACCTGAGGTAGTCATGTCAGATGACCCAAAGGTAAGCAAGCAATGTGAGAAGGTAGTAAGGATGGCTGGAGGGATACTGGGATGTATAAGGAGAGATATCACCAGTAGAAAACAGAAAGTTGTTATCCCTCTGTACAGACATTTGGTGAGACCTCATCTGGAGTACTGAGTGCAATTCTGGAGACCCCATCTCTGCAAGGACATAGACAAGATGGAGGCAGTCAAGAGGAGGGCAGCTAAAATGGTGCAGGGTCTGCACCAGCAGCCATATGAAGAGAGACTAAAGGAGCTTAATATGTATACCCTTGAGGAAAGGAGCGAGAGGGGAACATGATAGAAACTTTCAAGTACCTCAGGGAATCAACAAAATCCAAGAGGTAGCATCTTTCAGAAAAAGAGATGTGCAGAACAAGGAGGCACAATTTGAAGATAGAGGGGGACAGCTCAGGGGCAATGTGAGGAAGTGTTTTTACAGAGAGGGTGGTGAACGCATGGAATGGCCTTCCTGGAGGAGGTTGTAGGGTCAAAACAGCAGGGAATTCAAGAATGCATGGGACAGACAAAAGGCAATTATAAGCGAAGTTTGTAAGAGGAGGTGGGCTGTTGGTTAACTGGATCTGCAGTTTATCCAATTGATAGGAACTGGGCAGACTAGGTGGGCGAGCAGTCTTTATCTGCGTCAGTGTCTATGTTTCTATGTAGTATGTTTCATGGTTTTAACAGACTTAAAAAACTGTTATTAGGTCACCTCTCATTCACCTCATCTCCAAGGAAAAAAGACCCAGTGTACTCAGCCTGGTATAATAGTCCATGTGTTTCAGACCAGTTGTCTTTTTGTAGTTGTTCTTTGTATGTCTCAGTCTTAGGTTATGTCCCACATTTGGGGGCTCAGAACTGCCCATAGCACTCAAGTGAAGTCTCACAAGGGACCTAAAATAAGGCAAAACAACATTTCTGTCCCTACTCATAAAGTTCCTCCAGACACATCCCAAGATTTTATTGGATTTTGCAATGATCTCATTACAGTGTTTGTTGGTCCGGAGGTCCCTTGACACCCTCACCCCAGGTCCTTTCACTATCTGGGGATCTCGAGTGTAATTTCCGAGATTATACCCCCCATATTTTTCTTCCCAAAGTGCATCACCACACACTTTTCCAGATTAAATCTCATTTTTTTATCCAATGCCCATGCATAAATTATTTAATTCCTCAACCTACTGTTCCTGCAATGTATAGCAAATGCACATCTTCTGTCCTTATGGGCAGTTGATCTCAGATGTTCTCACTCTAGTTTTCAGAGGCCTAGTGGTTTTGCCCACATAAAGGCACCACACTGGTGTGTGGCCATATATGCCACAATTGGGGTTACTGTCCAGCAGGAACTAGATAATTTTTGTGTGCTTTGTTTAATAAAATAGTAGTCAACTATTCTGCTGAGAGTGCGGCTTCTTGAAATGTTTGTAAGAGAGAAAAGAATAGGCAGGAACATCTGGGCAGACTGGGAGGCCATGTGATCCTCTTCTGCTGACAAATTCTATTGTTCTGTTCCTTTCAGGCGGAATTTCTGAAATTCTGCAGAATTCTGCCTGAATGAGATGTGAAAATTCCCCACAGCTCCTAATGTAATCCTATTTTGTTTAGAATTATTAAGGATGTTTCCTGGTATTTCTGCACCCTGTGTCAAATTTATGATTCTAAACATTTAACCTCCACAAGTTAAAACATGGGTTTTCATGCCTGTTTTGAGTCTCACTGTAAAACTTCATGACTCTTGCTGGAAACAAAAAAACAAGCATTTGTCAATGTTGCTTGCTTATATGTGCTGTTTAGGTATTTGGAAGTGAAAGTATTATGCCTAAGAACTGTCAGCGGGGTCGGAAGCTCATGCTGCCCGACCATAGCCCATTTTCGACTTCTGTCCCTTTGTGGAGTGCAGGCAAGCAATGATGCTTAGGCACAGCATGTACTGTCTGCCATTCTCCACTCCCTTTACTAGATTGCTCTAGTAGTGCCCCAGTTGTCACCAGGGGCTACAGAAGCGGCAGGTACCAGGATCACGCCCTGGGATAGGAGAGGAGTCCTCCGGATGCTCAATCTTATCCTCCTGCCGACCCTGGCGACCTGGGCTCGCATCCGAATCCTGGGTCACCAGCATCGCACAAGGTGTGGCGTCCAGCGCCTCAACCCTCTGCGCCAGTGGGCCCTTGTAATGCTGCCTTTAATACTCCCTTCCTGCTGCAGTGTGCCTATCCCCCATGTCAAGTCACTTATTCCCCAGACCCTACCCCAGTTAGTCACTAACCCACAATGTTTGGTGTGGCACTAATTCCTCAGCCACTCGTTGCACTCCTCAAGCCTACCCTTCCTCCCCATGCTTCCACATGGTACCGGCAGTACCTCCAAGAATGCCACGGGTTTCCCCACCCCTCATACTTCCTGCCCAACTACTCAAACCTCCCCCTCACTACTTCCACAGTATCCCCGAAAGTCATTTGTATGCACATGTAACAGTAAATGAGATTTCTTCCTCCCCTCACTGCATGCTTGAGCAGTGCCTGCCCTGCCCCTCCTACAGTGAACCTGGGGACAGCTTCAACCAAAGTAGGCTGTGCCTTTCCCTTTCCACCCTATCTCACCCATTTCAGTATAGAATCCCCTAGGACAAGTACCTCCCTTACCCCTTTCCTTTCTAATGCCCTTCCACCACCCCAGTATTCATTCTTCCCTGCCCCTTACCCCGCCAGCTGCACCTGCTGTGACTGCTGTATCTGTACCCCTACTTCCACCTCACCCCTTTTTCTTTGCCATATTCCTCCCATTCTCCTTGAATCCTTCCCAGCCTCACTACATCCTACTGGGCTTCCCATGTTGACCTCTGCTCCTCCCCTGCTGATTTCCAGCCCTCTCCTATCCCCACTGTTGTCACTTTAGAGCCCCATTCCCTTCTACCCCAATAGTGATGCCCCTCCCATCCTTCCCCTTTCTGTAGCCTTCTCTCCTCCAGTCACCACCCCTCCTTCCTTACTAGCTCTCCTTCTACCCTTTTGTCCTCGCTATCTCTTCCCCTACCTGTTGCCATCCCTCTCATGCCCCACTTGTCCTCCCACTGCAGTATGTTCCTGCCCCCTCTCTCTCCCATTACAGAGGTTCAAATCTATTCCTAGTTGATACCCTCCTACATCTCTTCCCTATTGGTTCCCCATCCTACTTGTTCCCTCTGTGCCACCCCTGGTCTCTCCCTACCCGTAGCTATCTGCTCTCTCCCCTGGTACTCATCGTGGTCTCTTCCTCCCCATCAGGAGGCCCCCTCGTCTTGAGCACCCTCCTTTTCCCATCTTTTCTGTTAGTGCCTCTGATACTGTGGTTGGTTTCACTCCCTAGTTGTTCTTCCTGGGTCCCCTTTGCCATCCCCTATTCCCCCTGCCTACCATACTCATCTGCCCTGCCACTTAGACTCCTCCATAACCTCCACAGCTCCTCCCTCCAACTAGCCAGTCATCTACAGACCACACACCCCATCTTCAAGCCCAGTCCAGGATCATGGTGGACCCACACCCTGCACAGTCCACCACCCTTCCAAAGATGGCCGTCCTATTGACATGTGGCACCTGCCCCATTTTGGCCCCATCTTATGTTACAGGCTCGTATTCCCAGGTTCTGTACCTTACTACAACTTTTAGGCCCCTATTTACTCAAATTCCTGTTCCTCACCACACTAGTCCCCTACCTTTGCCGCCGGGTTAATTCAGTCTCAAATCTCATCCATTGGATACTGTATTACTGTAGCAATCCTAAAGCCTCCTTGTCTGTTTTCACCCTCAGCTACCATATTTTTGTTCTCAGCTCTCATATAGTTTCACTTAGCCCAGTTAGAAATCCTATTGCACTCCAAGTATTACTCAGCTCAGTCAGAGAAATAAACAGAACAAATAAATATGTATTATTACAGCAATCATAACAGTATAGTTCAGTACTTAGCTCAGTTACAGAAATATACAGAACAACTAAATCTGCATTATTACAGCGATCCTAAAGTATCCAATCATTCCTTTGTTTCCACTCCAGAGACCCTGCTGTAATCTGGGACCACAGAGGACCCTGGGAAGGAGGGTGGGCAACTCTAAAGTCCCTGCAGAGCTCCATTGAGCTCACTCCTCCCCTCTCTCACTCGCTCATTCTATTTCTCCCGGCGCTGCAGGCTGCCCTTGTGTACTGGGCTCCTGCTTGCGTTGGTGCCTTATCTCTGCCCACAAAGAAATCTGCAGCAGTCCTGACACAGCTCCGTTGAGCTCACTCCGCCCCTGTCTCACTTGCTCATTCTGTTTCTCCTGGTGCTGCAGGCTGCCCTTTTGTACTGGGCTCCTGCCTGCGTTGGCGCCTTTTCCTACCCACAAAGAAGTTCACAGCTGTCCTGACAGAGCTCCGTTGAGCTTTCTTACTCTTCCTCTCTCACTCGCTTGTTCTGTTTCTCCCAGTGCTGCAGGCTGCCCTTGTACTGGGCTCCTGCCTCATCGGCCCTTTTCTGCCCACAAAGAAATCCATAGCAGTCCCGACAGAGCTCAGTTGAGCTCGTTCCTCCCCTCTCTCACCTCGCTCGATCTTAATCTGTCCCAAACACTGATTTCCCACAGTGACTGCACTGTTCTGCACCAAAGTGCAAAACATATTTAACTGGGATGTGAAAATTACAGCTGTACTGTTCATAAGGAGGTGTGAAAAAATGCCACTGTTGAAAATCTGGCGTGAAAATATTACAAATTTGTGAAGTTACAAGGATGCGTGGAAACAGTGCGACACTACGCTTGTAACAGTCATTTATGGACTTTTGTCACCAAATTTTCAACATAGGCATTTTAGGACTTCTGCTTATGAACAGTGTTACTGTCATTTTCTTAACCTGTCCCAAACAGTGATTTCCCACAGCGACCATGCTATTCTGTGCTGGAAGTGCGAACACATTTCGGCCAGGATGTGAAAATGACAGCTGTACTATTCATAAGGAGGTGTGAAAAATGCCAATATTGAAAATCTGGTGTGAAAATATTGCAAATTAAATGAAGTTATGGCGTGCATAACAACTACTTAATGCCGCGTAGCAGAACAGTCATTTTTTGGATTTTTCAACAAATTTGCAAGTAGGCTTTTGGAAGCCACCTCATGAACACTAGCACTAGCGTTGCATTCTGTGGTCGAAAGGTGATTCCACGCAGTGACTGTGAAATCACCTTTCGGGACCAAATAATGCAACGACAGTGGCTGAATTCATGAGGAGGGTCCTAATAACCCCATATTTAAAATCTGGTGCCAAAATTCCAAAAATGCATGAGATATGCAAAAGTTGAAAAACCCTATTTATGCCATTATACAGCTTACGGCATTTCTTCAGTTAGTGGTTGGCTTTGAAGAGTGCAGATGTGTTCCGGACCACGAAGATCATCGTGCTGGGCTCCGTGAGTGTAAGTATAGGGTGAAGGAATGTGGGGAGACAGGGTGCGCTGAGGGTGGGTGCGGGCCACTGACTCAGTGAGGGATTGTTTTCTGTTTTACAGGGTTTAAAAAGAAAAACATTGTGGGACAGTTTTTCTTTTAGAGGGACATTTGGTATGCTGGGGTGGCTCCAGCATACCACCTGAGTGTTTTGGGGGGACTGTAGCCGGCGGGAGAGTGGGCACCCCTCAGCATACAATTCATTGGGCTCCCCATTGGCAAATTCAGCTTGGAAGGGGGACTGAAGCAGGCGAGGATTGTTGAACCCCTTGGCTTACAGCAGAAACTTCAGTTTGGGGATAATATGCTGATGGGGACTGGGCTCCCATTGGCAAACTGGGTGGGGCATGCAAGGTATTGCCCTGCAATGATGGGTCACCTCCTCATTGCAGCGGAATGGCCGAGTCTGCAATGAACAGTAGCCCCTGATTGCAGCAGCTAAAGCGTTTCAAGGTGGTGGCACACTGGCTGAACTAGTGTCAGCAGCAGCATGCCACCCCATTAGAAATCGGGCCAAGCCTCAAAAGGCAAGGTGGCATTAGCCTGACGGTGCCGCACCTCCACAACCTGCTTTTGCAGCAAGCTACCAACATGTTTCTTGTGCATGCGTGCAAGCAGCATAAAAACAATAAGGGTCAGATTATTTTTCTTATTGTAATTTCATCATTGTTTTAGGTGACAACATTCAAATGGAAGGCACTGTGGAATAGAGGTTAGAACACCAGCTTGGGAATTGGAAGATTGCAGGTTCCAATGCTGCTAGTCAAATACTGCATGACCTTAGGCAAGTCACTTAACCTCCCAGTGCTCCAGTCCACCCAGCTCTGGAAATGGGTGGAATCAGGACCCCATTGAAAACAAGACGTTGCTCCTCAGTTGGGCTGTCCAGGGTAAAGAGACTGCAAAATAAATATAAAACATAAATCAATAAAAGTTTGTCTTGATGTATGCCATGATTCTATTTGCTTTGTTAGTTGCTGTGCCTACACTATTGGACCCATTTAAGGTGGCTTCTGATCACCATCCGCTGGCCCTGTTACTGCTGTGTTTCAGGAATCTTCATGTTGTTTGTATCATATCGCTTTTACATTCTGCTTACCTAGATGCATTGCTTTGTATTCTTTAACACAAAGTTCAACGGCCATTTTCAGCCACTTCTGAAGCATCTCCAAGTCCCCTGCATTCCATTAACCTCCTGCTGAAAAGAAAACCCTTCTGTAATATGACTACCATTTCTTAGCTAGCACTCAGACACAGCGCCAGCGCAGATGAAAACTGAAATTGACCAACATGGGGTGGGAGGTGGGAGTGGTACTCATGAGCTACCAACAAGATGATTGCCTAACATTTTAATTATACACCTCACCCATCACAATGTACGTATGACATACTAAATAACAAGCATTTGTCAATGCCAAATGTTGCTTGCTTGTATGTGCTGTTCAGGTATTTGGAAGTGACAGTTTCATGCCTTCCTCCCAAGACATCCACTGTGTCTTTCCGTTCAGTATTCACAGAAGAGTGGGAGGGCAAGGGCCACAGCAGTACAGCAGTTGCCAAGGGATGAAGAGGTGGACAATAGTCCATTCAAAGGCAAAGAGTCCTGCAGGAGCTCACTAAATTGAAGGTAGACAAAGCGATGGAACCAGATGGCATCGCCCAAGGATATTAACAGAACTGCGAAGGAGATAGCAGTACCTCTGGCAGCCATGTTCACTGAGTCATTCAACATGAGTGAATTGGAGGAGGGCACATGTGGTCCCTCTACACAAGTCTGGCAGCAGGAGGAGGCAGGGAACAATAGGCCATTCAGCCTCTCCTCAGTAGTGGGAAGATCATGGAGACATTGCTTAAAGAAAGGATAGTGGAGCATCTAGATGCCATCGAACCCAGGACCATAGACAACGTGGATTCATAGTGGGGACATCATGTCAGATAAATCTAGTTGATTTATTTGACTGGGTGACAAAGGAAGTGAATCAGGGTGGGGCAGTGGACAACGCTTACCTTGATTTCAGCAAAGCCTTTGACACCATCCCATATGGAGGCTGATAAACTAGCTGGGTAGGCTGGACATGGGGAAAGGGTGGTAAACTGGGTTAGAAACTGGCTAACAGACAGGAGGCAGAGAGTGGTGGTAAATGGTATGCAGTCTAGGAGAGGGGTGACCAGTGGGGTGCTGCAGGGATCGGTGCTGGGGCCAGTTCTGCTCAATGTCTTCATTAGTAATATTGCAGAACATCTGAAGGGAATTTTTCACCAATTTCAACATAGCCGTTTTAAGACCTCTGCTCATGAACAGTGTCACTGTGATTTTCTTAATTTGTCCCGCATTGATTTACGCACACCAACTGCGCCATTGTGTGCTACATAGGCGGAAACACGTTTTGGGTGAGATGTGAAAAATGACAGCTGTTCTACTCATAAGAAGGTGTGGTAAAATGGCAATGTGAAAAATCTGGAGTAGAAATATTGAAAATTTGGCGTACTTACGATGCGTAGGAACTGTACAATGCAACGTGGCAGAAACAGTCATTTTTGAATTTTTCACCAAATTTTCAACATAGTCATTTTAAGACCTCTGCTCATGAACAGTGTCACTGTGATTTTCTTAATTTATCCCAGTACATTGATTTCAAGACACCGACTGCCATTGTGCGCTACATGGTGGAAACACGCTTTTGGGTGAGATGTGAAAATGACAGCTGTACTATTTATAAGAAGGTGTGGAAAATGGCAATGCTGGAAATCTGGAGTGAAAATATTGAAAATTCGCGAAATGCAGTGCATAAGGAACTGTACAACAGCGCTTCATCAAAACAGTCATTTTGGAATTTTCCCCAAATTTTCAACATAGCCATTTTAAGACCTCTGCTCATGAACGGTGTCACTGTGATTTTCTTAATTTGTCCCATACATTGATTTTGCACACCGACCGCGCCATTCTGCGCTACATGGGCAGAAACACATTTTGAGTAAGATGTGAAAAATGACAGCTGTACTACTCATAAGAGGTGTGGTAAAATGGCAATGTTGAAAATCTGGAGTGAAAATATTGAAATTTAGAACTTACGAACCTGCGTAGGAACTGCATATATGCGCTCATAAAACAGTCATTTTTGAATTTTGCACCAAATTTTCAACATGGGTTTTGGGACCCCTTCTCCATGAATGATGTCATTGTTATGGCGTTATTCAGGCCCGGAGGGTGAATTCTGATCACGCGCTGAAATCACCCTTCGGCCCGAATAACGCCATGACAGTGACATCACTCATGAGAAGGGGTCTCAAAACCCATGTTGAAAATTGGTGCAAAATTCCCAAAATGCTTGAGATATGCAACAAAGTTGAAACCCCCTATCTAGCCCATTATACAGCTTACCGGCATTTCCTCAGTTCGCGGTTGGCTTTGAAGAGTGCAGACGTGTTCCCGGTCCACGAAGATTGTCGGCATGAGTCGGAGGTAAGTATGGGGTGGGGTGTGGGGAGGCTGGTGCGCCAGTGGGTGGGTGCGGGTTGTGGGGGGTTGGAGGCAGCGCGCGGAACGTTTCTTTACAGGTTAAACTTAAACAAAAAGACTGCGGGACGTTTGCCAAGCTGGGGTGGGCTCCCAGTGTGGCACAAGGACTTGGGGGCATTCAGCTGACGGGGATTGGGCATCCCACAGAAAAGGAATAGTTTGCTACGCTGGGGTGGGCTTCCAGCGTGGCACCTACTACTCGGGGAGGACGGTGCAAGCCGGCGGGATTGGGGCACCCCGTCGGCTATATGATTAGTTGCCACGCTGGGGTGGGCACCCAGTGTGGCATTCTTGAAAGCCTTTGGTGTGGGAGGCAGGGGAATCAGCACAGCCGACGGGATTGGGCACCAGCTGCTATACAGTGCGTGGGAGGGGCGACACGCCTGCATGAGGCTAGCGCCTGTGTGTGTGTGTGTGTGTGGGGGGGCTGCGCATGGGCAGGCGATATCTGATCGCTGCTCACTCAAGCGTAGCCCCCTTTCAACTATATGTCACTGCATTTTGGAGCGTGTCATAGACAACTCCAAAATGCATTGCTTACAGGGGCAGCGCCTGCCAGCACACTGACTGAATTGGAGGAGGAGGTGACACACCTCAGAAATCTCCGATGATGGCACTATGTTTCTTGCACATCGTGCAAGCAACATAAAATGACATACTGAAGTGGGTGTATGTAACAGTGAATATAACACATTATGAAATGAGTATGGCACCAGATGAAATGAGGATAACACATACCAAAATCGGTATAACACATGAAGAAATGAGTGTGAGATATACTGAAATGAGTCCAACACAACAAAATAGTATAACACGTGCTGATATGACTAAAACACATACTGAAATGAGTTGACTCCAACTGGACAAAGCTAATAACAATTCCTGCTTTTACCAATATTGTTTTATTCTCAGTACTACATTGTATATTATGAACTGGGTGCCGTAAATACAAAATGCTGATTGGCTGAGACATTTTTAAAGCCATGATGATATCGGGCTACATCATCACGGCTTAAAAAAGCTCTAACTACCAGTCTTCTTACACTCAGCTAATGTTTCCTATTTCCCAAACTCATGATCAGCCAATATTTAAAAAAAAAATCCTTGACAACTGTCCCTCCTCCCTTTACATTTTGCCCACAGTACCTGCCTCCACATGAAAAAGAAACTCTCGCCTCCTTCACAGCGCCATGTACGGCAGTACGGAACAGCAGTTCCTCACAGCTGCCACTAATCCTGTCTCCTACTGACTGAAAGAAACCACTGCCGACCACCACGCTAACACCAACTCAATCCACCCACTCTTCTCAGAGACAACACTCCAACACCATCTCCTCTTGCAGACTACGCAATCATAGGTCCCTCTTGTTTTGATCAAATGCCAGCTCCTCCAGTTTATTCAGCGAACGGCTGCTCCCCTTCACTTAACCCCACGCCACATGCAGTGACTTTCGGTTTGTAAGGAGGGGTGCTCGAGACAACACTCTGATGTTTAACCAACATGTTTTACACATTGCAGAGCACCAGCTCTTGCTAGACTTACCAGATTACTCCTTCCTTCTTTCCATAGCCTGAAATCCAAAATAAACTCAGCGATGGGGGTGGGAGTAACTATGGGAACACATACACAACAATGGCTGGTACCAAACAGCAGCACACCATGCTGATGGGGAGCAACAAATGGAAACAGCACCACCTACTGCCCAAAACATGACATATACAAACTTTTTAAATGTCTACCTACACTCATAAAAAACAGTATTAAAATATTTTAAAACTTAATTTTTTACATAAAATGCATACAATATCAATTGATCCAGTTCATAATAGCAATAAGGCACTCCAGGGTGTGGTATATCATGGGATATCGTCACTTCTCGGATGGTTGGATGCACTCGGCCTGCGCCTTGTGCCCAACCACCCGGGCGGACGTCTCATGATATACCACACCCTGTCGTGGCTTATTGCTTAATTATAACTCTGTATATCTGTGTTTTCCATGATAGACCTGGGGTACTTCCACCACCTCAGACTTTGTTGTATCCAGTAGTGTTCATCCTATTGTACATGATTTTCTACCGTTGTTTTATTGTTCAATGTTTGTGGAACAGCAATAGGGAGGATGGGGTATATAGTGCTTGTGTAACTTGTAGTACTTTTTGTGGCTTTACTCTGTTTCCACCCTTGAATAGCAGCTATGTAGGTAGTAATTTGTAGAGAACAGAAGGTCCATGAACAAGGCTGAGAAGACCGCTGGAGAAGGAGGAGGAGGGATGGTGGTGGATGAAAAACACTCCTAAGCAAAGGAGGTGTGTTAGAGGAGGGCTTAAGTAGAGGTTGTGGGAGGAGTTATTCCCACATTGAACCTTGGGCAAGTCCTCCCATTATATTGACACGGAACCTTTGCAAAGGAGTTCTAACTCAAAGGTTTGTAATTCCGATTCTTCTATAACTAAATAAATAAATAAAATAAACAAAAATTGATTCAACACATTTCAAAATATGTATAGCACCTACTAAAATAAATTTAATATATAGTAAACTTTGTGAAACATGCCAAAGGAGTATAACATGTAATACACGGTATAGCATGCTGAAGTGTGTAGTGCACATACTAACACATCAAGAAAGCTAAACTGCATACTGAGATGAGGACAGCACATGCTGAAATGTTTGAAAGACACACTGAAATGAGCTCCATGATGGCTGGCTAACGACTTTTGGCCGAATGCCATTTTGCCTATGCCATTTAGCCTAGAGACTCTTAGTCTAATGGACAAGTGGCTTAAAGAACCTCTCTAGCTATTACCCTGTGTGAGTGAAAGAAAAGGCACAATAAGATACATTGAAAAGTCATTAGACAAAACTTGTTAGTAGGCCAGATTATTGGGAAAAGACAGTAGACCAAACATCGTTTAGGCTAAATGGCATAGGCAAAATGGCATTTGGCAAAAATCGTTAGAGCTAAATTTTCATGTCACCCTGAAATGATTATAATACATAACGGGAAGCACATGATGTCAAGGACCAATCATAATGCAATTAGAAAACTGCATAGGAACTTGCCTAAAGCGTTCAATGTACCTTCTTGCTCTGTAGCTGGACATAAGCTTTTCAACCGTATTTAATTTTTAGCTACAAGTAAGCAATATATTGTTTTGTGATGAAAATAAATTGATTGTTCAGCTTTTATAGAACAGTATAGATGACTAACACATACTCTATACAGTTGCCTGAAGTTCTGTATTGCTCAATGGAGCATCAAGACAACCACATGTTGGTGGAATGCTGTAACTGCAGCAGCTGGACATGTATTTTATGCAAAGTAGTTAGTTTCCCAGTTCTCCTTTTGGTTACAGATTTAAAAACTTCAGTGTTATAGGAAAAATAGTGTTTTTATGTTTATATTAGCATTTTCTTTTATAGTTAACTCATCTGACAGAGTCATTTTATCAGAAAAAATAATTTGCACCATGACTAAACTGATAAGAGTCTGCTATGGGAACCAAGCTCAATTCTGCAAACTAATCTAGAAAGTTAATATAATAATATAAAATAAGTAGTGTTATAGCATGATATAACATACGGTTGAATCAAACACGTATTCCTTTTCAAGTAGCATTGTTGAAAATAGGAATATTGTTCATCTCTAGGTTGAACATTAGTCTCGCAGATGCCTGTATACATCCTCTATCCTGCCTGATCTTGCTAAAGGAAACAAGAAACTTTTGGAATTGGAAGGTCCCAACTGTATTTGATTGCTCCCATTTCCTCCCTTTGGTTGTTCCCCAGTCCCCCACCACAACAATCAGGGTCTCCACTGTTGCACCATTCTCCAGCTGGGATGGTGGTGGGTAAGCCTCTGCCTTCAAAATCAATGACAGTGCTGCTTGAGGTCACCAAATGGGTCTGTTTAAATACCAGATAGCCTATACCCACCCCGGAACCTAGACACTTCATAATCACAATGCGCCTGGACCACCCAGCATCAGTGTGTGATGCTCGGATTGTCATGAACCTGAGTCTGACAGGTGGCAGTGTTGCTGGGTTGGTGGGTAAACATATATAGGAACAATTTTCCTACGTCATTTCCATTTACAAGATTTCATTTGCATAGCTGGGAGTCTCCCAATAGAATAGGAACGCATCCCTTTTTCTGGATTTGGTCCCCACAAGGGCCCCTTTGCAGTAAGGCTCCTATCCCAGTTGATAGACACTGAAACCTAAGTGGTCACTCATTGCAGTGGTGCTGCTACAAAACATTACAACCTTGTAAGGAGCTCATGAGTGTCATAGAGAAGGGGTAGTTATGCATTAGACAGGATTACAGAAACTCAAGAGGTGGGTTCCTTCGCTTAGTAAAGATTGACTCCTGTAAGAAGGGGTGGCTGCAACCCCATACTCATTAAAACTGGGCAGCACTGCTAGTTATAACAGAAGCCAGCCAGTCTCTAAGGGCTGGGATTTAAACTAGAACTGTGTTTGCCATTGGTTTGCCCTAATTCCTGGTATTGGTAGCAGGCTTGCTGACTCTTTCCCTTTTCTCCTTGCTCCAATCAGGAGCCTGTTTGTGACATGGATGGGGCCTACACCTAGTATTTCTGTTCTTCTTCTAGCAGTCTTCCACTGTGGTTTTGAGCTAAAGAATCATTGCTTAAGGGCGATACACTTGGGGTGATAACATGGGACGGCAGTCAGCAGGAGACACTGCACCCCAAGTGTAAACCTAAACTACACTAAGTTAAAGTGTTTATGATGTGTAAGTTGTTGTAACTGAGGGAAACATCCAGCATCAATACATGAGACACAGGGAGGAAGCCAAGGGAGGTGGGCGTACAATGGTTGGAGGAGAAGGGGAGGCAGGAGGAAAGGAATAAGGTGAAGCATCCCCAGCTGGTGTTTAATATATTTCATCCATTGATTAGGGACAATGTGGAGGATTCCAGCACATGGAGGGGACCAATGCAGGGACATAACACAAGAAAGGATGGTCAAAGGGGTTGAGAAGGGAGGATAGAGGTGGCAGAGTAGGACGTTGGACAGTCAAATGGATCAGGAGGGGAAGGCTGAAGAGGAGAGAAGGGAAGGAAGGAAGGAGGAGAGCTGACAGGGAGGTAGAAGGAGTCTTGAAAGAAGGCAGGAAGTGATGGAGGGCAGGAAACAGAGGAGGGCAGAGATGCCTGGAGGGAGTAGGCATAAGGAAGCAGACAATGGGAGGTTAGTGGTGATTTGGGGATACTCCATCATAAAAGGGATGAGATTGGGGATTAAAGGAATCGTCACCTGCAGGATTGTAATGTGTGCTAGGGACAACAGCGGAACAGGTAGGCCTGCTGATAAGCATACAAAGGGAATCGGCGAACCCTGTCCACCTAGAGATGAACAACCTTGTCAGATGCAAGGTGGGGTGGACAAGAAAGATTTAAGGAGATTGGGAAAACATGCAGGGTGTGGCTAGATCTGTGACCTTCTGTGAAGTTCTGCTGGTACCCAGGACTAGTACAGCCAGGAAAAGGAGGATTTCAAACTTTAATATATGACAGAGAGCAGTGCAGGAGGAAGGGTTATGGTTGTATAGGAAGTTGGGAGGAACCTATGAAAATAAGGCTCTGTATGCACCAGATGGGCTGCATCTCAGTGGGGAGGCACTTGGGTGCTGAAGGGAAAGATGAGTATATGGATAGTGTCTGTAGTTTAAACTTATAAGGGGCAGCAAAGATCACAGCACCTTTAATTACCAGGAGGTGGGGACCAGCAGCCCCCCATCAGGAAAGGTTTAAAGGGATCAGTCTATGGGTGGGAGGTGCATGGTGGGAAGGATTGTGGGGGACAAGGAGGACAACATAAGAAGGATGATGGGATGTAGGGGTGGGCTGGGGTAAGACAGGAAGAGGTGGAGTATCTGAGAACAGATAGAAGGAGTTACAGACAGACTAGGGATGGAGAGAGGAAGGAGTCATGATGGAAGTAGTATCCTGAATGCATGGATCCTGGGGAAAGTGGATGAGACAGCCATCACAGAGACTTGGGCCACACTGAACCATGACTGGGACCTCTCATCCTGGGCCGACTATATAGAAGGAATAGGGGGTGGGGAGAGGTGGAGGAGTTGCACTGTACATAAGAGATGGAATAATCTGTACAAGGGAGGAGGAGACTGGTGAGAGGACTGGGGCATTATGGGTGCAGGTACAGTGCAAAGGGAAAAACTTAGGCTGTGGGTGGTATACAGACTGTCAAACCAGGAAGAAGAGATAGACGGGGAACTGGGGTCCAAGATAGTGGAGGTGGCAAGCAAGGAGGTGGTGATTATGGAGGACTTCAATCTGCCTAGTGTGGATTGGACAATCCCAGCTAATTCCTGTACCAGGTTACAGGTGATGCTGGATGCATTTCATAGTGTGTTCCTGACACAATGTGTTATGGAACCCACCAGAGACAGCCATCTTGGACCTGGTGCTGACAAATGCAGTACATGTTCAGGAGGTGAGAATGGAGGAATCTCTGGGTGGGAGTGACTATCACACAGTGTGGATGCATCTGGGCATGGATAGGGAAAAATAACACCAAAACCAGAGTATTAGATTTTAGGAAGGCAGACCACATAAGGATGGGAGAGATTCTACATGGGCATCTTGCTGGTATTAAAGAAGAAATGGGTGGACCAGAAATGATCCATAATCAAGGGGGCAGGGGCTAGTGGCAGCCACTAAAGGGTATGCAAAACTGAACAGTAAAAGTCCAGGGTCATGAAGCCCAGCTGGTATGATAGGCACATAGCTTAGGCAGTGAGGAGGACTAAAGGTTGTCCTTCAAGAAGTTCAAAAGGACCCAGAAGAAGGAAGACATGGCGGGGTACAGTGTTAAGGCTAGGGTGGCAGGCACAGCAGTCTGGTTGGCCAGGGCCAAAAGGAGCTGCAACTGACAGAATGGGTGAAAAGGGGAAGAATGATTTCTTCCAATATTCAGGAGAAAAGGATATGAAGGATAGAATTGTCAAGCTAAAAAGGGGTGGGGTGGGCAGAAGGTATTGAAGAGAAAGCAAAAGTACTAAATAAGTATTTTTGTTCAGTCTTCACCAGTGAAAGGATGGTCTGATGCCTCATGGGAAGAAAGGGGTGGAAATGAGGTGGGAAGTGACACTGATGGGGATATTGGTGAGGATAGGGTGAGGAAGGATTTGAGGCCCTGAAAGTGGACAAGTCCCCAGGCCTGATGGTATACATTTGAGGGTGCTGAGGGAATTGCAGATTTGCCAGCGGGTCCCTGATGGACTTGTTTAACAGCCCACTGATGTGGGGAGGTACCCTTAGACTGGAGAACAGAGCACATTGTGCTGCTTAACAAAAAGTGATTGAGGGATGAACCTGGCAGTGATAGACCAGTCAGTCTGACCTCGATAGTAGGAAAAGCTCATGGAGACCATACTGAAGGAAAGACTAGTGTGCTTTCTTGAGGATAATCGGCTTCAGGATGAGAGGTAGATCTGGTTTATAGTGGGGTAATCCTGACAAACAAACCCAATTTCTTTGATTGAGTGATCAAAACAGTGGATAAGGGCCAGGCTGTAGACATCCTGGGCTTGATTTACAAAGTGGGTGCAGGGCTTGCACAAACCCTATATCCGACACAAAGGAGTCACAGGCCAAAGCCCTCAGGCATGAAGCGGTCCAATTTTCAAAAGGGTGGCACATTTGTGACAATTTCCCCACTTATAGCTACGTCTGCGCCGAAGGGTTGGTGCAAATGCCGCAATCTATCTGTAAGGTTAGACCAGGGATATGGTGATCTAACTCCTTCAGTCTGGAGTTCGACTTGCAGTTGGCGTTTGGCATGATTATTTTAAAATTGTGCTGCTGTAACATTTGCCAAGTCACAACTTGTGTCAAAGCCCTGCTGAAAGTCCAGTGCACCACCACATCTCGACTGAAAATTGAGCCCCTGTATCTGGATTTTTAGTAAGGGCTTAACTGTGTTCCCACAGGAGACTAATCAGGAAGCTGGAGGATCTGTGGGTAGGGGTCAGGGTAAAGCTAAAGATATGGGTTAAAAATGGTTGCAGAAGTTACTAAAACAAAAACTGATTGCAGGATAGGAGTCAAAGGTGGTGGTCGGGGGGATTCTCTGGGCTAGAGCAGTCACTAACAGGTTCACACAGGGTTTGGTGCTTGATCCAGTGCTGTTTAATATATTTATTAGTGATATAGTGGATGGAGTAAAGAATAAGATTTGCCTGTTTGCAGATGACACCAAACTCTGTGGGAGGGTGGACACGGAGGGAATACAAGATATCAGGGAAGATCTAGCCAGGCTTGAGAGGTGCTCAGGTATTTGGCAACTGGCCTTCCATGCCAGGAAGTACAAAGTTATGCACATGGGGTTAAGAACCCAAAGACTGAAAATAGTCTGGGTGGTGCAGGTTACCAAGTCGGAAGAGGAGAAAGATTTGGGTGATCATCACAAGTGACCTGAAACACTCTGTGCAGTGAAGAAGGCAACAGCCAAAGCAAATAGAATGTTGGGCTGCATAGCCAGAACTAGCATGCAGGTGGAGGTCATTCTACTGCTGTACAGACCCCTGGTGTACAGTGTGCAGTACTGGTGCCCATACCTATTAAAAGACATAAGTCTTCTGGAAATGGTCCAAAGGAGGGCAACTAAGATGTTACAGGGTCAGCAGGGTAGGACATGTGAAGAAAGACCTGGAGACCTCAACATGTACTCCCTGGAGGACAGGAGTGAGAAGAGAGACATGATTGAAACATTTAAATACCTCAGTGATATAAACAAGGTGAAATCTGAGGTCTCTTCAGTCTTGGCAGCAACAAAATCACTAGAGGACACTGCCTAAAGCTGGTAGGAGGACAATTCAAGCAGGAAATAAGGAGGCACTTTTTCACTGAGAGGGTGTAGGCTAGGTGGAATGAGTTGCCAGATGAGGTGGTATCCCTAAAGACAGTGGACAGCTTTAAAAGGGGTTGGGGCAAAGAAGAGGGGGTTACAATTAAAAGTGGAAACATGGGGAACTCCTATCGGGAGGAGGAACACCCAACAGGGAGAGGGCAGACCCTCCATAATCACTGACAGATCTGCATTATGAGCAGACAAGATAGACCTTTGGCCTTTATCTGGTGGCGTTTTCATATATTTGTATTAATGACTGGTGGTCTGCGTGGTGGGGAAAGAGGCAGAGCTTTATGCATAGGAGTCGAGACCTAAAATCAGGAGAAAAGGGTTGGCCTCCCAGTTCTAGTCAGGATAAGGCATGAAAGGCAAGAAAAAGCATATAACAATTGCTATTAAACATGGCCATTTAACACAGAATATGACTTTTCTTTTTATTTGGGACTGTGCAGAGGAGAGGCCATTGCTGTTACTGCGTCTCTGAATCTAATGTTACAATGCAGAATAGAGATATTTTGAAATGTCTGACTAGAGCTGTTGAAATGGGAATGACCCTGAGCAAGTCACTTAACTTGTGCTCCCAGATCGCACCTGTAAACAAGCATGAGCGTTTCAGTGCTCCGCCCACCGCCCCTGCTGTTACATAAGGGCACGCCATGGTTGGAAATGGCTTTTCTTCTGTTTTGTGCATAGATCCTACCTTTTCTGTGTTATGGAAGGCAGGATCATGAACATATATGCCTTTTCATGATGTGAAGGGGTAAAACAGCTTGAATACTTCTCAGGAGAGACGGTCTCGTTTAGCGACAAAGTGTCCGCCATGTTTTTCATTTTTCTGCCCACCCACACAGGAAAAGGGGCCAGTTGGAAGGCATGCTTGGGAGATGTGGTCAGAGAGAGTGGCATGTGTGCTGTTGACCTTCTGTGGTAATACTATCGTCAAGTCCCGAACGATACAATTATAGGACCTGAATGATAGTATTATCACTCGGGGTGGTGTTATAACTTTGGGAATGATAGTATTACAAAAAAATTGTATGCTTTAGTATACTATTAAATTGATGATTCATGTATAGAAATAAAATGCAATATAATAATATAGCATGGTTATCAAGTCATAGTCCTGTGGATTGGGCAATGCTCACATGACTTCCATCTGTGATGATGAAAGATGCAGGTTTTGGGTTTGGCCGATTACAAGAATGCAAGTTTTCCATCTCATCCCAGTTTAGAAACAAAATGGACTGAGTTAACCAGGAAGTAAGTGTAATGTCCCATCCTGTAGTAAACCTATGAATGACTGGCTGCATACTGTATGAAGTGTTTCAAGAACTCCGGGGCACAAATAGCTGGATCATATTCCTAAGGCTCAGCGTGTACAAATGCAGTCATAAAGTTAGTGGAAATTGCTGTGGCCTGAGACAGCATGTTCATCAGCTGGCAGGGTTATCAGTACACATCTGTTTCCTTCTCAGTAAACTTGGAATATGTGCCTTCCTTTTCTGCTTCCTCCAAGTGTCACACCCTCAGGGAACACCTGCCATGCAACCTTCTAAGAAACCGTGACCGCCTTTTACAAATTCATCACTTTCTGCCACCACACTGACACTTGTTTATTAAAGTTTCATCTTACGAGGCTTTGTTTCCGGTAGCCATTACTTCATCTTTTGTTTTCTACAAGAGGCCTGAGAGATGCCTCTGACTAAATTAACAACCAGTTGGGCGTTTCTACTTTCCCAGCAAAATGCATCATCAAAACAACCACGTAGAGCTCATGCAAGTTCCTGCCATTCTCTGCAGTTTGTTAGGTGGTGTGAATTTACACCCTTTGGTACCGCATGTCCTCCGCCTCTGAAATTGTTCTTCATAAGGCAAACTTTACAAAACATCTTAAAACAGAAAAATGTCCATGCGTTATAGAAGACATCCTTAACACAATCCGATGCACATATGCCCTTAAAGCAGCAATGCATGTTATGGGGAAATTTTAACCTATACTTTCTATTCATTTTTCTTTGATAACCAGGTCAGGCCCACTAGGCACAATGTCTGTTTCAGGGGTGACTTAGGAGCATCTGGGAGGTTAAGTGACTTGCTCAGGGTCACACGGTATACAACAGGAGACTGTGGAATCAAACCCAAGTCTGCTGGAAGTACCAAGCTCCTTCACAGTGTGTTACTCTAACTTCTAGGCTATACTGCCAGGTCATTTTAGACTGCCCCTTACCTCTGGGTTTGTATGGCACCCTTCTTTCCCCATTTTGAGTTTGCTCCTACCCCTTTTTTTCACATTTGAAATGATAAAATATCTTAAAGCACAATAAATGTACATGAGTTACAGAAGCCATCATTAACACAGTCAGATATACATAAGCAAACCTCCCTTAAAGCAGCAGTGCAGCTACAGTGAACATTTTGAGCTATACTTTTATTTAATTTTAGATTGTTCCTTACTTGGCTTGTATGACACCCTTCTTTTCCCATTTAGAGTTTGCTTTAGCACTTTTACTTCAGTGAAATAATAAAAGGACAAGGGCAATCAGGGAGGCATAGTTGCGGCAACCAGCCTCTGCGAAGGAAGTGAGTAAAAGCAAAAGGAAAAGTGGCGGCTATAGTACTCTGGGAAGTGGCCACAGTGGTGAAGGAAAAAGGTGGCATTCAGGAGGTATAAGGAAGCGGCAGAGGAGGAAGACAGGAGGTATACCAGGCAACACAGAGGGAAGCAGGTAAGGCAGTGAGGGAGCAAAGGTGCAGACAGAGGAAAGGACAGTCCAAGGGGCAAATGGGGATAAGACTCTCTTCAGGTACATAGTGAGAAGAGCAAAGCAAGGGAGGGGTAGTGAGGATAAGGAGGGCGGCAGAGGAGACCGCATTGAAGAGCAAGAAGAAGCAGCAGACATCCAGAGCAAGCATTTCTGCTCGGTCTTCACAGTGGAGGGAGGGGTGGATGGACCACCAGTGACCAACAGTAACAAAGGGGAGGAGGTGGACTCAAGTCCGTTTTCAGAGGAAAGAGCCCTGAAGGGACTTGCAGCTCTGAAAGTGTACAGTGCTATGAGACTGGACAGTATTCACCCAAGAGTACTGAAAGAACTCAGGAGGTGCTGGCTACCCTCATGCCAGCCCCAGTCAACTGCTCACGGGACTCAAGCATGGTTCTAGTGGACTAGAAGAGAGCAGACATGGTCCCTTTACATAAGGTGGCAGCAGGGAAGAGGCTGCAGTTACTGCCTGGTGAGCCCCACCTCAGTGGTGGGAAATCAATGGAAACACTGTAAAAGGAAAGGCTGGTGAAGTATCTTGTATATAGTGGGCTGCAAGATCAACGGCAGAATGGATTCATGGGGGCGGATGAATCTGATTTAATTTTTCAACTGCACACCAGAGAAATAGATCAGGGAGGGAAGTGGACATGGCCTATCTGAACTTTAGCAAGCCTTCAACACTGCTCCACACAGGAGACTGATTAAGAAACTGAACAGCCTTGGAGTAAGATCCAGAGTGGTGATTTGGGTTAAACTGTTTAACAAATTGGCAACAGAGGGTGGTTCTTAATAGCACTCACTCTAATGATGGGAGAGTGACCAGGTGGGTGCTATGGGGCTCAGTACTGGAACCAGTCCTCTTCAGTGTATTCATAAGTGACATTGCAGACAAACTGGAAGGGAAGGTATGCCTTTTGTAGATGATACCAAAATCTGTCTTTGAGTGGACAGTAAGGAAGGGGTGGAAAGAATGCATAGGGATCTTGAGAACCTCAGGAAGTAGTCAGGAACATGGCAGTTGGTGTTGAATGAAAAAAGTGCAAAATCATGCAACTAGGGCATAGGAACCCAAGTAGTACATGTAGGATGGCAGAAGGTATTGACAGTCACTAAGCTGGAAAGGGACCCTGGGTTATCATATCTGATGTTCTCAAAGTGGCAGGGCAGTGTAGCAAAACAGTGGGTTGGGCCAATGGGATGCTGGGATGCATAGGGAGCGTATCTCCAGCAGGAGGTTGTAGGAGGTGTTGCCACTATCTTGTTCACTGGTGAAACCCCACCTGGAGTATTGTGTCCAGTTCTGGAGGCTACACCTCATTAAGGGCATAGACAGGGTGGAGGCAGTTTAGAGGAGGCCAACCAAAATTGTGCATGGTTACACCAAGCGCCCTATGAGAGAGATAGGATCTCAACATGTACACGGTGGAAGACAGAAAAGTGAGAGGGACAAAATAGAGAACCTCAGGTACATCACAGAGGGTAAACAGGGTGCAGGACATGAATCTCTTTCAAATGAGAAAGAGCACCAGAACCAGAGGACATGCAATGAAGCTGGAGGTGGGGTAGTTTAGGAGGGATATGAGGAAGTACTACTTCACTGAAAGAGTGGCGGACTGCTGGAATAGACTGTCAGTGGAAGTGGTGGAGATGAAAAGAGTAGAGACTTTAAGGATGCAGGACAGACATAGGGGAATATTAGGAAATGGGCAGGGAGGAGGGAGGGTCACAGGGACTAGGGTCTGCAGAGACAGATTAGGCAGAGACCATCTGTACAGACTAGGTGGGCCAAGCAGTCCTTTTGCTGAAAAATTCTGTTTCTTTGTAAGTGGTGAAGGTAGAGAGCAAGGAAAGGAAGATAGTGTACTAGGGATTCAGTAGTTGAGGGATGGGAGGCTGGTTAAGGTCCCAGAAGCAGGCAGGAGGTCTGTGGTTTACCTTTCAGGTGAGACATTTAAGAAGATACTGCTATGGCTCAAGTCCTTGACCAGAGGGTAAGGTGGAGAACTAGATGCTATAATCCACCTTGGAACTAACGATTTAATGAACTGGAGTGTAGAAAGAAGTGGTCCAGGATAGATTGAAGGCCTTAATGGGCAAGTGTCAGGAGTTGCAGACTCGTAGCTTTCTTCAATGCTGCTGGTGTCACATGTAAGAACAGGAAAGGCAAGGTCTTGGATTTTAACCTGTGGCTAAGAGACTGATGTGCACATCAGGTGTTTGGGAATGTAGGGACTAGGGTACCCTTTGGAAGATAATAGACTTTTATGAAGGATGGCCTACATTTGAACGGAGGGGGAATCAGTGCACTAGTTAAGAAACTAGACAGGTAAGCCGCCCAGTGGTATGAAGGGCTGAGGAGCTGGGCACTCACTTCCTGCCACACTGGCTACCCAGGTTCAGAAATGAATATGGGTCGCTTGAGTGTTGGCTGAGGGAGGGAGGATTAAGTGTTCCTAGGACAGCTCTCTCCTCACAGGGAGTAGGGTAAGAGTTTCCCGCTGGCTCATCTGCCACCTGGAGTAATTTGGGTGGCAGTGCAGTGGGATCATGCAGGGAGAGGACCCCACGCAGGGACACCCTGGGGCATCTCCGCAGATGTGGAGTATGCACATCATATCCATTGCACGTGCTGTGGGCCCTGAGGCAGAAAATGGAGGAAAATCCCCAGTCACATGATGATGCCCATCCCCACAGGACCTGCACTGCTGACCTGGAACGTCCAAAGGCTGTCCTCTGGCAGAGGACAAGTGGAGTAAGATAAGCTCTTGAGAAGCTTGGAAACAAGGCTGGGGATCAGTTGGATGGGGCAGTCAGGCAGAACAAGGTGGCAAAATAAAAATAATAATCATTAAAAAATTAGACAGTTTCATTAGGTACTATTTAAACTAGCTGGGGGCATTGGGTGCAGGATCCAAGGCAGCATTAATGAGAGAGCAAATGCTTCCCCAAATGAGACAGAAGAGTAAGGACCAACAAGGAAGAATAAAGACTACAAGGGAAAAACACAGGCCTGTCCAGTACTGGAGCCAGGCTTGGGAGCCGGGGAGGCGATTCAGTCAATCATGTGCTCCACTGGATGCCCAACAGTGAATAAAGATGGTAGAGTTGCACCACTACTCATGATGGCACTGCCAGGAGGGGTGACTGCCCCCAGCTCTGCCACTGGGCCTGTCAAAGGAACGCCATGGATCCTGGAAGGCAGCAGCAGGGCAAAAAGTAGCCACAGGTGCAGAAACCGAACAACAAGAAGGGACTGCCCCTGTACAGATCATCAGTGAGGCCACATCTGGAATACTGCCTGCAGTTCTGGAGATTGTACCTCAAAAGGACAAAATAGGATATAGTCAGTATAGGCTTGTGGCAGTGATGATGTGGCCTATTGCTACACTTGTTCTATTCTGGCAGGTTGCCTAGCATGGTCAAGTACAATTATGATATAAAACTGAATGAGCAGAATGGATTGGGGCCTAGTCCTGGGGAACTGTTACTATGCCAGCAGCAAAACTATCACTGGTTGATCTGTCGTTGGTGAGTGTGAGCAGCTAGATTCTTGCAGATGCAATGAGGCAGGTTGAGTGTTGGATCTTGTGACAGCTGTTGCTGTGGCATTGCTGCGCTGCTGTCTCGGAGTCTGATCCAATAGTTGGTGTCACTGTGTGGCATCTGTGATGCATCTTTGCCACGACGTGGCCCAGGACCCTACAGAAGTTCCAGTAGTGTGACCACGCCACGGCATCTAACTCTGAGCTATAAGTGCTGGATACTAGATCCTACTAGTATCCTGGCACTACCTTCAGGAATGTGGTATAGTTGCTGTGGCACTGCCTCCTCCCATTTGCTCAGCCTCCGAATCTGATTGTTTTTCCTATGTAGGCTGATTCAGAAACAACAAAAAAAATGGTCATGATGGTCTTACAGGTTCAAATGGATAGGAAACTCTGGTCAGTAAAGAGAAAAGCAAAGAGGTAAAACTAGCACTTGTAAAACAAACCATTCGTTTTAAAGAGCACATTTCGTGCCCTTTCTGAAATTTCCTCCAGAATCCCACAAGGATCCTTGCCCGACTTGAGCTGCATTAAAATAAATTTATAATAGGCTTTGGAAGGGACAGGATCATATTTTGGCTCCGTGGAACTGAGAGTTTGATCCTTCCACTTCCCTATTCAGCACGCCAAGCACGCTTTGTGATGTAATAGTTGAGAGTGAAGGTGCATGGCCTATGATTAACAGAGCTTCCCTTTAAACGCTAATTTCAATATTTCAGTGGCCTGATTGAGTCATCATGCCACTGCTCAACTGAGAAGGGTCTTCTTAGTTGAGCAGTGGCCTTGATTAGTTCTATTTGGGCCATTACAATATTAAAGTTAGTGCTAAAAGAGAAGCCTGAAGTAAATAGAGATGCCCTGCACGCCCCCGGACAGCTACAACGCAAATGTGCTAGCGTGGGGGGCAGCGATCTGAAGGAGTGAAGTGAAGGAATTAGCTATTAGTCTAAGAGCCAAAATATGATCCCTTCCTAAAGCCTGTTAGAAATTTTTAACACGCCTACAAACGGGGCCCTAAGGATCCTACTGGTGGGGAGGTGAGTGCCATAAAGGTGCTCTTTAAAGGTAAACAAAAGTGAACATTAGAGGGAGACAGCTTGTAAAACTCAGGAGACTGATTCAAAATGCATCAAACTTTGCAAGTAGTATATAAATGTTTAATAATTTAGAGGTATGCTAGTTGCAGAGAAATAAAGCAAGACAGATGAAGAGAATGAGACAGAATAGAAAGAAGAAAGAAAGCAAAGCAAAGAAAAGAGAGCAACCCAGTGAGGACAGCAATGGCCAATAAGTAATGTCTACTGTCTGGCTAATGATTTCTGATCTTGACATGATTGGCTACATTCTTCCTTTCCCTGCCATGTGGCAGAATAAAACATACTGCACGTTGGAACAGAACTGTAAACAGACAGACAATAGACAGATAGACAGACAGACACAGTAGCTACTGTAGCTAGATAGCAAGAAAGAAAGAAAGAAAGACCAGGGTTTCAATGCTTGAAGGTTCCTGTAGCATCGGGGCCTGGAGTTCCATGAGAGTTCTCAAGGAAAGTGGCAAAGGCCACGGGCAAATCTTTCTTGAGGGACTGATACCTCAACAGTGGGTGAGAGCAGAGCTCCTGGAGGAGCACTGGCATGTTCAATGGGGCCCACCCTTTGCCTTGAAGGGACTGGTTCTGGCTACGTGCTTTCATATTGTATTATGCTCAAGAGGGTCTCCCTAACTGGTACCCAGTGTCCCTCTGCATCAGTGTGAATCAGAGTTTTGAAAGGCCCCCCGGTCCCACATGTGAGTGAAAGTGTATCCACCAAGAAGCTAGCATGGGTAGACTAGGTTCGACAACAGCTCCTCCTCAGGAGGAGCAATGTCCATAAAAGGAAATGTCTGTGCCGCCCAGTGGCGCAGAGGATTGAGTGCTGTGCACGCTATGCACACGCCAGCAACCCAGGTTCGGAAATGACCTCAGGCCATCAGGGTGCTGGCGTGGGGGAGGTTGGAGGCGAAGCAGGATCGAGTATGCTGATGGGCACCTCTCCCTCCCAAGGGTAGTGTGGGTGGGTCGGCACCCCCCCGTAGTTCTACTCCACTGGAGGTCTGTTGAGTCGTGTAGGTGGAAGGGTGGCAAAAGTTACGTGAGGATGGAAGGGGCTGAGCTGGTGTCTGGGTGCGTGCATGCCTCCACATGCTCGTGATGGCCATGTGCCAGGGCCTCAGGGGTGGCAATGGAAGAAACCTGTAAAATACCTATGTGTCCCCCATACGCCAGGTTGGCAGAAAAGAGGCGATGGGGCTCAAATAGCTCAATAAAAAAAAAGGGGAATGTCTTCATCCTGGGGTCCAAGAGTGCTTAAAAGGTGTATAGTTTACACGTGAGGCAGAACTAGGTGCCTTAGCAGGGATTTGAACCCAGGCCTGCCAGAGTTCGTGACATTAAGGGAATACTGCCAAACATCATTGAAAGGCAACCCATGACCCAAATGGTAGTGGTATGTGGGGTAAACAGTATAGGCAGAGATCATGAAAAGGACGTTGTAGAGGAAATACTGGAACTAACTGAACTCATAAGAGTCATGAACAAACACCAGTTGTTTCAGGTATATTACCCTAATAAAATGTCATCATGAGAAAACAACACCATTGAAAGGGTCAACATCAGGGTCCAAAACAAATGTATTGAAAAACATAATGTTTATTGACACATGGAATTATTTCAGGAATCATAAGGAATTACAGTATGTGCTAAAGATGGATTTCATCTAAACAACAAGGGAACTAAGACTAGCAAATCTAATTAACTCAAAACTACCTTTAAACTACCCACATGGGGGTACTAACTACTCAGGTTATTTTACCTCAGCTGATTCTACTGCTAACTTACAACTAGACAATACAAGAAATAATAGTTTGTCCAAAATTAAAGTCAATAAAATCCCAAATTAAATTACTACCTAATAAATGCAAGAAGTTTACAAAACAAATTGGATGAATTAAGATGTATCCTAAGTTGATCTGAAGAGCAGGTACATTTACAGAGACCTGGTGGAGCAATAATGATATTTGGGGAAGAAATATTGGGCCAGATATTCAAAACTTTGCATGGCAAGCAAACCGTTGCATGGGATTAGTAACGGGTTTGCCAAATTCAAAAGACCAGATAGCACGTGGCAAACTGCATTAGCACCGGGCAAACCATAATCATGCAAGGGGCAAAGTGAACATGAATACAGGCGCTTAAGATATTCAGCGACTAGCCTGTGCCAAGGTGTTTAGCTTGATATAGTATGACTAATTACCGCCCAGTAAAAGCTGGTCTTAACCTTTGGCAAACAGCTTTGCATGACACTGGTGCTTTGCGCGGTGTTAGCATGGGATTAGCGACTCTGCGCGACCCTAACATATGACCATGACACTTAGAAAATCCCAGACATGGAGGACACATGCTGCTCACTGATGGCACCACCATGATGCCAACAGCTGCCACTGATCCCAGCCATGGCAGGCAGCAAGGTGATCTGACCCACGGGGACATCATGGTAGTATGGCTATCAGCACACACCTGCAGACAATATGTCTGTAGTGACCAACAGATGCCAGCACAAACATGCAGCACTGTGGGCATGGTGGCAGTTGAGGGAGGGTGTACAGGTGACCAAACATTATCACAGCCCAGGTGTGGCCACAAGGCTGGGACACATGCAGTGCACATGGGTCAGTAGTGGGAATACCCCACCACCTATGTACCTGTCAGATCTACATGCCCCACAGCCACATACTGCACAGCTGAACAGATGCCACAGCACACACAGATGGCTATGTATATGCCACTGTGAGCATCCCATGCCACAGGTGCAGCATCTGTGGAGCACACAACAGCGAAACAGTACTGTCCACTGTCAGTAATCACCTGCAAGCTGGGCCTGTCACTGTGAACAGTGCAGTGGTCATCACTGCCATACATACCATAGGCATTGCTGTGTCCTCACACTACTGGCCCCTTGCTACTGTAGTGTTTGCTGTGCACTGTAGCATGGCCTACAGTGTGATGGTTGCATTCAGCACCACCACTGCCTGTGCCTATGCTGTGTTGTCCCCTGGGGCACAAAATGCTATGCTGTACTGCATACATGTAGCCTGCAGCAACCATCATGCACTGTCAGACTGACCTACAGGTGGAGCTGCGGCAGACCAGGCCAGCCCTGTACTTCCAGACTGACCTACAGGTGGAGCTGTGGGACCTTGCAGTAACTCTGGGCAAACTGAATGCAAATCAGGGAATAATGAGATGCTAATTTGGCTGTTTGCCCGAGACTACCTAAGAAGGCTCATTTGCATGTCACTTGAATCTGGCAAATCTTAGTGCCGGCAAACTGTTTGCACTGGCAAACAGCTTAGCTTGTGCTAAAGCGGCGCTTAATGTGTTAGTGTGGGCGCTAACGGTTCAGGGAATATTATACAGTTCTGATCTCTGTTCTTTACATCTGCTGCTGCCTGGAGCTGTACAGGGTCCACGATTTGTTGGCACACACATTGGCCAAATAGGCCATCTCTACCTGCCCTCTCGCCACTGTGCACTGTGGTGTTGTTGTTGTGGTTTGCACTTCCTGGTTGCGATATTCAGTGCTGTCTTATTCCAGGGCTACGCTTGCCCTGCACTCCCAGTCCAGTTTGCACAGCCTCATTCCAATGCAATATTCAGAAGCTGTTTGCCCGGGCTATTCCTTTTGAATATAGCTTGCTTTGTGCTCTGGGCTAAGTTTGCCCGCCAGGCAGTGTTAACTTAGCCTAGGGGCAAAGTTTTGAATATCTGGCCCATTGACGGGTATCATCATTATTGTCTCGACAGAAGTAACCAAATGGGAGGGGTGGTAGCTTACATATCTAATAGTATCACCTTATCCGATATAAATGACAAAATTAAAACAAATTTATCTGAAGCTATTACATCTTTGCCTAGGATAAAGCCCCAGGCCCAGATTTCTTTCCTCTAACTTTTACAAAA
The DNA here is from genome assembly GCA_016271365.2 of Neoceratodus forsteri. Classification (NCBI taxonomy): domain Eukaryota; kingdom Metazoa; phylum Chordata; order Ceratodontiformes; family Ceratodontidae; genus Neoceratodus; species Neoceratodus forsteri. Next base: position 50,831,444 of record JADMNL010000024.1, on the reverse strand, counting down.
TGTTTGAAATTGAACTGACCCCATTCTTCACTGCCTGTTTGAATTTTTAGTGAACATGGTTTCTCAGATCCAACGTTATTGGAAGCAATTATAATTGTGCTTCTAAAACCAGGCAAACCATGGGAATTGGTTACTAATTATCGTCCCACCTCATTAATGAATTATGACATAAAGATTTTTGCCAAAATATTAGCTTTAAGAATTGCTAGGGTCTGGAGGGCCTCCTGATCCCTGAACAAGTTGGGTTCGACAGGGTAGATCTTCCTCTGACCACATCCGTAAGCTCGAGCATATCTTTTCGTGTCCAGGGAAGTGAATCAACTTATGGCTGTCATCTCCTGGATGCCAAAAAGCTGCTCGATAGGGTGAGTTGGCCTTTCATTTTTGCACTTTATCCAAATTCGGTTTCCCACTCAAGTTTATATCCTGTGTCAAATCTCTTCCTGTCCCACTGCAAAAGTGTATTGTAATGGAGTTATATCATCCTCTTTTCCTCTTAAGTCAGGTACTGCAAGGTTGTCCCCTATCACCACTACTGTTTAATTTATGCTTAGCACCATTATTGGATAACTGAATATTTCTCCATTCTTGAAAGGTGTCACTGTAGGTTCACTTCATCTTAAAATGTCTGTTTAAGCAGACGTTATACTTCTTCATGTTTCTGAGCCTCATACTTCCATCAGGACTGCTTTACAAATAATACAGAAATTTAGCTTAGTTTCCAACTGTAAACTTAATTTGAATAAAACTGAAATGAAGCCCGTAAGTCCCCTCTTGTCTGGCAGAGATTGATCCATTCTCTATGATCTGGAATACTGCCTAAAGTATCTAGGGATAATATTATCTACCTCTGTAACATTAATGAAAAACTCAATTTAGATAACCTGATTTCGATCATTAAATAAGACCTAGATACAGTAGATGGACTCCAATGTATTTATCACTACAGGCTAGAATCAGCGTAGTGAAAATGAACGTTCTGCCCTGGATATTCTACCCATTACACATGTTAAATATTGCCTTCCCTTGTTATGGTTTCGGCGACTACATGGGTGGTCTCTAAATTCTGTGGTGTGATAAACCCCAAGGAGGTCATAGGATCACCTCTGCACACAACAACAGATGGGTGGACTTAACGTCCTAATTTTATTATTATTATTTGGCCAGTCATGCATCTAAATATATGGATGGAATTACATGCCTCAAGAATTAGAAAATCTTCCATATCTCCCCTGTGGTTAATAATTGAAAACTATATTTTAACCACGGCTGGGTTTACACCTTCTAGTCTGTTTTATACATCACCAAGTTTACACCTTGTTCTTACAAAGTTCAGTTATACACATCTTTAATAGTTCATTTGTAATGTGTAAGACTCTTCATTATAATAACCAACAAGATTTATCCCAACCACTGTTTGCTAATCCCAGTTTTAAGCTGGAAGATCCAGTGATCTCACCCCAAAGAATTGTCCTATCAGTTTTGTAATGGTGAGTGACTTGGTGACTGATGGGACTTTGTAATACCTTTGAATTACTAGCACGCTCCAATTACCTAATAAATACTCATTTTTGGATTCCAAATTAGACATATGTTAATAAAATGGTAAAGTTCCGACACCTGGATTGTTTATTCAACTGCTCCCACCAGCAAACGTTAACATGTATTGTTCATCCCCATGCAGTGTCTCGCCTAGTCTCATTTCTAAGAAAGACACTTTATTCTCCAGAATTGGGACATCATTTGTTATTGACCCTACTTTTCCCCAATGAAACCATTTCGTGGAAAAGGTATGGTGGATATATATGTATGCGGTTAATGATTGTATCCGACTGTTACAATTTTATATTTTACACAACATTTATTACACTCCTGTAAAACTCTATAAATGGGTAAAGTCTTGACTCAGGCTTGCTTAGTGCAATCAGGATGCAGGAACACTGCTCCATGTATTTTGGGAATGTTCCAGAATAACTCCCTATGGAATCTGATCCAGAAGAAAGCTGATCCGTTACTGGGTTTGCAAGATTTATTTACTCCCTAAATATGTGTGCTGTGAGACTACACCAACATTACAATCAAAGAAGGACGATATCATATGTGTATTATTTTTATCAGTTAAAAAGCTAGTTCTCCGTCATTGGAAAGATCAAGATGTAATAACTTATTCTGAATGGGTAAATGAATTGCTCTACAACCTCAGGATTGAAAAGCAATAGCTAACCTTCGTGGTACTATCTCCTTATATAAGACTAGATGGAGAAGCTGCATACCCTTGACTCTCTCCTCTCCTTAAGAAATTATAGAATTATCATATGACATAAATACCTGGGTTTCAAGCAAACTATTGATAGATGTGAGACTTTTGTTTCTTTTAAAAGATTAGTGGCTTTCATAGGGTGGCAGTCGGGGGGATATGGGGTTAGAATAGATGGTCTGAGATAAGGGGTGGGGGTTGGGTTTAAGTTGTTAGGGAGTAATGTTACAATACTTGTTGCATGGTCAGTAGGTACTGTACTGTTATATTTATCTATGCAGATCAAGTACTGTTTGGATACTCTGTATAGTTTCTTTTATGAGTGTCATGCTGATACAGGCTTTGTACCCATGGTTTACTGTATTGTGGAAACTTATTAAAATACATTAAAAACAAACAAAAAAAAAAAAGTTTATCTATTACTGAAAACCTGTTGCTAAAATCAAGGCTTGCTATCAGCAGGGTGTAATTATTGGACTGTGTTATCGCCCCTAGCTCCAGTACTGCATATGCCGACCAAATCAATGAGGAGTTAGAAAAGACTTGGGTGGTGCTCGAGAGAAGAAGATGATGTTAATGATGAGGCACCAAAGGTCCGAATTAAAATTCGGATAGGATAACTGCTATCCGGACAAGGAGAGGCAGGAGTCAACTTAGTATTTCGATGCCCGCCGGCAGGCGCTTATTTGGTACCAAGGTGGACAGACACAGTCACAAGAAGGAGTAGGGGATGCCCGATTAACAATAGGGCAATGGAACAGGGATACGCTGAAATACTTTTTATCTACCACTTTATGGTTACCTCTACAAGCATAAACTTTAGGCCTACTGCCACTCTTATTCTAATACTAGTTTGTACTGTACTTCTATACTCTAAACAAGATTCCAATCTTATTCTAATACTAGTTTATACTGTACTTCTATACTCTAAACAAGAATCCAGTCTTATTCTGATACTAGTTTATACTGTACTTCTATACTCAAAACAAGAATCCAGTCTTAAAGGCTACTCAGCACTACATTAGGTGATCAGCATCACACATCTACAGAAGAGTCCAGATTTTACAAGAGTCCAGAGGTCCGGCATCTTCGTACACCGTCTTCTTCATGGTAGCTACAAGGAAATAAAACAGAACTGTTGGAACCCTAATCTCAATCCCCAGCAAGGACCTAGATAAAGCCACTGGGGTGGTGAGAAGTTTGTAAACATATCATATATCTTCGCTAAAGCCCACTCTCCGAGGCTGCCGAATGTGGAACCAAAGCAACTGGTTCTTGAAGTAACACACTAAAGCAAGAGGTTCCTCGCCAAAACCCACTTCTAGGGTTGCCAAGGATGAAGAAAGACCAAGATCTGCGTGGCAATGAATCCAATGGAGGACTACCACAATCCGACTGATGCTGCAGCACTCAAGGGCCAGCTGGACTCACAAGGAACTCTGACAGGACCAGCAACCATAAGAATCTGAAGAGATGATGGTTGACTCTGCAATCCTCAGATCAGGAACTAAAACAAAACAAAAGCGATGGATGCGTCCCGGACTGGGCTTGACGGACTCGGCTTTCAGCGAATGACCAGGTAGAGGCGCGAGAACAGGTTCTCAAGATGAGCTCTCTCTTCTTCTGTAGAGGGCAACCAACTTTGGGACATCTGGAACAGGAACCATATCGGGAATGACACTGGCACGGGTTGTCGTGGATATGCCGGGCGATATACTTTCAAGCTGGCGAAAACAAGAAAACGAAGTGGTACGACTTGTACGACTGACGACAGACTCGACTTCAGTGGACTACACAAATGGACAGGATGAGTTGATGGATGATCTTCCTGGAGTGAAGAATACTGGAAGGATGTCTTCTTCTGAGTAGATACTGATTCTGAGCACTGTGTAACAGACCACACTATGAGACTGCAGTGTGGTAGAAGATTGAGACTGTCTTCGTACAGTAGTAAACATATAACTGAAGAATGCCCAAAGAACTGTGGAATAGTACAATAATTTGCCAGGAGGGCAAATTATAACTTCAGGGTAATTGTTACTGTTAAGGGCCAATGTCCAGGTGCTTAGAGCAATAGTTCAGTTACTTGGACCAATAGTTCAGGTACTTCAGACAATAGTTCAGGTACTTAGGGCAATGGTTCAGGTACCTCGGACAATAGTTCAGGTACTTAGGGCAATAGTTCAGGTACTTAGGCAATAGTTCAGGTACTTAGGGCAATAGTTCAGGTACTTGGACCAATAGTTCAGGTACTTCAGACAATAGTTCAGATACTTAGGGCAATAGTTCAGGTACCTGGACAATAGTTCAGGTACTTAGGCAATAGTTCAGGTACTTAGGCAATAGTTCAGGTACTTCGGACAATAGCTCAGGTACTTAGGACAATAGTTCAGGTACTTAGGGCAATAGTTCAGCATAAGCAGTACAGTAATCACAGTAGTTTCACAGTATAGGCAAATGGAACAGTCTCAAATGAACCCCTGTTTCTATAGGTAGGGTATTCTGGGATCGGATCCCTTACTGTACGTTGTGGCTAGGGAATCCTTTAGTACCACTAGGCTGGCTTGCCCTATTCCGCTAGGCCGAGACCTCACTTTAGTACCACTAGGCTGGCTTGCCCTATTCAGCTAGGGCCGAGGCCTCACTTTAGTACCACTAGGCTGGCTTGCCCTATTCCACTAGGGCCGGGACTCCTGTAGTACCACTAGGCTGGCTTTCCCTATTCCGCTAGGCCAGGACCCCTATAAACCAGGCTTTACCTCTGGCCTGATGCCCTACATTGCTTTGGCCTGGTGCCCCACCTTAGATTGGGCCTGGTGTCCCACTTCACAAGTGCTAGGCTTTACCTCGGGCCTAATGCCCTACCTTTACCTCAGGCCTGAAGCCCTACTTTAGCTTGGGCCTGGTGCCCCACATTAGATTGGGCCTGGTGCTCCACTTTATAATGGGCCTAATGCCCTCTAAACTTTGGGCCTGATGCCCCACTTCATACTGGGCCTGGTGCCTACATTACTTGGGCCTGGTGCCCCACCTTAATTGGGCCTGGTGCCACTCTTCAAATTGGGTCTGGTGCCCTCTTTACACTGGACCTGACTTGCCCTTTTAAATGAGCTGCTGTCATTCAGTGACCGAAACCCACCCAGTCCCACCCCTAATGAATATTTATAGGCCTTCCAATGGCCTTGCTTCCTAGCCCTCCTGTGGCATCACTACCCCACCTCCCTCCTATGAAGACTAAATAGGGTCCTTATGACCTGCTGCCCCTCGGCACTCAGCCGCCTCCTCTTAGTGCCTACTGCGCTTTCTAAATGAGCATCAAACAAACAGGCACTTCCTCACAGGCGATCAGAACTGACAGTGTGCTGCCACCGACTCACCGCCCCGACAAGCTGGAAGGAGGTTGCTGTGGTCTCAGGGAGGCGGGAGGTGAGCTGGCAGTGGGAGGGAGTAACAGGCAGCTAGGGGGATGACTGGAGGCTAAGATGGTCTAAAGGAGAGCTGACGTAGATGCCCACTTCAATGCCACAAGGCGGGACTGAAAATTCAACTTAAAATATTCTTGGGGCTAAAATTAATAAACTGAGGGCAAAATAAATAAACTGAGGGCTTTTAAGCCCTCCAGCACAATGGGACGGCCTTTGCTTCTTCGTGGTGCCTGACGGCACCACCGACGACTTCACCACACAGCAGGCTCTTCAGGCAGTGGAGGCAGAGCAGGCACACAGGTAAGTCCTCAGGGACGGCTTCAACCCTCCAGGTAAGCCCTTCCTTGGCCTCTGACTTACTGTGTCCTCTCTCCTCAACAGCTGCCCAGGAACTGACCAACTGAACAACTATAGAATTATATTTAAAAGATAAAACTGACTGTTCTAGAATGGCTGGATTGGAATGCTGTGCATGAGCTACTCAGCACAGCATTCCATCCAGGCCATTATGACATGGAATGCTTACAAAATCTATCTTTTGACTAGCTGTAAGTGCACAAGTGCACTTTTTCATTATTTACAGTGTTTTGTGTGTGCAGGAGGTTGACTTTTATGTCTAGGGGACCCTTTGTATAGTACCCTGCTGCCACCCTGCAGCAGGTACTCTAAGCACCTGTATATTCTACGTTCATTTAATTTTATTTCATATTTCTGGAATGACCACCTTTGGGGCATTACACTTGTGAAATGGGCCAAGTTTTTTCCAGGGAGATCTTAACTATGGGGACATCTTATGGAATGGTCTAAAGCTCACAGCTGAGTAGGAAAGAATTTCCTTAGAACAACTCAAGAATTAGGCTTAAAACAGCATGTGAAAGCACCAACTAGGGATAAAAATATAATGAAAATCATATTGACTACAAATAATATTGAGGTTTATACTTGAGAGATTAGAGAACCATTAGGTAACAATGATCACTATAGCATTCACTTTAGTCTCACTGGAGAAGTAACACACTCTAGAGGGTGTAGAATCTCATACAACTTCAGAACTGTAAACAAGGAAAGGATGTATAGAGAATTAAACGATATATCATGGGAGACCAAATGACTAGGCAAAAATACTGTACATGAAAATAATAAAAGTGAGATAATTAATATTTGTGACACTCACTTAACAAAGACAAAGAAATATGATAAAACGCATAAAACCAAAATGGCTAAGAAATAAAATAAAGAAAATGTTAAGAAAAAAGGAAAATATGTAATGACTACTAAAATACTAATTCAGAAGAATTATGGTTACAGTACAAAATTGCCAGAAAACATGTAAAAGAAAGATAGGCAAAAGCAAAAAAAAAGATAGAACACAGTGTAGGAGTACAGCAAATAAAGACAACATCAAACAATTATATAGCTATGTTAACTCCCTAAGAGGTGACAGTACAGGAATGAGATCAATAACACACAACAATAGACACACAGAGGAACCACAAGACATTGCCAATATATTTAACATATATTTTGATCAGTATTTACTGTAACTTCTAATCAAGATAGAACTATACCTGATGGTGTACAATTAAATGTTTAGATTAATCCCAGTAGAATGAATCACCAACAAAATAAGTGCGTTAAAAATACTATGTCAGCAGGTCCAGATAATGTCTTTGCTGCTATACTCAAAATATTATCCCCACATATCAACTCCCCTAACCATGTTACTTAACAAATCCTCCAAGAGCAAACGTTCCAACTGACTGGCTAACTGCCACTCACGATACCTGTCCATAAAAAGGCAGCAGGTCTGACTGCACAAATTATAGGCTCATTACCCGAACATCAGTTCCCGTGAGATCTTGAAGTCCGTAATTAAGGAAGAAATTTATAATGATCTAAGGGATAGAAATCAGTTAGACCCTACACAGTGTGGTTTCATGCCAGTGAGATCATGCATCACAAACCAGTTATGTTTCTATAAAAAGATATCGTCAGCTTTAGATTGTGGATAACCTGTTGACAATATTTACCGAGATATGTCAAAGGCCTTTGATAACGCCCCCACAACCAGATAATTCAAACTCTCATCAGTTTAGAAATTGAAGGAAGCCTGATTAAGTGGATTTAAAACTGGTTATCTGGGAGAACACAAAAGGTTAGTATAAATGAGTTTTACTCATCACCTACCCTCGACTAGTGGAGTACCACAGGGTCAGTTCTGAGCCCTTTACTTTTCCAGCCATACCTATCTAAACTAGGACACAATGCTGAAGTCTGGTTAGCAAATACACAAACAACATTAAACTGGCTAGTGTCATACAGATGACATAGACAGTCAAAGATTACAAGATGCTTTGAACAAAATGATTGATTGGACTGATTCAGCAGATATGATTTTCAATCAAGAAAAATGTAGTGTACTGCACTTTGGTAATCACAACACCAAGCTGCATACCTTATGAAGAACAATTCCCCAAAACAAGCAGTGAGGAAAAGATCTAGGAATTATTGTATCAAATAGGCTAACCTATGAAACACATTGTAGGACCCAAGTAGCAAAGCAAAAAGGGTCCTATGGACGATCAAAAGGAACTTCAAAAGCAGAGAGGCAAGGTCATTATGCCTCTGTACAGAGCTTATATCAGGCCTCTTCTGGATTATGGAGACCCATTATGGGAGAAATAAAGGGGCTAATAGGAACAGCATTGAGAGGGTGCAGAGACATACAACAAAAATTATGTACAAATACAGGGATCTAGGATATGAGGACAGACTGTCAAAGCTAAATTAAATGCCACTCAATATGAAAATGATTTGGGGAGGACATGATATTAAGCAATCAACTTAATACAGGACACTAACTTGCTGGATCAACTGAACTTAAGCATTAAATATCATAACAAGAGTACTAGGGACATAAACTACAATTAAAACACACTAAATTTAAAACAGAGAAACAAAAGGTATTCTATACACCGCAAATAATTAACCCATGGAACACTCTCCCTGAAGATATTATCTTTGAAAAGACAAAATGCAATTCAAAACAGATGAGTTAACTACCTACTAAAGGGTAATACTCTGACTTATCAAAGATAATTACAGGAGCACATATGGGCCAACAGCCTTCTCTGCTCCTAAGACCTTAGTATGAACCTTAGACTACCACTCTGTTCTTGTAAATAAAAAATGTAATTTAATTGTGTGTCTGTATTGTGTGCATTGTAAAGAGATGAGTGCCTTTGGGGTCCCCAAGTATCCAGTTGTTCTGGTTGTATGGCTGGTAGTACACTAGAACAGAATTCTGAGCAGGCCTTGGTTCAAATCCCAGTTAGGGTACATATTTCTTTTCACTTCATAACGGCTTTTCAAATAAAAGTACACTGCCCTCATTGTAAATAAAGTGCAGTTCTGATTGTGTGGCTCCAGGATGCGATTGAGAAAAAATGAGTACCTTTGAGGTTCCTATGTTTTCAATTGTCCTGGTAGCACAGTTGGTAGTACAGAAGACCGTATCCTGAGCAGACCTGGGTTCAAATCCCAGCTAGGGCACTTATTTTCTTCTCACTTCTAAAGTGTATTTTAAATATATGCACACCACAGTCCTTGTAAGTAAACTGTGCAGTGCTTGCTCTGTATAACATCCCTCATTATAATGAGTCTTGGTTATAACAAACAGCTGTGATGGCTCACACTGTTTTCAGTTTAAGCCATTAGCATTTTTTTATCTGTTAGCAGTTAGTTTAAATGAATGGGAGTGACATCAGCGGTCACATACTACTGCTGCCTTTTTAATTTGGGCCTAAGAGGTTTTACAACCAGTAACTGAACTAGACCTCTGGAGCCGATTTCACAAGTTGGATGCAGGGCTAGTGTCAAGCCCTTCATTCGCCACAAGTTGGATGCAGCTGCGCCAAAGCCTTTCAGATGCAATGCGGTCTGATTTCTAGAAGGGATGGTGCATTTGTGACACTTTCCCTTTAACGGCAGCTTTGCGCCAAAGGTTTAGTGAAGTCGTAAAGGGAGTCCCCACAATGCAACATTAGACCATGGAGAAGCTGGTCTAAATCCCTGCATCCCACATTGCAGACTTGCGGCAAGGCATTTGTGCCTGCTTTCAAAATCGTTTTGTCACAGTGCTGGACGCAGTTACCACTTGTGTCCCATGCACCCTGAATGCACCGCTTTATAAAATTGGGCCCTCTCAAACTGTGTCAAGCTTTCCTCTTCCCTCACTGGTTGGTCAGTATGCTGCATTTGTGTGTCAGCAGTCAGTTGGCAAGAACAGAGACCTGCTCTTTGGGGTCTGAGTGCAATGGAGTGGCTTTACTTTTCTGTTCCTCTACTCCACTACAGAAGTCTGCTATTTAAAAGAAAAATAAACTGAATAAATAAAAATAATCTATTTAAACTAAACTGAAAAGAAATGCTGCACACAGGTGGCTGAGCTGTTCTCTGGTACCCCTTTCTTTAACACTGGCATACCATACAGTTTCTCCTAACAACAAAACCTCAGTATAACAAACAAATGGGACGGACCCAGAGGTGTTCAATATAACGCTGGCCTACTGTGATGCTAATCTGTGTGGCTCCAGGGTGTGCATTTAGAAAAGATGAGTGCCTTTGGATGCTCAGGTTTCCTGTTGTCCTAGTTTAACAGCTGGTAATGCAGCAGAATGGAATTCTGAGCAAGTCTGGGGTTCAGATCTGAGCTAGTGCAATTTATTTATTTATTTTTTTTGTAAATTGTATTAAAAAGGTGTGATATGCAAGAGTGAAGTTGATGGTCCCCTGGACACACTGAAAGTCAGTCATGTCATGAGCTTTAATCTGATCCTCAAATAAATAAACAGGAGATGAGAGTTGCTGAAAGAGTGGAGTGATAGCATCTAGCTTTAATGTTTATTTATACTTCTCTCCTATGAAAGAAACAGGGTAAGTGGGGAGGAAAGATCTGTAAGCGGTGGTTGGGGCACTTTGAAACTTGGCAGGCAGTGACTGTGTTGCCTTGAAACGTGGGTTTTAAATTGTAACAGGTGGTGGGGGAACAAGGTCAGGAACTTAATCTTGGGGTGAGCAGATTTGAGAAGCCCTATGAATCAGGTGTTTCATTGGGGGCAGAGCTGAGAAAGGCTTAGTGCCTTCTAAAAATTAACTACGACATGGTGTTTTGCTAGCAGCAGCAAAGGGATGTAACATAAGCACACACACACACACACACACACACACACACACACACACACACACACACACACACACAAGATACTGCCCTCCTCCCACCTGGGGCTACCTCCACTTTTATAGGCTCTATGGAGTGATTGACAGCAGATAGTAAAAGTAGTAAAACTTTATTTTCATACAGGAAAACATGTCATTTGGGTTACACAACCCAGTCTGAAAGACAGTCCTGTTCATATCTAAGTTACCTAGACATATTATTTCATATACTTATCACATACTACTTACAAGACATTACTATAACATGCCATGATGCAAGACATTTTCAAAATTATTAATAAAATACTGAACAAAAAAACATTACATATAATATCCAGATAGTGCAAAACTAGAAGGCAGCATCCTAATTACACTGGCATCTGAACTAGTTTAAACCATTTGTTTCCTGTACAAATGATTCATATGGAGAGGATGTGTTAGCTGAATAAGGTAAGATATTCCAACGTCTGGCTGCTTGAAAAGTATGTTCTCTCACCATATTTATTTCTAATAACCAGAAGAGAAATTTTATTTATATGAACCATTCATTTGGTGTCCTCATGAGATGACCTGTCCCTATCAAAAATGTTTCATTAATATAATAATAATCTTTATTTTTATTGTGCCTTTAAAAGTCAAGGTGCAGAACAGGCATTAAAACATCCAAGTCCGATATCATAAAATACAGTAAAATAATTAATGACATCCACATAATAAATAATAAGATCAGGTCGACTCAGTTTCCTCCCAAATGCTATTCTCCATAAGAAGGATTTCAGAGCTTTTTAAATCCCCACCATCATGCACTCTGTAATCCAACGGGTAGAGAATTCCAAAGGGTCGGCGCTGCAAATGCAAAAGCCCGGCGCCGGATGATTTCAAAACTACCCTTGGAATCTCTAGCAACCCTCGTTAGCTAAGTGGAGCAGTCACCTGGGATGTAAGGCACCAGAAGCTCTTTTCAGGTAGTCAGGGCCCAGATCATGAGGGCTTTATAAGTCAGCAAGCTGACTTTAAAGGAGATCTGCCACTGAACCGCAGCCAGTGCAGACCCCGCACACCGGAGTAATATGGAAGAACGGGCATCCCAGTTAACAACCGGGCCGCGAGTTCTGCACCAGCTGCATGCAGCAGATATCAACCCCAGGAAGCTCAAAGTAAAGGGAATTGCAGTAGTCCAGGCGCGAGGTCACAAAGGTGTGGATCAACGTAGGTAGGTCTCCAGATGGAGCAAAATGCTTAATCCTAGCGATATTCCTAAGATGGTGAAAGGATAGCTTAGTGATCACGATACTTCGTAATAACGCAGTGTCAAACCATCATCAAGAATTACCCCTAGGTTACGCACCTGTTCAGAGATAGGAAGCTCAACTGCCCCCAGGAAAACCTGAGGGATGGTCTGTCTCCCATTCCCCATCTGGCGACCTGGATCCACAACCATCACCTCCGTCTTTCCAGAATTAAACTTCAACCCGCTGACCTCATCCATCCTTGGATTTCTCGAGACAGTTATTAAACACCGAGAGTGCTCCATTCTGGTCGGGTAAAGACAGGTAGAGCTGAGTATCATCAGCGAATAATGAAACTCTAGCCCATACCGTCTTACAATGCCTCCGAGGGAAGCATGTACACCGCAAACAACATTAGGGACAGCACTGAGCCCTGGGAATCCCACAAGACAGAGAGATAGGGTCAGAGAAAATACCCCGACACCACTCTCTGTGTTTTACCAGTGAGGAAAGACGTAACCATCTGTGGATCAAACCTGAAAGCCCACAGATGTTTTCCAGGCGCCAAGTAGTACCCATGGTCTACAGTGTCAAATGCTGATGATAGGTCCAACAGGACCAAAATGGACTGTTTTTTCTGGTCTCTCGCCATCAGGAGATCATTGAGCACCGAACCAGTGCAGTCTCGGTGCTATGCCTCTTTCTAAAACAGGATTGAGGATCGATATGCTATGGATGGACAAATGGTTGTCTAACTGGTAGCCACTACTTTTCAATTACCTTCCCAACAAAGGGAAGGTTTGAGATAGGTCTGTAGTTAGCAAGGGAGTCGGTGTCCAGAGAAGCCTTCTTCAACACAGGTGTCACCACAGCCTCCTTCAGGGAGCTGGGATATTCATCAGAATCTAAGGAGCACCAGACTATCCTCGTTAATACTGGGATGATGATCCCCCACAGCCCACGCTCAGGGCTGTGGGGCCGGATCTAAACTACAGGATGTAGTGGCATACCTTGGCCAATCCTCATAACATCTTCGATATCTGGCCTTTTGAAGAGATTCCAGGAATGGGGAGGGAAAGTGACCAAGGACTGGTAATGATTTGGATAAAAGTATGGTATCTATAAATATTTTTTGCCAAATTCTTACATAATTAATATCTAGGGACTGCCACTGCAATGAGGACAGAAAAGTACAGTGATGTTATTGTATTACAGTGCAATACATATCTAGTCAACTTACAGTGTACCTTATCTAAATTATTTGTCAATTGTTTATTAGCAGTCTGGTATATAAGCTCTCCATATGTTAGAACAGGTAAAATTAGTTGTTCAGCCACTGTTTTCTGATCATTCCTAGTCAGGCAATTGGTAGTTCAGCACAAAGCGCCTATTCTTTTATTTACCCTTTCTATCAGTGAATCAATATGTTCACTGAAGGACAATTGGGCATCAAAATGATGCCTAGAATAACAATATTTATGAACCTGTTCCAAACATCCACCATTCTCTTTATTATCTTTTAATTTGAGCAGAACTTTTTGTTCAGAAGTGAAGTGCAGCAATTTTGATTTCTTAGCATTCATAACAAGTCTCGTCCTGGCGAATCACCCTCAGACTATCAAAATCTGCCTACATATTTGTTTAAACGCCTTGAACACTATGTCAAGTCACAATAGGGTGGTATTATCACACACAGTTTCAACTGAGAGTGTTGCATCACCTGTAGCAAGTAACAAGATAGATACTTCTGTGGAGGCAGGAAGGAGGGTTTATTGAAACACATAGAAACAGCTACCAGGCACAAAGGCAACTAAGAAGGGTGTTTCTCTACTAAAGTAAAGTAGAGAAGGGAAGAGAAGAGGAGGGAGAGAGAGAGAGAATACCCTAAAGCAGGAAGGACCCTTATAGATATGACAGGAGTAGTGCAGTGCAGCAGCTGTAGGGCAGCAGTCTTTAGGAGACTTTCTGGAGGCTGCAGTGCTGTCCCATCTGCGGGCACCTCTCTGGGCTGAGGGCAGATGTTACTCATCTCCAGGCTGAGTAGGCCAGGATTTGGGAACCTCCTCCTCCTCCTCCTCCACCCAGGGACCACCAAGTCTACCCCATTGCCTCAGTGGTTGCCAAGGAAGAGGAGCAGCTGGATGACGATGGGCTCAGGCAGGGTGAGGCAGTGGGAAGAGACATATCCCTCCTATGGTTCCACTCTGTTACTCCTATGCTGCTCTGGCAGGGCAGGACTGTTCCAGAGAGGCACCTACAATGGTAACCAAGGAGGATGTGGAACCTCCACAGCAGAAACCCTGGGGGAGGCAGAGGACCCCAGAGGAGGAGGAAGCAACTCCTGGTAGGGGGCGGTCATCGAGGGGTAGACTTGGGGCCAGGAGGGAGGGAGTAAGGAAGGTCAAGTTCCACCAGGTGCCACAGCTTGAAGGGATGGGCAGCATATCCTAAGGATCACTGGGGCAGCAGGATGAGAGGGTGTGCTAGACATCATTGTCCACTTGGGGTGAATAACCTGTCAAGTGGTGAGGATAGGTAGTACAGGAGCATTTCAGGGAGTTGGGGAGGGTCTTAGACAGGTGACATGCTCTGTAACCTTTTCACAGGTGTTACCCATTGAGGGCAAGAGGGAGAACAGGGTACTCTGCACCAAGAGATTCAATGCATGGCTGAAGGAGTGGTGTGAAGTGGAGGCATTTGGTTTAATTGGAGACAGGGATTCCACCTGTAGGGGATGCAGATCTGTATAGGGGCGTCAGCTTTGTGTCTATCTGGGGGAACCAGGATCATCAGTGAGAATTTAAATGTTTCATCAGCAAGCATTTAACTAAACAGGAGGTGGAAATAAGCTGGGTGAAGCAAACAGCTCCTCCCAGCAAAATGATACAGATGGCAGAGAGAACCCAAAAGTTGAAAAATCACCAAAAATAACTAAAACCAAAATAGGTAAAATGCAGAAAAAGGCATAATGGGAGTAAGGACAACAGGGTGTCACAAACCCACTCCTGTGGGTGGGATTTCTACATCCCAGAGAATCCCTCTTGTGATGGGGGTCATGGGTACCCTTCTGTCCGCTTAGCACACTTGCTGTTTTGCAATTGAACATACACCAGAGAATCCCAGGGTTCTCTTTCTGTGTGTGAGGGTACAAATACTGTCTTGAGTCTGTGTTCCTGGGATAGAACTCTCTCAGCAACTGCACAACAGACAGAAAGCCACAGGCATGTATAGGCTTGGGGACCCTATACACCCTATTATGTGTCTTTCCTAGAAAGACAGAGCTCATTCAAACCCCACAGACGTCTGCTGAGACACTTTGTATTTGCTCCTCCTTTCATCACACAGAGTCCTAATGGTTCTTTCCTTTGTTAGTGTTTTGGCCTTAAGCAATCACACAGGCATAGTATAGTTTGAACAACCCTTCCAAGGCAACACACAAACGACACTGGCAGAATTATCTTAAAAGGAAGCCAAAAGTTTTAGTACTTAATTAATAAATGCAGTAAATAACATAAAGATAACAAATTTTAGACATTGGTTACAGGATATTGAAAATAAATGGAAATATACAAAGAACTAAACTTTGAAAATTCTGGTCTGAAAATTCTACCTCAAGTCCTTAGTTGCTGAATTTTAAAGTGCCAATTGTCCTTAGAAATGGTAGTTGAAGTCTTAGCCCTGGTGATCTAGGAAAATGTCTTGAAAAGAAATTGTCTCTGCTCTCTTAAGCCGACAGAGTCTCCAAATGCAAAGTCTAGATACAGTCTTGCACCCTTGTTTTATGGACTTCTCAAAGGGCAAGTCCAGTGGACAGTGGCTTGCCCGCGATCTAGCTAGCAGTCCATCTCTGTGGCTATGCAACCAATCAGGTTTTAATATTTTATAAAAAACAAATGTTAATTTCTGCTGGTAACATAGGGCATCGAGGTAAGCCAGTCTAAATCAGTTTGAATTCCAGGAGCAGATCCAGCCCCTTCCCTTTGAAATGGCTGTAATTAAGCTACACTCAGTACAGTTGTTTACTTAAAATTCTATTTCATTTAGTTGTAATGAGATTAACTCAGGGTAGACTGGCAGAGACAAAGAAATCCAGACTGAATGGCACCACTGGATGCTGAAGGCCATTCAAACACAAATGGATGTCCCTGCTTTCAGCTCTGCTTAATTATTCTTTTGTGTTCTTTTAAATGATTTAATTAAACTCTAATCCCTGACTAGCAGGTGATGGATTCTCTGCCCTGTAAAAAAAAAATTACGTCATTCTTTTGGGCCCATGGTTTTTCTTTTTACCCATGGTCCCTTGCAAGTTACACTGGGCCACCATGGGCATCTCTGATGCATTTTTCACATAAAATACCACAAAATATGATTAGAAGAATAAGGTATGGTCTTATCTCACCACACCCTCCTTCTTAACAGAACCTGGGGAACACCACCAGTTCTGTCCCTTACTCCAACTGGTGGCATAGGCCATTTGTGTTGATATTAGCAGACCCTGACCTATGTTTAATGTCCATGTTGTAGGCCTGTAGTGCAATGTCCCATTTAAGGAGTCTCCCATTTGTCTTTTCTCTTCGGTTTAGCCACACCAGAGGATTGTGGTCAGTCTGTACCTCAAAGGGCTCCCATAGAGGTAGGGATCTAGCTTCTAAGTGACCACACCAGGGCAAGGCATTCTTTTTCCACAGAGGAGAGCTTCCTGCTTAGGTACACAATTGGGTGATCTTCCCCTGTTGGGATGTCTGGCTGAGGATGGCACCAATCCCCACATCAAGGCATCCATCTGCACCACAGATGGTTTAATGTAGTCTGGGCTGGCCAGCACAGGGGCATGGCACAGCGTGACTTTTAGCTGGGTGAAGGCCTGTTACATGCTGGGTCCTATTTTACTTTCTTGGGTTGCTTTTTTCTTTAACAAGCTAGACAGGGAGCTGCCAGGGTGCTATAATGTGGTGCAAATTTTCTGTAGTACCCTGCAGTCCCAGGAAGCTCCTGACCTGCTGCTGGGTCTCCATGCCTTAATGGCCTCTATTTTGGCCTGGTTTGGATGTAGTTGTCCCTCCCACTACATGTCCCAAATATGATACCGCAGCCATGACCACCTGGCACTTTTCAGCCTTGACAGTGAGTCCAGCCTACTGAATCCTGCCCAACACTTCCTTCAGATGGGAGAGGTGCTCTTTCCAGTTGCTACTGAAGAAGGCAATATCATCCAGATAAGCCACTGTGTACTCTTCAGTACATTGTAACACCTGCTTGACCAGCCTTTGGATTGTGGTAGGGCGTTCTTCATCCCAAAAGGCATCACCTTAAATTCAAAGAGGCCTATTGGGACGATGAAGGCTGACTGTTCTCCAGCCCTGGCAGTCAACTCCACCTTAATGTAGTTAAAAAGTTTCTGGAGACCAACCACTCAATTCATTATAAGAAATGTAGTTTTATTTTGATATTTTCTTAGAACACCATAATCCCCTAGGTACACCCAATGTTTCACCCAACACCAGGCTTCCTCGAGGGCTTAGGATCTTGTGTTCCTAATTCGATTCTGTCATTATTAGCCTTAGAACAACTAGGATTCAGTTTCCTGTTTGTTTCTAGCTTTGGATTATAACTTTTTATCTGAAACAGGTTACAACCACTTGGAGTCTGTGCTTAGTTTCATTTCAGACCACCCAGGGGTACCATTCCAAACTTGTCTTCACTAGATTTCAAGCATTATAATGTTTATTTTGCCTAAGCTAAACAGCATGTGGTGCAGTTTCAGTTCAGGTGTGCACCACGTGCTATGTAGCTTAGGCAGCATGTAACTTGTTCCAGAAACTTTTTTCACTACATTGAAGTCAACCATTCAACCAGCCCCCAATAGGAACATTTGATCTACTTTATACAAAGGGCATCCACCAACGTTGTCTTCCTTGCAGTCAACTCCACCTGCCAGTACCCCTTGTCAGGTCTGTGGTTGTTAGATAGACAGATCACCCTCCCAACCTGTCCAACAACTTGGCTGTCCAGGGTATTGGGTGGGCATCAGACTTCATGACTGTGTTGAGTCCACAATAGTCCACACAAAGTGGGCAGACCCATCCAGCTTGGGGACGAGGGCTACGGGTGAGTTCCAGGGACTGTGGGATTTCTTGGTTACCCCTAACTCCAGCATTCCTCCACCTCCCTCCTAATGTCCTTTAGGATGTCCTCAGACACCTGGTTAGCTGTCCGTCATATAGCGCTTGCATCCATGTGTCCACATCATGGGTTGCTAAGGAGGTTCGTGTGGGCTTGGCCATAAATAAAGGGCAAAGTCCTCTAAAACATCCCTCACTTCCTTGGTCTGTTCCAGGCTTGACTGGGGCAACAGCTTGATTGTCTCCACTGATGACTCCTGTTTGCTTTCCTCTAGCAAGTCCAGGAGGGTGTCTTCTCATCTGTCCCCTCCTAGGACTACAAACTGCAAACACCATGTCAGCCCTATTTACATACGGCGTCATCATATTGACATGGTATATTTTATGGGTGTGTCTCCTGACAGGCTGTTCCACAATATAGTTCACGCCATTTACCTATCAGACTACCTTGTATGGTCCTGCCCACTTGGCCTGCAGCTTGTCCTTCTGGACTGAATGAGGACCATTACTTTCTGGCCTGCACTGTATGAGCGAGCTCTGGCTCCGCAACTGTACGAGACTTTTCTTCTGTTGGGCAACTGACAGGTTGCTTTGGCCACTCCCATAAGCTCCTTCAGCTTCTCCCTGAACTTAAGGACATATTCCACTATGGGAGTTCCCTGGGTGGTGTGCTTTCCTTCCCAGTCTTCCTGGATCAAGTCTAGGGCCCACGCACCTCTATACATACATATAAGAGTTAGAAGGGGAGAACCCTGTCAACTCTTGGGGCACCTCTCTGTATGCAAACACTAGTTGAGGAAGGTGTATTTCAGTCCCTCCCATGCTATTTAGCAAACGCTTTGGAGCATCATTTTTAGGGTATCATTAAAATGTTCCACAAGCCCATTGGCTTGTGGGTGATAAGATGTTGTGCATTTCTGCACCATCCCACACTTCTCCCACAAAGACTTCATCAGGTCCGACATGAGTGCCCCTCTTGATCAGAGGTAACCTCTTGTGAAAACCCAACATGGGAGAAAATCCTAGCAAGAGCGTCTGCCACTTTGACCACATCTGGGTATTGGGTGGCGATCGACCACCATCAGGATAAACTTTTTCCAGAGGAGCTGGGGGTATGCAGGGGTCCCTCAATATCCATTCCTACCCTCTGGAATGGCTCCTCCATTATAGGCAAGGGAAGTAGGGCAACTTTTGATTTACTACCTGCCTTCCTATCTGTTGGCACTGGTGACAATATCTGCAAAAATCCTTCACCTGCTGGGTGAAGTTGGGCCAATCACTGCACTGTGTGAGCAATGCCCAGATGTCAGACATGGGATATTATGAGCAACCTTAAACAACTGCTCACAATACCCCTGGGGATCGACAAGCTGCCTGCCCATCACCCTCTCTTTGTCCTCACGTCCTGTATATACAACAGTCCATTGTCCCAAAATACCCTATGTCTCATGTCACCTCCTGTATCCCATCAGATTCTGCACAAGCTCTCAGCCTCTCCAAACCTAGGGTCAGTCCTCTGAGCAGCTGCAGGATCTTCACATTTTCCCAAAGCATAGGACAAGTTCCCTAAGTTTCTAAAGTGGGGTCCATAGCTCTAGCATCAGGGCATTCACATTGCCATCCCTAACCTTCTGACCATTGGTTACCCCTCCCTCCTCAGAGTAACCTTCATAGCGGTTTGGTTAACAGCTACTTGGGAAGTCCTACCCTGCCTTTCACTATTCTCCATTTTAGAGACACAAGCTAGAAACCAGCCTCCCATTCTCTTCCACAGGAGCTTCTGTGGAGTTCAAAGAATTACAAGTGGCCTTAGCTGTCTGACTGCAGGTAACCACACACCACCCCTGCTGTAGATTATTCCCCATAATCACATCCAGGGCAAGGTTGTCTGCCACTGCCACATTTTGCACCCTCTCTCCTGTCTCACCCCAATCCAGCAGAATACTAGCTAGTGTCAAGGGTTTCTCCTCACCAGCGAATCCACTCATAGTTACAAACTGATTAGGAGTAAGTTGTTCAGACTCAACCAAATCTCCTTCTACCAGAGTAAGAGATGCCCCTGTGTCCCTTAACCCATGGGTCTGCACCCCATTTACAGTAACCATGTGTATGTGCTCTGTCATGTTCACTGGCATACTCTCAGGGATACACAGTGCACCCACCTCCTTTTGAGGAACACTTTATCTGCTCTGTGCCTTTTAGGACACTGTCTAGCAAGATGCCCTGGCTGCTTACAAAACCAACGTTCATCATTCTTTTTTGCAAGACATCCTTCTTGGTAACTTGGGCTTCCCTCTCTGCAGAGACATTGATTTTGAAATTTGACATTGACTTGTGCTGTCTGTGTGCTGATGAGGAAGCCAGGTGACAAAGAAAGCACTCAGATTGTTTTTCAGTGTCTGTCGTTCATTGGGACCCTCTCATAAGACTGCAGGAAGTACCTGGGTAGTGTAATCTGCAGGCAGTTCTCCTGGCCTAAAAACTCCAACCGAGGGCTCATTTTATTTCACAAGCCCAATGAGACTCATTATTTTTATGTTTTAAACGGAAGCCTGTAGTGTTTAAGGCTTTTAGCCTATTTTGGGAGCATTTAATTACTCAAGTGTTCTGTAACCCTGAGAGCCACTTCTGGGTTGCGGACTACTATTTGGAACACCCCAGCGAGCAGGGCAATTGATTTTAAATTTGACATTGACTTGTGCTGTTCTGTGTGCTGGACGAGGAAGCCAGGTGGCAGAGAAAGCCCTCAAAATTGTTTTTCAGTGCCTATCGTTCATTGGGGACCCTCTCATAAGACTACAGGAAGTACCTGGGTAGTATAGTCTGGAGGGCAGTTGCCCACTGTACAAACTCCAACTAAGGGCTCATTTTATTTCACAAGTTGAATGAGGCTCATTATTTTTATGTTTTAAAGGGAAGCCTGCAGTATTTCAGGCTGTTTAGCCTTTTGGGAGCATTTAATTACTCGAGTGTTCTGTAACCCTGGGAGCCACTTCTGGGTGCAGACTACTAATTTGTAATGCCCCAGTGAGCAGGGGTGAGCATGAGTTGTCAAGATGTGGAGATCACCACAGAGACACATGTGTCTAGCGGTCCTGTGTGAGCAGAAGGAACAGGCCAGAATTTGTAACTCACCCATTTTAAGGTATTGTGTATCTACAGCTGTTGCTATAACTTACTATCCTGGTAGTTAGGTCAAGGCATGGATAAGCCACTCTCTCCTAAGTAACAAATAAATACTAAAAAATGTTTTTCTTCTTATTTAGTTTTGCTATTCCCAGTACAAACCATCAGCATGGGGAAAAATCATGACCATAGATGGGGAGCTTGGTATCAAGTGCACTCGTTGTTGCATGTATAAATTAGTCAGTACACTGCCCACAGGTATCTTGTTCATATGTGAAAATGTGTGAACAACAGTGTACTTGAGAAGGGTATTAAAACTTTTTATTCAAACTGTCTCAGTTTGAGAGGCAACAAGAGGAAATGTGGGAAGAAGCAGCAATGAAGAGTTTGGGCCTTGAGGAGGGCCACAAGAGGGGATTCCTAACCAATACAGATGATGGTATCCACCAAGCAGCAAAGAGCAAAGTCAAGGTGGCCTTGCAGTCAGAGCCATCCAAGGGAATTGTAGAGGATGCAATGGTGGGTAGAAAAGGGGCCAGTGAGGCAAATTGACAGGCACTGTTATAAGCATAGGAGAGCGTAGTCGTAATGGTTACAGATGTCCTGGCATAGATAGGGAGCAATAGTCCAGTATTGGGAGTAGATTTCCTGGACAATGGCTAGTCTGGCCTCAGGGTGAGGTATTGTCAGAATCTATAGGCTGCACCTAATTTATGATGAAACCTATGAACTAGGGAGCTGACATGCTTGGACGGAGAAGGTGAGGAGAGGTCAAGTAAGACTCCTAGGTATTTAAAAGTGTTGATGTCCTCTAGGGCTGGACCATCAGGGAGGCAATGTTTAGGGAGAGTGAAGGGGGTAGCAAGTTGGCTAAACCAAGCTCTGATGGTTTTGTCCACTGCATAACCACTCTGCTGGGTGAGTCCCTGGAATTTATGGAGAAACTTAAGTATCTAGGTGTATGGATTGACTTAAAACTATCTTTTGTAGATCACACTGAAGAACTCCTGAAAAATTAGAGCAGAGACTTGACCTCTTCTTTAGAATTAAGCATCTAATTACCCAAGAATCAAAAATTAGGTTAGTCCAGTCTACCTTTATGCCGCTATTGGACTATACTGACTTCCTTTATGGCCAGGGCCCAAGTACTGCTTTATTAAAACGAGGCACAGTTTACCACAGAACTCTTAGATTTATTACTGCTGCACGTACTCCACTCACCACTGCACTCTCTATGAATGAGTAGGCTGGAGCTCATTCACTTTTAGATGTCAAAGAAATGCTGTCTTCTGGACATACAGAGCTATTATTAACAAACTCCCTCATTATAGCTCAGATTGCCTGCCTCTTCATGTTGCAGGTTGTTACCCTTGAGAACTACTCCTGTATTTCGCTTATCGACCTAAGATCAGAACTCGTTATGGTAGATCTGCATTAAGCCACACCCTCCTGCTCTCTGGAACAATATACAACAAATTTTGAAACTTATTATCCCTGTGAAGCTGTGCTTCTTTGAAATCCTTTTTGGACACACCTTCAAGGAGACATGTAATTGCTGCCGCTGATGCTCCTCTGTCCGGGCGTACCTTTTCTACCTTCACCCTTTTTTTTGCGGCTTCCCGTTCATGGGTTATAAAGTCCCTGTCTTCACCCACTCTGGCCACCTATATACCCTATTGCTACTCCTTTCTACCCAAGTTCATTATCCCCTCATCCTATTTTAGCCACATGCACACATGTATATACTTATGATGTATATTCAGAGTACTGTATTGTTGCTAATATGTTGCAGTTTTGTTCTGTATTGATGTAACTCTGTCACTATAAAACAGCTTTGTGTTCTTAACCTGTCCATTCCGCCTTGTAAATGAGTTCTCTCAATGGTGTTTCACCTGGTAAAATAAAGATTGATTGATTGGCTGGAGGTGCTTAGAAGACCAGAGATACCTATTGGGCTTACCCTCCTTACCAGTAAGGCTAGGGAAGAGGCTAATACCAAATGAAGGGACATAAGGGAGAAGGGCAGAGAGGGAGGTTAGAGATGAAGGTTGCAGGGTGGTCACATTAAATGCTAGGAGCCTGGGGAACAAAGCAGCAGAACTACAGGCTCTAATAGTAGAGGGGAAGTAGATTTGGCTGCGATAACTGAGACATGGGCCACCAAAATCAGGAGTGGGACCTGGCAGTACCAGAGTATGACTCTATCGTAGGATAGGGGGAAGGGGAGGGGTGGTGGGGTGAGCTATATGTCACAGAAGGTCTGAAATGTGTAAGGGAAGAAGGGGAGGAGGTTTTGACAGAGGCTCTTTGGATGCAAATCCAAGATCCTAAAAGTAGGTCACTGAGGTTAGGTGGTGTACAGGCCACCCTCCCAATCCAAAGAGAAAGATAAGATGCTGGCAGATCAAATCAGGAGGAACTGTGGGAAAGGGGAGTAGTGATAGTAGGGATTTCAATCTACCAGGGTGGAATGGGAAACACCTACCACCAGGTGCAGAAGGGAGCATGTAATACTGGATGCCTTCCAGGAAAACTTTCTGGGGTAGTTGGTCAGGAAACTGACTAGGAAGAAACACTCTTGACCTTGTACTGATGGTCAGGGAATGGGTGAGGGATGGTAGGGTTGAGGAACCACTGGTTGGGAGCGACCACCAGACTGTATGGTTCCAATTACAGATGGCCAGGGAGAGGGGCAACAGACACAAGGGTGCTGGATTTTAGGAAAGCCAACTTTAACAGGATTGGGGAAATGGTACAGGGAATCCTGGACAAAATCCAACCAACTATGGATACAGATCAAAGGTGGGAATTGATAAAATGGGGTTACTGGAGGCAACAAACACCTGCAGTAAGGCCCAGAACAAAAGGCTACAGTGAAAAAACAAGCCGAATAAGCAGAAAGGTGTTAGACAAGGTCAGAAGGAAAAGGGTGCATATAAGAGATAAAGAAAGACAGGGAGGAAGGAAGACAGGGAAGTGTATCTGAAAGAAGTGAAGGAAGTGACAAGGGACGTAAGAGCAGCCAAGGGGTCAAGGGAACTTAGGCTGGTGCAAGGCATAAAAAGGAGGAGAAAGACTTCTTTAGGTACATCAGGAGAAAAGAACCTGTAAGGACCAAATGGTGAGGATAAAGAGGAAGGGGGATGGGTGGAGGAGGGAGGTGATAAGGCAGAGGAGCTTAACAGCTACTTCTGTTCAGTCTTTACTAAGGAGAAGGGAGGAGAGTTACCCACAGTGGGAGGAGGATAGAGACAGATGGGGGATGATGGATGGTGAAAATACAAGCGAGAGGGTGCTAGAAGGGTTAAGAGGCACTGAGGGTACTAAAGCACTGAGACTGGATGGGGTGCATCCAAGGATGCTGAAGAAGCTGGCAGAAGTCCTGGCGGCCCCTTGGCAGACTTATTTAATGCAGCTCTGGGCACAGGGTGCATACCACAGGATTGGAGACTGGCTCATGTGGTTCCCTTCCATATGAATGGTCCCAGGGATGAACCAGCTAACTACAGGCCAGTGAGCCTAACGTCCATAGTAGCTAAGTTAGTGGAGACTATCCAAAGGAGAGGCTGGTGGCACTGCTGGAGGTTAATGGGGTGCAGGTCAGGAAGCAGCATGGCTTCATCAAGGGTGGATCATGCCAGATCAACCTGATTGAATACTATGACTGGGTGACTAGGCAAGTTGATGGGGGCCATGTGGTGTATGTCCTGTACCTGAACTTCAGCAAGGCCTTTGACTCGGTGACACATGGGAGACTAGGTTGTAAACTACGGGGCACTGAGGTGGGGCAAAACTGGTGAGGTGGGTGGATAACTGGCTACAGGGTAGGCAACAGAAGGTAGTGGTGGAAGGAAATTCTCATCCCCTAAGCCTGTGATGAGTGGGGTTCCACAGGGGTCAGTGTTGGGGCTAGTGCTGTTTGGAATAGTCATTGCAGACATCTCAGAGGGCATCAGCAGCAAGATGAGTCTGTCTGGAGATGACATCAAAATGGGGGCAATGGTGGATGACCAGGGGGTTGGCAGGGCTACAGGAGAATTGACAAGGCTTGAGGTATGGTCTGACACCTGGCAACTTGGGTTTAACACCAAAAAGAGTAAGGTGTTGCACTTCAGACCAAAGAATCCGAGGAGAAGCTACTATGTGTGTGTGTGGGGGGTGCAGATAGCAGTAAGGAGGAAGAGAAAGATCTGGAGTGCTTCATAACTGGAACAATGAATAACTCTGCGCAGTACAGGAGGGCAGTAACAAGGGCCAACAAGATGCTGGGCTGCATTGTCAGGGGTATAACTTTGAGGAGTAGAGAGTGATACTGCCATTGTACAGATCACTGGTCAGACCACACCTAGAGTACTGCATGCAGTACTGGTGATCGTAATTACAGAGAGACATTAGACTGCTGGAGGGGAGCAATGCAGAGCAACAAAATTATCCAGGGTCTGGGGAGTTGCCATATGAGGCCAGACTGGCACAGTTAAACATGTATCCACTAGAGGACAGGAGAGGAGGAACAGGGGACATGATTGAGACCTTCAAGTACATGAAGGAATAATCTGGTCAGGCACAGAGGGACTGCTCAGAGAGAGGGTGGAAGAGACACTGGAGACCATGACATGAAATTGGAGGGGGTTCAGGAGAGAAATGAGGCATTTCTTTATGGAAAGGTGGTGGCAGAGTGGAATGCACTGCCAGCAGAGGTGTGGCATGTAAATCAATGGAGGGATTCAAAAGAGGGTAGGACAGGACAAAGGGGAGGGCATGGGGACAGAAAGGGGCAGCTGCAAAATTAGGGTGTTAGCTGCAAACTCAGCAGACCCGACAGACTACATGGCCTTCCTCTGCTGGCAATTTCATATGATCGTATGTTTGTAAGTTCACTAGTTGATTCCGAGTCATTTGAGTGTTTCAAATGTAAATTAAATGATTATGTTCTCCAGTCCAGATCCTGAAATAACCCACCTGGTGGTGGGCAACAATCTTGATGGGCCTCGCCTTCTTTTGTTTAAATAAACCAAGAAACCAAGAAAACCAAGAAACATTGGCGTTTCACTGACCTGAAGGTGCACTTTTCACTTTTTGCCTTGCAGCACCTGCTCCCCACTCTCCCTTTTAGAGCAGGCCTGTCCCTGGCATAGTGATCACTAAGCTCAACAGCTTGCTGTGCTGTTTGGATCCTGGTCCTTCAGCCAGGTTTTCAGCTCTGTTTGGCAAGCCCAAAGAACTGTTCTAAAAGTATAACCTCCTCAATTTCCCCACAGAGTTTGCTTCCACCCTCCACCAACGTTTAAAACTGCCATTGCTTTGTTGCTAGTTCTTCAAAGCTCATGTCAGGACTTTTTGAGTTTATGGAATTTAACCCTGTAGGCCTCAGGAGTTAGTTCATACTTTTTAAGTAAAGCAGTTTTAAGATTTTCAGTCTTTGCTGACCTCATTGTCCATTTGGACTAGTGCCTCATGCCCTTTTCCAGTAAACAGCGGGATAGCTGAAAGCTCCAGGCTTCTGCAGGTATCTTGGCCTAGATACAGACCTTTTCAAATGAATTAAAATGAATCCATGTCCTTTCCCTCTTTAAATTCAGCTATTAATTTGGAATTTAATTTATACCCCAGTCCTGGAGTTTCAGGTTCACCCCTGCCACTTACCTCTTCTGGTGCTGGTCATTGGAGTCTTAGCCTCTCCATTTTAAACTCTTTCTGGTGCTGCTTTTCTTGGCCTCGCTCTGGTGTTGTTTTTCCTGCATCTCCAGTTTGAACTTTCTCTGCTTGAATTCCCTCTGCTGGCTTGCAACTTTCTCTGCTCAAATTCCTCTGTTGCTGTGCTTCAACTTTCTCTGCCCCAGCTCCAGTTTCCTCAACTCCAGCTGCAGCCTGATCCCTTCCATCTCCAGCTCTGTGTTGGTCTTCCCCTGGTGCTGTGGCTCTGGGTTCCCACTGGTCTTGCTGTCCTCCTCCCTGGGACTGGACACTGCGATGGCTCTTGCGCCCCCACACCCAAAGTCTGGTCCCTTTCAGTCACTGGCTGTGACTTAGTACCACAGGCTGCTGCCTATTCTTAGGCTGCCTCAAGGACTTCCATGAGGTACTTCTTACTGGACCCTTCTCACCTGGCACAGCTGCTTCAGCTCTTCTACATTGTAGGTTGCTAACTTTTGGCAGACATCAATCTTGCTTTCAAAGTAAGGATCAGCTAACTAAAGAGCTAGAACTTTTCTTACTAATAGAACACTTCTAACTCAGCAGGAGTCAGAGCCTGCTGGGATTAAACAACCAGATACTTTATTAGGCAGTGGGGTCTCAGGGTAAAAAAAAAAAAAAAAAAAAGTCATTGTGTTTTCTGTGTTGGGGAAGGGGACTGTATCAGCTTCTCAGTTTGCTAAGTCAGCAGGAGAGCAGTTAATTGGGGTGTGGCTTAGACAGCAGAAAACCAGGTGTCTCAATTACATTTCCTGCTGCTAGCTTTTGGCAGACAGCAATCTTGTTTCAGAGCAAGGAGCAGCTGACTAAAGAGCTAGAACTTTTCTTACTAATTGCCTCCTTCCTCCCCTCCACCCTACCACCGTTAGCCAGCTCCACTTTTATAAGCACTGGATTTGACTGACAACAGGAACTTCCTATTTGGCAGTAGGAAGGGACAGATCAGTGACATACATAAGTTTTGTCATCCTTGAAGGAAAGAGTAGCTCCCTCCAGCTGCTGGAGGTCTGACTCTGAGCAAGGATGAAGGAGACTACCAAAGAATACAGGACATTCCTGTTCAACACAGGAAGGGGAAGAGCTGTAGGTACATAGGCAGTAGGGAGTAGGTGGAGAAATAAATAGAGGAAGGAGAGAGTGAGCACAAGCAACAGGAGAGGGGCCAAAATAAGACATGATGGGAGTGATGCAGTGCAATCACTGTGGGGCAGCAGTCTTATGGGAGATGTTCTGGAGGCTGCAATGCTGCCCTATTTGCAGACACCTCTCTGGTCTGAGGAGGAGGTTGCCCGTCTCCAGACCAACCTGGCTAGGATTTGGAAACCTCTTCCCCACCCAGGGATCACTAGGGCCACCTCTGCTGCCACAGAGGTTGCCAAGAAAAAGGAGTGGTTGGACCAAAGTGGGCTCAGGGAGGGTGAGGGTGGTGGAACAGAGATGCATCTCTCCAGTTGTACCTCCACAATTCATATGCTGTTCTGGTGCAGAGTGGTTCCTCTCATGGAGGCACCTCCAGTGGAGACCAAGGAGGATGCTGGGAACCTCACAAAGGAGACCCACAGGAGGGTGGCACAGGACCCCACAGGGGAAGGAAATAACTCCTAGTGAGGGACTCAATCTTTAGGGGTTAGAACTGAGGGAGGGAGGGAGAGGGAGGTAAGGTGCCTGCCTGGTGCCATGGCTTGGAGGGACAGGAGCGAATCCTAAGGATCATGACAGCAGCTGCACGGGAAGGAGTTGGATGTCATTGTCCACCTAGGGACAAATGACTTGTCTGGGAATAGGATCAGAGCAGTACAAGAGGAGTTTGTGGAGTTGGGGAGGGGCCTTAGAGAAGTAGCACATATGGTAACCTTCTCAGAGGTGCTGCCTGTCTATGACAAGGGTGAGGCTAGGGTACGTCACACCATGAGATTCAATGAATGGTTGAAAAACTGGTGCAGAGCTCAGGGTTTTGGCTTCATTGAGGACTGGGGTCCACCTACAGGGATACAGACCTATACTGGTGTGCTGGTCTGCATCTGTCAGGAGGGAACCAGGATCCTAGGTGACAGGTTTAAATGCTTCATTGGCAAGCATTTAAACTAGCCAAGGGGAGGCACTGAAAGGAGCAGGGAATCCCAGCCTTCCCTCACAAAATTGGGTAGTTTGAGAGGCAAACACCAAGGTAGAGAAGTCAATGGGAGCAGGACAGAGGTAAATGGAGAAAAGGCAAAGGCAGTAAGGACAGGGATGGGGCTAAAAGGGTAAGCCCATCAAAAATAGAGGGTGATAAGTACCAATGCCCATAGTCTGGGTAACAAGCTCCCTGAACTAGTGGCCTTGATGGAAGAGGATGCCTGGATATTGTGGCAGTCACAGAAACATGGCACACAGACATCCATGACACTGGGATGTCAACATACCATGGTCCACAATCTACAGGAGGGACAGGAGGGACAAAGAGGGAGGTAGCTCTCTATGTAAGGGAAGGGATCAAAGCAGTGGCACTTAAGGGTAAACAGGGAGGAGAGAAGGCACTGTGGGTCACTCTAGAGACAGGAAATGGCACCACAGTCTGCATGAGGGTTGTATACAGACCCCCATCTCAGGGGAGGCAATGGACAAGGAAATGATAGAAGGCATATTTAGAACGGCAGAAAAATTGAATATTGTTGATGGGGATCTCTATATGCCAGATGTTACTGGAGGACCTTTGCTGCAGCCACATCCAGGAGCAGGGTCATTCTCGATGCTCTACAGGGGACATGCCTTGGATAGCTAGTGTTAGAACCCACTCAGGAGGAACAGTCTTAGACCTAGTACTCCCAAATGGGGACAGAAGAGGATCTTGGATTTAGAAGTGGGTAGTCATCTGGGAACCAGCAACCACCAAACAGTGTGGTTCATGATAAACACAGCCGTAGAGTCAAACCATACAAAGCAATAGTACTGGACTTTAGGAGGGCTGATTTTGGGAAAATGGGAGAGTGTCTCAAAAAGCACTAGCAAATGAGCAAGAAGGAGGGTGGAGGAACAATGGGGAAAAATCAAAACAGCCATCACAGAGGCAACAAGCCTTTGTGTGATGCAAATCAGCAAAACAAAATGAAGGAAAAACATTATGGTTCTCAAAAGAGGTGGTGGGAAAAGTTAGGGAGAAAAGGTAGCATTTAGGAAGTATAGGAAACACAGAAGGAGCAGAACAGAGAACTGTACTAGTTAAAGCAGAAGGAAGCGAGGAAGGCAGTCAGAATAGCAAAGGCCCAAACTGAGGAAAAGATAGTCAACTCAGTTAAGGAGGGGATAAAACCTTTTATAGGTACATTAGGAGGAAAGAAAGACTAAGGAGAGATAGTGAGACTTAATAAAGGGGGAGTAGAGCAGAGGTGACAGTGAAAAGGAGGGATAGTGAACAAATAGTTTTGATCAGTATTCACAAAAGAAGAGGAGGGGAGGTACCTAAACCAAAGAATAGAAGCACTTTGGATAGGGGGTTGAAACCAGTGCAGTCACAAAAGAAAGGGTCCTGAAAGAACTCCTAAAACTGAAGGTGGACATAGCAATGGATCCTAATGGGATTCACCCCAGAATTCTAAAAGAGCTAAGGGGAGAAATAGTGACACCATTAACTACCTTTTAACAAATCATGAGGATGGTGTGGTACCTGAGGACTGGAGAAGGCGGATGTGATTCCCCTTCACAAAAGTTGGAGCAAGACAGAGACAGGAAACTACAGGCCTGTTAGTTTGACCTCAGTGGTAGGGAAAATGATGGAATCACTTCTGAAAGAAAGAATTGCTGAGTACCTAGAGGCCAGTGGGCACAGGACCCAAGGCAGCATGGATTCACAGTGGGAAGGTCATGTCAGACAAATATAATCAATTTCTTTGACTGGGTGACTAGAAGTAGTAGGCCAGGGAGGGCTGTGGACATGGCCTACCTAGACTTTAGTAAAGCAGTTGACACAGTCCCACCCAAAAGATTAATAAACAAGTTAGCCAGCCTGGGACTGGGTCTCAGAGTTGTAACGCAGGTAAAACATTGGCTGGACAACAGGATGCAGAGGGTAATAATAAATGGAGTCCACTCTGAAGAAAGGGGGTTACTAGCAGGGTACCACATGGTTCAGTACTAGGACTGGTCCTCTTTAATGTCTTTATAGGTGACATTGTAGAGGGACTGGAAGGGAAAGTATGCCTCTTTGCAGATGACACAAAGATCTGCAAAAGGGTTGATACACAAGGTGGGGGTGGAAAGCATGAGAAGGACTTGGCAACTTTGGAAGAATGGTCAAAAGTATGGCAGCTTAGATTCAATGCAAAGAAGTGCAAAGTAATGGACCTGGAAACAAAACCCAGGTGAAGAGTACACAATGTGGGGGAGGTACTAACAACAACAAAAATGGAAAGGGACCTGGGGTAGTCATATCAGATGACTTAAAGGCAGGCAAGCAATGTGAGAAGGCAGTAAGGAGGGCTGGGGGTACTGAGGTGCATAAGAAGAGGCATCACCAGTAGAAAACAGGAAGTTGTTATCCCTCTGTAGAGACAGTTGGTGAGACCCCATTTGGAATACTGCGTGCAGTTCTGGAGACCCCATCTCTGCAATGACATGGACAGGATGGAGGCAGTCCAGAGGAGGGCAACTAAAATGGTGCAGAGTCTGTACCATTTGCCATACAAAAGAGAGACTAAAGGAGCTTAATATGTGTACCTTTGAGGAAAGGAGGAGAGGGAGAACATGATAGAAACATTTAAGTACCTCAAGTGAATCAACAAAGTCAAGAGGGTAGCATCTTTCAGAGAAATAGTTGTGCAAGAACAAGGCACAATTTGAAGATGGGAGGATGGCTCATGGGCAATGTGAGAAGTATTTTGTCATGGAGAGGTGGTAGATGCATGGAACAGCCTTTCTGAGGAGGTTGTGGGGTCAAAAACAGTGGGGAATTCAAAGGTGCATGGGACAGACATAAAGCAATTCTAGTGGTGGGATAGGAGGAAGTAGGCTGTTGTTAACTAGGATCTGCAGCTTATCCAATAGGTAGGGAAATGGGCAGACTGTGTGGACCAAGCAGTCCTTATCTGTCATCAAAGTCTGTGTTTCTATGTTTCTAGTCGCTGTACTTGGAAGTAATCTTTCTTCCTTACGCTAACACTAGTCTGCCTTTTTCTTGCAGCAAAAAAACAACAACAAGAAAACAGAGTGGGGAACTGTATCTTGTAATGGATTTGCCTTTTCAAATTTTCTGTGAGTGGTTGTTCAAACAGTTCGCCAATCCCACCACTGCTCACCAAATCTGTCACAAACCCACTCCTGTGGGATGGGACTCTCCACATCCCAACAAATCCCTCTTGTGATGGGGGTCAGGATACCCCCTTCTCTGTCCTTTAGCACACTCACTGTTTCACAACTGAACATACACCAGAGATTCCCAGGGTTCCCTCTCTCCATGTGAGGGGTACAAATACAGTCTCAAGTCTATTTTCCTGAGCTAGAACCCTCTTGGTCACTGCACAATGAACCAGAAAGCCACAGGTGTGTGTATAGGCTTTGGGAGGCCCTATACACCCTATTAGGTGTCTTTCTCCAGAAATGCAGAGCTCAGTTCAAACCCCCAGACTCCTCCTGAAACCCTTCATATTTTCTCCCCTCCTTTCATCACACAGAGTCCTAATGGTTCTTTCCTTGGTAGTGTTTTGGCCCTTAAGCAATCACACAGGCATAGAACAGTTTGAACAACCCTCCCAAGTACACAGACAACCAACACTGGCAGAATTATCTTAAAGGAAGCCAGAAGCTTTAGTAATTAATTAATAAATGTAGTAAATAACATAAAGACAAATAATTTTAGACATTGGTTACAGGATATTGAAAATAAATGGAAATATATAAAAACAAATTTGAGAATTTTGGTCTGAAAATTCTACCTCAAGTCATAGTTGCTGAATTTTGAAGTGCAGTGTCCTCAAAGTGGTAGTTGAAGTCTTAGCTCTAGTGATCCAGGAGAATGTCTTGAAGAAAATTGTCTCTGCTCTCCAAAACCAACAGGGTCCCCAAATGCAAAGGCACAGATACAGTCTTGCACCCTTGTTTTATGGACTTCTCAAAGGACAGGCCCAGTGGACAGTGGCTTGCCCTGCGATTGGCTAGCATTCCATCTCTATGGCTACAACCAATCAAATTTTAATATTTCATAAAAGAAATGTTCATTTCTGCAGGTAACACTACAGGGCTTAGAGGCAAACCAGTCGAAACCAGTTTGAATTCCAGGAGCAGATCCAGCCCCTTTCCTTTGAAATGGCTGTAATTAAGCTACACTCAATGTACAGTCATTTACTTAAAATTCTAGTCAATGTAGTTGTAACAAGATTAATTCAGGGTAAACTGGCAGAGACAAAGAAATCCAGACCAAATGGCACCACTGGATGCTGAGGCCATTCAAACATAAATGGATGTGCCTGCTTCCAGCTCTCTTAACTATTCATTTGTCTCCTTTTGCATTATTTAGTTAAAATCTAGTCCCTGAAAAGTAGCTGACAGATTTCTGCCCAGTAACAAGAAAATCACATCATTCTTTAGGGCTCTTGACTTTTCTTTGTACCCATGATCCCTTCAGTGTTACACTGGGCCACCATGGGTGTCTCTGATGCAATTCTCAAATAAAATACCATGAAATATGATTAGAACAAAAGGTATGGCCTTATCTCAACAGACAATGTATGGAGGAAAGACATGGGAATAGGAGGGGAGTTATTAGGAGAAGCGACAGTAAAAATTGAAGGCCATGTGCACCATCGCCCACAGTCTGGGAAACTAAATCCCAGACCTGGTGACCCTGATGGCTGAGGCGGACCTGGACATTGTCATTGTTACGAGACATGGTTCACGGGAACCATGACTAGATATGACAATACCAGGTTACACTCTATTCAGGAGGGACATGGTGGGTAAAAGGGAGTAGGAATGGCTATCTATATCAGGGAAGGAATTAAGGCAATTGAAGTAAAGGAAGTGCAGGGAGAGGTGGAGGTACTATGGATCACCCTGGAGACAAGAAGGGCACTGCCATTCGCGCTAGTGTGATCTATAGACCTCCTGCACAAGGGAAGAGCTGGATGGGGTACTTGTAGAAGCCATCCACAGAATGTCAGCTAAAGAGGAGGTGCTGCTGGTAGGAGACTTCAATCTATCAGATGTGGATAGGAGACAGGGACATTCTGGAAGCCCTGCAGGGGCATGCCTAAGACAGCTAGTGACGGAGCCCACATGAGAGGGGTGACTTTGGACCTGGTACTCATCTACAGGAACAGAATTACAGACATAAAGTGGGGAGCCATCTGGGATCAAGTGATCACAGTATGGTGTGGTTCAATGTGAGAACAAAAGAAGTGTCAAACCATACTAATGCAAGGGTCCTGGATTTCAGGCAGGCCGACTTTGCAAAGATGGGAAATGTGTTAGGAAATCACTGGCAGAGGGGAGAAAAGGCGGGGGTGGAGGAAGAATGGGAGAGTCTTAAGAGAACCATAAGCGGAGGCAACAAGCCATTGCATTAAGCAAGTAAGCAAAACAAAGAGAAAGTAAAAACAATATGGTTCTTAAAGGAAGTGGCCAAGAAGGTAAGTGCGAAAAGGATGGCATTCAGGAGGTACAAAGAAACACAGAGGGAAGAAGACAGGGAACTATATCTGGAAAAGCAGAGGAGGTGGGTAAAACAGTCAGGAGCACAAAGGCTCAAAGAAGAAGAAAATAGCCCAGGCAATCACAAAAGGGACCAAGAACTTTTTCAGGTACATTAGAAAAGAAAAAGACTAAGGCAAGGCAAGGCAATTTGATTTGTAGGGCACCCTACATGCCTAACATATTTAAAACAGATCTTAAAATACAATAAAATCAGAATAAAATTCAAAATACATCATACCAAACATTACAAAGGCTACAGATTGCGGAAACAGACTGTAAATCATCACTGGAATCAGCTTTCTGTAAAAGCCAGGCTGAAGAGGTGGGCCTTCAGTCGCAGCTTAAACACACCGATCGAGGGGTCTTCAAGACTGCAGGTGGAGGCGACTTCCCCAGGGACAGCCCAGCAACACTAAATGCATGGTCACCTGATTCCTGAGCTGAACCCTCGGAATGTCCAGGAGACTCCTCGAACAGAAACGGAGGGACCGAGCAGAGGTCACCAGTGTCAGGAGCTCTGACAGGTAGCCAGGACCCAGTCCATATAGGGCCTTATAGCTGAGCAAGCCCACCTTGAAAAGACCCACCACCTGACTGGCAGCCAGTGGACTCCTGCTGATCTCTGCAGTCAAACAACAATGGGATAATGTTCATTTACCTACAGGGCCCCAAGCTGGTTGAATAGTCTCAACAGTGAGATCTCCTCCATTCCCAAACTTGGCCTTTCAAATCAAGACTCCACTCTCCCTCTCTGTCTCCAGCACTGTCTTATCCAGCCAGCCCACCAGACTATCCTATAGTCTCTGCCTCACTCATCCACCAAGCGCTTTTTCCTTCTCCTTGTCTCTCCTCCTCCTCCCTCCCCACCTCTGCTACCTGCACTTCTCATGTGATGTGACGATGCCTCTGGCAGCTCTTCTCCTCCTCCTGTCCAACCAATGTCTTGTAACACTATTGTACACCATCAGTTGCCCTACCATTGTCTCACCAAAATGTATGCTTTATTTCGTTGAACTGATTGTAAAACCTACTTATCCTGCCTATAATGCCTTGTCGTGTTGTACTCCTTGCATTGTTGTATTTCGTTGTACTGTCCTTGCACTGATGTGGAACCTTTGTAAAAGAGCTTGGCTCAAAGGTACTTGTAATCCTAGACTCAAAAAAATATATAAAAAAAATAAAAAGCAGAGCACACAGGACCGTGTTACATGACTGGCTCGAAGGCCCATCAGCAACTGGGCTGCACTAAGAGTGGGATTGTGAGACTAAAAAGGAAGGAGGGAAATGAGCAGAGGGGACCAAGAAAAGCAGAAATCTTGAACAAGCATTTTGTTCAGTATTCACTGAAGAGGAAGGGAGGGACCAAAGTTAGGCAATGGAGGCACCACTGGGAGGGAGGGAGGTGGACACCTGTCTGTTTAAGGAGGAGAGAGTCTTAAAGGAACTCGCTAATTTGAAAGTGGACAAGGCAATGGGGCCAGACGGGATACATCCCAGAGTATTAAGAGAACTCAGGGAGGTGCTGGCAGCACCACTGACAGCCCTGTTCAACAGTTCGCTGGAAACAGGTGTGGTACCAAAGGACTGGAGGAGGGCGAATGTAGTCTCTCTCCATAAAAGTGGGAGCAGGAGGAGGCTGGCAATTACAGGCTAGTCATCCTGACCTCAGTGGTGGAGAAACTAATGGAATCACTACTAAAAGAAAGTTTGTGATATAGCTTGTATCCAGTGGAGCACAGGAACACAGGCAGCAAGGATTCACAACAGGAAGATACTGTCAAACAAATCTGATAGATTTCTTTGGAGTGGGTGACTAGGCAGGTGGATCAGGAGAGGCAGTGGATGTAGCCTACTTGGATTTCAGCAAGGCCTTCAACACTGTCCCACATAGGAGGCTAGTAAACAACTGGGCAGCCTGGGAGTGGGTCCCAGGGTGGTAAACTGGGTCAAAAATTGGCTGAGCAATAGGACACAGAGATTGGTGGTGAACAGAGTTCAATCCGAAGAGAGGGTTGACTAGTGGGGTCCTGCAGAGATCAGTGCTTGGACCAGTCTTCTTTAGTGTCTTCACAAACAACATTGCAGAAGGGCTGGAAGGGAATGTGTGTCTCTTTACAGATGACATGAAGATCTGCAATAGGGTTGACACTCCAGGAGGGTACAGAAAATGGGAAGGACCTAAGCAAGCTTGAGGAGTGTTCAAAGGTGCGCAGCTAAGATTCAGTGCAAAAGTGCAAGATCATACACCTGGGTAACAGAAATGCAAGGGAGGAGTACTTAATTGGGGGTACTGACAGCCACCAAACAGGAAAGGGACCCGAGTAATCATATCTGGTGATCTAAAGGTTACAAACAATGTGAGAAGGCTGTGAGGAGAGCCAGTTGAATGCTGGGGTGCATAGGGAGAGTTATCTCAGCAGAAGGAAGGAGGTGGTAATGCTACTCCACAGAACATTGGTAAGACCTCATCTAGAGCACTATGTCCAGTTCTGAAGACCACATCTCTGGAAGGACATAGACAGTGTGGAGGTGGTTCAGAGAAGGGTGACAAAATTGTGCAGGGGCTGCACCAAAAGTCATATGAGGGGACACTGGAGGATCTCAATATGTATTCCCTGGAGGAGAGGAGAGGGGATATGACAGACCCTTTCAAATACCTCAAGGGCTTAAATAATGTACAAGAGGGTAGCATCTTTCAAAAAAGATGTTCCAAGAAGAAGGAGCCACGATATGAAGACAGAGGGTAGACTTAGGGTGATGTGAGAAAGAATCTTTTCATGGAAAGGTTGGTGGATCCATGGAACAGCCTCCTGGCAGAGGTTGTAGGGGCAAAAACAGTAGGGAATTTAAAACGCATGGAACAGACATGAAGGAACTCTAGTGATAGAAAAGAGAGTAAAGGCACAGATAATTTAGGATCTGTGTGGTGTATGAAACAGGTAGGGAAAATGGGCAGACTAGGTGGATCAAGCAGTCCCTATCTGCCGCCAAATTTTACAGAATGTAAGTGTACCCAAATGCCTGTGGCTGTTCTCTGTATCTGGAATGCATTTGGATACTGATGTACATTCAGAAAACAAATTATGGGCTGCTTTGACTTCAACCCTAGTGCAGCCAGTCACTTGTTTTGCAAGGATAGTACACCAGGTGCACTCTGTGGGTGAAACTGAAGTGTTGTCCGTGCCACACCTGCAATCAACATTGAGTAGCCCTGGATGATCTCCTCGCTATGGGCAAACACCCCAGAGGCCTCTGGTACCACAGATGTTTTATTTCTTTGCTAATTTTGCAGAACATAAGGTGCTCAACTGAATTTGTATAACATAACTACTTCAACAACAAGCATTTGTCAATGCCAAATGTTTGCTTGCTGGCATTAGCAGTGGAAGTGCAGGAGTTGAACAGATGCAGTATAGGAATGGCATTGAAGTATTGAACTGACGACAACTCCACCCCTCACCCTGCAGAGATGGACAGGCATTGGGGTGTGCCTTTGGGTCGTTGTCCATGAGCCACAACATTTCACCTCCCACCTACCCTTCAGACACTGACAAGTGTCAAAGTGTGCCTTGAGTGTTTGGGCTTTACATTCACCTCATTCCATAAGGAAATACACTGAAATGGGTGCAGTATAGGAGAATGGGGCGAACTCTGGTGCCAAAGGGTCCAAGGCACACTTTGATGCCTGTCACTGGCTACAGGGTTGGGGTGGGTGGAATGCCATGAGCATTACTGTCAACAGTCCTCAGTCATACCCTGATACCTGTCAGTCCCTACAGGGTAGGGCGTTATGGTCAAAACCCTAGTGCCCTGGGCGTTTCTTGGTATTTTTACTCCAAGTTTTCAACATGGGCTTTTTGTGACCCCACCGATGAACAGTGACACTATCAGATCGTTAGGGCGTAAGGTGTTTTGCACAGCGATCTGCGCCATTTGGCACCACAGGTGCGAAACACATTTTGAACAGGATGTGAAAATGACAGCTGTACTGTTCATGATGAGATGTAAAAATGGCATTGTTGAAACTCTGGAGTGAAAATATTTAAAAATGGTGAAATCACGAGTGCATGAGAAACTGTGCAATGTACACCGTAATATAATTAGTTTGGGGATTTTTACAGTAGATTTTCAACATAGGCATTCTGGGACCTCCACTCATGGCGGTGTCACTGTGATTTTCTTAATCTGTCCGAACACTGATTTCACAGCAACTGCTCTGTTCTGCGCTGGAATGAAAACACATTTGGCCAGGGTGTGAAAATGACAGCTGCAGTGTTCATAAGGAGGTGGGGAAAAATTACAATGTTGAAAATCTGGACTGAAAATATTACAAATTTGTGAACTTACAGGTGTGTGAAAATTGTGCAATGCATTCTCATTAACACAGTCATTTTGTGGACTTTTGTCACCAAATTTTCAACATAGCCATTTTAGGGAGGCAGTATAGCACAGTGGTTTAAGGCTCTGAACTGCAAATTTGGTGACATCAACAGACCAGACCTGGGTTTGAATCCCACCAGCTTCCAGTTGCATACTGTGTGACCCTGAGCAAGTCGCTTAACTTTCCTGTGCTCCCAGGTCGCACCTGTAAAAAGCTTTCAGTTTAGTGTGCTACTCCTGGTAAAACAACCAAAATAAATAAATAAAATACCTCTGCTCATGAACAGTGTCACTGTGATTTTCTTAATCTGTCCCAAACATTGATTTCGCACACTGACCGCCATTGTGCACTACGTTATGAAAACACATTTTGGGCAAGAAATGAAAAATGACAGCTGTACTGCTCATAAGGAGGTTTGGTAAAGTGGCAATGTTGAAAATCTGGAGTGAAAATGTTAAAAATTCTCAAAGTTATGAGCGCGTGAGGAACTGCGCAATGCACGCCAAACAGTCATTTTGGGAATTTTTCATCGAAGCTCTCAACATAGGGTTTTGAGCCTACCTCATGAACTGTGATACTGCCTTTTTATTAATCGGTCCATAAGCTGGTTCTGTGCAGTGACCGCAAAATCACCTTTCAGGCGCAAATAAAATGACAGTGACTGATTTCATGAGGTGTGGTCCCAAGAACCCCATGTTGAAAATTTGGTGAAAAGGTTCCCAAATATGGCCTAGATATGCACCAAAATTGAAAAAAAAAAAACCTTTATGCCATTATACAGCTTACGGCATTTCTTCAGTTCATTAGTTGTCTTTGAAGATTGCAGATGTGTTCCCGGTCCACGAAGATCGTCGCGCTCAACCTCAGAGGTAAGTATAGGGTGAGGCGGGGTGTGGGGAGGTGGGATATACAGAGGGTGGGCATGGGCTGGGGAGAAAGGGCAAAGAGAAGTCAATGAGGACCGTTTTTTCTTATAGGTGTTTTTTTCACAAAGACGACGTGGTACTTTTGCCACCCTGGGGTGTGCTCCCAGCATGACATCTGTTTGGGGGGCAGTGGAGCCAATGGAGTTGGGCACCCTCATCGGCCATACAGTGTGTGGGGATGGGGATAGCACATGAGCACACTGGGATGGGCTCCAGCATGCTACGTGGGTATTTGTTGGGGGCACTGGAGCCAACAGGATCACAAGAAAAATGGAGCTGTCATTGACAGCAGTTCAGATCACAGTGCTGACATGTAGGCAGTTTGCATACTGCTGTAATAATATGCCTAGGTACCTGCTTGTGTAAATTGCCTACACATTACCACCACTGATTGTAGTGGTCTTTTACTGAACTGTACACCACTGCATCTGAACTGCTGTCATAGACGCTCAGACAATTATTGGTGCGTAGGGCTGTGCCTGCAGAAAGGAGCAGGGCATTGGAAGTGGGGGCTGGCACACCTACTGAAAACTCGTATGGTGGCACTATGTTTCTGCACATGCATGCAAGCAAACATAAAAATGATGAAAGCTGGCTGTTGGCACTGCAGAGGGTTACTGCTGAGGCGCTGGTGACCTAGCCTCAGTAGTGAATCTGGGATGCTGAGGGCTAACCAGAGAGAGGAAGACCAAGTATCCCAGAACACTCTTCTCCCTTGGGGAGAGAGTCTGGTATGCTCAACACTGCTACTGTTACGAGGGAGTTACGGATGGTGATTTAGCTGGAGCCATAATGCATTAAGAGGGACATTGCCTGACATTTAATCACTGCACATTAAAGAACATACACATGCCCTGATGTCCTGAGTTGGTGGCATCTTGGGGTTGGGAGAAAAGCAATGGAAACAACTGACTACTGCAGTATGTAGGTCAGCCCTCACAATGCCTGCAGTGTTGAGTTGTCACCTCCTCTACTAAATACAGTCTCTGGAAGGCTCTGGTGAACCCAACAGCCCTGCCGTGGGGGAGGGATGGGGCTATAAGCCATGTGGGCACAGAGGTAAGTCATGAGAAAGGCAGGTTTTGGGGCTGGGGGCTGACTGAAGGGACTGGTCAGTAATAGGGAGAAAAACATGTTTAAAAAGAAATGCAAACAAAAATGCACAAATTTACAGTCAAATACAATAAATGATTCAAACATAAAGATAATTCCAGCCACGTATTAATGATTCAACAGTCAAAAGTATTTCTGTCTGGTAAAACTTGGCCAAATGTCTCACACTGAAACCCTGATTTAAAGCATTTAACTAAGGGAGTTTCATACATAAAGTAGTTCTCGGCATACGTTCTAGAGTCTAGGAGACACTACAGTGAAATATATTTTCCCCTAGAACTTTAGGAATGACACAGGGACCTTCAGAAGCCCCTGATCACTTGAAAACTAACTCCCACCGTACATGGGAGCATTTAGGAGAGTGACAGATCACAGAATTAAAAGAAACACAGAGTGGCCATCCCAACTGCACAAGGTGTCAGCACGACTCAGTTGATAGCACATCTGCCTCTGGGCCGAGAAGGTTATGGGTTCTAGTCTCACACCACAATTGGGCTAATGCCTAAATGCTGACACCAAGTGCAGTATTAGGGGTGCTGTACTGTTGGAGTGTGTGCTGTCTTTCAGATGAGACGTTAAACCGAGGTCCCTTCTATCCATCCTGGTGCTGTCCTGGTGGGTGTCCAGGTGGAAGTAAAAGAACCCAAGGCACTCTTCGCAAAGTGCAGAGGACATTCCTGGTGTCCTGACCAACAGTCCCTTTCCATAGAATTGGTTCATGCAATTGTCCAAGGCTGTGTGTGGTGTTGATTGTGATATGGCTGCCACTACACATTCGGTCACTTCACTACCAGTCTAGCATTGCTTGCCCTATAGAAAAGATCTATATTTTTTTATACTCTGAAATATATTCCTGTATCTCCAAATATGTTTCAGTAGCATATCCAATCACAATGTTAGTCAACAAATCTTTCCTGGCTGGGCAAATCTGAGGAAAGCGGCGATAGTAGTTCCTGTCCACAAAAGTGGTCCCAGGAACCAATAAAAAACTACAGGCCCATCTCTCTCCTCTGTATTCTGGCCAAGGTGCAAGAAAGACTAGTGTACAGTCAGTTAAGGGACTATCTAGAAATGCACGACTGTATTTTCGCCAGCAGCACAGTTCAGGCGCAACCACAGCACAGACGCTGCATTAATCAGATTTACTGCCACTGTACTACAGGAGCTGGACAATGGTACCCCACTGGGGCAATATTCATAGACTTAACCAAGTGTTTTGACTTGTTTAGTCATGATCTACTCATCAAAAGCTCACAGACCTTGGACTCGATGCGCACTCATTAGCTTGGTTCACCACCTACCTATTCAACAGAACCCAAGTCGTCAGATGGAGAGGCGTCCCTACCCAGTTATTTATCTCAGACAGTGTACAGTACCCCAGAGCTTGATCTTAGGACTCCTCCTATTCACAGTATTCATTAATGACCTCAGCAACAACTGTGGAGCAGCCAACTCTTACCATATGCAGATGATGCCGTCCTGTATAAGAGCTCTGGAGACTCCCTGGCGCTCAGCATCCAACTGAACCCATGACTTCCTATGCCTGGAACAACAGTTTCTGGCAAATAGTCGGTACTAAATGTCAAAAAGATCAAAGCTATCTTGTTTGGCCCCAGACATCTTGGTTCTGCTAGATGTCACCTGCTCCGTATCACCACATCAGCGGGGAGTAAGATCGAGGAAGTGGATTCGGTCAAATATCTTGGGGATAATACTCGACCAAGGCTTTGCGTACAAGACCCAGGTGGACCAAACAACTCATACTATCCACCAGAAACTTGCACTCCTATTTTGGCTAAACAAACAACTCACCCCTGACTCTAGACTTGCAATTGCAAAAGTATTCTACTGCCTAACTTACTTTTGCCACCCCCATGCTCCAGTCCATAGGAAAAACTGAAGCTCATAGGCCGGAGCTGCTATACTACAAAATAGGACATTTCACTGCAATGTCCCTTCTAGGACACACCATTGCGATGTATTAGCCTCCTTAAACTGGCCCTCACTGCCTAGTAGGCTCCGGTACCCCCTGCTAACTATAGCATACAAACTAGTCAATGGATGGGATCCCCGAAGCCTTGAAGGCCTCCTCATCCCAAGCACTTGTGCAGAACACTCTGCACTTCTGGAAGACATTACTCCAGGTACCCGGGACAAGGACTACACTCGAAGTAAATCTTTGACCATTCAGCCCCTAAACTCTGGGTACCCTACCAGATGACCTACACTCAGCTGGTTCCTTAACCACTTTTCGCAAGGGTCTAAAACACATCTCTATGTGCAGCACCAATGTACCTGCTAGTCGTTGCATGTAGTTTTGCACTTGCTCCCTATCCCTCTACTGTAATAATAATAATAAAATGTATTTGTTACAGCGCCTTTCATATTTCAAAGCACTTTACAATCAAAGTAAAAACAGTATACAATAAAATCAAGAAAATACAGAATAGGCTGTCCCTCACAAAAAGTCTTAAGAGCCGCTTAAAACACCCCACCGTCCCGCACTCCCTAAGCTGACGTGACAGAAATTCAGAGGTAGGTGCCACAAATCCAAAGCACGCACCAGATGATTTTAAGCTTACTCTTGAATTTAGCAACCCCTCGTCAGCCGAGTGGAGCTTTGCAGAGGGGTGTAAGGCACCAGGAGCTCTTTCAGGTAATCAGTACTGTACTCAGTTTCTCAAATGATATGATATCTGCTGTACCTACATGTAACTAATTCTGAGTCACCCCTGAGAAAGGGACCTCTGGTTCCAGTGGGTCTACCTAACTACAAAATGAAGTAAATAAAAAATAAATATATGTCAGATACATTCACACTTTTCAGATATATTTTGGTATATATTCTAGATGTTCACATAATTATTTATTTATTTAGAAAAGTTTTACCAGGAAAGACAGCATGAACTGTGAATAGCTCATTTCCAGAAGCATCCTGGGGAAGGGTTACAAGGGTGGAGTGCAAAAACTCTGATACAATAAAAAAGTGTACAAGACAAATTACATCCATTGCAGGCCAAATCAGTGTAACATAGACATTTTAGATAGAGTGCTAAACAGCGAATGGAAAAACTTGATGGATGAACATAACTTTCAGG
This sequence comes from Neoceratodus forsteri, assembly GCA_016271365.2. Lineage (NCBI taxonomy): Eukaryota > Metazoa > Chordata > Ceratodontiformes > Ceratodontidae > Neoceratodus > Neoceratodus forsteri. Next base: position 50,787,191 of record JADMNL010000024.1, on the reverse strand, counting down.
ACACACATATGCACCATTGATATTTAATGAAACTAACTGCATAAGTACAAGAATGAGTACATTGGTGGAGCGATATGAGGAGTGTACAAGGCTAAGTACAGGAGGGTGAGATATGAAGACAGACAAGAATTTGCAAATGGGTGCCAAGTGCTAAGAGAACAGGGAATGAAAAAGGAAATAAGTGCTACATGAGGTGAAGGAGAGACAGGTGAGCAGGGTGGACAGATAAGGGAGAAGAGAAAGCGGTGCCAAAAAACTACACCCTTAAGGATGCTAAGAACCCTAAAAGTGACTGGGGAACTGGCAAGATGCAGGAGAGAGGGAAATACTGGGGTAGAGGAAGCAGTGAGTTGGAGGAAGAGAAGGGAGTAGTTGGGAGGGAAGGCAAGAAAGGCAGCAAAGACCTACTGCCCCTCAGGGTGCTGAGAACCCTGCAAGGGAATGGGGACTGGCAATGAAGAAGAGAGGAAGTAGAAAGGGACAGGTAGCAGTGCAGTGAGTAAGAGTTTGAGGGCAGAGGTAGCGGTGGGGCAGAAGGAAGGTGTATGGAAGGGTAGAGTAAGGGAGGTGAGTAGGGGAGCAGGAGGAGGAAGGAAGGTGACAGAACCTACTCCCCTCAGGATGCTGAGAACCCTGCAAGGGGAGCGAGAACTGGTGATATGATGGGGAGAGGGGGAGGAGGAGGTAGAGGTGGCAGTCCGGTGGGGAGATTGGGGAGAGGTAGCAGGGGTCAGATGGAAGGAAGGTGGGTGGAAGGGTAGTGAAGGGAGGCAAGGAGAGCTGATGGGGTGAGGGGAGGTAAATATGGGGTGACGGGAAATAGAGAGAAGTGGTACAGAAACAGGAAGGAGAGGAGGTTGGCAAAGGGGGAATAAGAGATGATTAATAAGTAAAGGGAAGGTAGATGGAACAAAAGAAGGGAGTGGAGTAAGTAACTAGGGTATCATATTTAGGAAACATCTTTTATATATAATTGAAATATATTTTTGCTATACTATTTCAAAATTCAAGTTTTTGTTCTTTCAATGTCGTGTCCTTGAATAAAATCAAAATACTTTTGTGTATACACATTATTGCAGTTTCTACATATTTTGCAGTTTAGGTAAACATATATTTTGAATCTATCCAACATGTATATTACTTATACCTTTTCATTTCTGAGTTCCTTGTAAGATGCTAGGGGCCAGATATTCAAAACTTTGCCCCAGGACTAAATTAGCACTGCCCAGTGGGCAAACTTAGCTCGGAGCACAAAGCAAGCTATATTCAAAAGGAATAGCCCAGGGCAAACAGCTTCTGAATATAGCATGGGAATGAGGCTGGGCAAACTGGGCTGGGAGTGCAGGGCAGACTTAGCCCTGGAATAAGACAACTCTGAATCAGGCAGCAGGAAGTGCAAACCACAACAGCAACACAGTGCACAGCAATGTGAAGGTATGTAAAGTGAACTATGGCCAATGTGTGTGCCAGCAAATGTGTGTGCCAGTACAGCTGCAGGCAGTAGCGTATGTGAAAGTACAGTGTGCAAAACTGTAAAATATTCCCGAACTGTTTACGCAGCGCTAAGCACATTTGCAGGTTTAGTGCAGGGCTAAACTATTGGCCCTGCAAACACATGTTTGCCCGGTGCTAAACTTTACCATATTCAAAGTGACATGCAAATGAGCCTACTTAGGAAGTCTCTGGGCAAACATCCAGATTAGCATCTCATTATGCCCTGCTTTGCATGCAGTTTGCATCGGGCTAATGGTTTAGCCCTGCACTAAACCCGCGCAAACGTGTTAGTGCTGCACAGTTTGGGGAATATTGTATAGTTTTGAACACTGTACTTTCACATGCGCTGCTGCTCTGCAGCTGTACTGGGACAACACAGCATAGGCACAGATGGTGGTGGTGCTGCATGCAACTGTCACACTGTAGATCATGCTACAGTACACAGCAGCCCTACAGAAGCAAGGGGGCCAGTAGTGTGTGGACACAGCAATCCTATGGTGTGAGAGGGCAGTGATGATGACTGTACTATACACAGTGAGAGGCCCAACTTGCAGGTGTTTACTGACAGTGGATATTACTGTTGTGCTGCTGTGACCCACAGATGCTGCATCTCTGGCATGGAATGCACACAGTGACATATAGATGTCTGACTTTGTGTGCTGTGGCAGTTGTACAGCTGTGCGGTATGTGGCCGGGTGGGGCACATATTATCAGAAAGGCACACTGGCATTGGGGTATTCCCAATACTGGCCCATGTGCACTGCATGATGTGTCCCGGCCTTGTGGCCACACCTGGTCTGTGCCACAGCCTGGCCACCCATACACTCTCCTTCAACATCCTCCATGCCCAGTGCTGCATGTGTGCGGGCATCTATTAGTGTCCACAGAAGAGTGGTCCACAGCGTAGTGTTGTATGGCCACACTGCCATTAGCTGTCCACTGGCGCAGGGTTACCACTTACTGCCTGGCATGGCTGGGACTGGTGGCAGTTGATGGCATCATTGTGATGCCACCAGTTAGCAGCATGCTGCCTCTATGTTTGGCTTTGTCTATGTGTCATATTTATTTGTTGAGCTGCGCAAAGCCTACGCAAAAGCACGCAAACCACGTGCAAAGCCAAAGTGTCACGTCAAAGCTGATTGCCCAGGGTTAAGACAAACTTTTCCTGGGCAGTAATGTACACCGTGCTAAGTGTTGTGCTAAGTCACATAAAACCACTTTAACGTGGCGCTAAATCGTGAGCTCACAAGCATTGAGCCTGTATTCATGCCAATTTACCCTTGCATACATTATGATTTTGCCTGGCGCTAATGCAGTTTGCACGCAATTTGGCCTTTGAATATAGCAGACCCTCATTAATCTGGCTCTAAACCTGTGCAAATGTTTTTGCACGGTGCAAAGTTTTGAATATCTGGCCCTAGCTGTATAAAAACAGAAAATATATTCATAACATAGTTTTAAATTATATCCATATGGAAAAGAACTATACTGTATTTTGTTATTATGTAGATTATATCTGAATATGCCCAAATATATATATATAACGATTCCGATATCTGTACATTTTTCCAATTTTCAAAATTCAGTGAGGTATGTCGATACTTGGCATCGGTATACTAAATGTATATGTTTTGTTATACTAGCAAAGTAAATATTTTGTTTTACTTTTAAATGTTTTATGGACTTGCTAATGAAAAATGATTATAGTTTTATGCAAGCGTAATTTTATTTTGTAATTTCTACAATAGGTGTATGTTAGCAAACATACTGTATATTTCAATATATTGAGATGTATTTTCTAATAAATATTTCATATGTGTTTAAATGGGTTTGGCCTGATACAGCTGGAAAGTATCTGTAATATATGCAGTATATCCTCTCTCACTATTATATATATATATATGTATTATGGTAGCAGGTAGTGCTACCATAGTTAGGAATTGAGGAGCTATTTACATGTTAAATCCCAAATTTTGCACCTTAATAACTTTGCAACTGTTTGTTGGTTTGTCTGAAATACATGATCAAGAACCACACGCCTTGGGATCTAGCAAGTTACGATCGATCGGATACACGGTTGCGGGAGTTATTAAGCGTGATCTGCTAGCATTTACGCTCATTTCTGGAATTCTACAGTCGCACTGACAGGTTGCATGGTTTTTGCTGACTGCCTGAAATCTTCAGGAACGCATGCGGTCGGGATCCCGATGTGCCTTTCAAAGATTTCATGAAAAAATATTAAACGGTTCAAAAGTTATTCAAAATAATTTCCCATTATAAGTCAATGGGAAAAGTTAACAAAAGTTTGACAGTGTCACAAATGCATTTTACTTTCACAAATGGCCCTCTTACTTTCGCAAATCCACCATTTTGTTTTCAGTTAGTGATCGGAAAATGCTTGGCATTTATAATTGAGACCCTCTAGCAACCTAATTCTTTTTGTATTCACCTAGTCCGAGCCTGAGGATGCTAGCCATGTCTTTATTTTGATAAAACACCCAGAAATATGTTTTTCAAATTTCTGGGAAAGTACACTTCCCAAAGTACTTTCATGCTCAAGAAAGTATCGCAAATTTTGTGAAAGCTTCGCAATCGCTGACAGTACTTTTCTAGGCTGTGGAAATGACAGCAATTTTTGGCACCCTGCTGCAAAGAACGGTTTGGAGTTTTGGGCTGAAATTTGAGGAAACGCAGCCAACATCTCACAGATGTGCCTTTCAGTGTTGTGGTTGAAAATATTACACGGCAGCAAAGTTACGGAATTCCAAAGTTGACACTTTTCCCCATAGGATAACATTATAGCAGCCGATGCATTGCAGCAATCGCTTGGCACCCTGCTGCAAAATAATGGTTTGTCTTTGGGCTGAAATTTGCAGAGGATACAGCCAACATCCCACAGATGTGCCTTTCAGTGGTTTGGTGAAAAATATTACAGGGAGGCAAAGTTATGGCACTCCAAACTTCTGTTTTTTTCCCATAGGATTACATTGTGGTCTGTGTCACATCTTGTACGTTATCTCAAAACAAAGCGCTACCGTTATCTCGAAACAAAGTGAGATACAGACTTTTGCTACTTGTGGTTATGCCACTGAACAAGCTTTTAAACTGCACAGTAAGCGCAGTTGAATTGTTTTACTAGGTTGCCCAGTTCATGAGATGTTGTTACATTTGTGTTTCATGGGTTTGTTGCTGTAGAGGATGCTGTATAGCTTACCAGATGTATAATGTTATGCAGTAATGAGCAACGTGGTTGGAGTGCAGGGCTCCCACCAATACATGTTTTTACTACTTATATTACACTTTTTCAAAAGTAAGGAAATTCTTTGTAAAAACTGCGTTAATGCATCATTTAGGGTTAAAGCAGAAAAGACAGTAAATGGGACAGTAAGGTGAAGCTAAATCTCACCCTATTTTCCTTTGTTGTAGCATGTCAACCTGCTTACACATGGAATGGAGTGAGAGATTGGGCGCATGATCCTAATGACCTTTTTGGCGTCTGTCAGTCTGTATGGGCGGATGGGGCTGTGGGATGTGGGGTGGGTTAGGGCTCAACCCTGATGTCTCATTTCCTGATTTGTTTTGCTTTAACCCAAATGATGCATTAAATAGTTTTTGCATATATATATATATATATATATACATATATATGAAACTAAATCAGTGAAGCTGCTGCTGATGACTGGAATGCTCCTGTGAGATCTAGAGTTACTTTCAGTAAACCTCATGTCCCCCACAGCTTTCAGATATTCTCATGGCCATATATCCCTCTCCTCATGGCCAGATAATTCTAGTATTTCTATTCAGATCGGAACTGATAAAAATCTGGTGTCTGTCACTACACAGAAATACAGTAGCTTCTTGGATAGAAAGAGGAAGGTGAGGCTGCTGGTTCACTAGTGACAGCCACTGGCCTGCTACTGTATGTGATGCATCTTGAGCCTGGTCCAACATTGCCGACATGGAATATCCTGCTTCCCTCCCAATGCAGGAAGTCACAGTCTCTCAACCTCCTTGAAGAAAAGGGTTCGGTTAACCTACAAGATGACTGGGCTCTAGAAACCATCCTCTGAATGCAGAATGAGATCAGAGGGCAATCACCAGGGCGGGTATGTGAACTCACGACCTCAGGATATAGCAGGTCAAGGACTGAGGCTGCTGTGCAAGTGAAATAAATTATTCAAGCCAGTAAATAACCTCCAGAAGTTGCCAACAAAGTCAAGAAAACTGAGAACTCTTCCTTCCAGGAATTAACACAGCTACTGGCTGCAGGCACCTGTACATTTTCCAGTAAGGTGAAGCTCAATAGCTCCGGACTTTTTGGTAAGAAATGTAACACAAAGAATCCTGGTGGTAGTTATCTCCTTTGTGAGGAAGCCAGCCAGGGGTTCTTTTAGTTGATCTAAAGTCCATGTTTGGGGTATTTTTCACCAGTCACGGAGGTTTCCTCTCAAACAAATGCATAAACCTCAGGCCACACAGTACTGCAGGTTCAAGGAAGTTGTACTGATTTTGAATGAACAGTCACAGCTCAATACTTTGTTGCCAGAGACATCCCTGTGCATTTCAAACACACTGTCATTATCCAGGGCTATGGCATACAGTCTCACATAATTTCATGGTCCTGTGCTAAGACCTGCTGTATTCACGGTACTTTGAAAACCCCATACTGGCCCTTGACTGAGGCCATCTGTGTTCCTTTCATGTCTATAAGACCAGCCTACTGGCCTTGTTCTGAAGTCCTGTGGCATGTCCAGTTGCTTCTCAGAAACTGTGCCATGGCCTTTTACTAAAGTCAGTTACATGTCTCCTGGCACATAACATAGTGCCTATTGGACCTTGGGATAGGGTCCACTGAGTTCCCTATTGAACTACTGAGCTGGTGGACTTTTAGGAATGTTACCTTTGTCTTACCCCATGGTGAGCTTCTATAACCCACTAAACTTATGGGACAACTGGCATTTACTGACTCCTAGATACTAGTTACTCTATTTTCCCTGGCTGGAGAAACTCAGCAACACTTGTTGCTGCAAGGCTCTTGCTGTTTTACTCAGAGGCTATAAGCACCCCAGGTGGAAAGGTAAACATGTTTGAGTCCCCTCACAGACTTCCTGGGGAGCAGCCACTGTCACAAACAGACTGGCTGGTTAGGCACCTCACAGCAAAACCTATAGAAGTCACTCTGAGATGTGCTTCCTTCTTAGCAACCTGCAGCTCTCTCCCCACATGTCTCCATGGCCCTTTAAGAGCAACTGATGCCTTCAGAAGAACTCTAACATATTTAGTCATAGTTCAGCTAACATTTCTCACATATGTTTTAGATTACCATCCCATTACTTACAACACAGGTAATTTTCACAAACACAGGACATTTACCCTTGAAGAGCTCATCTATTCCTGTTGCTTATTCCCTATATGAGGTCATAATGCACTGCTTGTGACATTGCAGTCATTCCTTTGGCAACAGGTTGTGATGTCACAATAGTGGATTATGACTTGTAGTTGAGAGCAAGCCTTAATGGTAGATGAGTGTTAAGGATAAAGAGCCAGTTGTCATGCACATTTCCTCTGTAATAAATCATGGGAGGAGAAATCTACAGAACATATACTGTATAGAATACAAGGTGAGTTGTGCTAAATATCATATACTGTAGTATATGGCAGCCCTTGATTCTACGCCAGTTTCTGCAGCTGCCGAAAACTTGTTGTAGGACAGTTCAAGGTCAAAAAAGTTGTACTATCGTTCTGACATCATATCAATAGTACAACTTTTCTGTCTTGCCTATCCACCTTATTGGCCAAAGATGCTCCATAAAGAAGAAAACCTTGGGGAAAATGGCAGCGGCAGTTAGTGGTGGTGAATGGTGGATTGAGTCGGTTTGGACATGGACAGCCATAGAAGGCTCCGTGTTACCAAACTAAAGGGGCTTATCAGTGTGTTTTTTTATTTTAAAAATTAACACTATGACCACAGACAAGTGGGATGGTGGAACACAGTCAGGCTGTGATGTGCGGTGATGGGGGGACAGCGAATGCTGGAGAATGAATGCAAATAAGTTAAAATTTAAAAAGAATCTGTACTGTCTCTGTTTGTGAATTGAGGGCTCCCATATACAATATTTATTTTTTATTTATTGGTAACTGGTAAGGCCCACAAGGCACAAGTGCCTGTTTTCAGAGGCGAACAGGGAGCACTGAGGAGGTTAAATGACTTGCTTAGAGTCACACAGTATGCAAGTGGAGGTTGTGGAATCAGACCCAGATTTAATGGATGTACCAAGCTCATTCACAGTTCATTACTCTAACGTCTAGGGAAGGGAGGGCCTAAATATTGTCTGAAAGGGCTTTTGACTGACTAGCAGACAAGGAAGGAGAAATGAGGGAGAAACGAGGAGGATCAGCTTGGACCAGGTGTGGGGATCATAGCAGATGGGACTGGGGATCATAGCAGCAGTTGGGGCTGGTGGGGACAGGGCAACAGTTGCAGGTGCCACCTGGGGAGGGTGACAATTATAAGTACCAGGCAATGAAAGGCAGTAAGGGGTAAGGGGGATAGTTGGCTGTAATATGGTTCTGGGGCTGGTGTTTCCATGAGCACTCTATGAGGTAAGGTAATGCCCATCTGTCAAAAACTAAGGAGGATGGAGGCTGAACTAGGGAGGCTTTAGGAACTTGAGAGGAGGATAGGAAGGGGAGAAGGGGAAGGAGAGGGACAAGGAGAAGGACTGATAAGGTGAAGGGAAACAAGGTGGGAGAAGGGGACTGGGGCCCAGAGGACCCAGAGCAGGACAGGAGGGACCGGAACAGGATGATGACAAAGAGGCGATGGACAGGAGGGAGCTGAGGAAATGGAACTCAGCAGGAGATATACAGTAGAGTCAAACAGGTATTGGCCATTGACTGGGTTGAGGGACAAGAAAGGATGAAGAGCAAGGGGCAGTGAGTATTGGAGGGCCAAGTGAGGAAGGGAATTGAGAGGCGCACGAGAAGGAAGTAGGGACAGCAGAAGGGGTGGACAAGCATCGGCTAACATACAAAGAGGTGGTAGAGTCATGAAGGTAGAAGAGAAATACAGCATGAGAGGAGAGTATGGAAAAGCATAGGGCATTGGGAAGGGAGCAGGAGATGGGACCCAGAGCCGGACTCAGACAGGGAGGGCACTCCAAGGGAAGCAGGGAGTGGAGCCGGTAGCAGGAAAGATGGGAGGAGAAAGGGGTCAGGGTGGCCAAAGTGGAGGGACAGAGTGCATGGGAAGGTGCCTACACTGGAAGCAAGTGCAAGAATGGAGAGGTCAATGGAATAGGGGTAAGTCTGAGGCAGAAGGCCTGGGGCAGTGGTTGTATACAGGGATTCAATCATTAAGAGGATTCAGTGGCAAAGAAAGAAAGTAATTTTTAAGGGAGGACAGTTTTTCGTGATCCAGGAATGGAGGCTAGAAGGGTACTCTCTAGGATAAAAGACTGCATCAATCTAGTGGGAAGGAAGCTGCACCTAATAGTTTATTTTATTTATTGAAATGTTTTGCCAGGAAGACACACTGAACAACAAGTTGCTTGTCTCATGGTGCGACCTGGGGGAGGAGAACAATGAGGTTTAAACAATAATTGCAGAAAAGGTAACAGATACAATATGGAGCATTTGATCCAAGAATAATACTGTACATTATACACAAAAGTAAGCAATGCAGGCAACTAGCGCATAGACAATTGAATACACCAGGAGGTGGACACAGAATACAAGAATAGTAAGCCCATCAGATAGTGATGCAGCAGTGTAATCAAGTGCAAAGATAATTACAGAACTGCGGACAGATAGGCAACAAGTGCTAGGTGCAAGTAAGGTGGGAGTTGGCAGTAGCCCAAGATTTAGAAGTAAGAGAAGTTGCTTAAGAGAGTAGTAAAGCAGCCAAGAACAGTGAGATTTAGAGGAGGTGAGGTAAGAGGAAAGACTGTCAAGACCAAGGTAGACCTCCAGGGTGAAAAGAACCCTGCAAGGGGCAGGATCAGGCAACAGACAAGAACAGTGAAGACTGGAAACTGGCAGCATGTCAATATACTAGGTTCCCCCTCAGAATGCATGAACCCTGCAAGGGGGTGGGATCAGGCAACAGACAAAACGGTGAAGACTGGAAAACTGGCAGCATGTCAATATACTAGGTTCCCCTCAGAATGCATGAACCCTGCAAGGGGATCAGGTATTGGAGGGCTGTACAGGGATAAGCGGGTTAAAGGGTATTAAAACAGGTACTGTAGGAGAAGTAGTTATGTATGACAGTACCAAGGGAGTAGTAGGAGGAGGAGTACTGAATTTGTGGGGAGAGCATTCCAGGATTTGGGAAACCAGTGGGAAAAGCCAGTTTGGCCTGCAAGGGTAGATCTGCAAGGGACCAACAGGGTACAAGTATCCAGCAGATCTCAGGGAGTGAGAGGTATGCGGAGGTGTGTAAAGGGAGGAAAGGAGGTAGGGAGAGAATTCACCAAACCAGAATTTGGAGGTCAGTTTGGCAATGTAGGTAAGCCACTGGTTGGACAGTGGAGGAAAACTAGTGCATGATAAAGATCACAGTGGTGAGTGAGGTGGGGGCATCTAGGGCAAAGCGGTAGAAGGAGTTAAAGAGAGGTCCATTTTGGTCAGGTAAAATTTGGGAGCAGCACCATAGACTACGTCACAGTAGTTGAAAATGGGGAGTATCATCTTCTGGACAAGTTCACTCCTCGCAGGCAATGGGATGTAACTGTGGTTCCTGTACAGGGTGCAAAGCTTGGGGCGCAGTTTCTTCAAGATGGCGTTGATGTGTACAGAGAGTTGAGGTGTTGGTCAAGCAAACCCCAAGGTATCTAAATGAGGAAGTATCCTCTAGGGTTGTCCCATCTGGGGTGCGGAAGAAGGGCATGTCAGAGCCTAGAGTCTCTGCCTGGTGCGAAGGTCATAGAGACTGTCTTCTTGGTGTTGAGTGAGGCTGGTGTGAAGCAAACCAGAGCTGGACCTGGTTGAAGTCATGCTGTAAGCTGGTTGCCGTGGCTGCAGAATTACTGCGGGCTGTACAAGTCAGCATCATCGGCATACATATGGATGGACAAGGTGGAACAGGCTGTGGGAAGGTTGTTTATAAAGATGGAGAAAAGCAGGGGACCCAGCATTGAGCCCTGGGGACACCTGTTTCAATAGGGAAAGGAGGGAGGTGGAATCAGAATTCTTACTGATTGAGTCCTACTGGTTGGTGAATTTAAACCAGTTTGTGCAGAAGCTGCTAGGCCAGCAGCAGAGAGGAGCAAGGAGCAGGGAATGAGAAATAGTGTCAAACAGTTTAGCTAGATCAACAAAGATGGCTGAGGTGATCAGGCCATTGTCCATCCCAGTATGGATGGGTTGGTGAGCCTGAGAGGAAGGTGGTGGTAGAATGGTTCTTCTGAAAGCCAGATTGGAACAGGGTAAAAATGAGGTATCAGAGAGGAAGTAATAGTGCATCTGGGCACAAATGATTTAGCGAGAGATGAGGTTGAGGTAGTTCAAAGGAGTTTAGGGAGTTGCAGAGGGCTGTAAGGGGTTGGTTAGCTCCTTTACCTTCTTGGAGGTCCTGCCAGTGCATTGTGCTAGCACAGCCAGGCAACTCAGAGTAAAGTTTTAACCTCTGACTGAGGCAGTGGTGTGGGGAGGAGGCTTTACATGTCTGGGAGACTGGGAGGATACATGGGTGGATGAACACCTGTACATAAGAGACAGACTACACATAAGTGACACTGGAACTAGATTTCTAAGAGTTAAACTGCAGGGGGTACATTGGCGAGAGGCTGGGGATAGACTGGGATTTAAATTAGGCGGGAATGTGGCACTTGGGTGGAAGAGGATCCTCGACCTAGTGAGGACAACCCAGCCTGCACTCTCCCATGTAGAGACAAGGACAGCTTAAGGAGGATATTGTAAGATATTATAACGGTGGGGGGTTGGAAGGAATTCCAGCCAATGCCAGGAGCCTAGGGAATAAAACGGCAGACTTGGAGGTGGTGGTGGGGCTGGACGACCCAAACCTAATGCAGTAACAGAAACATGGTGGACAGAGGCCAAGCTGGGAGGTGGAGCTACAAGGGTACAATCTTTTGGAAGGGATAGAGAGGTAAAAAAGAATGAGGGTGTAGCACTATATGTGGGAGGATTGCTGCAGTGGAAGGTAGGGAGGACAAGGGATCCACTGAAATCTCTTGGGCTATGTTGGGTAGTAAGGGGGCAATAAGGATGGGGTGGTATACAGACCACCTCATCAGGGAGGAAGTGGATGGGAACTGGCTAGGGAGCTACAGGAAAAGGCCAGGAGAGGGGAAAGCCTAGTGTGGTGGGGACAAGGTCATCCACCAGGGTGCTCGACTTCAGGAGGAATATTTTGAGAAAATGAGGGACATCTTAAGGACTGAGCTTGCAGGGATCCAAGAGTTGGAGGAGGTAGAGTAGCTGTGGGAAGTAATTAAGGTAGAATTCTCAATGCCACGGGCAATCCATCTGGAAAATCAGCAAACACAAAGAAAAGAAAACCACTGTGATTCATGGCAGTGATTAGGGATGCTGTCAAGAAGAGAGCAAGGCCTTTAAGGCCTACAAAACTTCACAGGGATAGCGGAAAGAAAGGTCTATAAGGATAAACCCAGGGAGGTGGGAAGAACAATTAGGAAGGCAAAGGCAAGCACAGAGGAGAAAATAGCTAGGGAGATGAGAAGGGGTGACAGAAGATTTATAGGTAAGTGAGTGATAAGGAAAAACAGACCAGGGATTTCAAGACTCAGAGGGGAGGGGGTAAAATAGTTGTAGGAGAAGAGGAGAAGGCAACCCTCCTAAATAAATATTTTGTATCCATTTTCATGTCAGAGAAGGAAGGAAAGGGACCATACTGAGTAGAAAGGGGAGGGGAGGGCAAGGCGGAAGACAAAAGTCCCTTCACAGTGGAGAGGTGTTGGAGGAGATGGGAAATATAAAAATGGACAAGGCTATGGGACCTGACTGAGTACACCACAGATTGCTTCAGGAGCTAAAGGTGGATCTGGCACGACCTCTGGCAAAACTATTTAATCTATCCTGGAATTGGGTAGGGTCAGGGAGACTGGAAAAGGAAGAGGTGGTACCAATATACAAGGAAGGGAGAAAGGAGCCTGGGAACTACCGTCCAGTCAGTCTCACACCTCGGTTGTGGCAAGCTGATGGAGACTCTCATAAAGGAGAGCCTGGTAGGGTACCTAGAGGAGGAGGAGGGGTCTGATTGATGATAACCAACATGGGTTCACAGGTAGCAAGTCTTGTTAGACCAACCTGATCAATTCTTTGAGGTGTTACAGAGGTATACAATGGGGGTTGATGTGGCATATCTGGATTTCGAAGGCGTTTGACTCCATCCCACATACAAGGCTAATAAGAAAGTTGAACAGTCTGGGTGTGAGTGCTAAGCTTACAAAGTGGGTGGAGAACTGGCTGGGTGGGAGGATCCAAAGAGTGGTGGTCAGCGGAAGCACTCCAGAAAACTAGGTGATGAGCAGGGTGCAACAAGGGTTGGTGTTGGGGCCACACTATTTAATGTAAACGTGGGGACTTAGCAGAGAGTCTAAATAGAAAGGTGTGTTTGTACGTGGATGAAACGAAGATATATTACAGCGTGGATGTTCGGAGGTTGGGGTGGGGTGGGTAAGATGAGTCAGGATCTAGCCAGGCTGGAGGAGTGGGCAGGAAGTAGCAGAAAAGTGCAAAATAATGCACATAGGATGGAATAAAATTTACTGCCGGGGTGGTATCACTGCAGGTCACAGAATCAGAAAAGGACCTGGGGATAAGGATCATGGGCACATTAAAGGCTAGAGTCAGTGTGAATGACTGGGAAAGCAACAAGAGTGCTGGCCCACATTGGGAGAGGTTTCACTAGTGGGAAGAGGAGGAGATCATGCCATTATATAAAATGCTGGTCAGGTCACAGCTGGAGTATGGAGTTCAGTTCTGGAGGTCCCATTTACAAGGGGATGTGGATAGGCTGGAAAGAGCACAGAGAAGGACAACCAAGATGATCCAGGGGATGCAGGAGAACATGTGGGAGAGGCTGGAAGAGCTTGGTCTTTATACACTGGAAATGAGATGCGGGCATAGTGGAAACCTTCATGTTATGAAGGGAATAAACAAGGTTAGGGAGGATAGAATCATATGTAACCCTCTACAAATGGGGTTCCTGGAAAGTCTTTCTTGAGCTTGCGTAAATGCTCACTGCCAGGTTGGTGTCCTGCATTTTATCAGTTCAAATGTATTACCAGAGAGTGCCTGTATAGCCTCAGTGTACTGTCTCTTTAAGAGCTGCCTAGATTGCAGTTATAATTAATCTGGGAGGGGCTGAGTGTTTGTATGCTCGAGTCCCACCCAGACAGCCAGATAATCTCGCCGTTCTGCCATCACTAATTGCGCGATGGAGCTCTGTCAAAAGCTGTACTTATTTGCCGATTATCTATTGTGACAGTAATGATATTGTAGTTTGTCTAACTTGCCTTCTTTGCAGCATAAATAGTTCTGTTTATCTCTACCATCTTAGTCCTGGACTGCTGAAATGGGCCAATCAGTACTTTTGGGGACTTTAAAATGGAGCCTGTCCCCAGGGTCTTGTGGGAGCAAAGTTCTGTAGGAATTTTAGTTTTGGGCATTTGGCACCAAATGAACATGGAGGGAGCCCTTGTTGTGACTGACAGAAGAATCAGCCAACCGAACCTTTGGAGCCTGGGAAAGTCCCAGGCTGCTTGCAGCTAGCTTCAGATCTGAGTTGGGAAGTGAAGGAGTAACAGTTCAAGATAGTTGAGCAGCAATCCTGTATGGATTCATGCAGGAGAAGTGTGAAAGGGCTGAGTTTTGGCCTGCCTGCTGTCCCTGAGAGGAAACTAAAGTTGATTTGTACCAATCTAAGTTGTGAGAATGATTTAAGCCACTGGACTGTGACCAGGTTTTAACCTGAAGAAGACTGAAGATTTGCTGAATGCGATCGGCCTGTCAGGATTTCCAGCCACTTCTGAACCTCGGTTTGTGCAGAGACTCTGTAATTGTGACGGACAGTAATCTGGTACAGTAGAATTTCTTACATGTAAATGTGCTGTGTGTTGTTAGTGGGTCGTGATTTGGTTCCCACTGTGTGCTGAACTGTGTTCTGCTTGCTGGAGGCTGTATCCAGCTCCCATGGACTGAATCCATATTCATCTTCATTGGGCCTGGGCCTTGCCACACTGGCCCAGCCAGACTACCACTGCACAGAGAAAGCCATCAATGAGAGACCTGCCTGGGGATCAGCCCCTGCTCAATGCTTTGAACAGGAATGACACCTCGGTGATTCGTGTGGGCTCTGCTTCTCCTGGCACTTGCTGTCTTGATTTCATCCTGCCTGTGTCCTGTATTGAGTATTGTGAGTAAACATCAGGGTAGCTCCTCCAACAAAAGCTAAATCTAAAGTGTTGTCATCTGATTGCTTTGTCTTTTCTGTCACGAACTGAGCCCTCCGCTCTGGATTACAAATAATGTGTGTTGTGCATGTTACTTTCTTCTATCACAGGGCCCCAATCAGCTGCGATGCCAGCCTACCCGGCAATGTCCCTAGCTCCACCTTTTCCCACCTGGGTACTCAGAGTGTGTGACAGTGTAGGGACTCTGAAGTGCATGCGTGACTGTTTGATTTGATATAGCCTTTAAGCAAATCAACCTGATTACTCCCTCCCTGATCAAGTCTCCTGAATAATTCAGATCTAACTTTTTGCATTTAACCTGAATGCGGGTCCAGTTTGTGCCAAAGTACTGTATTGTTGCTATTTGCTGTGCATAACCTTGTTTTACAGGGGTCCCCAGGGTCGAGCTAGAGGAACCAACCCTGGTGATAAGTGCAAACTGTGTGGGTAATTGCTTGGTGAATACGGATCATTGTGAAAGTGATTATTGTATATTAGAAGGCCACTAGAAGGGAAAGAGGGGTTACAGTGTCCTGGAGGTTATGCCCAGGTTAGCTTGACCACTAACAACCCTGACCTCCGGGTGGAGGCACCCATTTCTGTACCCAGGCCCTCAACCTGCAACTAGCCATGCAGGCAGGGTAGTAGCCCTTGGGATAGTGCCATCTAGGGCTTACACTTTAGACTGAGCAAAACAAAACCACTGGAGGGCATGCATATAAGCTGGAGGGGCAGATTTAAGGGGATGTAGAAATGTTATTTCTCAGAGAGTTGTGCAACCATGGGACAGGTTGCCAGAGTGGGGTGGTGGAGGTGGATACAGTGGAGAAATTCAAAAGAGCATGGGCTAGCTACATGGGACTAGGAAAGGGAGGAGAGGCAAAGGTGGGAGGTAAAGGGAGGTGGAGGGGCTATCTTGGGCAGACTTAGTGGGATGAATGGTCTTCTTCTGACGGTGTAATTCTATGATTCTGTGATTCTAGGCTATACTGCCAGCCCCATGCAGGTTCCAATTTATTACGACATCTAGGCAGTTCTGATGTTGAGCACTGGTATTTAAAACTGCAATTGTCTAATATAGTTATATATACATAACAGTACATGAGTAACCAGACACAACAAGGCTGTATTTCTATCTCAGGTTTGTGCTGACATCATTAGATCTCTTGAGCTTCGCTCTCAAGGTCTCTATAATGTCATCACAAACCCTCAATGGAAACACAGGCTTGTTGTGTAGTTCCTTTACTATCCTTTATGTTTCTCAAAGTTTTCTTGAGGCGACAGCAGCACTTTAACGCTTCCTTCAAATGGTGCTACCCATAGGCTTACTTCCAAACCCAATGGGTTGAAGCACGGACTTATCATAGCCCCTGAATTGGGGGTGCAGAAATAAGGCTACTATAATAGTAGATATAAAATGGGGCTTTAAAACAAGACGCTTGATTGGTTGACGGCACCTTTGCAGCACTGTAAAATTCAACATTACCAATGCAAAGGTGCCAGTCAGCCTCATCTTGAGAATCACTGTAACCCTGACCACGAAAATAAAAATTGCCATCTTTAAACACCAGTAGCGTCAGTCTCGTACAACTCCCACTGTACCACACTGAATTTAAAACTCCAATTCCTACAAGCAACACTCTCAAAACCAGTTCAGAGCTGAAACAGTCTAGTACTGTAAAATCATTCCCCATAACCACTTCACCCTTTCACCTCTGACTGTGAAATTGGCTCCCTTCCGTCATCTCCGACAACCACTCGGTTGACCTCCATAAACAAGCTCTTGCGTGCCCTACGGAAAAAGTAAAACATATCCTCATTTTTAAAAAACAGTTTCTCCACTTCTGAATTCTTCAGAGGCGTAAAATATCATGAGGTAAATACTGATGCAGGTACCCGATCAGGAACCTCCGTGCCTTCAGCTCTGTGGCAGCACGCTTTCTCTATCACCATCTTAAGTTTAAAGATACAGAATCTGTATTACAGTCTGTTGTGCAACTCCTTCAATAAGTCACTTCTATGAGAATGCATTTTCAATAAAAAAAAAAACCCTCAAACGTCTTCTCATCACATGAAACATATGTGAGGCACTATTCTGCCCACCAAAGGGAACTATTTTTTAGTGAGCAATAAATTCAATTAAAACTACTACAAAAAAAACATATTTTTTTTATTTATTTTCCTTACACTAAATGAGCGGGAACATTGTATAATAGCAATAAACCACTCCAGGGTATCGATGATGCTAGGATTTTCCCACGCCTTCGAGGTTTACCGAACCCGCCAGGCATGGGTAAAACCAGCCTTCACCAACACCCTGTAATGGTTTATTGCTTAACTATATTAGGCAATTCCAGTTTTAAATACCAGTGCTCAATGTCAGAACTGCCTAGATGTAATAAATTGGGACCTGCAAGGTAAAGTGTAGCCTATTAGGGATGCACACCAATTTTAATGTTTTCTGTAATATCTCTAATACATTGGGTATTGTGGTAGTCGAAGTTCAAGTTGAATACAGTATATTTTGATATCCAGATTGATGCTTGTAAAATGTATTTATATTATTGTTGTTAAGTAGAGGGTCCAAGTAAGTACTTGTAATAAGTACTTGCAAATGTTTTGAATGTTATATTTTATATTAAAGAAAATCAAACTGACACAAAACATAACTTTCAACAATACAACCAAATAAAACAAGGGTACATGCATGCATTCCTATACCTTAGTCTCGTTATATATAAGGGTATGTTATAAAAATTGATACAGCTCAGCACATACAAACATTAGGTATGAAATACAAGCAAACAAAAGCGGACCCAGGTTTCATCGTTGAGAAGTATGCAACTGTGGAAAATAATTATTATTGTACATATTAAGATCCTCTTCAGGGAGGCTGGATAGCAGTAAGAGTAGTAATGGAGTTCAGGAATGGAGACCACTTTTATAATAGGAAGGTAGTTTGTTTAGCACCTGATGGGGCGTACTTTCCAAGGAAGGAGTTACCCACCGCTAGGAGCCATTTGTTCAGAGTGGGAATGTCTGCAGGTCCCCATCTCTGGAGAAAACTACTTGCAAATGTCATACAGGTTAATCTCGGGTCTGCTTGTGTATTTTGCATGATGACTGTCTTGTATAGCTGCATAATTTGTATCACACTTTTACCTATTGTACTTTTGTATAAGTTTGTACGGAAACTGGAGGGCATCTTATAAGAGTGTCACCTTGTGTGTTCTTAGGGCAAGAGATATGTAAATACTTTTTGAGTTTTTGAATTTTTCTATTACATGTGCCATTGTTCCTCACCTGATGTTTATAATATGTAATTGTCATACATCTACAACTACATTGTGCTTTTGTTTTGCATGCTCTAGTTTTCCTTGATGCGGTCTTACCACACTATTCTGCATAGTGCAAATGTAATTATGATACAATACCCTCTACTGTATGTAAATGTAATTGCATCTGGTACACTGTTCTCTGTGCTCAATGATTTGTATGTTTCCACAATTGTATCCTTGTACTCTCTCCTGTGCTTTTGATTTATGATTTGTATGTTTCATTGTCCCTCCCCAGGACACAACTGGAATCAAATGGTAATCCGCTCAGTATGCTTTCCTGGTAAAACTCTTAAATAAATAAATAAATTAAATATATGAACTGAAGGTGAGCAGTTCTGAGTGCGCTAAGGACACAAGAGGCAACACTCATATCCATAAGAGGCCCTCCTAGCACCCCAATAAATTTATTATAGACAATGCCATGATTTTAAAACAAATACCTTTTTGTGGTCCCTTTGTGTGGCATGAACACACTAGCAAACCTGTTAAACGGGAACAGCACATGGAGAATCTTAAGGAAATAAGAGTATCTCATATGCAACTGAAGGAAGCCCGTGATTGGTTGGGAGCAGCACATGGCTCCCACAATCTATAATACATTTAATACTGCATTGTACTTTATATTTCTCCTAAACAACCTCATTTAATACCTGTAAAAGGAGCTTACTCCAGTGTCTGATACATGGTAGCAAACAAACAAACATTGGGCATTTTGGGCCCTATTCACAAAGATGTGGGTTATAAGCATGAAGTGCATGTATAAGCAGTATTCATAACCATGGCGCCTGCAGGTGCCTGTCTGTGGTCCTGTCCCACTGGTGTGCAGCTGGGAGGGGTGGATTGCAGCTACAAGGGCTTTGTGCTGGACATGGGCAGGCATCCAATGGGGTGACTGTCTTGGGTCCCAGTGGATTCCCTGCTGTGCACGTGCAGGGATCCGAAGAGTGAGACCATGGGATGTGGGTCAATGGGTGCCTGGCCGATAAGCTGCCCAGCCCACCCTGGAAACCTGGTGGGCTGGGGCAGTGTCTGAGGGTTCCTGTTGCCACCGCACCTTTTGGGTATCTGTTGGGGGGACATGTAACAGTATGGCAAGGTTCCCAATTACATAACGTGTGCCCCCCTCACTGGCACTGTACCAACTACACACTTTAGTGAATGATGCAGAGTGTGGACATGCCCTGCATCAGTTCTGGACTGCCAGTGGTGTGTAGCTGCGATGGTGGCCAGGGGATCCAGTGTAGAAGGCACTGGTGCATCTGTAGTGAATGCCATGGTATTCAGTTGAACCGATGCATTGCATTCAGTAGTGGGCGCACTTATGCGCCCCACATATGCAGTGCATAGACTTTGTAGATAGGTCCCAACATGCCTATTTATAAGAATGACCTGGGACAACCAACTGCCAGAAAGCAATACAATAGAAACAGAACCGAGACAGGAATGAAAATGTATGCCAAAACTATAATATTAAAGATTACATGCAAACATTCAAGCCTTAAAAGACGGATTGTTATACAGTTTTGTATGAAAGGGAGGAATTCAGAAATAACACAAAGGTAAGAAAATACTATATGGTGCCTCGTGCTGTCTGTGAAGGGGATACAGGACATTAATTACTGCCTTTCGATTGCATTAATTTAAAAATCTGCTAGTTGAAACATACATACAAAACAGATGGAGATTCTTTTCTGCAGCCTTCCAAGCAGTAATGTCTTAAAATACATCCTCCTTAATTACCAAGGAAGCCATCTATATAAAGGTTGCATACAGTGGTGAACTCAAGACTGTACCTCCAACAGCAAAGGGGCAGACTCTATTTCTAGGACAAAAACCCTCGATAGGACACTCATTTGCCGATGAATGTACTGTGAGGCCATAATCGATAAGCATAATTATAAAAGGGCTCTCAAATGCTGCAATCTGATTGGCTGTTAGGATTCCAACAGCCTTACATTAATCCATGTTATACTGCCATGTACAGCCTGATCACCATGGCACATGGATTCTTCCTGTCAGCATTCCATCCTCTAGCACTGCTGAATGTGTGGAATGATGCATTCTGATTTTCAACCAGCATTCTTAAACTGTTGGTGGAAGAACTATTTTATTAAAATCTCCCTCTAAATAGGAAAACATTCAAAAGTATACTTTTAACACATTTCTTTTGGAACCATGTTTTATAATAGCAATAAGGCACTCCTAGGAGTTAGATTAACAGTCAGTTAATCACCCCTGGGGCAATATGGCACTCAGCTGCACCTCTTGCCACATTACACCCCTAGGGGTGATTAACAGACTGTTAATCTAACCCTGGTCATCTTATTTGAAATATAATTCTGAACAGTTAACACCATGGACTCCTTTTTGATTTATTCTTTTATGATATACCATAATAATTTGGCAGGATAATGTCTACCCCTCCTTGTTGCTGTAAGCCTTTTCCCCTCAAAAGCTGCCAGGCCTCTATCAGCTCGAGTGCAGCAATTGAGTATCCATCTTATTCTGCTTAGAGCAAATGATGGTGGTGCTGGTGCTGGTGGTGGTAGGGGATCCATGTCTCCCCAAGCCTCCATAAGGAGAAACTTGGATGTCAATTGGAATATTTCAGTCTCCTTCTCCAGCTCCCCAGCACCCAAAGACCTTAGCATATTCCATCTCAGTGCTTGGAGCCTTTTCCACAACTCGCCCTCCTGTCTGTCCGGACTTCATGACACTTTCGTGCCATCTTTTTATCTTGGAATCCCTCTTTTCCAGGATAACAGGATCTAACCTGTACCTTCCTGACTATCATCTCTTCAGGCAGGACAGGAAAAAAGTGTGTTGGGGGATGTTGCTATCTATGCATGTCAGAGCCTCTCTTGCACCATGGTTATCAAGAGGTGATATTTTCCTTCCACACTCCCACAAGTTTCTCTTTGTCAGGCTGTCATTCACTGGGGTCTTCTGTGCTTCTCCAGAAATATCTTCCACCTCCCTGGTTGACTCCTCCTACCATCCCCTCTCATTCTTCCGCTAACAAACTCATCCTGCTAGGAGACTTTAATGTCAAATGGCTCTCCTGGGCCCCAGGCCAACCATCAACAAGGCTATGTCCCTTAATCTCACAGATTGTCACTGAACCCACTTGGTTCTCAACCCCATACTACAATCATTCACTCCAGGACTGGGTTCTCCCTCCCACCCACCATACTGTTGCAGCAGGTATCCTACTGGATGCTTTCAGTGACCACTGTCACGATGTTCTGTTTGAGGAAGATCTTGCCTCCATCCTCTCACTCCTTCCTAAATACATCTCAACTAGATCCCTCAACACCCTGCTCTCTTGAGTTGCATTGCTGCTGCAGATTGGACAGCCATTTCTTCTGGCACTGATATTGACACTGCCCTCTCTGTGATTCAATCTAAGGTCTCCTCTATCTGGGACAAGCATGCCCCACTCAGAAAATCCAGATTCAAAACTCAGTGTCCATTGATTACCCCTGATGTCATTGATCAGTGGAAGTCCAGAGATGAAGCTTGGGCACATTATAAATCATCTCACTGCCCTCCTGACTTCCTCTTATACAGAACTATCAGTAATTCCTGCGCAAAGCCTGTCCAGGCTGCAAAACCACACAATTTCAAGGCCAAAATTCAGAACAACCTTAACACTAATTCAATGTTCTGGAATGTAATTCACTCCTCTTGACCCTCCCACCTAGTCCACCCATCAAGTTCTTCTGGTAGACGGTTCACCAGTGTCTGACCCTCATGGTTGCACTCACTTGAATGAGTTTTTACATGTGCTTTCCTTTCGCTCACCCTCCAGCCTCCTTCACTCCTCCCCTGCTCCTTCTTTTCCTTTCCCCCCCACAGAGTTTCCTTTCCCCATTACTACCTAGGAAATCCTGACTGCCTTTACTCCTTCATCCAACCGTAAAACTTCTCCATATCTCACTCCTGCATAACATCTCCTCTGAGCTCACATACTCTACTTCTCCCTCAGTGCTGTCCCTCAGTCCTGGAAGTTGTCCCAAATTCTTCCATGCAACAAAGGTGGGGCCTTCCTCCTGGGTAACTTCCAGCCGTTCTTCCTCCTCACTTCTCTTGCCAAGCTGCAGAAGCTGTCTCCTGAGACTCTCTGAGTTCCTATCCTCCACCATTTTTCTCTCCCTTTCCAGGCTGGCTTCGGAAGCATCACTCCACTATCTCCTCACTGTTATTGTAACTGATTCTGTCTTCCCAGCAAAGATTAGGGGAACAACACAGCTGCTATCTTCATCAATCTGGCCAAGGCCTTTGACTCAGTGTCCTATTCACTTTTCCTGATAAACTGAGCTCTGCTGGGCTCTCAACTTCTGCAGTCGACTGTTTCCATTCTTACACCATCTGCAATCAGTACAGATTGGTAGGGGCTATCTCATGCTCTTCCCATCCAGGTGGGAGTACCACAGGGCTACATCTTGGGACCCATTCTCTTTGCTATCTTCCTTAACAGCATTCCCCAGGCCTGTGCCAACTTCCATATTCACATGCATGCAGATGACATAGTTTTCTACACCTCAGGTCCCTTCACCTCAGCCATGGAAGGTATGCTCCAGCAAGACTTCACAGAAACATGAAACATAGAGACATAGACTTTGACAGCAGATAAGGACCACTTGGCCCATCTAGTCTGCCCATTTCCTATCTACAGGATGGGCTGCAGATCCTAGTTAACCAATAGCCTATTTCTTTCTACCCCCACAGAATTGCCTTATGTCTGTCCCATGCATTCTTGAATTCTCCCACAGTTTTAGACCCCACAACCTCCTCAGGAAGGCTGTTCCATGCATCCACTACCCTCTCTGTGAAATAATACTTTCTCACACTGTCCTGAACTGCCCCTCCTTCTTTAAATTGTGTCCCCTTGTTCTTGCACGTCTCTTTTCTGAAAGATGCTACCCTCTTGGACTTTGTTGATTCCACTGAGGTACTTAAAGTTTCTATCATGTCTTCCTCTCCTTCTTTCTTCAAGGGTATACATATTAAGCTCCTTTAGTCTCTCCTCATACTGCTTCTCTTGAACCCTGCACCATTTATTGCCTTCCTCTGGATTACCTCTATCCTGTCTATGTCCTTGAGGAGACGGGGTCTCCAGAACTGGACACAGTATTCCAGATGGGGGCTCACCAACTGTCTGTACAGAGGGATAACAACTTCCTGTTTTCTTGCTGCTGCCTCTCCCTATACATCCCAGTATACATCCAGCCCTCCTACTACCTTCTCACATTGCCTGCTAACCTTAAGGTCATCTGATATGATTACCCCTAGGTCCCTTTCCTTTTTGTTGCTGTTACTACCTCCCACCCATTATGTATTCTTCCCTGGGTTTTGTTTCCCAGGTGCATTATTTGCACTTCTTTGCATTGCATCTAGCTGCCATACTTCTGACCATTCCTCCAATCTGCCAAGTCCCTTTTCATCCTTTCTCGCCTCCTTGTATCAACCCTGCTGCAGATCTTTGTGTCATCTGCAAAAGGCATACTTTCGTTCAGTCCCTCTGCAATGTCACTGATGAAGACATTAAAAGGACTGGACCTATCTGAACCCTGCAGTATCCACTAGTAACCTCTCTTTCTTCAAGTGGACTCCATTTACAATTACCTTCTGTGTCCTGTTGTATAGCCGATGTTTTACAAGGCTACCACCCTGGGACCCACTCCCAGGCTGGTTAATTTGACTGTTAATCTTTTGTGTGGGACTGTGTCAGATGCCTTGCTAAAGTCTAGGTAGTGTGTCCATAGCCCCTCCCTGGTCTACTACTTTGGTCACCCAGTCAAAGAAATTCTATTAGATTCATCTGACATGACCTTCCCACTGTGAACCCATGCTGCCTTGGGTCCTGTGCTCACTGGCCTCTAGGTACTCAACTATTCTTTCCTTCAAGTGACTCCATCCTTTCCCTTCCACAGAGGTCAGATTGACAGGTCTGTAGTTTCCTGCCTCTGTCTTGGTCCCATTTTTGTGAGAGGAATCACATCCACCTTCCTCCAGTCCTCAGGCACCATACCATCCTCCCATGATTTATTAAAAGAGTAGCCAGTGGTTTCACTAGTTCCTCCTTAATTCTTTTAGAATTCTAGGGTGAATTCCATCAGGACCCATTGCTTTGTCCACCTTCAGTTTTAGGAGTTCTTGCAGAACCCTTTCTTCTGTGAAAGGACTGGGATCGACCCCCTATCAAGAGTGCTTCTGTTAATTGGATTAGGCACTTCTCCCTCCTCTTTTGTGAATACTGAGCAGAAATATTCATTCAGAATCCTGCTTTTCACTGTCCCCTCTGTCCACCCACGTTCATTCTATTCAGTCTCACTATCCCTCCTTTGTCTTTCTACGCTCGCTGATGTACCTATAAAGGTTTATCCCTTCTTAACTGAGTTGGCTATATTTTCCTCAGTTTGGGCCTTTGCTATTCTGACTTCCCTCCTGCTTCCTTCTGCCTTAACTGGTACAGCTCTCTGTCATGCTCCTTCTGTTTTTCATTATGCTGAGTGTCCTACCTAGTTCCAATCAAACCAACACTGGGTCAACACAAAAACTGGGCCAGCCGATGGCACACTGAGGGCTGAGGCACTGGATGTTACACCTAGCGCCATGCCAGTGACTTCTGTTCGGGGAGTGAGCAAGGGCCGGGGGCTGGTGGGGAGGAAAGCTGGTGTCCAGACAGCTCATCTTCTTCTGGGAGGGAGGGCTGCAGGGTTCAGCATTGGTGCCTCCCAGTGGTATATGGGCAGTACTGTACTGGCAGCCTGCTTGTTAGAGGGAGGCAGGTGTGCAGACATTGGCTGGAGTGTGCGGGAGCATGCATGTTCCCACGTGGACACCACTGCACATTCATGCTTGCCTAGGAGGGCTAGGGGTGGAACCAACAGAATCTGAGGATGACTTGGCTATACACTGACCGCACAGAGGGTTCACTTTCAGGTGAAGCTCCCAGTGCTCCCAGATCAGCCCAAGCATTTTCCTGTAGCAGACCCTCATTTTCCTGCATTTTCCCTGTAAAACCTTGATGAAATCCTGTAGGTTTTCCTGTATGCCCCGCCAATTTATTATTGCTATTGGCATCACTAGGATGGTAAATAAAATCACTACACCACATATTCTGTCTGTTTTAAGGGTTCTTATTTACTTTAAGAATTAAACTGACCCAAAAACATTACATAATTACATGACAGCTAAAAGATATTTACAGGTAACATGAAAACAAGCAATGGTGGGGAAGAACTGGCGTACAAAGGAAGTATGGGGTTTACTTCTTGTAGACCTTACCCCATACCTGGGGAGCCCTGTCTAGGTTCCCTCTTCTGAATATTGTATATTGTTTGCTTATTGGTTGTGTAACACCCTACCTTTTCCTTCTCCAGATCCTTGTTCCAGCCTCCCTAATACACCCTTCTTGCTTGCTTACAATTTACGTTGGTATACTGTTGTTTACTGCTTGGTGATTGTGTTACTGCATTGTATGGGACTGTGTAGAATGATCAAATGCTTAATCTTCTTGGCCTTCTCTGGGTGGAGGCACTGTACCACCAATAAATTCTCAGAAAACAGCACCCATAGTGGTAAGTGATTCCCAGGTAATCCTGCCCTGTCGTGGACAGATAACAAAGTTTGTGGTATGGGGCAGATCTGGGTTGGTGAAACAGGTAAGGTGTGAAGATAAAATTAGGCACTCACTTGCCAGTTTATTAAACCTGTCGCTCAGCTCAGTACTGCTGTGAGGCTGACTGTGGCTGTTAAAATTCCAAATCCTTAGAGACGTAAGGACAGGAGTCAATACTATATGAAGGCTGAAAAAAGAAAAAATCATCATTCCAGGGATAGGACAGACTACATTAACCCTGAGGAAGTCCAAAATGTCAGGCTTGGTGGATATAAATTTTAGTTGATTACTGACAGTGAGTGACTGAATCCACCTGCTGTATAGCAGAATCACTGGAGACACAGTATCATAAAGCGTGCTGTCACTGCTACTACAGCCCTACGTATAGTAGTGAGGAAGCTTCTTCCTACATGTAAAATTCTAGCTGCACTACTCTATTTAATCTGATTCTCCATAAATTGATGCATGCACAACCAATAAGTTTACCTGCCTCAGTAGTTCCGACTGCTCCCGTTGTGTCCACCACTGACTCAGCTGGCAAACTACTTCTCCCTATGGCTCCAAAACAAAATAAAATAAACCAGTTCTGGTCCCGCTGCAGTGCCTGGATGATCGATCTCGCCTCTCACGTCCCGACTCACAGTGCTGTCCGCTCAGACTCCGTCGTCGAAGAATTTCAAACTTCCGCGATCACCGGCTGTGGAGTTATATAGTAGGAGGGCTCAGTCGCTAGTCTATCGGAGTACTGCCTGGGCAGTCAATTAGCCAGCCTGGAGCCATGGGGGCAGCGTGGCTCGCGATATCAAGAGATGCCTCCCAGCATATGATCACGCAGCTCCCAGGAGTCTCAGGGCGGCGTGATCACAGCGTGAGAGGTTGGGAGGCACCAATCAGAGGCTACTCTCTCTCTGTGAGACTCTCGGAGTCTCAGATGGCCGATTTCAGTGTGCCTTTGTTCCTTTGTCTCCCCCGTAGCACTGGCAACAAACCCGTAGATGGAGGAAAATACAGATTTCCTCCCGTAGCCCGTTTTTCGCATAAATCCTGAAATATAGAATCCGTAGATATGGGATCACTGAGCTCCAGAGTTGCCCACTGCTAGATTTATCACTGCAGGGTGGTCGGTAGAGCTGTGCCTGCTTCTGTTGGATCAGTGTCCTGGGTTGGAACTGTCACTATGAGCTAATTCATTATAGTCTCCTGACACTACAAATCAGTGCAAGCATGATTCGTTCTGAGTACTTTCCGTGAAATTCCTGGCTTCATGACTACTGTAATACCCCACTCCCAACTGTGGCTGGGGCACAAGGTAACAGTGTGAGAGGGGTGGCTAATTGGGATTTCACAACTATGCCAGTATAAGCCAATATGTCCAGGGCTGTTTGATGGCCAGTTTTGTTGCAGTCTCACATTTGGTTGAGAGGGCTGTGTCACGATGGGGACATGGCAAGTTCCTTGCATAAAATGTGTATACTATGAATTGGTCCTTCACTGCAGGATAAGATTTTGCTGCCTCAGCATCCAGTTTTCATATGCAAGCATGCCCATCAAGTGTGATACCTGGTGAGGACTCCAGGCTGCTCCCAAACCTATAGGACTGTCATCTCTTGGTCATGTGAGGTTGATCCCTGTCTGTCTTGATTGGTGTGGCTTCCTTCCTCTGACTGTGCCATTTGGGATGCAGGTATCAGTGGGTGGGAGGGAGAACCTTTGGCTCCTTCACTTGAGTGTAGGTAGTCTCACTGCTGCTATCTTCGATGTTCAGCCCCATACCAACATTAATCCTGGACCTGGCTTCATAATAATATTGTGTCCAAATGGTGAAATACCCTACATGTCTAGAAAGAGAGGTAGGTGGATGTGTGTATGTATGGGTCAGGGCTGCACAGGGGCTCAGGGGAATAATAATAAGATCTGGGTCTTCTTGGGATCTCTCTAGCCATAGGAGAAGCTGCCAGTTTAATGCTATATGCTCACTTAGATTTGCTATATTCTTTTTTAGGGTGGGGGAGATTCCAGCTCCCCTTTCACCTCGTTAAGACACTTCAGTGTTATTCTGCTTAAAAATGTTTTTGTGCATAAGTTTAGTTTTATAACTAGGTTTATGGCTGAAGCAATTGCTTGCCATTGATAACAGAGGGAAGGGGTATAATTGACTACCATGTCAAGTAATCCTGCATACTCATTTACAGTCACTCTTGTTACTGTTACCCCCCACAAACTGGGGTTTTCTATAATGTTTTCCTGGGCTCCTAAATGCCCGTAAGGCTGGTGTCCTGTCTATAGTAGTTCTATTTGTCGGCGTGGCGTGCTCTAGTGAGTCTCGCGCCTGTCTCTTTAAGAGAGCACCTATGCTGTGTTTGGAAATCAGTCTGGGCTGGGTCTGAGTAATTAAGGCTTGCGACCAGCTAGACCATCTGTTAGATGGCCCCATTCTGCAGTCGCTATATGCAGAGGAGCCCTGTTAGGAAATGTGGTTATTTACTGTTTATCTGTTATAATAATGATGATAGAGGTGTTGTCTAACCTGCTTTTAATTGCAGCTTGAGCTTTTCTTTTTTTTTAATTCACTCTTTTTGCTGCCCAAGCTGCTGGCACATTTGCCTGGTCACGGATCCCTGGACCACCACTTCCACACTGTCTGTGTCTCCCGATACCCCAGCTTTCTCCCTCAGGATGGAGTTGCAGCACCTGAGCTCAGTGCGCAATCATTGGACCAGCTTGGGAGCTGGCCTGGAAGCTAATCAGGGTCAGTGGTAGGCATCATTCATGTCGGCTGTGAGCAAGGATTTTTCTTGAGTCCCCAGGGGTGGGGATGTGCAATGATATCCAACATCGCCGCCCCAATGGCTACAAACGCCGGCGCTTGCAAGTCCTCCAGCCTCCGCCAGGAAAAGTCTCGCATGCCGGGCATTCACCATAGCCCTCCCCAGAGAAGGAGAGCAGCTCTGAGGGCACTCATTCCTTCTCCCTGGCCAGCCCTCCAGCTTCCGGGTCCATTCCGAGCCCGGTCGCTGGTGTTACAAGCGAATTCCAACCATTGCGCCCATGGAGGCTCAGCTTGAGCTTATGAATAGTGGCCACTGTTTTGGTTCTGGATTTCCAGTGTTGGACCAATCGAACCTCTGGAACCTAAATTGGAGACTGTACCCAGGGGTCTTGTGGGAAGGAAATTCTGTAGTATTTGTAGTTTTAAGTGTTTGGCACCTAAATGGACATGGAGGGAACCTTTGCTGTGACAGACAGTTTCCTCAGCCAACCAAACCTTTTGGATTATCGGGAAAATCCCTGAAGTTCCTGAAGCAGTGGTCAGTTGTGTGATGGAGGTTGAAGAATAAACAGCTTGAGCTGTCGAGCAGCTGCTTCTAAATGGAGAATTGGTGGGATGGCTGTGCTGGCCTGCTTGCCACATTCTCCTGCCTTTGAAGCGCCCAGAGCAGTAATCAGACTTTTCCGTTTGCCGGTTTACTATGGCAGCAAGAGAAAGAAGAGAACTGTTGTGGTGACTTGGGTTTTGGACTGAAGACTTGCTCCAGAAGCAGTCGGCCTGCCTGATAGAGAGAATAGTCTCGGAGAGGAAGGTTGCATAGTAAAGCTGTAATTAGCAACGGACATTATCTGAACTGTGGTTTGAGAAATAACCAATTTAAGTGGGCTGAATGTGTTTCATAGGTCGTGATTTGGTTCTACAGTCGAATACTGTTACCCCCACCAAAGGCTGTTCCAGCAACCAATTACTGGCTCTCTCAGAACTGTTCATCCTGCTTGGGCCTTACCATCTCAGCCTAAGCCACTGCCCCTGGTTCAGAGATCATCTTGGTGAAAGACCCACTTTGGGATTACGGCCCCTGCTCAACACCATCGAACACGTAATGACCACCAGGAGGTGAGTCATGTAGTCCTGTTCCCCATGCCTGCCAGATCAATGCCATGAGGTCATCATTTCACTTGTCTTACACCCTGGGCAGGGTAGCATGAGTACAAATCAGGGTAACTCCTGCAACAACAGCTGCAAATCATTGTGTGCCATCTGATTGTTTTGTTCTGGGTTATTGCAAAGGACTGAGCCATCCAGTTCAGGATTACAATTATTTGGGTTGTGTACATGTTAACTGTTTTCCTTCCCAAGGGCCCCAACAACAGCTGCAACACTTGCTACCCCAGGCAACACTTTAGGCTAGCCTGCATAACACACTAGGTACCCAGGTTTGTGGGACTGTTAAAAGGAACTTATAGTGCATGCTGAACAAACCTAGACTAAATCAAAGTGTCAATCATTCTACTAGATTCATGCCCCATCCTTGTTCATTCCCCTGAATAAAGCAGATTATTTTGTTTCATGTTTAACCTGGCTAGTGTGCATATTATTAGTTGGGTTACAGTGGTAATATTGTATTGTTGCATTGATGATCTTATTTTCCAGGGGTCTCCAGAAGCAGTTGCAGCTGACTTCACCCTTGTGGTAGTGCAAGAGGCATGTGCATATTATTGCTGTTATTCAGTGGATGTGAATGTTCTCTGGTATTACTGTTTAGGCCACTAGAAGGGTTGGTGGGTGGTTATAGTGTCCCAGAGGGCTATACCAAAGCAGTTAAGCTACCCCAATACATTTCTCTGGGTGGAGGCACCGTTCACAGAACTCAGACCCTCAACCTGTGCCTAGCCA
This sequence comes from Neoceratodus forsteri, assembly GCA_016271365.2. Classification (NCBI taxonomy): domain Eukaryota; kingdom Metazoa; phylum Chordata; order Ceratodontiformes; family Ceratodontidae; genus Neoceratodus; species Neoceratodus forsteri. The sequence goes on along the minus strand of JADMNL010000024.1, from coordinate 50,756,627 downwards.
CACGGGCAGAGTAGTAGCCAAGGATAGTGCCACCTGGGGTTACATAACAATATGAGGGTTTTAAGCCAGGGTTCGATGGGCCGAGCAAAACATCACTCCCTATCGAGACTTAAGGTACACATCCTGGAGCCCATCCAGGTTGTTTTCATTTTATTGGCGCTGCTCCTCCTCCCACTCTGCTGCTTTGTGCTAACTATCATCCTTGTGGTTGCTTTGGGTAATTCCTTTGCTTATACCATGTTCCTTTTCCTCACCTTTTCTCTTGCCCCAGCTCTTCCCGCCTCTCATTTTGTCATTCCTGCCACTCTCGTGGCGCCTGGTCATGCTGCTTGTTTCCCCGCTCCTCCCAATTTCCGCCAGTCTCCACCTGCTCGTTTCCTCCTTCGTTTGCTTTCCCTGCCTTGCTCCTCTTTCTCATACCTCAATTCTCAATAGTGCTCCTTCCTCCTTGTCGTTGTCCTGGGTCCTGTCAGCACCCTGTCTCTCTCAGCTCTCGGCTCTCCTTCCTGTGCCATCAACTTGTGTGTGAGCCTGTGTGCTGCTCGCTGTAGTCTCTCGCTCTCTCTCTTTGCCGTGCTGACAAATACTGCAGGCGCTGCCACAGGAACTGAATCTGGACTCTTAGCTGCGCTCCTTTCCTGGTGCACTGCAGCTTCTCATCAACCTATGGAACCGTGGCTGTGCAGTTAGACCTCATTTGTTGTGCTAACTTATTTCCTGTAGCCTTAAAATACTCAAGCAAGTAACTCCACGCTGTCCCATACCAGGGTCTCAGGCCCATTTCTTACATTTATGTGAAATCCATGGGCAATCTGTACCATTTATTCCATGTATTTAAAATTTTAACTTGTAACTGGTATGCGCTAGTTTCTTTTCTGCAGAGTAATGACTACCAGACTCTGATTACACCGTTCTGTTGAATTATTTTCTCAGCTGCCAGACTGAGTATGTTGCACTGCCAGGGCCTGACACTCTTTCAGAGTCATGCATTTATGCATTCCTGTCATGGTGTGTCTCCTATATGTTCTATACTGAACAGGCGCTAATACTACTGTTAATGATCCTAACTTCATTTCTATTAAGCAGTGGTATTCTGTTTCCACTGGACATTGTATTCAATGTTTGAATCATATTTGCTGTGTTCCTCCTGGACAGCATTTCAGTGTTTCTGTGGGAACATTGTATTTGACATGTTACAAATTGTTCCCTCTGGTTATTATGGTTCTCTGTGCTTCTGATTCTTGCTGGTTGGGCTCTTTAGTGGTAGGCACCCCTACGCAATGGATGTTCTTGGTCCTCCATATGCGTAGCTAGCCTTCTTTCCTTTCCTTACAAGGTATATCAGATTGGTGCCACCTCTTACCTTGCAGGGTGCGTTGCTCCTGGGTTGCTGGCCTTGGCCAACTTGCTGTCAGTGTTTTTTTTTTTGAGGGGTGATTCTGTCCTACCAATACTCCTTCCTCTCATAGCCTACTGGGCTTCCTATCTATCTCTACCAGACCTCTAGGCTTTGATTCATTCATACTGTCTTATCTCATATGCCCATTCTTCCAGCGTTCACTTCTACTACTCAAGCATACCTTCCCTGGTCCCTGCTACCTTGTCTCGACCTGCTCCTCCAACCATCCTATAGGTCTATTCCACCACATCGACTACTCATGCTTCAGTGTACCCTCATTCTGCTCCTCTCCTCAGCTCTCTTGACAATCTGCTTTCATTATTCTTTTGGGCATTCCTATCCTCGCTCCTATGCCCTCTTATTGAACCACGGTTTTCCTGCGCATCTGTTCAGGGTCCTGACTACCATCTTCCATCCCTGCTACCTTGATTTGACTCTACCTCCGCTCCAAGCACTATGCCTTTCTGTCCATCACCCTTTGCTAGGAGCTGGCTGGAGCTCTCCACCATCATTCAAGTTTCTTTTCAAGTTCCTTTCCAAATCTACTTCCTTTTGAAGAGTCTACTTAGTCACATTGCTCTTCGAGCATATCCCCTTGTAGTTCACATACCATATGGTTCCAGACATGCCTTCTTGGCCTCGGAGTATATCTCCTTTCGAGGATCCTCATTACTTGCATCACTCTATTGAATCCTATGCTGTCTCATTGCTCACAACATCAGGGTCTAATTGTTCACATCGCATAATCATGCCTTACGGCCTCAGTGTCCACTTCCTTGCCTTGCTCAATCAGGCGTACCTCTCATTGAATCTGCTACCTCATTGACCTGCCACCCTCTTGCGGCAATCATCACCATCAGTATTAATCTTTGCTTCATGTTCCTTGATCTGTGCGCAGCCTCATGTTCCCTATTCAATCTGTGCTTTCTTTGGGAGTTTCCTATTCCGTCGTCATCCTCCTACTCTTATCCCTTTCATTACGAACCCTTCTCTTTTATGACATACATCCTCCAATCAAACGCCGTCCAGCCTGGAGGAAGCGACCTAGGTCTTGGATCCCCAGAGGTTTCCTCCTCAAAGGGATTTTCCTCTTCTCCATGCTAGTGGTCATAATATTAGTTAGAGTTAGTGCTTTCTTAGGTTAGTTAGTTAGGTTCCGCTGTTGGATGGAAGCGGATGGTGGCTCGGCTTTCCCTCTCTCGTTAGGACATTGGCCCTTATCATCTTCTTAGAATTAATTCATTCATCATCCTCACCTCTTGATGCTCTACACCTTTAGGTATTCTTTATGGGTTTCTTCTAACCTACCTTTAGCCAATGTTATCATTTCCACGGCACCTGTGGAGGGACCCTCCTCTAGGGTTCCTTGTGCAGTACCCTACAGGGTGGTATAGCCCATAGATAGGCGGTGAAAAGCCATAAATCAAATCAAGTTACATAAGCATCATCTCATCAGGTTGCATAAGCACATCGAATGGGAGGCTTTAAGCCTGAGGTTTGATGGGCAGAGCAACAACGTCACTCCCAGTGGGCTTAAAGGTCACACATCCTGGAGCCCATCCAGGATTCGTTTTCATTGCCCACCATCCACCCCTCCTCCTCCAGCAGCTCGTCTCTCTTACCCATGAGCTTCTTCCTAATCTACCTTTAGTCGGCGCTATCATTTCACAGCACCTGTAAGAGGAACCCTCCTCTAGGGTTCCTTGTGTCATTCCCTACAGGGTATAATATCCCATGGATAGAGAGGTGGAAAGCCATAAATGAAATCAAGTCATACAAGCATCATCTCATATCATCTCATCAGGTTGCATAAGCACATGAATTATTGGTTGTTTAATATTTTGGGATAAATAGGGGTAAGAGGGAGGAATGTTTTGTGGGAGGAACAAGGGAGGGAGGAGGGAGGGATATAATGGGAGAAAAGTTGGGGTTTATACATTTACAGTTAAAGTTTATGAATATGTTTTATTGATACAAAGTGGAAATATTTCAGCTATGCAGAGTGTTGCAAGTGTAGTATTGCCATGGTAGGGCTCAGTGGGGAAGGTTATTTTCTTATGATCCATAATGGCGCCATAGTGAATGATCATTACCTGGAACATAAATGGCCTCAAGAGTGTTACAAAGCATAAGCGGGTCCTAACCAGACTAGAATAATTCAAACCAGCATCGCTCTGCTAAAGGAGATGCATGTGCTTCCTAAGAAGGTTGACAAAATTTAAAAATCATGGTGAGGCATGTGGATAGCAGCCACACATCTGGCAAGTGCAAGGGAGCAGTAATTTGGATCCCTTGGGGTTCCGTGATAGTGCTGTGTCCTCTTACATAGACCGGGAGGAAGGTAAGCCTTAGCCCAGCTGCAGCTCAATACAGAATTCTTAGCATTAGACTCTATCTACAGCCCCAGCATTGAAGATCCTGGGTTTTATACAGACTGCTTCTAGGCATGTCCCATATAATAGACCATGGATTTTGGTGGAGATTTTAACTGTGTTGGTGATACCATCCTCAGCAGGTTAAACCCAGCACCCATAGTAGTGTAAAAAAATGCACAGGCTCTTCAGGAAATTGAACACAGAACCCCATGGTGGGGAGTATAGTTTCTGTCCCCGCCCACCAGTCTTATGCTAGATCGGACAGAATGTTGGTGTCCTTGTCCCTTGCTATACATATGGGCCTCTCTAGATATGAGTCCATTCTGGTTTCAGACCATGCCCTCTTATCTCACAAGTACACAGCCCAACTGCTGAAACCACTACACGACCCTGGAAGTTAGACCATATGCTCCTGAATGATCATCAGTATATAGCCTTTAAGTGTGCCACTATCTTAGAATATTTAATTAACAACAAGGAGGGTGAAACTACCTAAGCTACAAGGTAGGAAGCACAAGAGGCATACATAAGGGGCAGACCATATCGTATGCAGCATATAAAAGGAAACTAGAGGATGGTGATATTGTTCTCCTAGAACAGAAAATAAAGGAAATGAAGAAGGCTCACATGAACTTCCTTTTCCTGGGGCTATATCACAGGTTACAGCAACACAAATGGTGATATATTTCTCTTGGTTGTGCTTAGCTAGAACAAAACTTACTCCTGGAAAGGGTGGTACCTTATTTTGATGGTGCGGGGAGGGACTACTGGCATGGAAACTGAAACAGAGAGAGAGAGGAGAAAATACCATAAAGGCCATTAGAACAGCATAGGATAAATTAGTAAATGACAACCAAATGATAGGGCAGACTTTCTCTGCATTCTATGGGGAACTGTATTCCTCAGAGACCACACCCTAATCTCCCAAATTCAGTGTTTCCTGCAGAAATCTACTATTACTCCAGTGCCACTGGGACACTTTGTTCTCCTGGACGGGGTGCTCAAAATCTCAGAAATATCCTGAGCTATTTCTCACCTGAAGGAGGCAGAGCTCTAGGTGCAGATGGTTTACCAGTTGATTTTTTAAGATATTTCAGGCATAACTATTAATTCCATTGCAGGCCACCTATGAAGAGAGTATTAGTGAATAGATACTCCCTGCTCCATGCTGTCGACCACTATAACTGTTCTACCTAAACCAGGCAAGGACCCCAAATGTGCTTCTCCTATTGCCCAACATCTCTACTTACTTCAGACTATAACATTTTGGCTAGAATAATTGCCACCTGGTTAGAACACCTACTACCATCCTAATTCAGCCTGATCAAAGTGGTTTTGTTCAGGGAGGCAGGAAACACAATATTCAAAAACCCTGAACATTGTTTACCATTGGGCCATGTCTTTGAGATCACATGGGGCTGCAGTACTTGTGCTGGATGCAGAGAAGCCTTTCGACCATGTGGAGTGAGGGCATTTGTTTGGGGCACTGCAGGCATATGGTATTGGGTCATATCACGCTTTCATGCATAAAGACTTTGTATACCCAACCCAACTCCCAGATACTAACTAATGGGTCCCTATCCTGTGGGTTCATACTGCAATATAGAAAGTGTCAGGGTGCCCCTCTCACCACTGCTATATGTCTTGGCATTGAAATCCCTGGCAGCAGCCATCCGGAATCATTCAGGTGTGGTTGGTTTTGGTGAGAAGGAGAGCACAAGATAGCCCTGTTCACAAATGGCCTGCTCCCATACCACCATAACCTGAGTTAGCCTCCCTCATATTCAGGACATAATTGCAGGAATATGCTTTTATCTCTGGTCATAAAATCAACTGGTCCAAAAGCAGATTCTACCCATAAGTGAAAAAGACAGACACTCCTAGCTAGGACGCTATGGGTGTTCAAGTTGTGGCCAGAATAATAAACCTGAGGGTATATATCTCATTGCAGGTTTCAAACTTTTTACCTTGAATTATGAGGACCTCCTTACTAGAGTTACACTAGCGTGTGAAAGGTGGCTGGATCTTCCATTAACCCTCTTGAGGAGAATTGCTTCTGTTAAAATTAATATTTTACCACAATGTTTGTATTTGTTCCAGTCTTTGCCAGTGCATGTTCCAGACAAATTCTTTAAGTAGCTTGATAGCATTTTCCACAAGTTCCTGTGACGAAGAAAAACGCCAGAATCAGTCAGAAAATCCTGCAACAGCTGGTCCCTAATTGATGTTGTAGGACTGCCAGATTTCAATATGTACTACTGAGCAGCCCAGCTGACATGTTTAACAATTGTACCAGTCCCATTGCCCGGGCGTGGATGGCTTTGAGGCAGGGATTGACACATTTCAAAATCACATACTTGTCCCAGGACAACTGGCCTTGCCAAAAATGGTAGTCCCAGTGTTTTGGTGGTAGTCCACGGTTGGAAGGCTATAATTGATGGAAACTACAGAAAAAAAACCCACAAAGCATTCAAAGCCAAAATAAAGGTGCTCACATACTTTACAAGTTTACAGTAAAAAAAACAAAACAAAAAAACTACAGAGCAGCAGTAGCAAAAATAACAGCTGCAGCTAGTAATAAGCCCAAAGGCTGCACATAACAAATGAGCTGACTGCTAAAGTTATCAAGTTCCTATTATGACATGAACCTGTAGTCTGTAGATAAAACTCTTTTTTCCAACTTCAGTCAGGTCATTAAAAGATTTTATTCATACATGAAATTTTCAGCTTAGCTTGGCTGGAAGCTGGAAAAAGTATGTGATACCAACAAATTTACTGTCAGAGACAGCAAGGTCACTTGGCAAATGATCACAGAGATCCACTTTTTAGTCACTTCTTGGTCAGAGAAAAACCCATACAGTTGCTTAAATACTGCAAGAGTAGCTATTCCTGATTGCAACTTTATTTTAACAGGTCATGCTCAATGTTAAAATAAGGGGAGGGTAATAATGGGGATATGAATTCATCTCTCCTCTTACAAAATTGTTCATGTGCATTACAGCTCTCTACATCTTTCTGTGTTGAATATTACAGGAATGTTTCACCTACTAGAGCATTACAGGCTACCCCAAACCACTCCTACCTTATGCAGACCTGGAGAGGAGACACTACAGTGACACAAATTAAATTCCCCACCCTTCTGGACATTCTGCTGTGTACCCTACATTTCATGAATCCAAGGTCAAGCTTACCTGACAAATAAATTGTGGGCACCTTACAAATTGTACATTCAGGTAGAGTAGTGGGCTGGACCGCAGACACTGGGGTCCCTCATGCTGATCTAGTGTTTTCCCCTGTGGTGTGCAGGCTGGCAGTTTTGGGAGCTGCCTGCAGCAGAGCACAGTCTGTGTGAGTACCGGTGGACTCCGTTACCGTCGGCGTCATCTTGCGAACTTTTGCCCGCCATCGCTGCTAGTCTACTCTTGCCCGACTGACTGGGCGCAGCACACATAGTGGAGTGTAATGCAGCTCTTGTCATTTGCTGCTCGTGCTGTCATTCCCAACTTCTGCAGCCTGCGCCTATCAGGTTCCTGCATTGGTGCTCATGGTCCTGCCACTCTAATTTCACCGTTTACTCCGCCACTACCCATATCACATGACACCTGGCCGGAGTCCACGCGGCAGAAGTAGGAGGAACAGACCCTAGTGGCAAACCAGGCAAACTGCATGAAATGCAGGTAAAAGAAAAAATTAATTGCTTTCATTTACTGGTTGTCCTGGGACAACCAGCTATGTATTGAATGCTTGTCCCTGTCCAAAAACTGATAGCCCCAGGCGCCGGGCTATGGGATTTGTTAATCCCTGTTTGGAGGGTAGCAGGGAGGTGAGTGATTTGAGGAGGATATGTTGCATGCTTCATTGCCCTTGGAAAGCTAAAAAGCCCTAACCCATTTACTGGGAATCTCCTGAAGTTGTGGAGGGCAGATCATGAATACTCTGCTGTCCGTCAGCTCCTTCCGATATGCTTCTATTTGGGCCACAATAAAAGGCACCCCAAGTTACAATGTGTAATTACATTGCACAGCTGTCGACGGTGGAAGCCTACTGCCATTTGGAGTGCTCAGGAGGTGGTGGGCTTTTATTTATATGCATGTTTGCCACAGGTTATCTAATCTATTTGCTATGAGTCCTTATTGCCAACCAATAGACCCCTTTGAGGGTTGTTAAGGCCTCAACCCCTAACCAGGCCATTATCTGTGTACTATGGTATTTTGATAAAAGGAGGGATGGTCCCCACGGCCTGAATAAAGGGATTGTGGGAATCTGATCTGGGTACAGGTATCGCTTCAGAAATTTGATCTGGGGCAATATGTCACCTCAATAACTGCTCCCACAGAAACAGGTTGAGAAAATCAAGTGAACTTTCTCTTTAGGACATACATCTCCTGCAAAATGCATGCCTGGGATCCTATGAAGTCATCCACCTGTCCCAAATGTAAAGTGAATGAAGGCGCCTTTCTTCACATGACTTTGCTGTATCCAAAATCCTAACCTTTTGGCATGAGGTGCACAAAATTGTGTCTAAAGTGTTGGGAGTGGCTCCTCCAAGGTCTCCTTTGGAGTTTCTATTAGAGGCATCCCTGCCCGACAGTAGCTGGGTTAGGATCTCCCATTATGGTCCCTATCTTTGGTTAATGCATGCAACACAATTACCCAATGCTGAATGTCTGACAACCCACCAACAATACATCAGTGGGCTAACAACTTGTTAAATTGTCTTAGAATTTAAAAAAGCCCAGGCGTGGTAGCAGCCAGTGCCCCTCGGTTTTCTCATATCTGGCATAAACCTGAAAATGCATTAGAAGGGCCATTTCCTGGTGGGGTGCCTTGATTGGACTCTAACAGTCATATGCTCCTGGTCGATATAATGTACACTTAGAGCCTGAGAAATAATATAAGTTAAAAATGATATAGTGAATAGTATTTGTACCAGGTCTAAACATGCTATGCACTTCTGTATATCTATGATAAATATCATTATATATATATATATATATATATATGTATCCATCAGTTGTATGAGCAGTGTTGCAATGTTCATGGTTAATATTGTATTCTTTGTGCTTTCCGTCAATAAAATATTTTACAAAATAAATATGTTGTGAGAGAAACACAGCTATGTCACAGTAATAAATGACAGGGCTCGGGGCACCTAACAAACAGCATGATACAGACATAAAATGTTTTCACTATACTGTAGAGACACATAGTGTAGCTATGTCACAGTAATAAGCGATAGGTCTCGGAGGGTTCTGTGTCATAATAGTGAAAATATAACAGCGTCTCGCATAAGCGAGTATATTTTGCCGAGCAAAATCGGCTCTGCAACCACCACAGGACTTTACAACACAGTGACAGCACTATACAGTGCAATAGGGGATGATAAAAACAAACATTTAATGCAGGGGCTATGCCCATGCACCCCCTACAGTGGAGCCCTCTCATCTTAATATAATCAATTCCAGGTGGGGGCAGACACTGGGGAACAGGGGAATACATGTGAGGGGCTACAGTATGCAGGAGGAATACTGAGGCTGGGACAACACAGTCGGGGAACCAGAGGGCCATAAAACAATAAAAATTGATAATAGCGAAACGTCCTTAAAAATATGTACCTGCAGGCAGTCTCAAACCCAGGACCATCACCACTCTAAGGGTGACCAAATCCACCACTCCAGGTGGCCAGCTCAGCAGCAGCAGGCTGCACTCCTCCATTAGCCCACAACTATACAATCCCCTCATTCACCATCACTATTCTGTCCCTCCCCACTCGCTAGTCTCACCCTCACTATACCCTCACATTCACTACTCCTTGAGCGCCCAAATTGAGTAGCTCATATTTGAGTCACTCATTTGCTTTGCCCGTATAATGGGATACTGGCTCGGGCACCTAACAAACAGACTAAATGGCTTTCACTATGCTGCAGAGACACACAGTGTAGCTGTCACAGTAATAAATGACAGGGCTTGAGGCATCTAACAAACAGTGTAATACAGTCTAAATGACATTCACCATGCTGCAGAGACACACAGTGTAGCTATATTACAGTAATAAATGACAGGGCACGTGGCACCTAACAAGCAACTTGATACAGCTTAAATGGCTTTCACTATGTTACAGAGACAGACAGTGTACCTATGTCACATTAATAAATGACAGGGCTCAGGGCACCTAACAAACAGTGTGATACAGCCTAAATGGCTTTCACTATGCTGCAGAGACACACAGTGTAGCTATGTCACAATAATAACTTGACCCCGATATCAACTTGCTTGTTGAAGTTTTCAAAGCTATATCAACTTGGTGTGACATCACACCAAGTTGATCTGTTTATCACCGAGTTGAAATGAAGCCAAAGGATGCTCGTTCATGTACATACTACTTATTTTCGGTGCCATACTCAGAAGAGGTCTCGTTGTCAGTCTGTAGCAAAGAGTTGGGCAAACATATTTATTTTCTTAAACAAGTGCCTTAGTTTGTTTTATTTTGTCTGCAAAAAAATAAAGCCATACTTCCTGGCATGTGCATTATGTGTCCCTTGGCTCTACGCCACACTAGTTTGTAGCTGTGCGGACCAACATTTGGACGGACCGCATGTAAGATGATTTTTTACGCATTTTTAGGAGTATTTATGCATTTTACTTTACCAAAACTAGCTCCTCACACCTTTGTTTGTACTCTCTGAAATGCAACCGAAGGCTGACAGTGTCCCTTAGTCTTGTATTCATTTTCTTTAAAACAAAATAAAATACACCAGTTATTATAAAAATAAAGCATATGTAGGAGTATGATGTGCAGTTTTTTATACACCCTCAGTGTGTGATAATATATAAACCTCTAGGGCTTCCTCTCGGGGTTTATATATCAAACATCTTCAATTGTGTAAAAAAACTGCATATCACCACCTACATATGCTATTCTATAAATAAATGACAGGCTCAGCCAAGGGCACCTAACAAACAGTGTAATACACAGCCATACAAAGCATTCATTATGTTGTATAGACACACAGTGCAGTTGACAAACACAGTAATAATTTAATGATAGGGCTCAGGGTACCTAACAAACAGTAATATTTTTCAACCCAACTGCGAGTGCCTTGCCTTCTGTATATTTTGCCCCGCTCCTTCTCTGTTCTCTCCCCAGCACTGCACCATGCACCTCCTCAACCAAGGCTGATCCCTGATTCCTCCCTCCTTGAAATTGTTTCAGTCCCAACCTGACCTCCACTCCCTTTGCTCCTTCATGGAGGTTTTATTTTATTTTATGATTTTTTATTCAACTTTTGGTTAAATGATCACATTGATTTAGCTGCAGACAGCACAGTGAGTGCCAGTCATGGACACAGAGCTGCTTCCACTCGAGACTGCTGCCAGCTGCTATCTGCTCAACATGGGCTCCCAGAAGATACAGCACAGACACCACTGACCAATCAGGTTGTCATCCTGGTGTCATGTGCTCGTATTCTTGCTGTAAGCTCATGAAGGACCCCAGGCTGCCCTTTAATACTTTTTCCAGTCTGGAAGTCCTGGCAGGATTCCCAGAACCCCACAGGCTGCCCTTGGCTGATTTTAATGCCTTTTCTAATTACCTGTTTCCTGTGTTAAAACTACCTGACCCAAGAGTACACTGTTATGTTGGGTAGGGTGGTACAGTCCAAACTACCTACCCGTCCAAAATTGTCAATACCTGAACTACCTAACCCAGCTACCCATTGGGTAGCCCATACTACTAATGACATTACTGAATGTGTGCAGATTTATTCCCCAATTTTCAACATAGCCCTTTTGTTACCCCACCTCATGAACATGACAGGTGTCATTTTCAAACCTCCTCGAAGCATGTTTTCACATTCACTCTGCAAAATCACAGTTTGAATGGGATTTAAAGTTCCATCTGCCATGATCATAAGAGTGGAGTCATAAAAGATACTGGTTAAAATTTTGGGTCAAAATGTCAAAAACTACAGTTATGAGGAAGTCTTACAGTTTTTCAATATTTACTTATAAATTCATGATTTTTGCAGATTTTAACCCCAAATGAGCAACTTGCCCTTTTGTTACTCCACCTGATGAACATGACAGGTGACATTTTCAAATCCCTCTGAAACATGTTTTCACAGTCCCTATGTGAAGCTACCTTTCGGACAGCAAAAATGCACCTGTCTTGATCATAACATGGGGTTGTAAAAACACTATGTTGAAAATTTGGGGTCAAAATGTGAAAAAACAACTAAGTTATGAAGAAATGTTGATTTTTCCAATGATTACTCATAAATTTATTTTTGCAGATTTTGGACCTAGTGTTAAACATTTCCTTGTGTTACCCCACCTCCTGAATATGTCTGATTGCATTTTTCAAATCCCTCTGAGCATGTTTTCACACTCACACTGTGAAATCACCTTTTGGATGGATTTTAAAAGTTCAACTGCACTGATCATAACATCAGGTTATAAAAGAGTTTGTTGGAAAGTTGGTGTCAAAATGCTGGACCTACTAAAATTAGATATCATTACCCACTAAAAATGAGATAGCATCAGAAAAGAGAGGTGGCTGCTAATCTAGGTTTACATATGTAACAACCTACAGAACTACAGGGTCCACCTACTCAACACGTTGAGTGATTGTGAATGCCTCACAGTCAAAATCCTACTAGGCAGCGGAAAAATGCCTTGCCCTAATGGCAGTAGCCATTCCCCTGGATGGCAACTGCCCAGGCTTGAAAGCCTTGCCAGTTACTACAAACAGGCCAGCCAGAATAGTGAAACAATTATAGTGGGGACTGCAGCACCAACTGGTCCTCAGCTCACGGTCCAGGAACAGGGACCTAATAGCTGGACTTTACCTCACCCAGTTGGTTAATAGCAGCACCAGGACAAACCACTGAATGGGAACAAACACACTAATTGACTGGCTGATAACAACCCACCCCAAATGGATAAATGAGGTCAAGGTACTCCCGGATGTACTGACTGACCATTAGCCAATTCAGTGTAGCTGATCATCCAAGCAGATAAAGCCCCCCAGACAAATGTGAAACAGAGTTACCAAGAAAGGCGATGGTTAATTTAAAAAAACTCCTCAAGGGATCAACTGGAGTTTCTTGGACCTCTGCCCCAGTGTTTATCTTGCCCATGAGTTCTTTATTGATCATTTTAATATAGCTGTGGACATGTTTGCCCTATTCTGTAAGAGGATGATAAATGGCAGAAACATGGACTGGGTTACCACCCTCCTTGACATGATCACGACCTCGAGATGCCCTTTGGCTTCAGGCCAAAGTCACAGGCTCAGCCACAGACATCCAGAATTGCAAAGCTGCACACAATAAATGCACCTGGGCAGACAGCCCAAGGCCATGTTCCATAAAACCAACAAGTGCAACACTGGGGGATGCCAAAAATTCTGGGCCTGACTGAAGGACCTTTTAGGGACAGGTGATAAGACACATCCCTCAATGCTAAACCACAACTGTGAGATTGTCCTAGAGGATGTCACCATTGCCAACATTTTTAATAGAGCATTCACGGACTATAGTACAGTTCTCCCCCTAAGGAGGATGCAGACCCCACTGGAAATCATCCCACAGGACCCTCCCACTCACCCAAGCACCATGTTTAGCCCAAAGCGTTTACTTTAGACAGAAAACTGAGAAGGAAACTAACAAGTACCTTGGAAGAGTCGGGCAAAACCAGGATGGGGAGTAATGGGATTGATATGAAACTGATTGCAATAGCACTCACAGAGGTTATCAAACCCATCACCAAGCTCTTCAACCTATCACTTTGACTCAATTCCCATCTTGGTGGAAAACAGCACTGGTTACTCCAGTCCTAAAAAGCCATGACTGAGCGTCAGTCACTAACTACAGACCCATATCAATCCTGTCCCCACTCTCCAAAGCACTGGAAAAATTATAGCTGACCAACTCATGGACCATCTTAACAAATACAACCTACAATGTCCACAGCAGCATGGTTGTCGACTAGTAGGATGCATAGCATACCAGACCTCAACTTTATTGTCTTGGATACTGACAATATGGCCTTACCACTTTCAAAATGTTTCCTACAGGCCTGTAGTAAAAATGTGATCAAATAAGACCCAGTACAACAGCATGCAAGCAAACATTCAGAATTGAGAAATGCTTGTTTCAAGCAGCTATGCGAGGAGGGGATTATAAAGCCCTGTCTCAAATCGCAGTTAACAAAGATGATTAACAATACGCATCACTACAGGGAAATGCAGACAAACAGCACATGCATACCTTATGCATGCAGCTAGAATCCATGGTGCTACAGAATAAATATTTTAACATATAAAAATACATAATCATTGTCCAGTGTTTACAGGTACCATGCTAAGTCACTCTTGTACTGTAGCACTGAGTAAACACATTGATTTGTAGTGGTGTCATTGCCCTTTAAAAAAATACAAAGTTTGTTGAGGGTTCACTTCTTACATACAGTGCTGGTGCTCTTTGCCTTAGTAGTGTGCCTAATGTCATTCATTTGGCAGCATGGTGTCAAGAAGAACACACAGTTCTCAAGGAAGTGACAGGGTCTGTAAAGGCTTACAAGGCAGACAAGGCCTGCATGACCAATGAGGCCACAGCACCAGATTTTATCTTTGAGCTACTGCCTGCAAAACCCCTCCCAGGCCCATCCAGTCTGCCCATTTCTCCTACCTACCTACTGCATCAAACCATGCCTGATCTGAGCTTTTTCAGCTGCTTCAGCTCTCAGCCAGGTTGGTTGTCTCATGTAAAAGGGTGACAAGGATGAGCTATGCCATGTTAGTAGCCTGAAAAGCTGGGTAAAATTTTAAAATTCATGGGGGTTCCAGGGCCAGCAATGTACATGCATCACGTCTCTCTTTTTAGGGCTGCAATGGGAAGAGCCCTGTAGTTGCTTTCAGAAAAAGGACTCTGCATTCTTTGCATTCTTTCCAACAAAAAACAATTTAGGACAATGAAAATTTAGTGATGCATCACAGTTCCCTATGCAGTCTGTGAAAAGATGTCTGTGTCAGTGGGGGTGGGGGCTTGGGTTGCTTTAGTGTGACATTACTCACCTTACGGATATTCCCAGCTTTCTTATATCTTTGGTGTCAAGTGTGTGTGTGTGTTTGGGAGGAGTAATAACTGTCTGATTTCAGTTTGGAAGGGTGGAGAGATTGATCTCATGTGCAGCAGTTTGGTCTTGGGTGCAGAAGTTAGCCAATTGGAATTCCTTATTTCTGGCCATTAATGACTTAGGCTGTTTTCAGACATACATCACTCTCTCCAGCACAGCTCACTCTGATATGGATAAAAGGCCCTGCAACGTGTACCTAGTTTTTCCCTTCTACTTTGTGGAAAGAGAGTTCAGGAGATCATCCACCAAACTGATGCCTTGTGGTTCAAATGAGAAGTATCAACAGCTACCTGCCTGCTGCTTCAGCTTGTTAGCTCTACAGACAAGTAGAGGCCCCCGCCAATTGATTCCAGCTTGCTGTTGAGTCCTGACTCGATTGTTTCTTCATTTAATCGGGTAAGTCATAATTTAATTTTGTTTCTTTTCATTCTCCCAATTTTGGTCTCTGATTGTTTCTACATTCTACATATACTGTAGGGTAGGTTAATTACTGTGGGTCTGGAATAGATATACTAACTTTAGTGATAGAATACTTACATTTTGTTAGAAAAAATACTCTAAACAGTTTGGGTTATCTTGTTTAATTGTATTAGGGATTAGGCTAGGCTGACGACAGAACATGGGGTGCTTGAGAGACTAGGACACTGGTGGAGGACTGCATAACAGTGTAAAATAACGTAGCCATGCATAGAAGTTTGCTATGCTAGTGGCCTAGATAGGGTTGGTTGATATGGTTTTAATATTCTTTTTAGTCAACATGTTTCAGTTGAGGGCTCTGCCCCTACACCCCTATTTTTCTTATTTAACATGGAGGTGTTGGTGGAGGCAAAGTACCCCAACTCAAATAAATTGATTAAAATAAACCCCACATGATCGTATCAATTAGCCCAAGTAGCATAACTAGCATTCCGTACTATTACACATTCCTCTTTAACTTTAAAGACACTTTAGAACAGAGTAGGTTGTATTTTCAAAAGTTTAAAAAATGATAGTTGTGTCAAGACACCTAAATTTGCATCATGCAGATGCAGCATATAATTAGCCATATTTTTCATAGCTGCATCAAAACACTTACACTTGCATTGTAACTGCAGTATATTTGCAATTTATTTGTAGGATGCATCACTACTGCATCACGTCTGTGTCACTTTTGCATCACTAATCTAGATGCAAGTTCAGGGGCAGCAGTTGTGGTGCATCAGTCTTCTGATGGTAGTGCACTCTTCTGATGCAGGCACAGCTGTGATCCACGATATAAAAGTGATGCAACTTGCTGCTGCGTCTGTAACAAATCTTTGAAAATTCAGGCCTGTATATTTACCCTCCATCCCTCATAATTTCCAAACACTCAACTACAGATAATGGGTCCAGAATGAAGCACATACCTTGCAATACAGACTTGCAACAAACAGAGAAAAAATAAGATGCGGGCCCATGTCTTGCAGCATCTTCTTTTCCTCCTGATTCAAGATCAGGAGAATTACAGCACAGAAGATGCTCCACTCCTTGCCAGTTCTACCTGTTAACTGAACAATACTGACTGCTGCCCTATATAGGCACATGTGTGTGCTAATACGCCTTTTCTGAAAATTATATATTTACCAGCTGCCTTAGAATGAGAAGGAAAGGAAGGAAGCAAGGAAAGTCATGCTGCTGACTCCACTCTTTTTGAAACATTACACCTGTACTATCTGCCTTAAAGATACTTAAACTAATTTCCTAATAATTTTAAAGATGAAGCACCTTAGTATCTAAATTGGAAAATGAGGTGTTTCTTCACAGATGCCCCTTCTATGAAAAAATTCCTATCATTATGACAAGAATAATGATTTAAAATATCCCTCAGATAAAGATGCATTTGCTGGGGCTTTGAAGATGATTGCAGGGCAGCAGGGTAAATCATACGAGGAGATACTAAGGGCCCTAAATATCTACTCCTGGAGGATAGAAGGGAGAGGTGAGACATGATTGAGACCTTCAAGTACTTGAAAAGGATTAATAAGGTGAACAGGAGGTATCTTCAGGCTAGCTGCAGCAAAACCCTGAAAGTACAGCCTTAATGTCGGGGCAGGGGAGTTAAAGGAGGTTAGAAGACATTCCTTCACAAAAAGGCTGGTAAGCAAATGGAATGCACTTCCAGAATAGGTGATCTCATTGAGGGCATTGGGCAGCTTCAAGAGACGCTAGGACAGATATAGGGGAGGATAAAGGTCATGGAAGGTAGGGAGGGAGGAAGGTAGTGGAAGATAGGGGAGCAGGGACACCAGCCTGAGCTAAGAACCCAGCACAATTAATAGACTAGATGAGCGAGAAGAAAAAATTACTCACCTTAGTAATGTTGTTTCTTCTAATGGAGTCTGCTATATTATGACTATTGCAGTTTGCCCCCAGCCTTAGAACTGCTCCGGAGGTGAAAGAGTTAACTTCCATGCAGAGCATGGAGCTTAGAGCAACACTCGGTTCAGAAGCTCTGTTTGGCTGGTTTCAAACTGAAACCGTCAGATCTTCTGAAAAAACTCACTAAGGTTCTGTGTGGGCTGTAACCTACACTAGCCAACGCTACTAATATATTAACACATTTCACTGGTCCCAACACAAAGACTCAAGTCAGTGGACCAGAAAATTAAGATAAAATAACTAAATAAACACAACACCCAAACCTGAAAGAGGGCATCAATAAATGCCAACAGGGACTACCACCCCATACCCCAAAGTAGGAGTTCTGAGAGGGCAGGCTGGGAGGAGGTCATAATATGCAAGACTCATTAGAAGAAACAACATTACTAAGGTGAGTATTTTTCTTCAGACAACATGAAGTCTTGCTATATTATAACTATTACCGACTACACAGCAGTACCTCCATGGAGGAGGACAGAACCTACTTAGGAATAGGTTCTGGGCACGGCTGTGACCAAACCGAGCATCCCTCCTGGCCTGAATATCCAGGAGTAATGCTTGGTGAAAGTGTGTACTGTCTTCCAAGTAGCTGCCTGACATATCTCCAAGATAGGGATGTCTCTAGCAGCAGCTAGAGATGCAGCTGTACCTCTGGTGAGTGAGCCCTCTCAGGCCTGGGGGGAACCTTACCCAGCTTTTGATAGCAAAATTGGATACAAGAAGCGATCCACCTGGCAATGGATCTTTTAGTGGCAGGTCTCCCTTTCCCAACCTCACCATAAGTGAGAAACAGTTGGAGGAGTCAAACCTGTGACCCTTGGTATGCTCTATGTAGTAACTTAGGGCCTCTTAACATCTAAGCTGTGCAGCCTCCTCTCACCAGAGGAGGAATGGTCAGTGAAAGAACACTGGGAGTGAAATAGATTGGTTAAGGTGGAAATCTGAAACCACCTTAGGCAAAACTTCCTGTTAGTCCTGAGGACCACTTTATCCCTATGAAAGGAAATAAAGTCAGTTTCTACCGATAAAGCCTGTAACTCACTTATCGCCTGGCAAAGTGATGGCTACCAGAAATACAGTTTTCCAAGTCAAATACTTAAGCTGTGCGAAGACAGAGGCTCAAGGGGGTTGCATTAGCTGAGCAATGCATACATTAAGATCCCAAGCGGCAGGGTCCCTGAATGGAGGATTGGTGTGAAGCAATCCTTTAAAAACTTGGAAAATACAGGATGAGCAGAGAGAGAGAGGGCTTCCTGCTGAAATGAAGGCAGAGACAGCAGCCAAGTGCACTTTCAGGGTGGCTGGTCTCAGTCCCAAAGAATTAAGATGGACCATGTAGTCCAATACAGTAGGTAGATCAGCAGATTCTGGGAAACATGCTTCCCAGAACACCATATGGAAAACCTTTTCCACTTGGAGTTATAGGTAGCCCTGGTGGAAGGCTTCCTAGCAGCCTTCAGGATTTCGAGAACACTTTGAGAAAGTTGCAAATCGGCAACTCTAACTGCTCAAGAGCCAAGCCTTGAGGTTGAGGGATTTGAGATTCGGATACCAAACTCTCCCTGAGCACAGGTTAACAGATTGTGGTTCCTGGGGAGACACAGGAAGATGTACTGCTAAGGACAGAAGGAGTGGACCAGGGCTGCCTGGCCCAGTCTGGAGCAATCAGGATCATTTTGCAGGGCTGAGACCTGACTTTGACTAGTACTTTGAACAGGAGAGAGGGAAGGGGAAGGCATAAGAAACTTCCTTCCCAATCGAGGAGAAAGGCAACCAGGAACTGAGCCCAACACTGGGGGCCTGCAACAAAACAGTAGAAGTTGATAATTGTCTGGGGCTGCGAAAAGATCTATCTGAGGTGCCCATCTGGCAAACACTATCCCCAGTACTAGGGGATCCAGTGACCATTCGTGATGGCCCTGGGAAATCCTGCTGAGGGCATCTGCCAGGACATTGTCCTTGCTTGGGAGGTGAACTGCTATGAGGGGAAGTGTTCAGGAGTAAGCCAGAGACCACAACTTCATTGCCTCGGTGCACAAGGCCGAAGCCGAGTGTCCCTTGTTTGTTGATGTACCACATTGTAGTGGTGTTGTCTGTTCTGACCTGTACTACCTTGTTCCGAACAGATGCAGAAAACCTGAAGTGCTAGAAAAACAGCTCTGAGTTCCAACAGATTGATGTGGAGCAGAGATTCCTGAGGGACCATAATCCCTGGGTGGAGAGGTTGCCCATGTGAGCTCCCCATCCCAAAGGATGCATCTGTAGTAAGGGTCAAGGAATGGGACAGAGGGATGAAAGGCACCCGTCTCAGATTGCTCGGATCCTGCCACCACTGAAGGGCCTGGATCAGGGTTCGAGTCACTGGGATTAACTTGGATAGAATCTCTTCTTTGAGACCAGAAAGCTCTCAAATGGAACTGAATGTCCTCATCTGAAATCTTGCTCATTGCACCACAGCTGTGGGGGCAGCCATGTGCCTAGGAGCTGCAGGAAATGCCTTGCTGGTCAAGAAACCTGCAGAGTGAAGGAGGCGGTCAGGGCCACTAAGGTCCTTACCCTTTCCAAGGGAAGGAAGGCTCTGGCCTGCTTGTATCCAGTTCTGCGCCTATAAAGGTGAGTACCTGGACAGGTTCCAAAACTGACTTTGGAAGATTGAGAAGAAATCCCAGAGAGGTAAGCAGCTGCTGGGTAACTAGCAGGTGTGATTTGACCTGGTCTGGAGACTGACCCACAATGATCCAGTCATCCAGGTAGGGAAAATGGCAATCTTTGCCTTCTTAGGTGGCGACTGCTACTGCCAGACACTTTGTGAACACCCTTGGGGCAGAAGTGAGGCGAAGGGCATTGCTCTGAACTGATAATGGCCTGAGGGCAGTTCGAATCTGAGGTACTTTCAATGGGAGCTTCTGATAAGAACATGAAAGTAGGCATCTTTGAGGTCCAGGGAGGCTAGCCAGTCTCCTGGCCTTAGGGAGGGTAAAATCATTCCCAGTGTCACCATTTTGAACTTTGGCTTTAAAGGTGCTTGTTTAGATATCTTAGATCCAGGATAGGCTGCCACTCTCCTGTCTTTTTTTGGGTAAGGAAGTACCTGGGTATAGACCCTTGCCCTGGTGAAGGGAGAAACCTTTTCTACAGCTCTGAGAGCCAGGAGGGTTGAGACTTCTGTTTCCAAAGCAAGAGTCTCTAAAGGGTTTGTAGGTGGAAAAGTCTGGCTCTCATCTTTGGAAATTTCTTGAAGCTGAGAACAGACCCTGCTCACTACTTCCAGGACCCACCTGTCTGAAGTTAAAGACTGCCAGTCCTGGACAAGTGAGCCAACCTGCCCCTACAGGTAGTGGAGAGCCGACCCTGGGCATCCCATCAGGGTGCCTGTTTGGCAGGGGCTTTAGGCTGAAGGGTGGAGCAGGCCTGCTCGAACCCTGTCTGCCTCTCCCTCTGAAGAACCCCCTCTGTACATAGGCTGAAGAGGAGGGTCTGAGTCTGGTAAAAGGCCTGTGAAAGGCCTACCCCTACCCTGAGGGGCTGCCTCTGAGGAGTGGCTTGCCGTTCCTTGGCTTGTGCACTCCTGTAAGTGGTTCTATATTCATCCATTTTTTCATATAATTCTCTGTCTGCTCCCCAAACAGAAATTTCCCACCAAGGAAAATCCATAGCCTTAGACTGGGTATCCTGTGACAAAGAAGCACCTGAGCCAGGCCAATCTGCGAAAAGCCACAGATGTAGCCATGACTCTAGAGGATACATCATTAGAATCCACTGCAGCATGGAATTGCACCTTAGATGCCTCAATACCATCAAAGGCCACCTGCTCCAGCTCCTTTGAGAGCTGGCCAGGGACCCTGTTTGGCTAAGGCCATGACAGTATCCATCTAGATTTCTGGTATCTTGCAACATAAGCCATATAGTTAGCTTGTCTGAGTCCCAAGGATGCTGCCATGTATTGTTTTTGGCCATGGCATCAATCTTCCTGGAATCCTTGTCAGGAGGATGTGAGCCAGTGGAATATTAGCTTTATCACAGGCTGCAGCCTGAACTACCAACATGACTGCATTGCTGTGAAAGAAAATCTGTATCAGGACCTGACAAAAGTGTACCTCCTGTCCATCTTTTTATCCACAGGAGGCACAGAATTAGGAGCTTTTAAAATGTTTATTGTTTGTTTTCTAAAGGATTATGTAAGGGATGGACAACCTCCTGGACTCTGGGATATCCATCATCTCCACATAGTCAGGCTTCTCTTGCTCATCCAAAGCCTCCTCTAAGGGAAGCTGGAGGGTCTCAGCAACTTTTATAAAACAAAAAATGAGAAGGGACTCAGAAAGCCTGGGGGAGACTCACCTGAAGGTCTGTCTGGGGAGATGTCCAGTTCAATGGGCACATCCAGACTTTCAAAGTCACATTCACACTGATCATAATCCTCATCCCCTCCTCTGGTTCATAGAACTCTTCTATATCATAATCCTGAACCACTGGAACCGTAACGAACCGACCTTTTGCCAGACAGTGGCAGTTTGGAGGAACTGGGGACAGGGACTGGACAATCTGTATTGCCTGGCTATCTCAGCAGCAGTTGGAGAAGGAATTTTGGACTCCAAACCTGCTGATTTTTAGATTTCTTTGCTGGAACTGGCTCCTCAGAGCCAGCTTTTGTTGCCTGAGGAAGACTCGCCCTGGTCAGAGGGCACTCCCTCCGTTCGGTTGGCACCGAATCGGGCGCAGCCATCGGTCAGCGGACTTTTTGCCTCTCATTCCCTGAGCCTGCCCACTTTCTTGTCCAGGGTGGCTGCAGGGAAATTTTACAAATCTGGTAGTCTGAATTGGGGTGGTCAAACCCCAGACAATAAACACATGTAGTGTGTGGGTCAGCCTTGGCAAAGGCTTCCCCACAGACACTGAGTGTTGAAACAATGGGCCGTTTTCTTTTGGGTTTCTCAGACATGATGCCAGCCTAACCAACCAACTTGCCCTTTTGATGGCAGTGCCAGGCAAAGACACCCTTGCTCGGTTCAAACCATGTCATGGTCGTGAAATAACCGTAATGAAATCCGTTTTTAGAACCGATAAGAACCAGGAACCACTCTAAAAAGCCTTAAAGGCTTTAAACTTATATTCATATACACTCGATCGGTTCAACCGAACCGATAATACTTTCGAGTTCACACAGAAAAACCCTATCTATTACTTACGATTACCATAGACAGAGCCTGAACCGATCGGTTTTGCGGTTAAAATAATGAAATGGCGGTTAAATTCAACCGATAAATAGCGCTTTAAACCGAAGAAATGAACCGAGCAACAGGAGGAATCTCGGAGCGACTGTTCAGTGAGGCAGAGTAAAGAATCTGGCGTTTCGGTTGAAACCAGCCAAACAGGCTTCTGAACCGGGCTCGCGATCTAAGCTCCATGCTCTGCATGAAGTTAACTCTTTCACCTCGGAGCAGTTCTAAGGCTGGGGCAAACTGCAATAGTCATAATATGCAAGATTTCATGTTGTCTGAAAGACTAATTCTGCTGGCTTCTTTGTATGTTCATATGTTCGTATGAGATTGCAGCCTTAAATAAAACGTTAATTCTTTCAGAAAACAGCCTACTATTCTGTTTGATAATCTAGCCTTTTAACTATGTGATATGGATAAATAAGAGATTATATCTTATAGCTGCTGTTTCATATATTTTCTTGGTTGCTAATCAGTACAAAACACAATCCTGTATGATCCTACAAGGGCACAATATATGCTTTTGTTTATTGCACTGTCATATTCATTCTGATTCTTTTCAAACTAGTTAAATTGTTAAACAATATATTCTCCCAGAACTCACTTCCATTCTCATGTCCTCATGTTTGTTTACTTTAATAGAGGTTTCTTCCTTTTCATTTCTTAATACATGTCTGTAGAGATTCCATCCCTTCTCGCTCCATAGCTGTGCCTGTTATGTTTGCTAAAACAGTAAAATAATGGTCCCAAATTAGTAATGTTCTAATATAACTAGTCATAATAGTATAAATGATTCAGCTAGTAGCTAGCTCACGTTAGTATTTTGTCACTGTATGACATTGTTAATATTGGTGGTTCAGTGTTGCTAGTACACATCCCTAAAGTAAAAATCAAGTAACCTAATTAGCCTGTATCAGCATCACATCTATAAGACTGCTGCAATCAAATCACTAACGATTCTAAAAAACAAAACACCTTTATATTGTAGCAAGGCTATTCAGCTACACAGAGTCAGTATCAGCCGTGGGTGATATTACATGTGTTCAGGCCATCCTCACTGTCTTCTTTTCAATGGAGGTACCCCCACCATGCCAAGTGTACACATGATGCACAGGCATCACTGCATCACTTAGGCGTGCCATCGATACACAAAATGTGATGACATCATGCACTACTGATGACATAGTAGGCCACCCAGTTGCTTGCAAAGCCTGCAAAACCCCTCCCAAGCCAACACAGTCAGCCCCATGCAAAAAAAAAAAACAAAAAAAAAACAGGGTGGAGAGGGGGCCCTGGTATGATGAGAGTCTCAATTCATTAAGGTGTTCAGCTTGGACCAAAAATGAATAGCAGCACCAGCTAGGATGCAATACAGTAATACTGTGGTATAGCATAAAATGCTGCAGTATGCTACAGGACATAATGCAATTCAATGGCAATTAAAGCCTTTTCTACTGCAGTATTTATAAATGTTCTTATAAGCCCATCATGCTAATTACTATGGAAAAAAAAAAAAACAAGTGGCAAACTTAAGAACTAAACAAGATACTGATAAGTTGAGTATTTTAAAGGTGCAAAAGTGGGGAGGAAGGGGTGGGGTCCATAACAATATCCAGTCATGGCCTTTACAGTATATAGAATGGACCATAACTAGCCATGACTTGCTGTAACTTTGAATATCATTATGAATTTTAGTGACTACCACAGCAGCACTGATTTGTGTCATAATTCAAGGCACCAGTATTTCCAAGGCAGCTGCTTGTAATACTCCTATTTTCACAAGTGATATTTCTACTGACAGGAGAAAAGAAAAATACATGACAAAGAAGAAATATTTGAAACTCAGTGCTTCAGAAAAACACTGCTACAAATGCAGTCCTGAGAGCAGATAGTGCCTTTGAAAATGATATCCCATATAGCCAATTTTAAGATTAAAAAGAAACTGTAGTTCATCTGAACCATATGACTGACGGGTTGAACTGGAAATTAGATTTCTCAATAGGGGTTCTAACAAAATGTTACTGAGAAAGGCTAGAGATAAAGCTAAGGCTCTGAATAGAGACAATTTATTGAAAAAATGAACAATGAAAAGCCACAAGAAAAATAAAATTCATAAACATGGTACTGTTACTTTTGTCAGTAAATTCAATTATTTGGCAGAGAAAATTGACAATATAATTTATCGTAACTATTCTATTCTACTTGGTGACAATGATGTGACTTCAGCAGTGGGTGATGCCCCATGCATTACTTTCAGTATAGCAAACGGTCTGAGAGACAAGTTAGTCCATAGCCGATTTGAGAAAAGCAGGCAGCTATCATTAATTACCAATGGTTATCATTCAAACCCAAAGGTTTCTTCAAATGCCACAATTGTAATGTGTGCACATATGCACAGCCTGGTAGACAGCTTTAGCCCTTGCATGAAAATTTAAAGTTGGAGACGGAATTTATTAATTGCAGTACTGATTTTGTCACATATGTTCTATGGTGTAACTGCAATAAGATATATGTGTGGAGAACAGTGCCCAGCTTGAAAACTAGCACTCAAGACCATTGAGCAGTATTATTAATAGGAGACTTGACACCCACTTGGTAGTCATTTGTTTAATTGCCTTAATTAAAATCCTAGAATTAAAGTTCATAGGCATTGAGAGCGGGTTTCCTTGCAGAGAGTGGGGACGGTGAATAAACTATTGTGGAAAAAAAATCAGCGTGGTTATAAATTACAAAGTGTTACACCTACTGGTTTAAGCAAGCAATGGAATTTGAAATCATTTTTTTAAAGACTAACTAGCCACACCCGAAGAGACTCATCGAGAGATGAAGTGCTTGGACACCTACAGCTGTAGAGACTTTTTACCCACAGTCATATCTTTGTATCTAGCATTTACTGTGTTTGTCAGCTTTCTTGCTTGTATTGGATTATATTTATGCTTAATGTGGTTGTGCTTTTACTGCCATTAAAGAATGTTCAGCATTAAGCTGTGCCTGGCTGCTAGTTTCCTTTGTGAGTGCTCAGGAGTTTTGGATTCTTTGCTTCTGTATTTGAGGGCTGGCCAACCTACTTACCTGAACACCTGGCCTATACCATGTGTGCCCCCCTTTTGGAATCAGAAACATAGAAACACAGAGATTGCTTGCAGACAAAGACTGTTTGTCCCCCTCAGTCTGCCCATTTTTCCTGCCTACAGTAACACCACAGATCTTGCATGAGCTCTGGTCAGTTCTCACCCCTTTCCACTAAGATTCCTTGTGCCTATCCATGCATTCTGGAACCTCACCACTGTTTTGCTCCTACCACCTCCAATGAAATGCTGTTCCAGAAATCCACCACTCTCTCTGTAAAGAAGTACTTCCTCACATCTGTCCTGAACTTACCCCCTCCAGCTTCATATCAGGTCCCTTGTTCCTGAGTATCTTTTTTCCTGAAAAATACTTCCCTTCTGTACCTTATTTTGCATATTTTTATGATAAGGCTTATGTTGAAAATTTGGTGTAAAATATTACAAAATAACACATTTATGAGCTTACGTTACATTTTGCAAACACAGGCTCCTAACTTTGATACATTTCAATATTTTTACCCCATTCTTCACCTGCAGCCCTATTGGCTCTGGCCAGAGTTTGTTTTATATTTCAGCCATTCAAGGAAGGCCTGTGGAACTGGAGACTGAGGCCAGGAAATCAAGTGAGAGGTGGTCACGGAAGAGCTGTGGACTGTAGGGTCAATGCACATCCCTGGAGGCTTGGAGCTGATAATCATGTACTACATGGCCGAATTTGGGCAGTGCTGGTTCATGATGGGAACATCAGAGGTAAGATTCAAGTGTTATACAGTGTGTGTTATAAATTTGATAGTGTTTGATTTTGAAAAAATCTGGTTTCACACCAGTCCTGCATGCCATCAGCCTGAAATTAATGAGTAGATGACTGAAAAGGCACTTTGCAGGTTTTTTAAGGTTTTGAAAGCAAATGTTTAATACAGTATAACTCTGATTATCCGAATGCCTAGGGGACACAAATTCATTCAGATAATCAGGTGTTTGGATAATTGGGAGCTCACTAAGTTAAATGTACAGAATGCATGCAGTGGTGTGGCAACAGAAAAGCAGTAAGAATAAATGTTCAAAACCAGTAAATATTTATTTATTTATTAAATTTTGGAGACTGGGTAGGCCACTGAGCCCTGAAGGTCCTTTTTCAGGGCGACCGGATAACAATACAAGGTGTGATACAGTGAGAAAAACTTTTGATCACATTGGTTTTTCAAGTATAAGGTGGTTACATACAGTGGTTGCAGACATGGTTATCATCATGACTCAGTTTTTCCTTGGTACTACATGGCATTGTATTATATATGAGGTAGCATTATCTACATACTTGGTACTACATTTACATGGTACTGCATTATCTACTTACTTGGTACTACATGGCATTGTATTATACATGAAGTAACAGTATTATACATGAGGTAGCAATATCTTTATTACAGTACACAGGTAGTTAAAATGGAGTTTAAACTTATTTTAAATATGTACAGTATTTATATACTGTAGTAAAGTGCTATATGAAGTTCTGTACTCTGAAGTCGTATAGTGTAGCATAATGGTATGACGCATTGGAACAACCGCTATCCGTGTTTCAAGACATGTTGCAGCAACAGGATCTATGGAGCATTCTTCAATGCTAAGTAAAGCAAATTTTAAAAGCAAAATGAACTGTACCACAAACAAACTTTAAGAAACATGGAATGTCTTAGTTTTACAGAACTTTAAAGAATTCAGTTATGGCAGCCTGCTTCTTGGATTTGCTGAAGTGTTTAGATAATGCACTCATCCCTCTAGAAGAATGATTTAAAGCTGCTATTATAAGTGCATAAACTTTTATTGCAGCACCAGCCCATGCTTGCTCTGCTCCCAAAAAGATCTTATGTTTCGCACTGTCCGGTGCTTCTACAGAGAGTGATTACAGTCATTGGGCCAGATTCTAGAAGGGTTACACCTGGCATAACAGCAGTTGTGCCAAGCAGAATGGCACATGTAGAAACTTACGCCAGCAGTTGCGACATCGCAATTCTACAAAGTGACCTGCGACATGTCACAGGCCACTTGTGCCAATTTCAACTGTTCGCCACATATACCCCCTGTGACATGGTGCTAGGGGTTTACAGCAGCAGTTGCACCCCATTCTAGAAGGGTAGCGCAAGTGCCCACATCGGGTTCTACAAGAACCCCGGAGGAGATCCAGCAATGTAAGTTATACCAGCATTTAGCTGGTATAGCTTCTGAATGCCCTAGGGTCCTGTAGACCCGTCGGCTGTCCAGCGGACAGTGCAGATTTCCCACCTCTTGTGCCCAGCCACCCCAGCGAGAGTCCCTCAGGGCTACCCATACCCCCAGACCCCAGAAACAGCCATTGGCTGATGCTTCACAGGGCAGCGCTACCATCCCCCCACCCCACCCGTGCCCGAATCATGAGTCATCCATCGCATATGTGCAATAAGCCAGCTCTGGTAGTTTAGTAGCCCCCAACTGTTAAATAATAAATAAAGAGGGCCTCATATCCCTGGTAGTCTAGTGGCCCCTGATCTGTATGATAAAAGAATAGATCTCCTATCCCTGGTAGTCTAGTGCTCCCTTGAACTGTAAATTAATAAAGAAAGAGATCCCCTGTTCCCTGATAGTCTAGTGGCCCCACCCAGCACCCCCCAACCTGTCCCTGCCGCCGGCTGGCACAGCCCACCTCTCACCTCCATGGCCAGCTGCCGACTGAGTGCAGTATTAGCACTACTGCACAGATGCGCTCAGATATTAATTGGCGCAGATGATGCAGCAAACCCGATTCTGCATGATGTGGATATGGACACCTCTGTGAGTAGAGGAGCCACTGGAACAAATAGTGTCCATGACAACTTTTTCTTATAGAGAACTGGCCACACAGTCGAGGCGCCTGCATTGGCAAGAAAAACTATGTTTGCTTATATTTCAGTACATAGAGCACCAAGAGGGTTAAGAATCCTAAAACGCCCTACTTTTGAGAGGACAGAAAGCCCTTTGTAGATGAATGGGAACAAACCATGTCTGTCTTCAGAAAAGTTAATGGATTTGGTAAAGCGTGAAAGTGTTATTATGCAGGATGAAGTGAAGATCACTTTAAAGGCGCAGAGAGTCATTGACTGAAACATTTAAGGAACACCGGATTATCAATGTTGCCAGCTTCAATTTAAAGAGTACATTAAGGTTACGATTTTAAAATTCAGGCACAGTAGAAAAGAAATTTCTGAGGATTTAAATGACTATAATAACAACATAATTTTCAATTGGAAAAGAAGTTTATTGCTAACGTGACCCGGAGCACTACACCTGATGTAACTGTTGGGAATGTGCCAAGGACAGCAGATGGGAGCGAAGGGAATATCTGCTCAGTTTTAAAAGGACTGAACATTTGGAGTACAGCAATGGGAGAGTACCTCTGAGCCTGATGACAGTGAAGGTGAGGTCCTTTTGAGTGTCTCCTCCTGGGGTCACACCCAGGAGGTAGCAGGCAGACCAGATTCCAGCTTCCATTCGAAGAAAGCAGAGGACAAGGAAGATGTGGAAGAAGATGAGGAGGTGGGGAAAAGAAAGAGCAAGAGGTAGAGGTATGGCACAATCCATCGACACCCAGCAGATACTGTGATTAACATTTCGAGTACGAGCTCAGTGAATTACAACTGAAGGTATTGTCCAAAGGACTTTCTCTTGTTCCTACTTTTAGCATCAGGAAATTTGATGCCCTTGTGACATCAACAAATCTGTAAGGAAAATAAACTTGAAATCATTTTTTTTCTGATGCCAGTGAGAGTAGAGAGGATCTAGATGTAACTGAGGACTTATAACAGGAACAAGTAACTGTTAACCCCTTTAAACCCTAAGTCTACCTTCTGTCCTGCATTGCATCCAAATATCAGTACCTATTTTCACTGTTGTATTAAAGATTTATCAGATCTTTTCACAGGGAACAACTAATCCCCAAAATGCCTTATTGTAATCTTAGCAAAGCTTTGTGCCGGACAGGTTGATGCTCTCTGTGCTAAATAACTGCCTGTCTGAGATCAA
The DNA here is from genome assembly GCA_016271365.2 of Neoceratodus forsteri. Taxonomy (NCBI): domain Eukaryota; kingdom Metazoa; phylum Chordata; order Ceratodontiformes; family Ceratodontidae; genus Neoceratodus; species Neoceratodus forsteri. The sequence goes on along the minus strand of JADMNL010000024.1, from coordinate 50,727,001 downwards.
TGACTGCATGGGATCTATTTGGTTGAGATTAAATCTGGATAAGACTGAGGTGCTGGTTGTGGACTCGGGTCACCCAGGGTGGGTTTGGGGTTGAGCAAGTGTCGGCCTTATGGCTTGACTGTGTCCAGCCCATGACCTCAGATTGGGTGCAGAACGGATATTATTTTTGTTGATGGCTTGACCCTGAAATCTCAGGTATCGGCTATGGTCAAATTCTCATTTTACCATCTGAGGAATATCGCCGGTGAAACACCTGGTTCCATGGGTGACCTTCCAACATTGGTTCATGCCTTCATCACTACCCGTCTTGACTACTGTGATGCCCTCTACCTAGGGTTGTCTGGGGTTGATATCTGCTGCTTGCAGCTGGTGAAGAACACTGCAGCCAGGCTGTTGACAGGTAGTTCTAGGTCCGGTCACATAATGCCTGTGCTGCGTGGACTGCACTAGCTACCAGGTCAGTGGTGGATCACCTATAAGGTAGGCTTCTTACCTTTAAAGCCCTCATGAACAGGGACCTGACTACCTGAAAGATCTCCTGACTCACTACACTCTAATCGTCCTCTCTGATCCACCAATGAGAAATTGCTAGAGATTCCCAGGGTTCATCTTAAAACATCTGGAGCTCCTGCATTTTCATTTGCTGCACCAACCCGTGGAATTCTCTACCTCATCAGTTGAGAGAATGCCTGACCGTCAGCAGTTTTAAATCTATGCTTAAAACTTATTTATTTTCATTGGACTTCCCAGGCTGAATGTTTTTAATAATTATACTGCTCTTTGTTTTATATTTATTGTTATAATGTGTTGCGGCCTTGATATTGAAAGGCTATATAAATAAAGAATGATTGATTGATTGACTGAAAGCTGAAAGAGAAGCTTTACATACTTTAATGCAGACCCAGCACATTCTTATAAAACCTGCAGATAAGAGGGGTAGCATTGTAGTCCAAGATAGGAAGAAGTATGCTACAGAAATATGAGACAGCTGTCTAATACAGAATTCTACCAAAAGCTTACTTTTGATCATAGGGCAAAAAATACAGAAAGAAATAGAAGCTTATCTGCTTGAAGCTCATTATAATGATTTGATAACACAGGATGAAATGTATTTTTTGTAAGCAGATTCACCTAAAAACTGATATATCGCTGCTCTAAAATACATAAAGACCCAATTGACCCCCCTCGGACGTCCCATTATTTCTGGGATTGGTAGGCTGACCGAGCCACTCCCTAAGTTTGTTGATAGCTATATCAGCCCACTTGTGCCAAGGCTAAGAAGCCATATGAGGGACACAGGGCATGTCCTGAGCATTCTGAATGAGATATAGATGGAAGAAGATTGGGTCCTAGTGACATTAAATGTTGACTCTTTCTACACAATATACCCCATGAAGGGGGATATCAGCAATTGAACATTGCCTATACACAGCCACAGACATCTCACAAGCAAAAATAAATTTCCTGCTTGATTTGGTAGACATAGTTCTGAAGAACAATGTGTTCATGTTTGAGGCAAAACTATAGGCAACTCAAAGGCTGGCAAATTTATATCTGGGGTTATGGGAAGAACAACATGTAGTTGATGCTGTTAAAAATCCTTACTTTGAAACAATTGATTTGTACAAGAGATTTATTGATGATTTACTGATTATCTGGAAAGGGACAAGATCAGAGCTGTCAGAATTTCTATGTATTTAGAAAGTACTAACAGCAACCTAAGATTTAAAGTGCAGGTAGAAGATTTTAATATTTACTTTTTGGACCTCACATTACATAAAATTCTGATGGTACTATACTCACTGATGTTTTTAAAAACAACTGATAGGAATACCTTACTACACACCCATAGCGGTCACCCTGGGCACACCAAAAACAATCTGCATAAAGGCCAGTTCATCAGAGTATGGTGAAACTGTAGCAATGACAGTTTGTACTCAGAGAGAGCAGATGGACTCTCAAATAGACTTAGGGAAAGGTGCTGTTCTGAAAGGGTGACATCAGGGGCAAAGACATACACTGGCAACTTGTCAAGGAAGTCACTACTGACATCAAAATTAAAAAATCAAAGACACTCCTGTTTTGATGTTTGTAACAACCTATGGGGGTGAGAGTAAAGAAATAGTGGATATTGATGCGGAAAAACCCACATGTAACGAGAGGACCCCACACCATCATATCTTGTTTGAGAAGCCTCTTTGGATTTCTTCTAGAAGCGGAAGCAACCTCAGAGATAGGTTGGTGGACTCTTATGTACCCAATCAGAGTAATAAGAAATTCCAGGATAGGTCCAAATGGGGATCAAGGCCCTGTGGTGGGCTGAATCTGCCAAGCTATGGTCAAACAAAAGGAGTTTCTCAATAGAAAATGGGCACTATGGAATGTGTAAGGGAAGATTAACTGTAATACAGAATCAGTCATTTATCTACTCAATTACAGTCGTGGGAAATTCTATATAGGGCATAAAGAGAAAATTAAGGCTGAAAGTAAATGAACATTTTCTTGCCATAAAAATAATAACAAAGGCTATGCTACGGCAGTACATGTTAACTCCCATACAAACAAGTCAGAGCATATCGTTACAGCCATGGAATAGAAATATATCATCAAGGATGTTAGGGTTGAGATCTGGATAATTTGTTAAATTGTAAAGAACAAGAATGGATCTTTAGAATGGGAGCACTCAACCCCCAGGACGTAATGGTAAATTAGAAGTGACTCAATTTTTGCTAAAAAGTCCTAAGTGGAAAAGGTCTTGAATCCATTTATATGCCAGATCCCCATACATACCCTTGAGAGATTTCTTTGAACCACCCTTAAGTAAACCCCCATAAAGTCTCCAACCTATTTTGTGCTCATATCATAATTAAATTGATATGTGTCTTTAGTTAATAGTTTTCAAATAAACTACTAACAGTCTGTGTCCATATTTGTATTTTTCAGGTGCTGCATTTTATTTTGTTTCATCCCTTTGGAGAGTTGAGATTCACAAGCCATTAGTGAGAAAAATGGATTTGGGACTTTATTGGGAAACTGAACTTAACAACCTTTAGTAATGACTTAGAAAATCCCATAACTACCCTATTTTTATTTCTATATGGTCATAATGTTATTTACTTTATCACTGTTTCAATGCGCTAGCAATTTCAGCTTGCTTGTGAAATCAGGCTTATTTCAGTTCAAATTGATGATTGAGTACACATGTTTAAGGTCTTAATTGAAAAGGTGTAATAGTACCCGTGGTATGTTTTTATGAATGAATGTACTTATTAGATGACATCATCACCACACACAAATGAGGTGATTGGTGGAGGTTTTAACTGAATTGTTTAAATGTGTGCACACAATGACTGTAACCATTCTCTGTAGAAGCACCGGGACGTACAAAACATAAGATCTTTCTGGGAGCAGCACATAGTATGGGCGGTGCTGCAATAAAAAGTTTATGCACTAATAACAGCAGCTTTAAGTCATTTTCTGGAGGGTGAGTGCGCTATCTAAACACTTCAGTAATAATTAACTTTAGCAGCACCACCTTCCTGCAGGCGCCCTTAACTGTTGAACTACTTCTTGGATTTGTTTAGTTTTCCTATAGCCTGCATACTTAGTTTTCTTAAAAGTAGCTTGTGCAAGTAGTCACTGTTCTCCTGACTTTCAAGCCACAGGATACACTGATTAAATGGAGCTAAAGCTTCTATGCTATGGGTACCTGTGCAGTCCCTGCTTGTTCAACTGTACCATCATCATCTGATTCTGTAGCCTCCATTACCTCTGGGATGTTCTGGGCCAAACTGCAACTATCCCCTGTCAGCCCTTGGGTGAAAGCAGTGATGTGACTGCATTTATGCAGTCAGCCACTAACAAAGTGATTAGAGAACCATTAACTAATTAGCAGCACCACAGGTGTCTGACACATGAATCTGTATAACTACGATTATCAACAGTTAAATGGGGACATTGATCGGTTTTGGATAATCTGGAGTTTTGGATAATGGAGTTTTGGATAATCAGGGTTATACTATAAATAATTTATGCTGTTTTTATCTTTTTGGCCTGATGTGTTTGTTTCTGGAAAAATCTGGTTTCATACCTGTTCTGCATCCCGTTAGTCTGAAAGTAATTTGCAGATGACTGAAAAGGTACTTTGCAGGTTTAGTTTAAAGATTCTGAATGTAAATGTTTTAGAAATATTTAACATTTGAATAATAAAGTACTTTTTTCCACTCCTGCAGAAGAAAAAGGTCAGGTGACCAGAATACATCTACAGCAGAGAGGCATTGAGGAGGTAACAATTGGCGAGCCACCACTGGAGACTGCCAGTGAATGAGGGGAGCAGGCGGCATTACTAGCCTCCAGTTGGTTGATCCCAGTTGTGCTGCAGCTTTGGCTATGGCCTCTGAGGAACCATGAGATTAGAGCACTTACTGTATGTGGACACATGGACTAAATCTTAAACTGAAACATTAATCATGTTACAGTACTTAAGAGTTTTCTTTAATTAGCTTGCATTTATTTTTGTGTTATAAATTTTTATTTAAGGTTAACAGACTGGTTGTGGGTGGTGGTAGGTAGCCTGGAGTATATTGTCAGGTGGGGCATGGTGCATACTGCTGGTAGATGGGAACCAGTGGTTTGCACTGTACCCCAGCAGTTCCTTGCCTGGGGGGGGAGGACTGTTCAGGGTTTATTGCAGAAAACTCCATTGAGCAAGCTCATTCACAAGGAGGTCCTGTGACATAAACACTTAAAGTACAAACATAGATAGGTAAAACAGTATATACATGAAATGCAGTTACATGGGGGGAACGTGCATACCACCTGGCTAGGAACAGTCAGTTTGGTGCCGTCTCCTCCATCATTCTCCTGCCCAGAGTGGGGGCATGGTGCCCACCAGCTCCATGCCCTGTAACCCCTTGACATTACCTTATGCAAGTGGAATGAAGTAGATTGGTTGAGGAGGTGTTTAATAGTAGGTGGCCATGAGAGCCAGAGAAGGAACATGTTGCTTCAGGTTATTAGGACTCAGCACTACTAACTTTAAATAAGGCCCTTATCATGTTACAGTACCTAATCTTTCTTATATAATCTAATGTTAACAGACTGGGGTGGTGGTGGGAGGTAGCTAGGAGTACTGATGCAGGGGCAGGGGACTGGGGGCATAGTGTATACTGCTGGTGGATGGGAATCAGTGGTTTGCATGATTATCTCACCAGTCCCTTGCCTGGGAGGCTAGACAACTGGGGGGGCATGGTGCATATTGTTTGGCCTGGTCCCCACCACCCCTGCCCATGGTGGAAGGCATGAGCCTGGTGAGCATAGTGCCCTGCTATTACGTCATGAAAGTGGAATGAAGAAGGTTATTTGAGCATGAGTGGGGTTGCTGGAGGAGATATGTGCTATTGTACTAGCAATTACTGACTAAAACCAAAATAAATACATATGCTGTGGGTGGATGTCTGTGGGGACATGATGTTTATCACTGATATTTTATGCTTCTCTACAAATCCCATCTACTGTGCTGAGTACAGTACTTGACATTATTGAATGAAGACAAAATAAATATGCATGCCATTTTGTTTTGATTCAGGTACTGATGGGGGTGGGTACTGGCATGACGTAATGTAGGGAGTGTGTGATGATCTGTGGGGACATTATATTTACCACTGATGTTTTGCACATCTCTACAAATCCCATATATATGCTACTGTATTTGAAAGTATTGAATACAGACAACAAAATATAAAGTTCATAGTGTGTGCTGACTTATTAGATCATTAAAGTGATGTATAATTAAACAATAAAGCATGAAAGGGAGTTGGTTATTGCCGTATAATTACTGGTTGCAGTGTTTATCAACCTGCTAACCATATTGTTTGAAAAGTTGTAATAACTGGCTTAAGTGATATCAACTGGTTACCCAGTTATTGCAGACTCTGTAATAACTGGGTAACAGGTTATTAGCACTGTTACTTGGTTCAGTTTATCTTAAAGGACAACTGCACTGAACCTGTAAGTCATTTTCCCTGTAGAAGTTGATTTTAAGTACCAGTTCAAATGTTGTTACTGTTCAATCTCTACAGGCTTTTAGTTATCCAATTGAGTGTTTCATATTTATATACAGATAGTAAGTGCCATTTAAAAACAGCATGATGTAGGTTTATGTCCCTTTTTCAGCTTTTTCATTGTTGAAACAATGCATCCATGTTCTACTTTAGAACTCTGTGGCTGGAGAGGACATAAACAACATCATAAAATTCTAAAATGATACTCAGCACCAGACTGTCAACTAGAAACAACCACAAAGGTCACTAATGGGCAATTATGGATGGAACAATAACAGAATTTGAACCAGTTTCTTAAAAACTGCTTCTACTGAAACATTATCTCCAGGCTCAGAGCAGTTCCTCTTTAAGTACTAAAAGCCTAATACAAATCTGATGACAGACTGCTAGGCCCACCAAGTCTGCCTATACTCCCCTCTTTTACTTTATTTATCCCGTGAGATTTTTGAGTCTCTATCATGTCCCCTCTCTTTCCTCTCTTCCAGTGTGTACATACTGATTTCCTCTAGTCTATCTCCTCATTGGACTTCTGATGCAGCTCCTGCGCTATTTCAGTTGCCCCTGCCTGGACAACCTCCACTGTGTCTGTGTCCTTCCTGAGATGTGGTCTCCAGAACTGGACACAGTACTCAGGTGGGATCTCACAAACAGTTGATATAGTGGCAACACCACCTCCCTCCTTCTGCTGGTGATACCCTGCCTATGCACCCCAACATCTCACTTGCCCTACCAAGTGCCTTGTTGCACTTTCTGCCACCTTGAGGTGATGTTGTATGATTATCTCAGGTCCCTTTCCTGTTTTGTGACCATCAATAACTCTTTCTCCCATTTGGTACTCCACCTTGGGATACTGTGTTCTAAGTGCATGATTTTGCACTTTTTCGCATTGAAACCCAGCTACCATGCCCTTGACCACTTCTCAAGTTTTCACAGGTCTCTGCACATTCTTCCCAACCCTTCATGAGTGTCCACTCTATTGCAGATTTTGGTGTCATTTACAAAGAGGTATACTTTCCTTCCAGCTTGTCTGCAATGCTACTTATAAGACATTAAAGAAGACTGGACCCAGTACTATGCCCTGAGGTACCCTGTTGGTCTCACCCTCCTTCCCAGAGTAAACTCTGTTTACCACCACACTCTGTTGCATGTCCCATTACCAATTTTTATCCAGTTTACCACCGAGGATCCACCCCAAGCTGCTCAGTTTCCTTATGAGTCTCCCTATGGTGGAACAGTGTTGAATACCTTAATAAATCAAGTACTGTAGGCCACGTCCACCACCCACATTGATTTATTTCCTGGTCACCCAGTCAAAGAAATCTATCAGATTTGTCTGACATGAACCCCCACCCATGAATCCATAATCCTTTCCTTTGCAGCAGCTCCATTAACTTCCCACCACTGATGTCAGACTGACTGACCTATAATTGCCAGCCTCCTCCAGATACCGCTTTTATGAGCGGACTACATCTGCCCTACTCCATTCCTCTGGAACCACTCCTGTTTCCAGAAATTGTTGAATAGGGTTGTCAGAGGTGCAGCCAGTATGACCCTGAGCTAGCTCAATACCCTAGGGTGTACCCCATCTGGTCCCATAGCTTCATCCATTTTAGATTTGTGAGTCACTTCAGGACTCTCTCTGTAAAAGGACATGTGTCTACCTTCATTTCTGCAGTGCTCCTGTTGCTCTGATGGCCTGTTCAATCCATCACTGGATACAAGGAAATGTCCGGGAACTGGAGGAGGGTGGATGTGGTCCCACTACACAAAAGTGGAAATAGGGAGGAGGCAGGAAACTACCGACCTGTAAGCCTGACTTCGTGGTGGGCAAGGTTATGAAACTCTACTTAAAGAAAGATTGGGAATACCTAAACACCAGTGGATTGCAGGACACGAGGCATCATAGGATCACAGGGGAGAGGTCTTGTCAAACAAACCTGATAGAGTTTTTGACTGGGTTACCAGGAAGGTGGACCAGGGAGGAGCAGTGGATGTGGCCTACCTGGATTTCAGTAAGGCCTTTGACATTGTTCCACACAGAACATTAGTAAACAAGCTAGGCAGTATGGGAGTGGGTCCAAAGATAGTAAAATGGGTACAAAATTGGCTAAGTAAGAACTCAGAGGGTGGTGGTAAATGTGGAGTTCACTGGAGGCAGGTATGGTGATCAGTGGGGTGCCACCGGGTCACTATTGGGACCAGTCCTCTTCAATGTCTTTATCAGTGACATCACAGAGAGGCTGGAAGGAAAATATACCTGTTCGTGGATGACACAAAATATACAACAGAGAGGACACACGGGGGAGGTGGAGAAAATGAAGGAAGATCTAGAAAAGCTAGAAGACTGGTCAAGGGTTTGGCGACTGGGCTTCAACACCAAAATGTAAAATTATGCACATGGGGCACAGAAACTCAAGGGTAACGTGTCATTTGGGGAGGTGTTAGCAGCAAACCAGGAGCGGGATCTGGGGATCATCATATTGGATGACCTGAAGATGGCAAAGCAGTGTGGGAAGGTAGGAAAGGCTCATAGGATGCTGGGGTGCATAGGGAGGGTATCACCAGCAGAAAACAGGAGGCAGTGTTACACCTGTATAAATCAATGGTGAGGCCACACCTGAGTACTACAGTATGTCCAGTTTTGGAGGCCCCATTTCAGGAAGGACATAGATCGGATGGAGGTGGTACAGAAGGGCAAACAAAATGGAGCATGGCCTGCATCAGATGCCCTACAAGAGAAAACTTAGAGAATTAAATATGTACTCACTAGAGGAGAGGAGGGAAAGGGAGACATGATAGAAACATTCAAATATCTAAAGGGTATCGATAAGGTACAGTAGGGTGGCATATTGCACAGAAAGAGATGCTCAAGGACAAGGGGCATGATATAAAGCTGGAAGGGGGAGACTTAGAGGGAATGTGAGGAGCTACTTCTTCGTGGAAAGGGTGATGGAATCCTGGAACCACCTCCCAGCAGAGGTGGTGGGTACTGACACAGTAACAGGGTTCAAACGTGCATGAAATAGACACTGGGAAACCTTGGTAACAGGGCTGGGAGGTAAGGGCGAGATCAGTAAGAATCTATGGTAGCACAGCAGGTAGAGACCTTAGGGCAGACTAGGTGGGCAAGAAGTCCTTTTCTGCTGACAGCTTCTATGTTTCTATGTTTCTGTATGGAGCTTGTCCCCTTCCCCTCCTCTGTGAAGGCTGAAAAAAGTATCTGTTCAGGATATCTGCTTTTTCCTGAACCTCCTCTGCACAGTCCCCCTGCCCTTCTTAACCTCATAATCCCTCCCTAGTCTTCTGCTTTTCACTTATGTACCTAAAAATATCTTGTCCCTTCAGTTACTACTTGGCCTGTTCTTTCCTCAGTTTGCACCTTGCAACCCTCACCACTTTCCCTGCTTCCCTTTAGTCTTCTGATACACCTCCTGTCCTCTCACCACACCATCTCTTTATACCTTCTTAATACTACCATTTTTAACCATTACCTTTTCTGCAGCTTCCTTTGAGAACCATAGCAGTCTCTTTTTCTCGTTTTCCTCCTTCCTTTGCACAGAGGTTTGCTGCCTTCACTATTCCTTCCCTTAACTAAGCTTACTGTTCCTTCACCCCACCCAGGTCATCCCCACTGCTGGGCCATCTCTGAAGTCTAGGACCCTCATCCTTGTGTGGTTTCTTCCACTGCCATCCTTATACTGAACCGCATGTATAATGATCACTGGACCCCAGGTGGCCTCCCACCTTGACGTCTGCAATACTGTCCCTGTTGGTAGTACCAGGTCCAGTACTGCCCCATCACGAGTGGGCTTCCTGACAGATGGGGCCTAACAGTGTCTTGTAAAGAGGAATTATTACCTCTCTCTCTTACGACTTGTGATACCTAATAATACACCCCAACATCCCTCTAGCCTTACCTACTGCTTTAGTGGTCTGCTTGGATGATTTCAGGTCATCTGTGATGATGATGCCCAAGTCTTTTCTTCCCTTGTGATTGCCAGCAACTCCCTCCCAACCTATAGGCAGCTTCAGGGTTTTCTTCTCTATGTGCATGATCTTGCACTTTTTGCGTTAAACAGCAGTTGCCACTCTTCAGACCATTTTGACAGTTTTTCCAGATCTCTACTCATTCTGCCCACCCATCTGGATCATCTACTTGTTGCAGATCTTGGTGTCATCTGCAAACAGACAAACCTTACCCTCCAGTCCATCTGCAATGTCACTGGTGAAGATATTGAAGAAGACTGGCTCCAGGACTGATCCTTGAGGTACCCCACTTATGACTTGCATCTCTTCTGACTGTATGGTATTTGCCACCACTGTCTGTTTTCTGCCCTCCAACCAGTTTGCCACCCAGTTGACCAACTTCTGACCCACCCTGAGCCTACCCAGCTTATTAATCAATCTTCTATGGAACAGTATGGAAAGCTTTGCTGAAGTCAAGGTAGATGACATCAACTGCACCCCTTGGTCCACCGCTCTGGTTACCCAGTCAAAGAAATCTATGAGATTAGTTTGACAGTACCTCTTGTTGTAAACCCATGCTGTCTTGGAGCCTGTGCTTCTATGGATTCCAGGTGTTGCACTATCCTTTCCTTAAGGAATGCCTCCACAATCTTGCTCATTACTGAGGTAAGACTGACTGATCTGTAGTTCTCTGCCTCCTCCTTGCTGCCACTCTTGTGGAGCGGGATCACATGAGCCCTTCTCCAGTCTTATGGGACCTCTCCTGTGCTCAGAGACTCACTAAACAGTTCTAATGGCTCTGCTAGTTCCACCCTTAGCTACTTTAGTACCCTGGGATGTATGCCATCAGGTCCTTTTGCCTTGTCCACCCTGAGCTTAGTGAACTCTTGTAGGATCCTTTCTTTGTGAAGGGATTTGTGCACACCTCCCTCCCCTGTATCCATGGTACTGAGCTGTGGGTCTCTGCCCTACCTTCTCCTCAGTAAATACTGAGCAGAAGTATCTGTTTAGGATAGATGCTTTTCCTTGGTCCTCCTCCACACACACTCCCTCTTATCCCCTTTGATCTTAGCAATACCCCTCTGAACTTTCTCCTTTCACTAATGTATCTAGAAAGTCTTGTCCCTTCTTCTACTGTTTGTGCTAATGTTTCCTCGGTTAGGGCCTTTGCCTGCTTACTGCCTTCCTGCTTCCCTTAGGGAAGTTTGGTATGCCTCCTTATCTTCGTCCTGCTGCATTCCTTTATATTTCCTGAAGGCCAAATTTTTGGCTCTGACATTTTCTGCTACTGTTTTTGAGAACCAAAGTGGTTTCCTCCTTCTTGTGCTCTGCTTTTCTCCCTAACACAATGGGATGTTGCTTCAAGTATTGCATCCTCAATGCTTGCCACTTTGCCTGTACCCCTCATCTGTATTTCTTCTTGCCAGAGCTAAGCTTAACTCTGTTCTTGGTTGCTACTTAACAGTTGCTGAGTTCTAGCTAGGTGTTGTAATGAAACATTTTCAGATTATTGCCCAGATAAACTGTGGTGTTCAGCAAACACCCTATATAGGGTCTGCCCACTTTCAGGTTTCTCCTGCTTAATGTTTACTGGAACGTGCCCATAGCTGCTTGTTTCTGGTTAGGTTTTGTACTTGGGATAATTTCTGCTTCTTGCCCCAATTTCGTAGTATCTAGCCAACATCTTATCTGAGTTTGCCCACTTTCATGTTCTCCTACTTAATGCTTGGTGGTTACTGCTTATAGCTACTGTGTTCTGATCTGAAATTGTATTGGATTTACTTCTGGGTTACCAGTTGTAACAATCTCTGGACAGGCTGATCTCCTGCTGTCCTGTGGAACTGTTGCTACTGTGGGGACTTGTAGCTGGTTGCTAACTGGGTGTTCCGTGTGTCTCTATTTCTGACATCATGGTCTTTGTACAGTGCAGTTTTTGCGTCCATTTCACAATGTTTCTGTTTTTGGTATTGTAATCTCTCTACTTATGTGGCAGGCCTTCTGGTCCTTCTTACCCTTTGTAGTTCCTCCTCAACAGCCAATATCCATTGCAACCAATTCATATATTCCAGCATGCTATGCAACAGTGTAGATAAGTTGCACATAACTAGGCTACTTCACCATTACCTTATTTTGCCATTGATTCAGCACCTAAAGATAAGCTACACCTTCCTATGGTGCTATACACTATACCATATATTTCCTCTATGGCCGTCATTCCTCCACCTCACACTTATTGGTGACATATCCTGAGCCATGGGACTATGCCCATGCCCTCCACAACCTGGACCAACTGGACCTCGTCTAAAGGTTTAAAGGTAGCCCACTTAAGCTTCCTCAATCTACTTGTTATTGTTAATAAGGAGGAATTAACAGTTTGGGCAAACGATCACCAACCTGACATTCTCAGCCTAACTGAAATATGGCTCAAACCCACTACAAACAACATGACTTGTTCCCTCTCAGGTTATAATAATATTCGTCTGGACAGCCCTGGGGCCAAAAACCTGGTGGTGGCTTTCTTGTTTATTATAAATCACACCTGAATAAATGTGTTTCCAGCCACCCAGCCAGCTGAATCACCTTTAAGTGCTTACACACTATGCTACTCCTGGGAACACCAACAAAATCCACCTCATATTGGTATATAACCCTCCCACCTGTGGCCTTAATGGCCTGTCTCAACTCCTTGCCCATGTCAGGTGGGGTCAAATGACATTCTCATCATGGGGACATTAACTTAAATTGTCTGGGGCCAAGTTGCAGCCTCTTGGAAAACATGGTATCTGAAATTGGCCTCACTCAAATCATATCTAGCCCAACCAGGCTGTCTCATGTGGTGGGGGAACATATGCACATTGACTGATCATGGCAAACATGCCCAACAGAATACTGCAAGCTGGTGTATTCCTGACACCATCTTGGACCACTCCCCAATCTACTGCATCTAGAAAATTAACCTTCCTAAAGTGTCATCCAAATCCATAAGCCTCCGTATCTACTCAAAATTTGACCCAGGGCTCTTCCTCTCAGACCTCCTGTACACTAAGTGGTCCTGTGTCTATGCCTCCACCTCTGTCACTACTGTCTTTGGCTACTTTCACCTAGGCTTTTGTCTGTCTATGGAGACCCTTACCCCTTAGTCAGAAGGAGGATAAAAGGTGCAGCATCAAAATGGCTCTACAGTGACCTCCCTGAACTTCTCAAGCAGAGACAGGAAGCAGTACTGTTATAAGGCATCCAAATCCCTATCTGACCTACATGAGTACAGGAGGCAGCGGGATATCTGCAAGCATGAAGTCCTCACTGTCAAAAGTGTTTTTCACCATGAAACCCTGTTAGTTTCTGTGAAAGATTTAAGGTCCTTCTGGAAAACATCAGGGCCTGGTAGGAAACTCCTCTAAGCTTCATCCTGGTGACCCTGTTGTAGTAGAAGTACACTGCAACAACGCAAAGATAATTATTGATGCTTTCAAACAGCAATTTAAGGACCTTACAGTTTTCATCTCCCAGTTCCCATCCTCCAATGTGGAAGACACCATTGGCAGCTTATGTCCCCAATCCCTCCTCACACCATCCTCCTTTTTACCTGAAGGTGGTGTTGACCAATGCTGTCTTCAAGCTCCTAACTAACCTCTCTCCATATAGGAGCACTGGGTGTGATGGACTTGAACTTAAACTATCTGCAGTCGGTGCCCCATCATTGCCCTAGTGGTCAAGCACATCTTTCAGCTCTCATTTGTGTCTGGCACTGTCTCTGACAGCTGGAAGCTTGCCAGAGTTGTCTCTGTACATAAGGCTGGGGCATGAGATGTCTTGAAAATTACATTTCCATCCATTGCAATACTTCCTGCCCTTAACAAACTACTTGAGTGTGCTGTATGGACCAGCTCATTGAACACCTTTACACCCATGATATTCTTAATGTCTGAGCAACATGGTTTCCATAAGAAGCATGACACCTCCACTGCTCTTACCACTGTCACCACAGGTATTAAATCTGCCATGGATCTGGGTCAGCTACTGGGAGCATTTTTGTTGATAGGCCTAAGGCCTTTGATTTGGTCAACAGCAATCTCATGTTCCAAACACTCATGCTGTCACCTGGTTAAGGCATCACCTGTCAAACCGACAAGTGGTCAAGTTCAATGACTCCATCTCTGAGTTAACTCTTTTAAACTTGGGTCCCCAGGGCTGAATTCTCAGGCCTATTCTCTTCTCGCTGTTTATAAACAGCCTTCCTACCATTATCACTAAGTGTAGTGCCACATTGTATGCTGATGACCTGGTGCTCCTTCACAGTTACGAATATGAATCTCATCAACTTCCATCTTATGAGAACTTCTCAAGCTGCAAGCTCAGATTCATCAAAAGCAAGTTAGTTATGAACACCAAAGAGACTCAAACATGGCCTGGGTCCTGGTTACCTGAAGGACCTTCTCACTCCTGCTGTCTCTGTCCGCCCTAAGCTCCTCCTCTAGGGACCTCCTTGCAATTCCAGGATGAGGTTAAAGACAGCTGGTGACAGAGCATTTAGTGTCGCCACCCCTGTCCTGTGGAATTCACTTGTTCCAGCTGTTAGGAGGCCCCTTCTGTTGAGGTTTTCAAGGTCTGCCTTAAGGCCTCCTTTATATAATCAGGCCTTCCTGACTGCATTGTATATCCTGACCTGATTTCTGAATTTGATATTTAAAATAATTTTGGCTTCCTTTGAGTTTATTATTGCTGCTGAGGGTATTATTTTAAATTTAATAATGTGTATTGATGTTTATAAGTGTATTTTTTATATATTTGTAATGATATGGAATTGCTTTTATTATGTACAACCCTATAGCCTCTGGGATGGGCATCTTTTCAAATAAAATTTGCCTTGCCTTGCCGGCCTTCTTGGGTCCCTGCAAAATAAGAACTGCCCTTCGCCTCTCTATCAAGTGCACTGATGGAACCCTCCTGAAGTTGATGCTATCTTTAAATACCTTGGGGTTACACTTGATGCATACCTTGACTTCTCCTTCACCTCTGCAGTGTTTGTAGGACTGTAAATGCCAAGCTTGGTCTGGCATATTGAGTTAAAACTGCATTACACCCAATTCCCTCCTAGCTCTTGCCAGGAGTGTCCTACTCCCCTCCCACAACTATGGGTTTGTATCCTTCTCTAGTATCTCCAAGTCTCTGCTTGCCAAGTGGCAGACCACTTACAATAACATTTGCAGATCTGACTTCGCACCAAACAGAGCAACACATGAGTGCAATCCTCTACAGCAGCCTAGGCTGGCTATCCTCTGTAAACAGTCACCTTTTCTAGGCTGCTTTACAAACAAAATTACTTAGGACTGGCACCCCCACTTCCACTGCAGCCCTGCTCAGGTCCTCCCACTTGTCCTCACCCCTAAGAGTCAATGAAAAACCTTCTCATTGTCTCCAAAACATCCACCTGCATGGGGGATCAGGCCTTCAGTGCTACTGCACCCAAACTCTGGATCTCTCTGCTGCTTGCATTCTGTAGCTCTTCCTCCCACCCTCAATTTTAAAGTCCGTGGGTTCACCTAAAGGCAAACTCAGGTTGTATCTGCACATGATCTTTCATGTTGTCTCCTGCCCTCAGGCTGTGTAGTGCTAGAAGATTGCATTTCATCTGCTTTCTCTGTTCTTGTTGCCTATGCATTCAAGTCAGCCTGTAGCTCATTAGGTCTCTCACCAGCTCATGTATTTTCAGAAATTATTGTACCTTATATTTGTGATTTTATCTTTCTTTTCCATAGCATGCATTGTTGCATTTGTTAATTTACTGCATTGGTCCTTATGGTATTGTAATTATTGTATGTATGGTCCTTACTGTATTGTCATTTATTTAACTGTATCTTTGTTCATCACTGTTGTATTGACTGTCTTGTAACTCCTGGTTGGACCTGAAAATAGGCACAACTGTGCCTAGTGTACTCACCTGGTCAATAGAAGCTGACAAATAAATAAATGCGCTGTATGAATGCCATATAGCCACATTTGTTGGCTGCTGCTGGAAGTACGGCACCTAATAAAGTCTGATATCAGAACATAATGGAAAAGAAACCATCAAAGTAAGTTCGTGCCCTGCCATGTCTCAAAATCATTACACATGGCAGTGGCTAACACCGTATGTCTCTCCCTGTATTTGAAATATAATCTATGACAATCAATCAATTAAATCTTTATCCAGGCGAACATCGTTGAGCAAAGCTCATTGCCAGCTGGACCTGGTTATTGCCGGACCAAAATACATTACATAAAATTTACAGTCAACAGAAGCAAATAGCATCAACGTGGCAACAAATAAATATAAAGTATGTGTACAATGCAACAACAGAAATATACAGAGACAGGCATACAACAGCTCAGAGGGCTTACTATAGTATATATAAGTGGTACTTAGATAGCTTCAGGAAATATTAACAAGGGTGCAGGGTGCAAGTAGGTGAGAAAATAGTGAAGAAATGTAGCAAGTATGATACCTAGTCCTGGCAAGGGAGGCACAGCTAAGTTGAGGGATGTATAGAATTCCCAGAAGACTGAGGCAGGAGAACAGAGGGAGAAGGTGCAGTGGGGAGGTATGGTAAGCAGCCAAGGTCACGTGGGGAAGGGACCAGTGGCCGTGACTAGATATGCAGTCAAATAGGGTGCAGGTGCCTAGAAATCAGAGGCAGGCTAAGGGAGTGGGGAAGCAATTATGGAATTCCTCACAGAGTGATTATATAAGGTCTTGAGGTGGATTCAGAGTGATGGGGACTATAGAAACAGCAGTTACTGTAGTATATTCCACTGAGAGCTGAAAGCCTAGAATTCAGGGCAGGTTAGGGACAAAAGAAAGGCTTCAAAATTCTATTCAATGGCCCTGAGTAATACCTGTACTTGCACTACAAATTGTTCAGTGTTAGTGCTAGAAAGAAAAGTCTGCTATATTTGCAGATGACACTAAGTTCTGCAATAGAATGGACATGATGGAGGGAGTGGAGGACCCTGGAAAGGCTAGAAGAGTAGGTGGAATATGGCATCTGGAACCCAATGCCAAAAAGTGCAAAAGTCATGCACATCAGACACAAACCCCAGATCCGAAAGTACAGATGGGAGGAGAGGTTATGTCATGTATCTTGGAAGAAAGGGACCTCAGGATTATCATTATGGATTACCTGAAAGTAGTAACCAGTGTTTAAAGGTGTTGGGGAGAGTGAATAGGATGATTGGCTGCATAATGAGGGGGATAACATAGCAAAGGGGGTAGATTATATCCCACTGTACAAGTCATCAGTTTGCCCACCACTTTGAGGTCTATGTATAGTTCTGGAACTCTCAAGCTTAGAAAGGACACTAACAGGGTAGAGGCAGTGCAGAGGAGGCAACCAAGATGATATAAAGCAGGAGAAGCCCTACAAGGAAAGACTAAGGGCCTCAACATATACTGTACTTCTAGCAAACGGGGCGGGGGCATGATTAACACCTTTAGAAACATCCAGGGATAAACCGAAGGGAGTGAGGGGAGCTTTTCAGATTGAGCACAAATGTGGTTACAAGAAGGAACACAATGAAGTTAGTGGGGATAAGACTGAAGAGGAAGTGAAGAAGCATTTCTTTATGAAGAGGGTGGTAGATAGATGGAATATATTCCCTAGGGAAGGTGTGGGGCAGAGACAGTGACAGGATTCCAGCATAGGCACATGGGTATAAATACAAGAAAGAATTGCCCAGAGAGGGTAGGGAAGCTGGGGATCACATAGGACCTCTTGCTATCTATATAGGGTAATTTAGGTCAGGGAAGACTGGATGGGCCTTGCAGTCGTTTCTGCCAACAAAATCTATGTTGTTATATTTCTAGTGTTGGACCACCAACTGTATATGGAGCGTTATATTAGGTAGGCTACTGAGGGTCACCCAAACCTGTATCAAAGAATTGCTGCCTATAGCACATACAGACTCTTTAAAGTTAGCGTTTTCTGCAGAGTGGGCTTTAAGACATGCTCTGGTGTTTCAGAATCTCATTTTCTGATGCACCTGAAAACCTTTTCAAGCCTGTTTACTAGCACAAATGCATTCATATATGTATGGAACTATATATTTATAGAATAATGTATAGGGAACTGTGCACAACAAAGCTGTGTCTTCACTGAGGTGGCTGGTGACATCATAAACCCCAAGACAGAAGCCTCGAGAGGTCCCTGTGATGTCATCAGACCCTGAGATGGAAACATGGCCTTGTCTGTGGACAGTGCCCTATCTGTTATCTTATATAGTATATGGTTTCACTATTTAAAATAACAGAAAGAATTATGTGCGTATTTTTGGCATTTCTTTTTAAGGGTCCATTAACTGTCCCCACCACTATCGCTTCCACTTCATTTGTTGAGCCACCCTTCCACACGCTTAATAGCTCACCTTCTTTGTAGAATCTCAGCAAATCTTTTTCTTTGGCAGGTAGCAGGCTTCAAATAAAAAAAATCTCCAAACTGAAACAGGTTCTGTACTGTGCTGTCCTGTACTGAGCATTGAGAGGCTGGCTGTGATGGAAGGGAGGCAGCAGCACTTGGATGCAGAATGTAAAATTTGTGATATAGTCATGATGTAGCTACTATACTACAGCCACTTTTTGACCTTTGAAATGTCCTACAACAGCTTTTTGCTCTGTATAGAAATCCATCTACAGTAAGGGCTAACCATATAGTTTAGTATTATAGTAGCACGTAGCATCATTATACTTAGGTTAAGTAGGCATTTCTATGTTATATCCCAAACTTTGCACTTTAATAGCTTTGCAATCATTCAATGGATCTGCACAAAATTTTGCATGCATGGTTTCAGAGGCAAGATCTCTTGACTTGTCATGTTGTCCCAGTGGATGTGCAAATTCTGAGATGCAGATAGCAAAAAAGTGAAACAGGGTTTTTGCTACTTTTTGTCATCACCTAGTGCCCAGCTGGTTTGGATTTTGCAGAAATCATTAGAATAGAAAGGGCTTTGGCCACAGTTATGCCTTTAACTGGTTTGAAGAAAAAATATTATTCCATGCAGGTTATAACAATTTTACATTTTAGTTTTGAGCATGCTCAGTATGTTTTTTGGATAGCTACCTGGAACAAAAAAATAAAAATAGGTCATTATAAAAATACCCTTTTTCATATGAGGCTAATGCTTTTATTTTCCCACTGTCATCCTATTTATACCCTTAGCTGGGAATAATCATCAATTTAATAATTTCTCAAACAACTTCATTAATTCACCAATTAGGGTTCAGATTAAACCAACAAAAGTAGGGAATATGGTGTTAGGTTCCTAACCTCAACACCCCACCCCACCTGCAGGCAGCAGTGAATTGGAGGGACAGCCTCTTCTGAGGCCCAGCTGTCTCTCAGCTGACTGCTGATCTGCTGCTGAGTCTTTGACAGCACTTACAAAGGAACCACATGTCCAGTAACTGAAGAAACACTGGACACTGACTTTTACCTAGATATGTGCAATGTTCTCATCCTCTGCTGCCAGCAGTTCCAAAAGTGAGCTTTTCTGGCAGTCATGCCAGCCAGTAAGACCAAGTCAGCATCCTGGGGTTCAGGGTCACTAACAGTGTCCGTGACTGAATCTTCACTACTTAACTGTGCACTGGGCTCTGGTACTCTAGATTCCAGATCATTTTGTAAGGTGTTCATATCAATGTGAATGTCCCTGTCTGATTGCTGAATGGCTGCAATACTGCCATCATTTAGCAGTGTCAGTGGCTCAGTAGGTAGCACACTCGCTTCTGAGGCCGGAAATCAGAGGGCTGTGGGTTCAGTTCCCACATCTGGCATTTGGGTTAATATCCCAGTACTGACACTGTAGTGCAGCATGGAGGTGTGCTGCACTTCTGAGGTGCCGTCTTTCAGATGAGACGTTAAACCGAGGTCCCATCTGCCTGGATTGGTGGTAGTTCAGGTGGATGTTAAAGATCCCATGGCACTTATGAAAAGAGTAGGGAATTTCCTCGGTGTCCTGGCAAAATTTCCTCATTCACTAAAAAATACCACCAACAGCTTAATCTGGTTCAAGGTCAGTTGGCATTCATCTGTATCTCCCTCCCGGTCGTGCCTAAAATAGGCAGGATTTGTCTAGTGCACTTACCGGTCAACACAAATTAAATAAATAAAATAAAAAAATAAAATAAGAATACAAAGCTGGCTGTCTTCTTTACTACATACCAATTGCCCAGCCATCTTGGTAATGGCTAGCAAGATGGCCAGAGGTTCTACACAGAGAGTAGGGAATTCTTTATTAGTAGAAAATCAATGAGCACCAATACAGAAATGATAAAGCAAGCACAGTTAAACCAGAATGATACACATAACATCAAAAATAAATTTTCACCCAAAGGGGACTACGTCCATAATTAAAGAAAAGGATAAAAAACAAAGGAATTGAAACAAACAATGTAAACAAATAAAAAGGAACAGATGTGAGGAAAGTCTCAGTAAGAGTACAACCCCAGAACTTGGTCAAAAAGTGCCCATGGGCAGTATTTCCAATGACTAAACCATTTTGTGGGGAAAACTGGTGTTCAACTGCACACTGTCTGTGAAGGTCAGAGTCCACCATCTTGAATAATGCGAGTGATCCAAAACTTGCTGTTGCAACATATATTTACAATGAACCCTCCAGATCATCACCTTAAAGCAGGAAAAAGTCAAAAGCAATACAGAAGGATCATGCTTAGAGGACTGACCAGTCACTGAACTGTAAATCAGGGCCTGATAGGTAAGAGAGTGCTAATAAGGGTTCACCCATCTAATTCCCAAGGATAACCAAAATGAGATGAATATAGGGGCAGTCAAAATAAAATGTCGTAATAGTTTCAATGGCATCCTGACAACTGTCCCTTGGGCAAAATTGCTCCATGATTCTTTTATGTTTATGGTTACCCTTTACATTCAGTTTACCATGGCAACACAGCTACGTGATGTCCCAATATTGAGAGGAAAGTACAGATCATTTACATACCTCAAAGCCTGCTGTCTGATGTTGGGTTTTACCCTTGGCAGAATTTGCATGTATGGGGTAATGCCTTATAAAAGGCTTTTCAATGTTGGTGTGAATTACATCCCATGACAACCAACGCTTTTTAATAAGTGATAAAAAGGTATCACAAATGCAGGAACTCAGCTGGCCTGCTGGAAAAGGGTTTTGGTCTACTCCATTCTAATTGAGGGGCATCATCCAAAATGATGCCCTTCTTTCCACACCATTGGTGGGCCCCAAATCCATGGAATTATATTGTAGTGAAAAATGCTATAGAAAATGCCACCATATTTAAACCACCCTTATTATATGGGAGGTAAAGAATGTCCTCTTAACGGGTTTAATCTACTCTCCAAATCATAGTAAAAAATACATTATATAATTGCATTTCAAAACTAGGGGAAGAGGAAAAATGGCACTCACATAAAGAAAAATAGGGACCAGAAATGTTTTAATGACGTCCACCTCGCTTTTCTTCGACAATTGCCATGATTTCCAGAGAGACACTGACGCTTCCAGTGTTCAAGGCATGAGTTCAATTTAGGTCTGGTAAATCTGAGTTGCTAAAATAAATGCCAAGGATTTTAACTGGTTCCAAGGTAACTGCAATGTTTCCAATCTCGGAAGGAAAGACTTCATGTGTCCCAATGGGAAGCACTCAACATTTGGAATAGTTTATGTCAGAACCTGTAAGCAAAGCAATGTCAGTTATTAACTGTATGGTATTTTCACCTGATGAGACATCCAGTGACAAATAATAGACATCGCCCACATAAGTGGACAGTTTCACCGATGATGATGAGAGGGTCGGGAATGCCTACAATCTGAGGGGCTCAGTCACAGCTCGCAACAAGCAATCTAAGATCAGGATATATAGGAGGGGCTCAGCGGCATCCCTGATGAACACCCTGCTGCAGATGAATATGAGGACCATGCCACCTATTGATCATGGGGATAACAGTAGAACAGGAGTATAGAAGCTGGACCCATTGAGTAAAAGTGTCTTTGAAACAATACCTGTGAAATAGCATGAAAAGGTAGTCATGAAACCTTATCAAACACTTTGGCTTGATCCAGTACAAACAAAAATGGCTCACCGGTGTGAATGACAGGAAGAATTAGGTCTCTGATTAACAATAGGTTCTGAATTCTATGGCCTGGGATGGAACAGGATTTAAGGAGATGTATAATCAAGGGCAAAATTCAGGACAAACGCCCACAAAAATATTTCATCAAGATCTTAGTATCTGTATTAAGTAGGCAGATCGGTCGCCAGTTTGAGAGGTGACGTCTATCACCTGATTTAAAGAGAAACATTTGAATGGCCTCTGTAATTGATCCAGTGAAAGACAGGGTGGCCAATATGGAATTAAACACAAAAGTGAGTAGAGGGCCAAAAAATGGTTGGATATAGTTGGTATAACTTGGATGTCAGGCCATCTGTTCTGGGGAAATTCGTTTACAAAGGATTGTGGAGTGAACTTCACTCAGCGATTGGCTGAGTGAGAAGCAAATTATTCAGGGGGCACCGAGGTATGGGCAAGGAGTCCAAAAAGTAAGTAATCAAATCCACTGACAGAAACTTAGTGCCAACCATTTGGCGAGTAAGTTCTGGACTACCTGTAGCATTCCAGTGCAGGTGGAATGTTCCTTCCCTTCAGGGTCAAGCAGGAAAGCATCTGTCATAATCTGACTCTGTGAAAAAACTCATAAATATATCCCCAGACAAATATGTGCTTTGAGTACCATAAGAGCATTCAAATGTCAAGAATTTAACCCTGTCATATTGAAAGGTCTTCATGTGTTCTGTAACTGACTGTATCTGGGCCATAGGTGGAGACCCAGTGTTGGCCTGTAGGGAAATAAATTTAAGGAGAGTATAACATAAATAAAGATAGGCATGGTAAGTGGATCTGACCACTGATTTGGAGCTGCA
The DNA here is from genome assembly GCA_016271365.2 of Neoceratodus forsteri. Classification (NCBI taxonomy): domain Eukaryota; kingdom Metazoa; phylum Chordata; order Ceratodontiformes; family Ceratodontidae; genus Neoceratodus; species Neoceratodus forsteri. Next base: position 50,704,030 of record JADMNL010000024.1, on the reverse strand, counting down.
TTTAGCCAACTCTCCAATGGATGTCTTGGTTTGGTCCCATCAGAGCAGCATGTCTTGGTAAAGATCCAGGACTGATGTGCAAGCCCACAAAAGGGATCTCAAGGAAGTCTCAAGGAAGAGTCCTGCAGGATGTTGTTATTCAACCTCCAGCAAGACTTTCCAGGCAAAATGGACTGGTCAACTGAAATACTGCGACTTTGGAGAAAGTGATCTGAAAATTTAATGGGACAGGTGGTGGCTGACAAAACAGAACACCTATGGAAACAAAATATAATCAATACGTGCAGCAAATTGTGCACTATGGTATGTGAAACCACCAGTAGGATGTAGAGCTTGAAATGCATCAACCAAGTGGGACTCGGACACAGGGCTTGTAGGCATAAAGAATTGCAATACAACTTAGTTGTTTTTGTCCTTTGTCTCAAGGTGAATTGGGCAATTAAAGTCTCCCTAAGAATAATTGTTTTAGAAGTACAGAACAAGGGCTGAAGTGATTTAAATAAGGTCACTCTGTCAAATTTAGATTGAGGAGCATAAATAACAACCAGTCGTAAGGCCATCCAATCAATATAACATTCTAGTACAAGATGCTGACCTGGTTGTACATCAGTTATTCTAGAAACTGTATAAGAAATACGGTTAAACGTGATGGCCACTACAGAGCAGGTGTCAGTGTCTGGAGAGAAAAAGAGGCACTAGATGTCCAAAGTCTTTGAGTAGTGGCAACACCAGCTAAGGAAAGTAACCTAGTGTCTTGTAAGAAGATAAAGTCTGCACCAGAATCCTGCAAGATCTGCATAATAGTTTTCCTATGAAGAAGGCTGGAAATGCTGTTAACATTAAGCATTGCAACCTTCATTCAAATAAGGGTGAGACTGAAAATCCATAGCTCAGCAGTTGGCCCCAAGGAGGCTGTGGTATGTTTCTTTTAAATTTGACCTTCGATCTAAGTGAGGGACAATATTTTCATTTATGAGATACTGGTTTATTCAGGGTGTCATCCTTGGTGTTTGGAGAATCATCAAAACCCATCGACATTGCAGAAGAGGCATCGAACTCAATATCTGCATCAGTATCCTCCCAGTTCTTGGGTGAAACAAGAAGATGGAATCTATTCTGAAGAGGGAATGACTTGGCCTGAGCTAATTGTGGACCATCACGAAGAGTACAATCCTGAAGAAAGCATCTGCAAGGCAAATTGGTAAAAGAAGGAGGAGGTATGGAAGCAGTCTCCAGGAGGTCAGATGAACCACAAGGCAGGACTGTTGGAGCGCAGGCAAATTTGAAGCTGATAATGCCTGGGGGTCAGGACAGGCTCTGAGACTGCTGAAGAAGTCTCTTCTGGAGGACAGGACAATGAGGGTTGAACAGGGTGGAGTAGGAGTGCACGACTGCTGTGGGCTGTTGTAATGGAATCTCAGAGGTTTGGCTAGCATTTGGGTGAGTGGCTTGGGTTGCTGGGTCAGCATGATGGACTCCTGTTGATTTATTATGAGCCCAGGGTAATCTCGAAGGAATGACCTCCCATTTGGCAGAGATTGCACTCATCTGGTTGGCATTGAGCTGCAATGTGGTCATGTTCTAGAGAGAGGCTACACAGCCATTGGTCACAGATGCTACTAAGACAGTTAAAGGAACCACACTTTAAAGAGGCCTTCGGTTGACCAGAATAAAAACAAACATCTTGGTCTTGGCTCAAGAAGAAACTGTTAGGGAGGTGAGAAAGTCCAGAGTCTGAGGCTCGGAGCTGTACCTGATATGTCCAACTCCCAGTCCAGATCCCGTATTTATCCAGAATGGAGTCTGACGGCTGAGCACTTCACAGCATTGCTGCAAACTAATATGTAACATTGTTGACATCCACCCTTAATTTCAGAATATTACTGTCACTGTACGAGTGGTAGGTCTGGTCAATGGGATAGCCTGAAACAGCAGCCAAAGTTCAGAATACCTCAAAGAGTTGTAATTAGTCTAGAAGCAGTCCAATGAAGAATGGAGCTGAAAGCTAACATCAAGAATACTGATCCACCAGACAAATCCAAGCAATTCCATTAAAAGTTTTTCGATTAAGATGGACCCATCAGGAGGAAAGTCCTCCATCCCAATGTATTTGAGATGGACTTGTTACTTTGTGCAGGAGCAGATTGCACCATGAAAAGGTCTGAAAGTTTAAATGGAGAGTCTTGTGAAGCATCTGAAAGCCCAATTGGAGCTGGGGCATCCTTTGAAGAAGTAGGTACTGAACCTTCAGGTCCCACTGAGTCAACTGGAACAGAGGTTCCTGGAGGTGGAAGCAGGGAGGGAGATGGTCAACGGTCTCCGTCCCAGGTAGAATTGATTGGTGATGCAGGTCATGGGGTTGAGAGTCCAACGCCTATGAGTCCTCATTTGAGTTGTTTCAGAAGAATCAATACGAAAGTCTGGTAGAAGAGCATGGTCTGGGATCCAAGAATGTCCATCAGCCCAATAATACAGCCTGCTTTTTGAAGGGTTATAACTGGTTCCAGCCAACATGGAGGACTCTGATCTGTGCCACGGGTGTATGAGAAGGGTGGCTGGCAGGACCCCGTCATCCAAGCTGTAGAAGTCAAGACTTTGTGAGACTAGGAGACTAAGACTGGAATGGTGGAATTAGGGAAAGAGAACCTTCCACAAAGTCAATAAGTCATGATCCAGTGGTGAACCCAAGGGATCATACTCTGAATGATAAGTTGAAATGACCCTATAGAACGTTGCTTGGAAAGAATGCAAAATGACTGGTGCAGGCACAGCATGTATAACTTTGGGGTCTCCAATGGAAACCAGTGTCCTTTCATGGCTGTAAGTACCAGTTCAGAGATTTCATATTGTGGCTGCACGCCTCATAGAGTCACCCCCATCTGTGTAGAGCTGAGCACAGGCAATATCATCGGTATGGCACTCGGCTGTGATTGAACTCAAATGACCCCTCACATTGTGGTGAGGTATGCACCTCCAGGCCGGTTGTGACTTTGGGATTGAAGCTGCCTCAGTATGGTGATGAGCCCCAGAGCTGTCTGTGTGGTTAAACAGAACCGCCATCCAAAATGGTGCCATCTGAAACAGTTTGGACTGAAAAGTTCACTTACTGCTTCTCGGTTGTCGGACATGAGACTGCATGGTCCAGACAAACTATATTCCAGGAGGAGATGTAAGTTCCAAAATGGGAGCAGCCACCATGGTAGTTTCTGTGACACTTCAGCTTGTCATGTAGGCGTTGGGTCCTGCTGTATGCTGGAACTGGAGGCATGTGGTCGTCGGCTTGTGACTGCATTTCAGATCCTGAGACAGCTGTCAGCAATGTAGGAGAAAAATACAGGGAATCCATCAACTCAAAAGTTAGCGTTCGGTCATTCTTGCAGGCCATATAGGAGGCGAGGATGCTCCTGCAGAGTATCCTCCACAGCATTCAAGCAATTTGTGGGCTCCAGTACCAAAATCATTGCAGTTCCAATGTCCATCAGGTCAAACTCTGCTGAAGCCTCCGACTGTGAAACTAAGCATTCAAGGTTGAAGGTAACCTGCAGCCTCCCAGTCATCAGTGTTTGCCTGCATTAATTAAGTTGTGGAAGCAAGCACCACATTATTATTGTAGCTAGTTTGGGGATTTCTTACTTGGGTCTGCAGTGATTTCACCTCTGGCTAGCCATTGCTGAAATCTTTACGCCACCCCCACCCTCCCCCACTCTTTAAATGCTGTTCCCTGACAGCTTTCCCTGCCTTGTCCTTTGTTTGTTTCATTAAGTTACCACCTCTTAAAGAGCCCTTCCAGCTTTCTCTACCCCAAAGTTGCTGACCTCCTGGCTTAGTAGCCATCTGTGCTCTTGTCCCCTATTAGCCTGTTCTATGATTTTATCCAGGATGAACATTTATCTGATCCTCTTGGTGACAACCTCCATGACTGGCCTGCTACTTGCCACAGATTTTGTGCTGCAATACTTGCTGTAGGTCAGATAAACCTACACTCGGTACTTAACGCATGCTTTACCTGCCACCACACCCAGTGTGGCAAGGTATAGAACTTTCCATTGGGCACTACTGCCTTGGCGCTACTTCCAATTCTCAGTGGCATCTGCTTGGACATTTTGTCCACTCCATTACCATCCAGTCCCCACACTGGCTAGCACCAACCAGTCCTCTACTTTCCTCCTTCTCTTTGCTGGTGATGGGGAAAGTAACCCAGGTCCCTTAAACATACACATTGATCATACAAATCTTACTTGTACAAGTCATACTGCCCTCCGAGTTACACACCTGAATGTCTGCAGCCTCCCTCAAAGTTCCCTGAGCTTGAGGCTTGGGTGTCCATTTATAAGCCTCATGTGTTGGGTCTCTCAGAGACCTGGCTAAATCATACCATGATGATGCCTCGTGTCAACTCCAGGGCTACTCCCTTTTCCACCTGGACAGACCAGGTAGGAAGAGGGGTGTTGCACTGTACATGCAGGACCACATCTCTGCCACCACCATTGGCTGCTCAACCCCACCTCCTCGAGTGAGTAGATCCTCACTGAACTAACCCTGGGTGCATCTAAAAAGCTTTATCTAGGCTGTTGCTATAACCCCCATCTGGAAGCATCCTGGGCTTATCTAATTTTCTAGATGGGCTTGCAAATGTTGCGCCCCAAGAGACACCATCTTACTTGGGGACTTTAACCTCAACTGGGTAGAAGTTCCTGAAACTGATTACTCCATCCTACTGAAGTCCCATAACATGGAACAAGTTATCTCCTCCCTACCAGGTATAACACCCACTCCGCCAAACCATTCCATCCTTGATTGGATTGTCACAAATCAGGCTGATCTAGCCTTCCAGGTAGGCACAATGGCTGATTCTATTAGTGACCATACCCCCACTTATATAATTCTGGCCACAATATCTGGCTGTCCACCCCCAAACTGCTGTCTTTTAGGAAATTTAACAGGCAGGATCTGGACCCCGTCCTTAAGGGATGTAAAGTCCATAAACTGGTCCTCCTCTATAGGCTCAACAACGTCTCTCTGTAGTTACTTTCTTTACTGATACCCCACGTGAGCTGCAAGACAAACACTTCCCTCACTGCCAGAAGGGTTAGAGGTGGCTGCACCCATTGGCTAACTAGGAAACTGCTATCACAAATGAAATCCAGGGACAGAATATTGAAATCCTACAAAGCTTTCTCCACCCCAACTATGGAACGCCTATCGTGAACTGCACAATCCATGCAAAAAGCTGCTAAGACACTCAAGTGCATACTTCATCAACCAGCAAAAGAACACCCTTGGCAACCCTCGTAGCTTCTGGGCGTCTATTGGGTCCATCCTGAATCCCATTGCTAATAAGCAAATTACGCAACTCGTATCCCTCTCGGGGCCCCATTTATGACCCTGTTAAGATAGCTGACACTTTCAACTCAGTGTTTACTGACCTAACCCCATATCTTAGTAAACTTCCACCCCAGCCTCCATCTGACCAGAACAACAAGGCCTGTCACACCAACTCCTCCACTAGTGCTGACCTTCCTCCTCATTTTACTTCCAGGCCATTGGTCAGAGTGTCACCATCAAACTCTTGAAGTCACTACCACCTAGAGGAAGCCCCGGCAGTGATGGTCTTTACCCCACCTTCCTGAAGCTCATCTCCACAGCTATTGTCAAACCCCTAACTTATATATTCAATCTTGCGCTATCCTCATCTTCCATCCCTGACTCATTCAAACATGCTCACGTGGTTCCAATCTTTAAAGCAGGTGATCCCTCACCCCTGAGAACTATAGACCCATCTCCCTCCTCCCGCATTTAAGCAAATTACTTGAAAAAATCATGCATCATCAATTATTGGAGCATCTTGACAAATACTACCTCCTTTCTCCCTTCAGCATAGCTTCTGCAAACACCATATTACCTTCAGCTTTGGCCATCTTTTCCGACCATGTTCTTAGGAATATGGACATAGGCAAAGCCACAGGCACATTTTTTTGTGGATTTATCAGGCCTTTGACCTGTTGACCACCGCCTTCTTCACTCCATCCTGCTGCACCTTGGCTGCTCCCTGAAACTGTTACTTGGTTTTGTAGCTACCTCACCAATAGGTCCCAGTCAGTGCTAATAGGCAAAATGCCTCGTACACCATATCCACTCACACTGGAGTCCCCAGGGCTCCATTTTTCCCACTACTTTTTCCATGTTCATTAATGCTCTTCCCACTGACACTCTAAACTGTAAGTCACTCCTCTATCAGGGATGACCTAGTACTATATCATGGTGACAAATCCCTGAATCTATCTCTTCCACCTCACACTAAACTATGGTGCTGCACATAATTGGTTCCTCTCCAACAAACTCCTTGTAAATGGAAAAAGACCAAAGCCATGCTCTTGGCTCTAAACCTTTCCTTCCAAGGTCTCCAAATCAAACTCCACCCTTCTGGTGCTCCCACCAGCGGGCCCACTCTCAAAACTGTCCCCACTTTAAATACCTAGGGGTGACCCTGGATCCATCCTTACATTCAATGAACACATCAATCTCACTGTGAAGAGAATGCACCAGAAGCTAGGTGTTGCCTACCACCATAAACAATTCCCTGTCCCTGAGGCACGCCTAGCTGTTACACAAGTTAACCTCCTGCCTCTACCTGACTATCGCTCCCTTGCCTACTCTTTCTTATGTCTCTTCACTACGCCTTGCTCTAAACATTATGTACAACTCCATCTGTTGCTTTGTTCTTCTAGCTCCCTATTCTACCCACCACTGCACACTCTATCAGTCCCTAGGTTGCTCCCACTACAGGGTCATTTGACTCGCCATGGGATGTTTACATGAAAATATCTCAGGAACTACCTGCTATGCCCTGTGCTTCAATTACCTATGAATTGGTGTTCCAGGATTTTAAGGACTCCTCTGTTACCCTCTGAAATACCTCGATCTCGACAGCTATGGGAAGAAAACTTTCTCTGTCACTGCCCTCTCCTTTGGAACTGACTCCCATCATCCATCCGCTTATCTCCTCCCATCTGGCTTTCAAAGCCACACTGAGAACATGGCTCTTAATGGAGGCTACTGCAACTGTTCTCTTGTCAACACTAGGGCCAAAAACCACCCTAGTTCCTAGGCTGCATCGTGTGTTGCGTGCCTAGTCCCCTAACCCAGCTATCCTCTGACCCCAATGTCTTCTTCTCCAGCATTTTCCTCCTGTTATCTCTATTAAATTCTATGTGCTGTCTGCCTTATCTCTTTGCTTTCTTTTCATTTACCCTACCTTGATTTACTTATGCCTCTCTCTGCACATACATGGCTGTTCAAACTGTCAACTGTCTTCAAATCCTGTATCATGCAACTGTCTTGTATCTACATCTGTTTTTGTTTTGTTATGGTTGTTTCTTTTACTGAATGTACTGACTGATCTACTTATTCTGTATGACCTCATGGGTGTACATCCCCTTGTACTTGTGCATTGTATTTCTGCTGTTGCCTGTACCCTATCATTGTATTTCTGTTGTTACTTGTTGCCTGCTACTGTGTGGCCCAGGTTGTGGCTGAAAACGGTCATTTGGATCAGTTCACTTACCCAGTTAACAAAGACATAAATACAAATAAATAAATAGAATGCTACTGCGGACATACTTCCATCTGTGTGTCAGTCAAGTGCAGAGCTTTCTCACAAGCGGCAACACCGGACAGCCATCTTACAGATGGTCAGCAGTTTTCCTATTGACAGAGTAGGGAATTTTATTTAACAAAGTAATGTCAAACAGCAAGGTACATACTGTACATATCTGCAGATTAAAAGTAACAAGTGTCATACAACCAAGCTCTCAAGGAAGTAAAAAAATATAGAAAAACAAAAGAGACTATCCAATATTAATCAGGTTAGGAAAAATGCCTCTGCTCTGATAAAACTTTTCAGCTAAACAGAAAATGTGGAGCACAAAATAGCTAACTTGTCAAATTAGTCTGTTACATGAAATAAAACCACAACATAGGGTGTTTGTGTTATATTGTACAACCAAAAGAAATGGAAAAAAAACAAAGAAAGAACATGTGAAGAAAGGAGAAAATTGGGGAAAGAAAGTGGTATGTCAAGGCCATCACCTTGCAGACCTGAAGTAAATATTCTCAGCGCTGTTACTGTATTATCAGCACAGTGGAAAACCGATATCGATGAAATAATGAACTTGGTAAAGTGGTGATGTTCATACCAAAACCAAGGCCATAGATAAATGCACACTAGAGTTCTGTTATGGAGAAGGGTGATTAGAAACCCCGCTGCCCAGAAAACCAAGGCTCACTGATGTCACGCCTGCTCCACTCTGAGGGTTGGAAAAATAACAAAAACAAAATGGGCAGCTTTACAGAGCATGAACAAACACTTATGCCTGCCAGTACAAGAAACACGCAAGGAATGTGAGACTAATGAAAGGCAGTATGAAAACCCTTCCAAGTCAAACGGAAATTTGGTGCAGAAAAGGAGGCTCTATCCTCAATATATAATGATTTCAACCTAAGATATACCCTATGTACAACAATCTGTGATGGTATGTCCTGCTGTAAAGTAAATGCACATCTGGGCCTGCCATAATAAATATTTGCAAGTACCAAAACAGACCTGGAGGATGCGTGATGGTGAACCCTGACCATGTCTTTGGGTACAGGCCCAACACAACGCTCTCATAAGGACGGAGGAAAAATGGGGTTAAGCAATTTAGTGCTGAGATGTACCCAAAAGCCTTGGCTACAAGGACAATCAAAGAAGAAGTGTTGTGTTTCTAGGAGATCATACATATAAGTCTAGGCACATTCTCTCAGAAATTGCCTTATGTTTCTATGAATCCCTTACCACCAAGTTGCCATGTAGGCTTAATCAAAGGATATCCCACATGTAAAAGGGAATAGATTTATTTGTTAACTGTGATAAAGCCATGGGAGTGGCCTAGGGGCAAAATGTCAAAACTAATGAGGAAGTAAGGGCAGTTTCAGTTATGAATTAATACAGGGATTTCCTCAGTAGGGTAGTATACACAGTGTGGTGTACTAATTGAAACAATTTGTTGATGGCAGATAATACATACTCCAGGACCCAAGAGGCACAGTAACGGCCTGAGGACATGCCCTATGGGTGTTCCAATGTGTTAGGAAGTGGACTAACTACTCTTCTACTAAGGGATCCAAGGCTTCTGCATACCCCTGAGGATCAGGGCAATGTTGCTGGAAAAAATATACAAAAATAGAAGACAACTGGTTCATCATATGTAAACCTCTCTTTGGCAAAGACAAGTAGGTAATGTTGCAGAGAACGGGATTTAGGTGAGACCCACAATCCTTGAAAGATGTTATGTAGCTTGACCTCAAGCGAGGGAGGGGGCGGTAGACATAGCTCAAAATGTATGAAGCATGGCAGTAACAGTGATTTAATAGAGTGTATCATCTTAGACTTTGTCAGTGACCTCTGGTTCCATTGGGCTGATATGCCCTCCACATGTCTAATCCGAGTGTCCAATTATAGACTGTCACATCTTTGTGGTTGAAATAAACACCCAATAATCTGACAGACTCATGACAGACCAGGATGCCAGCGCAATGCGACTGTGGGGACATGATAGACTCTCTCAAAGGGATGGCTTGCTTTTAGAGAAATTGATTTTGGACCCAGACCACGCCGAGAAAGTGGACACTATGGACCCAAACTCCTCTCCCGATGCTGAGTTGCCTAGGAACACACATACACATAATCTGTGTGTGCCAAACACAGAAGCTCAGGGGTGTCTGGTATAAGCTATATGCCTCAAAGTGAAGTGGATGCCCATAGTAACTGCAAAAGGGATCAATAAAAACACATACAACGAGCGGCTTAGTGGGCAAACTTGCCTAATTCCTGTGGTTTGTTTCAGTGAAGACCCTAAACAGGAGTTCACCAGGGTAGCCAAAAGTGTTGGAATACAGCTTTTGTATCCATTGAATAAACTGTGGCAGGATGCCATAATATAGTAGTATGGCAAAGAGGAAAGACAAATTTACTCTGTCATCGCTTGCTCCTAGTCAAGGAGAGGACATATCCATTCACAGTCCCTCTGGAGCTTCTATAAAAACTCCCTTAACACTATTAGATTGTCCAAAATGTGGCATTACAGAACCGCACAGCACAGGACACTGGAAACCAATGTAGTAGATGCCACTGCCAGGCGTTTTATAGGATTTTAGCCAATCTTTGTGGTCTATATTCGATAGACACAATGGTCTCTAGTTTCTCAATGAAGTGCAGTCTCCTTTTTAAATAAAAATATTAAATAGGCCTCACCCTTGCCAGAATCCTGAATAGAGGAAACCAGCAGCTGCATGAAATACACCTGAAGAATAGGGACCAGGTGGCCAATAAATAACTTATAAATTGCCAAATTTAGGAAGCAATATACAGGTGCTACCTATCAAAATCTTACTTGGTACACATAATTAATCTCTCACTATGGCATCAGTATACATCTCACCAAAACACGTCTCTGGACTTATCTCAGTCTTGGATTGTACCCGTTGCTTGCACTCAAGCTCTGAAATCATCTTGCTGGGCGATTTCAATGTGAACTGGTTATCCTGAAGCAAGCACCTACAAGGATGCTATCGCTGCCAGACATTTCACTCAACTTGTTGAATCCCCATCTAGAACAAATTACAGGACAGGGACCAATATTTTTCTGGATTGGGTTCTCTACAACCATCTGGATTGCATAACTAACACACCTGTCCTCCCAGATTCTATTAGAGACCATTCCCTAGCTTGTACAATTGTTCTAATAAGTTCACTAAGCCACCTGTGAAAAAATTACAAGCAGGGTCCTACTCTGAGGGCACATTGAGCCACTAAAACTACAGCTACATAACCAAGACTGGTCCCGATTGATGCCACTGATGATGTAAACACGGCACTTGATTATTTCATCCATCACTTTAATGCCGCCTGTGATATCCATGCCCTCTCAAACAATGTAGAATTAAAGGCACCTGCAACCCATGGATCACACTGGACCTTACTGAGCTCATGAATAACAGAGATCACCTGTGGTGCATGCAAAGGCCACAGGTGGCAAGGGGACATACAGAAATATAAAAGAGCTAGAATGACTGTACCCGTATGATCCGTGACTCAAAAGAACCAGTTTTATAGGGAAGCACTCACCAACTCCTGGAAAGATGGTAGGAGGTTCTGGAGCAACCTTAAAGATGTAACAGGGAAGGATCCTAAACAGCCCCATCAATGCTCAATATTGAGGGTACCCGACACTTGACCCTACAACCATTGCCAACACTTTTAATGTTGCCTTTATGGACATCGGTAGTGTCCACCCCTGACTTCTTTGAAGTCTCCTCAAATATGGAGAAGGTTATTAATCTGAACCAACCACAGGCACACCCTCCACTCTATTTCAAAACAGTTACTGTCTGTGAAGCTAGGAGATACATACTAAAGGTGCTAGGAAAATCCAGATTCAGTGGGGATATGCTGGACCTGAAACTTATTGCTCTAACCCTGGAGAAAATTTTATCACCATTAACCCAAATAATTAACCTATCGCTAAGGCTATCCCAATTCAAGAAGTGGAAATCCACCTTGGTTACCCTCATCCATAAAAGTGCTGATACGGCACATCACGGAACTACAGACCGATCTCCATTCTCCTCCTCTCCAAAAGCCCTTGAAAGAATTATGCAGACCAGCTTATTGAGTACCTTGAAAATACCAGTTACAATGCCTCCAACAACATCGGTTTAAAAAGGACACAGCACCACCACAGCACTTCTTGAATGCATGGGTTTCATACACATGGCTTGATAAAGGCTGTCTAGTTGGGGAGCATTTATTGATCTCTTCAAAGCTTTGATATGGTGAACCACACTCTTCTGCATGAATAACTGTCAGACACAGGACTATCCAAGGAAGCTATAGCCTTGTTCAAAGTTACCTCTCAGACTGCTCACAGCAGGTTAAGATCAATAACCACCTCTCTGACAGACGAGCAGTCCTCTCAGGAGTCCCACAAGGGTCCATTCTGGGTCATCTTCTGTTCAGTATTTTCCAGAATAAACTACCTAGTTCCTGCCATGATCATATAATGTTGTCCGAAGACGATGTAGTAATCTTCACTAGCAACAAAGACACCAAGCTTCTCAAGAATCAACTTCAGCAAAGCTTTGCAATGTGGAGGACTGGTTTAACAGACAAAACTAATCCTCAACAATAAGACTAAGGATATGCTATCCAATGGCCGCATGACAAATTCAGATCCCACCTCTGACAGTCTACAACTCGCAGGCTCCCCCTGGAGCAGGTTCAGCACTTTAAATATCTTGGGATCACCTTGGACAGCACACTATCCTACTCTAGTATATTGAATATGTTACCAAAGCTGTCAACATTCATATTGGTCTACTGCATTGGCTAAACAGAGTCTGACTACCGGCAGCACTAAAGCTAGCAATCCATAGCTCTGTTATATCAATAATTTACTATGGGATTGCAAACTATGGCTTTGCCACCAAAACATTCCCACGATATATCCACAGCTCTGAACAAGGCCTGTAGGCTCCTCACAGGCGTAGCATGACTCACACATACCATGACTCTGTACTAAGACAAGCTGGCTTCAGTCAAAGACAGAATTAAATACCAAACATGTCTACTAGCTAAGAAGATTAGTCTGGGTCTCATGCCACTAGGGGTTCAAAACATTCTAAACCACTCCTGTATGCCTCGTCATACTAGGGGCTCTATAAATCAGATCTTCCAGGTACCCACTGCTGTACTAACTAGGGACAAAGATCTTTGCCTACCAAGCTCCTCTTTGGCTAAATTCCCTCCATTCGACATCTCCTCAATCTCAAGCTAGGCCCATTCAAACATAAACTCCGACAATGCCTTACTTCATACAACACCTGTGACTGCTTCCACTGAAGCAGAGCCTCTCAACACTGTGCACTTCATATTATTGCCTCCAACACGCATTGCACTTATTTCTCCTGCCCCACCTCATTAGCGCTTGTTGCACCATCCCCTTTGTTCTGTCTCTACCTCTCCTTCCTACTCCCTCCCTCTCACACCCACCATTCCTCCCCTATATGAACATTCCCACCCTCCCTCTCCTCTTGTCTTTCCACCTACCTCACCTCACTTCCACCCTGCCCTGTCCTGTCACATACCACTCTTTCTGTTACCTTCTGACAAGGCCCCTGGCTGACTTATTTTGTTTTCTCCTCATTTCCACCCCCCCTTATCACCTACTCTTTCCTGCTCACCACTCGACAAGGCCTCCTGGCTGATTTATTCTGTTTTCTACATGTATTTTGTTTTCTTCTTCTGTGTATGCATATGTCCTGGCATACATTGTACACTGCCTGTTAAAGTTACTCATTTATATTTCCTGAATACCGTGATTTATTGTACACCCTTGCTTTGTGTTATTACCTCTGTAATTCCCTTTGACGTGGAACCTATGTAAATGAGCTCTTGCTCATAGGTGTTTAATCCAAGATCTTAATAAACAAATAAAAAATAAATAAAAAATCTGAAGGGGAATCCTGGGGCTACACGACTGGGCAGGCCCATAATGGCTTCCCTCACTGCTTGAACCATAACTGGACAGTCAATATTGTGCCAGTCTGTGCAGATAAGCTGGGGACATCTAAGGACAGGAACAGTGGAAAGGGGCAATTGAAAACCCTTTGGAGCTGAATTTGTCATGGACATAAGACTGCACAACGGAGGTATTGCAGCAGAGTTTGATGAAGGGCATCCGCTTCGGGAGCGAAGAGCCCACATGTGGTGAAGTTGAGTCTAGCTCCACGCACTTTGAAGTCATCCAGGGCTGAATTCCGGCCCTGGGTGCCATTCATCTCCTGTGTTAAAGATTTGGCCCTATCGTGTTGGCATACAAGCATGGGATTTTAAGTTCTCAGTTTCCGTACAATTGTTAATTCCATTAACATGAGTCAGAGGGATTAACTTTTGTAATCTATATCGTAAGTCAAGGTATCGGAGATACCTGCTATTGTATAACCGACTTTGTGTGACTACAGAAAAGGACCTAAAGTCTTTTTGAGTCCATCCACCACGTTACTAAATTATCAGCATCAAAGGCACAGGTGCATGTCAATGCCAAGTAGTCAGAGGATTCCACAGGGATGACCTGAGACTTGGTGACTCAAAGGTCTTGTGACATAAATAAATAATTAATCTGTGTGTTGAGGGACCTTTGGTAAATTGGGTCGTAGCAGTCCAGCAGACTAATCCTGGCTGTTATTAAGCCTGGTCATCTTTATCATTGAATTCAAAAATTAGAATCACAGAAAATCTTTGTGGTGTGACGACCTGTATCTCAAGTCCAAGGACACAACTAAAATCACCCCCAGAACAACTAAGTGAGAGGTGACTAGATAAGATTGAACCAAGGTGAAGAGGTGAACTCTATCTGCTTTGGACTGTAGCGGATACACGTTAATCAATCTAAGGTATGTTGGCCTAAATTTACATCCAACAGGAGAACTTTACCTGGTGAGAGGTCTACTAATCTGTGAAGTCAAAAGTCTAATCCTCGAATCAGGATCTCAAGCCATCATACCGTCCAATCCCTGGGACCAGAAAGAGGGTCCTCGTCCACAATTTTAGGCCGACTCCATATCATGTACAGTCTTGAGTCATGTGTCTTGAAAAAAGTAATAGTGCTCACTAGGGTATGCAATAGGGAAAAGGTAACCATTCTTTTCTGTAGGACTTATTGCTATTCATATTAAGTGATAAAAGGATAAGAGCAGCGTGACAAGCATACAATTCATGGGGCTTGACACCCACAGCGGCTGTCTGGGGAGTCTTCACATTCAGAATGTGCTTCCATCTGAGAGGAGCTATTGAAACATCAGATATACATCCCTCATCCTCCATATCTCCCCAACCAGAAGGAGGCCAGGGCGAAAATGAGTTGTGCAGTGGTGTGCAGAGGGATGCAAAACATTTGCCTTTTCCTTTACTCTGTCTCCCATGCTTTTTGCATTGACTTGAAATATGTCCTCTTTGGAGGTGGGCATGGGAATGATGCGGGCAAAGGGAAGGGTCTCTAGGGTGGAAGGGTTTCAACTACTGCTATGTCCATGCATACTGTGGAGTCCCCAACAGAGAGTGTCAGATCAGCACACTGGTCCTCCAAGACTTGCGGAGGGTGGAAAGTCCGTAAGTACTCAGGCAGGATGGGGGCAGCTCATTAGAAGCATCTTGGGTTTGGCCTTGCGCTATGATTGCATCCTGGTTGGAGCCATTGGTTCTATTATGGGATGCCCACGGGCAATCCTGAAATTAGTGGCCTTGTGTATCGCACAGATTACACCTATATGGGTTGGGGCACTCTCTTAGAGATATCCATATTCCAAACATCCCAAGCATTGGACAGTGTCACAAGTTGAGTTGAAATGGGTTCAGGCTCCATAATTATGACAGGTCTTGGGCTGAGAGAAGCAGATCCCTTCATCCCTGCCAATGTAAAAACTCCCCAGTAGGTGTTCAATGCCAGCAGCTGACTGGGGTAGCTGGACCTAAGTTTCCAGCCCCTGTCCAAACTTGTTCAGAATCTATAATGAGAGTCAGAGTCAAGCACCTCACACTGTTTCTTTACCCAGTATAGGACATCTGAGATGTTTACACACCTCATTTGAAACAAAAAGGTCACCATCTTGACTGTGGGTTTAGGCAAAGGGATGGCGATAAATTAGATCCACAGGGTGAAAGTTTAATCTTATCATATTTCAGCCAAAATCTATCCAACATGACTGAAGTACAGAAACTAATGTCAAATGTTTCCTCCCCACAATGTGTATTACTGCATACAGGTCTGCAGCCAAAAACCATAGATTCTTTCAACAATTATCTAATGACATAGGTTTGGTCTGGGGGTAGTCAGACCCCCTCTGTAGCACAGCTGGATGACATTCCTGTACAGAATGGGTTTTCTGGCAGTGGAAAATAAATTCAAAATTTTCTTGATCAGAGCACATGGTTTGCCGGAGTCAAGGGATGAGGGGGCGGGCACCTCCACGGTTCATTCCAGTGTACCATGACCACTCTGAGGTACGGGTACAGGTATAGCATGCCTTTTAGGGGTATCACAGGTGTCCAAGCTGAGGAGCCATCACAGACTCTGTACGATAATGGTGAATGGCTGGCGCAATCTGTGAGTCCGGGGTCAGGAGGGGCATTAATTGTAAGGTGTTGGGGGTCTGATTTGGGACTCAGGTGACCTCAACCAGTGCCCATTTCCATCCAGCTGCCCCTGTCATTGGGGTTTTGGAGAACCCTCCCTCATTGCCAAATGGCATGGTGAACGTTGATCATCAGACTCTCCTCCCATGGAGGTATAGAAATGAATGGCAACAGTGCAGAGGTTTTCTGGCAGAGCAGTGGGTTCTCTGAAGAGGGAAACTCCCCCAACTCAGGAGGGAGGCAGCCAGGTCAGTATCAATTTTGTCATTGAAAACAGATACAGACCCCGTGCTCGCTTGAGAGGAGCTGCTGAATCTCCCAATTGAAACTGTGGGGCATGTAAAGTACTGTATTCTGGGAGAACTCCTGCTGTGGCTCCCACTGATAGTCCATCTGTGTCATTATGTGCTCCAGAGACAAGCATTTTGTCCCCGAGCATCCCGTCAGCCACACTAGGCTTTGGGATCGTGGCAGTACATATGGGTGTTTGTGCAAGGTTGGCAGGAGGAACCTCATCCCGTTGCCTCCCATACCAAGTTTACAGATGTGGGAATTTCAAATCCAGTAGTAATCATACCTTGCTGCACTCCAGATGAGGCAGGAGAGATACGTGAAGCAAGGGCAGGGTTCAAGTCAGTTCATCGGCAGACAGCCACCTGAGAAAAAGTTCTACCTCTGGTACAAGGTCTTGGGTAAGTTGCACTTTTGCTGCAAGCATTTCTGTGGTTTGGAGTGGGGGACAGATTGTAATCAGGAGTTTTCAGTGCTAAGAGGGTATAAAGGAGTGGAAAATGATGCGGCTACCTGCTGTCCCTGTCAGGTCATGGTATGTCCCATCTGGCGATGTTGAATAGTAAACCTGTGGTCTATCCTCAAGTAAAAGTAGCAGATTATGTTTTGTAGCCATCAATTCTTCCTGTAGCTCCAGTCTTCAGCACTCAGTGCAATATCTGACTGGTGTCTGTTAGTAGCGTTCATGGGTGAGTAGATCTCAGCCCTCAAGTCTTGGTAGTCAGAGAACAGGTTTCTCCAAAGAAAATTCAGCCTCTGGAAAGACAGAGACAGGGGAGGCTCTCTCCCAGCTCTCAATGTTGCAGCGTTCTCCTCAGTTGCCAAAGTTGCCATCTTGGCAGCAGGCCAGATGGCATAGGGACCCTACAGGAGGTGGGGAAATTTCCCAGGTGTCTTGACCAAATTCCCCATTCACTAAAAATACTACCAAATGCCACCACCAGCTTAATCTGGTTCAATTTCAGTTGGTGTCCATCTGTATCTCCCCACCCTCTCGGATGAGGCTGAAAACAGGCAGAACTGCTTAGCTCTCCTCTCCCAGTCAACAAAATTAAATAAATCAATTTGGGCTTGTTCTGCATACCATTACCAACTTCAATAAAGGAGACTAGAGTACATTTTCACGGGTGTGGTGTGATTCTTTACCTCTGGGCATGTGTTGTTCCTTTGTATTTCACTTTCTTTTACTTGGTATTTTGCCCTTTGCTACCCATTCAGCTCCTCCCTAGTCCCTCAGGACTTCCAGGCACCTCCTGATCCCTCGTGCCTTGAGTCCTGGGCACCTACCTCCATGGAGCTGTGGCTTCACCCCAGGTGGGACTGGGGTGGGGAGGGACCCCAGGCACCGAATATTGTATCAGGTGGTGACAGAGCTGCTGGAGGCAGGGGAACCTGGGTAGACCAGGACCATCATTGTTGTGGAGGTGCTGAGGGCTGTGGCAGTATTGTCCCCTGGTGTCCTCCCACAGGGACAGTGTGCATACCGATGTTAAGGGTGTCCATGCGCACTGTACGTGCATCCACACGCTGGTGTCCATGACATCCTTCCACCCACCTCCCTCCTTCTCTGCACTGCCACCTGTGAACCCAGGTGTCAGTATTGCAGCCTAGCTTAGTGCTCTCCTCCCTGGAGGAGGAGAGTATCTTTTGGGAAACTCAGACCTTCTCCCCGGCCATCTCTGAAGGCTCAATCTCGCTCCTGAACTTGGGTCACTGGCATCTCCAGCAGTAGCGCTACCGCTGTGCCAACAGGCTGGCCTTATATTTCACTTTCTTAGCACAGCAACTGACTGTGAGGTCACAAACACAGTAACTATGAAGACAGTTAAAGGGGTTGAAACAGACAGTAAAATAAATGCATTTTAAAAGACTGATGAATGAGTGATGCAAAAGCCTAGAATTCATTAACTGTAAATGCAATGGGAGTGGCATTGACGGGTGGTCACTAGGACTGGTGCCAAGTACCGTAGGTAGGCAGGGTGGCATACTGGATAGGTCAAGGGATCTGTTCCTGCCATCACTGTCTATATGTCATCTGTATGTATCAGTGTGGTCTTGTGGTTTAGAACACCAGCTTGGTAACAAGGAGACTGCTGGTTCAAGCCCCGCTACAGCAAACTACTATCTGTGTGACCATGAGCAAGTCACTTAACCTGTCAGTGCTGTTAATCCAGCAGCACAAATGGGTAAATGCAGGACTCCACTGGAAACAAGGTGTTGAAGCTCAGCTGGGTTATCCTTGGTGAATAAATGAATAAAAAATACTAAACACAAGGATTTTAAATAATTGTTTTAGTAGCTACCTTCTGGGGTAAGAATTTTCAAAGGGATGTGACCAGGATCTGCCCTCCCTATTTTAAAAATGCAGATCCAGTAGACCTGTGCAGAATGTCAAATTCCACCAGTGGAATTTGTTCAGAATAGCATTTCAACTTCAGAAATTTTTTTAAATTCTGCAGAATTCTGAAAAGCATTTCTTGGTAAACTTTACATAATCCACTGTTTGTGGAAAATGAATCTGTTGTTTACATAAATTGTGGAACAGTATTCCATAGTTTACGTAAAATAATTCTGCTTTTGGAATTTCAGAATTCCAGTAGAGTTCTGTGAATTTAGATGGAATTTCCAAAATTCCACAGAATTCTTTTAGAAGTAGAATTTGAAAATTCTGTACAGCCTGAGGATCTGTCCCAAATGGTAGTCAAAAATTCATACACATTTGCATTAAAATGTTTTGCCTGCTCCTACAAATGGCTGGATCTTTTAGAAAACAGAGTGAAAGGATGCAAGCATGATTGCATGGGTGTAGATTCAGCAAGACAATTGGTTTGTGACCAGCCCTGTGTCCACCTTTCTGACAATCCTGTCTCTGACCTTTAGCTAAACAATTCAATTTAATTAAATTGCATTCCACCAGGTGAGCGGGCTAGACTGAATGCTTCAGTGCTCCTCTAATTCCTGAAGCATTTCAATGCAAGTAGCACTGACTATAATGAAACACTGCATGGAAGAACCATGATGCAAAAGTTAGAGAGAAACTGAACCCTGAAACACAAAAGTAACAGAAATATACAGTAAATAATATTCCAGAAACAAAAGAGAAAAAAAAACAAAGAAACAACCTAGCACTGCCTTAAATTGTAGAGAAGGCAGTCCCTGTGTCAGTTGCTAGTGGTGCAAGACATGGCAGAGCTGAATTGTAAGTTTTTTCCTGCACAGACGTTCCTCTGTTTAAGCACTGTTGGTCTTCCCAGAGGACTTCTATTTCCTGCAGCATTAATCCAGGTTTTATGTTTAATTCCACCAGGATCCCTTTGAATGCAAGGAAAATGTACACATAAAGCTAATCGCTCATCAAATAGCAAGGGAAATACAGGATTGTCTGCTGCTTTAGACACATGAAAACTGTAATGGTTGTAGATATGATGCATTGTACTCTCCTTTCCAGCACTGTTTTCTGTGGCATATCATGTCTGATGGTTGAAATAACAAATCTAGAAATGGTAGTGCACACAGCCATTTGCTGCTTGAATCAGCCCTTACCGCACTAGTCTGTTTACACAGCAGAATCTGATACACTGTACTTCTGGTTGACTGCTAGGTCAAACTGCCAATCACCAAACACATTTCCCATAGCACAAAAAATCAAAAACAAAACAAAACAAAACAAAAAAGAAAACAAAACACACAAAAATGAATTACTACCAAACCTCAATATTGTTTCGGTTTGTTAGTATTGCAGTGCTGTCCACATGATCAAACACTGTGTGTGACATTTCAGTTTCCTTCATGACAAACTGGAATAATTGGCATTTAGTTACATTCAGTTCCTGCAGTATCCTGCATGATATGACAGTAAAACTCGGGATGATAGCATGTGATCTTGATGGATGGCTGTACTACAGATTTTAATAACACTGGCTGTAGTCTCCAAGCAGATCAGCATGTGAACATTGTGTTCTTATACTTGTATGTGAGCAGATTTCATGAGTGTTATGCAAATTCTTTGAACCGCTCTAGTGTGTGGTGGCTCAGATTTGTGCACAAGGGAGGCATGGCCAGAGCACAGGCTCTGGCCAAACACTAATCTTCCATTCTGAAGCCTATAGAAGGCTACTGTATTGTGGTATGATAACTGTTAACCCCATTTATCATACTGATTATCAATCTGATCAAATGCCATAATAACTAAATACTGTGTTCTATCCAGTTATTACAGCATATGGAGTGCTCCACGTTTTCCCTTCCCTGGTGGAAAATTAGATTTTGTGTCCACGTCCCTGCACCAGGTATCATAAAAACTAAAGCATATAGGAATCAGTGTGCTAATGAAGTTGTTTTACAAACCTTTGGAGTGTGAGGACCACATACATCTCTTGAGCTTCACTTTTGACATTTATGGATCATCACACACCTCGGTGTGTAAAAACTTCATAACACACAGTTGCTTATGCATTATTCTCTGTATAATACACAGAACCCACTTGGAAGGTATCACAGAATGTTTCATTCACAGTACTAGCTGGAAAAATCACAAAATGGCTTCGCTGTATATTTCCTTTTCTCTGCTTAGTCTTTTTATGGCTGTAGGCCATTTTGCTATCTGTAGCTTGAAAATGGAGTTACGTGGAACTCAGTTTTTGACTTTCCAATGTATTCTTCCACATCTACAAATCACAATGACAACTAAAATAAAATAATCCTTTATTTCTGTTTAGAATGTTGGAGACATAACTCCAAGCTGCTATCTGATACCATTAGGAAAAAAGCATTTATCAATGCCGAATGTCGATGCGTTGGTCTGTTGAGCTCGCTCAGTGGCCCTGTGTCACTCGCTGCTCTGTTTCTCCCGGTGTTGCAGGCTGCAGCTTTGTATGGGGCTCCTGGCTGTGTTGGCATGTTTTTTCTGCCCACAAAGAAATCTGCAGCCATCCTGACAGAGCTGTGTTGAGGTGGGTCACTAGCCCTCTCTCTCAGTCGCTCATTCTGTTTCTGCTGGGGCTGCAGGCTACCCTTTGGTACTGGGCACCCACCTCTGTTGGCAGCTTTTCTGCCCACAAAGAAAAGGCAGTAGTCCTGATACAGGTCCATTGAGCTACCTCTACCCCCTTCCTCGCCGTCTGCTTTCTGCTGGCGCTGCAGGCTGGCCTTTTTGTACAGGGCTCCTGCCTGCATTGCCGCCTTTTTCTGCACACAAAGCAATCTGCAGCAGTCACGATAGAGGTCTGTTGAGCTCGCTCACTCCCCTCTCTCACTCACTCATTGTGTTTGTCCTGGCACTGCTGGCTGCCCTTTGTACTGGACTTCTGCTGCGTTGGCACCTTTTCTGGCCACAAAGAAATCTGCAGCTGTCCCGACACAGCTCCGTTGAGGTTGCTCTCTGCCTGTCTCACACTGTCATTCTGTTTCTCCTGGTGTTGCAGGCTGCTCTTTTGTACTGGGCTTCTGCCTACATTAGCAGGTTTGCTGCCCACAAAGAAATCTGCAGCTGTTCCAACACAGCTCCGTTGAGTGGTCACTCCCCTCTGTCACTCGCTCATTCTGTTTCTGCTGGCACTGCAGGCTGCCCTTTGTACTGGGCTCCTGCCTCGCTTGGTGGCTTTTTCTGCCCACAAAGAAATCTGCAGCAGTCCTGACACAGGTCCATTGAGGTAGCTCACCCCTCTCTCACTCGGGTTCCCTTTCTGCTGGTGCTGCAGGCTGGTCTTTGTACTGGGCCCTGCCTGCATTGCCACCTTTTCTGCCCAAAAGAAATTCACAGCAGTCACGATAGAGCTCCATTGAGCTTGCTCACTGCCCCTCTCTCACTCGCTCATTGTGTTTCTCCGGTGCTGCAGGCTGCCCTTTGTACTGGGCTTCTGCCTGTATTGGCTCCTTTTTCTGCCCACAAAGAAATCAGAGCTGTCCCGACAGAGCTCTGTTGAGGTCGCCACTCCGCCTGTCTCACTCACTCATTCTGTTTCTCCTGGTGCTGCAGGCTGCTGTTTTGTAGTGGTCTCCTGCCTCTGTTGGTGCCTTTTCTGCCCACAAACAAATCTGCAGCAGTCCCGACAGAGCTCCGTGTGAGCTCGCTCAGTTCTCTCTCTCACTCGCTCATTTCGTTTCTGTCGGCACTGCAGGCTTCCCTTTTCTACTGGGCTCCTGTTGCACTTTGCCGCCTTCTTCTGGGCACAAAGAAGTCTGCAGTAGTCATGATAGAGCTCGCTGAGCCTCGCCTCACCCCCCTCCCTCACTCATTCATTCTGTGTCTCCCACTGCTGCAGGCTGCCCTTTGTACTGGGTTCCTGCCTGCGTTGGCAGCTTTGTCTGTCCACATGAGAGATATGCAGCAGTCCTGACACAGCTCCGTTGAGGTTGCTCACTTGCCCTCTGTCACTCACTCATTCCGTTTCTGTGGGGCTGCAGGCTGGCCTTTTGTACTGGGCTCCTGCCTGCATTGACGCCTTTTCTGCCCACAAGGAATCCGTAGCAGTGATGATAAACCTCCGTTGAGCTTGCTCATTCCCCCTCTGTCACTCGCTCATTCTGTTTCTCCCGGTGCTGCAGGCTGCTCTTTGTACTGGGCCCTGGCTGCATTAGCACCTTTTCCTGCCGACAAGAAAAGAAATCTGCAGCTGCCCTGACAGAGCTCCGTTGAGGTCGCCCACTGTCCCTGTCTCAATTGCTCATTCTGTTTCTTGTGGCGCTGCAGGCTGCCCTTTTGTACTGGGCTTCTACCTCTGTTGGCATTTTTTTCTGCCCACAAAGAAATCTGCAGCAGTTTCAACAGAGCTCCATTGGCCTCACTCCCCTGTCTCACTTGCTCATTCCGTTTCTGCCCACAGTGCAAGCTGCCCTTTGTACTGGGCTCCTGCCTGCATTCCCACCCTTTCTGCCCACAAAGAAATCTGCAGCAGTCACGATAGAGCTCCATTGAGCTCACTCACTCACTCACTCCCCTCTCTCACTTGTTTGTTCTGTTTCCCCACCACTGCAGGCTGTCATTTTGTACTGGACCACTGCATGCATTGCTGCCTTTTTCTGCCCACAAAGAAATCTGCAGCAGTCCCAACAGAGCTCCGTTAAGCCCACTCACCCCCCTCCCTCACTCGCTCATTCTGTGTCTCCCACTGCTGCAAGCTGCCCTTTGTACTGGATCTTGCCTGCATTGGTGGCTTTGTCTGTCCACAAAGAGATGTGCAGCAGTCCCAACACAGCTCCGTTGAGGTCGTTCACTGCCTCTGTCACTGCGCTTGTTCCATTTCTGTGGGGCTGCAGGCTGGCCTTTGTACTGGCCTCCTGGCTGCGTTGGCACCTTTTTCTGCCCACAAAGAAATCTGCAGCTGCCTGACAGAGCTCCATTGAGGTCGCTCACTCTCCTGTCTCACCTCATTCTGTTTCTTGTGATGCTGCAGGCTGCCCTTTTGTACTGGGCTATTACCTCTGTTGGTATTTTTTCTGCCCACAAAGAAATCTGCAGCAGTTTCAACAGAGCTCCGTTGGCCTCACTCCTCCCCTGTCTCACTTGCTCATTTGTTTTGCCACATGGTGCAAGCTGCCCTTTGTACTGGCTCCTGCCTGCGTGCTACACCCTTTCTGCCCACAAATCAATCTGCAGCAGTCATGATAGAGCTCCATTGAGCTCACTCCACTCCCCTCTCTCACTTGTTACGTTCTGTTTCTCCCTTGCTGCAAGTTGCCCTTTGTACTGGCCCCTATGTGCATTGCTGCCTTTTTCTGCCCACAAAGAAATCCGTAGCAGTCCCAACTGAGCTCCGTTGAGCTCACTCACTCCCCTCCCTCACTTGCTCATTCTGTGTCTCCCACTGCTGCAGGCTGCCCTTTGTACTGGGTTACTGTTCTGCGTTGGTGGCTTTTTCTGTCCACAAACACATCTGCAGCAGTCCCGAGAGCTCCGTTGAGTTTGCTCACCCCCTCTCTATGTTGCTCTTTCCATTTCTGCCGGCGCTGTAGGCTGGCCTTTTGTACAAGGCTCCTGCCTGCATTGTCACCTTTTTCCTGGCCACAAAGAAATCTGCAGCAGTCACGAATACACCTCCATCATGCTTGCTCACTCCCCTCTCTCACTTGCTCATTCTGTTTGTCCCAGCACTGCAGGCTGCCCTTTTGTACTGAGCTCCTGCCTGCTTGCCATCTTTTCCTGCCCACGAAGAAATCCATAGCTGTCCCGACAGAGCTCTGTTGAGGTCTCTTGCGCACTCTTCCTGTCTCACTTGCTTATTCTGTTTCTTCTGGTGCTGCAGGCTGCCCTTCTGTACTGGGCTCCTGCCAGAAATAGCCACCTTTATCTGCCCCAAAGAAATCCACAGCAGTGACGACAGAGCTCTGTTGAGCTCGCTCCAGTCCCTCTCTCACTTGCTTGTTGTGTGTGTCTCACCGCTGCAGGCTGCCCTTTGTGCTGGGCCCTGCATGAATTGCTGCCTTTTCCTGCCCACAAACAAATCCAGAGCAGTCCCAACAGAGCTCCATTGAGCTCACTCCTCCCCTCCCTCACTTGCTCGTTCTGTGTCTCCCGGCGCTGCAGGCTGCCCATTTGTACTGGGCTCCTGCCTGCGTTGTTGTCTTTCCTGCCCACAAAGACATCTGCAGCAGTCCCGACAGAGCTCAATTGAGCTTGGTCACTCCCCACCAGTCGCTCTATTCTAATCTGTCCCAAACACTGATTTCTGACAGCGACTGCAGTATTCTGCACCGGAAGTGCGGAAACACATTTTGGCCAGGATGTGAAAAATGACAGCTGTACTGTTCATAGGAGGTGTGAACAAATGCCAGTGCTAAAAATCTGTGTGAAAATATTACTAATTTGCAAACTTACAAGGGTGTGGCACCTGCACAACACACACTCATAACACAGTCATTTTATGGAGTTTCATCACAAAATTTTTAACATAGGCATTTTAGGACCTCTGCTCACGAACAGTGTCAGTGTGATTTTCTTAATATGCCCTGAACACTAATTTCCCACATCAACGCGCTATTGTGTGCTGGAAGAGCGAAAACACATTTCAGCCAGGATGTGAAAAATGACAGCTGCACCATTCATAAGGAGGTGTAGCAAAATGGCAATGCTGAAAATTTGGAGTGAAAATATTGCCAATTTGCGAAGGTACGACCTTGTGTGGAAACTGAGCAATGCACATTCATAACACACTCATTTTATGGACTTCTGTCACCAAATTTTCAACATAGGCATTTTAGGACCTCTGCTAATGAACAGTGTCACTGCCATTTTCATAATGTGTCCTGAACATGGATTTCCACAGCGACCATGCCATTCTGCGCTGGAACTGTGAAAACACATTTTGGCCAGGATGTGAAAAATGACAGCTGTACTGTTCATAAGGAGGTGCAGAAGAATGGCAATGTTGAAAATCTGGAGTGAAAATATTATAAATTCGTGAACTTATGAGCGTATGCGTGCAAATTCTGCAATGCACGCTCGTAATACTGTCATTTTATTGAGTATCGTCACCAAATTTTCAACATAGGCATTTTAGGACCTCTGCTCATGAACAGTGCCACTGTCAGTTCTTAATCTGTGTGGAACACTGATTTCCCACCGACTGCGTTATTCTGTGCGGAGTGCGAAAACACATTTCGCCAGGGAGTGAAAAATGACAGCTGTACTGTTCACAAGGAGATCTGAAAAAATGCCAATGTTGAAAATCTGGGGTGCAAATCTTGCAATTCCATAGCGATTACAAGTGTGCGTAGCAACTGCACAATGCACACTTGTAAACAGTTATTTTTGATTTTTCCCACCAAATTTGCAAACATACACTTTTTGAGAACCCACCTCATGAACACTGGCACTGTCATTTCATTAATCGCCCAAAGGTGATTCCACGCAGTGACCGTGAAGTCACCTTTTGGGGCTGATTAACGCCATGACAGTGATAGAATTCATGGGGGGTCCCAAAACCCCATGTTAAAAATGTGGTGCCAAAATTCAAAAAAATGCCTGAGATATGTATCAAAGTTGAAAAACATATTTATTTCATTATATAGCTTACCAGCATTTCCTCAGTTCACGGCTTTGAAGAGTGCAAACATGTTCACGGTCCACCAAAGATCGTCACGCCGACTCCGGAGGTAAGTATGGGGTGGGGTGTGGTGGGAGGCAGTGTGCACAGTGGGTGGGTGCAGGTTGTGGGAGGGGGCTGGGAGACCACAGAGGGACGTGTCCTTCTTTACAGGTAAAAAAAATGACATTGGGGCCACTTTTTAATTTCACAGAGAATGTGGCACGCTGGGGTGGACTCCCAGCGTGCCAACCGAGTCTTCTGTTTGGGGGCAGATGTAGCTGACAGAGGATTGGGCAACCCGCTGGCAGACAACAAAAGAGTGGGGTGACATTATGCTGATGGGGATTGGGCACCCGTAGGTAAACAACCAAAGCGGGGGTTTACATAATGCCGATGGGAGTGGGCTCCCATCGGCAACATAGAGTGTGGGCACATGCTGCCAAGGGGATTGGGCACCCCTTGGTGGGTTAATATTGTTTGTAAACACGGCAGCAAGCTGCCGCCATGTTCATAAACAATATCACTTTTTCAGGGTCCCATCCTGCAATAATGGGTCGCCTCTCATTGCAGTGAATGGCTGATGCTGCAATAACGAGGTGGCCTCTGATTGCAGGGGCTAATTTTACAAGTTGGTGGCATGCTGGCTGAACTAGTGTCAGCAGAAGCGTGCTACCGCATTGGGGAAGCGGGACAAGCTTTACAGGCTGTGGGGCATTGGCCACAACAGTGCGCACTCCACAACCTGCTTGTGGAGAAACCTGATGCAACATGTTTCTGCATATAAGCAAAATCAACATAATGAAACAGCTTGTTAAATATTGGTTGCCTATTAAATTGGAGATTTGTTTACCCCTTTGAAATGCAATAGCTTGCACATTTAAATGATTAGCATTTAAACATTTTTGCTACTAACTTCAGTTGGGGATGAATATCGCCAAGAAAGATTCATACCTCATAAATGTAACCCTTTCCCAGAAAATTTTGTAAAGATTTACACTGTTTTAACCTCTCCTATCTGATAGAGTGCCAGGTCTTCAGTGAACTACCCAGACTAAATACATAAATTTATTTTTGACAGGAAGGGCTGTGGCATGCTTCCCAAACATAACAGATAAGAGCTACTGAGATCTCTTATAGTAAGTGTGTGTGTGTGTGTGTGTGTGTGTGTGTGTGTGTATGTTTTGGGGAGGGTGGAGAAACAGTCAAACTCTTGGCAAGGGAGATCTCATATAATGAATTAACTGCTGACAAACCATGAGTGATACAGAAGCAAATGATTTGATATATTTTATTGGACCAACACAGATGTGACAAAAGAATGTATACCATTTATAAAATTCCTGATCAAACAACTGAAAACAGAAGACTGTTTTTGTCATTTTATAATATGATATACTGAGTGTGTGAGTTGCTGGATCAGAGCCTTGATAAAATAATAACATTTACTTAACTCATTCAAGATTCCATCAGGTGGACAGAAAAAGTCTATGAGAATTTGTCTGAAAACTAACAACTATAAGATGCAAAATAGCATTTGCTTGTATTATGGTAGCACGTAGTGCTACCATAGTTAGGTTGAGGAGCCATTTACATGTTAAACCCAAACATTTGCACCTTAATAACTTTGCAACCATTTGATGGATTTGCCTGAAATTTAGAATACAATTAAGACCCATACACCTTGGGATCTGCCAAGTTTTGTACTGGTCGGAAACACGGCTGTGGAGTTATTTACATGACTCATGATGCATTTACACTTTTTCTGGAATTCTACGGTCGTATTCACAGGTCGCACGGTTTGCGTGACCAGTTCAAAATCTTCAGGGAACATGCAGCCAGGGTCCCTAATGTGCCTTTTGAAGATTTCGTGAAAAATATTAAACGGTTCAAAAGGTATTCAAAAACAAGTTCCCATTATAAGTCAATGGAAAAGTTAATAAAAAGTTCGACAGTGTCGCAAATGCACTTTTACTGTCGCAAATGGCCCTTTTACTGTCGCAAATCCACCATTTTGTTTTCAGTTAGTGATCAGAAAAATGCTTGGCATTTAAAATTGGGACTCTCTAGCAACCTAATTCTTTTGTATTCACCTAGTCAGGCCCTGAGGATGCTAGCCATGTCTTTATTTTGGGTAAAGCACCCCAGAAATATGTTTTAAAATTTCTGGAAAAGTACTTTCACAAGTACTTGTCGCATTTGTGACACTGTCAGTCATTTGCGAAAGCTGTCACAATTGCGACAGTACTTTCTGAGCTGTGGAAAATGACAGCAATTCTTTGGCACCCTGCTGCAAAAGAACGGTTTGGTGCTTTGGCCTGAAATTTGAGGAACGCAGCCGACATCTCACAGATGTGCCTTTCAGTGTTGTGTTGAAAAATATTACATAGCACAAAGTTATGGCACTCCAAAGTTAATGCTTTTTCCCATAGGATAACATTACGGCGTCCGATGCATTGCAGCAATCCTTTGCGCCTGCTGCAAAATAACAGCTTGGTCTTTTGGGCTGAAATTTGAGGGAAGACAGCCAACAACCCACAGATGTGTCTTTTAGTGCTTTGGTGAAAAATATTACAGGGAGCCAAAGTTATGGCACTCTGAACTTCTCTTTTTTCCATAGGATAACATTACGGCGTTAAAAGCCTTTCAGGGCCCGTATCTCGAAGTGGTGCGAGATACGGACTTTTAATCAGAAAAATAGTTAGCTCCCAATGGGGCTAAGTCCAAACTATCCAGGAAAGTCATAAATCATATGAATTTAAAAAATTTCAAGTCAGACGTGTTCCTGAGATATAAGCAATTTAGTATTCCAACTCCTCATTTTCTGCTCCGAGACCCATTATTATGCATACATTCTTTGTACTCACTGTCTTTCTCAATGCAGCTTTTGGGGAAAACTAGCCTGTGTGCTTACATTACTGTTACTGTTGCCCTTTCCGCTTGCAGTTCTGTACCCGTTCACTTACTGTTCACGTCTATGCCACCATGTGTGTTATCTTTCATGCTTTCATTTGCGCTACTTCCTGTTATTTTTTGCAATTTGTGTCTACAGTACTGTTTCTCTTTCTGCTTCGCTTTGCATCACCATGCCCATTGCCATTTGCATTTAGGCACCATGTTACTATGTGACAAGACATCACGTGGGGGACCGTTCCTCCACGCCACCATGTGCATTACCCTTTCTGTTCTCATTCACGCTATGCCACCATGTGCGCCCACTGTTAGCGCTTTCTGTTTGCATTGCTGTTCCTGTTACCATGTCACAAGACATTGGGCCCAGCCTCCCTTGCTGCATTACATTCACTATTTCTTGTTATCATTCTCAAAGAAGAGGAAATTAGAGGCAAAACTCTGTTAATGCATCAGTTAGGGTTGTTCCACAGTGACAAAAGTGAGAAATTCGGTGTTGGGGTTGAAAACCCCTTGGACCCCAGCCCACCCCTAACCAGCATTGGGGTGCGATTGGTGTGTTCGGTCCCAACTCACCCCATTCTCCTATACCTCTACTTTTACCCATGTGATGGGGTGAGAGTTAGGCCAATGACCCCAATGCGCACCCCAATGCTGGTTGGGGGTGGGCTGGGGTCCAAGGGTTTCTCAACCCCAACACCGAATTTCTCACTTTTGTCGCTGTGGAACAACCCTAACTGATGCATTAAACTGAGTTTTTGCCTCTAATATATATATATATATGTCTCTGTTTGCAATAAATTTGTTTACAGGCATTACTAGTATCTTTTGAAAGACTGTATGACTTGTGATTACTAATTCTGAGTATAGTTCATGAAATAATGAGCTTGGTATTTGTTATTTCATATAGTCCCCATTATGCCTTATGCATAGTATATAAATCCAAATCATTCCAAGGCCATTGTGACATATAATATTAATACTGAGCAGCAAATCAGAGCTCTTTTCCTAATAAAAGAGTACTGATATAATAAATAAAGAACAAAGTCATAAATAAGGAACCAGTGGCTTATGAAAAAATTACAGGAATTATACAGGGATTTGATTCTGCCTTTGTGGGAAAACACAGGAAAATGAAGGCTTCTTTCAGAGTAATGGTTATTTGGATCTGGGAGCACTGAATATTTTTTATCCTATATTTTATATCCTGGATAGGGCAGGGGAGATGCTACATCTCATTGTCACAGTGATGTTCATTTACACATTTTTGCACTGTATTTACTCAGGCTATCCCAGATTAGATGCAATATCTTGTTTTCAGTGGGGTCATGATTTTACCATTTTTATAATGTACTTATTCAGGCTACCTAGTCCAGCCCCCATATTCAAAGGAGATACACAGTGCATCTCGGTGGAAAGGGAGATGTGCTGCACAACTCCAACAATGCATAGCAGCATGATATTCAAATGTGCGGATGTGCCGTCCACAGGGAATGGGCCAGGGCACACACAGAGGGTGTGCCATTCAAGTCAAGGGGCAATCCCATGCATATGCCGTGCTGCAGCATATTCAGTGGGAATGTGCCCTCGCAGTCCAGAGCACCACAGTCCACAGTTACGCTATGAATAGCTGGTCTAAACTGGCCGGGCCAGCCACCCACAGGCAGGGTTGCAGATGTGCACCAGGTGCACAGCAGTCTGACAGTCCTGGTGGACTAGAGGTACCCTATTTCCATCCCCAATCTAGCCAACTCCATCCCTGAAGAGTTCCATAGTGCAGTGCTCCCCAGACCTGATTGCATCAGAGGAAACCATGGTCCATATCCATAGTTTAGAGGACTCTGATCCCCTACCCCTGTACACACACATCCTCACTTCCCCAGGCCCAACCTGTTGCAAAGACTGGCACTATCCTACACACCCTGCCATGGCCAGTCATTGACTGCACTGAACCTGGGCTGGGACCTGCACTCTGGAATGACCCAACTGTCTGTACCATACATTGGTGCACCATGCCTGCTGGATCCACCAGTGTATGCAGCTGTGTGTACGTCCCTGGCAAACTGAAGAGGGAATTTACAAACCTCCAATGCATGCCTTGTCAATGCTGTATCTTTCTGCTGTCATACACCACTGCAAGTCCACACTCTCCCTGTTCCCCTGGTAACATGCCACCCTCTGGACTTCTGAAGTATGCCGGTGTCATGGGGTGTGGTATCCTGAAATGCCATTTGCAGTGTATGCTTCAGGCTATATATAGTTCATCCGCAGTTCCCCAAATGTACAAACGAATGGGAGGTCAGCTGTTGCATGCCTGTTTTGGGACCTGTGTGAGTGGGCATCTTTGGCCATCACCCGCACTGAGCAGTGCAATGGCACCGGGTTGATGGATCTGCATGCGAGTGCCTGAGGAGTATGGCCACTGGGTTATCACCCACACACAGCTCATGCCCTACATATAACACATTCCAGCATCCTACTGCGAGTGCTTCGCCACCTGCTGATAGAGCAGTACAATCCCACTACAGACCAATTCATCACAATGGGAAGAGCTGGGGGCAGGGAGGGCTACCTGTGCACCGTTGAGGGGAACAGGGGCCTCTACACTATGGACATGGACTGTAGGTGTATTCAGGTAAAATTAAGGATGGCACTGGGGTCCCTACAATATGGAACCAATAAAGCCTGGACTCAGGTATGATCGAGGCTGATGGAATGGGTGAGGTGCCACTATACCACCAGAGATTCAGGGCCAGTCCCACATGGAAGCGATCGGGGTCAGGGCTTGGGGGCAGAGCTGCTCTGGTGCATTCACCCCCATGCCAACATGCAAATGTGCTGGTAATGAGCATACATAAGGCCCCTTGCACCCTGCATGCTCAGTTAGTTCATTTGCATTCCTAGGCTGAATATCACCCATGGGGACTGCTGTGCATACCGGTATGTGCCATGCATTTCCTGGAAGGTATTCAGTCGGGATCACCCTGGATACACCTGACTTTGCGTTACCTGCACTGTGACTCCTGTCCAAGGTCACATTTTCAACAGGAACGATGAAGACCACCAGGATGAAGTGCAGTGTCACAGGTTTACTGCATGACAAAGGGATTAACTCCCATTGAAACTGCATTGTTTGCTGCAGTAACTCTACTGCAGAATTCTGCAGTGCTCGCTTCATCCTGGTGGGTTTCACTGTATGCACACCCTGTACTGGTGGCACATTCTCTTTGAATATTGTATCAGTGCTGACCGGCATACCCTCTTTGTGCAATGCATCTTTCTGCTCATGTATCGATCCGCACTTAATATATCCCCTCAGATGTAAAATATTGTTTTTAGTGCATTTTGATATTGCATAATGCAGCATAATATTGTGTAGATGTAGAGCCCACTGAAAATAAGATGCAATTTCTTCTGTGAACTATCCAGGCTAAATGTATAGCAATCAGCAAGCATATTTTAGGAAAACACATTGTAAAAATGTAAAAGGAAGACCACATTGAAACTGCCTCTCCACAGATCTGCATTGTGCAAATTCATTAGAAATAATGGGTAAAAGCATCCCAAAGCTCTCCACAGCCATATCAGCTGTGACCAGAGTTTGTATTGTGAGCTCCTACTTCTACACTATTCCACTTCCCCATTGAGCTTTGTGCAAAGCCTCTACTGAACTACACTGACCTGTGAGAAGTTTGCCCTTCTTTTCTCTTAACAAGAACACAAACTTAATAACTCAACAGCCAATATAAAGTTAGTTAAAACATTTTAATCTACTGTGTAAATGTGAATTACCAGGTACAATCTGAGGATATCTAAGATCATCTAAGCACTGCAGAAAGCATTGATCATTACTTTTCAGTGATACCTTTAAAAGAAACAAAATAACAACGGTAATGTGATTTAAGGTTGTCAAGTTCTTAAATGCGCTGGAGAGCTTGAATTCCACCTATGGTGGTGTACACCCTCATTTATGGAGGCTTCCTGTGGGGCTGTTGGGCTCCCGAGGCTCTCTCTACCCACTTTCCAGCATCCTCACTTTGCAGTCCTCGTGAACTTGCAGCATGGTGACTGGAGAGGCACCATGTTTCTTTTGCAAGTGGCTCTAGTGAGAGCCAAGTTTCACTCCCCACCAGAGATCCACTGCTGCAGTCACACTGTTTGTCCTGCAATCCTGGCCCCAGAGCTGGAAGGCTGGTTTGGGACCAGGACCACATGTCAACAGTGCCATTGGGTGCTTCTTCACCAGACCCAGGAGTAGAAAATGGGTTGGAAGCACTGCAGAGGCACCAGAGTTCCATTAGGAGAGTCACATGCATGATCAGCATGGATCTGAAGCTCTGTTTATTTTTTAATTGGGTGCAAGCCTACACCTACTCAATGGTCCCTGGCTCCAAGGAAGAAGACTGAGATGGAGACGGGCCATAACACTGCAGAAGAGTGTTTTTTTGTCAAAAAGTACTTCCCATCCCCATGACATGCAGAAGGGTTGGGAAACCACAACAATAGATTGGACTCATCAGAGGACCTCCGGACATGAGCTGAGGTTCATGACTGCCTCTAAGACCCTTGTCCCAACCACAAGACCTTCAGGAGGTTGAAATCATCAACATTCTGCCCTTTAGGGCTGAAAAGACAGCAGCAAAGACTGCAAGACTGGAATAAATCAACATTAAAAACATAAACAAAGGATGGTGGCCCTACAAGAACCACAAAACTGTCATGCATGCTGGGAAGGGGCCAAAAGTGTCATGTTTGGCTGAACATCTACGAGCTAATCACACTAAGACACCTTCTGTGTAACAGCCAATCCAACATTGAGTTTCAGCCCTGAGAGAGATAGAAGACTGTATCTCAAGGTCAGTCAGAGCTGGGAGAGAGAGACTGAGGAGGTGGGCTATGCAGCTCACATCCACCCCAGAGACTGTCCCAGCCCATCTCTCAGGAGTATATCAACTTAAAGAAGTCTATTGCAGCCAAAGAATCATCCATGGAGGAAGGTGTTTTTAGTGAAACACCACAGGAGAAAAATACATTTCTGTTGGATATGGGTAATTGGCCCTCACAATGTTCCCAGCCAGGATCAGATCCAATGTTCTGGGCACTAGTCTCAGCAGGATCCAAGCCACCAGCTATTCTAGAGGAACCCTGAGAGAAGAGGAGAAAACTACAGCCTGAGGTAAATCCTTGCAGAAGAGAGAGAGCCACAGCAGTGGTTGCTATCCCTTATGCACCACAAGGTTGGGGTGTCTGATCTCTGAAAGGAGGTCTGGTGAGCCATTGCTATGTGGTGCAGAAGCCACCCCTCCTCAGGGTGCAATGAAAGACCTTAGAGGTGAAAATGTTGAAATACCCTTCTCCCTGTAGAAATACATTCCAGTATATTAGATAAAGTACAGTTGCCTAAGAACTTACTATAACAGTAGATCTTCAAGAGAATCTCTTGCAGCAGGTCATAACATATAGGAATGTCCAGCCATAGGCATCATTTCCTCCAGATGATTTGTCAGCAGTCGACCTGGGACCGCCCTTGATGGCACCACATGTTGTGTCCTGGCTCTTATAAAAGTGGGCGGTTCCAGAAGTCCTTTATTCTTTTCCACCTCAGTGACCGGAATGAAAATATGATCTAACCAGCTCCGAGGGGAACTAAGGAGGAAAAAGGAGCAGCCTAATATCTTTTGAGAGAAAAGAACATGTCACCTCCTGAAGCAAGAAGCAAGGGGAAGGTGGTAGGGCAGCATGACCGACTGCAATAGATTTTCTCAAGATCTACTTGTTACAGTAAGTTCTTATGCAACTGTACTATCTTCTTCAAGGAAATCTCTTGCAGCAGTCATAACATATAGAAATCAGTCCACAGCATTTGGAACGACCGGGAGGAGGTAGCAAGAATAAACTTAGGACAATAGGCCTTGGAGAATGGCCCATCCAAAATGAATTTGCTTTTGGAAGCAATGTCAAAGCTATAATGCTTAGTAACTGTATGTACAGTAGACTAGGCAGCAGCTTCATAAATTTTAGTTGCTGAAAAGCCTCGAAGCATGCCGCTGAGGCAGCCATGCCTCTCGTGGAGTGAGGTTTTTATCACCCCAGGAAAGTGGCATATCTTACTTTTTATAACAAAAGTAATGCAGTTGGTCAACGAAGTGGACAAGCACTGCTTGGAAACAGGAATGCCCTCTTTACCAGGGCAAAGGAAACAAAAGTTGCACAGACTTGAGCACTTGCTTCATATGAAGAAGAAAATATCATATGATTCTATGTACATCTAATGTGTGGAGCAGGGATTCTCCTGAATTAGCAGGTTCTGCACAATACACAGGTAAGTGTATGGTTTGATTCAAAGTAAATTTAGATACCACCTTTGGGAAAAATTTAGGATTGGTACGTAAAGATACCCTATCCTTGTGAAAATTCAGGTAGGGCTCCTTGTACATTAGTGCGTAACTCCGAGATATGTTGGCCTGATGTAATCGCAACCAAAAAGAGTTTTACAGGAGATATATTGTAGCTTGCAGGAGGCTGCAGGTTCAAAAGGACTTAACGTTAGTTTTTGAAGAACAAAATTCAAGTAAGAAGGGACAGGGTCCTGAATGGGGGTGTGAGATGAAGAA
Organism: Neoceratodus forsteri; assembly: GCA_016271365.2. Taxonomy (NCBI): domain Eukaryota; kingdom Metazoa; phylum Chordata; order Ceratodontiformes; family Ceratodontidae; genus Neoceratodus; species Neoceratodus forsteri. The sequence continues at coordinate 50,667,965 of JADMNL010000024.1, read as the reverse complement.
TACCTTTCAAGAAGTTTCTCATAACTTGTAGTTGGGTCATTGGTTTGTTGTCCATGGGCAAATGAAAAGTCGAAATGGCTGATAAATGGACTTTGATGGAGGAATACTTGAGACCACCATTAGACAGGTAATCCAAATGTGCTGCAGAGGAAAGCATAGGGATCCATATCATGAGTTTTTGCCCACCGAAAACCATTTCCACTTCATGGAATATGAAGATTGGGTAGATGGCTTACAGGCAGCCCTTAGGACCTCTGCAACTTGTGGGAAGACCTGAAACCGGGAGAAGACTAAGTCATCAGGAGCCAGGCATGTAGATGCAAGGAGCAACGTTGGGACAAAGAAGGAACCTCCTACCTGAGACAGCAGAGCAGGGCAAATGGGAAGAGGTGGAGGGTCCTGGACAGTCAATTGTAGTAACAATGGAAAATAGACCTGTTTTGGTCACAGAGGAGCAATGAGGATCATGGCAGCCATGTCCTGAGAAGTTTGAATAGAACCTTTGAATGAGAGGAAAGGGAGGAAAGGCGTAAAAATGTTCCTGTTCAGGAATGAGATTATGCGCCCAACCATAAAGTTCCAGGACCTGGCTTGAGTGAGCAATAGTGAGGCAGTTTGGCATTTTATGGAGAGGCAAACTGATCGAACTCTGGGTGGCCCAGCATAGGAAACGTCTTCTAGAACTTTCTGGAGGAGTTCCCATTTGTGTTTTTTGGGAAGTGGATCTGCTTAGATCATCAGCTAGAGTATTGTTGACTCCAGGGACATGTTGCACAACAAGGTGGATCTGTTTTGGATTGCCCAGTACCATACTCTCATGGACTCCCCGTACAAGGGATGAGAATAGGTTCCCCTTGTTTGTTCGGATAGTGTACCACTGTGGAGCTGTCTGACTGGGTCTGGAGACAGCCCTGTGGAAGTAGAATCTTGAAGGCTTGCAGGGCATACAGGACCACTCACATTTCTAGGATATTGATGTGGAGGTGTGTTTACCCCAAGGTCCAAGTCCCCTGTATGCAAACTGCTTCCAGATGGGCTCCTCAGCTGAGCAAGGATGCATTGGTTGTCAGAATGAGGCAAGGGATTGGGGACTGGAAAGGATGCCGCACTAATAGATTGTCCAAGGACATCCACCAGTGAAGTTCCTGGATGACTGGAGAGGATATAAGAACTGGAGCTTGAAATAATTTCTCTCTGGTCCTTTTGGACTCTTAAAGTCCACTGAAGGACCTTCATGTGTAGACACACATGAGGGACTGTGGAAATGGCTGCTGCCATATGACCCTGGAGGTAGAGGTAGTCTCGAGCTGAGACAAACTGAACAGCCCCTAGTTGAGATGCCAAAGTGATCAGTTTGTCTGCTCGATCTCTGGGAGAAAGGCCATCCGCTTGAAGGTATTCAGCACTGCCCCATGCATTGGTGACATTGGGTGTGATCCATTTTGATTTTGGTATGTTGATTGTGATCCCACAGAGGAGAATATCTGATGGGTGTGGGACAAAGTGGCAGCCTGGTTAAGATGGACCTTGTCCTTATCTTGCATTGGGGAATTTTTCTGGAATAAAATTACCATTCTGAGCATTTAAATTGAGTGGACCTCCGTCATTGGAGTTTAGAATTTTAAATTCCTGGTTCTGGAGTGCTGGCACCTGTTTTGTTGTTTTGATTCATGGGCGGAGCTGTGTTTTTTTCCAATTGTTTAACCAGGAGTGACACACTGCTGAAAGTTTGTTTACAGGTGCAACCTGGGAGCACAAGGAAGTTAAGTGACTTGCTCAGGGTCACACAGTATGCAAGTGGGGGTTGTGAGATTCAAACCCAGGTCTCCAGATTTGCAGCTCAGAGTCTTAAACCACTGCACTATACTGCCTCAATATCTGTACCAGCACCCTGCCTGGCTGTAGAGTGCAGCACAAACCTGAGTTTGCACAAAGGGAAAGATGTATAGGCCTTCCTGCAGAGAGCCACTGCCACTACCACAAGGCACTTCGTGAAGACCTAAGAGGCCAAAGACAAACCAAAAGGAGAGCTCTGAACTGATAGTGCTGACCCAGAAAACAGAAACAGAGAAACCATTTGTGAGCAGGTTGCATCAGGATGTGAAGGTACACATCTTTCATATCCAGAGAACAGAGCCAATCCTCTTCATTTAGTAGGGGCACTAGTTTAGTTGGAAGTGTCACCATCCGAACCTTTTGTACTCTATACAGAGATTGAGGAGTCTGAGATCCAGAATGGGACATAAATCCTCTCGTCCACTTTGGGACCAGAAAAAATGAGAGTAGAAGCCCTGACCCTTCTGGGGAGGGGAACAGGTTCTATAGCATTTTGTTTTCTTCTGCCAGTACTGACTCTTGGTTTGGGGGTAATGAGAGGCCTGTGGGGCAGATTGGTGAGACCTCTATTAAATCCAAGGTGTGACCTGAGTGAATTAGCTGAAGGACCCAAACATCTGAGGCTATCTCCTCCAACCCTGGAGGTGTAAGGAAAACCTGCCCTGACAGCCGTGGGATGGGCCTTGAATCCTATGGATGGCGGGCCTCAGATAGGAACTGTCCCTGCTGGGTGACAGCAGGGACTCAATAGATTGACTTAGGGTTGGCTCAGGGACCCAACAAGGAGAACTGGGCCTTTCTTTTATAATTAGGTTGCCTCTGGAAGCATCCCATCCTCTGTTTGCAGGTCTGCAAAAATTCCCTGTAATAAGGTTTGGCAGGGTATGGTACAAGGTACCGAAGATTGCAAGGTATGACCTGAGTTCTGTAGTGATGTCAGTATATCCTGGGTTTGAGGTCCAAAAACCTGTCACCTTTAAAGGGTACATTAAGTATCGGTTGTTGTACATCCGGGCAAATCCAGAGACCTAAAGCCATGAATGTCTTCTAAGACAGACACCAGCTGATGAGGTCCAAACCATAGAACCTACAGCATCATACTTAGCTCTCAGCAAGTGATGGCAGACTGCCAAAACAGTGGACAGTCTGGCTGTAAGGTCTCCCTTGGGGAAGTCTCTGGAAGAGATTGAACAGAAGACTGCATGACCTTCAAAAGTTCTACTTAATATTTCAATAGATGACCCATATAATTCAGAATCCTGAGAGTCATAGTGGAAGAATACACCCCTTCCCCATCACATCAGATTTCTGGGATTTCTTATCCAGAGGCTGCACCCACAAGTGTTTTGATCTAGCAGGCCTGTCATGAGCCACATTAATGACTACTGACTCAGCCTGTTAGGGGAAGCAAAATAAGGTGATCCAGTGGGCCTGGTAGGTCCGATCGGCCTTACAAGGAGCTGAGGGATAGAGAAGGCTGCTGCCAACAGCCCAGATCGCATCTTCAAAATGCGGCCCATCAAAGGGAATGACCAGGAAGGGCAGTCCAGGAGACCAAATAATTGGCCAGTTTCCTACGGGAGGCATTTTGCTCCATTTCCTGAAAGTCAAACATTTTCTGAAGCTGGATCATAATGTTAGAAAACTGGGGTCTTCAGGAGGGAACAAGGATGAGCAGGAGTGGGTCCTCCAGTATGGATGAAGCAGAAAGAGATGGAAAGGGAGATACAGGCCTGGTCCATATCATTATCCTGATCCTCCTGGTCTCATTCCTATAGAAAAGGTCCTCCATTTCTATGTCCCTGTGCTGGAAACCTGGAGAAGTCAGGAGGAACTCACCATTCTAGAGACAGACAACCATCTAGAAGGGGCAGAGACAGGGACAGTAGAAGAACCCCCATGGGAATGAGGGATAGACTTTGTAAGGTCAAGAATAGTGTGCACCAACACCTGAACAAGCACCATAATAAGCTGTGGAGAAGAGGATGAAGTCAGAACTGCATGGACTGACTGGATTGGTACAGTAGAAAAGACTGGTGGTGGTTGGAGCACCAATCGAGCTATCAACAAGGGTATACAAGGTCCCCAGAATCATCAATGGAAGAGCCATTGTAGGGCTTATAAAGTCTTGACTAGTCTTTGTAGATGGGACCATTGATGAATCTTGAGGTGTCGCTGACAGACAGTGAGTAGATCACTGTGATGGAGGTGACAGCGGTGGAAGCTGCAGGTTAAGCACGCCCGTGGAGGCAGTCGATGGGTGGGAAGTCAAATCGCCAGAAGTCATTGACAGAGTAGAAGATGACTTGGCTACAGCCTCTGAAAGGGCTGCCAATTCTACCTTAGTTTTAAGGAGTTCTTGCTCCAGAGACCGAAGGAAGAAGGCAGACCTGTCATTGACGGGAGGAGGCAGGAGTAACATGCTTGACTCTTGCTGGAGTGTTTCCTTGGCTTCTCCTGAGTGGCCATTGATAAGGGGTCAGCATCATAATGGTGAGACCCAAGGAAGATGTCGAGGACTCCTTGGACTTCAAACATTGTTCCTGTTCCAGGAGTGCAACTTTTGCTCTATAGTATTCTCGAAATTGTTGGAGTCATCGATGATAAGTGGCCTTGTTAAATCGGCTTACACAGGTGACTCAATCATGGTATCATGTGCAGGACCAGGCACCTGACACACAGATCATGAAGGTCCTCAGTCGTGATCTTTCTGCCACAGGAATACTTATGGAACAGAGGAACCAAAGACATTGATAAAGGAATGCAATGATACTGGGAACACCGCTAAGGAATGATTGGTGAACTCTTCATCGTCGACGAAGCTATACTCTGGATGAAGAATGTAGCATGCAGGATGAGGCTGGAAAGCACTGAGGAGCTTCTGGGACAGCCACTTTATATGTGCCAGGACACAACTTGTGGTGCTGTCGGAGGATGTCCCAGGCCAACTGTTGAGAAAACATCCAGAGGGAAACGATGCCTGCGGCTGGACATTCCTGTATGTTATGATCTTGCGAGAGATTTCCCAAAGAAGATAATTAGATACCTTGGTGCTAATATTATTAAAGATCTCCTACCTCAATGAAAATAAATGTATTCCATTCATTAAACTAATTAAAGAAGACCTTAATAAATGTTAAAACTTCCCTCACTTTAATTGGGAGATGTCATTAAAATGAACATCATTCCACACTTTCTTTTTTTGTTTCAATCTCTTCCCATAATAATTCCTGATATTTTCTTTAAAGAGTTTGCTAACATAATCTCCAATTTTATATGGAAACAAATGAAATCAAGACTTAGTTTAGATAAATTATGACTGCCCAAGATAGTGGGCGACCTAGCACTACCCAGTTTTAAACATTGCTATTTATCGGCACAAATTGCCCAAACTCAAGACTGGTTGTTGGGCTAACCAACGAGTAGTAAAGAAATTGAACAAGCTTATCATAAACACCCTAATCCAAAGATAATTTTTGACTCAAGATTCTATTCAGGAAATAAAAAAGTCGCCCCACCTCTTGACTACTTCTATAACCTGCCACTGTTGGAAGATGGACCATGACCTCATTAGCTAGTATAATATATTATCAGGAGATACCCTAATAGTCAACTTAAAGCTAAATGGGAACAACACCTGGGTGTGAAACTGCCTGAGGGAAACTGGGAGGAATATTTGCCAACCCATTACAGGAAGTTTACTCATCAAATGACGCAAAATTAGTTTAATATTCTGTATAGTTTTATTGAGCCCATTCCAGACTGCATACATTTAACCCTGCATTCAAAGAAAACTGCCCCAGGTGCCTCAATAACCCTGGCTCCCTCATTCACATGTTTTAACATGTAAGAACTTTTTCCGACTTCTGTCCTTGAGCTGCAAAGCTACTGCAATTCAGTGGTTCTGGTCCCCTCTCAGTCCTCTTAGGGTGGACCTGAGAGATTATTTTTGTTCAGAAGAACAAAGAAAACTCCTATCTTTGGGAATTGTAATGGCCAGAAAATGTATTTTAATGGCCTGGAAGGACACCAATGTGCCTTCTACTACAGTATGGTCTGGCTTAATTTTATGGTTGATTTGTATAAGATAGAAATGATTCATTATTAGTTCAGAGAAAAGACTGACTTGTTTGATGCCATTTGGAAACCTTTCAAGAAGCAACTTGACTCTATTGAGTTTTGTTGAAATTAAATGACTAATACTGTCCTTAAACTGGGACCTTTGGCTTATCTGCTCTTACTTCACTTGTCTAATTTGTGTTAACCTGCTTGCTTTACTTGCAATTTGATTTACTATTGTGGTTTTCCGTTTTGATCTCCCGTATTGTATGCGTTCAATAAGATGATCTTCTCTCTACCTTCTTATTTTATATTTTTGTTCAACTGTGTATGTGCTGGTGTACTGAAAATATAAAAAAAGTGAAGATGTTAAAACACCTGGGAGACAAAGACAATAAAAGGCCTGAGAGATGAAGGTAAAGGTGACTCCAGCACTTCCAGTCAAAGGCCCTTGAGAGGGCTAATCCTTAGATCACATCTGTGCCAGCCAAAACTGAAGTGCCATTGAGTTCTAGTCCAGTGCCAAGGTGCAGCAAGGACCTCAAACTACCTGTCAGGACTTCTGAACTGTGAGTACCTCAGAGCTGCAGCTCTGGGGAGCTTTCTGGAATAGTTAAATAGTTAGAAGGGGTGAAGCTCTGGGCAGGACTTCACCATTTACATGATAGACCCAGACAGAAGACCTCCAAGGCCATCCTGCCTAACCCTGTCACTGGATTACAAATAGGGGCTGTTTTGTGTTTGGTTTCTTTCAGCTGACAAAATATTAATTTAAATTCCTGCAAGTATGCCAATCCTCATCAACTCAGTTAGCTACCAGCAACATGGCGAGCTACCGCTGCAGCATAGACAGCTCTCTACATCCTTTGGGAGGAACAGGCTGGTGCACCCACATTTTGGAATTGGGACTGCCAGGGAATTGTGAGACTGTTGAAGTATTACATACAGCACAAGAATTTCCCAATTTTGCATCCATTTGTTCCTCATAGTCCTTTGTGTTTTCCTCACCTCCCTGGTAAATAACTTATTTATGCATTTTCTTTTGCATTGAATATTGCTAATTGGTACTGTGTTATTGTTGGGGAATATCTACTTGTGTGTGGGAGGTTTACACTAAGGTTTCCTTAGGGTGGTTTAGGGATCAGCTGGTACCCTGTTTCACTGCTACCTCAGGTGGAGGCACCAAAATGATACTTTATTATCCTGTTTCTGTCCTGCAAGTGACATAACCCAGGCCAACTCCCTTACAGTGGAAGGAAGGAGACATGTGGACACCAAGGACCCAAGGTGCCATCAGGACAGCTGCAGTGACAGTCCCACCACTGAGTTCAGGTAGGTCAGGGAGTCACATTGCAGTGAGAATACAGAAAATTATATCTTGACAGCTTATCAGTATGAAACTAAACTCTTCTCTTTGTATGCCTTTGAGGTTTGGGGCACTGTAAATTTGTCAAGAGACTGGAGACTGGAAAAAGTTCTCCAAAAGCTATAAAGAGTAATAAAATTCCATTTTCTGTTCCCACCTGCACTGTTAAATAAGAACTGGGACACATTTCTCCAGAAACAACAACTAAAGAATCACTATTTAGATATTCAGTGCTTGGTGAATAGAGTATAGTGCTTGTGTATACTTATCTTTGGCCTTTTTCTATTCCAACCCTCAGTAGAAGAGCCATGCCACAATAGGGAATAGATGGCTCAGCACTAATGGTGAGAAGAGTGCTGGAGGACGAGAAGGTGGGGAATATGGTGTGTGCTTGAACACTCTGTGTGTGGGTAGCTGGGAGAGGCTAGCTTTTATTTGGACTATGGAAGTAGTTTATTCCTCCACATTAAATCTCAGACAAAGCCTTCTATTCAATGTTTGGCAAATAGTGAATTGCCGCTTTGAACTTAACTTTGCTTTCTCTGTTCCCAACCTTAGTAGATTTGCTGGGCGGTGATAGGAATAGAAGGCCCAAAAAGAGATTACCTCCTCCAACTCACAGAGAGTATGAACAGAAGTACGTGGAGAGGAAAAACCTGAGGAGGAAACCCTGAGGATTCATTGCTACTGAACTTCCCATCCTCTGAGCATACTAAGAGGTGATGATCCTAATGATGGACTGATTCTGGATTGGAGAACTTATTTTGAGGCATGAAGAAGTCCATTTTCCAAGTCTCTTGATGACAGAGAGGAATGATGTTTAGATGTAGATGATGCTGTTTTGATCTGCAGAAATGTCCTAGAATTCAGTCCAAGTTGTGGAAGAGAGTTCTTGGATACTTCATGAATCATAAACCTTGCAGATGAATGATGGAAGTCAGAAAAGACTCCAAGCAAAATGTAATATTGTATGAGTCAATAGAAAATAGCTACTGGTACCAATTATTATAAATTGGGTAATAATGGAAGCACTAAAATGTAATGATTTTAGTAAACTGAGAATAAAGACAAAGAACCTATGTGCACAAACACTGAGGCAAGGGTTACCCAAAGGGCATTTGGCTGGGAAGCCAAGTTTCAAGAAAATACAAAATCACACATGCCTCACACAATGTAAAGCATCATGGCTGTATATGCAAATCACCACAGAATGTGTTAAAGTTGACCAGCATAACATTCTGTGGTGATTTGCATATGCAGCCCATGAAACTGAGAATAGTCAACTCCCCAGGGCGAGGAAGCTAGACAAATGGCTGATGAGAATGGAATGTTAGATGAGGGTCAAAATGGAACGAAATGCAACAAGTCCAACAAGTTTGAGAATGAAGGTCCATCAAAGAAGTTGTTTTGAACTTTGCAGATGATGTTCAATAGAATTTAAAGTAAGCATGTAATGGACTGATGAGAAGCACTGGATCTGTAATAAATACAGCTTAATAGTCCCATGAGATGATTTTGAGGTTTGATGGTGAGATCACGATTGACAGATGGTGAATTCCTTCCAAGCGATGATAGGCTTGGGTGGAAGGTGCTACCTAGGGGAATATCAGCAAGCTGATAATCAGAAGGTCATTGTGATTGAGTCTGGTGTGCTATAGATGTGGAAAGTCCTAGTATTGACACCCAGATGCAACATCAGTTGCTTTATTGTGTAACCAGAATGACAGCAAGTTGAGTATATTAAGGTATGAAGGACCAAGTCAGCCTCAGCTTAAACAACATGATAAAACAGGGCTCAGATGTGTTCTATAATTGAAGACCACTGTTGGCTGGTTGAAAAGATTAAGATGGTTCCTATACGATGCAGTGGCTTGAATGGCGGATTTCAAAAAGCCTTGAAGGGTGAATCTATAGGAAGCCAGGAAGCAATTAATCAGGAATGTTCAAGATAGCAGGATATCCATGAATTAGAGTCATAGTAGAATATTTTCCAGTGGTAAAATCAGAAGCAAGATGATGAAATGGAGTTACTGCCATTATCTAGCACAAAATACTTCACATGCATGAATAAGCTGAACACGCCCACTGATACAGATATGGAGAAACAGAGACAGACTGGGAAGCCTTTGACATTAAAAGTTATTGTGAATGGTTCACTTTATGCAAAGTTAAGGAGTCCACCTCGTATATCCAAGTTGAGCAGAAGGAGGAATTAGGAAGAGCAAGAAGCAGTCAGCCTCGAAAGGACACTAAGCATGCTTGCTGCCTAGTACTATGATGACAAACTGATTGTTATTAACAGTCCAGTTTGGAATGCATTAAAGTCATGCAGCTGCAGCTGAGGAGAAGGATGATGATACTCAGAGAATCGTAGCTTTCTATATGATGCCTAGAGCTGCCATGAGATATGAATACCAGTCCAGTTTCTCCTGTATAGACCACAGTGCAAATAATGCACATCACGGCGTGAAATGAAAGCGAAATGAGTCAGGATAGCAGATGTCTTCATTGAACACCCCACTGATGCAGATATGGAGAAACAGAGACAGACTGGAAGCCTTTGACATTAAAATTGTTGTGAATGGTTCACTTTATGCAAAGTTAAAGCATCTGCCTCACGTATATCCAAGTTGAGCAGAAGGAGGAATTAAGAAGAGCAAGAAGCAGTCAGCCTCGAAAGGACATGATGAATGCTTGCTGCCTAGTACTGTAATGACAAAACTGATTGTTATTAACAGTCCAGTTTGGAATATATTAAAGTTCATGCAGCTGCAGCTGAGGGAAGGATGATAATAAGAGAATTGCAGCTTTCTATATGATGCCTAGAGCTGCCATGAGATATGAATACCAGTCCAGCTTCTCCTGTATAGACTGCAGTGCAAATAACGCATCGGGCGTGAAATAAAAGTGAAATGAGTCAGGATAGCAGATGTCTTCATTAGTCTGGGAATTTTGACACTGAAAGGATGACAGCATCTCTACAGGAAACTATTCTGATTTCAAAGATATCGAGGGATGATATGAAGGATGTCAATTTGCATCCTTTCTTCAAAAGTAATCCAGCAGAGGAGATCCGGTTAAGTTGAATGGAACAGCTAAATTGAGGGAGAATGGTGGATGAGGAAGGAGTAGGTGACTTCAGTCCAGCTGGCAGCTCAGAATTGGATGAAGAGCTTATACTTGGAAGTAGTTGAAGGCTGAAGTAAGTTAGAGGAAGGCAAGTTTTGAGAGAAGGGACACGTGTCTGTAGCTCTGATGTGACTGGTATGAGCAGAGCCATGGCGGTAGATGAGGCAGTAGAAGATGGTTGGAATGAGCAGGTAGGTGCATACTGTCAGCAGGTTGAGAGTTAGCAACTCTGTTTCTGAGCTGAAACTGAAGGTGAAGTACAGAAGTTCATTAAGCAGAAAGTGAGGACAGTCCAGTCCTATGAAGTATGGACAAGAAGGTCTGGAAAAGATAGATATGTTACTGGATACATCCAAGGGGAACCCTGAGGACTGTAATCTAGCTCTGCAGATGTAGGACCAGGGAAGTAGAGAGTTCATGGAGTATGAATGTGAAGAACTGTTCCAGCATGAATACTTGACTGAAGAAGTCTGAGGAACTCTGAGGACCTTTTTCGAATATGAAGATGATGAACCAGTAGGAGTAATACAAGTTTCATGGAATGCAGATGTGAGGATCTTTGCAAACAATGTGTAGCTGAAGAACTCTGAGCAGAACCCTGGGACCTTCTTCAGATTGACGATGTAGGAGCAGTAGGAGTGGAAGTGGCTTCATGGAAATAGATTTGAAGGTCTTTACATGACTGATGCATATTTGAAGAAGATGAAGGAAATCTTGAGGACCTTCTTCAGAATCTGACAAGGAAAATGAGTAGTAGTGAAAAGGCCATAGTACCAATACACTACTTCATAGGAGAACTCTGAGCAGAAGAACTCAAACCTTCTACAGAACTTTGAAAGAATAGGGATGGCATTATCCCTGACAAATGCAAGGGAAGAGTTTCTGTTGGTGGCACTGAGGAGGACAAACCCTAGGCAGCTAGGAGTGGTTAACGAGCACTGTGATGGATGGAACACTCACTAAGATGCATTCATTTCAGCTTTGCAGGTTGCAGAATCTCACCCGTGGCAGATGAACTCAAGCCCTGAATGTCATATTAGTTGAAGAACTGGGGTGCGACATGATGTTGATGAAATGGAAGTTGCAGTATCACACATCTGGCAAACAGAGTCAAGCCCTGGTGTACTTTTGGCTATGTTGTGGAACATGTGAAAATTTCAGATTATTTGGATTCGAATGAGAAGTGAGTTCGATATGTTGACTGATTGAGGTTGCAGACACCCCTCTGGTGGATGAAGTCAAAGCCTACCTACACATGTAGACCTCCTGAAGGTACGAGTTAAGGAGATGGAGTGCTGTTGGTGAGGACTGTGGAAGAATAGGAAAGAGCAGACTGTTGTCTTGTGAGATGAAATGGAGGCAGAGGAAAATAATATGGAGACATGGGATACCAAGCTAGGAAGCAGCAACAGTAGATTGAGCAGCAAATAGGTGAGGAGCAGAACAGCAGGAGAGGAGGGACTCAATTTTAAAAGGTCAGGACTGGTGCAAGGGGCTTGCTTCAAGAAGAATTGACACTAGGGGCTCCTTGCACCACACCTTGCACCAGTCTCGATTTTCAAATGCAGACTGTGCCATGTGGGGACTGCCTATGCCAAGCGGTTTGTGCCAACCCCATGACAACCACACCAGTGCACCACGGTGGAAGGGGCTTGCATCAAGGTAGAGTTGCAATATCCCATACATTGGGATTTTGCAAGCCCCCAAAGGATGCAGTGATCTGAGCAGTTAGACCAGCTGGGAGCTGGTCTAACAGCCTGTGCGCCATGCATGGCACTGGTGTGGCATGGGAGTTGAGCCCCGTGCCTACTGAGGATGGCCCAAAGTGGCAACCACTATCCTGACACAAGGTGCAGGCACGGTATTGAACCACTGCAGGTCCAGGACAGGTGCCCCTGCCACCTGGCATCCTACTGACATTCCCTGGCTACCATGGCAGGCTGCAACAGTACCCCTGTGGTGCCCCCAGCCATGCCTGTGCCTGGGCATGGCTGTCCCACCACAGCTCACAGGCATCCACCACCACCCCCAAAATCCCAGCCATACCTTGCCCCACTGGCCATCCCCATGGCTGACCTGCAAGTACTGGCAGTGTCCCTGCTGGGCATGACCTATGGCTTGCAGTGTCCACTAATCCCCCACAACCTCGCTTCTGTTGGACACCCCACGGCAGCTGGCAGCCACCGTGGCATGTAGCCTGTGAACCCCAGCACTGGTCACCATGGTGCAGGGCTATCCTGAAGCTTGTGGCAATGTCCTCCTGTGCACCTTCTGTGTTGTGCATAGAAGTGGGTGTGCTGACCTGCAGGACTTTGGTGCCGGACCCCACCTGTGCTAAAATCTAAATCTAAACTAAAATGTCTGTCAAGGGATGCACATGATCTCAAATATAAACAAGGGAGACTGGAATAGCTTTACTTTCATTAAATCATAGAATACTTTCACTAAAATCCCAAGGCTGTAACCTTCAGTGTCAAAATGGAAACTATGAGTGACACTATAGTAAGGTATCTTGGAGCTAATCGGATTGTCCAGAATTTGTATGATTGCTGAAACCGAGCTGCATGTCGAAATGAAGTAGTTGGATATTTGGGGCGTGCTGGAGTGTGATTGATTCAGAGCAGAATGAGGAAGCAGTGATTTGGAGTATGAATTCGGCAGTGACATCAGCTGCACAACACACCTGGAACAGAGATGGCTGCAAGGATGGAGCAGAATGGAGAGACCCCAAAAGAAGACAATAGCCCAAGGACTCAAGAGAGCAGCATCAACAAAGGGAAGAGCACACTGATTCCACTGAGCAAACCTGGCATGATCGGGCAAAGAATTTCCCTCCCAGTGGACATCCCGGTATACTCCCCAGCACCATCTGCAAGTACTGCACACCAAGAACAGTAGGTGGCAGCACAGAAAGGTGGGATGCAGCTCCACAAAACACATGCAAGCCATGGGACCTACACATCACATTCAGAGCCGTGACTCCAGAGCATCATCTCAGCACTCTAGCACTCCCACTGAAATTCTGCCAACACAAACCAGCCCACCGCAATTACAGGACACGGGAACCCTTCGCTGACAGAAACTGACAAGGCCTCTACTTTCTAGAGTAACGCCTTGGGCTGTTGTTCTACAAAAAGGATGCAGTGCCACCACCTGTATCCCCGAATGCCCTCCCCAGTGAGGCAACAAGTAAAGCAGACAAGTAATTTTTAAATTATAGCCATCACCTCAGCTATCACTGTATTAATCATCTCCTCATTGCAGCTGTTTGGATACTGACCTGTAATTAACACATACACATCGCACAGCACCAAGCTTCCAGAACTGTCTCAGCTGTCACCTTAAGCTTCACCATTGGTGTACACTGGGAGAAGACCCACTCCCATGAATGATCTGTACTGTTAACGAGGAGGGGCATTGAATCTGAAAAGGAAAGTTTTTACATGTTGAAAAGAATGAAAGTTACAAAGCTTAACACTGAAAGGACACTGTGAATGCTCTTCCAGAGGACAGTTGCATTTTTCCTATAGCAGTCTTCACATCAGTCTCTGAACCCTTGGCATTTGTATCCTTTTGTTTATGTTGTCCCAAGGCCTAATGTGCAACCTAATCTTTCATCTTTTGGGTTTGTGTAACATGCGTCTGAAGCAAAGGACTTGTCACAGACCATGGCTTCTAATAGTCATTGCCACTGCACAGGGAGTGAGTCTTCTAATTTAAATATGCATGCTGTTTTATGTAACTCTTTGAATATTTAACACCCTAGATATCTTAGTTACCTGGTTGACACTTCTATCATTTTGTCCCTCCCCAGAGTACCTGTTTTCTCTTCATGCCATTGGATGCTGTAGCTCCTCTGTGGGCACTCCCATCTAATCCTCTATTTTGTCAGATTACTCTTACCTCATATCACACAGTCCTCCATGGTAAAATTTTAAATGGTAAAAGAACAGACTGTTGTGCCAAGACAGCATTCAGAGCATAGTGCCTCCAGCAGTTTTGGTGCCGGTCCTGCTGATTGTATTGAAAGGTGGAAGGTGGTTACCCTTAATGCTAAGAGCCTTGGGAGGAAAACTGCAGAGTTACAGGTGCTCATGGCAGAGGAGAGGTGGACATTGCAGCCATCTCAGAAACATGGGCCACCCAATACAATGACTGGGACCTGTCTGTACCAGGGTACAGGTTATTTCTGAGGGACAGGGTGATTGGGAAAGGAGGGGTGTGGCAGTATATGTGAAGAAAGGACTGAAGTGTGTGGGAGGAAGGGAGGAGGTTAGAACGGAGTCACTTTGGATGCAAATCCAGGATTCCAAGAATAGGATTCTTAGAATGGGAGTGGTGTACAGGCTACCATCTCAGACAGAGCAGTTAGACAGGGAACTAGCCGGACAGATCAGGAGGACCTGGAGAAGGGTAGTGTGGTGATTTTGGGGACTTCAACCTGCCAGGAGTGGACTGGAGTATCCCAACAACCAGGAACAGAAGGGAGTAGGTACTGCTGGATGCATTCCAGGACAGTTTCCTGCTGCAATGGTCAGTGAACCAACCAGGTTAGGGAATACCCTTGACCTTGTGCTGGTAAATGGGGACTTTGTGAGAGAACTTACAGCGGAGGAACCGCTGTCAGGGAGTGACCACCACTCAGTATGGCTCACATTGGATATGGGCAAGGAAGGAGTGGAATCTGGCACCAGAGTGCTGGACTTCAGGAGGACCGACTTTGGGAGGATGGAGGAAGTGGTAAAAGAATACCTGGCCAGAATTCAATCTAGTATGGACACTAACCAGAGGTGGGAGCTCATAAAGCTGGGGATAGTGGAGGCAACCAAAACCTGCTGCAAGGCCCAGAGCAAGAAGGCTAGGGCTAAGAAACTGAGCTGGTTGAGCAAGGATGTCATGGAAAAGGTAAGGAGGAAAAGAGCTGCCTTTAGGAAGTACAAGAAAACAGGGAGAGGAGGACAGGAGGAGTACTTGACAGAATCGAAGGAGGTGACAAGGGCAGTAGGGGAGCCAAGGCATCTACGGAACTCAGGCTGGCACAAGGCATTAAGAAGGGGAGAAGGACTTCTTTAGGTACATCAGGAGAAAAGGAGCTGTAAGTACCACATAGTAAGGATTAGGAAGGAGGGGGTTGGGTGGAAGCAGGTAGTATAAGGCAGAAGCACTAAATGAGTACTCTGCTCAGTATTTACTAAAGAGAAGAGGGGGTGACACCCAAGGGGGAGAAATGACAGAAATGGGGGGAGGGGTGACAGATGGGGAAATTATGATGGGTAGAGTTCGAGGGTTTGAAGGCACTGAGGTGGATAGGCGCCAGGCCCAGATGGCATCCACCCCAGGGTACTGAAGGAGCTGGCAGGAGGTCCTGCAGGACTTTGGCAGACCTATTTAATGCCTCACTACATTCAGGGTGTGTACCCCAGGACTGGAGGATGGCTCATGTGGTGCACCTCCACAAGAGTGGCCCCAAGGATGAACTGGGAAACTACAGACCAGTGAGCCCTCACATCCATCAGGAGTAAGCTAATGGAGACTATCCTGAAGGAGGGGCTGGTGGCCTCCCAGAGGCCAAAGGACTACAGGACAGCAGACAGCATGGTTTCATACAGGCAGATCCTGCCAAACCAATCTGGTGGAATTCTATGACTGGGTAACTAGGCAACTGGACAGGCGCCATGCAGTGGATGTCCTGTATCCGGACTTCAGTTAGGCATTTGACTTGGTGTTGCATGGAAGGCTGGGAAGTAAGTTAGTAGGCACAGGGGCAGGTGCAAAGCTGGTGAGATGGGTAGGAGCTGGCTTCATGGAAGGCAACATAGGGTGGTGGTGGGTGGGGAGCTCTCACACCCAAGGGTAGTGACAGTGGTGTTCCACAGGGCTCGGTGTTGGGACCAGTATTGTTTGGGATATTCATTGCAGACATATCATTGGACATCAAGAGCAAGATCAGTCTGTTTGCTGATAATACCAAGGTAGGAGCAATGGTGGATGACCTAGGGGATTGCAGGGGTTGCAGGATGATCTGGCAAAGCTTGAAACCTGGTCAGACACCTGGCAACTGGGCTTTAATGCCAAAAGTGCAAGGTGCTGCATTTTGGGATGAAGAACCCAAGGAGGAGTTACCAGCTGGGGAAATGCAGCTAGCCCAGACAGAGGAGGAGGAGAAGGATCTGGGGTGCTCATTACAGGGTCAATAAACAACTCTGCACAATGTAGGAAGGCATCTGCAAAGGCCAACAAAATGCGGGTTGTATTGCAAGGGTATATCCTCAAGGAGGGAGGAGGTGATTCTGCTACTGTATAGGTCATTAGTTAGACCGCACCTGAGTACTGCAGCAGTACTGGTGCCCGTGATCTGAAGAGGGACATTAGTTACTGGAGGGGTGCAGCGAGGGGTGACAAAGATGATCAGGGGCTGGGGACTTATCATATGAGAGGAGGCTGAGGGAGTTGAACATGTACTCACTGGAGGAGAGGAGGGACAGGGGTAACATGATTGAAACCTTTAAGTACATGAAAGGAATAAACAGGACAGGTACAGAGGGGCTGTTCAAAGTAAGGGATGGAAGGGACACCAGGGGCCATGATATGAGACTGGAGGGAGATGAGGAGACACTTTTTACAGAGAGGGTGGTGGCTGGGTGAATGCATTACCTGCAGAAGTGGTATCCAGTAGAACAGTGGACTTCTTCAAAGGGATGGGACAGGACAAGGGGAGGGTCAATGAAGGGAAGGGTGGAAGGGAGTGGCAGCTGTAGAATAAGGAGTGCTAGCTGCACATTCGAGCAGGCTTGATAGACCTCTAGGCCTTCATCTGCTGGCAAATTTCATATGTTTGTATGAACTATTATCCCCAATACAGAAATAATTATATTAGGATAGCCGAGGGACAGAGATTACTGGTAGGCTCCTATTGCAGTGTCATGGACCCACTGTATCCACCATATCTCAGTGAGAATACTTCCCATCCCTTCTTTGCCTACAGCTTCTAGTAGCACACAGAGCACACAAAGCAGTGGTTCACACCCAGTAGCCAATGGGGAGGGAGCAAACCTCCATACAGAGACCTGGGACCCTTGCAATGCTTGGGGCTCTCCCACCTAAAGACATAAGCTTGGTTTCTTGCTCCTTTGGCCCTACTAACCCCAAGCACGTATGGGTGAACCTTTCTACCCTTTCTCTTATCTGTTCCTTTTCAACAGTCCAGCTGGGTGACCTTAGCCTTCTAAAGAACACCTAGATGCAGCACAGAACAAGGGGCTGAGGAATACAGAAGTTGCAGAAAACCATAACAGACCAATGGCTTCTACCCTCCACATGGCAAGCTACATGCTGTGGAAGTTGATAAGTCAACTTAAGGTGATGCCATTCTGATTCCATGGAATTCCGTGGAATTTGCAAAGATTCCATGAATTGTGCACACTTTTAAATATCAGTTGTTTCACTATAATTTTAAAAGTACATGTCCAAATAACACCAAATTTGGAATATAGGCAGTACCCCATGGCATACAAATGTAGCAAAGTTCAGAGTTGTAGATCAAAGGAGAGCAGAGTTATGGGTAGCCAAACATTTAATCAAAATTTAATTTTCAGTTATTTTGAGATCATTTTAAAATGTATTCTCCAAATTTCTCCACAATATCAAGATTTAGAGAAGCACATACAATGCATGTATGCACCATGTTTTAAGTCTCAAGCTTTAATGGGAGCTGAGTATAGGTAGTCAAACATTTTGCCAAAATTTGGATTTCTGTAATTTTAGTATAACTTTGATAGTATTCAATAAAATATTACATAAATTGCCATGTATACCGGTTAGCACTAAATTTGTATATGCACATAGTTTCAGATTTCTAGCTTTAAATGGGACTGCATAATAGCCTGCCAAACATGTTGCCAAAATTAACATTTCAGTTAGTTCCTCTAATTTTACAACTACATATCCAAATTTAACCAGAGTTGAAATATTTTAACTACAATACACATGGTCATTTCTGAAAAGTTCATATTTTCAGCTTTAAATGGGATTAAATGAAAAGTAATCAAACTTTCACAACATTTAAAAATTTAATTTTGCAAGAATGTAAACTACAAATTTATAAACCCTGAAACTTTAAAACTAGAGAATGCAATACCATCAAGTTTGGCAGGCTCATAGACCTTACAAGGGAACTGTGTGTGCCAATTTTATTAATTGCTTGTTGTGAGAAATTGCAAAATAACATCTCTACTTATAGTCAAATCCCATGAGTCTTTATGGAAATTGCAGAATTTCATGAAACATTTCATAAAACCAGAATTTTCTGATTTCACTCAGCCTTATCTGGGGATTCTAATTAAAGGATAGGGTATAAGAGGCATGTAGCGCAGGGGTCACCAGGTTCAGGAGTTAGAGGCAAAGTTTCACCAAGAAATGGACGGCTGAGCTGGGTAGCACAACAGTGGTAGACCCCAGGTTGGTGCAAGAAAGCACAGAGTGTCAACAATTCCAACCTGAATGCAAGATATTTAAGGATTACATCCAGTAAATTTATGACCCAGGGAGCCTGGTGTACTGGCAAGTCTAGGATGCAGATGTACTCAAAAACATGTAGTATGGGAAGACAATGTCTTGGGCAGCAGGAAGAAAGAATTCTGGATATTCCAACAGGGTAGGTGATAGAAAAGGAATAGGTGACTCACATTTTAAGGAAGTTTGCCACTGTAAAACAAAAGAGGATATAAGTGGGAACAGTAGTTCTACTGAGTCAATCTGACTATGCCGGGGGTATAGTCACTCAGTGAGGAACAGCAGGACTACAAAAGCTCAGCCCAGCTTATCAAATGAAGTAGTGATATGTGCATTGTTAATGTTAAATTCCACAAAACAAATTCTGGATGCTTCATCTACAGTATCATAAATATGTGAGAAAATGTTACTAATCATGTTTTTTTCTTCTGCAAAATTAAAAAATCTTAACCAATTTATCCAGTTGTGTTAGACACCAGGATATATGGACTATGGATATGCATGTCAAATGTTAACTCTATGCATGCAAGAGTGGAGAAGTTACAGATTTTCACATTTTTGAAAGTTTTCAGAAAGTTTTGCAAATATTTACAGTACATAGTAAAGTTTTGAACCCCTATAACTCAAAATCTCATCTAATTTACTCCATATTTAGAGCATTCTATAAGCAATACAAAAGGTTATCCATGCTAATTTACATGTCTTGCTCCAAAGTGCCTGAGTTATATGTAGATGAATTCCGTTCATGAAATTTCCTGGGAAAAGTAAAATGACAGATTTTGAGCACATATAATTTTGAGATGATGCATCATATTGTCATGAAATCTGGCACATTGTTAGAAAACCTATCATCAGGAAATCATGCCTAATTTAAGATTCCTGACCCATTAGATGGTTAAGGTATATGCAGATAAAAATGTTCGTGAAATTTCGCATAAACAATAAAATGACAACATTCAAGCCCCTATAATTTTGAAAGTATCCAACCAAATCACATGTTATTTCGCATGTTTATGGCCATTGTCCCAAAAATTACATATTCAAATGTTAGACTTCTAGCTTGAATGGTTATTGAGTTATAACAAAATTACTATATTTTAGAAATTCCACTAATTTTGATGAAGTTCCATGGAATTTTCATGGAATTTTGCAAAATGTAATCAAAATTCCATGGATTCAGAATTTTCCAATTCTGCACAGCTCTATTAGAATCTGATTCACTTGGACCTACTGTCTGATACTTAATCATGTATGTTTGTTTCCTCTTCAGCTGTAATTAGGTTTAATCAGAGAATAGTTGTATATAGATTACTTATTATTAGTGGCATGGAGCATCACTGAATTGTATTTCAGCTTTTCCACTTTGTGGATTAATTAGCTTTGAGGTTCATTCACTCCACAGTGATTGTTTTTAAAGATACCTAATAACTCGGAACATACCTTTCTAGGTATTGGTGGACTGACTGTATTCCCATCACTACGTTTTCTTCTACTCATTTACTGTTGACAAATGGCTACCCATACAGGGGCAAACTTGAAACCTGGAACCTGGAACATCAAGGGCCTCCATTCCCTATTAAAAGAAAAAGGTATTGTCACACCTCAAAAAAGAACAGTGTGACATAGTGTTCTTGCATGAAACCCACCTGAACCCTGCCGAATCCCAAAAGCTGAAGAGAAAATTGGTGGGTCATATCGAGTCTAGCTCTTATAGTTTTAAGCCGGGGGTTGCCATACTAATTCACAAAAACTCCCTGCCACAGATATTAAACTCTGTCAGTTGCAAAGAGGGCAGATGGGTTACATTAAGACTACAGTTGGATGCCCATGTTTTAGTCTTATGTAACATCCATGCACCCAGTGAAAATACCAGTTCATACTTCCCAGAGATAGCTCAGCTATTCTCACAGACAATACTTCCTGGGGACCATCTTATTGCTGGAGGGGAGGATTTTAATGATGTGGGACCCTGCACTAGATAAATTAAAATGTGCTTCTACCCTGTCCACTAAGAGCCATCAAGGGTTGCACTTACTTGCCCAAGAATTCCACCTGAAGGACCCTAGAGAACAAAATGCCCCACGGGCAGAGATTTTACTTATCACTTGGTGAGACACAATACCAGTTCATCAGAATCTTATTGAACTTATAAACTGGGGTTATCCTACATTTTTATGGATTTATGAATAAATCTTATAGAAAGAAAATGCAAGTGATTTAAAATAAGACTGTGGTCCAAGTTGTCCTTAGTATAGCTAGTCTGGGCAGCCAGTGGGTGACATGACCTATGTAGGTTGGTAGCACGCTCATCTCTTGGGCTGGAAATTCAGAGGGTTGTGGGTTCTAGCCCCACACCAGGTACTTGGGGTAATACCCATAACTGGCACTGTAATGAAGTATGAGGGGTTCTGCAGTGTTGAGGTGCCATCCTTTTGATGAGATGTTAAAGTGAGGTCCCTTTGCCCATGTCTTGTGATTGTCGAGGTGGAAGTTAAATATTCCATGGCTCTTGTCAAAGAAGAGTGGGAGTTTCTAGTATCATTGCCAGAATTCCTCCATCAATAAAAGAGGTTCACGTGACCCCCCTCTCCCAGGACACATCTGAAAATAAGTCATCACAGCTTAGTGTGCCTTTCCTGGTCAACAACTATAAAAAAAAATCAATCGCCCCTGTGGTCCCTCCCTCCTCCTGGCCCATGCCCCTTTTCCACTTAGAAGTGCAACTCAGGATCAGCGCTTGACCTGAATGGGATATTTCCAGAGGTGTTTTTCTGCCTGGTGCTTTTTGCATAAGTGCAAAATCTGTTGGCTGTGGCACTTCTGTGAGGAAGTGGGTAAACGGTTATGTCAGTTTCTAATCTAGCAGGGCTTAGTGTTTGTAGGCAGATTGAACATGGTGCCTTTTTGTTTCAAGTAGTATTCAGTGCTCAGTTTTGTGGGAACAACAGATCTGGGTGAGTTCTGACATTTGTGTGAACAAATTGACTTTCTGGACCTGGCTGACCTCTTTGTGAGCACTGCAGTACAGCTGAGGTGCCACAAGATACACATCTGGTTTTGGGCAGAAAGCATAATGCAGTGTTTTTTTAAATGAAGCTCCCCTTGTCCTCTGTGCATTAGTTGCTGTGTTATGGTCTGATGCAACAGTGATTAGAATATCTTAAATTGTATAATGTTTGGATTTTGTGTCCAGAGGGTAAGCACAATTTTTAATGTGCAGATACTAGCTGTGATGATTGCCCATTGTCGTATAATAACTAAATACAAATGTTACATATTACCTGGCTATCCTGATGTATTCTACTGTTCTCAATGGATGCATTGCAGAGCTTGCAAACAGTAACGGGTAAGCAGAGAGAACTGTAGAGCTAGTGAGATCTGTTGTCAGTAACATTAAGTGGCATGATTTTTCTGTGGTGATAGTGCTGGACTGAGGATTTTGGGTACATAGATACATACAAACATAGACAGTGTCGGCAGATAAGGGCCTATGGCCCACCCAGTCTGCCCATTTGAGCTTGTAAGTTCAGTTTGTTTTCCTAGAAGCCTGTTTCCCCTTACCCTGACCTCCAGAATTCCTTTATGTCTATCCCATGCATTCTTAAATCCTGTGATTGTTTCAGCCCCCACCACTTCCTCTGGCAGGGTGTTCCACTTCTCCACCACCCGTTCTGTGAAGAAATTCTTTCTCATGTTTCCTCTGAATCGTCCTCCTCCAACTTCATCCCATGCCCTCTTGTCCTGGAACATCTTTTTCGCTTAAAAATAGTGTTTTTCCTGCACCCTGTTCCTCCCTGTAAGATACTTGTATGTCTCTATCATATCCCTCTCTCCTCCTCTCCTCCAGGGAGTACATGTTCAGTTCCTTCAACCTGTCTTCATAGGACTTGTGATGCAATCCATGCACCATCTTTGTTACCTCCTCTGAACCTTCTCTACCCTGTCTATGTCCTTACGTAGGTATGGTTCCAGAACTGTACACTGTACTCCAGGTGGGGCCTCACTAGTGTCTTGTATAGCGGAATTATGACCTCCTTTCCTGCTGGTGATGCCCTGCCTATACATCCCAGCATCCTATTTGCTTTACCTGCTGCCTTGTCACACTGTTTCCCTACCTTGAGGTCATCAGAGATGACAACCCCAAGATCCCTTTCCTGCTTGGTGCATGCTATATCCTCACCCCCAACTGATATATTGTGCCAGGGTTTTTGCCCATATGCATTATCTTGCACTTCTTTGCATTGAATTTCAACTGCCAAACCCCTGACCATTCTTCAAGTTTCTGCAGGTCACTTCTCATTCTGTCTACACCTCTGGTGTGTCTACTGTGTTACAGAGCTTTGTGTCATCAGCGAACAGTGAAATTCTGCCTTCTAGGTCCCACGCAATGTCACTGATGAAGATGTTGAATAGGACCGGTCCCAGCACTGAACCCTGTGGTAGCCCACTGGTCACTCTTCCCTCTGTGGAGTGACAGCCATTTACCACCACCCTCTGTGTCCTGCCACCCAGCCAGTTACCTACCCACCACACTACTGTCCTGCTCACACCCATATTCCCCAGTTTGTGTAATAGTCTTCTATGTGGCACAGTGTCAAAGGTCTTGCTGAAGTCCAGATAGGCCATGTCCACTGCCCTCCCTGATCCACCTCCCTAGTCACCCAGTCAAAAATTCAATGAGGTTGGTCTGACATGACCTCCCCTGGTGAAACCATGCTGCCTTGGGTCCTGTAGTCCATTGACAACCAGATGTTCCACCAATCTCTCCTTCAGTAGTGCTTCCATTATCTTCCCCACTACCGAGGTGAGGCTGACTGGTCTGTAGTTCCCTGCTCTCTTTGTTCCCACTTTTGTATAAGGGGACTACATCTGCTGTCCTCCAGTCTTTGGGCACCTCCCCGTTTCCAGTGATCTGCTAAACAGGATAGCCAGAGGTTCAGCCACCACCTCTCTTAGTTCTTTAAGGACCCTGGGGTGCACCCCATCTGGCCCATTGCTTTATCAACTCTATTACTTCCAGTTCCTTCAGGACCCTTTCTCTGTAAAGGGACTTGTGTCCATTTCTGCACCATTCTCACCCTTGTACTCCCTTCAGACCCATTACCCTCCTCTTCCTCTAGTAAAACTGAGCAGAAATATCTGTTCAATATGTCAGCTTTACTGCTGTCATCCTCCACGCGGCCTCCATCCTCCCCTTCAGTCTCACTATCCCTCCCTTTGTCTTTCTTTTTCACTTATGTACCTGTAAAGGTTTTGTCCTCTACCCACTGATTTTGCAATGTGTTCTTCTGTCTGAGCTTTAGCTTCCCTTACTGACCTTCCTGCCTCCTTTGCTTCTCCTGGTACTTCTCCCTATCCCCTTCTGCCTGTGTCTTTTGTATTGCCTGAATGCAATCTTTTTGCTTTCACTTTCTTTGCTACCTCTTTGGAAAACCATAATGGTCTCCTTCTTTTTCCTCTTGCTAACCTGCTTAATGCATAATTCTATTGTTTTTGTAATCCCCATTTTAAATACTGCCCACTGTTCCTCAACCCCTGATTCCTGTCCCATTCCCTTAATGCCTCTTTCAAGTATCTCCCGTTTTACCAAAGTCTGCCCCCTAAAATCCAGGATCGTGTTTTGTATGGTTTGGTTCTGCTCTTTCTGTGATTTCAAACCACAATGACTGGTGGTCACTGTTTCCCAGGTGCTCCCCACTGTTACCCCATCACACTGTCCCTGTTTTTGAGCACAAGGTCCAGTATTGCCTTCTGCCGAGTTGGTTCCATGACCAGTTGCTTGAGGAAGGCACCCTGGAAGGGAGTCCAGGATAAATCTGCTCCTAGTTGATGCTGCTGCTGGGATGCTCCAGTCCACGCCTGGAATATTGAAGTCTCCAACCAGTACTACTTCACCTTTGTCTGCCATCCTTGGATGGCTAGCATCAGCTCCCTATCTGTTTCTTCCTCTGGGCTGGTGGTCTATAGACCACACCTGTGCGGATGGCTGGCCCCTTTTCCTTTCTAGCTTAACCCACAGTATTCTCTCCCCATTTTGTTCCTCCTGGATCTTGTGGCCCTTATGTCATTTTTCATACAGTGCCACTCCTCCTCCTTCCTGCCTGCTCTGTCTCTTCTGAATATGTTGTAGCCAGGTATGGCCATCTCCCAGTCGTGGTTATCATTACACCAGGTTTCAGTGATGGCCACAATGTCCAGGTCTGACTGTACCATGACAGCCTCCAGATCTTCCATCTTGTTGCTAAGGCTCCTGGCATTTGCACACATGGCTTTCCATGATTTGACCTCTCTAGACTGTTTCACTGTTCTACTCCAGCCCCTTCCTTGGTTGTCATTTATCCCTGGTTCTCCTTGCTGTCTGCCCTTCTGCTGAATTTTGCCCTTTTCTGCTTATCCAGCTCTTGGGCACTAATCTCCATCTTTTGCACACTGCTTTGCAGAGATAGCCACTCTTCTGGTTCACTGGTTCCACTGCTAGCTGGGGGGTGAGCAAGTGGGTACCCTCCTTGCTGGCCTGCCACCCCTTTGCTAGTTTAAATGCTTGTCAATGTAGCATTTAAACTTATCATTGAGTGCTTGGATTCCCCTCCAGGATGGATGCAGGCCGTCCGGCTTGAACAAACCTCCATCCCTCCAAGTGGTCCCTGATCACCAATGAATCAAACCCTTCCTCACAGCTCTAGGTGAGTGTGTGTGCTGCATGTTTGCGCGACAAAGGTTCAACTGTGCAACCTATGCTGATGAGACGGCGACAGAGTTGGGAGATTGGTAGGGGCACATGTTTGCTGTGCATGGGGCCCATGGCAATGTAAACCTAGGCATGGTCCAACGCAGTTTTACTTAGCAGCTTCAAGGAGAAAGCCAGGGCTGTCCCTTTAACAACAACAAAAAAAACAATTATTTTGTCCTCCAACTGCTTAAAAGAGTCCCTCCTACCCCAGTGTAAGTACATTTATAGAGTGTTGCACTAGAGACTTGGAGGAGCTCTATAGGAACTTGTAAATATGAAGTTTTGTAATATGTCTAATGACTAAAGGTCAGCTCTAAAAATTTAGCACATGATACCAACATTGTCATAAAACTGGCTGATAAAGGCAGTGGTATTGTTTACGGGATAAAGATGAATATCTATGTCCCTCATCTATCCATTTCACCACCATTCTTTCCACCTCTGTCCCAAAAGCATATGAGGTGCTTATCTTACAGCTATCCCTCCTTTCTCCATCCTTACTTTTGTGGCAGGTGCCTATTGTCTCCCAGGACTCCACTCCTCTGTTGTTACAGACCTCATCAGTTCCATATTATACAATGGCAAGAAAGAATGCTGGTCCTTGATTGGTGGTCTGAGGTTCGACCCATGATGTTATCCCAGCATAACATCACGGATCTAGTCCCAGCACAAAGCAGACCACATCAAAAGTGAAAAAATCACTCCATGCAGCCTCACTGGTCTGTCCAGCCCCTTCACTGACTCTCACTAGAAAGCCACTTATTCTATCCCCGACTCACTTGCTGCCCCCACTAGACGCAGTAACAACAACTCCCCAACACACACACAGTATTTCCCAAAGCGACCATGTTTTCATTTAAAAAGCCATCCTCTCAGACAGCATTTCGTTTATTCCCCGATGCAGTGTGGTGCTTCTACACAACCAGCTCCTCGCTCTCGCTAAACTGACCAGCGCTCACATTTTAAAATAACCGTCTGCATGTAGATCTCCTTTCTGAAACCACACAGGCTCAAATTTCTATTTACAAAGAGCACAAGAAAAAAACCGCATCAACAGCAGAACTGAGTGATTTAAATCACCTGTGAAGCAGAAGTCTCTCGGTCCTCGCAAATCAGTTGGCGATCAGCTCTCCATTTTGTGACCCGACTCCATATTAAATTCACCCACTGAACTAACATCAGGGTCAAAACCAAAGACAACATAAAAGAAAGAAAAAAGAGGAAGGCATACAACACAGACAGGAGAGTGGGTAGAGAGAGACAGAGAGGGACATAAAACTCTGACCGAGAAGAATGCTGCATCGCCTACTGGCCAAAACAGGAACATCAGAACTCATTTTTAAACTGTATACTTACACTTACAAAAATACCACAAAATATATTTTAAAACTGCATTTTTAATCTTTTTTCCTTTTCTATAAAACAGAGCCTTTGTATAATAGGAATAATGCACTCCAGGGTGTGTGTCGTGCTGGGATAACATCACTTCTGGGGTGATTGGTAGCACTCGCCTGTGCCTCTTGCCCAATCACCCCAGGTATGACCTCTATCCCAGCATGACACGCACTCCTGTCATGCATTATTCCTTTGTATCCCACACCTCCTCGAGTGAAGTTTATATTATGGGTAACTTCAACTTAAACTGGTTATCCCCACCACTAACAAAGTACAAAATGCAACTGATGCCCATAACTTATCCCAGCTCATCCTTGATCCAAATCAGATGAACCATAAAATGAGTAACCACTCCCTAATTGACTGGGCCATCACCTCACACCCATATAGGGTAATTAAATCTGGTGTATATCAGACACCCTAAGTGACCGCCTCATGACCTTTCTGGTACATAAAATTCACAGAATCAAGGCCCCTCATAAAACCTTAATGACTCATATAAATCTCTAAGCCCTCCTCCTCCATGACCAAGCTCATACACACTGGGCCCCTATAGCCTCAGCAAACTTGATAGATGAAGTTGCAGAATACTTTAAAGGTAAATTTCTTGACATTTGGAATCAGCATGCCCCACTTCCAGCACTTCTGAGTCCGTGGAAGCCACCTTCCATGGATCTCACCTGAGCTCATAGCTTGTCAAAGAGCGTGGGTCCAATCTTGGAAGCTACTTAAAACCTCAAAGCTCCTTAAAGACTCTGGACGTATATCATTCTCTTTGCAATAAGTGCACAAAAGCCACTCATTCAGCTAAGGCAGACTACTTTAGCTCAACCTTTCAATCCAACATAAACAATCCTCTAATATCTGGAAAGTCATCCACTCACTCTTCCCCTTCCACTCCTCCCTCCCCTCCTCAATTAAACAACACCCTTATTACTGATCACCCCAGTGTTGCCAGTTAATTCATACTTCACCTCTTGTGCCTCTGCCTCCTATCCTCCTTACTGTCTACTAGCTCAGGTGCCCTCCACCTCCCACGCACTCTGCCCCAGTTTACTTGTTTCTTTCACTAAAATTGCCCCTTCTGACACCTTGGATGCCTTGCATGCCTTAAACCCATCCAAAGGCAGTTCACCTGATGGCTTGGACCCAAGTTGCTATATCTCCGCTATGGCTATCTCTGCCCCACTGTCTGACCTCTTCAACCTCTCATTTGAAATGGCAGCCATCACACCTGTTTGGAAGCATGCCATTGTGCTTCCCTTGCCTAAGGGTGGTGATCCTTCCTCACCTGGGAACTACCATCCTGTATCCCTCCTTCCCATCTCCAAACTGCAAGAACACTTGGTTCTTGCCCAGCTCTCTTTTATCTCTAACTCCAACTTTTCACTCCCTTCCAATCTGGTTTTAGAAAACGCTTCACCACCACCTTCCTGATTAGCTTACTGACTCCATCCTCTCAGGGTGGACAGAGGTCAAATTACGCCTGCCATTTTTGTCAACCTTGTCAAGGTTTTGACTACAGTTTCCTACATCCTACTACTAAACTCCCTTTCCTTAACAGGTCTGACTGACTCAGCCACTAACTGATTCATAGCCTACCTTGTAGAACAGACCTAGTCAGTCAGAATCACTGACTCCACATCTCCCCCTTCTCTTCAACACTGGTATCCCTCAAGGGTCCGTGTTGGGCCCTATACTTTTCTCCATATTTCTTAATGACCTACCATCTGTCTGTACCTCAACCTCAATACATATGTATGCAGATGACGTGGTCCTCTACACCTCCGACAGTCCCCCACTGATGTTGCAAACAGACTTCAGCAGGACTTCAATAATATTCAGCACTAGTTTTGCTCTCATCAACTTTTTCTAAATGCCAAGAAGACAGTCTCCATGGTTCAATGTCAAAATACAGTAGTATTCTTAGCACGGTAACGCATACAAAACAGCACTACGATTAATAGCGTAGCTACATAATGTCGCACAATATCAAAGGTGTATCGCTAAGCGTAGCTGACTCGATCAATTCTATGAAAATTAAAATGTTACATACCTTATTCGGAGTGGAGTGCAGTGCTAACGTATGACGAACTGAGGGAGTGATTGCAAAGTTGTACCATCTCAAGTCTCATCTATAGTTGTCCTGGAATGGAACATTTAGTTCCTACCTTCAGTCATCATGTCAACCCTGCCTAGTCTTTCCTTGCCCAGACCCACACCAATCCCAAAATCAAAAGCAAAACGAACAAAAGGTAACTTCTATTTGCCAAAACTTTATTAATCATTCAAACTGGGACTGGGGAGTGTTTGGGTAAAAGTATTCGAGTTAGTACTCGTAGAAGCTGTATGACATTTTCTTAGGCCTGCAATTGAAGTTATAAGCAACTCCTCTCAAGAACTCCTGTCTGGGTCTTGATCCATACTGTACCACAATGTCTGCGATTCTGCGTAGCTGTATCTTTGTATTTCTTAGTGTTTCAGACACCACTGTACGTGCTATCATCTGCTCCATGACTGTTGTATTGAAATGCTGCTCTGATTTTAGAAAGTCCAGAAACCTCCAAATCAAAGGATGGTGAGCACCCAGAAGTGATTAAATTTTCAATGCCAAGCCTCAACAGAATTAATTGTTCGGGGCAAATCATGTTGCACAGCATCATTGCAGTTCCACATGTCAGTTGCAAACATTGGTCACCGTCTTCCACCCTGGCTGGTGGTCTACCTAACCAGCTGTCCTCAAAATAGTCAATCAAGGGTGAAAATAGCTCTGCATTTGTGGTGTAAAGTCATATTGCAATAGTTCATCAAATGCTGACATGACATCGTGCAGTGGGATGTATGCAAGGGCAGGTAGATATCTACATGTAATGCAAAATCAGGGTCTGTAGTGTATTTTTGGCATAATGCGGTATATCCTGTATTTTCTCCACAACGCTTGACATAGGTGAAAAAACAACATGCATTTTAGCAGTCGGAAAGGCAAGCTTTGAACCTCTTCATGGCAGCCTGCTCGAAATCAATTAGTATTGTTTCAGGCTGCAGTGTCCCACATAGGTATTCAACTCAGCAAATACTTTATTGTAAGATGCAGTAGATCGGTTGGCCATAAGGATGTACACAAGGGGATGACAGAGTTATATTTCACAGCATGAATGGTGTATAACTGTGAGAAGATTGAAGGGCAACATTTAAATGTACCATCGGCAAACCAATGGGCCGATGATTTTAAGTCTTGTAAGTCCTTTCTTGTAGAGAAAATTAAGAATCTATCAGCACTAGCGAGAATCAAACATTAGAAATGGCTCATTTCCTTCGGTAATGGTATATTCTGGTGGCAGTACTAATGATAGCACATCTGAAGGCTCTGGGGTGGTGGGCAGTGGCACGCCTGTTTCTCCTGACTATCCATTTTAGCAGTGGTATAGCAGGAAGCTGGCAAGCCACAGATGGTGTTAACTCAGATATCCTTGATGCAACAATTCGATGAGTTGACTTGCATGTAGTTGCAGTAGCGGTCTTTCATGCCAGCAGTAGCAGCCTTAGTTGCAACAGTTGCAGGGTCAGGGACATGATTATGTTCCCCAATGTGTTTTAACACAATGTTCCTTCAAGGTGCATCCGAGCAGTACAATGTCCTTTATCATACTGCAAGCATTTCAGTAGGTTTTCCTAGCAGCAGTACGTTCCTTTCTGAAAACAAACCCATCAAGGGATGCAAGACTGCCACCCTTCTGGCTGGTGACAAACTGAACTTCCATTCTCCAAAAATGTCAATCTAGGTATGGAGTGATATCACAGGTTTTTATTGATTAGTGCTGACATGCACTCTTTAGGACGTGCGCTTTAATGTGTTCACGCTAATATATTTCGGCTTATTTCTATGCGCTATATTATGCAGCGCTATTTTGGTTTCCACGATATTGACCAGATACTGTCTCCATGACCTTCAGCACTAGGTAGAGACTCTCTAGGCTCCTCCATGCCCTCCTTCCATACCGCTGATAGGACAGTCCTTGAGGACACCTCCTCATTCAGATATCTGGGTGTCTGGCTTGACCAACATCTCACCTTCTCTGGTCATGTGGATGCCATCCTGAAAAGTTGCACCCCAAGTTTGACACTCTATATAGGAACCGAACTGCCTCCTCTCCCAGCTAGGCGTGAATTTGTCCAGAAGATGATCCTATTTATTTTCAACTACTGTGATGTAGTCTACAGTGCCACTCCCAAGACCTCATTAGCCAGATTGGATACCTCTACAACTCCTTCTGTCATTTCACTCTGGACTCTCCTCCTCTCACCCACCACTGTCAACTCTACCACTCCCTGGCATTTCCCACCCTGGAAAATAGATGCTCCATCATTGTGCTAAATTTGTCTCTAAATTCTGGTTTGGATTGCTTCCATCCTATCTCACTTTCTCTCTATCAGTCTCTCTCCTCCCTCCCTCTGCCCACTCACTTAGATCTTACGACTCCCGTTCCTCGGTTGTCCCTCACTGGTCTACCACTGTAGGCCAGGCTGCTTTCTTGTATTGCTTCCTAAAACTGTGGAACTCACTTCCTCATCAGATTCACTGCTCCTCCTCCCTCCTCTATAACGCCAGCCCTACATAATTTCCTGTCTGTGAATTGTACCTGCAATTAACCTACCTGGTATTCCTGATCTGCTCCCCAACCTCTATCAATATATTAAGTAACTGTTCTGAATTACAGCTCCCTTCCAGCCCCGCTACTTCTTTCCCTGCAGAGAGCCCACTCGGCCATTCCTTCAGGTTATCTATAACTACCAATATAACTATGACTTTAGATTCCTATCAATCTACAACTATCAATATATCTATAACCTTGATTCCTATTCATTTGCTCCCTCCCATCCCTCACTACCTTCCACCTCTGCTGTTTCTCCCATGCACCCTTCTTCATTTCAGGCTAAATGGTACCATCATCATGAATTTAAGATGTTATCCTAATGTAATGCACTTGACTTGTCCATTGTGACCTCTGTAAACAATTCTCACTATATGCTGCATGTGACAGGAGCCTCTGCCACTATTGAGGACCAACCTTTCTTAAATCTGTTCCAACAATTCTTCTATTTCTTAGCCTAATATATCCTTTGCAATTTCTAGTCCATAAGGTTGGCCACCTGTAGGCACCCTTCCCTTTCTTGACTATGCTATAGTATCCTCTTTAATTTCCTTTTCCTCTCAGGTCCTCATATAGGGAGGTTATTGTGGTGACCTCCAAACGTATATGTAAAACAGGTTGTGTTTACCATTGTTGGATTTAGTGTGTAATAGCACTATGTCATAAAATACCTTGATTATATACCTTATGTTTATGAAGCTTGTAAATGTTGAAAATACCATGGCTCTGGGTGTTTTTGATAAAGGTAAAAAGTACTAGATGACTGTTATAGATATTAAGTTAGTTGTGCTATTTAAATGCATGTAAATTGCCAGTAAACTGAACAAGTCTGAAATGCCAAGGTGATCTGCACAAATCCCATGATGCTTTGCATTATGGAAGTATGTATGATGTTGTATTTCTTTGAAACTTGATTTGTTGCCAATGCCCTTTGGTGTAACCCTTTTCAGTGTTTCTGCACTGAGGTTCTTTATGTTTAGCTTGTTTTGTTTTTTCTCATTTGAGCCCCACTACCCAAGCAAGCGGGCCCACAGAGGGATGAAGGGTTTTCACTGAAAAGTGGTTAGATCAGAGATCAGTGTCAGTAGGTGCTGACTAAGTGCAGCAAAGGACATACATAGTCTGTTGCTGAAAACTGATATACTGAAGAAGGAATATGGCATTGCAGAAGCTTATTTCCTGTATTTTGTATAAACATCTCACAGAGATTATGTGTTGAACCTGAAGTTTGGTGTTTGGTCCATCTGTTATCCCACAACCCATCCACACTGCACTTATTATGTTCTTTCTGTTATTTGCTATTCACCACCCCAATATTGTTGTAATAATGTTTGCTGTTGTATGCATGTATGTATTTCCACTACCTTTTCCCCAGGACACACTGTGGAGACGAGCAACTTGTTGTTCAGTGTGTCTTTCCTGGTGAAATGTTTCAATAAATAAATAAATAAATACAGAAATAAATAAGTGCATAATTAAATAAATACATACTTGTCTGAAATCTATAGACAACTTGATGACAGGAAGTTTTATAGCTGCTTAACATACTATTCTACCAGAAAGCTACAAGAAAGCATTGAGCAATTTTTATTGGATCATTTTCAATATGGCGTTATTGTTGCAAATGAATGATACCACTTGTCTGTTGAACATCCTAAAAACAACAATATACACATTGCCCAAGGTCCACAAGGACCCACCAATCTCTGGAAGGCCCATTATACCGGGATAGGCTGGGTTATGAAGCCTCTATCAAGATTTGTTGATAGTTTTGTTAGTCTGATAGTCCCTAAATTATGGAGCCATCTAAGGGATACTACCCACTTCCTGAACTTTTAAATGACATACAGGTTCAGAGGAATGGCTCCTGGTCACCCTTGATGTGGATTCATTATACATAAATTTTTTCCCACAAGGGTGGTATTTCTGCCATAGAAATTACCTGCTAACACTTACAAACTTACCACAGAGTGAGATCAACTCTTTGTTGGGCCTCACAGAATTGGTCAAGAAAAACAATTTGTTCATGTTCAAGGTAGAAATTATAAGAAGAGAGTGGACTGTGATGGGGAGAACCTTAGCCCCTAGTTTGGCTAATCTATATATGGGCCAGTGGAGGATGAGTTCATTTTGATGCAGGAAAAATTCCATTTTATAAGAAGATTGATTTCAAGAGATTTATCAATGACTTGTTTTTTATTTGCAGGGCATATATGATGATTTGTAAAAGTTTGTGGAGTTCATAGAAACAACAAATACAAACTTAAGGCTTAAAGTGAATGTACAAAGAACACAGATAAACTTCCTTGACATCATGATATGCAAACAGCTAAATGGCACACTTACCACTGACCTTACGGGAAGCCATAATACCAGAATCTTGCCTAAGGGCAGTATAAGAGTGAGGAGGAAACTGGAAACATGACTAGAGAATCCTCCTAAATCCAAAACATACCAGAAAAAAAAGAAGATGCATGATTTACATTCCTGACCACTTTTGGAGGTGGCACTAGGGAATTAGTGGAGATAGTTAAAAGAATATGTCCATTTTTCGGGCACACCACAATTCAAACACTTGACAAGTAAGTATGTTAGGGTTTCTTATAGATGTGGACGCAACATTAGGGACACATTAGTTAATAGCTATCAGCCAAAATTGCCCATCACAACCAACACTAACCCTACATATGTACTGGGGTATAAAACCATGTGGCAACTGTAAAGTTTGCCACCTAGTAGAGAAAAGGAAATCCTTCACAAACCCCAAGACTAGGGAGGATACTGACATCACAGAAAACAGATTGTGGAACAGAATGTGTGATATATCTTCTTACATGCAGCTGTGGAAAATACAATGTGGGCAGGACAAAGAAAGTTAAGACAACGTCTTAGTGAACATGTTACAGCAATAAAAATAACACTCAGAAATACGCTATGGACATCCACTGTAAATACCCAGCCAGATGAGACACAACATAAAATGAGCGCTACTGGTATTGAAGCCATTAAAATGAATGTAAGAGGGGGATGTAAACAATCTTTGAATCAGATAGAACAAAATGTATTTATTTATTAGGCGACTTGAGAGTGCTGGTTTAAATGGAAATTTGAAGCTGTGCCATTTTTGAAAAAGAGAAATGAGGAAATGATGTAAGAAATTGATTTTCAGTATACACTGCATAATAACAGTGATTATTATATTTTGCCTGTAAATGAATGTGATATTACCCCGCCCTCCCTTACAATTGAGGGTAGACATTTAATAACAGAAAATTGATGGTGTAACACAGAAGTGTTTCCTCAAAGGCCTAATGTTTATATGTGTTTCTTAGGTAACCCCTCCAGTGTATACAGTAATGAAAGTTTTTATATCCATGATGAATAATGCAATTGATGGTAGGACCCTATAGTAATTAAGTAAGGTACAACAACAGAAGGACATTGGACTCTAAACGTGTGTGATCCCATGGTTGGTTTTTATTTTAATTTTTTCAGATATGCTCAGTGAATGCCTTGCCAGCCTGAACCTTGAACCTGATTATCAAAATGATATAAAGAATGATAAAATAATGCTTTTTAAAAATACATGGTATTGGAGGTACTTGGGATAAAACACCTTTCAGTATATGTCACTATTTTTCTTTATTTACAATTGCTTGGATGCAATGATTAAAACACTGAGGTCACATGTTTTCATTGTTCACAGGTGAGCCACTGTGACTGGTGGTTTTTGACTGATATAACCATGAATGGGTTTGATCTTTAGATTAAGTCATTGTCTGATGAAGCCTTAGAGGCGAAACATAAGAACTGTTCACTACGCTGTGCTGTATCAAATGGGTGAATACATTTTGTTCCTTTGAACTTTAATATTCATCTGTGTCCTATACGAGGGTGAGTGCTACATCTATCTCTGTTCAATTGACAAATTTATGCTAAGCACCACCATCCCAGTGCAAGCCCCTACCAGGCATATGCTTAAAAGTGTCTCAGAAGGAGAGGAGCTGGGTGGAGTGCACAGTATGGTATGTTGTTAGGACATGCACACACTGGCCCCAGACATAACATTTTCCCCATCCTCCCCCCTCATTGGTTGTTTTGTTGATGCCAAACCCAGCCAACCCCACGTGCTTTCCCTGTGCCTCAGCCTAGCCTGCTTATTGCCAGTGTGCAGCCCAGCAGCCCCACCTTTCTGGGCCCTCCACCAACCCATGTCTGTCTTGCTGTGTGACTTTTCTGGCCTGATAAAAGATAAGCCATCGGCCGATAGAGTGGAGTGGACTCACAGACTGACTAAGTGAGCCCAGCACTAGTGGAGGAGCTGGTGGCAGCTCAGCTCCCTGCTGCCTGCCCCATCAGTTCTCCTGTGGACTGGGTTCCTCCCCATGAATATGACCAAGCTGTCACTGTCCCTGACCCTCCCTCCCTGCCCAGCCCAAGCCCAGACCCAGGAGTTGTGCCACCCTTCATCATCCCTGACTCCAGTTCCTCCTAGCCTAGTGTCAGGAAGCAAAGCCCTGGCTGAAAAAGGCTGCATGCACTGTAACCTGCAGACATATGAGGAGAAGGTCAAGCCTGAATGTGACCTGTGATGGACCTGGATCACTGTGTGTGTGTCTCTCTTCGCTGGTGGCACAATGCAGGGACTGGGGCTGTGGCCAGGCACCACCATTGCAGTCTTACAGATTGGAGGCTGAGATTCGATTGTCTGCATCCTTTCCTGGTCCTTTAGGTTAGTCAGTTGTCATCCCAGTCACATACTATAATCCAACCAACTAGCCAGGTAATCCACAAGTGAGAGAGTGAAAGGCCAGGGAAGGGAACCTGCCTGACCAGGCAGTGAGTGCAGATTGATGCAGACACTGAGAGAGTTACCAGGCTCAGAAAAGACAAGGTAAGGTAAGGACAGACAACTTACTAAATACAACTCTGTAGCTGCTGAATATGTTGTTGGGGCCAATGAGACAGGGCAGTCCAGATGAAGGTGCAGGCAGCTGCCGGCTTTACTGCAGGTGAGCAGGCCTGTTGGGGAGGTGGGGTCAATTGTACTGTGTGTACACTTGTTACTAGTACAAGTTAACAACTAACTGTGTATGCATTGGTAGGCAGAGGGTTAGAGATTTGGGCCAAAACAACTATGTGGAGTTTTTAGTCATTGGAGTGAGTGAGTCTGTGTGTAGGCACATTTTATAAAAAAAGTCTGAGAATTAGAGACAAGTACCAAGCTCCCTGGAATGGGGATTGGAAAGATTTAAAAGAAACATGGTTTATCTGGGGCCAACATCTGGGGCTGCTGCTGCATGGACTTGGCGTGGAGGGTTCGCTAAGACCCACAACAGGATTTCTGGATACAGGCTGTGTCTCTTCCAGCAGTCCAAATTCCAGGAGTAGCCACTGACTACCGCTGACACAACATTGCCTTTAGATTTTATTTTATTTTAAGCTTTTTGGTAGTTTCCTGATCACAGACTGTAGGTACTGTATGTTTACTAAGCGTACATAAGTAGTTGATCAAAGTAATATAAAGTAATATGAAAAGTAATAGGCATTACAGTTATAGTTAATAATTACTTTTTATACCAAAGTAATAAATAACTATAACTGATGACAGGCCAGCATGTGCATATAGTTTTAAGTTGGGAAACTTAACCTCCTTTATCTCTGGGGAAATGGAGGACACTGAGCCTAATTTTGGTGGGGCTCCATGCCAGATAAAGTGAGATATTAGTTTGTTCCAAGATGTAAAATAGACCTGGTCTGGTATTATGGACAAAGCTTGAAGGTAGCATAATATGGGTAAGACATTCTGTTGTATTACCTCCAGCCTTGAGAAAAATCCTAAATACAACTGTGACCACATAATAAGTCTTTGGCAATTTGTTGGGTCAATGGCTCATATTTCAGCAGTTCAAGGTGGGATAATTGTTTAGTGAGCTTAATTCCCAGGTAGTGGAAAGTTCTCTATTCTAGTGAAATGGGAACTGTTGCTTGTGCAGCAGAGTAAAATTGTAGTGCAAAACGTCTGTCTTTAAGACAATAATTTAAACCTCGCCAAGGCCCCATAAGAGCTGAGAACTTACCAGACTACTGAAAGGAAGACTTCAGGAGAGATCAGTGTTAATAAAATATTAGTCACAAATAAAGCAAGTTTAAAATCTCATCCCCCCACCCAAATTGGGAGTCCTGTTGTGCAGATGTTGTTGGATTACCGCTGCTAAGGTCTCAAGGTAGAAGGAAAAAGGAGTGGGATAGGAGACACCCTGCCCTGTCCCACATTGCAGTGGAAATGGTAATGTTAGAGAGCCATTAACCCTTAAGCTTGTGGGAGGCATAGACCCCTGGAGCATTTGAACCACCTCCTCCGCACACTAAAGTTTGACAGGGTGATCACCCTGTCGAATGCTTTTTCAGCATCCAAACTAATCAATGTTAAAGGAATCTGGTGGGAATAGCGTAGTCAGGAGAAGGAGGGTACGATGCACATTGTCAAATGACTTGCACCGCCTAACAAACCCTGTCTGATCTATGTCCAGCAACAAGGATAGCACAT
Organism: Neoceratodus forsteri; assembly: GCA_016271365.2. Taxonomy (NCBI): domain Eukaryota; kingdom Metazoa; phylum Chordata; order Ceratodontiformes; family Ceratodontidae; genus Neoceratodus; species Neoceratodus forsteri. Next base: position 50,629,737 of record JADMNL010000024.1, on the reverse strand, counting down.
ATTCCAGTTTTGCAGCCCACACTGCCATAAAGACTTTACAGTCATAATTTAGAATCAGTAATGGACAGTATGAGGCCACAAATGGACATCTTTATCAGATTTAGGCAATGTTTATATAGTGGCATAGTGCCACGAGAGAGGTGGTATCCCATCTTCCTGGACCGATTGAAAAGCAGAGAGCATGGGGAAATAAGGAGACCAGAAAAGTGAATATAAAATTCCACTGAGTATCCATCTGAGCCTGGGCACTTTCCTGTCTTGGACTCCTTCAGGACACTTAGCACCTTCTCTTGGGTGACTGGAGCAAGGAGCCCTGGGCTGTATCTTGACCAAGTTTTGGGAGCTGAAGGGACCGAGAAACTGCTGAATGGTCTTGGGGAGGGGCATCTTTGTTGGTGTAAAGATACAGATAGTAGTTGATCAGGGCATCTCATACATACACCTCCCACTTAGCAGGCAAACAACTGGGCAACAGGATCCTAAAGTTGCAGAATGCAGGCCTGTGTATGATGGACCCAAAGTCTCCTGTCAAAATTAGGTGCACCTTATGCCCCATCCATAGTAATAATGTCTCAGATAATTAAGGGCCTGTTTCACCTGGGCATCCTTGATCTCCTGGATATCTTTCATAACCTTAGAAGTTTGTGGTGCCACTTTCCAATCTACCTGTATATGAAAGAACTGTAGAGTGTAGAGGATATCTTGTGATAATCAAAGCATGCTATCTCACAGCTTTCATTGTCTTAGGAATTGGTAATAAACTCCACCCTCCCAATATCATCACCTTGAGTGTATCCTACATAGTCACCAGAGACCCTGAGCTATCAGAGTTTTCCTGGAGAACCACAGAATACTCCCTTCAAGCTCACAGATTAAAGCCTGATTCCTTAAGAGTGCTAGGCTGAATCTCCAGTGGGCTTTATGGTCTGCTTTCTAAAACACAATTTTGCATAGACCAGTACATGGTTGAAGGCTGCATCATGCCATGAGAGACATGCTGCAAAGTGTTTAGGTATTCTGCTGTGGCAAGATGTAGTCTAAGCATGCATATAATCTGGTATTGGGGGGGCAAATGACATCCAGTCAGGAATGTATGTCACCAAATATCAGTAAACTCAAAATGGGCCATTGTAGTCTTCTATTTATTTCTGGAGGAGACATTCAGTGGACATAGGGTGCAAACGTTCCCAAGGCCATATTCAAGGTAATATTTAAATCACCACCATGCATCAACTGTCCTTTTAAGATGGGGAAAAGTATATTGAAAACCATTGAGCCACAGCCTTCTGATCCAGGGGAAGTTAACACTTACTAAAGTAACTTGAATATCATAAAGGAACCCACCAATATGGCACAACGTCCCTTGTGTTGACAGCCTGGTCCTACACCTGTGGGAACTCTCATTAGGTGCTTCTATACAGAGTTTATGTAATGGAGACCAACTGTGCGAACAGTATTCCATTACATCGCAATGTAAAGTGCATCTGTTTCTGTTCCATAGGTGAACGTCATTCAAACTGCAATCTCTGCTTTTTATGTTTGCAATTGCTAGGTTCCGTTTAGTCGGGCTGTGTAAAACAGCCATTCTGAAGCAGTGCACAAAGACCAATAGAGCAGCAAGCTCTGTGGGGTGCTGAAACACAAATGGAGGTGGAGCTGCAGGAAAACTGGCGGAGTGTAAAGGGATCCTAAAGTGCAACAGAGCACAAGCGGCACCACAGGTAGCAGCTCATTTCATTTTAAAACCTGTGTGTAAGCGCCTTTTGGTATTAATATCATTGCTCCTCTACATCTACCAGAGCAGTGGAGGACACCACCACCACATCAATGCCAAAATCTGTGAACTTCTGATGCTTCTTTGAGGAAAGGTGAGTTTCATGCAGTAAGATTCAAACTGCAGCAAAAGACATGGTCATATATTTCTTGACATGTCTGTGATATCTCTTGAAATTCTCCACCTGCCTGAAATGTCTTTGTAGGACCACCAGAGAGAATCTCTTTAGAAATACCATGAAACATCTGTAAATATCTGATAATGCCTACTGCTGCAGCTTTATGCTTGGTCACTCCCTTACGAACATACAAATTTGCTAGCAGATAAAGGCCTAGAGGTCTATCAAGTCTGCTCGAATGTGCAGCTAGCACCCCTATTCTGCAGCTGCCCCTCCCTTCCACCCTTCCCCTTCATTAACCCTCCCCTTGTCCTGTCCCATCCTCATTTGAAGCAGTCCACTGTTCTACTGCATACCACTTCAGCAGGTAACACATTCCTCCCAGCCACCACCCTCTGTAAAAAGTGTCTCCTCATCTCCCTCCTGAACCTTCCTCCTCCAGTCTCATATCATGGCCCCTGGTGGCCCTCCCTCCCTTACTTTGAACAGTCCTCTGTACCCGTCTTGTTTATTCCTTTCATGTATTTAAGGTTTCAATCATGTCACCCCTGTCTCTCCTCTCCTCCAGTGAGTACATGTTCAACTCCTTCAACCTCCTCTCGTATGATAAGTCCCTAGCCCCTTGATCATCTTTGTCACTCTGCGCTGCACCCTCCAATAACTTAATGTCCCTCTTCAGATACAGATGCCAGTACTGCATGCAGTACTCAGATGTGGTCTAACTAATGACCTATACAGTGGCAGAATCACCTCCTCCCTCCTCGAGGATATACCCTTGCAATACAACCCAGCATTTTGTTGGCCTTTGCAGCTGCCTTCCTACATTGTGCTGAGTTGTTCATTGACCCTGTAATGAACACATCCAGATCCTTCTCCTCCTATGCCTGGGCTAGCTGCACTCCCCAAGCTGGTAACTCCTCCTTGGGTTCTTCATCCCAAAATGCAGCACCTTGCACTTTTTGGCATTAAAGCCCAGTTTCCAGGTGTCTGACCAGGTTTCAAGCTTTGCCAGATCATCCTGCAACCCTGCCATCCCCCTAGGTCATCCACCACCGCTACTTACCTTGGTATCATCAGCAAACAGACTGATCTTGCTCTTGATGTCCCATGATATGTCTGCAATGAATATCCCAACAACACTGGTCCCAACACTGAGCCCTGTGGAACACCGCTCGTCACTGCCCTTGGGTGTGAGAGCTCCCACCCACCACCACCCTCTGTTGCCTTCTCTGCAGCCAGTTTCCTACCCATCTCACCAGCTTTGCACCCGCCCTGTGCCTACTAACTTCCTTCCCAGCCTTCCATGTGGCACTGAGTCGAATGCCTTACTGAAGTCCAGATACAGGACATCCACTGCATGACCCCTGTCCAGTTGCCTAGTTACCCAGTCATAGAACTTGACCAGGTTGGTTTGGCAGGATCTGCCACATGTGAAGCCATGCTGTCTGCTGTCCTGTAGTCCTTTGGCATCTGGGAGGGCCACCAGCCTCTCCTTCAGGATAGCCTCCATTAGCTTACCACGATGGATGTGAGGCTCACTGGTCTGTAGTTTCGGGTTCATCCTTGGGGCCACTCTTGTGGAGGGGGCATCACATGAGCCATCCTCCAGTCCTGAGGTACACATCCTGAATGTAGTGAGGCATTAAATAGGTCCACCAAGGTCCTGCAAGGACCTCTGCCAGCTCCTTCAGTACCCTGGGTGGATGCCATCTGGGCCTGGTGCCTTGTCCACCCTGGTGCCTTCAAACCCTCTTGAACTCTGCTCTCCATGATTTCCCATCTGTCACCACCTCCCCCGCTTCTGCCATTTCTCTCCACCTTGGGTGTCACCCCCCTTTCTCTTTAGTAAATACTGAGCAGAGTACTCATTTAGTGCTTCCAGCCTTATCGCACCCTGCTTCCACCCAGCCCCTCCTTCCTAATCCTTACTATGTGGTCCTTACAGCTCCTTTTCTCCCTGATGTACTTAAAAGTCCTTCTCCCCCTTCTTAATGCCTTGTGCCAGCCCTGAGTTCCGTAGATGCTTTGGCTCCCCTTACTGCCCTTGTCACCTCCTTGATTCTCTCAAGTACTCCTCCCTGTCCTCCCCCTTCCTGTTTTCTTGTACTTCCTAAAGGCAGCTCTTTCCTCCTTACCTTTTCCATGACCTCCTTGCTCAAACAGATCAGTTTCTTAGCCCTAGCCTTCTTGCTCTGGGCTTTGCAGCAGGTTTTAGTTGCCTCCACTATCCCCAGCTTTATGAGCTCCCACCTCTGGTTAGTGTACATACTAGATTGAATTCTGGCCAGGTACCCTTTACCACTTCCCCATCCTCCCAAAGTCGCCCTCCTGAAGTCCAGCATTATTGTGCCAGATTCCACTCTTCCTTGCCCATATCCAATGCGAGCCATACTGAGCGGTGGTCACTCCCTGACAGCGGTTCCTCCACTCTAAGAATCCTATTCTTGGAATCCTGGATTTACATCCAAAGTGACTCCATACTACCCTCCTCCCTTCCTCCCTTACACACTTCAGTCCTTCCTTCAGGTCCCTTTGTCTCTGCTTCCTCTTCTGACCCTCTCTCACCACTGTTGGCTTAAATCGCCCTCCCTCATCTTCCCTTCTTCCTCCCTCCAGTATTGGGCTAAACCCACCCCAATCTTCCTTGCCTGTCTTAGTTCCTCCTGCAGACCATCAATCTCCTTTCTAAGTTTTTCTATGTGGTTGCACACTAAACATCCTCCCACACTCCAGGCAATTTTTAGAAAGATTGGTGCACCGCAGTTGTTGCAGCCTACCACCCTACCCATTGCTGTCGTTGCCCACCAGCACCCCCACCCTTCAGATGCAGGATACCAAACACTCCCCCAAGTCTCCCCTCTCCCTCCTCTATCAGTGCAAAACATTTTCTTTATTTCCTTACCTCCTTTGTTGCACACATTTAGATATATTGAGCAACTGCTTTTTATATTCCTATCCTTCCTATCCACACTCAAAAATAGACTTTAAGTAGCCATTGTACAACCTTCTTCAAACTCCTACTCCTCCTTTCCCCAATGCAATATCAATGCGAAGAAGTAATAATGAAAGCTCCTAGATTTGCATTTACTTCCCTTCCACTGAGAGAGCAGTCACCTCTTCACTTGCTGCTGTTCCTTTCCTGGATGTCTGCTTTTGCTATGACAGGTGCATATCCTTTGCCTGTTTGAGGAAATGATGTCAGAACCCTGGTATAAAGGAAATAATGGACCAAGGTGAGACCAGCCCAAGTCTTCCAGAAACAATCAGGTAGCTGAGGCCTCTGGTCAGATCATTAGCACCCTTCCCCACTCTGCACTCAAACTTTGCAGCTAGTGAAGCCAGCAACAATGAATCACAATTCTACTCAAACCCCCAAATAAATTTGCTACCCAAAGAAACAGGACTCCAATTCAAACAGCTTCACCAAGAACACATCAAAATAGGCTTGGAATTAGAAGATACATGTCTCCAATTCAAAGAAACAGACCCAGTTAAATCACACCAATTACGTTTTAAAAAGAAGAAATAGGTCTCTACAAATGCAGCCTGCCACACAGTGAATCAAACAAATGAGCCCACTTATAGCTACCAAAACAGGTTTCAAAATTCCAACAGCCCCAAACAATACCCTGCTAGCCCCTTAGTAGTAAGAAAGAAAAGAAATAACCTTCTACCAAGTAGAATCCACAAGAAACAATGTAAAACAACAAGAAGCTACTGTACTGTAGATTTGATCTTGTCCCCTTCTAGTTCCTTCTGAGAAGCCAAAGCACTGAGTTCCAAACTCTGTGATTTCCCTTGTGCTCTTTCAAAATCAGACAGTTCCAAACTCTGTGATTTCCTTGTGCTGCTTTCAAATCAGAGTTCCAAACTCTTTGATTTCCCATGTGCTGCTTTCAAAATCAAACAGTTCCAAACTCTGTGATTTCCCTTGTGCTGTTTTCAAAAACAGACAGTTCCAAACTCTGTGACTTCCATGTGCTGCTTTCAAAATCAAGCAGTTCCAAACTCTGTGACTTCCTTGTGCTGCTTTCAAAATCAGACAGTTCCAAACTCTGTGACTTCCCTTGTGCTGCTTTCAAAATCAAACAGTTCCAAACTCTTTTCAGCTGTTGAAAAATTCTATAATGCTTTATTGGGCTGTGGATACTACTGATATTATAAGACAACACTTTTGAAGTGGCTGCCATTATACATATATTGGGAGATATATCTGAACCACATCTCTTCTATCAGGCCCATCCCAAGTGCAGCCACCTGACACAGATGCACCCAGACAATGATGAGAGGACTTCAACATGTTGACACTTAAGAAATCATAAAGTACTATGTATAGAGTAAGTAGTTACAGCACTATACACAACATTGGTGCCAACAGGGAACAAGTAAAAACAATAGAGAGAGAACCAGGTAACAAGACCCAGAGATTGAGAGATACACTTAGAATGGACCAACAGGATGCCAACTAGGCAACTGAAATAAACCCAACTATCGTATGATGTGCCAACTGGGCCCTGCCTAGCAAAAGTAGTTTCCAAGGTAGGGCTAGGATAAGATTTTTCCTTTTGGAGTCCATGTGAACCCCAGACAAAGGAAATCAAAGTAGCAGCTGTGGGTCCCCAAAACAGTGAACCTGTTACTCTGGGCAGAGGTTGAGAGACCTAGAGCTCAATTCTCACCTCCTGTTCACCAGTAGCCCAATGTCAGGCTGCTGTGGAGACATAAAGCCCTTAAGTAGCCCCTTTCTACTGAGAATAATTAAGAACCAAAATGGATGGGAGACTCAGCAAAGTCTATTAGCAAAAGCAAAATTTAAACAGCGCATGCCAATTGATTTAATACTGGACCTGGACTAATTTGGTTAGTGAAAACGCACAGGCTCCAATCTCAGTATTGAAAAAGTCCTGACATAGGTCATTACTGGCCAAGTCTGGTAATATTAAATATAGAAGAGGGACCTAGCACCATAATCAGGCTCCCCATCAGATGACTTCACACTAGTTGGCTCCTGATACCCCAAAAATATTATTACTAATCCCCAGCCATGGCAACAAGCTCAAACTGTGGAGGTCATCTCAGGAGGAGGGGAGGAGGAGGAGGAGGAGACCCAGCTGACCCAGCAAGTCACAGTTAAACTTACACTTTTAGCAAAGGGGAAAGTCAATCTGATACCATCCTTGCCACTTTTTAAGCTTGGACAAGGTAAGATAACTAAGAACTCAAGTTTTATATCAGTCTGACCAGGGTAATGGCAAAATGGGACTCACCCTGTGGGAGAACCATGCTAGAGCTGACACATCTTACAATAATTGACCTGCCCTGAAATGCTTACCTGGTCGGAAGGTGCCTATGTACATGCCAGTCAGTACAGCCTGACCAGGGTAATGGCAAAAATGGGACTCACAGAAATAGGCCCCTTTCCTCTTGAAACTCAAAACAAGCTTTTACAGGCCACTTTTCTTCCCCTACATGACTATGGCGATGTAATCTATTCCTCCACCACTCTTGCAAATCTAAGTAAACTGGACATCCTTTATCACCGTGCGTTACGGTTCATTACCAACTCCTTACCATTCGCACCACTGTGACTTATATGCAGCTGTTGGTTGGACATCCCTTACTACTAGACGCCTGCTCCATGCTGGGCTATGGACTCTTAAACTGCTTCTGCAGAAATTGCCAAGCTATCTCTCTTCCCTTATTAGTATCTCACATAGTGCATACTTAAGAAAATCTGACTTTTTATGCTTGACATACCAAGGACGTGGACCTCCTTTGGTAAACTTGCTATTGCATATGCCCTTCCCTCCATTTGGAACCAATTACAAACCATACTGAAACTAACTAGCACAGTTTCAATAAACTTCTACAAATCGTTAAGTTCAGCCAAAATAAAAGACACCTGTAACTGTCATTAAGTCTCTTCCTTCCCCATGTGTGCCATATTTATCCACTGGTAAGGTATAATTACTTTGTCATATTAACTGCTTTCCCTTCTCCTTCTACTCCTGGCTTTATCTATGCTTACTCTCCACTGCTACTCTATCAAATCACTCCTCCCTCCCATATCAGTTGTAGTCTGTTGTTTGTTCTAGCTGCCAAAATATATGTATTGCACACACCAGTCATCATGTTTCATTTATCAGTATGCAACCTGTAAGTCGCTCCCTGTCTCATATTAATGTTTACCACCTGTGGTCACCCTGTGTGGTACCCTTGTATGTATATCCAGCCTGTATCATGTAACGTGCATTTCATGTATATACTGTTATTACCTATCTATGTTTGTACTTTAAGTGTTTATGTCACAGGACCTGCTTGTGAATGAGCTTGCTCAATGGAGTTTTCCTGCAATAAACTTGAACTTGAACAGCCAAGACCACCCAACCAAGGCAGCAATGGACCTCAGCTCCACTGAAACAGGGGGTACTCCATGGTGGCCCCAACAAGGCAGGTCAACCCTGTAGTAATCCTTTCAATGCCATTGACACTCAGCAAGGAAAAACATGACAGGATAACAGCCTAATTGCTAAACCTCCTGGTGAGTCCAAGGCAGCTAGGCCACATCTATGGACCCATGCCTTAACGCCACCAAGGAAGCCACAATGTATCCAAAGCCTAGCTGAAACTCTCAGCTTGATTCCAAAGTATCTAAGGCCTTGGGTCTGTAAAAGTTACTCCTGATCAGAACTTCAGTACAATGGAATTAGGACCAATAAGCTCCAACCCCTCCTTTTCACTCTAGTTAGCAGCTCTCGCACCCAAGTGCCACACTACCATGCTCTGGGTTGCACAGCTGGTGCATAGTCTTGAACAAAATAAAGTTGGTTTTCACCCTGGCAGGCCTCTCTCTTTTCAGGATGCTGCCAGTACATGCCCCTTTACTGGATAACTAAGGAAGAGCATAATACTTTACCTCGGTGCTCAAACGAGCAGATTTAGGCCCAGCACTTGATGAACTCATTTTGAATTGAGGGTCTCTGTCTCAGGGATTCTTTTATAGTTTCTCTATAAATGGTGTGATTTGAGGCCCTTCCTCCTGCTCTGGCAAACCATACAAATGCAAGTTCTTCCTCAATATCTGACCCTTAAGATCACTGCTTTTGTTTGAGCTGGGTCTAATGGTGATGAATATGGAGGATCAGATCACTCACAGTGTCCGTCCTCTCTGAAAGTATGGTGAGTACCCTTGCATTTAAACAGACTTGGTCTTTAGAGAATCATGTTAAGTTCAGAGGGTCTGAAGGGAGCCTGAGACCTCCATATGAAAAGCCTTTAACTCTGCTAATAAGTGGACATTAGTGATATCTGGGCTGGAGTGTGCTGAGGCTATAGGAGAAGACATCATGCTGCTGGGCAGTATGGAAAGTTCAGTGTCAGTGTTTTGCTGGGTTGCCACCTGAGTTAACACCGTTTCCTAGTCTGCTTTTTCTTTCTGAGCCTCCCATTGTTATCTGACAGTAATGGTGGATGCTGAATAATCATTCATTGTAGACAGCTTTTGAGGTGTTTTGGCCTCGGATATTAAAGAGCTCAAAACCTCACTTCATTGCAGTGGGTGATGGCATTGAAGTCTCTCAATTCCAATTTTGAGGTCATTTTAGGATTTAAATTGAATCAAATTAGAATTTGACATTCCAAAATTCCAAAACAATTTAATTGGATCAAGTTGGCCACTTCTGAGCACCCCAACTACTCTGCTCCTTGCCAAATATACTTTCAAGAAAGGTTGTCCCACAGTTATATGACTTGATGTTGACACACTCTGAGGTGAAGCAGGTTCACATAACCACAGATAAATGGACCAGTAAACAAGCAAACCACTACAGCAGTGCAAGTTGAGCCATTTTTATGTCTGCTTGCGTGCATGCACAAGAAACATTATGCGGCAGCTTAGGAGAGAAGCGGGTTGTGGAGGCATGGCACTGTGGCAGCCAAGGGAGGCACAGCATTTGGGGTTTGGCACTGGTGGACCAATGGAGGCACAGTGTGCTGATGACACTGGCTTCCAAAAGTGCCACCAACTTGTAACGTTTTCCCCGCAGCAATCAGGGGCTGCCTCATCATTGCAGCGTCAGCCATTCTGCTGCAATGAGGGAGCGACCATCATTGCAGGGGTGGGTATGATAATGGTGTAATATTGTTTGTGAACATGGCAGCGACTTGCCACCATTCACAAACAATATTGCCTCGATTCTCCACTGCGGTGCCCAATCACCTTGCGTATCGCCCACCAAACAGGCTTTGTTTGCTGATGGGGCCCCAATGCCCAGTCGGCTTCAGTCCTATCCCAGTTTAATTTGCCAACAGGGGGCCCACTCCCCATCAGCATAATGTCCCCCAAAAGTAGGTTTGTGCTGAGGGGGGTGCCAATCCCCTCGGCTCTTGTGCCCTCAGACATAGCTGTCGGGGTGCCCAATCCCCCACCGCTCACAGCCGCCCCCAAAATACTGGTTGGCACACTGGGAGCCCACCCCAGTGTGCCTAATCCTCTGTGAAACCAGAAACCGTCCCCATGATGTTTTTTTAACCTGCAACACAGAAAATGGTCCTCTTCAAGTCCGTGGTCCTGCCCCTAACCTGCACCCACCCTCTGCACACCCTGCCTCCCACACTCCACTCACCCTATACTTACCTCCAGGCCCAGTGTAACGATCTTCGTGGACTGGGAACATGTCTGCACTCTTTAAAGCCGACCATGAACTGAAGAAATGCCAGCAAGCTGTATAATGGCATAAATAGGGTTTTTCAATTTTGATGCATATCTCAGGCATTTTGGGAATTTTGCCACCAAATTTTCAACATGGGGCTATTTGGACCCTCTCATGAATTCAGGCACTGTCATGGCGTTATTCAATCCTGAAAGGTGATTTTGAGGTCACTGTATGGAATCACCTTTTGGGACCGATTAACAAAGCACAGTGCCAGTGTTCATGAGGTGGGCTCTGAAAAAGTCTATGTTGCAAATTTGGTGGAAAAATCCAAGAAATGACTGTTTTATGATCGTGTAGCACAGTTGCTATGCACGCCGTAACTTCGCAAATTTTCACTCCAGATTTTCAACATTGCCATTTTGCCATGCCTCCTTATGACCAGTACAGCTGTCATTTTCACATCCTGGCCAAAATGTGTTTCGCACTTCCGCACAGAATAGCACAGTCGCTGTGGGAAATCAGTGTTTGGGACACATTAAGAAAATCACAGTGACACTGTTCATAAGTAGAGGTCTTAAAATGCCTATGTTGAAAATTTAGTGACGAAAGTCCATAACATGAGTGTGCTGTGAGCGCATTGCACAGTTTCACGCACTTTCATAACTCTCGCTAATTTGCACTATTTTCACTGTCAGATTTTCAACATTACCATTTACCCACACCTCCTTATGAACAGTACAGCTGTCATTTTTCACATCCTGGTTGAAATGTGTTTTTGCACTTCCGTGCAGAATAGCGTGGTTGCTGTGGGAAATCACTGTTCAGGAGACATTAAGAAAATCACAGTGACACTGTTCATGAGCAGAGGTCCTAAAATGCCTATGTTGAAAATTGGTGATGAAAGTCCATACAATGCCTGTGTGATGTACATGCATTGCACAGTTTCCACGTATGCTCGAAGTGCCAGCATTTTTAATATTCCCATCACAGATTTTCAACATTGCCATCTCTTCACACCTCTCCCTATGGATGGTACAGCTGTCAGTCTTCACATCCTGCCCAATCTGTGTTTTCACACATGTGGCGTAGAATGGCATGGTCGCTGTTGGAAGTCAAGGTTCAGAACACATTGACAAAATCACACTGCCACTCTTCATGAGAAGAGGTCCCAAATGCTTTCATGAGGTGGGTCAGAAAAAGGCCATGTTGAAAATTTGAATGCAAATACCAACAAACGCCGGGGCATTAGGGTTTCTAACCATAATGTCCCACCCTGTACAGAATGACAGGCATTGGGTGTGCCTTTGGATTGCTGACTGTACTGCTCATGCCATCCCACCCTCCCAGCCACTGACAGGCATCAAGGTGTACCTTGGACTCTTCTGCTCCACACTTCACTCCATTCTGCTATGGTGCACCCATGTCAGCATATGTCCTCTTATGGAACGGGGTGACTAAGTCAAACACCCCAAGGCACACCTCAACACATGTCGGTGTCTGCATAATAGGAGAGTGACATGCCATGACCGTCATGGGAGACAACCCAAACACTTACCCCAATGCCTGTCCATCTCTACAGGATGGAGGCGAGGTTGGCTGGAAGTTCAATACTTCACTGCCATTCCTATTCTGCATCTGTCTAACTCCTGCATTTCCAATGCTAATATCAGGAAGCAAACATTTGGCATTGACAAATGCTTGTTAATCAGAAAGTAATACTCCAAGGTCTAGCATAATCAACAATAGTAAGTCCAGGAAGCAGGCTGCACTGAATGTCACTATGTTTGAGGAAAACTACATGGCAGTCAATATCTTGCAGGAACTGCAGAAACAATTCTAGAGTTGGCTCACCCAGTATTTCCTGTCTCCTGGATTCATTGTGTCAAATAACAGTGCCAGATAGTCAAAGCCATTAGTGACAGTGCATACCTACACATCACATGTTTTGTTAATTGTTTAAAACTTCTCATTCATCTCTTCCTAAATTGAGACTGAAATGTCAGAAGCCTTGTAGGTCTTACAAGTAAAATATGCAATCATTTTAGCCACTCAGTGAAAGAACCAAACATGCCAAGGGGCTATGGGGAACAAACATTTTCCACTGCATAACTGAAGCAGAAAGTTCCAACCTGCTGAATTCAACATTTTACATAATTGAAAGGCTTTTGTACGGATAAAAGCAGTACATAATTACACCATGTGAATCAAATAAAGGAAGTTGATAACACACACAGTTCCAGCAACTGGGATCTGGCTGAATGTTTCGTTACCTTACTGGAACTCTTGGAAGCTGACTCACACTATATCAGTTTGGACAGTGGTGCAGCTCTGAGTCAAACTGTTCCTCAGACAAAAGTTTCTTCGCATTGTACTGGATGACATCAAGAAAGAGTTCCAGTCAAATGATGACAGCACCTCTGGTATTCTGGTAGATGATCTAACTTTCAAACTGTCAACTGATCAGAGAATGAACAACACGCTTCAGAATGAAACTATGTTTTGGCTAAATTACTAGATCCCTGATTTAAGGGGTAACACTGAAGCCATCCTTCCTGCTGATGAAGACACTGAGTACTGGAGTGATGTTCTGATAACCAAATTTGACAGTGTCCCACTCACACCAGCATCTGCTATACAAACATGGCAGTCAATTTTAACTGATGAACCATCAGAGTCTGTGTTACAGTAGGTGATAGCACTTTATAAATGCTTCACCAGCATTGGCTTTTCAGCAAGGGCAAGGATATCTACTGATCATTATTGCTGTATGAAAATAAAATAATGCTGGTGGAGTTACCATGAAAGTTGAATTTTGTTTCCATGAAATTTTCAGAAATAGTTTTGTCAACTCTTGTGAAATTCTGACTTAGAACAGTGGAATGAATGTATGAGTTGCAGATTAATGTATTAAACTGAGAAAGAAATTCTGCAGAACGGATCACTGAACTGCAGAATGACTGCATATATTGCAGCTTGATTTATTAAACTGTGGAATAGAATCCCATGGAACTGTCATTCTGCAGTTCATGTGTATCATTCCACAGTTCAGTCAGAACATTTCATGGAATATGCTGAAAATTAACCAAATGCTTTTGGAGGATTCGATGTTGCCAAAGTTGGAATTTCAGAAAATTTCACAACATTTCTGAAATTTTGTGAAATTTCCTCAAATTCAGAATTCACAGTTTCTGCCCGCACTAGTGGTCAGCAGTAGGCCATCCTATGTTCTAGGTCAGAATGGCAAATCAGGTCTGTGTTGTCATCAATGGTATCACGTCGCAACAGCAATGGGAAAACAGCAAGAACATCACTGGCATATTTCGACAGTATGTTGTGATGGTCCACTGATATCCGATGTTGCTGCCTCTGGGATGTTCGCCCCTCCCTAATCAGCTCTGACTCGGAGTTGGTTATCTTAAGTGTGGGGTGCAGGGGCAGAAACCACCTTCATGGAGGGTGTGGGGGCAAAGCCTCACAGAAAACTCATTTTACCCCAGCAATGGCATGATTTCAATTGGTGGTGTGCCATTGCTGTTCTGATGGTCACCACAATCTGTGTCGCCATGCATGGTGGAACTATTCACAACATGGACTAGTATCCTAGTGGAGAGTGCAGCTGGTTCATCTGCCAGATTGTTGACTAACATAGCACCCAGCACAATGTTCAAGGAGTATTTTGCAGACCATACTGTCACTGGTCTTGAGAAAGACCCAGTGCTGTGTTGTAAACAAACAGCTATTGGAAACAGAAGATAGAACTTTGACCTGATGTAGCAAAGCTTGCAACAATATACATCAGTTGGCTCTTCATGTGTATATTTAGAATGCATTTTCAGTGCAGCTGGAGCAATAGATGCCTAACAATGAACGCTGCTAAATCCTGCAATGTGGAAAGGCTAACGCTTCAAAATGCCTGCTGACAGTTTCCACACTGATCATAGAAAACATGTCATTATGTGATTCAGAACCTAACTTGACAAAAGACCTGCTGGCTGTGATACTGAATATGATGATTAGGTGCATGACAAAAATCATGTCTGACTAGCATTTTATCAAATTTGATAACAAAATATCTCTCAATTAGCAGTTGCAACTGTCCTTCAAACATTAAGAATTCCAGCCATAGGTACAATTTATGGACAGACAGTTCATGTTTTTTTTTTTCGTTGACTATGTTGGCACCATTATCTGACATTCAGATGTATTTATGTTTCTTCTGCCAACAGTGTAGTTCTGTTTGGTGGTGTACAGTCCTGCCTTGGCGTGAGCCGCTATTTATTTATTGAAATGTTTCACCAGGAAGGCACACTGAGCAACAAGTCGCTCATCTCCGGTGCAACCTGGGAGGAAGGGGTACAATAGGAATGAGACATTAAACATTCAAGTTACAAGATCAACATTAACATACAGTTGTAAGGCAGGTGTTATAGCGCTACAACAGTGTTAAGCATAACAGGTAGAAAGAGTGGACAATAATAAGTGCCGGTTAATAAGTAAACAAGTGCTTATGTGAAAGAAAAGGGGAAAGAAGAGGGAGGGGTGAGGTGGGGAGGAGGAAGAGTCGTGCCCTGGAGACCCCTTCAGGATGTGAGGAACCCTGTAAGGGGACTGGGGGACCAGAGAGAAGGGATAAGGAAGTGTCCCAGACAGAGACCCATTCAGGATGTGGGGAACACTGCAAGGGGCTGGGGCTAGACAGAAAGGGGATAAGGCTGTAGGGATTTAAAGAGAGAGGAGAAAGAAGGAGGAAATATGACTTAATGCTAGGAGGGGAATAGGACCCAACCAAGAGAGGACCTTTCAGGATGCGGGTACCCTGCAGGGGTTCGGAATATCAGTAGACAGGGATTAAGAGAGTGATAGAAGATGGAGGGAGTAAGAATTGAACCCTTTAGGAAAGAGAATTCACACTTTGAGGGATGGGACTAATCAATAGTCCATCGGGATGCATTGGACCCTGCTAGTAGTCATGGAAAGCCAAGACAGTGGCTAGATAGAATAGGGAGATATGCTTAGGCTCACTACATCATTGCTAGAAGATATGATGCCTTTACAGTCAGAACTGCCACCACAGTTTGCACTGACATCACGCTCTTCAATATTACAGACATTCTAAAGATACACCTAAGCTTCACCGACTGACACCAATCGACTCTGCCATTGATGTAAACCAAGCCTTAGACCTTTTCATCAGCCACTTCACTGCAGCCTGCAATATCTTTGCACCTCTCAAAAGCTGAAGGTCAGGGCAGAGCTAACCCTTAGATAACCCCACTCCTAATCACTTTACTCAAACATATGGATCATCTCTGGCACTGTGCCCATGCAACATCCAAACCTGGGGATATTCATAAATATAAAGCTGCCAGAAATGAGTGCACGTGGGCAGTTAGGAGAGCCAAAAGCAAATACTTCAAGGAAGCTCTCTCCAACTCCTGGGGTGATGGAAAAAAATTTGAGTAACTTGAAAGACCTTACAGGCAAGGACCCTAAGTCACCACCCACCATGCTCAACATAAATGGAACACCAACAACTGACCTGTACACCATCACCAACACCTTTAACAATGCGTTCTCCAACTTGAATAGTGTCCTCCTTCTAATTTCTTTGATGCCCCCTCTGGTAGTAACCTCCTGCAACTACTTCTCTCCTACACCTCTGCCCCACACTTCTACTTCAAGGAGATCCCAGTGCATGAAGCCAGAACCTATATTTGGAAGGCTATTCACAATGCAGGCTACAGCGGTGACTCCTTGACCTGAAGTTGTTAGCACTTGTCCTTGAAGAAGTCCTTGAACCCTTGACAAAGGTCCTCAACTCATCACTAAGGATGTCCCAGTTCCCATCTCGCTGGAAACAGGTGACCATCACACTGTACACAAAGTGGAGACAAATCACTGCAGTCCAACTACAGACCTATCTCCATCCTTCCTCCATTGTCTAAGGCCCTGGAGTGCATCGCCTCAGACCAATTAGTCAAGTACCTGGAAAAATACGACATCCAGTGTCCTGAGCAACATGGTTTCCAAAAGGGCACAGTACCACCACTGCACTATTAGAATTCACAGGCTTCATCCATACCACACACTTGATCAAGGAAACTGTTTAGGGCAGTATTCATTGACCTACAAGCCTTTGATACTGTGAACCACCCACTCCTACTCAAGCAATTATCAAACATTGGCCTCCAATGAAGCACTGCTCTGGTTTTCAAGCTACCTTGGGGAGAGGTCCAGCGGGTTAGGATTGCTGGTGTTACCTCAGAAGAAAAGCCAGTCCTTTCAGGGTCCCACAGGGGTCCATCCTGGGCCACTACTATTCAGCCTCTTCCTCAATGACCTTCCCTGTGTTTGCTACCAGAAATTACTGTTTCACGCTGATGACGCAGTCATGTTCACCAACCACCAAAACGCAGAGCTCCTCGAGAAACAATTACAGCTTGAATTCATGCACATCAAGAATGGTTCAAGTCACACAAACTGGTCATGAACTACAGCAAACAAAGGCTATGACCTTCTACAATGCCAGGAGCAAGTACAAATCCCATGGCCTCACCATCCTAAACCAAACAGGGACTTTACTTGAACACGTTCCAGAGTTTAAATACCTAGGTGTCACATTGGACAGCTCACTGTCCTACCATTGGCACATAGATTCTGTCGCCAAAGCCGCCAACATCTGTATAGGCCTGCTCTATGGGCACAAACACTGCATGACTCTGACACCCTCGGTTGGCTATCAACAGCTCTGTCACCTCCATCACCGATCACGGGCTAGCAATTTCACGCCTCTGCCTCCGCTTCTGCCCTCCGCAGAATTTCAGTTGCACTCAACAGGAGCATGCAGGCTGCTAACTGGGGCTGATCAACTTACACACTTGTGACCTGTACACTGGCAGGCTGGCTACCTCATCAGCCGGATACAGTATCAAGCCTGCCTCTTAGCCAAAAAGTCCTCTCGGGTCATGCCCCCGGCATTGAAAAGCTACCCTTGACCACCACAGCACCCAGAGAACTAGAAGTTCACAGCAACTAACCTTCCTTGTCCCTAGATGTTGGACTACCTTGGGCCAGAGGACCTTTGCCCACAGAGCACCACAGTGGTACAATACTCTCAACAAAGAAACTTTTACTGCTGCTGCTCTTGGCCCTTTTAAGAGACAACTCTGACTTCATCTCATTTCAACTAGTCATTGTGACTGCCTCGCGCTAATCAGGGCCCACCGCTCACTTCAGTCTTGACAGCTATCTCCCGCCTTGCCCCTTCTACCTGCCTACCTCCTTGCCCCTCTCTTTCCTCCCCGGGGCATTTCCTGACTTTTATCCTCCTCTCCCTCCCCTTTAGAGCTCTTACCTCACCCTCTACCCTCCGACAATGGCCTTCCTGCCTGCATACCCCTTCCCTCTACCTGCAGTGCTTATTTCAAGATTGCCCTTGGTTGGTATGTCATGCTACCTAACATTTGGCACATTTTGAATTACTGGAATTTCCTAAGCCTCTTTCTCTTACTTTTTGTTGTTGTGTAACTATGTATTATTATGTTGACCTTTGTATGTATGTATACCCCCATTCCTTCAATGTGGAACCTTTGTAAAGAGCAGTTCCTGCTCAAGGGTATTTGTAATCCTAGATTTCAATAAAATAAATTAAAAATAAAAAATTCTCTTTGTCACATCCTGACAATCACCATCACTACCCCTCTTGCCCACTGGGTTTGTCTCAGTACTCAGGTCTATCATCTACTCTCTAACATTCTCAGCATGCTGGTTTAGAGCAGGTCTGCCTCTTCTACGGGCTCAGCAAAGCCTACCATGGGTACAACTTTTTGAAACAACAGCAGGCTTGGCAGGGCAGCTGCCCCTATCCTATCTGTCCTGTAGTCTCAGTACATTACTATCTCAGCAGACACCAAATACAGGAAGAAGACAGTTTATGTCTCAGCAATGCCAGCAATGGGTACAGTTTTGGAAACAGCAGCAGGCTCTGTCAGAACTGCTTTTCCTCTCCTACCTGTCTCAGTGATGCTCACCATTGAGTGTGTAGGCATGAGAATGGGAAAGGAATTGCTTTTTGGAGCACAGCAGGCAGCATGCATGCCAGCAGCATACACTCTCCAGGGTGGGGCGCCAGGGGTGGCGCGGGAGGGGTATCATGGTTTCTATGTTTTGTCTGGGAGAAGGGGTGGTGTTGTACAAAGTTTATGTTGGGATTCACCTGGGAATTGGCCATTCACTACACAAATTTGTCCAATCTGCCTAAAGAATAACAACATGCATTGTGGTCCCCAGCTTCATGAATCTGCGGAAATATGCACATTTTTTCATAGAACAACTTCACATATCACTGGTTTCAGTATATTACTGCCTGAGCAGACACCAAATACAGGAAGCAGGCTATGTTGTGCCTTAGCAATGCCTGTCATGGAACAGTTTTGGGAGCATCAGTAGGCTTGGTCAGAGTAGTTGCACCTCCTACCTGCCTCAGCAATGCCCCACATGGGTACAATTTTTAAACAGCAGCAGGTTTGCTCAGAGCAGCTGCATCTCTTGTACAATGGAGTCAGCCAGGATGCAGTTTCTTATCACACTTTCTGCCAGTGACATGCTGCAAAATGCTGCAAGGAACACTTTCAATGCAATCTGATGGCAATTATTCCAGTTTGTCACATAGGAAAATTTGACATGCTTATCACAAAAGGAGACATCCTGGCTGACTCCATTGTGCCTGTCTGAGCAGTGCCTGTCATGGGTATAATTTTGGGACACAGCAGCAGGCTCACACAGAGCAACTGTGCCTCTTCTAACTGCCTCACTAATGCCTACCATGGGTGTAATATTTTGAAACAACAGCAGGCTTACTCAGATCAGTTACCCTTATCCTACCTGCCATGTACTCTCAGTACTGTGCATCACTGACTTAGCAGATACCAAATAAAGGAAACAGTCTGTTTCATGTGTTAACAGTACCCACATGGCTATATATATGTAACCCCATGCCACGCTTGGCAAGTTGTCACCCCCATTAAAAGAACTAGTACCCACATATGGCGTACCATTTACTTTTAGCAGGAATACTCAGATTGGTAGCACCCTAGCTTTTAGAGTGTATACCAGGCTCATTACCTAAAGGAAGAGGGTGGGGGACAATTACCAAAATGAACCTTCAAATACAACCAGGTCCAGGGACAGGATGCTGACATATGCTTACAGCTAACTGCTGAGGGGGGCCCAGTAACTCCTCACAGAAAGCAATGATCAGAATGTCCAATGCAGCAGCTGGGATTGTACAGTATGAATTTATTCACAGATGTTACTAAAGCACAAGTGGACCCCAATGGTTGGTCATGGCAAAACAGGTACACTCTTTGCTAGAGCAGTACAGTTTTCCACAGAAACCTCTCTATCCATTTTCCCAAAGTGCTCATGGCCTGAACCACTACTTGAGCTACTTTCAAAATACATTTCAATTCTCAAGTTGGATGCTCATGGCCTGAACCACATTCTTGAGCCATTTCCAAAACACATTTCACAGTGTAAATTTGTGACCTGAGCCACATATTTAAGTTTCATCCTGGGCATTGGCCTCTACCCAGGGACCTTGGCATCCATCAACGAACCAGTTAGCCTTGCCTTGTAGATTCCAGATGGCATTCCTCCCACCCTTGCCCCCAACCAACAGTCTCTGCCATTCCTTCAGGGTTACACCAAAAAGCCTTCAATCCCCAATGAATTGCTTGCTAAGACTCCGAACTCATGAACTTTAAATTTGACACCGAAGTGTATGGGGGTCCTGACAGGTGTGATCTAGCCATATCTTGGGCACACACACCTCAGCCAACTCCCAAATGGAACATTTTCTGCATCTGTACTCACATATCTGTTGCTCTTCCTTTAGGCATGGAAACAAACCAGAAAGTACTCTTTTCCATGGTAGCTTGTCAGAAATTCTCACACAATGTCCTTCTCAAAGGCAGTTGTACACACTCTAGGACCTTCAGGGATTTCCCTGGATCCACTGAACTGGCAGTCCCTCTTACTCCCTCAAGTGAAGTCAAGGAAACCTGCTGCAAAAGATCTCCACCACTTCACTGGCAACTGTACATTTAATCCAAAGTAGAGGAGAAACACAGGGCTCCCTGTGACAGAGCCCCAGCTGGCAGACTTCCTGCCACTCTGACTTCCAAACTCAGACTAACTGAACATTCTAAACTTCCCTGAACTGCTGACTCAAAAATGGTTATGCTGCTGTGAGAGTTCTAAATGACATAATCATTCCCACTCAGGCTAGCTGAGTAAACAATGATGTCATTATGTAAAAGTCCCTAATGAGATCCTTAGCAGCTGCCTTTTCACCTATCCAACACTAGTGCTAATAGGATTCTAGTAATGCCAGGGGACTGGGTGGTTACACTCACCACAACCAGACCACTAGCTGTCCTAGCCAGATTATGTACCAGTACCAGGATGTCTTACCTCTGTGCTCCCTACTGAGAAGGCTGATTAGATCCTCCTCAACCATGTGCTAGGCACAGGCAGGTAACACTAAAGGATAGAGGCCCACTGAAGAAACTTCAGCTGCTACCCAACAATCTATGGATTTTCAGTGGCTACAAGAAACTGCCTGAGCATGTCCTAATAGACAGAATTGGTGACCCCATCATGAATCAGGACCACCAACCTGCCTTCCTCCAGCTGTCTAGGAAAAGCTATCTGATCTATGCTACCTACTGGTGCCCACAACCAAGACCATTTTACACCATTTAGAACTGTAGCCCACTTTAGAAACATGCATTTGACATTATGTTTCCTTAATCTAAGAACTACAAAAACTCTACACCTGCAAAGCAGAAAAAATGGTTAGCATTGTACTACACAGTTACACAAAGCCTAGCAACTTTAAAAAGGAGGACTCTGATGAGTCCTACAAATCCTCTTCTTGTCTTCTTTCAGGAACACCTGCAAAAGAAAACATTGCAAGACATATTCTGCAAACAAACACAACCTACAAACCACACAGTGACCAAACCTCCCCTGCAGATACTACACAATCCCAAAAGGGCTCTATGTCAATTTGGTAATGGAATTATAGCAAGGGCAATATTAGGCGATGACAATAGGGTGAGTACAATTATAGTGCCCAGTACATATGGGCAAACACCATTATTGTGACAGTTTGTAAAATACTTGTTTCATGGGGGGCTTTGACACCCACACCCCTTGCAGGGCTTTGCCTCCCGCACTCCCTTACTAAAATAACCAGACCCTATGGTCATAGCACCTCAGGAGGGAATACCTTTAGTCGCCATAACGGTGCACGCCCATCTTTACGTGGCACCATAATTGTAGTCACCGTACTGCCATTGCCGATATGGTCCTCACTATTATTCCATCACTGAATTGAAATGCTACCCCCAAAAGCAATTTTTTGAAAGGGTTTTTTCTATAAAAGTACAAAATTAGAAAACATAAAAGCATTTACAAAACATTTTGGGAAGAGAACCTATACAATATTTGATGTTCTAAGGAGAAATGTCCAGAGTGACAAGGCACTATACATAGAGTCTCTCCTAGGTCAAAACCTGCTGAAACACAGTTCCTGGACAGGCACAAGGCCTGCTAGCACTGCAGTCCAGTTCAGTAGTGTCTATTGGTGAACCAAAGTTCCTGGGACATCCTCAATTATATGCAAAACAGTCAAATTAAAATGTGAATTGCATCTTACCACATTCTAGGTGACAGATGAATGTCAACATCACTTCTCTGGACTTGTGGCCTGATGATCTTCTGTTGCTGGACAGATGAACTCTTCATATCAGATTCTTCCTTGACCTCCTGCTGGACCTGGACAGGAAATCTTCTCCTCCTGCTGGGCTGACTAGCCTGGATGCTGCTGCAAATTAATATGGAAGCTGCTGCAGATGACCCTGGATGCTGCTGCAGATGAACCTGGAACACCAGAAGAAAGGCACCTCCTCACCTCCTCCATGGTTGCTGCCACTTGGTGGCAGATTGCTGCTCTGGCCTTGCTGTATTCAACTTGGCATGTGGGCATATTTACTGATGAGTGGCACCATTCATGGGTAGTACCACTCAGGGTGTGGAGAAAAGACTGTCTCTCCATCAGGATGAACCACAGTAACATTGTCCATGAGTCACACTGAATCAATTAGCAAAGTTCTGCCATGCTTCCAAATCTGAAGTCTCTCATTACACACTTTTATTCTCACAACTTTGTTCTACTTTCATCTCCGCATGCAGGGTTTGGATGGAGTTTGGATGCGTAAATATGCTGAAAGGTGGGAGCTATAGTCAACAACTTTGAGTCTATTCAACAATTATAGCATTATCTGTACTCCTTGGAACAGTGGGCAATACAACACAGATTTTCCTTTAACAAAAATAAGTGCAGTATTTCATTTTGGACACAACAACCCCAGAGCTGACTATACCTTAAACAACAATGTTTTAAGTGTTACATCCAGTGAAAAGGATCTGGGGTATTTATTTCTAATAACCTAAATTTTGAACTTCATAATAGAGAGTCCATAAAAAGCTAATCGGGTTATATGCAATATATTCAGAAATATACAGAGTAGGAAGAGGGAGGTTCTGTTTCCTTTGTAGAGAACATTGATAAGACCTGTTCTGGAGTATGGAGCTCCGTTCTCTACACCACAGAGTATTGGTATTACTAAATCTTATGAACGAGTTCAGAGGAGATTCACTAAAAATGTTTTACAGTTAGGAATAAAAATTATACTGAGAGGTTACAGAAGCTTGACCTATACTCTGTGACTTACAGGAGGATGAGTGGTGACCTAGTTTTGTTTTTAGGGCACTTAGGATGATAACCTGTTGGAATCACTGGCTTGCATAGAAAATATAGACAGAAAGGTCTAATAGAGGACACTGTGTGCAACTTCAGAGAGAGTTTTTCAGAACCTCCAGAAGAGGGTCATGGTTCAATCAGAATGTGGTGAATGTATGGAATGTGTTACCAGAGGAGGTGGTAAATGCTCCCGCACTTTGTACATTTAAAGGCAAGGTTGGATATACAAATGGATGACAAGGCTAGGGGTTTCTACCACTGAATCAGTGGCGAGTCTCTTATGGCTCTTGTAGCTGTTTGACTTGTATCCAAACCTATGAACCTATGAACATTAGGGTGCAGGTTGTCACTAGCTTCCTCCCACAACCAGGCATGCCTGTTCTCCCTATGTCCTCCCAAATTTTTCAACAGAAGAAAGGGTATGTCTGTCCATACTGCCCATAGCCTGTCTTTGAATTATTCATTCTTCCTTGCTGCTTTTGATTAGATCCAGCCCAGAGGCACAGCTTGGGTTTGGCCAATCCTGGTTGAGCTAGCTCAACACTCGGTGCAGAGTAAAAGCAGTCTGCCTCTGCACTCGATGGCATGTTTCTAGAGCCCTCCTCCATTTCTGTCTCAGGAGGCTCCACTGAAGCTAATGCTAGTGGTGCAACTCTTGTTGCCCCACCATAGCTATTGCAATCTCTTCCTGTTCTACAAGCTTTACCCAGGAGCCGACAGTTGCTCTATTCTTCACTGAACATGGAGGCAATGGCCTCCCAACACAGAGCTTCATTCACTTTCTATCTCGCCCCACTAGGCTTGGGCTTGGGCCTTGACCCATGGAGCACGGGACCTGCATCTGAAGCATCCAAATCCACCCTCTGTGGCATGGAAAACTCAATTTCTTTCTGCCCTTAGCTAAGTATTCTCACAAACATTCTCCAAGAATTCCCTGACAAACTCAGTAAGGTCTCTGACTGCAACCAGCCTGCTGCCGGACCTCGCCCAAAAACTAACACACTGAAATCTGGCCAATGAAAAATCATGTACACAAATGCTCACAGTCTCAGAAACAAGATCCCAGACCAGCAGGCAATAATGATAGAGGCTAAACTGGAAATAGTAGCCATTAACAGAAATGGTTCCCAGTAACCACACTTAGGAGACTTCAGTACCTGGCTATGTACTGTTCAGAAGAGACCGAGGTGCAAAAGTGGGGGTTGGAGTGGCCCTTTATGTCAATGAAATACCAAAACTACAGACATTCAGAATACACATAAGAGCCAGAAGAACTGTGGGTCACCCTGGAAACAAGAAATGGGGCAGCCATATGAACTGGGGTTGTCTACAGGCCTCCAGACCAGGGGAGGACATAGACATGTTACAGTTAAAAGATATACAAACATGACAGCTAAAGGGAGGTTCTGATAATGGGAGACTTCAGCATGCCAGATACAGATTGGTCAATACCAGCAGGGACATCTGCAGAACTAGACACATGGTGGATTCCCTACAGGAAAGGGACTCAAACAACTGGTACAACAACCCACAAGAGACAGGGCTTTCCTAGATCTAGTGCTGACTAAAGGGAAAGGATCACAGATCTCCAAGTAGAAGGTCACCTGGGGCCAGTGACCATCACATGGTATGGTTCAATTTAGCCACTAGAACTAAATCATCCCATTCCAAGGAAAAAAAAATTGGGACTTCAGAGGAGCTGACTTTGATAAGGTGGCCAACAGAGTTAAGCTAGCCTCGCAAAACAAATACAAGACAGTAAAGAAGGTGACATGACTTTCTATAGATACATTAGTGAAAGGAGAAAGTCCAGAGGGTATTGCTAAGCTCAAAGGGATAAGGGGCATGTGAGGAGGAGGGCCATGTAAAAGCATCTATCCTAAATAGATACTTCTGCTCAGTATTTACTGAAGAGAAGGTAGGGCAGGGCCCACAGTTCAGCACCGTGACACGGGGGAGGGAGGGTGCACTCAGTCCCTTCACAAAAGAAAGGGTCCTACACAAACTCGATAAGCACAGGGTGGACAAGGCAAGGACCTGATGGCATACATCCCAGGGTACTAAAGGAGCTAAGGGTGGAACTAGCAGAGCCATTATCAGAACTGTTTAGTGAGTCTCTGAGCATAGGAGAGGCCCCAGAAGACTGGAGAAGGGCTCATGTGATCCCACTCCACAAGAGTGGTAGCAGGGAGGAGGCAGGGAACTACAGACCAGTCAGTCTTACCTCAATAGTGGGCACGATTATGGAGGCACTCCTTAAGGAAAGGATATTGCAACACCTGGAAGTCATAGTAGTCCAGGATCCAAGACAGCATGGTTTTACAAAAGGAAGGTCCTGTCAAACTAATCTCATAGATTTCTTTGACTGGGTAACCAGAGTGGTGGACCAAGGGGAGCAGTTGATGTCGCCTACCTTGACTTCAGCAAAGCTTTGATACTGTTCCACATAGAAGATTGATTAATAAGCTGGGTAGACTTGGGGGGTCAGACATTGGTCAACTGGGTGATAAACTGGTTGACAGGCAGAAAACAGAGAGTGGTTGTAAACGGAATACAGTCAGAAGAGATGCAAGTCACAAGTGGGGTACCTTCAGGATCAGTCTTGGGGCCAGTCCTTCAATATCTTCATCCATGACATTGCAGAAGGACTGGAGGGTAAGGTTTGTCTGTTTACAGATGACACCAAGATCTGCAACAGAGTAGATGATCCAGATGGGGTGGGCAGAATGAGAAGAGATCTGGATAAACTAGCAAAATGGTTGGAAGAGTGGCAACTGGGTTTAATGCAAAGAAGTGCAAGATCATGCACATAGGGAAGAGAAACCCTAAGCCACCTGTAGGCTGGAAGGGAGTTGCTGGCAGTCACAAGGAAGAAAGAGACTTGGGCGCCATCATCACCGATGTCCTGAAATCATCCAAGCAGACCACTAAAGCAGTAGGTAAGGCTAGAGGATGTTGGGGTGTATAGCAGGGGTATCACAAGTCTGAAGAGGGATGTAATAATCCCTCTTTACAAGACACTGGTTAGGCCCCATCTGGAATACATTGTGCAGTACTGAAGGCCACACCTTCACAAGGACATTAACAAAATTGAGACAATCCAGAGAAGCGTGAACCAAAATGGTGCAGGACTGCATCAGAAAAACATATGAGGACAGATTAACGGAGCTTAATATGTACAGTATACCATAGAGCAAGGGAGGAGAGAAGTGATATGATTGAAATATTCAAATGCCTTAAGGGCATTAAGAATGTGAAAAGAGTCTAACATGTTTCAATATAAGAAAAATAGCAGGACAAGAGGACACAGCAGGAGATTAGAGGGAGGCCGATTAAGGGGTATGTGCGGAAGTTCTTTTTCACAGAAAGGGTGGTAGATGCATGGAACTGCCTACCTCAGGAAGTGGTGGATGTGAATACAGTGCAGGACTTCTAACAGGCATGGGATAGGCATAAGGGAGCAATACAGATGAGTATGAATAGATAGGCCATTGACAGAGCAAAGGCCGATGGCACATTCATAAGGTTAAAAAGAAATGGGCAGACTGGATGGGCCTTGCAGTCCTTATCTGCCATCAACTTCTCTGTTCCTATGTTTCTATTTTTTGCTTTTGCTACTACTGTGCCACCTGCTTCACACTTCCCAAATTGCTTGCGAGCAGTCTGTGCAATGGGGATTAGCAGAACCTCCTCCTGGCTTCAAACAAACAATGCATACATTGACCAGAAAGTTCAGTAAAGCCACATCAGATGGTACTGATTCACAACTGTACAGTTGTTTAAAGTGAAACATGAGCTACCTCTTTTTCTTGTTGTGCAGTCCCCACCCTGGCATGGAGTGGGTAGTAGTGGAAGAACTCTGAAGCCATTTTCTGTAAATAACGCACAAGTCCCAAGTTACTATTCTGTAATTTGAATGAAATTTGGCTTCAAACACACTGCAACAGTTCTTTAACAGGCTTCATGACTTTTGAATTTTGCTTTACATATTTATCACAACCACTTGAATTTTTACATTTTACTCAGTATTCCTTGGTGTTTGAGGTGGAAGAAGGAAAAGCCCATCGAGATCACCTTCCCTGCACTTGCATTGGATTTATAGCCTGCTGTTATTTAACAAGAATTTGTCAAGGAATCTTTGAACTTATTTTGGGAATTCATGTTAATCAAATACTCAGGTAGTGAATTCCAGAGTTTACTTGCTCTAATTGTGAAGTAGTTTTTATTTTATCAGTGTTTACCTTTGGGATCCAAAGATGTCTATTATGGCATCTTAGTGCTTTAGGTTTAGTTGCCCACATGAGGTTGTACTCAATCATCTGGTTTGGGTCCTTCAAGATATTAAGGAGCATAAGTAAATCACCCTTGTTCTATGGAGTATTAAATCATGTAGTTTAAACATAGAAACATAGAATTTGACGGAGATAAGGACCCTTGGCCCACCTAGTTTGCCCATTTCCTACCTAACAGATAAGCTGCAGATCCCAATTAACCAATAGCTTACTTCCTCTTACTCGCCACTAGGACTGCCTTATGCCTGTCCCATGCATTCTTGAAGTCCCCCACTGTTCTTGACTCCATGACCTCCTCAGGAGGCTGTTCCATGCATCCACAACCCTCTCCGTGAAAAATACTTCCTCACATTACCCCTGAGCCATCTCCCTCTATCTTAAATTGTGCCCCTTGTTCTTGCACATCTCTTTTCTGTAAGATGCTACCCTCTTGGACTTTGTTAACTCCTTGAGGTACTTGAAAGTTTCTATCATGTCCCCTCTCCCTTCTTTCCTCAAGAGTATGCATATTAAGCTCCTTTAGTCTTTATTCATTATGTCTTCTGGTGCAGACCCTGCACCATTTTGATTAACCTCCTCTGGACAGCCTCCACTCTGTCTATGTCTTTGGAGATGGGGTCTCAGAACTGCACACAGTACTCAGATGGGGTCTCACCAACTGTCTGTACAGAGAGATAACTTCCTGTTTTCTATTGATGCCTCTTGCTATACATCCCAGTATCCCCAGCCTTCCTTACTGCCATCTCAGATTGCTTGCCCACCTTTAGGTCATCTGATATAATCACCCCCAGGTCCCTTTCTATTTTTACTGTTGTCAGTATCTCACCCCCCATTGTATACGCTTCCCTGGGTTTTGTTTCCCATGTGCATTATCTTGCACTTCTTTGAATTGAATCTGAGCTGCCAAACATTTGACCATTCCTCCAACCTTGCCAAGTCCTTCTCATCCTTTCCACTCCATCTTGTGTATCAACCCTGTTGCAGATCTTTGTGTCATCTGCAAAGAGACATACTTTTCCTTCCAGTTCCTCTGCAATGTCATTTATAAAGACATTAAAAGGACCGGTCCCAGTACTGAACCCTGCGTTACCCTGCTTGTAACCCTCCTTTCTTCACTGTGTACTCCATTTACTACTACCTTTGTGTCCTGTTGTCTAGCCAGTTTTTTATCCAGGCTACCACCTTGGGACCCACTCCAAGGCTGGCTATCTTGTGCATTAATCTTTGTGTGGGACTGTATCAAATGCCTTGCAAAGATCTAGGTAGGCCATGTCCACAGCCCCCTCTGGTCTACTACTTGGTCACCCAGTCAAAGAAATCTATTAGATTCGCTGACATGACCTTCCCATCGTGAATCCATGCTGCCTTGGGTCATGTGCCCCACTGGCCTCTAGGTACTCAACAATCTTTCCTTCAGAGTGATTCCATTATTTTCCTACCACTGAGGTCAAACTAACTGGTCTGTAGTTTCTGTCTCTGTCCTGCTCCTACTTTTGTGAAGAGGAATCACATCTGCCCTCCTCCAGTCCTCGGGTACCACCCCATCCTCCCATGATTTGTTAAAGAGTAGTCAGCGGTGTCACTAGTTCTACCCTTAGTTCTTTTAGAATTCTTGGGTGAATCCCATCAGGCCCCATTCTTTGTCCACCTTCAATTTTATTAGTTCTTTCAGAACCCTTTCTTCTGTAAATGGACTGGTATTGACCCCACCTTCAGAGTGTTTCTCTTGTTTGGTTTAGTAACTCCCCTCCTCTTCCTTTGTGAATACTGAGCAGAAATATTCATTCAGTATCCCTGCTTTTCACTGTCACCCTCTACCCACATTCCCTCCCCTTTATTAAGCTTCAATATCCCTCCTTTGGTCTTTCTTCACTCCGTAATGTACCTATAAAGGTCTTATCCCCTTCTTAACAGAATTGGCTATCCTTTCCTTGGTTTGGGCCTTTGCTATTCCTGACTGCCTTCCCAGCCTCTTTCTGCTTTAACTGATAAGTTCTCTGTCCTGCTCCTTCTGTGTTTCCTTATATTTCCTGAATGCTATCCTTTTCTCCTTAACCTTCCCTGCACCTCTTTGTGAACCATAGCGTTTTTTCCTTCGTTGTGTTTTATTGATTTGCTTTACACAAGGCTTGTTGCCTCTGTGATGGCTGTTTGATCACTCCCCATTGTTCCTCCACCCTCCTTCTTGCCTGTTTGCTAGTGCTTTTCTGAGGCACTCTCTCATTTTCCCAAAGTCAGCCCTCCAGGTAAGAACTTTAACCTTTCCTGGTATGCAAGATTACGTGTGGGTGTAATTAATTTAGTAATCCCTCCTTTGAATTGACTCAGTTAGCCTTGAATCTTTTCTAGAGAAGGTGCCCAGAAAGATGCAGCAAAATCGAGTGATTAGTCTTACATAAGTTCTATATATTGGTAGTAAACAGGCCCTATTTCTATTAATAAATAATTTTTTTGCACTTGGCTCCCACGGCTTTCGGAGGGCCTCGTCCCCTAACTACTCTATCTGCCTGGGATATTCAAGGCCTCTCCACCTGGCTTCATTGTGCTGGGGCCAGGGTTGTATTGATTTTTCCCATTTTCTCCCTTGAACCCCTAGGACACTGGTGTGAAGGATGGAATCCAGGCAGATGATGTACTGATGCGACGCCACTGCCAAGCGTAGGCGTCCTCCCCTCCTGGCTGTCTGAGAGACCACCGTTGCCCCTGTGAACGGTGCTTCCACCAGTCCCGAGGCGTCGGGTGCCCAGGACACCCCTGGTTACCCACCCCTGGTGGAGGAGAGCATCTGTTGGGACGCTCGATCCTCCACCCCTTGCAGGTCCCTGACAACCCTGGAGTCCATTCCGAGCGGGTTGCCGGCATAGCACTAAGTGTGGTGTCCAGTGCCTGAAACCTCAGTGCCACTGGACTGGCTACAATAAAAGATTGATACTAGCATTCAACTGGTTTTTATAGCCACATGTCCACGTTGGTCAGATGATATAAAATCTTTATTAACAGTTACCCCCAAATCT
The DNA here is from genome assembly GCA_016271365.2 of Neoceratodus forsteri. Lineage (NCBI taxonomy): Eukaryota > Metazoa > Chordata > Ceratodontiformes > Ceratodontidae > Neoceratodus > Neoceratodus forsteri. The sequence goes on along the minus strand of JADMNL010000024.1, from coordinate 50,599,056 downwards.
CTATCTGAATCAACAGATTTAATGGGGACCCATCTAAATAGTAAATAGTGTTTGGGTTTTTCTCCCAAGGTGAATAACAGAGCACTTTTAGATATTAAATTCCATTTTATTAGTTATTGCCCAGTTTTCTAATTGGTTCACATCTGATCGAATTAAATCTATTTTATTTAATGTGTCAACTTCAAAACTTAGTTTTGTATCATCAGCAAGTTTAGACAGCTGACACTGGATACCAGTATTCATGTCACTTATAAAATTCCAAATAATATGGGCCCAACATAGAGCCCTGGAGAATGCCACTGTCATGGTGATTTCATTTGATAACTGATTAGAGATCCACTTTCTGAGATCTATTTGTCAACCATTCTGACATCCATCTTGTCTGATAACAGTTAAATCTGAACTCGGATAATTAAGCTATAAGTTGTGTGTGTGGTACCTTATCAAAGGCTTTTTAAAGTTAAACAACAGAACATCAACTGGTATATCCCTGTCAATACTTCTACTGACTGGTTCTTAGAAGGAAATCAAATTGCTGGTGCATGACTTTCCTTATTAAAACCATGTTGATTTGGGTCACTCAAGTTTTTTTTTTAAACTCAGCTTTATTAATTTTTACTGAAAGGTGCACAGCAATTCAATACAGTAATCAAACAGAATTCAGTCAATCCAACATAATACTTGATTATACATTTGGCGTCTGGGAGCATAAACATTTCAACCTTTCACACTTCCTCACGGTGGAATTTCAAACCCTTCCTTGAGATGTGTCACTCCCATGATTTAAGCCAACAGGACTTCTACTGATATGTGCAGCTGAGTTATTTCTATTATTCTCTCCCACTGGAGTCGCTGTACTGAGAATATCCCTTCCTGGTCACCTGTCTTCAGCAGAGTATTATTATGGAGGGGTGCCCCATATTATTTTAGTCCCATACAAGGCACTAGGGAAACACAAGGGTTAAGCACTGTGGGGATACATACAAAGTGGATTCAGGAATGTGGCTTTGATATCTGTTCACAACAGTGGGATAAGAGCTGTCTGTCAATATCCAAACTCACATATTCCCACAGCTGGAGACTGTTCTTCTGGCAAGTGCTGGCCATTTTAGAACCCGGCTATAACAGCCCACTTCACAACAGCAGGACTAGGTGTCTGCTGGTGTCAATGTGGAGAATCCACGGCACACCATACTCACATATTTTGGCTATGCCCAAAATTACAACTTGAAGGACTCTTTACAATCTGAATTAGGAGATTGTTCAACATTCAGATCATCCTTACTGCAGACCTATTTATATTACATAACTTCATCGGTGGTCTTGGGATACCCACACATGTTACCTGTTGGAATAGCCTTAATAGCAGCCAAGAAAGCCTTGACTCACTGTCTGGCTAACCCCAGGGTTCCTACATTACTAGAATGGAGGAAATAATGACCCACATCTATAGGTCCGAAAAAATTTCATATCACTAGAATGATAAGTCAGACCTATGTACCATGAAATGATCTAGATGAATTTTCCGTATAAGTTTGAAGGATGTATCCTTTGTCTCTTGATCATTACTCTGCTGTTTGTATGGGCTGCCAGGCCTGTTGGCTGAAAAGGGGGTTAGGCCGGGGTGTATGATCTGGGGACAGTGAGGCATGAATATGATATGAATAATGTTTTCAAAGCTTGTTTTGTTTTTTGTTCCTTTCTTTTAAAAACCTTCATGTGTCTCTTAGACATTATAATATGAATTACTGTAATCTACCCAGTATTGCGATCAAAGTATCAATGCATACCTTATATGGACTGTCTTGCTATATGGCCCTACTTATAATTTTTCAATCTCCGTATAAAATGAATTTGTGACTGACAATAACCTGCACCCCCGTTATTGTGAAACTCTGAATAAAAACTATATTAACAAAAAAATCCAACATAATACAGTTACCACTTATGATCATGAGACTTATACATGGGGTGCTAGAGGTCCATGTGGTTAAAAGTCTCTGCAATTTTCAATGGAAAGGAAATAAAGTCGGAAAGATTTGAGCTGCTGCAAGACAGGCATCTAATATTTAAGGCCTCCTCCCAAGAAGCATAACTTGATTATAAAAGCGGTTTAACCAAGATACAAACTACTGGGACTTGAACTTCCCAGTCAAAAACAAGTTGAATTTTTGGCCAATAAGTGCACCCCCATCCTCCCTCTGTCCAGCCCTACATGTTGCATATAGCAACCAAAAGATCAAAAGAGAGCCCAGGTTTGTTTCAGAAAATAATCAAGTGTCTCCTCCCAGACTTCCTGCACCACAATCCATCATGACCCCACCCCTGATTCCTCTGGGTAAATCTGCTCTGGAGCCAGACCTCCCAAGGTCTCCATCATATTTCATGTTGCTCAAACCTAAGGCGAACCTTGCAGTCAAGAATTCCATAGATAGAACTCCCTGTACCCTTACTATCCATTCCTCTAAGGAGGGGTTCCTGTTTCAGCCACTTAGCTGTGATGCATTTGAGAGCTGCAGCTACTAATATTAACAATACTTTTCTAGCATTTCTCTCTGTTGTAAACCACCTGGGAATCCCAAAGCCCATTCCTCAAACTGCCAAGGGATAAGGACCCTGTAATGTCTTGCACCATCTTTTGAATCGATTGACAAAATGGTTCAAGAGCTAGGCAGCCCAAAGATGTGCCCATGGCTTCCAATTGAGCCACACCCACGCCAGCAGACATTAGAGCCTGTATTACTATAATGGCATGTAACTGTTGGGGTCTGAAAAATCTTATCAAGAACTTCCAGAAAATTCACACCAGTTTGGAGCTGAAGTGACTTTTCAACCCAGCTTCAATCTGCTGGCCCAATCCTTCCTCCTGATGGTCACTCCTACGCCTCTCCCAGGGCTGCCTCAGAGAGTTTAATGGAGTCTCAGTCTGGGCTGCTAAAATTTTGTATATATTAGAGATATGCCTCTGGAGGCCTTTAATAGTTACTACTCCATATAAGAATTCCTCCCAGACTGAATAAGGCCTAGTCAGATTGTCAATGTTGTTCCTGAGTGGATAAAATGTCTGACCTGCATATATCTTAGAAACTCTAAATTAGACCAATTAAACTCTTCTTTGGCCGCTGGAAAGAAATACACCTCCACCCTTTAATAAGTTGTATGAATTGATGGGGCCATGCCTCCCCAGCTTGTATACCCAGGGTCAAGCATGGAGGGAGGACCTCCACCTCATATCTTATAAGTGAGAGAGGGCCTAATCCTCAGGGGTGCTTATAAATCTCTTGATCTTATTAAGTACATGAAGACTGTGTCTAACCCATCTGTTCTGTATAGTCTTCACTAGCTCAGGGGTATAGGTTAGTGCCAGTGTATATAAAGGCTTCAGGCACACACCCACTTCTTCTATTGAATACCACAGGATGAAGATCTGTGCTTGCCACACATTACTAATATTGCTCCTTGTGCTGCCAGACAGTACTCGGTAGGTCAGGCAGTGACAGTCCACCCGCCTCCCCAGGGAGTTGTAGGTTGTCCTGACAATTTTGGATTTCTTCCATTTCAAATAAATCTATTAATCTGTCTGATAACTTTATTCCAGTATGTGGTTGGGATTTTGACTGGAGTAGCTGAAAATAAAAAGAGAAAGAGGGGAGCATATTCATTTGTACTGTGGCTATTCTGCCTACCAGGCTTAAAGGTGATAGCCTCGATCTTGCCATATCTCGTTCCATGGAGGTCCAAAGTGGCTCATAGTTTGCAGCAAATAATTTGTTTATAGTTTATTACTATCTGGATCCCCAAATACCTGACTTGGTTTCCAGGGCCCACCTAAAGGAAATTATTTTTAAGTTATCTGGCAGGTGCCATGAAGTTTCAAAGTTTCTGACTTCTGAAAGCTAATTTAATAGCATGAGACCCTACCAAAATGACCAAGGAGGTCCACTAGGTGAGGTAGGGTCTTTCTGTGAGGACAGGAAAAATAAAGAACGTCTGCATAAAGGAAAGCCTTTGCTCAATCCTTCCAGCCATTACTCCTCTGATCTCAGGGTCACTCACCCTTGCTGCCAAAGGCTCCAAACTAATGGCAAACAGTAGGGAGACAACGGACAGCCCTGAGCGCTCCCTCGTGTCAGGAGGAACAGCCCAGAGCTGATGCCATTTGCACTCAACACGCCAGGGGCCAGAGTACAATTTAGATATTACCACTAGAAATTTGGGACCAAAATTCATGTGAGCCATGATAGCTCTATAAATCTCCAATTAACCTATCAAATGCTTTTTCTGCATCCACAGATCTGGCAATTTGAAAATCTGGCTGTGACTTCTGTGAGGTTATGATATTGAGTAACCTGCGAATGTTGTCAGAAAGATACCTACCTGTAATAAAACCAGTTTGGTCCTCGTGAATGAGCAATGGAACTACGCCCTGTAGCCTGCTGGCCATTAGACCTGTGACTAGCTTTTAAATTGACATTCAAGATGGAAATGGGCCTATATGACCCACATTCCGTGGGTCCTTCCCTCTTTAAGCAAAACCAAAATCTGGGCTTCCTCCAGGATTCAGGAACTACTCCCTCTAAAATTTCTTGACAAACCAGCACCAGGAATGGAAGCAGCTGGGCATCAAATGTTTTTTAAAATTCAGATGGGAAGCCATCCAATCTCAGGATTTCCATTTTTAATCATTTAATTTGTGCCTGCAAATCTGCCACAGTTATTCCTGCTTCCAGTGAGTCATGGGCAGTCTGGACGAGGGTTCCGACATGAGTCCAAAAAGGTCTCTGTTAGTTCCTCAAAGTTAGGAATGTCTTCCTGGGAATATAAATTGTTTATAATAATTGGCAAGAATTTGTATTATGTCTCCAGGTTTGCTAGTCAGTGCCCCCATATCCGGGTTTTAACTTTAATGTGAGTCGGCTCAGCTGCTGTTCTCTCAGCCTAGCTGCTAGCAGTTTTCTGGCTCTATCCCTCCTGATAATACCCTGTTGTATTCTCTAAATTTCCCTCCAGTTGAGCATTAAGCTTGGCTTCTAGGGTCATCTGTTTTTCACTTAGCATTTTTTCTGTCTCAGGGTTTAAAGTGATCTTATGTTGAAAGTCAAGATCTGCTACCTCCATCTCAAGGGTTCCAATTTTGTTTTCCCATCTTTTCTTCTGCTCAGAGGTGAATTTTAAGCTCACCCCTGGAGTACTGATTTAAGGGCATCCCACCTCACTGCATGGGAGGTATCCCCACTGCATTTTGCATGTCATAATTCCTAATGGTGGCATAAATCAAATCTTTAAATTCAGGGAGTTCAGCAGGCCCACATTCAACCACCAACGTGAGTTCCAAATGGCCAGGAATAGGGCCACCACCAACGCCACTGGGGCGTGGTCTGAGATGGTTCGAGTGACAATCTCACATTTACATATACTGTGGGCCCACTTCTCTGAGACAAATAACAAGTCAATTCTGGTTTAACAGTTCTGTCTGTCAGAATAATGGGTGAAATCCTTTTCCTGCCCATGCATGTCCCACCAGACATTCTTTAAACCTGCTAGTTAGGCTAGTCTGGCCAGTGTAGCACTAGCCTTACTTCTCCTCATGCCCCTGTCCCCCTCTCTTATCTAAGGATGTTGATATGGTGGTATTAAAATCTCCTCCAAGGATGCAGAGTCTGTCCCCAGATCCATCAGTTCCCCAAATATCTTTTTAAAGAACAAGGCAGCTTCCTTGTCATTATTTGGGGCATATATGTTTAAAACAACACAGGGTGCCTCTCTATATAAAGCACATATTTTGACATATCGACCCTCTGTGTCCATCTCCAACTTTTCAATTTCAAGTGGACAATCTTTATGAATCAGGGTAGCAGTGCCTCTTCTATGATGGTGGGCTACATAGGTGGAGCATACACAGAACCCACTCATCCTCCGCGTAGCTTCGCATGCTCAATTGTAGTGAGGTGGGTCTCCTGTATAAGAGCTATCTGAGTGCTCGCTCTCTTTAATTCTCCTAGAATCCTGGCTCGCTAATAGGACTGTTAATTCTCGGCATTATACATTATAACTTTTAGGTTATCCATGGGGATCAAACAGAACTCCCATCCCTAGGGACTTCTTGGGGAACGGGAAAGAAGCACCCGCCAACCTTGCAAATAGTGTAACAAGAAGTAAACAGTCCAACAATATAAACCTTAGAACCACATTTTAAACATCTCCATCCCCCAACTTGATGGAAAGTCTAACATATAACTGTACTAACTTCCAAGGTCTCACTCTAGGCCCATCATACCTGTGGATTTGTGCAATGGGGTACGTGCAGAGCACACTCTGCACTGTGCTGCTCTGTATGGAAAACTCCACATTGAGGCAGCTGGAGTGGACTCACCAAACCATGCAGAAGCCCTTCCACCCCCCTTCCCACCAAAAGTTATTTTGGGGGCTCCAAAGAGCCATCCTTTGAATGCCTGGTGTTCGCCCCACCAGAAGTATGACACCATCTCCCATTTAAATGCACAACAGTATCAATGTCCCCTATGAATGCAATACACGAGAAAAGAGAAAATACTTGACTCATTCAGTCATTGTAAGTGGGATCTAACCACCGCCCCTGTGGTAGCCCCTCTAGGTAAAGGATTAAATCAGAAAAGAAGACATAACTAAACCTCAGGATACCATTCAGAGAGGTATTAGGGAGATAAAAGACAGAAAAAGGAAAATAAAACATTAGACTTATTTTAGTCCTTCAGCTTCTCTCCTTGTCTTCATGTTGCTCTTCAGACCTCGAGGTAGCCTTCATCCTTTTATGAGGTGAACAGCATGTGGATTTGATTTTAGCCCAGTCTTCCTCATCAGATATCTTGCTCATGGAAGGCAGGGACCTGGACCTCCACTGTCTGCCACTGGTGTTTCTGTAACTCTTTTTTGCTCCTGGATCTACCAGCTCCTCGATCGCTACCTCCAATGAGGTGAAATATTTTTTGCATCTTGTGGGATTCAAAATTCTAGACCTCTGTCATAGGTAACGCGGAGCCTGGCAGGGAAGTCTATTCTGGCTTTAAGGCCCTACACGAAGTTTTTTTAACCACGGGAACCACATCTTCTCTTGGCCATAGTGAAGGGTGCATAGTCTGGTTCTAAAATTATTTTGTGTCCCCAAAGACTATTTATTTTTTGGTCCAGGCTCTATGAAGCACCATTTCCTTTATTCTATAATCCAGGAAGGCCATAACCACAGAGCGAGGCCTAGCTTTAGGATTCTCCGGAGTGAGCAGCAAGGACTCGATGTGCCCTAATTATATTTAGTGGGATAGTCTTGTCTAAATCCAGCAGCTCTTTCAGGAGGCTTCTATGTTTTGGGCATGTCGCCCATTTCAGAGTGTTCAGTAGGCCATGGAGTCGCAAATTTGCTTGCAGGACAGATTTTCCAGGTCCTCTATATTTCCTGGCAGCAGCTAGGAATGATCGTGTAGTTGGAGGAGAGCCCCATTGTGAAGATCGGTCGTTCAGCCTGAATTGTAAGTTGCTCCTCAGTGCTCTGGATTTGCTGCTCATGCTGTTGAAGTTTCTGTTGGTTCTTCTTAGCTTCTGAATCGATCGAGTCTAAAGTTTGGGTAAGTTGGCGCAGCTCCCAGCAGAGTGCTGAGAAGTAATAGTAAAATCTTTACCTCTCCTCGGATTCATTGGAGGGATCAGGTGCGTGGTTTTCAAGCTGCCTGGTTGGCACTTCTCCTCTCGTGGGCGGGAGTCAGTATAATTTTTGTTGTTTAAGTCCGTTCCACAAATCACCCGGTTTCTGGATCTAGCTGCCATGGAGACATTTGATTGCCAAGTGAGATTTTCTGATTTTGAGTTGGTGGGGTGAAGTTTAAAAGTCTTAAATGGAGGGAATGAGCGGAGCTGATCAACCCCACGTCTGCATAGCCTGGTGTCCGCATGAAGTCCAGTCACCAAGTTTTTAACAGCTATCTCCTTCTCTATTCTGCCCTTTAATATTTTCTCCATACATACAAATAATTGAGGTGAGACTAATTGGCCTATAGTTGTTTGTTATACCTTTATTGCCTTTTTATAAATTGGCACCACAATTGCATTTTTCCAATCTTATGGAATCTTGCTGGTTAACAATGATTTGTTAAACAAGATGGTGAATGGCATAGTTAATTCATTTGAAACATAGAAAATAGAAATATAGAAGTTGAAGGCAGATAAAGACTGCAAGACCCATCCAGCCTGTTCATTTTTCTAACTTATGAATTTACCATTGGCCTTTACTCTGTCAATGGCCTATCTAGTCATACTCATCTGTATTGCTCCCTTATATTGAAACATATATAGACTCTTTCACCTCTTTAATGCCCTTAAGATGTTTGAATGTTTGGTCATATCCTCTCTCCCCTTTTGCTATAGGGTATCCATGTTGAGCTCTGTTAAACTGTCCTCATATGTTTTCTGATGCACCATTTTGGTTGCCGTTCTTTGGACATGGCCTCCATTTTGTTAATGTCCTTGTGCAGGTGCAGCCTCCAGTACTGCATGCAGTACTCCAGATGGGACCTAACCAGTGTCTTGTAAAGAGGGATTATTACCTATTTGCAATTTCTCTCACAAATGTTGAGTTTATATAGTCTGGTGGTGGGGACGATATTTCTTTAACCTCCATTAATACTGCAAATACTTCATTTTCTGAAATTGGATTGTATATTTTATCTTGTTTGATTTCTGAAGATGACTGTGGATCTAATACAGAAAAAAAACTGAACCAAAAGAAGTTTAATGAATTCACTATATCAGTGGGATTAATGATTCTTGATTATTTTCATAGATGGGCCTTATTTGGGCTTTCAACTTTGTTTCTTGTTAATGTGCTGACAAGACTTTTGGATCCTTTCTAGCAGTTCATTTAAATTCCAGTTTGCCTTTTTCTTGTCTGATTGTTTTTTTTGGTTAATTTTAGCAATCTGTTATACCTGATTCTATTGTTCTCATCCATTTTTATTATATATTTAGCATGTGCCCTTCTTTCTTTTAATGCATCTACGGACTTTATTGGTTAGCCATGGGGATATTACACCTCTAGAGTTGGTGTGTTGTTTACTGTGAATTAATTTTTCTTCTAAATTCTGAATAACTGATTTTATTAGTCCAAGATGACGCTGGTTGCTTTGTTTACATTTGCTGACAACACTCCAAAATGGCAGCTGTAACTTTTCTCCATCACATACACAGTTCAAAATTGCTAGAACGCTTGTCTGATCTTGCATTTAACTGTTTTACTTAAGGCACATCTTAAATTTTACTTTTAGCACAATTCAGCACATTCATTCTGTCTCTGCATTTCTTTGGACTTGTTGGATCAGTACTGCCCTGGATCTTTTCTTGAAACAGTCACTACACACACAGTCCACTTTTAAATGTTCACAAACTCTTTCTCTGTTGCTTTGCTGCATTGCTTTACAGCTCTCTGACTTTTAGCACCACAGTTTGTTTTACTTTGCACTTGGTACTTACTCAGGCAGTAGCTGATTTCCTCTGCTGATGGTAAATGGCCTGCTGCTGGTTTGTAAACAGTCTGCTGCTGGTTTGTAAGGCCTTTCTGGTGATCTGGCTGGAGACCTGGGATCAGTCACAAAACACACTGCAGTCATTGCTACTTGTGGCTGGAAAATGGGTTGAGTCTGGATTTTACTGTGAAACTTCAAAACATGCAGTTTTGGAATGCTTCTCTGCTCTAGTGATCCTCCTGCTGCTGCTCTGGCTAGCACTGCTCACTCTCCTCCTAGAATACTCCACAACACTGAGACTCAGGCAAAGGGTGGGGCTTTGCATCGCTGGACCGGTCACATGATGCCATGCAAATGAGCTCTTTCTCTCTCTCTCGGCTACACTCCTGCAAGGCGATCATTGGAGCAGGTAAATTTAAAAAGCAAACTGTCACTTTTTTTCTTGGCTGGCAATTTCAGTGGGGCAAAGCACATTTAAGGCATTCTGGCACAATTCTTGGTGCATTTTCATGTGACTCACCCAATTTTTTTCTGCACCCTTGAAACGTTCTGGGCACTTAGGAATTTCTTTTATTAAAGTCCACAGATACTTTGTCTTGGAATTTGTAACTTTCAACAGTTTGTCAAGCACACTTAAAATGGCACGGCAAGGGCAATCATTGCTCATCTCAACAGTTCATTTTTCCAGTTTAAACACACAAGCAGCACATTTTTCCACTTTCTTTCACAGAACCACAGGCAACAAAATATTCTCAGATGGCATTTTCCATGGCACAGACTTTGCTTTTCTTGCAGCAATCTTTGTCTGGGTGCACCACCACCAGACAGGAAGATCCTAGACATATCCTCAGCATTTTACCTCCCACCCAAAAAAATGTATCCCTTGAATGGGCCCCATATTTTTGTAACTCACACCACTTTTGGCAAGTTGGCATCCCCATTAAAAGAACTAGTACTACATATGGTGTACCATTTACTTTAGCAGGAATACTCAGATTGGTACCAGCCCTAGCTTTATAGTGTATACCATGCTCATTACCTAAAGGAAGGGTGGAGGTACAATTACCAAAATGAACCTTTGTAAATACAACCAGGTCCAGAGGAGAGGATGCTAGGTGTATTTTAGACCTAACTGCTGAGGGGCCCCAATTACTCCACAGAAAGCAATGATCAGAATGCTCAATGCAGCAGCTGGGATTGTGGTATGGCTTTATTCACAGATGTTACTAAAGCACCAAGTGAACCCCCAGTGGTTGGTTATGGCAAACAGGTACACTCTTTGCTAGGCAGTACAGTTTTCACAGAAACTTCTCTATCCATTTTCCCAAAGTGTTCATGGCCTGAAGCACATACCTGAGCTACTTTCAAAACACATTTCCAATTCCCAACTTGGATGCTCATGGCCTGAACCACATTCTTGAGTCATTTCCAAAACACATTTCACAGTGTAAACTTATGACCTGAGCCACATATTTAAGTTTCATCCTGGGCATTGGCCTCTACCCAGGGACCTTGGCGCCATCAATGAACCAGTTAGCCTTGCCTCGTAGCCTCCAGATGGTGTTCCTCCCACCCTTTACCCCAACCGACATTCTCTGCTATTCCTTCAGGGTTACACCAAAAAGGCCTTCATACCACACTGAATTGCTAAAGACTCTGAGCTCTAAACTTTAATTTGACACTGAAGTATATGAGTGGTCTTGACAGGTGTGATCCAGCCTTATCTTGGGCACACGTACCTCAGCCAACTCCTAATGAGAACAGTTTCCGCATCGATACTCACATATCTGTTGTTCCTTCCTTTAGGCATGGAAACAACCCAGAAATCACCCTTTTCCATGGTAGCTTGTCAGAAATTCTCACACAAATGTCCTTCTCAAAGGCAGCTGTACACACTCTAGGACCTTCAGGGATTGCCCTTGATCCACTGAACTGGCAGTCCCTCTCACTTCCCTGGAGTGAAATCAAGGAATCCTGCTACAGAATGTCTCCACTACTTCACTGGCAACTGTAGATTTAATTCAAAGCAGAGTGAAACACAGGGCTCCCTGTGACAGAGCTCTCAACTGGCAGATTGCCTGCCACCTGACTTCCAAACTCAGACTAACTGAACATTCTAAATTTTCCATGAACAGCTTACTCAAAACTAGTTATTCTGCTGAGAGAGTTATAAATGACATAATCATTCCCACTCAGGCTAGCTGAGTAAACAATGATGTCATTTTGTAAATGCCCTTAATGAGCTCCTTACCAGCTGCCTTTTCTACCTGCCTAACACTGGTACTACTAGGATTCTAGTAACCCCAGGGACGGGGCTGCATATAGTTTTCTGAAGCAGCAGTAGGCCTGGTCAGAGTAGTTGCACTCTCTTTCCTAACTCAACAGTGTCTACAACTGGTCCTTTTTCACATTAATTATGGACAGGGTAGGTTTGTTAAAACAATCAGGGTAGTTACTATCCTATCCTAACCAAGTATCTGTTTTGCATTAGAGTAATTTAAGGTAGTTTGAAAGTATCTCTTGGTAGGATTTAGGTAGGTATTTTATTGCCCACCTATGCCTAAAAAAAAAAGCAAGGAACTGCATCTACCTACTTTCTGGATGTCTGATCTGCCAAAGCAGAGTTTCCTCTGCATCTGATGCAAATTGTGTAGCAGTATGATTAAAACAGATACTGTTACTAATGTTGTCACTGGCAAAGAATTCAAGGTTTGGGATTTTATAACCTGTAAAACAGAAAATTGGATGTATTTCACTGCTTGTGTCTGTAATAGTGTCTACATCAGCAGGACACAATGTAACTTGAAAATCTGAAGTGGAAAACATTTGAGATCAAGCTTAAAAAAACAACCACTGAACAATGCCTTGGCAACTGATGTACAGTAATAGAACATGGCCCAGATCATTCTTCCGATTTATGTTCGTGGAAGTGGTTCAGTTGGCCCCTAGGGTTGGGAAGGCTTAGGCAATCACATTCTACAGTGAGAGGCTTTTGGACGCCTCAGAGTGTGTGGTGGGAGTAGAGGTCTGAATGATAGGATCAGCCTGGAGTCTTTTTTTTTTTAAATACAAAGGAATTTAATGTTCTGTCCTATTTCCCAGATCCACACCCTTTCTAGAATTCTGTCTCTTGTGTGGGCATTCTGGGACCTGCATAAATTAATGTTGGACACTCTTAATTCATCACATTAGTGGTTTGCCTCAAACAATGATTAATTGAAAGTATAGAACAATTAAAAATATGATTAAAATTATTACTCATTGGATTTGGCATTTACTATATTTATCAGGATGACATGTATTTTAAAGGTCCAATTGTAGAAATGAAAGGAAAAGTGTGATTTCTACTGGGACTCGAACCCTGGACACTGTCGACCCTTTTTGCATTATATTAGTTCTAGTTGAAACCCACATTTTACAATTACTTACCTTCACTAAAACTCATTGTAATTGTAGGTTGTTTGATCTCGCCCTTTCTTAGAACTGAAATCCATGAGAACGGTGCAATTATATCCAACCCTGCTTTGTTTCAAATCCTTGATCTACTCTAATTGCATAGATCCTGAACATTAGGAACATTCACAATAGTGTATCCACCCATGATACAATAGTCTGTTCTCCTGCCACAGCATCATGAGTGGCTGAATTATGTTAAGTGTGTTCCTAAGCCCAGAAAAGATGCAGTGGAGATGATCAAAGAATGTAAACAAACACATAACACCAGTATGGTGGGCAGTTTATATTCATCATGCACGCAGACACAGATGAACATGTTGATATAAGAGTTACTAGAGAGGGGTGTGAGGGTGCCAGCCCAGTGGAGAGGCGGTGCTGTGGGGGCTGGTCTGAGGCAGGGGAATCAGCAGCAGTGTCCTAATGACACTGGTTTTGTGAGGGGTCGGTCTTGGCAAGTTTTACAAGGACAGAGCTGAAGCAGTAGCAGTGCAGCTCTATCCTTTGAGTACAAACAGACTGTTCAGTCAGGCAAGCAGACAATCCTCCACTCCTGCACACTGCGTGCTGTCCTCTCTGCTCCCATCCCAGTCCCCAGCAACAAATAAACCCTCCTCTTCCTCCCACTGTGTGCTGTCCACCCCACCCTCCTGTACACCCATTCCTGCGCCTCGACATCAGGGGCCCAATCCCCATGTCGGCATGTCCTTCCCACCACCACCACTATTGTGGCACACTGGAGCCCACCTCAGTGTGCTGAAGAAATGTTTTTTTTAATGTTTCTGGCGGAATGCCCACTCCCAGTGTCAGATCTCGCTCCCCAAACCCATCTATTTCCTTTGCCGACATCGGGTGCCCAATCCTCATGTCAGCATGTCCCCCCCACCACTATTGTGGCACACTGAGAGCCCACTCCAGTGTGCCTAAATAATTACAATATTTTCCCCTAAAATAAAGAGACCATCCCTAAAATGAACTAGCATGCTGCAGACACTGCTCTGTGACCCTATGGGACATTAGGTATACAAAAACAGCTGTGAATACTGATGAAATCCTGGTAGGAGTCACATTATATGTAAAGGAGTGCTCCTTTTCATAATTCAAATGTACAAAATAGTTCTGGCGTGGACTCAAAGTGGAGAAAGAAGGTTGCTGTACAAGACAGGAGTTGGGGCAATGTAAAATGGGATAAAAAGTATAGATTAGAATTTACACTGCAAAATGCACAGCTTTTTATTGTCCCCATTAAGCATTTGAGCAATTCTTTTGTGATTTATAATTGGATGATCTAATATAAGTTGAATAATTGGGAAGCATCTAACACTCTTGACAAAACGCTTGAATTGTGCAAAACATTGAGTGTGCACTTTTTGGCTCTCTACTGGCTGTTTCGATACAGTAGTCATGCAAATTGTTCAAATGGCAATCACTTTTTGCACTATACGTGCTTCATGTTGCACTTTTTGAGGGTGGGTGGGTGTCCAGTTTTCTGGCTGCACCACCCTGATCATTGAGCAGCTTTTCTAAGACTGACTGGTAGTTGAGGTATATCTGCAGGTACAGTATTAGTTAGGGAGGGTATTTGACAACATTTAAAATCTACTCCTTCTAGAAGGTGATGTTGAGCTTATCCCTGTCCCTCTTCCCACTTCAGCCCTGACCCTACAGAAAGGTATCGGTATACTGCACCTCAACATTTGCAGCACCCTCCATAAAACTGATTACTTGCAGCCGTGGGCTCAGTCTCCAGTTGCCAACACTTGTCATCATGAAAGCGGGCTCACCCAGCATCAGTGATTCTGACATTGTCCTCCCTGGCAACTCTATTTCTCAGTAGGACCAGTCAAAATGGTGGTGGAGTTGCCATCTATGTGTCCATCCCTCTGAGTTTCAGTTTCAGACTGTGCACCTTAGTTCCTCACCTCTTCTCGTGAACTTCTTGAGGAATACTTTCAACTCCTTTTCACTCAGTTTATATTTCTGGCATTAACTCTGTCCTGGGTCCAAATCTGACCCTTCCTCGAACTTCTCTCCTCTCATCTAATCATGGATTTCAAAGGGGAGCTCCTTATCCCTTGTCAGTTTGAACCACAATTGGACCTCCCTGCTGTTGCAAAACACAACTCATCCAACAAAATTTATCACGCCACCTCACAAAGCACTTCACTGAGCCTATACATTTTAACCCTTCCTCTGCCAACCACTTCTTCCTTAACCGGGTTCTGTAATCCAACCCCTACCATATAATATATGCATGCACCTCCTGGTGCTCTGAGTGACCACTGTCTGGTTTAGCATATGGAAGGTCCACTGTCCAAAAGCTCCCCCAGCTTCAGTCTTTAGGTCTCTCAACCTACCTGCACGCCACACTTATACCCTGCCACTTACTGGTCCTTCATCTCCTCATCCCATGATGTTGATGATGCCATAAACAAATAACTCTCTTTGCCTCAGTGTGGAACCAACACACTCCACTAAGCAAATCTCCTATAAAGAGTTCCCATCTCTGCTGGATAACTGCCAAATTATCTCCAACCTGCAATCCAGAGACCCTGCTTGGTATCTGTACAAGACCACTGCCTTACAAGTTGATCTCCTAAAAACATAACACTCTGGAATGCTTGCACTTATGCAACCAGTCAGGCCTAAGGCCAATTATTTCATATCGAACAATCAGACAAATCTAAACTTCTATTAAATTCTGGAAAGTTGTTCAAAACACTTTTAATCCCCCGCCATTCATTAATCCCTTCCTTCTTTCTCTTGATGGTTTTGCCATTTCCTTCTCTCTGTGGTAGCTACTACCTTCAAGTCACTTTTCCCCTACCTGTGCCCACTCCCTCCTCCGTTCTCCTCACTCTCCCCTGTTCCCTAAATGTCTAGTTTTGTTTCTACCCTACGCCTATCTCAGCTACCTCTCCCTAAATTCAGATGGGCTCAACTCCTTGACCTCTCTGCTATTGCCTTCCCTAACCTGATCTTTTCAATCTCTCATTCTGCTTAGGCACAGTTCCTACAGCTTGGAAGGACCACTCCATCTCTCTCCTCCCTGTCCTCACTAAGCTCCAAGAACATCTTGACCTTTCTTAGCTCTCTCCTTTTCCTTGACTCTTCTACGCTCTCAGACCCTACCAGTTTGGCTTCTGCAATTTCCACAAATCCCAGTCTGCCACCACCTTCCTTCTTCTTCTTCTCTCTGAATCAGTCCTTAAAGGGATGGATGGGGCCACATCATCTCTGTCATATTTATTGAACAGGCAAAAGTGTTTGAAACTGTCTCCCACTCTGCTATTGTCAAAATGTGGCAATGCTGCCCTTACTAACCCAGTGGTCAGTTGGTTCCATTCCTTCCTGTATGGTAAATCACAGGCCATCTCTGTTGGTGGAGCCCTGTCCCCTCTCCACATTTAATCTGGGGTACCATAGGGGCTCAGTAGGTGGGTTCATTCTTCTTGATTTTCTCCTTCGTGACTTCCGCAAGTATGTTTTGTACTTCCTCCATTTAACTGTAAGAGGATGATATGTCCTTTTGCCTATGGCCCCTTCACCTCTGAGTTGACAGCACAGCTACAGCTTGACTCCTCAAATGTCCAGAACAAGCTCTAAAATAACTAGTTCAACCTAAATTTAAAAAATAACGTCTCCATAACTTTCAGCATCCCACAGAGCCTTAACATCCAATCACCCCAGTCTTTTCAAAGCTCAGTGGCTCCAAAAAGAGGCAGTTCCTTTTTAAATACCAGGTGTGCGACTTCACTGTCATCTTTATTTTTTCCCCACACCAGCGCATCCATTCCAAGTTCCTAAATAGGGGAGCTCTACAAGAATAAAGCCTGTATCCCTCCCCAGCCAGGTGTAAATTGTCTGTAAAATGATACCACTAGCTTTTGATTTTGGTGATGTAGTTTATAGCGGTGCCCCATATCCTCTCTTGCCACACTGGATTCTCTATTTCACTCCTGTCACTTTGCAATAGACTGCCTCCTTCATCTTATCACTGCTCCCTGCACTTTCTCTATCTCTATCTTTCCCAGCCCTTGAGGCACTGCCTCCTCTTTCACAGCCCTTGCAATATTATGGAGTTCTTGTTTGCTCCTCCCTCTTATCTCTCTACCTTCCTTTCTTGCTCTCACCAACCTCCTATTCTCTAGGCTCTGCTGACTCCACTCCTTCATCGCTCATGCCAACTTTTTGCTAGTTACTCTGCTTTCTCCAACATGCTCCCTCTACTTTGGTCCTCCCTCCCGTCCATATTTGTACCCCCTCCTCCTCATCCTTTTAAATTCCTGCTCCACACCCACACCAGTCATGCCTGCTTGTACACTTTACTCTGCCTAGGCTTTTTCTATATATATACTGCCCTTTCTGCCCATTCTCAAATGCTGCTTCTCACAAGTTTCAAACCAGTATATCTTTTTCATATGCTGACTGTTATTGGAAACCATTGTCTGCTCCTCTCCTGCTGCCTACACATACCTTTGCACTTACTAATTTGTATGGGCTTTATCTAGTGCTAGTAAATTATAAACTGTAAATGTACAGTGTAATTTGTTTATATCTCTTCAGTGCTTTTGTTCCTATTTCTGTTTGCATTGCTGTAACATTGTTACTATTTCTGTATTATTTCTGCTGTATTGCCTTCCCATGTACCCCATCCTCCAGGCCACCTCTGGAAAAATGCTGTTATGGCTCTGCAGGCCTTTCCTGGTAAAAATATTTAAATAAATAAGTAAACTACCCATCACTGTGTAATTATGAAAAATTAAGGAAGTGCTTCTGCTTATTTTTTACAGCACTTCAGACTGATTTTCAGCTCATAATGATAATGACAGTAGTTAAATGATTGAAGAATGTGTTGGCTCACATTGACTATGGTCGACATTTTAAAACTGGCTGCATAATGACTGAGGTCAGTAATTTTAATGTGGTGCCAATTTGCAGTTGTACGTCTGAGTCAATATTAAAACAAGCGAACTGGGCCCAAAAGTTTCTAAAAGTGCCAAACATGTGGCCACTGTTTGCCTAAGACAGACAGTATACAGAGTGGTGCAAGTGCTTGGGCCCACATTGTAAATGGCTAAATTTTGATCAGTGCAGTGTCTTTCCTAAGACACAAAGACAAGCAAAGCACAGTCTTTATCAGCTCCAGCTTCTCTGTCTGGCTCTAAAGAGTGTTCTCCTAGTAAAAGGCTACGACCATGTATGTGATAATGTCTACAGAATCAGCTTCTTCTAAATGCCAGTCTAAATCAGAGCCTGCAAGGAAGCCCAATAAAAGCATAAATCCTTGGTTGAGGAACACTGACTTAAGCGATTCCACGAAAAGGCAGGAAGAGGAATCATTTCATCACACTAGCCTTAAAAGACTAAAAAGAAAAGCATTTGGAGCCAGTAAAATAAATAAATAAATGAACCAACTGCCCAGCCTGCTGATTATGTTTAGACCCCTCCATGGCTAATTCAAACAAATTTGGCAGTTCTTCCAGACCACGAAAAATTGACACCTAATCTTCCTTCCTGATCCTTCATACTTAGTTTTCCATGAAGTTGTTCCAAAGTGGTATTAAGAACAAACATACAATTCATAACAAAAGTAATGTCAGTATACAATTGAATCGGACTATTACCTTGTATATTTCCAAAGCTGCTGTACTTCAAAACCTATTCCAAAAGTGATCATAAAACTCTCCAGCTGAGGATACTGCTAGAGGTTTGTCCAAGTTTGACTAAGGTGTTCCAATTCATATACTTAGAAGAAACATGCCAACAGAGGAGAGGAAAATCTTCATACATTAGATGTTAGAAGAGGGCCTCAGTTTCAGTAAGTTTATAACGGATGATATTAGGAACAAAACAATAGTTTATTACCTATAGTGAGGTGCCAAAGGGACTCCCAGCTCTAAGCCAACCATATCAAGTTGGATAGCATGTACAATAAATGTCTGCAGGGAAAGCACACTGAGGCGGCACTAGGGCCAGTGCACCTTTTAAGTCAACCCCGATGGTGAAACAGGAAAAAAAGAAGACCATTGCAGCAGCATTCACAGGTAATGGTCCTTTTTCGTGTTTATCTTCCCCAGTGTTCCGCCACCTTCCTGGACCAACTCCAACGTGGAGTTGAATCCCAAAGTCTGGGGATGGAGGGCAGAGCCCTCCTCAAGGAGGGTGTGAGGCACAGCCCCACAAAAACACCTTGAGAACAGGCATCACAATACCTGAATCAGCATTGTGCCGTCACTGTGGGGAGGTCGGCATTGTCACTGTTGACTAAACTTGGTGCTTCCACTGGGGCACCTCCACTAGAAGTACAGCTGCATCCGTGGCAGCTAGAAGTAATGTACCAATGGCAGAAATTTTTAAAGTTGCTACCTGGTTTCAGACTCTACATTCTACTGATTCACATCTCATATTGCCTAAACACATTCAAGAGAGGATGATATGTTTGGGATTCCTGTTCCTCAAAACCTTATTCCCAAAGTAATCCTAAAACTCCCCAGCTGAGTATACCGCTTGAAATTGCCCAAGTTTAACTAGGCTGTTCTAACTGATATACTTTGAAGGAAAAGTTATTCACCATAGTAATATATTTTCTTCTAATGGATTAGAACAGCCAGCCAAACTAACCTTCCCTGCCTCCTTTTAGGCTAGGGTAATCAGGATCTTCAGAATTATTTTTGTTATTAAAGCTTGGAACTTTGATGTTCGTTCTTGTTTTCTGTGCCATTAAAGGCCTCCTTAACAGCCTATTAGACTGAAAATTACTGAGTACCTGGTCCTAGGGATTTTAATGCAAACTGGACTGAAGATTACATTTCTTGACAATAAATACTGAACTTGGAAGTGGGGTGACAGCCTGCAAGCTATCCCTGTATCCCTGAGAGGACATGGCTGAGAAAGGGATAAAAAGTTTATTCTGTAATACTCCTCAGGATTTGATGCATTAATAGTGCAATACTGTGTTTGCCACACATGTTTTTAGGATAGCCTCTTCCACACCAACAGATTCAGCCAATATTTTAGCCTGTACATACAAAGTTGAAAACTTTTTACTTTACATTATTCCACATCCCTTTAATTTCCTGACTAAAAGTCTGGCCTCGTTTGTGCCTGATCAAAGTCAATACTGACACTTTGGAGAGTGTAGTGGCTTCATAACTCCTAAAATGTATTCCACAACTGTTGTTATAAATTTGAAGTTCAGTATAGCACTCAGGAATCTGTCCTCATCAGGGTTGAATTCTGCCATTTTCTAGGGAGCTGGCCACAAGCAAACACTTATCCTTAAGTTGACATAAGGAATCTGTTTGACTCAAACATTGTGTTTTCCTGGTGTCAGGACTGGATGTTGCTCTGTTCTTTATGTCATCATCATAGTCACTGGGCAGATTTCTAAATCTTTCAGTTCCAAGAGGTAAATGTTTTGATAATTTGCAGGACAACCAGCAACTCTACTGTCTTCTTTGTTGTTACCTATGGCAACTGGTACCACTACAGGATTCCTGTGCTGCTCTGGTGGAGTGGGTTTGCCAAGAGGAGGCACCCGTGGCAGTGGCCAGGGAGGATGTAGAGGCCCTCCCAAGTGCAGCCCCAAGGAGGGTGAAAGAAGACCCCAGAGAGGAGGAAGGAAACTGCTGGTGGGGACTTTATTGTCAGGGTAGAGTTGAGAATAGGAAAGAGGTTGGAGAGGAGGTCAGGTGCCTCCCGGTGCCACAGCTCGAAGGGATGGGAAGCATATCCTACAGATTTCTAGGGCAGTAGAAAGGGAGGGAGCTGGATGTCATTGTCCACAAGGGAAAAATTACCTGGCTAGGGATGGGACAGGAACAATGCAGGGTAGTTTAGGGAATTGGGAAGAATTCTAGACAGGTAGCAGGCTCCGTAGTTTTGCAGGGTACTGCCTTTTCATGACAGGGGAAGGAGAGGAGCTCCACAACAAAGCTTTCAAATCATGGTTGAGGAATAGTGCAGAAAGGGAGGTATGGCTGCACTGGGGACAAGGAGCCCTCTGGGAGGATAATAGCCTATACAGAGGTGATGGCCTGCATCCAACCAGGAGGGAGCCAAAGTTCTCAATGGACAGTTTAAACATCACTTAGATAAACATTTTAAACTAGCTGAGGGTGGTGGTGGAAGAAAGGAAAGCAGAATCTGCCCCGTCACAGGCTTAGATGGAGTGTTGGGAGATCCTGAAGGGTAAGAGTCCCACAGCAAAGCATGTTAATCAAGGAAGTAGGGGATTAGGAAAGGATGAAGAGGGAAATGTAGCAGGCAGATGAAAAGAGAGAGGAAGGGGAAAAGAAGGAGGAAGGGGGCAACAAACAAAGAGCTAACAGAATCTGGAAGACCATGTGTGCTAATGCTAGGAGTCTGGGGAATAAGATCCCAGACCTAGAGGCCATCATGGCAGTGGATGACCTGGATAATGTGTCCATTACTGAGTCATAATGTACAGACAACCCTGACTGGGACATGATTATACTATGCTCAACGATGTTCAGAAGGGACAGGATAGGAAGGAAAGGAGGGGAGGGTACTTTGTGCAAGGAAACATAAAAGCAACAGAAATACAGGAAATTCAGGGGGGCACAGATGCTGTGGGTCACCCCGAGTTGGGAATGAAGCCACTACTAGGATAGGTGGATCCACAGGCCTCCAACACAGGGGAGGATTTAGATAAGGTAATGTTAGAAGCAACCTGCAGAATGGTGGAAAAGGGGGAGGTGCTGCTGGTGGGGACTTTAATCTTCTGGATGTGTAGCCTTCCTGGGCTTCAGCTAGGTAAGTGTGACATCCTTAACTCTCTACAGGAGACATTCCTCTGGCAACGAGTTAATGAACTTACCGTGATGATGCAATACTGGACCTGGTGCTTACGCACAAGAACAGTGTTGCAGACGTCAATGTGGGAAGCCAGCCTGGCAGCAGTGATTATCGTACAGTGTGGTTCAAGATAAGAACAGCTGCAGAATCCAACCACACAATGGTGAGATTCCTGGACTTCAGAAGGGCTGATTTTACTAAGAAGGGTGAATGCCTCAGGAATGACGTGGCAGGGGAGATGACCTGAGAGATGAAGGAAAAGTTTGGCCAAGCTGAAAGAAGGCATAGTGAAGGTAACAAATCTCTCTGTCATGAAAATAAGCAAAAGAAAAGAAAGAGGAGACTGATGCGGTTCTCAAGAGAAGTGGTAGAAGAGGTAAAAGCTAAACGAGTGGCATTCAGAAAGTATAACAAGTCCCAGAGAGAGGAGGATAGGAAATGTATCAGTGAAAACAGTGAGAGGTAAACAATGCAGTATGGAGAGCAAAAGGCATAAACTGAGGAAAGGATAGCTCAGTGGGTATCAAAGGGACAAGACATTTTTAGGTATGTTGGCATAAAAGGGAAGACAAAGGGAGGATTGTGTGGTTAAAGTAGGAGGGAGTGACTGTAAGGGGATCAGGGAAAAGCAAACAGCTTCAACAAATACTTCTGCTCAGTGTTCACAGCAGGAGAGGAAGGGAAGGATGATGAAATGGTACCAGGAACTTTGATGATATTGAAATGGACACTAGTCCGTTTTCTGTGGAAAGAGTCTGAAAAGCAGTCACTAACTTGAAGGTAGATACAGCTATGGGGCCAGATGGGGTACATCCAAGTGTGTTGAGGGAGCTCAGGGAGGCACTAGCTGCACCTCTGACAGACCCTTCTAACAGATCACTGGAGATCGGAGGATCCCTGAGCACTGGAAAGGGCAGATGTAATACCGCTTCACAAAAGTGGCAGCAGATCAGAGAGTTGAGAGTGGACTGTGCAGCTGCATGCCAATCTTCTGTGGAGGAGCAGATCAGCAGGACCGTTGATACGCTTGCCTTCGTTTTGTAACAAGTATGCCATCATTGCCTGCATAATTAAGGCTCACATTTTTGCCTGGGGAAGAGAGCTGCAGTAGCCTTCCGTTAATGGACATTCTCTGGATTTTCTTGTGCTGCAGAACCTGTGGACCACATGCAGCAGAGTATCGCAATACCACCCTGGAGCCAGGAGTCCAAAAGGTGGTGGAGCCTGCTCCGAGGTGGGACCTTCAGGGCAACTCGCTGGAGGGCCGGATGCTCTGAAAAGTACTGTCACAATATTTTAAATCTGTCTGAAGAACAGGAATTTTGTGTCCTTCTCATTCAAATAATCCTACTGGAACTTTCATACAATTTATATAGTTTTATGGGGCTTTAGGAACTTAGAGACACCTACAGAGCCTGGCCTTGTTGGCCCATAACTATAAATGATTGTGTGGCATTGAAATTTTACTGTATTTTATTGTGTTTAAATATTTCAAAGTTTGTACATAGAACATATATAGCTTATATTTAGAGCAGAGAGAGTATTTTAGGGTACTTTAGATGGTCTCTCTAAACAAAGGAAATTTCTCCAACAAAAGTCCTCTATATGCTTTATTTAAATACTGTAGTTACCTATGATATAGAGCAGTATAAGGTACATTTTACCTTTAAGAGACAAGCATAATAAAGACAAGCATGATGCTTCTTTGGGCAGATTTGTCATCTTGCCCCAATAGAACGGTTCGTAGCAATGAACAGCAGAAAGGCTTTAGAAGTCAGGGGATTTACTAGTAAAGTAGAATACTCTAAAACTCTGCTTTGCCCTTATTTGACTTCTTGTTAGTAAACCGTTTGAAAACCAGCAGCATGTGTTAATCGCAATTATTTTAGCTGGGGAAATGTTCTGTGAACCTGTTGACTTGCTAACACTTTGAATCTTCACACTTCTACATTTTATCTGTACAGATAAATCTTATGATGAAAGATATAAAGTGAGTATAAACTAAAACTAATATAAGTTGTTTAAAATAAAAAAGTCTCTCTTACAAGAAGTAAAATAAAATAAGGGCTTTCAAGAATTTCAAGAGACCTATAGAATGGAGAAACCCATGGAATTATAGAAGCAGTTAATTATAACTACATAAGAGCTGTATAAATTTTAATATCTGTACATAAAAATACATGGAACTTAAGACATAAGCAGTGAAAAGAAATAAGTTGGTTTAAGTACTGTTTTAGTGCTGTTTAGTTTTCACCTGCAAATTACACATGATCTCCTGTTTGTGCCTATCATTTGATTTTGTTTTCATTCCAGTGGACTCAGGTTGTCCTGAATTTTCACAGCGGCAGGATACTGAGCCATGGGAACATTATATTTAAAACTTTTGAAGAATTAAAACCTGAGGAGACCATCTGGATTCAGGCACTTGGAGACATGGTATTAAGGCTTAAAGGCAAAATGACCAGAAAACATTTGTAACACTGGATGAAAGATAAGCATATACATGGCAATATTTTCTGAGTTTTGCACATAGGAGACTGGTGTGGCTTCTATTTTATTACTGATATAGTCTCAGATTTGCACTTTAACTTGCAGTTACACTTTACTACTGCCAGCACTTTTGGAACTATTGCATCTTAACAGCTTATCATATAACCACAAGTTTTGTGCTCTGTTTCACGTGAGTCTAAGGAGAAAATGATCAATGATCTATAACATTGACATTAAGGAATCTGAAGGTTCACAAGCATAGAAGAAGCAGTAATCGCAGACTTGTCATTCTTTTCACCCTTTCTGACATTTTTTAGGGATTACATTGTGTGAATTGGAACTTTTGAAACTTGTACAATTGTTTAAATTTGTGACTAGCAACGAGTAGTTAGAAACTACTATATTTACTTAATCATAATCATAATAATCATCTTTATTTATATTGCGCTTTCAGATATCAAGGCACATCACAAAATATAAACAACAGATAAAACAGCAACAATAAATACATATTAAAATTCAGAAATAATTACCTAATTTGTCACAGTATGCCTTGCTCCACAAATAAGTCTTCAATGCCTGTTTGAACCCCCAGGGTCATGCACTCCCGAATCAGATGGGGTCGAAATTACAAGGGCTGGGGCCACATACATGAATGCAGGCCTCTGAAGATTTTAAAACTACCCTTGGAATCTTCTAGCAACCCCTCGCCTGCAGAGCACAGCAATCGCTCGGGCAATAAGGGGACAGAAGTTCTTTCAGGTAGTCAGGATGTGTCCACGTAGGGCTTTATAAGTCAGTAATCTGACTTTGAAGGTGATCCACCACTGAACTGGCAGCCAGTGCAGTTTGTGCAGCATGGGTGTATATGGAAAGTCTGAGGAGTCCCCATCAACAACCGGGCTGCAGCGTTCTGCACCAGCTGCAAGCAGTGGATATCAACCCTGGAAGCCCAAAGTAAAGGGAGTTGCAATAATCAAGGCACGAGGTCACAAAGTGTGGATCAGTGTAAGAAGATCACTGGATGGAACAAGGTGTTTGATCCTAGCAATTTTCCTCAGGTGGTAAAAGGAAGAATTAATGACGGCTGACACCTGAGAAAGTAGTGTCAGCCAGTCGACAAGTATCACCCCTAGATCATGCACCCATTCAGAGGTCGGAGCTGGGAACCCTCCAGGAAAAGCCCGAGAGGTGGCCCACCTCTGATCCCCATTCAGAGTCCTGAATCCACAGCCATCACCTCAGTCTTCCCTGGGTTCAACCTCAGCCAGCTTGAATTCATCCAATCCAGGATTTCAGTGAGGCAGTTATTAAAAACTGAGAGTGCTCCATCCTGGTCAGGTACAAAAGACAGGTAGAACTGGTATCATCAGCATAGCAGTGAAATCTCAGCCCATACCATCTTACAATGTCTCCGAGGGCAGCATATACCATGAATAACATGGGGACGGCACAGAATCCTGAGGAACCCCACATGACAGAGAGAGCGGTCAGAGGAATAAATCCCTGACACCACCCTCTGAATTCTGCCAGTGAGGAAAGTTCTAAACCATCTGAGAACTGAACCTGTCAGGCCACAGATGAACCTCCTCAGGCACTCGAGCAGTACCCCATGATCCATGGTGTCAAAAGCTGATGAGAGATCAAGCAACACCAAGATAGACCATTTTTTGATCTCTCACCATCAGGAGATCATTGAGCACCAACCAATGCAGTCTCGGTACTGTGCCTCTTTTGAAAACTGGATTGAGAGGTTCATAGATGCTATGGATGGTCAAATGGTTCTCCAGCTGTACAGCCACTACTTTCTCAATTACCTTCCCCAAAAGGGAGGTTAGAAATAGGTGTGTAGTTTGCCAGACAGTCTGGGTCCAGAGAAGCTTTTAAGAGGGGTGTCACCACTGCCTCCTTCAGGGAGCTAGGAAACTCAGCCAACTCAAGGGAGCACCAGACTATCTATGCCAAGACCGGGCCAATAATATCACCACAACCCATAATCAGGAAGTTGGGCATGGATCTAAACTCACAGATGAGGCGCATACCCTGGACAATCCGCGATAACATCCATGATCTCCAGCCGGTCAAAGGTACTCCAAGAGAAGTGAGGACAGTGGCCAAGCACCGATCATCAGCAACTCTCACAGAGTGTGTTGATCCAATCTCCACCCTGATATCGGCCATCTTATCAGCAAAACCAAGCAAGCTCCTCACACTCCAATTGTGAAAAGACTGTCCTAACCTGCTGACAGGCTGGGTTGCACAGCCCCCTACAATTCAGAATAGCTGAGCTGGTCGGTTCTGAGTGGAAGCAATCTCCTCGGACAGGAACTCTGCTTTCTTACTTAACTCTCAGCATTACTTAGTAACACTGAGAGCAATTTGTGTCATTATAAGGGGAATTGACCTAAGCAGAAATTGATTATAACTCTAATCTCTACAGTTAATCTAGTGTGTAAAGTTTCACAACTACAAAGGAACAATGGTTAATACCAAAAGTGGAAAAAGTATTTCACCAAATAGGCCTTTGAATAGTGTAAGCCTGAGGAGGAAATGACAAAGTCATGAAGCAAATAAAAGCAAACAAAACGAACAAAATAGTGAAACAGGATTCTGCCTTAAAAACCCTACTTTAACAACAATAAAGGGAAAAATAAAACCAGACAATTGAAAATAACACATTTTAAGCAAAATTCAATTACTGGATTATCAAGTACTCCAAACTGGACCAATGAGAATACTCCAAATCTGACTAATGAAAGGAAAACCTGTAAAATTAATGAAAACTGTGCTCCCCAGGCTCCCACCTTCAGCTTGAAGGTATTTAATTGACTCATACTACAACAATACATTTGATACAATGTACAGTTATCAGGATAGTTACAAAGAAGACAGTTACAATGAATGCTTTATACAGGAACAGTCAGAGAAGTAGAAATTTCCATGGGTGTTAAAAATACTGAGAATAAATTAGGTGCAGATGAATTAAATCAACAAACTAAAACAACGCAAGATAATTTCAAACAGACAAAAGAAGACACAGATTTAAAAAGAAGACAATATAAATCAAAAGACACAACAAAAGACAATTTAACTTCAGTAATTTGTGATCTAGATCACATAACAGAAGGAGTAAAAGGTGGGCAGAGGAGGACTTCAAACCAATATCCTCTAGTGTCAAAAAGTTCAAATCATTCAAAATCCCTTAAATGTTCACCAGCTAGCATGCTATCAGATCAGTCAAAATTGTTCACTAAGCACACAAGTTGTAAAACTGAAGTAATATATGATACTGAACACTTTGCTAACAAGGGTGATTTTGCTTCTTCCTCAGCACTATCAAAACAATTACTTGAGATTATTAAGAACCCATACTATGCAAACATAATTATTTTAGAAGATCTTTGGCAGTAACAGAAATACTTTCAACATTACTAACAGAAGTATTTCATAATAAAATCACACTGGACAAGTTGAAACAAAATATATTAGAACCTAAACTAGAAGACTCAGAACTGGATCCCAGATATGAAAGGGCAAATAAGGCAATCCAGGTAAACTTCACCACCATTTATAAGACAGGAGGAAATTCAACAGAACTCTAGTACTGGGGAAAAGACTAAACACAAGAATAGTAAACAAAAACAAAAACAAACAAGAATACAAAAAGGAAAACAGTTCCTAATAGAAATACAAACAGATGAAGAAAACAAAACAAATAGCTAGTGATACAGGAACAAATATAATAGAGAACAAAAGATCTATGAACGTTGATACTAAAAATTAATAAAGAAATTTCAGAAAGTGTACTGATAGTAAGGGCTGAAAAGACAACACTAGATAAACAGGTTGGAAGTGCAAAGAACAAGATAACATCTCAAATCCAATTCACAGAAATTGATGTTTCACAACTTTATAGCTTTCCACCTATGAATGAACAGTGTACGTAGAATAGGGAGAATTTCTGAGGGAAACCGCTGTTCCTTCAAATGTAGAGCACGGAGAATATCTGAGCCTGCCCAAACAAAACTGTGCAATTTATGAAACCAGCAATACAGAAAATCTGAATAAAACATTCCAAATCTTGAACAAAAGAACAAAATCATGAAAACAAAACTGAATATTTAATAGTCTTAGAGGGTACAAAAATTATATGAAGAAACTCAAGAGAAACTTTCTTCTTGGATAAGAAACTGTTAAATATACAGTAAGCTTAGAGAAGGAAGAACTACATATAACCAGACCACCAAAAGAATGGAAGAATACTGTAATGATATTTTGTGCCTCTGAAGACATAGCTAATAGGATTTAACAACGTGAACCAGAATTGAGAGCAAGGGCATATATCTAATGCCCCATGAATAGTATCAAAGCTAACAGAAGATAAAAATCAGAAGAACAATTTGGAAGAAGGCTGGTATGATCAGTCCTTGCAGGCAATATTAAATTATAAAAAGAGAAACAATCAGAATAGGAAAGTAAATCGATAAATCTTTTGGATGGAAAGTATCAAATATGACAGTTTAAAAATCAAATTTGAATTAGCTTTTTTTCCAAACTGTTACACACACCAGTTGGACCTAATAACTTAGCATGGTTCAAAATAAATAAGACAGAATCTCTCTATCTACAAATAAACATTACAGTTTAACAGATGGGACTGGCTAAACAAAGTCTAGAAAAAGCATCCATTTTGATAGACTTGAGATATATGTTATGGAAGTGTGCACACTAATAAGGGTAAAATAATGAAGAAAATGCAGAATGAATTAATGCTAAAATACGTACTCCATTCCGATGAAAAATCAAGAAGAATGACAACTAGCTAATAAGTCAAAAATGTAGGGAAAGATTTGTTATAGTCAGATATTTGCATGTTGAGTTGGAACATTGAAGGATTAACTATAACATTAGAAGATGCTGAAATAACACAGTTCTTGGAGAAATATAATATCCTCTGTCTCCAAGAAACCTGGTACAAAGAAACAGAACTACCTATAATTCCAGGATATGCAGTGTATGCTATCCCTGCTCTAAAACAAAAGAAAATGGCAGACCAAGATCAGGTATTGCCACATACATTAAAACTTCATTAAATCTAAAAGTGTCACAAATTCAGTGCAAATTAAAAATAGTATTATCCCTTATATTGGTCCAGATGCAAATGATTTTATATATTTTATCGGACCAACATAGATGTAACAAAAAGAACAAAGTAATTTAGCTTTTGAACCAACCCAGTCTTCCTCAGAAACTTAATGGCAGTCATTTAGAAAATTCCATACTTTTAACACTCCAGATCATG
This sequence comes from Neoceratodus forsteri, assembly GCA_016271365.2. Taxonomy (NCBI): domain Eukaryota; kingdom Metazoa; phylum Chordata; order Ceratodontiformes; family Ceratodontidae; genus Neoceratodus; species Neoceratodus forsteri. Next base: position 50,569,503 of record JADMNL010000024.1, on the reverse strand, counting down.
CAGAATTCCTATGGTTTCTTATTCAGATTCCTTAGACATTTTCAGCACATCAAGTAGTCTTATTATACTCTGAGAATTTATTGAAATCTGTACATATCAGATTGCATGGTCTTAGTTTCTGGTGGTCCTTGACAAGCAGCTTTTGTTTGGCTCTTATACTGCCAATTTATATGATCATGTATACACTCTATTACAACACTAAATGTCTTAAGGTTTATGTAGCATAATAACCAGTTTGAGAGTATAGTTGGGTAATGTTTCCAGCTAAGTTTTACAGTCCATATAGTGTGAAACTATTGCTCACTTTAAGTAAACTTTACTTAAAACCCTTGTATGCCATGTATATTTACTTTTAGTAGTTCTAGGTTGTGGGACTTGGTTTTAACTTACAATCATGTCACATTTTAGCATGCATTTAATCCAGTGGGTTTTGCTTTTCATGACCTGCATTCTTAAACACACTGGAACACTCTTAATTAGGCTACATAACTCTATGCTCGAAATGTTCTTATCTCCTCTGAAGGTATCTCTAAGCCATTTTAATTTATGTGCAGTGTACTACCTGCTTAATGCACATCTAACCTTTAGGCCTTTTCAGCTATAGCTGAATGGTACTATTTAACGCTCTGATGCTCTTCTGTTATTTTTAAATGAGTATTTTAAACCAATGGGATTTTTTCTGTTTTTTTTTTCCATGATCTGGGAGTAAAAATAGGGAATTTCTAAATAACTATCATTAAGCTTCTGAGGAAGGACTGGTTGGTCCAAAAGCTAAAGCAGTTTGTTCTTTTTGTTACATCTGTGTTGGTCCAATGAAAGGTATGAAATCATTTGCTTCTGATCTGTTCTTACAAGGAACAATACAACAAAGACTAAATCTGTATGTTAGCCTTTTATATTGGAGCATTCCAAGTCAAAACTCATCCTAATAAACATTTATATTCCTCCTCTAACAAAAGACACTCTGTCATGGCATGATTGGGTGGTGTTTGTAAAATACTAGAATTTATAGAAGAAACCTATTACACACACCCTATTAAAATAGTAGGCAATTTTAATGCAAGAGTCTCAAATGAGAACTTGATACCAAATGCCAAGTTAGAAAAGCCTTGTGATTTACCAACAATAAATCCACATATTTGCTTAATAAGAAAAAGTAAATATATGAAAATAAACAAGGATGGGAGAACTTTATTAAAAGCCATGGAAGAAGTAGACTGCTTTATAATGGAGTTTGCCCTTTAAAGGGCAGACCAAGTTGCTAGGTGCAACCCTCCCTCAAGCTGGAGACAGTGCACTAAAAGAGGAGGGGAAGGGAGGGACAGAAAACAGAATAATAGGCAGAAAAGGAAGGAGGGGCTAAGGGAGGTATATAATGGACAGCACAGGAGTGGTTCAGCCACTTTGCTGAAGTTTTGATTTACAACAAGCTACAGCACGTCAGATTGGCATATCATGGAGGTTTGTGTAATACAGCAGGTAAGCAGGAATGTTTTAAAAATGTGTTTTACAGCCTTTTAAGGAAAATTGGATGGAGATGGTTTGTTGAAGGGCAGAGGAACAGTTGTGGGAAGAACCCTTAGACAAGGCCTAGGGTTTACTGAAACGTAGAGCAATTAAAACCTTTGTTAGACATTTTCTGGAGGCATGCAGCTGAGATTAGTTGTTTTTGGAGAGAGAGGAACCATGTAATTATGGCTTTTACTATTGCTTGTTTGAGTTAAGTTGATGGTAGTTGGTGGAGCAAAATGGGCTGGTTTTGAACCACGAGGTGTTTAGGGCTAAATGAGGAGGTTGTTGCAAGGTGTGTTGGGCCCTGAAATGGGTCATACAAGCAAACCCTGAGATAGTTCTAACTTTAAGCGCAGAGTATTTAGGCAGCAATTTTGACTCTGTCTACATTGGCTTCTAACATAGTCCGCTTGGATGGTTTTAACTGGTGGGAACGAGGAGGAAGCTCTATGGTGTTGGTAGGGTCTGGCCTAAACTCACGGTGATATTTCAGCTGTTTTGCATCATGGATGTACTAAGAAATGGAGCCCTCGGAGCTGTAGGTCCACTGGAGCATCACTCTTTTGGTACAAAGTTTTGGCACTCTTGTTCTCCTAACAGTAAAAAGTGGCCAAGCCTGGGGAAAACGCTCTTTCAAGGCGTCCTTAGCACAGGAGGGAGCAGCTTTCCACAGAGCGCTTGTCCACACGCCGCTATTGCGTGCAAAATGCAGGGTAGGAGCAGTCGCCGCCCATATGGTGACATGGGGCCCATGCAGCCTACAAAGGGGTCGCTATGCGATGGGGGCAAGTGGACGCTTTTAATGGGCCAAGCATTTTGAGGCCTAGCATGAGCAGAGGGGATGTGCAGTTTAAAAGACAAGGAGAAGCCTCACAAAAAGGCCAGGCAGGAGCTTGATGAGGGGCCACGGTCATGACGCCACACCAGGGGAGGCAAGAAGTGAATAGCTGGGAGTATTCTGAGGCAGGGAAGAGTGCCTTAGGGTGAAAGAAAAGGGTGTGTTAAAATACAGGCAGCGTGTATTTTATCCCCATTCTAAAAGGGGGCAGACAGCCCAGCAGGAATGGAGGACTAGTTGCTACCCTACAGGGTGGAAGGAGACAACAGATGGGCGCCTTAGAGTAAGTGAGAAGATGAGCAGGCCGGAGGCCTGGTAAGAGGGGCTGGCCACGCCAGTGATGTCACACACACCAAGAGGTGTCAGCTGACAGAAAAGGGAGAACAGAAAAGCAATGTTCAAGGAACAATGGTGGATTATGGGAAGAGAAAAATGGAATTGGAAGGCCCAGAGGAGGGTCAGCCACAGAGGGGATCATGGTCCGAGGGGGTTGCAGGTTTGGGGCAGCAGGCAGTTGGGTCGAGAGAGAAGCATAGCAACCCATGACAAAAGGAGCACAGAGAAGATAAAACCCCAAAAAGGGTCAAGAGACTCAAAAGAAAAAAAATTATTTTGTTTTGGGAGCATGAGACCAAAAATGGTCTCTACCGGGGATATATATATAAAAAGGCACAATTACAGATTGGCTAGGGGCAAGAACAAAAGTGAAGGCAAGTTGGCTTAACCATAGAGATGGATGATTAAAAGGGATTAATAAAAGAAAATTTTCAGTTATCGTTACAGATCTTGCAAGAAAAGGAGACATGGCACCAAAGAAGAGCAGGCCTTCCAAAGAGGATGCCTACTGGGCTATCATAGAGCTGGCTGACAAACCTAACAGAATGTGGCAGATGGTGGAAGGGGAGGGACCAGGGAGTTCTGAGGAGAAGCGGAAGGCGGCAAGGAGTAAGGGGCAGAGGAAAATGGCAGACTGGGAGGCTGCACAGCCCACCCAGAGTCCAGCCACTGATGGAGGTACTCACACGGTGGCTAGTCCAGTACCTTGCACCCTATTGAACCAGTACCACTAATACCTCCCCTGACCAGGTAGTGGTTCCCCGCAGAACCCAGGCTGGAACCCTGAGTGCAGCAGTTCCTCCTCAGCAGCTAGGTGTAGAGCCAGTCATCCAGCCACAAGGGGACAGCTCAGGGCATCACGACTACACAGCCCACAAGGAATGGACAGGATCACAGGTAGAGTATCTGGGTTGGTGGGAGAAAGCATAAAGGAATATATAGGCCAAATTATTTCAGAGAGCTCGGCACAGGGGTTTGGGGCCAGATAGAGACAGCTCTGGTGGAAATTAGATCAGAAGAAGATTTGTTGAAGGAAGGGGAAAGAGAGTAGAGAATGAAGGAAAAGGGACAAGGAAATAACCCAGGAATGAGAGTAGGGGAGTTGTTCCATGGCAACAAAAAGAGAAAATATGGAAGGGGGAATATGTGGATATTTTTGCCTTAGTGAGCCAAGAAGCAGCAGCAAAATATGATGAAACAGAGAACATAGGGAAAAGCGAGGTGGCAGCAGCCGTGGTTCTGTTAGGGAAAGAAAGAGGAGGATAAATTTACAAAAGGGAAAACCTGGGATGGCTGGTTGTAGGTTCTGCCACTTACTTGGTGATAGTGATGGAGAAGAAGCCAGAGCTGGGCATCCCACTCATCACATACTGCCTGATAATAAGACGGGCAAGGCCAAGGGAGGGTGGGTGGATTTATTACGACTAATTCTTTCATCAAAGAATGGCGATGTATGGGGATGAAGGTGGACAGAAACAGTTAGATCTCTGGATGGATTATGTAACGGATCAGTCCACGCCAGAAGGAGAGATGGGTAAAAGGGACTAATCCACAGAGATGTTGTTGAGGCTACAACAGGGCCTTTTGTTCCTGGCCACACACTGCTTTCTTTTATGCCTGCTGAAATGTGGGGGTCACACCCAGCGAGCAGATGCAGAACAACAGGGGTTCAAGGAGCCCAAGGGCAGGAGCACACGAATGGGCCAACAGTTTTTCAAGAGGGACAAGGGTATAGGGTCAGGCATGGAATAGAGGAGGGAGAAGCAGAGGACATGCAGAAGGGGGTCAGTCTTACTGAGCAGCAAGGCCAGTGGATGAACAAGGTTGGGGAGCTGGAAAAAGGTAGGAAAGTGTGCAGGGAGCTATTTAAAGAGGCAAGAACTCCATTAGGATAGATGCATGGAGGAGTGGTTAGAGATACCAAATAAAAGGGTGGCTGAGATGATCAAAAAGACTTCCAGATGGGTTTTCATTACAATGAGGGCCAGAGGCAGGCTAGTGAGGCAACAACCTGGGTTCAGTAAAAGGAAAGAAGAAATTTTAAGACAAAAATAGATAGGAAATAGCAGCGGGAGGGTAGAAGGGCCATTTGACACTCCCCCACTGGAATATGAGAGTTTCCCATTGGGTTTGGTCCCAAAAGCAGCAAGAGAGTACAGGGTGATTCACCACCTGTCATTTCCTGAAGGGGACTCGTGAATGTTTCATCAGTGAGAAGCAGAGCAAAGTGACATATTCCACATTGGAAGAAAGCAGTACAAGCCATCAGAGCAACACCCTGATGCATGGATGGCAAAACGGATATAGAATCCACTTTCAGACTGCTGCAGCTAGAGAGAGGACTGGGACCTCGTTGTTTTGAAATAGGGAACAATACCTATTTGACAAGGCAATGCCTATGGGATGTTCCATTGCATGCAAACATTTGAAGTATCTGCACTTGCTTACAGGATATTTAAGAGCAAACTGGTTACAGGATGGTTGTCACTATTTGGATGATTTCTTCTAATAGGCAAAGGAAGAAGAAAAGAAAAAATGTTGTCCAGTTTTCAGGATCTATGCAGAATGAGGGGTTCCCCTGGCACCGGAGAAGACGGAAGGTCCCTGAAGGTTTTAGAATTTGGGTATTGAAATAGATACCCGCTAAAGGAGGTATTGAGGTTGCCAGACAAGAAAGTGTCCAAGTTGAAGGAGCTGATTAAAATACATACAAGTAGAAATAGAATACAGCTAAAGAGGGTTCAACAGGTCCCTGGGGCACCTGAACTTTGCATGCCGAGCTATTGGCCCAGGGAGGACCTCCACAAAGCAATCAGAGGGCCACAGTGGGTGCAACAGGCCACACCACTGTAGCTGTCAAAAGGAGTTAAGAAAGACTTGAAAGTATGGAGGAGTTCCTAAGAACTATAATGAGTGCTCCTTTGAGCAAGATGACTGGATATATAACACAGACCTAGAACTTTATACAGACACAGTGGGAGGCCTGGGCATACGGGGGGTATTTGAGGGCAGATGGTTTGCAAGAACCATGGCTTATGAATGCGAAGGGAGGAGAAAAATTAAGGACATAACACTGTTGGAGACTTTGCTCTATTTGGGCCTGCACCTTGGTGTAGGAAGAGCCGCGGAATCAGAAGGTGACATTCTGGTGTGACAACAAGGCAGTAGTAGACATATTAAACAAAGGGAGCTAGGTCAGAAATGGTCATGCAGGTACTACAACAGTTGGTGCTAAGGGCTTTAAATTGAATATGTCATTCAGAGACAAACACATAGAAGGGGCACACAATACTCTGGCTGACAGCTTTCCGTCTACCTGCAGCTGGATCATTTCCAGAAGCTGGCACCAACAGCAGAAGAACAAAAAAACACATATCAACAAACATCTGGGACATTGGCAAGAGGAGCAGAACTGTTGTTTCAGAGCTCATGGCTCAATGACTCTGAGGGCCTCATGAGGGGGGCCTGGTGGGTGTTGCAGACATTCAGGGTGATGCACCACATGGAGGTAAATAGGCCACCGACGGAGGAACAGCTAGGAAAATTTACAGTGGAGCAATGGAGAAGAGAACCACCCACACAATGATGGGAGTCTACTTAGCAGGGATTAGCCTGATCTGCAGCCTGAAGGGATGGAAAGACCCAACAAAGTCAATGTTAATTAGAAAGATGATGCAGGGATGGGGAAGATTAAAGTACAGGACTGCAGACGATAAGCGACCATTGGGGAACAGTGGCTGGCGAGACTAAAGGAGCATTACTGGCAATCTGCAAATCAAGGATGAAGCCCAACTCTTTCATACAGATCTATCTGGTAATGTTTGATGTATGTTTGCTGGGGCCATGAGAGTGAGGCAGTAGGACATGGTAGAGTGGATGAAGAAGGAGGTTTGGATTGGGAGGACATAAGTTGGGGATAAATGAGATACAAATCAGGATAAGGAAATCAAAGATGGATCGGGAGGACAGGGTTGTAAAATAGCACGAAGGCCCAGGTAGATGATACCTGTGCCCAGTAAAAAGCTTTTGGAGACTACGCCATAAAAGCGAAGGAAAGTAGAGACAGGGAGGTTGTTTGTACACAGAGATGGAAAAAAAGATCAAGTTATCAGGTTACAGCCATGCTTAAAAAGGGCATGCAATTTCTGGAGGAGGACCCATGTAATTATTCATCTCCTCTATGAATAGGGCTGCTTCTCAATGGGCAGCAGCAGGAAATATGTGGCTAATATGTTTGGATAAGGGATGCTGGCGGTCTGCCAGTTACAAAGAGATACATTTGAAGCACTTAAGTATGAGACTAACATATCATCTGTATTTTCTTTTGCAAACATGAACCATGGTGGGTGGGCATAGAACTAAAAAATGGAAAAAGAGCCAATGAACAGGTATAAGATTTATTTTGTTTAAATCCTATAGGAAGGGAGGATAATGGAAGTCTGATATGTGGCCACTCCTATATTTATTGGGTGGAAAGAGAGCCAAGAAAAGGCTGGGGAGAAGCAGCTCTACCAGGATGTGAAAAATGTAGGTTGGTGTGGCGTGGCATCAAAGGGATGAGATGGGGACAACTGCTTCCCACCCTGAAAAAATGAAGGGCGACCAGTTCCAGACTTCAATTATCATACATCTGAGCAAAGATATGGGGAAACCATGGGTGGACACCTACATGCAGATTAAGAAGGATTTGGAATTAATACAAGAGTGGTGGCCAAGGATAGTCCTAGTAAGGGTCGGATATGGTTCCAAGAAGGGCATAGAGGAATGAACACAATCATAGAGTGGTAGACAGCACCAGAAGAAAATGAATAGAAGAGTAGGAACACTGATAAGAAAAATGGGGGGTAGGTAATACTTTGAGGGGTGGAAGAGTGGGTAGTGGATTTCTACAGGTCAGATGGCATGCACCTGTCAGATCTAGCCAGATATGTTTATACGGAAACTATGGGTTTATAGAAGCATGGAGGAGACATGAGAAAAGGGGATATAAAAAAAGAATGAGGAGGTCCCCTGGGTGGAGGGAACAATGTCCTAAACTGAGGGGAAAGCCAGCCATCCAACGCAAGCTGGAGACTGTTTAATGGAAAAAGGGGGGAAGGAGGGAGGGAGGGGAAAGGAAAGGAATAGGATGAAAAGAAGAAGGAGCTGAAGGAGGAAAAGTGGTCTTGGTTCTCACCGTTACCTAACAGAAAAAGAAGAAGAAGGCACCAGGTTTTCACCTGGGGAGCGAGAAGAAGGAAGAAGAGGATGATCAGAGATTGATATATGGATGCAATAAAAGTACAATTGTAAAGAAATGATAATAAAGGATGATGAAATGGAAAATGGAATTATGATATATAGTAAATTAATTGCCAATCTGAGCACAACAACATACAATGGTCTCTGTCTTTTGTGAGGGAAAAGGGGTAATCCGAGGACAATGGAGTTTGCCCTTTAAAGGCAGACCAAGTTGTCCAGGTGCACCTCCCTCAAGCTGGAGATGGTGTGCTCAGAAGGGAGAGGGGAGGGGAAGGGAAGGGAGGGACAGAAAAACAAAATAATAGGCAGAAAAAGGAAGGGAGGGCTAAGGGAGGTATATAATGGACAGCACAGAATTGGTTCAGCCCTTTTGCTGAAGTTTTGATCCCTCCACCCACCAAAAAGCTATACAGCATGAGAGAAGACAGTTAAAAGGGACTGTACATGGTCTGTCAAAGGTGGATGACAGAATTGTCTGGTAGGATGGTTATGGACTGGCAAAGGTGGATGGCAGAGAAGAGTGAGGAAAAGGGGGAAGGAGGGAGGGAAAGAAAAGGAATAGGATGAAAAGAAGAAGGAGCCGAAGGAGGAAAAGCGATCTCGGTTCTCACCGCTACCTAACAGAAAAGAGAAGAAGAAGGCGCCCAGGTTTTCACCTGGGGCGAGGAGAGAGGAAGAAGAGAGATGATCAGAGATTGATATATGGATGCAATAAAAGTACAATTGTAAAGAAATGATAATAAAGGATGATGAAATGGAAAATGGAATTATGATATATAGTAAATTAATTGCAATCTGAGCACAACAACATACAATGGTCTCTGTCTTTGTGAGGAAAAGAGGGTAATCGGGGACAATGGAGTTTGCCCTTTAAGGGCAGACCAAGTTGTCAGGTGCACCCTCCCTCAAGCTGGAGATGGTGTGCTCAGAAGGGGAGGGAGGGGGAAGGAAGGGAGGGACAGAAAAACAAAATAATAGGCAGAAAAAGGAAGGGGAGGGCTAAGGGAGGTATATAATGGACAGCACAGGGTGGTTCAGCCACTTTTGCTGAAGTTTTGATCCCTCACCCACAAAAAGCTATACAGCATGAGGAGAAGACAGTTAAAAGGACTGTACATGGTCTGTAAAGGTGGATGACAGAATTGTCTGGTAGGATGGTTATGGACTGGCAAAGGTGGATGGCAGAGAAGAGTGAGGAAAAAGGGGGAAGGAGGAGGGAAAGAAAAGGAATAGGATGAAAGAAGAAGGAGCCGAAGGAGGAAAAGCGGTCTCGGTTCTCACCGTTACCTAACAGAAAAAGAAGAAGAAGGCGCCCAGGTTTCACCTGGGGAGCGAGAGAGGAAGAAAGAGAGTGATCAGAGATTGATATATGGATGCAATAAAAGTACAATTGTAAAGAAACGATAATAAAGGATGATGAAATAAAATGGAATTATGATATATAATAAATTAATTGCCAATCTGAGCACAACAACATACAATGGTCTCTGTCTTTGTGAGGAAAAGGGGAATCTGGGACAATGAAGGTAGAATAAATTGAGACTTGGAAGGCTTGTATACATTTAATGGACTATGGGTACTTCTGTAATAGATTTAGTATGGGCTAATCCAGTAGCTATGGAAAGCTTAATTCAATTACGGATATTAGACCACCTAGATTCAAGCGCATTATCCCTTAAAATAGAAAACAGAATAATGGAAAATACTAAAATAATAAAACAAAGGATAAAAGGAAAATGGACATGAGATATTAAACTTGAGATGAATTAGTTGGGATGGATATACCAGCAGAAATGTTAATAATATTTTACATGCAGAAAATCTGCTACAAAATCACTCTAAAATAATACTGAATCAAGATTCTATACAGAGATGGGAAGAAATAAATAACTACATGGATCATTGTACCAGGAACAAACAGAAGAATCTGCAAAATTCTAATTCATGGTTGAACTCTATATGCAAAAAGAAAAGAACTATCTGAATAAACTGGCTAGAAAAGTTAAGTGAGATCCTACAAAAAGTTAACTTACAAATATTGAATAAAGCCAGGAAAACTAAAAATTACATTAGAGATAGAGAAGAAAAAGATCAGAAAGAAATGTGGGATAAACTTAGAAATGCTGTACAGACCAAAGATGCAAAACATTTTGGACATTGGTAACCATAAGATTTAAATAATATTCATCACAAATAAAGGTATGTATTACACCTAAAATCTGGGAACAGAATTTTAAAACTCTATATTTTGCAGGAAGAAAAGAAGGACACTATAACACTGAACAATCTATCCTTACCACAACAAATATACATATGCAAAGAAGAGATAATTGAAGCAGTTTCAAAAAAAAAAAAACAATGAAGTTCCAGGACCGGACAAAATAATAAGCGAAATATATTTATATTTTGGGGAATGGTGGCTCAAATATTTCATGTGTTATTCAGTGCTTTGATTCAAGGAAAACAGATGCCATATTCATAGAAAGATAGTATCACATATCCCATATTTAAAAGAAAGGAACTCCACTATACCTACCATGTATAGACTGATAAATGTAATTGATAATTCACAGAAAATTTTAGCAGAATAATACTTAATAGAGTACAAACATGGGTAGAAGAAAATACAATTTTAAGTGAATCCCAGAATGGCTTTAGACCAGGGAGATCGACAGTACAACACTGTTATGTGCTGTCATACTTGGCATGGAACTATATCAAGGTAAAGAAAGGAAAGATTTTTGCTGCTTTGTTGATCTCAAGACCGCTTTTGACTCAATAAATAGAAAGCTACTCTGGGAAAAATTAAAAGCATATGGAATGAACCATTCATTGTTGGATATTATTATGAGATTACATAAGGGTACATGGATGAAAGTCCAGTACAATCAAAATGGAGATATAACAAACAATATTGGAACTAATTTGGGTGTCAAGCAAGGCTGCATCCTTGCACTAACATTATTTAACATTTATATAAGTTCAGTATTGGAGCAACTAGATAATTTAGAATTTCACTTTCCATCAATAAATACCAAAACAAATATCACTGTTGGCACATGCAGATGATCTTGTTCTTTTATCAACATCATTACCAGGTCTCGACATAAAGTAAATCATTTTAATAAATTGTGTCAAGAACACAATTTAGTTATTAATAAAAAAAACTATTTAATGCTATTCAGACATAAATAAAAAAAGTCACAGGTTATCTACATAGGTAAAAACAGAATACTCACTGTAACCAGCTATATGTATTTAGGGGTATATTTTCATCCAATTTAACGTGGAATGCCCAACAAAATTTAGTACATCAGAAGGCAAAAATTGCCTTCAATGCCTTTTAAAAGATTCACAAATAAAATCGAAATGGGTCAGTAACTGGACAACTGAAGACAGTAGAGGCAAAATTAGGGCTAGTTTAATATATGCAGCAGAAATCTGAGCAAATACTTTTAAATAAACTGGAAATACAGTTAAATAAACTCTATTGGTATATGTTGAGAGTACCCTGGGGACCTGAATATGCCAGATGTTAACTAGAGCACCTTTGCTGCAGGCATCATTCTTGATGCCCTACAGGGAGCATGCTGCCTCAGACAGCTAGTATTGGAAACCCACTCGGAGGGAGCAATCTAGACCTGGTACTCCTCAAATGGGGACGGAGAAAGAATCTCAGATTTGGAAGTGGGTAGCCATCTGGGAACAAGCAACCACCAAACAGTGTGGTTCACGATAAACACAGCCATACAATCAAGCCATACAAAAGCAAGAGTATTGGACTTTAGGAGGCTGACTTTGGGAAAATGAGAGTGCCTCAGAAAAGCACTAGCAAACAGGCAAGAAGGAGGGTGGAGGAACAATGGGGAGTAATCAAAACAGCCATCACAGAGGCAACAAGCCTTTGTGTAAAGCAAATCAACAAAACACAACGAAGGAAAAACGCTATGGTTCTCAAAAGAGGTGGCAGGAAGGTTAAGGAGAAAAGGATAGCATTCAGGAAATATAAGGAAACACAGAGGAGCAGGACAGAGAACTTTATCAGTTAAAGCAGAAAGAGGCTGGGAAGGCAGTCAGAATAGCAAAGGTCCAAACCGAGGAAAAGATAGCCAATTATGTTAAGAAGGCGGATAAGACCTTTATAGGTACATTAGGAGTGAAGAAAGACCAAAGGAGGGATACTGAGGCTTAATAAAGGGAGGGAATGTGGGTAGAGGGTGACAGTGAAAAAGCAGGGATACTGAATGAATATTTCTGCTCAGTATTCACAAAGGAAGAGGAGGGAGGTACCTAAACCAAACAAGAGAAACACTCTGAAGATGGCGGTCGATACCAGTCCATTTACAGAAGAAAGGGTTCTGAAAAGAACTAATAAAATTGAAGGTGGACAAAGCAATGGGGCCTGATGGATTCACCCAAGAATTCTAAAAGAACTAAGGGTAGAACTAGTGACACCGCTGACTAATCTCTTTAACAAATCATGGGAGGATGGGGTGGTACCTGAGGGACTGAGGAGGGCAGATGTGATTCCTCTTCACAAAAGTGGGAGCAGGACAGAGGCAGGAAACTACAGACCAGTTAGTTTGACATCAGTGGTAGGAAAATGATGGAATCACTTCTGAAGGAAAGAATTGTTGAGTACCCTAGAGGCCAGTGGGGCACAGGACCCAAGGCAGCATGGATTCATGATGGGAAGGTCATGTCAGATGAATCTAATAGATTTCTTTGGCTGGGTGACCAAAGTAGTAGACCAGAGAGGGCTGTGGACATGGCCTACCTAGATTTTAGCAAGGCATTTGATACAGTCCCACACAAAGATTAATACACGAGTTAGCCAGCCTTGGAGTGGGTCCCAAGGTGGTAGCCTGGATAAAAATTGGCTAGACAACAGGACATAAAGAGTAGTAGTAAAATGGAGTACACAGTGAAGAAAGGAGAGTTACTAGTGGGTACCACAGGTTCAGTACTGGACGGTCCTTTTAATGTCTTTATAAGTGACATTGCAGAGGAACTGGAAGGAAAAGTATGTCTGTTTGCAGACGACACAAAGATCTGCAACAAGGGTTGATACACAAGATGGAGTGGAAAGGATGAGAAGGGACTTGGCAAGGTTGGAAGAATGGTCAAATGTATGTCAGCTCAGATTCAATGCAAAGAAGTGCAAGGTAATGCACATGGGAAACAAAACCCAGGGAAGAGTACACAATGGGGGATGAGATACTGACAACAGTAAAATGGAAAGGACCTGGGGGTAATTATATCAGATGACCTAAAGGTGGGCAAGCAATGTGAGAAGGCAGTAAGGAAGGCTGGGGATACTGGGATGCACAGGAAGAGGCATCAATAGTAGAAAACAAGAGTTGTTATCCCTCTGTACAGACAGTTGTTGGGACCCCATCTGGAGTACTGTGTGCAATTCTGGAGACTCCATCTCCATAAAGACATAGACAGAGTAGAGGCTGTCCAGAGAAGGGCAACCAAAATGGTGCAGGGTCTGCACCAGAAGACAAACGAAAGAAAGACTAAAGGAGCTTAATATGTATACCCTTGAGGAAAGAAGGAGAGAGGGACATGATAGAAACTTTCAAGTACCTCAAGGAATCAACAAAGTCCAAGAGGGTAGCATCTTTCATAAAAAGAGATGTGCAAGAACAAGGGCACAATTTGAAGATAGAGGGGGACGGCTCAGAGGTAATGTGAGGAAGTATTTTTCACAGAGAGGGTTGTGGATGCATGGAACAGCCTTCCTGACGAGGTCATGGAGTCAAGAACAATGAGGGAATTCAAGAATGCATGGGACAGACATAAGGCAGTCCTAGTGGGGGTAGGAGGAAGTAAGCTGTTGGTTAACTAGGATCTGCAGCTTATCTGTTAGGTAGAAAAATGGGCAGACTAGGTGGGACAAGCGGTCCTTATCTGCCATCAAATTCTATGTTTCTATGTTTCTATGTTACCCCGTCAACATCAGCACCCATGGTTAGAGCAGAGCTCAACTTCACTTCTTAGCATATGTTGATGAGGCGAGAATAAATCGTGTAATGAACTTTTTATTATCAGAAAATAGATTACCCAGACATTGCTTAGAAGAAGAATTAAGATATAATGACAATGGTTTCTCTTCACCCTCAGTGGAGACTATCAAAAAATAAATTCTTCTCATGGGGATGTTAAATTTACTCAGCCAAATATATACAATTTCTTACATAGAAATTAAACTGCAAGTAAAACCAGAAAACAGGACAAATATTTTGCTCAAGATATGGAAAAATTAAATTGTATAAAACTTCAACTGATATAAACTTATAAAAAGACCATAACTATGAAGTATATTTGACTCTCTTCAATGATTTAGAGAGGCGTAGAACTATGACATGCTTCAGACTAAAACTTTTTAAAGCAATTATATTCGGTATAAACAAAAGAGAACTGGTATAGAAAGTGAACAATGTAAATGCAAAATGAATGAATCAGATGACTTGAAGCATGTCATATTGATATGCCATTATATGAACAGAGTATGAAAAATCGTTGGCCTCAATCTTGACGAACCTCAGTCTCCTCCGAATCAAACTGTAGTATAATTATTTACTTTGAAAGATAAGGAAAATCAAAACAAACTTCTATCATATTTGAATGCTATAAAACTTCAGGTACATGTATGTATGAACTGAATTTGTGTAATAAGTAATTTATATATGTCTGACATCACTAGGTTTGTACAAATGAAAATTTTAATTGGAATATATATATTTGTATTTTAGACATCAGTTTTTTATGTATAGGAACTTTGTAATGGCTTTGCCAAACAATAAAGACTGATTGATAAATTGAAAAGTGGTAGCAAGGAAGAAACGAGCAGTTATGGGCATGTCAAGCCTGACATCAGTGGTGGTAAGGTAATGTAAATGCCACTAAAGGAAGGATTGTGGAATATCTTGTATCCAACAGATTACAGGACCCAAGGCAGCATGGCTTCATGGAGGGAAGGTCATGCCAAACAAATCTGATAGATTTCTTTGACTGGGTGACCAAGGATCTGGGAGGAGTGGTAGATCTAGCCTACCTGGATTTCTGCAAAGCTTTCAACACCATTCCACATAGGAGACTAGTAAGCAAGTTAGGTAACTTGAGGGTGGGTAATAAGGTGGTAACTTGGGTAAGAAACTGGTTGGCAACTAGGACACAGAGGGTAGTGGTAAATGGAGTGTGCTCCAAAAAGGGAGGGTAACATGTGAGGTACCTCAGGGGTCAGCACTGGGACTGGTCCTCTCAATGTCATTATAAATGACATAGCAGAGGAACTGGAATGGAAGGTATATGTAGAAATTATTTGGGTTGTACAAGTTGTGATAACCAAGAATAATCAACACAAACATCAGAGTCCAAAAGGCTTTTTATGACATAATAAAAATCAGGTAACTTACAACAACCAACCAGCCTCCTAGACTGCTAGGTTGCAAAGGTCCTTGTGGGAGACATATGATCTATTCTGCTTCAGCCCCTGGCATTCTTTTCTTCAGAGTGGCTAGGCAGCTCACTCTCTGATAAGGGTTCAAGCAGGCATTTTTATACATAACTGTTATTGTGTAAGGTTAAGGCTATGTCTCATCGTGAAAAGATATTGCTATATCTTGCCAGCCACTCTTAGTTTATCCCTAACAACAACTAGGCAGAATATATCACTAGACAGGTAGTTACATCACTGTCAGCCAGTTAGGCCTCCCAACTGTCATGCTGATAATCTCTTTGTCTTCCAGCTAACAGGAGTTAACATCCTCTTCTGGCAGCCACATAGGCAACATCCAGCTGCCTGCCAGAAGATTATGTTGCTAGCAAGAAAAGAGACCAAAAAAGTTACAATTTACATTGTAACATGGCAATAAATGCTTTCATTCAATAACCTATTTACATTGATGGAACGCAACACATGACCTAACCTGAACCACGCATTAATTCCCTAGTAATGCCCAATTCATGATGTAGTACCTTGCTTAACCACCGTGAACTCACCATGGACCACTATATAACTGAAGCACAGGTTCTTTCCCACACACCCTCTCATGAACTCTGACTACCCAGGCAAATAAATGGTGCAGTAAATTTTAATTACTATTCTCTTACTGGAAAAGATTCCCATAGAAAATTGAAAAGTATTCTGTTCCTCTGCTGCATAGTAATGGTTAGCTTCATGTTTAGTCACATACCTGGATGGGACATTTAAGAGTTGTTTGTTGTTCAGTTCTTCTGTATTCTTGTAATCCACAAGTGTATTGCATTTTAAAAACATTTGTAGAACAGCACTTTGATAGTTCCTACTTAAGCTAGCACTGTTCACAGCATGTATGGGTGAAACTCATGCATATGCAAATTTTTGGGAGGTTCAATCCTACAATACAACAGACCCATCCACACACAGAGTGAGCAGCATTTATAGAGTCATGCACAGAGGTTGTTGTTGATATTTGTGCAACTTTGAAACTAGTTCCATAATTATTTAAAGCATTACTGCTGAAATGCAACTTTTGTATGTTAACATGGAGATGTACTCACAATATTAGTAAATATAAAGTGTCTCATCAGCTGTACCTTTCAAAATAACAGATTAAAAATGTTAAAAGTCAGCCAAAGTGTCTGTCTTTTGTGCCTATGACTTAATAATTCCACAAGCTGTGGAACTGCACATGCCATGTTACAAGCACATTAAAGCCACTCCAAGAAAGGTTCTACTGGGGAATTAATGCATGGTTGGGTGGTTGGAGGCACTCAGCCTTTGCCTCATGCCCCAACACCCCCAACCATGCATTAATTCCCAGTAGAAACCTCCTTGTTATTATTAATCTTATATTGTCACAATATATCCATATCTAATGCAAAGATGTTATGTGCCCCTAACTCTCTTATCCATAATGTTTTGTAGCAAGGTGGATACAGCATAAGTCATTATCACAGTTTGCAAGTGAGCATGTATTTGATTCTTATTGCAACACTCCTAAATAAATTATAACCCCAATGCAGGCTTCTGTCTTTCCATAAGGATGCACAATATTGTAGACATAAGCACAACACGTTGGTAGGATATTGAGGGTGTCATCACAGTATACCCTTTGTGGATGAGACCAAGATCTGCAACAAAGTGGGCACGCTGGGTGTGTGTGTGAAAAGGATGGTCAGAGATTGAAAAGACTGGAAGAGTGGACAAGGGTATGGAAGCTGTGGTTTAATGCAAAAAGGAAAATAATTCACCTGGGTCTTAAAACCTCAGCGTGGAACACAAAATGGGCGGAGTGATACTGGCAAAGACCATATCAGATGACCTGAAGGTGGCCAGGCAGGGTGTCAAGGCAGTCAGAAAGGATTGTTGGATGCTCAGGGTGCATAGGAAGGGCATCACCAGTATGAAGGGAGAGGTACTGCCCCTATATAAATCACTGGTAAGACCCCACCTTAAGTACTGTGTCCAGTTCTGGAGACTGCATCTCAGGAAGGACATAGACAGAGTAGAGGTGGTCCAGAGGAGGGCTACCAAACTGGCACAGGGTCTGTATCAAAAGCGCTACAAGGAAGGGCTAAAGGAGCTGAATATGTACACCCTGGAGAAGAGGAGGGAGGGGATATGATGGAAACATTTAAATACCTCATGGGGGTTAATAAGGTACAAGAGGTGGGTATCTTTCAGTGAAAAAGGTGCTCTAAATCAAGGGCATGCTATCAACTGGAGGGGTAAATTGAGGATAGATGCAAGGAAGTATTTCTTCACAGAAAGGGTGGAAGACATCTGAAGCAGCCTCCAGTGGAGGTAGTGGGGGTGGAAACAGCGGTGGTTTTCAAAAATGCCTGGGGAAGGCACAAAGGGAATCATAGGGGTAAGGAAGTAGGTGAAAGAGACTGCACCGTGGATCAAGTAGTGTCTGCGGGGAAAAAAGAAGACAGTAAAAATAAAAATGGTAGACTTATCTTCCATTACATTCTATGTTTCTGTGTTGTAAAAATGTTGGCAACTTGTCTCATTGTACAGTAATGTGCATTTGCAGTGCTGAGACAGTGTGCCTTATGTACTGGATACCAGGATAATTTCTTGAATAAGTGCTTCCACTGCTTTAAACTGTCCACTTATGTTGCTACTCTTATTGTATCCTTGTCCTCTACTTAAATCCTATTCAACTTCCCCGATAGTTACATGCTGCAGAAACAGTTCTGCAAAGTCTGTTGCCAGTTGTTTCAGCAACCTCAACAAACTCAACAAAATCTTCACATGCTTCAACTTTGCCGTCCATCCGCATTTCCGTGGCCACAGCCAGAGAATATCTACTTCTTGGCTGCTATGTCAGTGGCACCGTCAACCATTAAATTAAACCATTGGGCAACCTCATGCAAGATTTAGAATTTTATGGTGAATCTGCTGACCAATCAGGTTTATAAGTTCATTCTGAATCTGCAGAGAGGTATACTGGCCATTTTGTGGCGTCTCCACTAAGTGTTCCTTCAAGATTGGATCCTTTCTTGCTGTATTGCTACAGAAGTGCACTGAAATTTCCATCTCTGTTTGTCCATTCATGTAATGCAATATTTTGACTGCCACACATAATGAGGACAGATGAAGCATGGTGTGCACATTATTGTGCTTTTCTGTTGCATTTGCAGTGATTGATAAGCCATATTTAACTTACTATCACAAACTACAAGCCAGATATCTCATCTGGTCACAGCATTCTTGTGTTCCTTTGATTTGGAATGCCTGTCCACAATCTTCTTACAGTTTGACCAGTTGCTCATTGGAATGGATAGCAGTACAGTTGCCTTGCATGAAGTTCTTAAGATGAAACATAGTCACAGTATGCCCCATCCATTTTGCTGAGTACCTAGCAAATTTAAAGTTCATGAGAAGCTTTGGAATGAATCCTCATTGTAGCTGCTTCCTCCAGCTTGCATATTCCTTTTGAGAAGGACAAAATTATGCAAGAGGATCCACAGTTTGGTTAAAATGTCCCCTTTCCATATCACTCAGGCAATTTTGGTCATAAAAGCAATTGTCTGCATTAGCCTCAGACTCTTCTCCATTCTTACACCTGCTGTATCCCAATTGAATTCTGGTGGTGTGTCTGCTGCAAAATCTGAGGGTCTCTCTACTGCTCTTCTCATCCCACCACTGAGAGACTCTCCACCACCCCTTCTCATCTCACCACCATTAAGGTCTTTCCAATGCCACTTCTAATCCCACCACTGAGGGTTTCCCCACTAACTTCTCATCTCACATCCTCTGAGGCTATGTCCATCCCTAGTTCTCATCTCACAACCTCTGAAGCCTCTCCTCTGCCATGTCTCATCTCACTAATATAGAGGGTCTCTCCACCATTGCTTTTCATCTCACCAACTTGGCTTTCTCCACCTCTTCTTTTCATCTCACCACTACCATGGCAGATGCTGCATCCAGCTGCAAAACCTGAAACAAAATCTCTTCTGCACCATCCTGCAACTGTAATAAACTGCCTTCCCAACATCCTTTACCACCATGAATGAACTCTTTCCATTGCATTCCACCTCACAAACACTGACACAACAACTTCCCTTAATGGTCCTTCCATTCCATGAGCCACATTCACTACCTGGATCAAACTCTCCTTCATTGCATCCTGCCTCACCATTGTCTCTGGTATCTCTATGACCACAGCCTGCCTCACTGTCTGAGCTGGTGCTGGTGTCCCTTCTTTGTCCTCCACAGCATCTCTTATGGGAGAATAAAATGTATATTAACTTTAGAAAAAGTAAGTATGATCAAAACAATGCATTTTGAAGTACCTTAGTATAAGCAAATAACTACATATTATTGAAAGTGGCAATGACAGCTGCTATGGGGAAATACAATATTACTATCTTAAGAACATGTTAGGGATGGTGACCATATATAGAAATACACAAAGTAAATGTTCCAGTCTTTATATGTTATTCAGAGAAAGTGGCAATCACATTCCTCAACCGTTGCAACTACATAATTCCTATGTCACTCTGGCAAGGCAGGACTATCAGGAGGAAGCACCCATGGTACTGACAAAGGGGATATTAGAGTCCTCTGTAGTGGAGACCCCAAGGAGGGTGGTAGAGGACCTCATAGGAGAAGGAAGCAACTTCTGCTGGGGGACTCGATTATGAGGGGACAGATTTGGGAATAGGAAAGTGGGAAGAGCAGGTTAGGTGCCTACTCAGTGTTATGGCCAGGAGGGATCAGAAGTGGATCTTGGGGATTGCTAGGGCAGCAAGATGGTAGGCAGAGTTGGATGTCATTGTCCACCTGGGGACTAATGACTTGGCTAGGGATGGAGCTGGGATAGTACATGGGAGTTTAGAGAACTGGGAAGAGGTCTTAGACAGGTAGCTCTCTCAATAGCTTTGCTGAGGAAAGATCTTAGACAGGCAGCTCTCTTAATAGCTTTGCTGAGGTGCTGTCTATTTATGACAGGGACAGGAGAGGGCTCGCTGCCCAGGAGCTTCAACTCATGGCTGAAGGAATGGCGCAGACAGAATGGGATCACCTACACTGTGAACTAGGGACCCACCTGGGAGGATAAAGACCTGTACAGGAATACTAGCCTTCATCCATCTGAGATGGAACCGCAGTCCTCAGTGGAAGGTTTAAATGTTACTTTGATGAGCATTTAAACTAGCCTAGGGTAGTGGTTGAAGGAATTGGGGAGTCAGATGTGTCTCCCCACAGGGTGAAGCAGAGAATAAGGAGAACTCAAGGGAGAGGAATCCCCAGGATGCAAATTAATGAGGAAAGCAGGTGGTGTGGATAAAGTGGGAAGGAATGGGAGCATTAAAAATAGAGTCAGGAAGGAGTGTGGGCAAAAAAAAAAAACGAGGGGCAACAAGCAGAGTGGAAACAAAATCTGAAGGCCATGACAATACTACAAGTCTAGGAAATATGATTCTGGACCCAGAGGCCATCATGGCAGAGGGCAACCTAGATATTGTGGCCATTACCTAGTCATAGTGCACTAAAACCATGACTGGGACGTAACCATGCCAGGATATACTCTGTTCAGGAAGGACCAGGTGGGAAGGAAAGGAGGGATGTGGTGTTTTATGTGAGGGAAAGCATAAAAGTGATGAGATACAGGGAATACTGGGGAGGTGGCGATACTGTGGGTCACCGTGGAGATGGTGAATGGAGCCACTATTCACAGTGGTGTGATCCATAGCCCTCCAGCACAGGGGAGGAATTAGATAAGATACTGGTGGAAGCCATTGGCAAGATGGCAGAAAAGGGGAGGTGCTGCTGGTGAGGGACTCAGCCTGCCAGATGTAGATTAGAGCCTCCCAACGGTGACTACAGCTAGAAGCAGGGACATCCTCGACAGTCTGCAGGGCGTTCCTCTGGCAACTAGTCACTGGTTGCCTGTGAAGTGGTGAATCACATTCAAGGTCAGATTGCTAACCTATAAAGCACTACATGGTCAGGGTCCTTGTTACCTGTGTGGCCTCCTGACCTCTCTGTTCTATCTGCTGTTCTCAAGGGCCCAGCTAAAATCTTCTGGGGATAGGGCTTTTCCAACAACCACCCAGCCCTGTGGAACTGTCTACCTAGACCTCTTAGGAAGCCCTCTCAGTGGAGGCCTTTAAGAAAAGTCTAAAATCCTGTCTTTCTAAGGATGCTTTTGATTTTAAATTCCTCACGTTTGCTGGCTGTTGATTTTAACTGTACAATTATTTATTATTATTTATGTATTACAATTGAGATTGTTTTGTTATTTAATATGTTTATTCTATTTGTAGTAAAGGGACACTGTACAGTGCACTGAGCCCCGGAATGGACACTTGAAAAATAAAGGATTACTTGCTCAATTACTAAGGTGTGGAACATCTTCAGATAATCTAGCAATGTTCCCACTTTATATACACATTTCTGGAAACAAAAGAAAAAGACAAGAATTGGGTCACTGCATCAAGCACATGGTGTAGCTCATTATGTAGAAATTGTGCTTGTCAGAAAACTCACAATAAGAAGCTGAACATGGCTTTTGACATCTTGTCCATCTCCTTCTTTTGAGCTCACTGGATGTTTCTCAGCTGAGCCCCAGAAGGCTGTTTGTGCATGACTCCTGTGGCTCTCCATTTTGCTTTAGTACAAAACTGAATATATAAACACTGTAATAAAATACTGTTGTTGCTGTGACTGATGAGATCTGACCCAGTACTGCAATGTGCCTACCACAATATTCTGCAATATCTGATCTGTACCACTAAAAAATCAAAGTCTAAGATGATCATACACAGCAAAAACATGCTGTGGGCACCTCAACTAACACCCAGACTTACATAGTACCAATATACCTATTACATATCATCACCCTCTCTGGGGCCCGCCTACCTCGACTTAGCAATCTATATGATTGTTCCAATCATGGTAGTGTTGCAAAGGCACTAATTAGCTTTACAACACTGACTATTTTAGTACAACTCTGAAGAGTGCTTGCAGTACTATCATTTAATTTCACTGACAATAGTTTTGAGTGGAACTTAAGTCACAATCAAATGTTGTACTTTAAAACAATTAAAATTAAAAGAATCTAAGTTCTTGAAAGGCTTAGAATACAATCAGACCTTCTCATAGCTTGTCAGAAACTTTAAGTACCTCAGAACATTTTGTGGTTCTCCACCTCTAATTTTGCCCGTTAATGGATTGGGTTGGGGTGAAGACTGATGGCACTTCATTCACAGTCACTAAGAATATTTGAGTTCAGTGGAACAAGACCACTAAATGACACTTGCAACTGAACATCCTACAGTAGTTGTGGGATGCACAGAAGGGGTCGTTAGCATACCTCATGCGAGCAGTGGTGAGGGCAAACAGGATATTGGGTTGCATAAATAGATGATTTTCAAGCAAAAGAAAGGAGTTCACACTGCCTTTGCACAGATCCATGGTGTGGACCGCACCTGAAATGCAGTGTGCAGTTCTGGAATCCCTACCATAAAAATGGCATAAAACAACTTGAGGTGGTATAAAAAGAGCCACAAAATGATTTGGGGCAGCAAGGACTCTCACATGAGCAGAGGCTGAAGAAACTGAATGTGCACTCACTAGATGACAGAAGGAATTGGGGATGTGATAGAGACCTTTAATTACATAAAGGAAACAATATGGTAGACCTCATTAAAGTTGTCATGTCCAATGACAACACCATGAGGAGAAACAGCTGCAAATTGGCTTGGGGGCAGGTTCTGATTGGAAGCCATGATGCACTTTTTCATGGAGAGAGTGGTAGAGGGTGGAACAGGCTACAGAGGAGGTAGTAAGCAAGAAATCCATGACTAGCTTGAAGAGGTGGTATAAAGTTAAGGGAGGATAAAGGTGTCAGGGATGGGGAGAGGAGTCACATGTCACTTAAGATACATGGGCTGCATATCAAGCTGAGTGATAGACCATGAGGCCTTCTTCTGCTGGTAAACTTGTATGTCTCTATGATCACTAACACATTTGTCTCCGTGCAGGAAATGAACGGCAGGAGTCACAATACCATGTCCCCCAGGGCCAAAATCAGAGCACATTGACCCACACAAAAGCCTGCCTTTGGGTTCTACAACACCTTTGCTCTTAAAATTGTTATGAATGGGTGGCAGGGGTTTCACAACTCAGTGACAGGGCAGAGAGGAGACACCAGGGAGATGTAGATCAATGTGGAACTGGATCTGCACGTGGACAGTGTGGGGGAGGGCAAGTAGCTCTAAGAAACAGGTTTCACAGGGATTACTGAAGGACTGGGGTGCAGTGGGTTGGGGGGGTACTGGACCACCAAGGCAAACCACAGGAGCATGGAAAAATGTACAGTCACACAGCAGCCCCAGCAGATAATTGTCCCTTCACACCATGTTACTCTCCAGAGAGGCCAGAAACACAGACAGTGTACAGATGGAGTGGGATGGAGTATCACTAGATGCAAGAAAGTACTTGGACTGGACCAAGGAAGATGATATGCTTGATTGCATGGAGTGCACATGGACCAGGTCACAGTGGTAAGGGGACAATACCCAATATGCATCAATGTCCCAATGACCCTTTGTGGAGGAAAATTGTATGTTTAGGATACAAGAAAAGAGCCCTTTGTCCATAAAGGAAAGGAAATTGTTTAACTAGGAAAGGCACACTAAGCCAGAGCTTGTTTCCAGGTGTGACCTGGGAGCACAAGGAAGTTAAGTGACTTGCTTAGGGTCACACATTATGCAAGTGGGGTTGATGAGATTCAAACTCAGGTCTCAGGTTTGTAGCTCAGTGCCCTTAACCACTACACTATACTGCCTCCACAAAGAAGGTAGTTGCTTTTCTATTTTTAAATTTGTAGCCTGCCTTTTTCCACCACCCTGTCCAAACAGTCTCAGGAAAAAGTGAACAAACTGCATCTGACTTGTGGGGACTGAGGACATGGGGAGGGTAAAATATTTGGTAGCCCCAAGCTCAAGCTGCAGCAGTTAGAAAGGGAAAAGCAGCAGTCAGGAGAGGAGAAAACATGTAGTAGGCCAGATGGGTAAAAGAAAGACTCACCTTCAGCTGCAGGCATCTTTACAATGCCTCTCCAACAGTCCTGATCCCCATGACAGTGTGAAAATTCCTAGGAGGCAGCGTTGATGTCAGGGGCCATTAATAGGGCATATTACTTTCTTTGCTAATACCTTTGCATTATTTATTGCACCTTATATTTGTCTGCCTCTCACACTGAATTTGCTCATTTTATTCTGTATCTGGGTGCTAATTGTAGCTTGTTATGTTGTTTGCCATATATCTCCGGGACCATGGCCATACTCTGGACTTTCTGAATTTGTCTTTGCATTTTGTTTTGTTCAGTACTTGGAGTTTGTTACTTCTGTTCCATACCCTCCTGGGTTGTACCTTAAAATAGGCATTTAATTGTCTAGCGTACCTACCCAGTTACCAGAAACCAAACAAATAAATAAAAAAAAGTGGAGTTTTAGACTCAGATTGAGTTGCAGATTGGATTAGCCAGATCACCCCAGGCTGGAGAACAAGCAGAACTGGCTGCTATTTTTAGAGAACATTCCAGTATGAGAATAAGGAACACTTTGCACCAATATAGGGACCATGCCAGGGTCGGGGAGCAATTTTCCCAGTTTTTCACTCAGAGGCTTTTTTCACCTTTCTTTCTCATTGAGAATAGATAGTTCAATTTTGTTGCAGTCAGTAGCAGCTTTGGAGTGAGAAGGAGCTTAGCAGTCATGGTGACTTGCTGAGCACACAGTGCACACTCTCCCTCTCAGCATGGAGAGCACACTCCAGTGGTTTCAACAAAGGAACTGCAGTAAAATTTATTTTGCTGAATGAAAACCTAAATGACTTGGCTTACTTGCAGGAGGAAAATGAAAATCTTATGAAACAAACAGTTATGGCATTTCTCTGTTTTGGCTTTACCATGATGCCTCAGAAAACTTAAATGGAACCAGCCAGTCGACTTCAACCAAAAACATTGGCAAGCCATAAAACAGATTGAGATGCAAACAAGACTGAAAATGGCAAAAAATAAAGTAAAAAGGATATGTGGTCATTCCTGAGCTAACTGAAAAAAGTTCAAATACAAATGTAGAGAAGCTGCAAACAAAACGACTGCTCTGATCTTCTTTTTAAAACTTCGAGCATTGAGCAATAAACAGAAAGTAAAACAAAAGATTATGACCTTGAAAATTTGTTGAAGAAGAAGAAAGAAGCTAATGTGGCCCAACCCATCTTCTTAGCAGGAAGCATGGAGCAATACAGTGAGGAAATCAGAAATGGTGGAGTCTTCAATGAAAGAGCAAGATTTGCCAATGGGGGTACTAGTACAACTCCGGTCCAAATTAAGCTTTGTCATGGGCTCTCCTTTAATATGGTGAGCTGCACCAGTGAAGGGGAGAAGGAAGGAGATGGCAACTGACTGTCAGCCTAAGTTTCAACACCACGAACGCTATATCAGCATGGTGGCTACAACTACTATGGAGTATACAGAGTATGTGGAGTGGGTACCCTAAGGAGGCAATAGTGGCTCTATGAGACCACCTTCAGGTAAGTCGCTTGTGATTTAATAATGACCAGCCTTTATCCCCTTAAGCAAAACTGACCTTAGTGAATCACTGGTTCAAGGAAGGATGGTGTTTGCATGGTTAATGATACATCCATGCTTTTAATCAGGATAATGTCAACACTTACCAAAGTGAACTGGGGCTAAAAGTCCCAAACCAAGGAATCAATCTGTAACACAACAAAGTGCAATGCTTGGGGAATGATTTCTATCTCTTCTAAAAATACAATGGAAAAGAGTCTATGCCTGAGTGTGAGTGTGGTCCCTCCCATGAGCCATGACAATAATGGAGAAGTTAGAAAATGGGACACTAACTTACAAAAGGCTTGAGCCAATAAAAGAAAAAATAGATAATTTTCAAAGAACAATTTGCCAGTTAGTAAAATCAAATTCAGAATTAAGATCTAGCTTAAATCAGCCCAACAGAGCATATCAGATCTGGAGGATAAATTGAGCCCTTGTGAGAGACATTTAAATTATCTACAGCAAGAACAAAATACTTAAAAGGGTAATAGTGGACTTTGAGGCAAGCTCAAGGAGGAAAAATATATGAATTTTAGGTGTTCTGGAATCTTGGGATGCACAGAAAGGCATAAAAGGAACTTTAGGCAGATTGCTGCAGCATACTTGGGCACTGATCCTACAGAAATTAAGTTTGCTATTGATCAAATCCATTGTACATTCTATACCAACAGAGCCCAAGCTCAAGGCCCCCATGCCCGATTGTGGCAAAATTATTTTGCTCTGAAGAGAAAGACTTACTTATGCAAACAGTTTATAAAAAGTGTATCAACCTGATGGGGCATCCATTTCAATTTACAATGATTTTCCTACTCAGGTGGTCCAGGAATGACAAAAGTATGCCTTTCTAAGGAAGAAATTATGGAAAAAATTACAGGACAAATTTCCTCTATTCTGCCAAGTTAAATGTATTTATTCATTCATGATGTGGGATACACTTATAATAACATTGAGGAAGCAGAAAAGGAAATGTGGGCTAAAATCCCTACCTTGTTTGACTAAAAAGTTAATTGGTGGAATATGGGTGGGGGAGGAACTACTAGCTCTATAGACAGTTACAACCTTCAGTGGACTGAGGAAGGCAATAGTTCTAGCAAGAAATCATGTTTACTTAGTAGATATCTAGAAAATTTTATGAGAGGAGCAAGAACAAAAATAGATCCTGGAAGAATTCAAGTTGGTAAGAGAAAAAGAAGAAATAATACCAAAGCTACTGGGAGGGGATGTGCGTGTATTAATGGGGTTAGGAAGTAGTCTATTAGGCTACACTACAGGTTGAGAAACTATGAGAAAAATATTAGGAAGGTGGGGAAGTGTTTTTTTGCTCTGGAAAAGAATGCTAATTCCAGAGTATTAAGAATGAAATGGGGAATTAGAAAGAGGAGTTGCTTTATTAAGGAAAATTACTTTTCTGTGTAAAAAATATATATTACTGATAATACTAATCTCCTTTTGATATTGAAGGTTTTCTATATTTTCGGCATCAATTATTACTTTAATTATGTCTAACCTAGGAACAATCAGATGTGCCATTTACAATGTAAATGGGATAAACATCGCTATCAAAAGAACACACATTTTGTCATACATAAATAAATTAAAATTAGACATGAGTATATTGCAGGAAACACATCTGAATTATTCAGAGATGAAAAAAATTAAAAGGAAACAGGATTGCTCACAACTGAACAGGAACAAAAAATCATCTGGAGTCACAATTTTGATGAGGAACCATTTGAATTTCCAGTTACAAGATAGTGGAAGGATCAAGAGGAAGAAATTAATACATTAAAGGAATAATATTTCAAAATATTAGCTTAACTATAGGACCCATTTATGGTCCATTTAAAGATTATTCTAATTTTACAGCAAAATAGCCCAAGCCTTAGTTCTACTTCAGCCAAGTAACATAATTTTAATGGGAACTTTAATGTACTACATAATCCCTATATGGATAAGGACAAAACATTACACATTTGAACAAAAAATTTCAAAGGAGTTAAAAATATTTATGGAAGAAAATAATTTTATAGACCCATGGAGGATCCAGAATCCACAGTTAAACAGTTTATATATCATGATAAAAAATAAAAATTTACAAGATTGGACTATATTTTAATCCAAAAAGTTTATGTCAAAATTAGAAAATACTAAAATCCATTCAATATTATTGTCAGACCATGCCATCTTAGAATTACAAAAGTACCTTACTCAGCAACCCAAACCATTAATCAAAAACTGGTCCTTTAATAATGATTTACCAACAAATCAAGAATTTATTGAGAAAATACAAAATGCAATACAAGAATATTGGTATTACAATTATGCAGGTCAGAATTATATTTAATCTTTATGGGATGTTCTAAAAGCCATGATCAGAGGGATATGTATTTCCCAGCAAGCATGGATTTATTCAATTAAAAAGGAAGAGCAGAAAGTACAATCTAAATTAAAAGAACTAAACAGCCTACTATTACAAAACTACAATAAATATATTTCAGAATGGAATGAATGCAGATTAGAATGGCGACAAATAATTAATAAAGAATCAGAACAGAACATAAGGAAGTTAAAACAAGCCAAATATTTGCATGGTGACAAACCTGGTAAAATATTAGCCCACCTTTAAAAAAAGAAAAGAAAGTAATGTGATCACTAATTAAAAAAAATTCTCAAAATCAGGTAAAACAGAATGGCTGGATCTAGAATCAGTAATCTCAGTTCACTTCATAAATATATATAACAATATTCCAATCAGTAATCCACAATTGATGGAGCAATTTATAACAGAAAGTGATATTCAACCTTTTAAAATGTAAAGCGAACCAATAGGACTGGAAGAAATTAAGCAGGCTATTAATGATTACCCAATAACAAATGACCAGGACCTGATGGTCTAACAAATTAATTTTATAAATTTGAGGATATACTGCACCATGGCTGTTGCTCATGGTACAGTAATGGGTGCATGGGAGGGAAGATCCTCCATCACTACTACAAGCTAAAATAATATTGATCCATAAAGAAGCAAAACCAAAAGACAAACCAAGTAACTATGCAGCTATTGCTACTTAATAATGACTGCAAAATTATAGCTAATCATCTGTTACCAATGATTCCCTTCACATTGATCCTGACCAGCATGGGTTTGTTCCAAATTGCAATGCAGGTTCCACAATTAAAAAATTAAAATAGCAATAGAATATGTGCAGCAACTGCAGGAGAATTATTATGCTTTGGCACTGGATGCCAGTAAAGCATTCAATTTAATGAAACTGAACATGCATGTTCTATGTTTTACAAAAATGGAATATCCTTAATAACCTGTTGAAAAGTATCACATGCATTATATAGCAATCCTTCTCAAGCATACAAATTAATGGCAACCCAGCACCCAAAATTTATATGGTGGCAGGGCTAAGACAGAGTTGCCCTTGCCCCCTTGATTTTTATTTTATGTTTGGAACCTCTGCTCAATACAATAAGAAATAGTCCAATAATCAAAGGAATTCAATTCCAAAATACATAAATCAAACTTAGTGTCTTCACAGATGACACATTAGTGGTATTCTGGATCTTAACAATTCAATAAACAAATTATTAAGAATTATCAACCAGTTTTCTATGTTTTCTGGTTATCAGCTTAATGAACAAAAATCAATGATAATGCAATTAACCAAAAATAGAATAGATCCAGACTTTTACATCTGCAGAAATTTAACAAAGTAGATCAAATTAAGTACTTGGGAATTATTGTAACAAACCAAATAGAAAATACTATCAAAATAAACTATAAATTAGTTACAGAAAAAAATTGTGAGCAAACTGGATATATGGAACAGCCTAGCTATATATCTGTGGGGTTGAGTACAAACCATTAGGATGATGGCTTTACCATATTTAATATTTGTCTTGCAATCAATGGTGGTACTCCAAATCAAAAATGGTTTTCAGATATCAAAATATTTTTTTAAAATTTCTCTGGCGGGTGGTAAACTGCGAATTGCATAACATATAATCACTCGCCAGTTAAAGAGGAGGATTTGGTTGTCTGGATACATACTCTTGCTTACTCACACAGATGATGGCAATTATGTGGGAATGGATCTTTCATTCTCAAACGACATATTAATCTTAGAAGAAAAATGCAAAATTGTCCATCTAGTCAAATTCAAGTGAAAAATTTACTATTTACAGTATGCCTAACTACAAATGTTTGAAAGAGCAAGAACTACTCCACCATGTATATGAATATGCAATTATAGCTAAGACTAAACTAAAACAAGATGTTATATCTTGGCTACATGCCTCATGCAATGCTAGCCTAGGCCAAAACAACTCTCCCTTAAGTAAAATGTATAGTCTACATCAAAAGAAGGAACATTTACATGGAAGCACTTAATTAAGAATAATAACTTTATTCCTTAATTGGGTATAAAGGTAAACTAATAAACCCTAACATAAAAAAATATATTACATACTCAATGTTACTCAAAGAAGTTAAATCATATTGTAAAACAAATAGATGAAAACAGCTTATTTAAAACTGTGGAAAGCGAGGAAAAATGATAACCATTACAAAGAAAAAAGATTATTGATTACCAAATCACAGAAAATACAAAAACTTAAACAATATAAGTCATGGGAAAAGGATTTAGGATTGTCTTTTCAAGAGAACCAATGGAAAATAATACGCATAAATGCCAACAAAAATATAATAGCCACTAAGAATAAAAGCATTCAACAAAAAATAACAGAGCATATATAACACTGAGTTTAATATCAAAAATAAATCCAACATATTCTAACTTCTGTTGGCATGACTGTAACCAAACTGGTATTTTATTACACAATTTGTGGAACTGTCTGTATATAAATACATGGTGGAGGAACTTATCAGGGAACTAACCAAGAACGAAATAGAAATCCCTGCAAAGAATCAATATTGTTATTAAATTTATTTGACTCAATAGGCATCAACCCTACTCAAGAAAAAATAATCACAATGGGATCTTTGGCATTAAAAGAATAATTCTAAAATATTGGAACAACCAAATCCTCCCAACCAACATTAATCAAGAATGGTGGCATGCTTTTAAAGAAACAATGTTGTTTGAAAAATTAGGCTTTGTAGTTGAAACCAGGATGACTATGAAAATATATCTTGGAGAGAATTAAAATCCATATTATCTCCTTTAAAGAAATTGTAAAATAA
Organism: Neoceratodus forsteri; assembly: GCA_016271365.2. NCBI lineage: Eukaryota > Metazoa > Chordata > Ceratodontiformes > Ceratodontidae > Neoceratodus > Neoceratodus forsteri. The sequence goes on along the minus strand of JADMNL010000024.1, from coordinate 50,538,278 downwards.
AGCATCTCAGCACTTGCTATTAAATATGGGTGTGTGGGAGGAGGGATTCTCTTTAAGAATGATAACATGTTTAAATAATCAAGATAAAATCAAATCCTATTTGTTTAATAATCAAAGGAAAATCTGATGTATGTAAATATCAAGATAAAGTTGCTATTATTGTACATATTATATATATGGAAATATGAAAAAATAAAATTATTGAAAAAAAGAAAACATTCCAGTATGTTTTTCAAGGATAGCCTAGATGTTGGGGAATCAAGAAACAATGTGGTTAGAGTTCAAACCTATCCCGATTCGAAGCTGGTCTATCTTTATCACCCTCATCTCTGGGATTGATCAGAGTGTAACTCTACTTACTGTACAACTCTCCCATGTGGTCTGTTTTACTGTAAACCTACAGGTGCATTGAGGTTGACCATAGATTACAGGTAGTTGAGCAATCAGTTTCTCCATTTAGATTACCCATGGCCTGCATTGGTCAGAGTCTGCCCAAGCTGTCAAGAGCAAAGTACTTCACACCCCTTGATGTTTCAAATGGCTTTTGAACTATGAAGGTAGCTCTTCAGATCAGCACCATATACCTGGAATAGGTGCCCTTGGCTATATTAAATTACCCACTAATTTGAACATCTTTCTTCATAAGACTTTGCTTGAAGCAGCTTTATCACCATACATGTGGAAAATATATTGAGAATGTTTCTCTGACCTGCTTCTCACAGAGCAGTATCAACATATATGAGGAAGATATATTGGCTAGAGCTGTTCCAAGATGAACAAACTGGTGGAATGTTTAAAGTTTGAGCTCCTGCTTTAGTCTGCAATTAGTGCCTGTTTATTTGTTGAAAATCTATCTTAAAGACTTGCCTCTGCTAAAGCTCTGTGGTGACAAGTTCTGGGATACCACTACAATCGTTCTGTACTGGTGAAGGGAAAATAAAGAAGCTGAACACTGTTTTGACTTTTAAACAAATCTCTTACAAACTGACAATGAAACAGTCAAAGCCATTTGAATCACAGCTGCAAGAGCCGCAGGAGCCACAAGATCTGACATCAAGTTAACAAATAAGCAGTGTAAGAAAGCACTGCAGCAGGAGTCAGTGGCTCAGTAGGTAGCACACTCGCCTCTGAGGCTGGGAGATCAGAGGGATGTGGGTTCAGTTCCCACATCTGGCACTTGGGTTAATATCCCAGTACTGACACTGTAGTGCAGCATGAGAGGGTGCTGCACTTCTGAGGTGCCGTCTTTCAGATGAGATGTTAAACGAGGTCCCTCTGCCTGGATTGGTGGTAGTTCAGGTGGATGTTAAAGATCCCATGGCACTTATCGAAAAGAGTAGGGAATTTCCCGTGTCCTGGCCAAATTTCCCTCATTCACAAAAATACCACCAACAGCTTAATCTGGTTCAAGGTCAGCTGGCATTCATCTGTATCCCCTCCCCGGTCGTGCCTGAAAATAGACAGGATTTGTCTAGTGCTCTTACCCGGTCAACAAAAATAAATAAAAAAAGGAGCACAAAGCTCAAAGCAAAAAGAAAGAAAAGATGCAGGATTTTCTCCAACTGAACTGGACAGTCTTGATAAAACATTTATCAGTCTGACTTGAAAGATTCTTGGCTATTCCCCACGTGGTCCTGGAGCAATGGAGGTCTACAGGAAGAGGTGAGGCCCCTGAGTGTTCCAGGTCCTGCTACAAGGAGACCTTTATCTAAGAAGAAACAGCTACAGGTATTGACACTGAAGCTGAACTGACTACAAAAATTAAATCTTTTGAAGATGTAAATTGTACTTTTCGTATTAACTCAAGTGATACTGTCTTTTGAAAATAAACTTTATTTAAACCTGAAGAAATCACTTAGCTGAAAGGGAAAGTGAGTGAAGTGGAAAAGTCATTTCATGAGGTGCAGAACAAAGTTACCAAAATTAAATAATCTTTACAGACAGAAAAGGCTTTATCTTTTAGCATTTATGAGATAACCTCTATCAATGTATTTTTCTACTTCCTGTATTTCACCATCTGTTTGCCCATCTGATTTCATCTTTTTGTTCTTTGCATCCTTTTGTCTCTCCCCATTTGACCCATTACCTAACTGTGACTTCAATGCCTGGATCGACAATGAACTCTTGCATTTTGTTGACTTCTCCAGATGAGGACTTCACTGGGCCTTGTGCAGGCTGTTGCTTCTGTGGCCCAACGCCACGGCCAGGCCATGAACCTAGTATTCTCACTGGGACTTCAGGGTTGATCCGGTCACTTGGTCAGATCTCTGCATGATTGAGTTCTTGTTTGGGCCCCACTCCATTAGTCCTTCCTCTGTAGAGAAGGTCTGCTACCACCCTTTGAAGGGGTTGTCCCCAGAGGGAGTGATGGTGGTACTGGCTCTATGTAGTATGAGTGCTGCCTGTGTGAGGGGTATGGGTGAGGCAGTGGCAGTGTATAATAGTGCTGTCTGCAAGGCACTCGACTCTATTGTACAGGTCTGTATATCACCCAGGTCTTCTCGCATGAGACCATGTGGTTTGATGGGACTCTCAAGGAGATGAATACCAGGGTCGGAGGTTGTAGCATTGTTGGCAGAGGTCTCAGTCTGAAGAGGACAAACTGGCTTTGAGAATTCACTATGGTGAATATCAAAGGACAATCAACCATATGAAGGCAGTGTTCCTGTCTGTGGATACTGCTGCAGGGAAGAACAGACTAGCTCTGCTCTTTTGCACTGTAGATAGGTTTCCCATCCTGCCTGTCTGCAGCCAAAAAGAGCATTTTCAGTTGCTCAGTGCAAGGAGTTTGCTCTGGTCTTCTCTGACAGGGTGTCCTCCATCAGGCAGGGATCTCCCAAGAGGCTATTACAGCCCTGCAGT